>CM019830.1:137802887-139290563 GCA_009763385.1 Coix lacryma-jobi var. lacryma-jobi | reverse complement strand
GCTTACATTGCAGCGCCATGGTGGGTGGCTCTTGCGCGTGCTTCGCGGGCAGTACTGAGAAACAGAGTCCGGTGCCCTAGCACAACCTACCCACGCCGCCGGCATCTCGTCACCGTCAGGCACATCCGCCGCCTACCGCTAGGACTGTTGGCTGCTTTCCCGCCGCCGCGACTTCCATGACGGATTTGGGATTTGGGTGAAACGGTCGTAGCATGACTGCAGGAAAGAGACGAAGAGTTGGGTTCCGTGGGCTTCTACCAATGGGCCTAATTTCTACACATATGGGCTCATCTACCTCATAACTTCACGGCCCAATCACACCAGGCGCACAGTCATCTGTATCTGATTTTCAGATGCAAATCGAGATTTTCCTTTTAATAAAATTTAAGAGAAAACGTTTGATTTTTTTTTTCTGCGAGGACTAAATAATTGTGATCACGCTCCCTCAACAACAAAAACCATCATGAAAAGCTATTTTTTATTGACACATATAATTCAGTTTCCAGGCTAGATGGTTGTTAAGATGGATTCTAGCAGAGTTTATTAGGTTCTTTGGCTCTGCCACATGAATTTCTTAGATCTTTTCTCGTCATAGTCTAAATTTTTTTTGAATGAACTGCCATTTTACTGTCAAGAAACAATGATGCAGAGCAAGTTCAACAACATAAACTAATCTTTTTGTTGAACTAAGTTTCGAAGCTTTTATGAAATTGACCACTAACATAATTGCAGAAAAATTTTTTGGACCTCAACAAATAACCTTATTTCCTAGGCAAACACTAATGAAAAGGCAGTAAGTCTAGACGAAACAATACCTGAGCTTTATAGGGGAAAAGGACAAAATGTGGTCTTATCTAAGAAAATGGTTGCTTAAACTTTGCAATAATTATGGAATTTGGCCAAATTTGCTGAGAAACAAAAACATCACATACAATACCTTAATTCAGTGCATAAATAGACGGGCGATTCACATATTTAGAGAGTCCTATAGGATCAAAGGATCAATTTTGAAGATTAGGAAGGTTCAATTTGAGTAAATAAAATATGGCCATGTTCAGTTCACGAAATTTCGTCAAAAATGTTGCGCAGTATCCGTCCCATCGAATCTTTAAACACATGCATGAAACATTAAATGTAGATAAAAAAAAATAACTAATTGTACTTTTACTCTGTTTATATCGAGACGAATCTTTTGAGCCTAATTAGTTAGTCTATGTCTAGACAAAGTTTGTCAAATAACAATAAAAGTGCTACAGTGTCACTATACAATATTTTTCACGAACTGAACTAGGCCTATACTGTATGAGAAAGAATAAAAGGAAAGTAGGAGTAGGAGTAGAATTTTTTGGAAAGAGAAAAAAAAAAGGGGCGAAAAAGTAAGCGATTTAAATCCCCCACACACATCGGTCTGTGCCTGTGGAGTCGGAGCCGAACGAATATACCCCCCGGTGCGGTCGCTCCCCCCTCGGATCCTCTCATTCGCTTCCCCCTCATTCCCCTGGGCTTCTCTTCTCTTCTCCAATCAAATCCCTCCTCGCGCAGCCACAGACCAAACCAAATCCTCCACCTCCCGTCCCCAACCCAGCTCGCGTGACCTCAGGATGGCCGCAGGCGGCGGCGGCGCAGGCGCGGGCTCGTCGTCCGGCGGCTCGGGTCCGGCGGCGGCGGCGGCGGTGGCGGCGGCAGGGAGGGCGACTGGGACTGCGGCAGCTGCGGCAACCGCAACTACGCCTTCCGCTCGCTCTGCAACCGCTGCAAGCAGCCGCGCCTCCTCGTCGACCCCCAACCCCCGCGCGACTCCAAGTGGCTGCCCCGCGCCGGGGACTGGATCTGCACCGGTAACACCTCTCTCTCTCTCGCCACGCTACCCGCCATGATTCCCCCAGCCCTGAATCACCTGTTCGTTCTCTTATTTATGTATCTGCGCCGTCCCTTGCTGTAGATGCAGCGCATTTTTAGTAGTGAATCTAGCATTTCTTCTTCTTCTTCATCCTTTGCGTTGTTGCTTCTAGGCTTCTTACTAAAATCTAGTACTATGTTGGTATGTAGCCCTGGTAATTATTGTAGCCTTCTTAGCTATATAAATAAAGCAAGTTAGTTGCATTTTAAATGATGAGTTTAGAAACAGAGCAGGTATAAATAAAGGAAGTAGAAACTTCATTCATTAAACTAAGGAAAAGGAAAGTGTAACAACAGCTTAGGGCACCGCAATGGTATAAGTCAGCTAGTAGCTCCAAGCCAACCTCTCTAGTGGTGCTAACTCTTAGCAATAGCTCATAGCATAATTAGGCCCACATGACATTCACACATGATCTTGGAATGTGTGTATGAGATCAAGAGCTAGCTTTTCTCTCTTTTCTATTAAAATATAACAAAAATTCTTAGAGCTAGCTTTGCGGCTGCCCTTAGGCTACTCATGCTCTTTGATCTAGAAAAAAATATTTGGCCAACTGTATACCTCTCTTGAAAGCACTGCAGCCAGGGTATTTTTTGTTCCGGCTCCTGGAAGTATCTTCTGATCATTTCTGTTTGTGCTTCAATTGTTGCTACTACCTACTAGAATATTTTTTGATTATTCCTTCTGTTTATTTTGTTCATTGGATGCTGCTATATGTAGATAATATTAGGAAAAAAAATTTACCAATGAGTGTGCTAATAATGACTAGTGTGCGTGTGTCTATTCCTTTCTGTGGGTTTGTGCGGGATGGCTGGTCATGGTGGTGGTGGTGGTGGTGGTGGTGGGTGGCTGTGCGTGTGCTTCGGTGCGTTTTGCTGCCTACTGTGCTGGTTGGTTTATGCGGCAAATGGATGAATAGGTTGCAGTAACAATAATTATGCATCCAGAAAGAACTGCAAAAAGTGTGGCCTGCCCAAGGAGGAAGCAGCAATGCCAGCATTGCAAATGGCAGGGATGGCTATGCCAGCTTATGCAACTTATATTGCAAGACTACAGAGCCTTGCTGCTTCTGCTTCTGCCTATAAGATGAACTTTGGGATGGCCGCCAACTCACCTTGCAGCAGCAGCTACTTGCAAATGCAAACTGGCCCTATGCGATGGCTGCTAGATATGGGATGCAATCTTCTGGTTGGCCATTTGGCAACAGCAACCCAAATCAGTTTCCAGGTGTTCCAAAGGATTGGCGTAATGGAGACTGGCTCTGCAGCTGTGGATTCCATAACTATTCATCTCGTACTCAGGTAATTATTATAAAATTATTAAATACGCTAATCTGGTTCAGTCCGTATCATAGTTAGCCTTAGCAAATGTTTCTCAATTTTAGCCATGCTCTCTGAACTTTAATGTGTTTTTGGTTCTACTTTTTCCTGTAATGCATTAATGCCCTCCTTAATCTCTCTTTTCCAGTGCAAAGAGTGTGGAGCACCTGTACCATCAGGCATTCCCTCCACAACAATGAAAGCTACATCTGATGCCTCTCCAGTAAGACAATCAGTTCCTCAGTCCCCACAATGTTCTTTTTTTATTTTTTTGAAGGGTCAATGTTCTTTTTATTTAACCCATGCAAAATACCTACTCCTCTGCTGGAATAACTGTTCCATGCTTACATTCCAATAGGGTGCATGCAATTGCTTGCAAGGTGTTTTTTAGTCACTCTATCTAAATGTCAATGCTAATAGATTAGTGCTCTTTCACATATGTTGGGATTTTTCAATGCCAAATTCTTCCGAGTTACACTGGTTAGACCATTGAAATCTGTGGGTTGATGAAACTCCCATCACCAGTCTAGGTTCCAAGATTGGCACAAACTTAACAATAAAATCAGGGTCCGCCACCCCTGGTTGAGGTTTTGTGTGGGTATGGGTGTTTTAGTGGTGGTGGGTAAGTGTGTGTGTGGGAGTCCTTTCCCAGGGGGGCCCTAGGGACACCTAGGGCAGGGGTGTGGGCAGCTGCTGGTGGCGGCTGCGCTGCTGCGCTGGGCTGGTGAGGACGGCTGCTGCTGCTGCTGGCGGTTAGGGCAGGAGGTGGTGCCTAGAGAGATGGGGAGGAGAGCAAGACTTAGAGAAGGGGACGAGGCTCTGTTTCTGCTTAGATTGGAATAATTACATCGCCCCTATATTTTAGTCCCTAATGGACTTGTATCCCAAGCAAACTAAAGGAGAAGTCCTTATAGATCTAGACTCCTCTTTCTAAATAAACCGATCCTATTTAATCATATTCCTAAACATGTTCCATTTCTATTTTTCCTCCTTTCCTATTTTTTCCATCACAATGGCGGCGGGTGCGCTACAGTATCGCATGACCAGTACCTGCGGTGTTGTTCATGGCAGGTCCGCTCTCATGGTTGGGGGTGGGGGTGGGGTGGGGTGGGGTGGAGTTTGCATATAGCTTATTGTCCGGTGAACGTCATTCTTTTGTGATTAGCATAAGGTGATTGTAAATTTAGATCCATGCTTCATTCAGGACCTGTTCATTCTCTGTTGTTATGCTTAATGCCTTCATGTAGCATCACAGTTACTGCTCCTATTAATTCTAGGATTGATGTCAACATATTATTTCTTCTTCATTCTCAATCTCTGCTTGTTTCAGCATTAGGAACTAAGCGGTTGGCCTCTGAGGAGCTGGCCAATGACTGGGATAATAAAAGGCTAAATCCAGGAAATGACAATTATCCACTTTCAGTATGTATTTGTAGCCCTTTTTAATTGTTGTGACTAATTGCCTAAATGCTTTGTGGTGTTGATATTCTTGTTTAATTTGGTTGCAGACAGCAGGTGCAAATAATTTGTTTTTGGGTATTGAGCAAGGAGCTGGAAGCAGCAATGGCCAGGCTGCTTTTTCCAAGTTTGACAATGGGAGCTCAATGGCATTACCATCTGGGCAGGGAATGTCTGGTCTTATGGGAAAAAGGTATAGCTTCAACCTAAATCAAAGATACTTTAGTTGCAAATTAAATACATCATATGAATTATAATCTTGTATGAACTTCATCACATTGTTGATACAGTGTTAGGATTTAAGGGCCAACAATCAAGTGATACCAAACACTCGTGTTTGATGTTAATCATCACACTAGAGGTTCTTAGAAATTTTATTATTTGCAAGATACTGATCAGGGTACAAAAATACCAACACATCGAGAATAACTGAAACATTATACATCATAGAATGTGTATGGGTGGGGCAGGGGTTTGGGAGTTTTCTCGACCTGCGTGAGAAGATCTTAGCAAAATGCATGAGGGATGTCTTACTCCCCGCAGGTCAAGTAATTTTTATACGTCATATGAAATAGCTAAGTGTCAGCCTTGAGCCCATATCTCTTTGCCTTGGTTATGGATGAGGTTACGAGGGACATACAAGGAGATATCCCTTGGTGTATGCTTTTTGCAGACGATGTAGTGTTAGTTGATGAAAGTCAGACAAGAGTAAATAGGAAACTGGAGTTGTGGCGGCAGACCCTTGAGTCCAAAGGGTTTAGAATAAGCAGGACTAAGACTGAATACATGAGATGTGATTTCGGCAATGCTGCACAGGAAGAGGGAGAGGTGAGCTTGGAAGGCCAAGTGGTGCCTAAGAAAGATGTCTTCTCGTATCTAGGATCGATGTTAGAAGGATGGAGATATTGATGCAGATGTTAGCCATAGAATCAAAGCAGGGTGGATGAAGTGACGCCAAGCATCTGGTATTCTCTGTGACAAGAGGGTACCACAAAAGCTCAAAGGCAAGTTTTATAGGACGGTGATTAGACCGGCTATGTTGTATGGAGCAGAATGTTGGCCTACGAAAAGAAGACATGTCCAACAAATGAGTGTTGCAGAAATGTGTATGTCGCGCTGGATTTGTGGCCACACAAGGATGGACCGAGTTCGAAATGACGATATTCGCGACCGTCTAGGGGTAGCACCAATTGAAGAAAAGTTGGTTCAACATCGGTTGAGGTGGTTTGGTCATGTCCAAAGGAGACCTTCAGAGGCACCAGTGCATTGTGGAGTTCTAACTCAAGTTTTTAATGTGAGAGAGGTAGAGGAAGACCGAAATTGACGTGGGGGGAGGCAATAAAGAGACATCCGAAAAGTTGGGATATACCTAGAGATCTATGTTTGGATAGGAATGCATGGAGAGCAGCCATTGACGTGTCTGAATAGTGACTAGGGCGTCTTGTTGGGTTTCAACTCTAGCCTACCCCAACTTGCTTGGGACTAAGAGGCTTTGTTGTTGTTGTTGTTGTTGTTGTTTTTGTTGTTGTTGTATGAAATAGCTAAGTGGAGTTGGCTTAGAAGGTTTGAACTGTAAATAGTTTTGAATAGGTATGGTTGCAGTAGAGAAAGGAAACTGAAAAGAAAGTTATGCCCCATCTGATGGAACATTTTGAGAAAACTAGGGGCAGTGAGGGAATGGCTTATAGATATGAAATTTTGTGGAGTGGTAGAAGCAATTGTGTGCACCACCATTTTTGCAAGTTCATCTGTCAATTGGCATGTCCGTTTATGTTAGTACATTATTTGAAATGGGCATTTTTACTGTATAGACCCCATTTTAGGAAACCTCACAATAAGCTGTAAATTTTGAGTTCCATAACCCATGATCAAGGTTCTGCCATTGTTCAATAGATGTTTCATGAAAAAATCTGGTTTGTGCAAATATGTTTCGCTGGCATAACGCAAGACTTGCATGATATTTACTATCATCTGACAGAATCTGGGTTAGCTAACTGTATCACATATGCTCTTGCATCTTGCTAGGGCAAAATGGCGCGACGGGGACTGGTTGTGCAACAACTGCAACAATCACAACTATGCATCTCGTGCATTTTGCAACAGGTACTCCCTGCATTGTTGTGTTTCTTACTCAGTCAAGTGTACTAGTTAGCACCATACTATCCATTGGCATGCTGTGTTGCTTTTCAATCTTGTACCAAAGGTTTGTTCAATATTTTGCTTTTATGCTCATATAAATGCTGAGGTGTTCCTATTAGCTAATTAGTCTTTGATATTGTAGCAAAACAATAATATTTCTACCATTTTAAAAGATTTATCATTTGAATATCTCTATTCTTAATCTTAATGAATTTTGGCAAGACAATCAAGACAGTACTACTGCAAAACTTATCCATGCATCTGTTTGTGGGTGTGTCTTGTGTTTTTTGGGTGCGTTATACTTTAGTTCTCTTGGATACACAACTCTCCTGTGTATTTGAGAGAAAACAAAAAAAAAAGGTACTGCAAAACCAAAATAGGAAATATATTGTCTCTGTTTATGATATAAGATTTGCATTTAGTTTTCTGTTCTTTTCACAAAATTTGCAATTTGTTGTTCGGTTTCTCATACTATTTGAAGAAGCCCTAAACAAATTATGGTCACACTATTTGAAGAAGCCCTAAACAAATTTATGGTCTTGTATTGCTTACTGGTTGAAATTATTAAATTATTGTTTAGATTGTGCGAAACAAATTCCTTCTGTATAGCATTGGTTTTTGATATATCAATTATTTTTAGTCAGCTGGGTTCATACCTTCCAGAGCCACATCTAGGTCAGGTTAATATGAATTGTAGATGGTATTGCTTACTGATTGAAATTCTTAAAAATTCTTGTTTAGATTGAGTGAAACAAATTCCTTCTCTTCTGCATAGCGTTGGTTTTGATATACCAATGTATTTGGTCAGTTGTGTCCATACCTTCCATAGCCACATCTAGGTTGGGTTAATATGTGCCTGCAAAAAAAAAAAATAAAAAAATCGGTGTCTCACTGCAATTATTCACTACTAGGATATTATCATATGGCAGTGCCTCTAATACTGTCTCTCTATTTATGCTGCTTACTGTTTGCTATCTATATTTTCCAATGAAGCAAATTGCTCACTGGTTCTGACTGTGAAATTACCTTTGTGTTTCAGGTGCAAAACTCAGAAAGAATCTGCTGTTCACCCTGGTGTGCTATAGCTTGCTTGTGCTGGTTCATAGTGTTGGGATTATTTTGTTCCAGGATATGTTGCTGCCTGTTCTAGCTCCTTCCTCAAGACTGCGGTTTGAGTTTTTTCGGCTCTGCAGTGTTTTTTGCTGCTCTCCAATGTTTGTCTCGATATTTCATTAGCGCTCGTTGAAGATCCCGATTTATTTATGTTATAAGCGCTTGAATAAAATGTTTCTGGAAAGTACCGGCCTATACCATCTGGATCTTAGAAATAATTGAATTAGTTGTTGTACAATGAAGCAAATGGTGATAGACCCTTATGTTGTACTTTATGAACTTTGGAGTATTAGTGCACCAAATTAAGGTTCTGTGGTCATGTTTCACTCGTTGGGTTGAAAAGGGGAACTATACCATGTAATTCCAGTACAGATTATTTTCTCTCTGAGAACTCCAATTGTGCTGTTATGCAAGTTCTGCCCATTCAGAATACTTTTGATGCATTCACCCTTATTCAGCTGCTACTTTTTCATCTTTTATTTATGCCCCTTTGCATCTATCAAAGATGTTCCTTTGCGGGATGCTACTTGCTCGACTGGATTATTGGACCTGTCTTGATGATATATGATCAAGGTGATGAGCAAATGTTGAGCTGATTAGGGTGTCGAAGTCTAGGTGCCGAATGTATGTTTTTTGGTGTCTTGGAGGCTAATAGACTGGACGAGCCGGTGCTCAAGGAGTGTTGTGCAAGTACAATTATATAGCAAAGGTGTTGAAAAACTTGAGCCTTGTAGTGTTTGGTCGTAAGAACATCTATTGATAGTGCGAATTTAGTTGCTAGGTTGAGGTTGGAAGATAGGGTAAAGTAGATGTAAGGTTAGGATTTAATTTTGGAGTCGAATCTGAACCCCGTTTTTGGGCCATCTATCCTTGATCAAAAGTTCAAGTTAGATGGACCAACATACCTTCATTATGGCATTATAAGACTACTACTGGGCGTCATCTAAATTTGGTTGGTAGTATGAAATCTGGACCTGAACGACGTGGCACATGGATAAATAGGTACATGCGCGGGGTGTTTGGTTGCCTGAATATAGCTCATCCAGGCTCTGCCGATGCAACCCGGCGATGATTGGTAGCCTGAACCGACCTTTGGGCCTGGCCCATGCGGTGCACGAAGGCTCTCCCAGCCAGGCTCGGTAGATACGAAAAAATGGGCGTTTCAGCGCGGCCTGGCTCGAGCGAGCACAACGAACGCAGCAAGCGAACGAAACGCGTAGAAAAGTTTGTTGTTCATCCACGCATCCGAGCAACCAATCACTATCTCCCTGAGCCTGGCCGGAAGGAGCCCATCAACCAATCACGCTCATATGCATGCACCAGGCCTGGCCAACCGGAGCCTGGGTTTCCTCATGAGAGCAAGGTTCAGCACGGAAATGAACCAAACGCCCCCGTGAGGACCTGAATCAGATTTAACTATGAGTTGGTGAATACATATTTCCAGCTGATATAATAAAGCAAACATTACTTAAAATTTTTGAGCAGGAAATGTCTCTTTGTGTTTGTGGAGCAAAAACAGAAAATAATCATCAGGTCTGTGTGGTGTGCTATATAGCTTTTTGCTAGTGTAACTGACATTTCCATCTTTTGAATATTCTGTAGCTCCGATGCCGAGACTGTTGGTCTTGGGCTTTCTGAATCTGCAGTGCTCCCAAATGCATGTTTGCTGCACCTTGGTGTTCCAGTGGTGTCTGTTGGATTTTTCGATTTATTAATTAATGCTAAGTTCTTGAATAAATTAAATTGTTTCTCGGAAGTAGTAGTATATATTAGCCCACAATATATATCAGGATTTTTAATAAACTGATTCAGTTTTTGTTAACACTTATCATCGTGTATCTCCTGAAGCTGTGTACGTACATAAAGAACAAGTTACATATTCTATTCGGACAAATTACAGAGATACTAGGGGCAGTCTTATTGAGAAATATAATTTGGATGGAGTGCGTGATAGAGTGAGCTGCTGCTGCTGCTCATCATTTCTGGTCGGGGGTGTGGCAGCAGTAGCAGCCGTCGCCATGCTTGAGGCTGCACTTGCCGTGGACGAAGCCATGGTGCTCGCAGCAGCGCATACACCCGCCTGACTTCCAGCACGACCCTAGGCAGATGTCGAAGACGACGTCGCACACCGGGGCGTCCGCCGGCCCGCCGCCGCCGTCAACCTCCGACGACGAAGAAACCACCTCGTCAGCTGCATCTGCATGCATGATGTAGATGCATCACCATCATATAATTATACACATATATACCACGCGTACTGTGTCATGCATGTAATGTAATATGCAAGCTGCTTACATGAGCTGATCATGACCAGGAAGCTGAGCAGCAGCGGCAGCGACAATGGCACGAGCCTCGCCATCTTTAATTTGTTCATCAACAGGCTTCCTGTGCTTCCATATGTGTATCCACAATCCACTGGTCTTTTTATTTGCCCGAGAAATGAACTAACTAAGCCTAGCTAGTGGTGTATTACTGGCAGGAGGAAGACGGCCATGGGCGTAGTCGATCTATGAGCAAACAGTTCGGACACATGAATCGTGTGAGCTTGACGGTTCAGATGCTAACTGCAATGACATTCTTAGCTTAGCTACCCCCGGGGTAAAAAACGAGTGGTCTGTCTGTCTGTCTGTTTTGAGAGAGCAGAGGAGGAGGCGCCCAGTTTTCCGGATCATCAACGACAACTGTGGCCTGAATTCAGGTTAATTTCCTGCTAGTTTGTGTTATATTTCCACAATTGAAGGTACGGTGCATGTTTTCCTCCTGTAATACAGTCGAGAAACGGTATCAACGTCATTGTATTCTTCATTGAATATATAATACTCCGTGGATGAGATTATGTTTCGAGTATATAGATATAGCCCCAGCACATCATCCTCTGCTGGAGTTGAGCTTCTGTAGAGGTGCGAGGATCTCGGAGTGGCAATCCCACTGCATCTGACACGAATGAATGATGTCATTAGAGAGCATGATATGAAGGATTATAAATTGATACCTGGGAAACATGCAAACGAGAGCCCCGTACAGGCGACTCGCGGGCGACTCGCCCCAAGCCACCGCCGGTGGCCACTCCGGCCCCGGCGTCCACCGCCAGCCGCCGTCGGTCACTCCGGCCCCGGCGCCCACCCCGACGCAAGCTGCTGCGGTGCTGGATTTGGTTTAGCGCCCCCATCTCTCCCACGTGTACGACTCGGGCCTCCCGGCGTGCCGCGCCGACGCCGGCCACCATGGCCGTCTCCCCACCGCCCTCCGGCTTGGTGTGCAGATCCAGTAGACCCGTGCCTACCTCCTCTCCTTCCCAGCAGCTCACTCTCTCTCGCGCGTTCTGCTGCCCTCCCCGGGAACAATCCCGTTCCCCAGATCCAGACACTCAGCCAGCCTTTTCGCCTCCCCAAGCTGCCTGCCATGGAGCAGGGGTCCCCCCCCGACGCTCTTGGGCGGATGAGGTGGAAGAGGTGCTCGAGCTTGGTTCCCCTGGTCACCTTCTTGAGGTCCTCGGCCGCGGTCCTGAGGGGCGTGTTGCCATCAGTGACTCGGAGGACGACTACGAGTCTGAGGACTCCCCATCACCGATTCGTGCGCCAGAGGGAAAAGGCAAGGAGCCTGTCCCGGAGACCGGTCGCAAGCGTCGCCGGCCACGTCGTCATCGCTGTCGAAGAAGAGCCGGAGCTGGGGAGGGCGGATTTATGGCAGCGGCCCGGCGGTCCCACCCTGCCCTCCAGCCGGGGGCCCGGGTCTCGCCTCCTCCTGCAGCTCATCCCGCGTGCCCCTTTGGGACGCCGGATGCTGAGGGCTTCTTCGTGGTGCGGAGCCGGCGCTGCGGGCGTTCGCGCACGCCGCCGCGCTCCCCACGGATTGTGCCTAAGGATCTCCAGGGACGCTGCTTCAACTGCCTGGCGGATGACCACCTCAAGGCGGCGTGCCCGCTACCGTCCATGTGCTTCCTTTGCGGGTCCTCAAGGCATCTTGCGGCGTTCTGCCCTCGCCCGCGCGCGGCGGCGCACAACTGCTGTTGGCTCTAAGCGGGGACGCTCGCCCCCTGCAATAGGGGTGGCGGCCCTTCAAAGTGTCGGGCGCCTACCGGCTTCCGTCGATCCAGGCGTTTCTCGCCGGCGCACACCGTCTCTGGTGGGTCTGCTTCCACCGACCGTTCCACCTCCGTGCCGGCGTGCTGCGCTCCACCGACGCCTCCCCCTCAGCCTCAGCCTTCCACGCCTCTGCCGCCGCCACCGCCGGGGACCTCCGCCCCCTCAGCGCGGCGTCTGTTTGAGGCCGGCGATGTCGGCCGCGCCCAGCCTGCCCCTCAGGCTCAGCCTGTGCATCCGGAGCAGGCGACGGGGTGGCGGGGGGGGGGGGGGGGCGTTCTTGGGGATAGGCCTCCGTGGCCACGAGCGCCACTGGTGGTGGTGCCCAGAAGCCAGGAGATTCAAGGTGCAGAGATTGAGCTTCAGCACGCGCTCGTCGCGGTGGTCGGAGGCACCAGACCGCATGTCTCTGTTGCCATGGTATATGAGTACCTTTGGAATCGCTTCCATATTCATGAAGATGCTTGCCAAGTGAGATGGCACCATCCGGAAGACTTCGTTGTGCGGTTCAGTAGCTGGGAGGACCGGGAACGCGTCCGCGTCGCCAGGCCCGAGGGGGCGCACCTCACCCTAATATGGCGCCCGTGGAGGCGGACCTCACTTGCCTCGGCAGGAGCGTTCCGCTTCTGGGTGCTCTTAGCGCTCGCGCGCGTTCCTCTTCACGCCAGGCACGTGTCTACCGCCCAGACAGTTCTCGGGCCCCCTGCGCGGAGGTTGAGCTCACCGATCTTCGGGACGTTCCGGTCGAAGATGATAGGGAATTCTTTGTCACAGCATGGTGTTTCCATCCTTCTTTCATCTCAGACCAGATATCATCTTCATCCCTGAGCCTCACGTCGGTGATGACGTCGACAACGCGGAGTCCCTGCTTGGTCTGCGGTACCTGGTGCGCATTCGGCTTGTGGCGTTCCAGGACCACTCCACGCCTCTGGCCTCGCCGCCGCCAGCCCATGGCCCGGGTGGCGATGGAGGCAATGGTGGTGATGACGATGATGGGGGTGGCGGGCCAGGGGACATTGTTGACGGAGACAGAGGAGATGACTGGCCCACGCCTCGCCGTGATAGCTCTACCGATGGATCGGCGGACAGCAACTGTAACTGTTTCCACCCATCTGGTGGTTGGGGATTTCGATGCTCCGGCGCCGTGGAGGTTGGCACGGGAGCCTGGCGGACCGATTCGCTGGAAGCGGCGCTGGTGCGGTCCTGATTGGCTGCATCCCGTGTCCATTGGCCGCCGCTAATGCGCGCGGGTTTGCGACCTGGCCTAGGTCGCCTCTCGAGCTTCAAGACGCGTCGCGGAATCCCTCAGCGTCCGGGCATTCGTCTGCTGCTTTGGAGCTGGCGCCGATCGTTGAGGGCCTACCTGCCACCCCGCCGACCCCGGACCTCAACAAAATCCGGCCCCCTGTGGCGGGGGGCGGCTTGGTTGGGAGCTTCATCGACCTCGCGTCGTCTCTTCTCCACGCTGGCTGCGGCTCCCTGGATCATGGGCGTGGTCATGATGACTGGTGGGCGGCTTTCGCTGAAGCCGAGCTGCTGGTGCTCCCGTCAAGCCTGCATCCAGCGTCTGCGCCGGACACGGTCTTGGGTGACCTCAATGCTGAGGGCCCGCCTTCGCCTCAACGGTGTGCCTCCCCCCCCACGGTCTTCCAGTGCCGTCCCCGAGCAGGCCACGACCCAAGAGGATGTGCGTGGCGACGAGTCAGATTTCTTCCAGGCCCTGCAACTGCCTTTACAAGAACCGCTGCTGCCCTTCACTCCTCGTGCAACGGTGCATGACCCACAGATGAAGATTGGGCCCCGAGACGCAGTACTAGGCTGGCTGCTAAGTCCGACTACCGCGACCCGAATCCTACGCTGCAGGCGAGGAAGGTGCTCCTGGCGAAGCTGACTGGTAGACCTCCCGCGGCGGTCGCCGATGCCTCGGTCGCACTGGAGTCCGTAAAGCTTTCAATGAAGCCTCTCTGTCCGTGCGCAAGCAAGCAATGCGAGCCCTCTTCCCTCAGTGGGGTGAGCGTTCTGGGCGTTCTGTGCTGCGGGCCTAGTCTTGGGCGTCCCGCTACTCCGTCGCTCTGTCCTAGCTCACGAGCGTTCTGTGCTGCAGGCCTAGTCTTGGGCGTCCCGCTACTCCGTCGCTCTGTCCTAGCTCACGAGTAACAACGCTCTGCTATTCTAGAACGTGAGGGGACTTAATACCCCAGCACGTCGTAATGTAGTCCGCAACATCGTACTCGCGCAGCGTCCCTCAGTGGTCTGCCTTCAGGAACCAAGATCCAAAACTTCAATGTATCGTTGATCCTTGACATTGTTGGAAGTGACTTTGATTATGCTGTTCTCCCCGCGGTAGGCACCGCTGGTGGTGTCGTATCCTGCTGGCGCAAGGACGTTTGGCGCGCCTCAGGTCACATTGTTCGCCGGTTCTCTATCTCTGTGCAGCTGTATCCTATTGGGGCGCGGGGGAGCCGTGGTGGCTCTCCACGTGTACGACCCTTCCTCCTCGCGGCGGGACAAGCTCGTGTTCCTTGATGAGTTGCGTGACATCGGCGCCTCCGGCATTGGCCGTGGATGGTGTGTGGTGACTTCAACTTAATATACAGAGCTTGTGACAAAAACAACGGAAGGCTGCACCGTGGCCTCATGCGCCGCTTCAAGGAGGCCCTGGACCATGTCCTGCTTCAAGAGTTGCGCTTGCATGGGCGTCTTTACACATGGTCCAATCAGCGGGAACAGCCAACAATGGAGCGTCTTGATCGGGCTTTCGCATGCGCTGACTGGCTACACCTACACCCGAATCACCACCTTCGATGCTTGTCTTCAGACTCCTCGGATCACGCCCCCATGCTGTTGTTGCTGAGCATGGAGCTGTGGGCTCAGCCGAGATTCCGTTTCGAGCGTTACTGGATTGGGAATCCTGGTTTCCTCGACGTGGTTCGCGCGGCTTGGGGTGGCACGATTTGGGACCTTGATCCCTGCCGTGCATTGGACCAGAAACTGCGGCTTCTCGCGAAGGCTTTAAAGAGCTGGCGGGCTTCTCATATAGGTGACATCAAGTTGCAGCCGGCTGCTACGCGGGCCTCCGTCTTCGAGCTGGAGGTGGCTCAAAGGACAGGATGCTTTCGGACGGGGAGGTGGCCTGGCTGCGCGAGCTCAAGGCTCCGTGCTCGGCCTGGCATCACTGGAGCGGTCGATGGCCAGGCAGCGCGCACGCGTGCGCTACCTTAGGGAGGGCGACGCATGCACGAATTTTTTCCACGTTCAAGCCTGTCACCGGCGGCGGAAAAATTTCATGTTGACAATCAGTCAAGATGGGCAAGTATTCTCGGAGGAGGAGGCCAAGGCAGGAGTAGTCTTCTCCTACTACAATGGCATCATCGACACTCCTTTTGTCCGTCGTCACCGCATCGACCTCTCTCTTCATCCAGCTCCGCCAGCTTCAGTTGGAAGCGCTGGCGCGGCCGTTCTCGGCTATGGAGGTTGTTGCCACCGTTCGCGGGACACCCTCGGACCGCGCCCCCGGTCCCGATGGGTTCAGTGGTGCGTTCCTGAAGGCTGCCTGGGAAATCATCGCCCCCGACATCCTACGTGCTTTCCAGGCCTTTGGGAACTCGACTTCTGAAGCTTGCACCATGTCAATGGAGCACTCATGATCTTGGTGCGCAAAACCAGGAGCCAGAGGGTCTTGCGAACTACAGGCCAATCAGTCTCATGCACTCTTTTGGGAAGCTATTCGCCAAATGTCTGGCCATCCGCTTGGCAACGAGGATGTCCGAGCTAGTAAAGGTTAACCAGTCGGCCTTCATTCGTGGGAGGAGAATTCATGAAAATTTCCGTTCGGTCCAGCTGGTCTGCCGACTGCTACGAGTTAAGCGTTTCCCAGCGGTCTTGCTCAAGGTGGATTTGGCCAAGGCTTTCGACTCTGTGGCTTGGCCGTTCTTGCTCGAGGTTCTTCAGCACGCGGGATTTCCGCCGCGCTGGTGCGAGTGGATCTCCGTGCTTCTCCGATCAGCAAGCACGCGCGTTCTGGTGAACGGCCGGCCAGCCAGTGCATTCGCCACGCCCGGGGGCTTCGACAAGGCGATCCTCTCTCCCCGCTCCTGTTCGTGCTGGTCATGGAGGTTCTCAATGCTATGATTGCCGAGGCAGATCACCATGGACACTTCACCCCGCTGCCGTCCCAGGCAGCGCGTTGCCGGGCGTCCATATACGCCGACGACTTAGTCATCTTCCTAGCGCCCACGGCTGAGGACGCCTCCTGCATTCGATGACTGCTTGGCATCTTTGCAGGCGCCTCCGGCCTGGAGACAAATGTGGAAAAGTGCGTCGTCACACCGATTGGGTGTTCGCAAGCCGATGTTCATGCGTTCACTGATGAGTTCCCCTGCCGGCTGTCGACTTCCCACGCGGTACCTTGGTGTGCCGCTCTCTCCCAAGAAGCTGAACAGGAACGTTGAGCAAGCCATAGTGGAGGCGGTCTCTTCTCGCATCCCGACCTGGAAGGCCAACCTCTTGAATGTGGCAGAACTACGCTGGCCCGTTCCACGCTCTCCGCGATCCCCGTGCACATCTCCATTTGCTGTGCGCTATCCGTGTGGGCAGTTGAGGCCATTGACAAGGCCCGGAGGGCTTTCATCTGGGCAGGCAAGGAATCCTGTGGTGGCGGGAAGTGCAAAGTGAATTGGCAAGTCGTCTGTTTGCCGCACGAGTTGGGTGGTCTAGGGCTCCCGGACCTGCGCGTTCTTGGTATGGCGCTGCGCCTTCGCTGGGAGTGGCGGCGTGCGTGTGCCCGGTGGACCACCTGGCCTGAGGCTGCCAGCCCCCAGGGACAGAAGATTGAGGCAATGTTCAGCGCCTCGACCAGCTTCGCCATCGGAAATGGCGAGGTGGCCCTCTTCTGGACGGATCGTTGGCATCCGACGGCATGCTGGCTCTCCTCGCCCCTGATGTGTTCCGGCTGTTCCAGCCAGACGGCAGGGTGAAAGGTCCAAATTGGCTAGAGGGGGGGGTGAATAGCCTAATTAAAAATCTATAAAACTCTTAGGCAAACACTATTAGTATAACAAATAGCGAAGCTTTTTTGCGCTAGCCTAATAGTGTGTTGCAAGCCACCTATCCAACAATTCTACCTAATATTTCTATGTCACACATACAACTAGAGCTAATAACAAATGCGGAATAAAACAATATAGCTCTAGCACAAGTATGATATACAAAAAGTATATGAGACAAGTATGTGCAATAAGCAAACTAAGCAAGCTAATTACAACTTAGCTACACAAGGTATATGACAAAAGATATACAACAAGAAAAGATATCTACACAAGAAAGTAGCTCAAAGTAAATACACAAAGTAAATGAGCTAGATTGAGGGGATTTCACCGAGCCTTCGGGATCGCCACGTAGAGAGCCAATCACCGGTGAAATCAACTTGTGAAGCCAATCACCAAGAATGTGTAGATGAAGACCAATCACCAAGATGTAGAGGCAATCAAATAAGCACACGGGACACCAAGATTTATCCCGAGGTTCACGTGCTTGCCGGCACGCTACTCCCCGTTGTGTCGACCAACACTAGGTGACCCGGTGGCTAATCGGCGCAAAGCCAAGCTCACAAAGAGCGCCACAAGAATCTACCACTAGTGAGGTAGCTCAATGACACGAGCAATCCACTAAGGATGCCTCTTGCCGCTCCGGTGAGGTGAGGCTCCAAAACCTCTCACAATCTCGAACGGTGGTGGCCAAGAACAATCACCAATCTTGCCAACAACCACCTCAATGCCTTCAAGCCGTCTAGGCACCGACAAATGCCAAGAGTAACAAGAAAACTCAATGCCGATGCGAAGAACTAGTGCCACTAGATTGAACTCTTTCACAATCATGCACTAGATCACTCAATCCCACTTGGTTTGATCAAATCAACTTGGGAGATGAGTTGGGAGGCTTGCCAAAGCTCACTAGAATGCTTAGGAATCAAAATGTGCAAGAGAGGCTTCTAGCAAGCCGGTCAAGCCCCTTAAATAGGCCACAAAGGCGGCCTAGCCGTTGGGCTCGAAACAGCATCATCGGACGCGCCGGTTGCGGGCCATCGGACGCTGCCCCAGCGTCCGATGCTCCGATGAGCACCATGTGTCCCCCTGGTATGAATTCAGCCCGTTAGATCCCAACGGTCATATCCTTTCCCGCGCTGGTTCAAGTGGCATCGGACGCGCCGATGCCAGGCATCGGACGCTCCGATGCCCCTCACTCTTTTCAGCTCATTTTGGCGCCACATCGGACGCGCCGGAATAGTTACATCGGACGCTCAACCCCAGCGTCCGATGGCACAACAGAAAGGTTCCAGAGAAGACCAGAACGCATCGGATGCATCCGATGGTCCTGCATCGGATGCAGGCCAGCGTCCGATGCTCCCTGGATAACACGATCGCGCCACGTCATGACCATCGGACTCTGCAACAGTGTTTCGCCTGCGTCCGTTGCCAGCGTCCGATGCTACCTCGACTTCTGACAGCAGTTAGGGTTTGCCATCGGACGCTCGGCCAGCGTCCGATGCTGCCGACGCCAGCGTCCGATGCCCCTAACTTGGCATTTTTCACTTTCTAACTTCTACCCTTGCTCCCATGTGCCAACACCAAAGTGTTTCACCACTTGTGCACGTGCGTTAGCATTTTTCAAAGCATTTCCAAGGGTTTAGTTAGTCACTCACTAGGTCTATAGCATCGATATGTTAGAGAACACCTAGTGGCACTTGAACACCGCATAAGCCGTGAATAATCTCCTCTTAATAGTACGGCTATGTATCCTAAATGTGATCACACTCACTAAGTGTCTTGATCACCAAAACAAAGAGCCCTATAGGTTATACCTTTGCCTTCGGGCCTCTTTGCTCCATCTCTTCTCTTCTTCTCGCAATTCACCAAGGGTAGAGCACTTGGTTACTTGAGATGCATATGGCCAACACCATCCTCCATGGTTGCCACCTTGCTAGCTCCACCACTTGGCTTGGTCTTAATCCTTTCTTATAAGCTACACACATGCTTAGCAATAGGATTAGACCAAATAGGTTTCATCAATTAACCAAAACCAAACTAGGGCTTTCAATCTCCCCCTTTTTGGTAATTGATGACAACCTATACAAAGATATGTGATTTAAATTTAAGTAACCACATTGATAGTATTAGCTCCCCCTACATATGTGCTATAGAGTTTGTTCTAAAAATTTGCACATATGTATGGATATGAAATGTGGGTGAGCAATACTACCAATGATGATGCTAAGGCATAAGAATGGACCTTTGAAGCGTGATACCAATCGGAGTGCACATGTTAAACCATCCTTAGCATCATTTGTCATTAGACATACATCAAAACTCAAGAGCCCCGTGAGATCAACATTATGATAAGGCTCTTGAACCACTTGAAAAGCAAATATGTCTAGTTGCTATTATGTACATGCTAGTAAATCAATTCATCAAACATAACCTATCACTAGCATTCACCACATAAGCATGGATATCAATTGTAAATTGCTTATGCATTGCTAACAACATATGAATATGCACATTTCAAATGCAACAATCATGTTTATGAGCTTGCTCCCCCTATTTGTATGCTCTGATCCCACTTGAACACTTGTTATTTTGTATCTCCCCTTTCTAGCATATTAGCATAACATATCTTTAGTTGCATCATTTTTCTCCCCCTTTGGCAACAATTATCATAAAGGTGGGGCAAGTTGTAAAAAAGAGAGACAAACATCATATGTGGGGATCAAATTAAGTCAAGTGATGGCTTAATCTAGCTTATGAGCATAAGATATTTAACACGGTTTGCTCTAGAGTAAGCTTCTTCACACATCATACAATGGTTATCTTACTCACGTTGGTTAGACATCTATTGCTCACAAACTAGATCAAACACTAGAGGTACAAGCCCACAAACAAGTTATATGCTACCACTAGATCAAGTCAAGCATAGAAGCAATAGTGGTATCATATACACTTTAAATTCATTTGATTTACCATGAATGAGCCTAAATAAGCGATGTGATGGCTATATGAACTAGATCACAACCTAACAAGAATGAATGCACATGCCAAACAATTTCACCTTTGCTTGCTTGGAGGAGAGGCATGTCATAAGTGAGGGTGCATTCAACTCATGTTGGAGAGTCTAGGATATTCAATTCATTTCCTAGCTTGCAAAACCCTCTCTCATCTAGTGGCTTGGTGAAGATATCGGCAAGTTGATCATCGGTGCCCACACTCTCAATAGATATGTCTTTCTTGGCTTGATGATCTCTAATGAAGTGATGCCTTATGTCAATGTGCTTTGTTCTTGAATGTTGAACCGGGTTGGTGGCTATTTTGACGGCGCTCTCATTATCACATAGCAATGAGGGACTTGTCCAAACTTGATCCATAATCTTGCAATGTTGCTTTCATCCACAGTAATTGTGCACACAACTACCGCGGATATGTATTCGGCTTCGGCGGTAGAGAGTGCAACCACTATTTGGCTTCTTTGATGACCATGAGACAAGTGATCTTCCAAGCAATTGACAAGTGCCCGAAGTGCTCTTCCTATCCACCTTGCATCCCGCATAATCGGAATCCGAGTATCCAAACAATTCAAATTGAGAGCCCTTGGGATAACATAGTCCAACATTTGGAGTGTGCTTCAAATATCTCAAAATTCTTTTGGTTGCCTTCAAATGACTTTCTCTTGGTGAAGCTTGGAACCTTGCACACATGCACACACTAAACATGACATCCGGTCTTGATGCGGTCACATAGAGTAGGCTTTCAATCATTGACCGATATAACTTTTGATCCACCATGTCACCACTAGAGTCACTATCCAAATGTCCATTTGTGCCCATTGGAGTGGTTATTGCTTTTGCTTCATCTAACCCAAACTTCTTGAGCATGTCCTTGATGTACTTGCCTTGACTAACAAATGTGCCTTTCTTCATTTGCTTGATTTGTAGACCAAGGAAATAACTAAGCTCTCCAATCATAGACATCTCAAACTCCTTAGCCATCATCTCTCCAAACTCTTCACAAAAATCTTGGTTGGTTGATCCAAATATGATGTCATCCACATAGATTTGCAACAAAACAAGTCACTTCCAATCTTCTTGGTGAAGAGATTGGTGTCAACCTTCCCCATCTTGAAACCTTTTGATAGCAAGAAATCCCTTAATCTTTCATACCATGCTCTAGGTGCTTGCTTCAACCCATATAATGCTTTCTTGAGCTTGTACACATGATTGGGCTTCTTCAAGTCTTCAAATCCGGGAGGTTGCTCAACATACACTAGCTCATTGATGAATCCATTGAGAAATGCACTCTTGACATCCATTTGATATAGAGCTTGATGTTGTGAGAGCAAGCATATGCAAGTAGAATCCTTATGGCCTCCAATCTAGCAACCGGTGCATAGGTTTCTCCAAAGTCAATGCCTTCCAATTGAGTGTACCCTTGTGCAACCAATCTTGCTTTGTTTCTAACAACAATACCATCTTCATCTTGCTTGTTCCGGAAGACCCATCTTGTACCAATAACATTTGTGTTCTTTGGTCTTTCCACTATCTCCCAAACATTATTGCGGGTAAAGTTGTTCAACTCTTCATGCATTGCATTCACCCAATCAACATCCATCAAAGCTTCATCAATCTTGGTTGGCTCAATAGATGATACAAATGAGTAGTGTTCACAAAATGAAGAAGTCAATCTTGATCTTGTTTGCACACCTCTTCTTATGTCACCAACAATTTGATCAAAGGATGATCTCTTGCAATATGTGTTGGTTGGAGCACTTGTTGCGGTTGAACACTTGTACTAGCACTTGGATGAGCCACTTGAGAGCTACTAGCATCTTGTTGATCATGAGAACTACTAGAGCTTGCAACATCATTGCCATGTATGGTGGAGGAGAGAGCACTTGATCTTTGTCATCTTCAATGTCAATCACTTGCTTTGGCCTTATATCACCAATGTCCATGTTCTTCATTGCTTCCACCAATTGTGTTCCTCTCACATCATCTAGATTGTCTTGTTCTTCATGAGAGCCATTGGTTTCATCAAACTCAACATCATGGACTTCTTCAACTATTCTTGTTGTGTCATTCCACACTCTATATGCTTTGCTTGTAGTGGAGTAACCAAGTAGAAACCCTTCATCACACTTCTTTTCAAACTTGCCAAGTCTTGTGCCCTTCTTCAATATGTAGCATTTGCACCCAAAGACCCAGAAATAAGCAATGTTGGGCTTTCTATCATTGAGGAGCTCATATGGTATCTTCTTCAATAGAGGGTGACAATAGAGCCGGTTGCTATAATAGCATGCCGTGTTGATTGCTTCGGCCCAAAAAGAATCACTCACATTGTATTCACTAAGCATGGATCTTGACATATCAATGAGTGTCCTATTCTTTCTCTCAACTATCCCATTGGATTGAGGTGTATATTTGGCCGAGAATTGATGTTTGATTCCAAGCTCATCACATAGTTCATCAACTCTTGTGTTTCTAAATTCACTTCCATTGTCACTTATCACTTTCTTGATTCTTCTATCAAACTCATTTTGACTTCTCTTGACAAAGGTTTTGAATATGCCAAACACTTCACTCTTGTCAACAAGAAAGAAGACCCATGTGTATCTTGTATAGTCATCCACTATCACAAAGCCATACTTGTTTCTCCCAATACTTGCATATGTAGTTGGTCCAAACAAGTCCATGTGCAACAACTCAAGTGCATGTGTAGTGCTCATCATTCCTTTGTTGGGATGAGTATTTCCAACTTGCTTTCCCATTTGGCATGCACTACAAAGCTTGTCCTTCTCAAATGAACATCCTTTAGTCCTCTAACCATGTCATGCTTCACTAGCCTCTTTAATTGCTTCATTCCAACATGTCCCAATCGCCTATGCCATAGCCAACCCATACTTGATTTGGTGAATAAGCATGTTGTCAATTGAGCTTCACTTGCATCAAAGTCCACCAAATAAAGGTTCTCATATCTAAATCCTTTGAACACCAAGTCACTTCCATCAACACTCACTATCTCCACATCATCAACACCAAATATGCATTTGAATCCCAAATCACACAATTGTGCCACAGACAATAGGTTGAAGTTGAGAGATTCTACTAATAGCACATTGGAGATGCTTAAATCGTTGGATATTGCAATCTTGCCCAAGCCTTTGACCTTGCCTTTCTTGTTGTCACCAAATGTGATAGCATCCGCATGATCATTGCCACTAGTGTTGATTGATTTGAACATTCTTCCATCTCCGGTCATGTGTTGAGTGCACCCACTATCAAGCACCCAATGCCTTCCTCCCGCTTTATAGTTTACCTACAAAAGGGATCAATTCTTTTTAGGTACCCAAACCTTTTTGGGTCCTCCAAGGTTAGTCACCAAGCTCTGGGCACCCAAATTGCCTTCTTCTTTGGGCCAACCATGGGTGCACCAATGTAGTTAGCCTTCACACCATTAGTGCCCTTTGTAAGCATATAACAAGAATCAAGTCTAATAGATGATATATGAGCATTGATCTTATTTTTGTTCTTGTTAAAGCAATTTTGCTCTATGTGCCCGGATTGCTTGCAATTGTAGCAATACCGACCGTTGCTCTTCACAAAACTAGTCTTGTGAGGAGCAAAAGCGGCTTTGCCCTTCTTGGGGGTATAGCCAAGTCCCTCCTTGTTGAGTGGACACCTTTGGCTACCCAAGCACTTAAGCAAGCGGGCATCTCCACCATAGGCATTGCCTAAGGCATGAGCGAGCTCAACAACCTTGTTTTTAAGGTTCTCATTTTCTACAACTAATGATGAATCACAAGTAGTAGAAGTAGGCATTTTAGTTGAGCTAGATGATGATGATGCATTTGTGGGAGCAACAATAATAGGAGCATTAAAAAGATTCATCAAGAATATCACATGTTACTCCTATGTTGCATGTCTCTACAACATCCTCAATCTTACTTTGATCAATGAGGGAGGAGTGGGCTTCCTTAAGCCTAGTGTGAGCTTGGTCAAGCTTCTCATGGGCTTCCTCTAGCCTCTCATGAGTAGACTTGAGCTCATCAAAGGATTGCTCAAGAGCCTTGTTGGCCTTGCGCAATTCTTTGCACTCCTTCCTCTTAGTCTCAATGTAAGAGTGAGCATCTTGTAGCATGCTCATGAGGTCCTCCTTTGAGTACTCCTCATCACTCTCACTATCACTCTCATCGGATGATACCTTAGTGGCCTTAGCCATGAAGCATGTCGATGGAGTGTTGAAGATAGAAGGCTTGCTTGATATAGCAAGACTAGCCATAGCCTTCTTCTTGGTGGTCTTCCTCTCATCATCGCTAGAATTATCATCATCACTTGAGGAAGCATCACTATCCCATGTCACGACATAGGATCCACCCTTCTTCTTCTCCTTCTTCTTCTCCTTCTTCTCTTTCTTCCTTCTTGTCCTTCTTCTTGCTCTTCTTGCGGTCATCATCATCTTCATCACTAGAGTATGGACAATCCGCAATGAAGTGATCCTTGCTCTTGCATCTATAGCACCTTTTGGTTGTGCTCTTGTTTGCATCTCTTCTCTTTCTAGCTCCATATCCCTTCTTCTTCATGAACTTGCCAAATCTCTTCACAAATAGAGCCATCTCCTCATCATCCATTTCACTCAAGCTTGTGTTTGCTTCATCATCACTTTCTTCCTTCTTTGCTTTTCCCTTGCTCTTGCTCTTGGAAGATGAAGCCTTGAATGCCACGGTCTTCTTCTTCTTCTCTTCCTCTTGGGCTCCCCCATCCCTTTCCACACGGTATGTGTCTTGAGTGACCACATCACCTAGTACTTGGTTTGGGGTTACCGTATCCAATCCTTCCCTCACTAGGATGGTCACCAAAGTGTCAAACCTTGGTGGTAAGCATCTCAAGAACTTGTGAGAAAAGTCCTTGTCCTCCACCTTCTCTCCCAAAGCCTTCAAGTCATTTATGATCACTTGCAACGGTGAAACATCTCCGGTATGTCTCATCATCTTGTATCTTGAAGGTAGCAAGTTGTCCTTGAGGATAATAAGCTTGGCACTCTTGACCGCCTTGGTGCCTCATAGGTCTCCTCCAATCTCTCCCAAATCTCACTTGCTCTTTCAAGATTCTTGATTTGCTCAAACCTTTGGTGTCAATTCATAGAATAAGTTGATGGCAAAATTCTTCCATTGAAGCTTCTCTTCTCTCTAGGAGTGAGACTGTGGGATCGATTATCGCAAAGTCATGCTCAAATCACATCCATATCTTTCTATCATTCCCTCTTGTGATTGCACACATCTTCCTCTTCCAACAATCAAGTTGGTTGCCGTCAAAAGGTGGTGGCTTCCCCATATAGTAGTGATTTGAGCCATTTTCACACGGAGGATGTTAGCCTTCAAAACAAACTGTTTGGCACCAAAAGTGACGCACTGTGCCAATCACACAGCAAGCCGGAGAAGCTGGCTTCAAACGTGGCCCGGGTGCTCAGAAGTCCGGTGCGTGCCAGTCAGTTTGCCCTGCAACTAACAAGGGAGATAAACTGTTAAATACAAAGCTGGAACATGCCGGGTATGACCAGACAGTTCCAAAATATACGGCCCTGAAGCCACTTACGACGACATATAGCTATGAAAGCTATCTGCCAACAGGTTTAAAGATTATTCGGCAATATGAACAGAGTTACGTGAATAACAGGTTGCCGAACACGTTTGCATGAGAATCGTACTTGCATGACGTATTAAATATAAGTTAAAACTTAACCAATCTCGATTGTACAACCGAGTTGGGGTCCATGGGGATTGAACATACAAACTAAGCATGACTAAGCTAATCTAAAGCCTGCGCCTGCCGCACGACACCTAGCTTGTCATAGATCAAACATACTTAACATGCATGATGAACCTCACCACGTGGCAATCCAGATACGATCCAATCGGCTATTACGAACAATAGATCTACTGCATAAAAGACTTTTCAATAATAAACGTGAAAGAACAGAGCAGATCTATAAAAGATGAAGCCGAACCGAACGGTATCTAGATTGGGCAAAAGTGTTACGATGAAAAAAACATAACAAAACATATAACACAAGGTAACTTAATGAATCTATCAGATTTGCCAAATCTAACAGAGCCGATAACTATTTTTACTCATGACTCAATCCGCCGCACGATACAAGGCATAAGCAAAAACTTCCCGTCATAAGCTTAAATCCGCCGCACGATACTAAGCTTAACGTACGAGACTACTTGCACCATATCTAAATCCGCCGCACGATACTAGACATGATAACAAGGTTGCCGGAACTTACGGAGGTCGACGGATCGATGGCCCCTCTCGAAGAACACGACGACACGACTTGGACTCGAAGACGGCACGGGGCCGGGTTGGTTGTATTGAGTGAACGTCTTTACAATAGTCTCAGGGTTTATATTTATACCCTGGTGTTCTACGAGTCCTAGGAGGACACGATTACAACAACAAAACAGGAAACTTATCTAAAACACGATGCCTTTTATTCTAAGCCTCCCTTAATAATCGGCACGTGCTAACCATGACGAGATCTTCTGTTGCCGAATCTTCTGATATGCCGTATTTGTCGCAAACCGACTTAGCCTGAGGTAGCCGACCGCAGCGCCATATTGCCGAATCCACCCCCGTTTGACCAGTCGCCTCCACAGCCTTACCGAATCGATTGGATTAGCCGACCGTGCTTGCTATCTACCGAATCCCTCAGGTGGTGATTTCTCCCGAACCTGCGCCGTGCTGGCCCACTTGTCATAGTGCGAAAATTCTGTGTTAACACATGCCCCCTCAATTTCTGCACAAAGGCATTTGTTCTGAAATTGACCATAAGTCCGCCGCGTATTCTAGGTCAGCACTGCTTCAAACTCTGCATCTTCTCCAAATCATCAACAGCTTCAAACTCCACCCGAGTTTGCAATGGCGACCCACGACGAGATCCCAGAGGTAAATTTCACTTTTCCTTTCAACGCATTCGGTCAATTTATATCGGCATTCGGCTCATCTTGCTTCCCCGCACACCTTCTCCTTTCAGGCCCTTAGGGATGAAATTCTGATTCCTTGCGATGCGGATCCCAACTCCTACTCTTGGGACCGATGGGAAACTCCAATCCAACCAATATCATCGGTATGGAGACCAACAGAACCCCTTTCAAGCATGGAGTCATTTCACCGAACAGGTGGCGGTATACCTTCAAGAACTGGCCCCTGCCCGCGGTCACCGGCTGGAGGAATTGGTACAGAAGAACTCAGGCGAGATTTGGGCCTCACTGGGAAACCAAGACATCCATCATGCTCTGGAACTGTCCCTGGCCGACATGCCCAAAAATGAGTCATTGCTCATAGCAGCTTCTCATTTTTGGTCAGATGCCCTCAATGCTTTCGTGTTCGGCCATGGCATAATGACAATCACACTAGCCGATGTCTTCATGATGAGTGGCCTGAACATTACCTCGATCATGAATGACGCCGACGAACTGCTAGAGAAAATTCCTCAGAGATCCATTGATGTCAGTGTTGGATGGATGAAGTATGTAGAGATCCACAACAAAATGTCAGGCCAGTAGCAGAAACAGAGCACAGGGCTTTTCTAAACATGTGGCTATGCAGATTTATCTTCTGTGGGAGATCCAACGAGCCAACCCTCAACTACATCGCACTGGCTGATAAATTATCCAAAGGAAAGCAACTCCCTCTAGGCAGGCTCTTCCTGGGATCCATATACCACATGATGCATCAGATCTCCATTCAAATGTATCATGCCACTCATGATAGCACAGATGGACTGCCACCAATTGATTGTGTCAATGGCCCCTGGTGGTTTGTTCAAATGTGGTTTCAGCTATACATGCACCAAATCATTGCCGTGCCATTGGACAACCTCAGCTTTCCTTCCAGCAACTTTGCTGAGGATGAAGAGGCTATAGAGAAAGCTTGCCAAACTTATGGGGAAGCAGCCACTGCTATAACCATAAACAAGAGTATTGCAATCTCTTCAAATTATTCTTCAAGGGCTTTAATCAGGTGCTCTGGTTACCCTACAGGGAGAATGACAACCTCACTTTCCCTATCAAATTCAGCTTTGATGATGGCTGCATAGATGAAATGGCCACAGGAGTTTTCAACTCATTTATCAAACCCTGCATCCTACCAGCCGAATTCAACAGAGGAAGACAAGTGAAGCATACTTATGAGTTCTATTATCCTAACATAGCAGCTAGGCAATTGGGTTGTGGACAGCTTCCTCCAAAACTCATCTTTTCCACCATCATCAAGCCCAGGGAGCAGATTCAGTCCAAAGAGCGTATTACAATAGGGATGCAGGCCCATCGAGTATTCAGCCTGGGGCAAGATCTGCCAGACTACAAACCAGTACCATTTCATTTGATCCAGTCTGCTCACCCTCTTTTTGAGTCCTGGTGGCAAGAATGGCATGATCATATCTTCAACAGCCCAGTCCATCCCATGTGCCTGGAACTTCAAGCAGACTTCAGCTCTGACAGCGAGGTACAATAACAAGCCACCTGTTGCTTTAGTATTTGATTCTTGAGATTTCTAACTTTTCAAAACTTCCACAGGACTTCATACCCAATTCTGACATCAGGCCTATCCAATATCATCAAGCAGGGCCAATCACTGTCCTGGGACACAATGCTCCTTCATTGACTCAGCTTATGAAATCCCAAGCAGTCTCATTAACCACCCTCTCAGCTAAAGGAGAGAAAAGAAAGGCCACTAAGGGCACTTCCAGCTCCAGGCGAACCAAGACCAAGCAAAACACACCTCCTCCAAAGGTAAGATGTTCTAGTTCTTCCATCATTATCAACTTATTCTTGACTGGCTTGTATACCATTACAGGCTTCTTCCCTGAGCAAGAAAACGCTCAAATGATGGTGCCCCCAATCTTATTACCTTGGAAAATGATGAGCATGCAAATGCCGAGGAAATGGGCACCCAGAACCCGGATGATATCAGCATTGGTAGGTCCTTCAATTATCCCTTCAACCAGCAGATTCTTGCCCCTCTTGGCTGACCAGCGATTTCACAGATACCGCGATTGGTGAGACCTTCATCGGCTCAACTCCAGACTCTGCTGGTCCATCCGGTTTCAACCAGACCAAACCTCTGTCAATCAGCCGACTCATCAGGCAAGAATTAACTCCCATTTCTTCATACTTTACCGTGGTCGGCTAACCTGTCCAAATCAACACAGACTTTCATCGGTTCAGCCTCCGAGTATGCATTTGATGTCAACGAGTTCCTGAACAAAAGAACAGTGGCCAAAAGACCATCGGCACTCGTCCAAGATGTCCTGAGCAACATAACAAACTTTCTGAGTCAAGACATCTTGTCCTTAGTCAGAGACGCCGATGAAGTTAAAAATTTCCTCGAGCCCATTGCTGAGGACATTCCAGAGAATCTGAGGCTCCATCTGGAGGCCGTGTCTACGCTGGATGACTGCTTTGCTAAGGTAAAACGAGCAATCAGAAGCGTTGATCTTCAGACTGCCAAGTCCAAATGCACCCAGGAAGTCAATGATCTGTACACTCAGTTCCAAGAGGCCAAGAACTCTCAGGAGACTCTGGAGGCTCAGTTGAAAGAATTACAAGAAAAGAGATCTGAACTGGAAGCCCAACTAGCCCAGGTCGATTCTGATATTCAGTCATGCACCTCTCGGCTATCGGGTTTACCGAATATCATTGAAACAACATCTTCCAAGCTGTCATCAGTGCTTGATGAGGACATCAAACTTAGCACGAGGCTTCACAGGCACAGGGCACCGAAGAGGAGGACAACAAGGCACTGGAGCATGCTAACCAGGTCAAAGCCGATACTCTGGCGGCCATAAACCAATTCTTGAACAACTAAGATGACTGTGTGCAATGATTCTTTAGTTTCTGTAATCCTGTGTCAGAATGACTCGAACATTTCCTTGTAATATATCTGTATTTTGCATCCAATCGGTTACCGTTCTGATGACATCGTGTTTAACCGTGTGAACCTGTTCGGCAATCTGGCCAGTGTTTGTCCCGAACACCTAAATCGGCAATTTTGCCGAAGCCAGGCGCTCTATTCTCCGCCGAACACGTGAGTGCATCCAGACGGTTTGCACAGCCCGTTACTGCAGAGGCCCATCTCGGGAAGCAGGAAAACCCCAATCCGCCGGTTGATATTCGGCGTGCTACCCCGGGACATTTGCCACGATCACTGTTCCATTTTATAAATCGCCCCTGGAGGCCTGCCTTCTCCCAATCTTGCATTCGCTCCTCTAGTACTCTCGCCGCCTCGGCTTCCTTGCTTGCTCCGCCCCAGAAAACCCTAACTTTCCGAGTGCAATGGCGAGCCATGATGACCGCGGCAAGCGCCCGGCGACTGAGGAGGCCGAAGGGAGCCGCGCTCGGCGCCTCCGTCAGCGCGGGTAGGGTCCTCGCTTACGTCCTTTGTGGCAGTTTCTTGAAAACCTCGCTCACACTCTGTTACTGCTCGCCGACAGGGTCCCCGTTATCTCTTCCGCCGGCGGGCATGCCCGGCCTTCTCCAGCACCGGGGAGGCCAGAGGCTCCACCATCGGGCTCGTCGAGCTCCTCCGACAGCCTCTCCTACCACTCCCATCCTTGGGAGGCGAGCCCGGACCGGGACTCCGACGACGGCCTCTACGACCACAACGACGCCTTGAACTTCATGGCGCTGCGGGACGAGTCCCGGGAAGAGCTGGCCGCCGTCTCGAAGCAGTACGGGATTGACCAGCTGGAATGGGAGGACCAGCGCCGGCAGTTCTGCGACGCAATCACGGGTATGAACGCCCAATCTTGGATCTGCTTTCGGTCGTTCTTGTTGATCTTTTAACCGATCCATTCCATTTTGTCGCTCACAGCGTTGTCTGAAGAACTGGAGCGCCTGAAGATGGCAGCGAACGCCGTCGCAGACCGGGTGAACGCCCAGGGCGTCACCGCCGATGCGCGCCTGGCCAACGTGCACGGCCGCATCGAGCAGGTCGCCCTGCAGGGTGTGCACCACGGCGTGGCGCTGGGGCTGTCGGCGCTGACGGTCCGCACGGAGGAGGACTTCTCCGTGACGCCGGTTGGCTTCCCGGCGGGGCATGTCCGGAGGACGTCGAACAGATCGACGATTTTCTGGACTCCTACGAGGATCACGCCCTCACCGCAGTCACCAATCCGCAGACGGTCATCAACAAGGTGCTTGGTAACTGATCTGCACTTTCGTACCGCCCCAACTTATGAACAATGTTCTACTTTGCTATGTTCACGCGTACAATCTGTTTTCCCTTTCTGTGCTTGTCTAGTGTTCGATCTCTTCATTGAACCGATTGCACAGCACCGCGTGCATTTGGTTCTGTTTTAGCGTTTTTCGCGCTAAAGGCGACACATGCCGTGTCGGCTGTTTTTGCTCTAAGGGCGATAGAACCTATCGGCCATTTTTGTGCTAAGGGCGACACAACCTTGTATCGGCCGTCGGCGCCCGCTAGTCCTTGATTCCGTTATGCACCGACCTCCACGCTAGGATGAAATCTCTTTAGATAACGTCCATTAATTGCCCTAGCAAACTCTTCTCCTTGGAGGGTTTTCAGAATGTACGCATTACCCGGAGCACGTCTCAGAATTCGAAAAGGCCCTTCCCAGTTAGGGGACCATTTGCCGAATGCCTTATCTTTGGTACCGATCGGCAAGACAATTTTCCAAACCAAGTCTCCTTCTTCGAATCCTTTTTCTTTCACTTTCGAATTGTAGTACTTGGCAACGCGTATCTTGTTCTTTTCAATATTTTCCAAGGCCTTGAGACGAATCAAATGCAAATCTTCTAGCTCATCCATCATCAAATCTTTATAATTCTCTTTGGTTAGATCGTTCTGCAATGTAACTCGTCTTGACCCCGATTGCAATTCCCATGGTAGCACTGCGTGATGCCCATAGACCAACTCGTATGGTGACGTCTGAGTCGACCCATGACAAGCCATTCGGTAAGCCCACAAAGCTTCGTTGAGTACCAAGTGCCACCTTTTAGGTTTCTCTTCGATCTTCTTTTGAATGATCTTAATCATGATTTTGTTAGAAGCCTCTGCCTGCCCATTGGCCTGTGCATAATAAGGGGAGGAATTATATAGCTTAATCCCCATCCCTTCGGCAAAGTCACAAAACTCCGAGGAAGTGAACTGAGTTCCCTGATCGGTAGTGATGGACTGAGGGATGCCGAATCGGTAAATGATGTGCTCCCTGACGAAGGACACCATGTTCTCTGATGTCACCTTCTTCAATGGGATGGCTTCAACCCACTTAGTGAAATAATCCGTGGCTAACAGAACAAACTTATGTCCCTTGCTAGATGGAGGGTGGATTTGGCCGATCAAATCAATGCCCCATCCTCTGAAAGGCCAAGGCTTAATGATCGGATTCATGGCCGATGCTGGGGCCCTTTGCACATTGCCGAATCGCTGGCAATCCTGACAACCTCTGTAGTACTCAAAGCAATCTTCGAGCATAGTCGGCCAAAAATATCCAGTCCTCCTGATTATCCATCTCATACGGTGAGCCGACTGGTGTGCACCACATACGCCTTCGTGCACCTCATACATCAGTTTCCTAGCCTGTCTTGGTTCAGGCATTTAAGCAAAACCCCATCTATGGATTTGTAGTACAATTGATTGTCCAAGAGCGTGAACTTAAGAGCCTTGTACCTGAGTTTTCGGGAGACTTTCCTGGATGGGTCCCTGAGGTAATCGGCAATGTTGTCTCTCCAGTCTTCAATTGCCTGATTATCACTTGGGACTGCTTGATCATCTCTGGGGTTGTTTGCTCTTCCTCAAGTGCAAAAATGTTTTGATTCTCCCTATACCCGGATGCTGCCTGAGCCAACTGGTTTGCTTCTTCGTTTTGCCCCCTAGGAATATGTTGCAAGGTTGCTGATCGAAACTGTCTAAGGAGCTCTTGGCAACCTTTGAGATATTCCTGCAGCGTGTCGTTTTTGCACTCGTACTCACCTGTCAGCTGCCTGATCACCAACTCCGAGTCACCGAAGATCTCTACGGCGTCTGCCTTAACGTCCACGAGCAACCGCAATCCTCGAAGCAATGCCTCATACTCCGCTTGATTATTAGTCACCGGGTACTCGACCGGTATAGAGTATTTGAAAGGTGCCCCCTTGGGAGAAATCAACATGATCCCGACTCCACCACCTTTGCTACACGACGATCCATCAAAAAACAATGCCCAGGGGGCAATGGTTACTATGTTAGCGTTAGAATCACGATGGTGAGTGACGAAATCAGCCATAATCTGGCCTTTAACAGCCTTTGCCGATTCAAAACGCAAATCAAATTCAGAAAGGGCTAAAACCCATTTACCGATCCTTCCACTTAAAATCGGCATTGATAACATGTGCTTGATTACATCAAACTCTGATACTACCACGCATTCGGCATTCAATAGATAGTGCCGAAACTTGGTACAGGAATAGAAAACGCACAAGCACAACTTTTCCGTAGCCGAATACCTCGTTTCGGGGTCCAGTAGCTTTCGGCTAAGATAGGCTATGACTCTCTCTTTTCCTTCGAATTCTTGCATGAGGGCCGACCCTATTGTTAGGTTGTCGGCCGCCACGTACAACTTGAAAGGCCTGTCGAGTTGTGGAGGAACCAATACTGGTGGTGCCTTCATGTATTCCTTGATCTCATCGAAAGCCTTTTGTTGCACGTCACCCCACACGAACTCCTGATCTTTCTTGAGCTTCAACAGTGGAGAGAAAATGGCAGCACGCGCTCGGACAAGTTGGATATGAACCTTCTGACAAAGTTGATTTTGCCGAGCAGTGATTGCAGTTCTTTGAGATTGGTCGGCGGCACTACCTTATCAATTGCTTCCATGCTCTTCTTGCCGACTCGATGCCCCTTTTGTGGACCAAGAATCCCAGAAACTCACCAGCCGACACCCCAAATGCACACTTGGTTGGATTCATCTTTAAACCATGTTTCCTTGTGCACTCCAAGGTCTTCCTTAAATCGGCTAAGTGTCTTTCTTTGCCTCTGGATTTGATCACCACGTCATCAATGTAGATCTCTACGATTTTGCCGATCAGCTCATGGAATATGTAATTCATGGCTCGCTGGTAAGTGGCACCGGCATTTTTCAAACCAAAAGTCATGACAATCCATTCAAACAAACCTATATGGCCAGGGCACCTGAAGGCGGTCTTTGCCACATCCTCTGCAGCCATGAAGATCTGGTTGTAACCTGCATTGCCGTCCATAAAGCTTATGATTTCAAAACCGGCCGAAGCATCTACTAGCAAATCGGCCACCGGCATTGGATAACCGTCCATAGGAGTGGCTTTGTTGAGGTTCCTGAAGTCGATGCAGACTCTCATCTTCCCGTTCTTCTTGTACACCGGGACAATATTGGAGATCCATTCCGCATATCGACACGGCCGAATGAAGTTAGCTTCTAGTAATCTTTCCACTTCCTTTTTCACGTCGGCCAATACCTCCTCCTTGTAGATCCTGCGCGGAGGTTGTTTGTATGGGCGGTATCCAGGTTTGATCGGCAACTTATGCTCAACAATGGACCGATCTAATCCGGGCATCTCTGTGTAGTCCCACGCAAAACAGTCTTTGAACTCTTTTAGAAGATCTACTAGCTGCACTCTGAAATCAGGGTCTAAACTGGAACTTACAAACATCGGCCTCTTCTTACTCGCATCACCAACATCCACCTCCTCTAACTTGTCGGCCGACGTGAAACCACGTCCCAGTTTGCCCTCGCTGTTGTCGGTTGGGTTGTCCATCTAAAAGAAGCTTTGAGAGCCGATTGCTTGGATCGGCTGTTGATCCCTGCCGTAGACGTTGACAGGACCTTCTCCCCACACGCGATCGGAGAAGCAGTCTACTCCGTCGAATTCCCAGTAGGTGGGCTCAATGGTGGCAACACTCACCGAGTCGTCAGCTTGGACAATCTCGATGTCATCTCCAACCCACTGTATGAGTATTTGATGCATGGTTGAAGGTATGCAGCAGTTGGCGTGGATCCAATCCCTGCCCAAAAGCAGGCTGTATGCCCCCTTGCCGTCAATGACAAAGAAGGTCGTGATGAGCGTCTTGGATCCAATCATCAGTTCCACGTGCACGGCACCCCGAGTGTCAGAGGGATTGCCGGCAAAGTCACGGAGTATCATGTCCGTTTTGAGCAGATCTTCATCGTTCATGCCCAGCTTTCTGAAGGTGGCGTAAGGCATGATGTTGATCGCTGCACCGCCATCGACAAACATCTTGGTCAGCGGCTTTCCATTGACGTACCCCTTGACATACAACGGCTTTAAATGCCGATGCTTGGCTGGTTTGTCAAATGCTGCCTTCTGAGACAACACGAGCTGTGCCGCGAGCTCGTCGTGCTCGGCCTCGTCAGAATCCGAATACACCTCGTCCTGTGCCCCCGGCCGGCAGGAGCCATGAACTCCAGGGGAAGGAAGAAAGTCATGGCATGGCCACGCTCGCCCTCGTCGGTGTCATCTGGTTTTTCCTTCGGGCGCCACTCTTGCTTCTTCCCATTGGCAGCTGCTTCTTCCAACTCCCTATTCCGGAGGCGCTGCACTCTTTTTCTGGCTTTTTCTGAGCCCTGGTGGGCACCACTGCCCCTTTTGCCACCTATATGGGCGAGGCTGTGCCTCCTCGCCGTCGTCCTGGTGGTGCACCCACTCTCGATCGGCATATCTTTTGGCTTGCCGACCCGGGCTTTCCGTTTTCAGGCGCCGATCGTCCATCGGGATGCGTGCTCCCAATCTTTCATGGACGGGACGGCGGTTGACGCGATCCTGCCTATACCCCCTGTACTGATCGCTGCACTCAGGGCAGTCGTTTGACGGCAGGCAACCTCAAGCCTTCGTTCCAGCAGTGGCGGAAGAACGAGCAACCCCAGTGAGCCTGCTCCTGCTCTTGGCGGCGTTCCTGCCTCTGTGGTAGGCCTGCTCTCTGTGGTAGGCCCTCTCTTCCAGACGGTACCGGTACTCCTCCGTGTGACCGTCTTCGCGCTGATACTCTCCGCGAGTTCCTGTTCTTCGCGTTGGAGACGCTTCCGTTCTTTCTCATCTTGCCGGCGCCACTTGTTGAGGAGATCCCTGTGGGTAGGCCTGCGCCTGGAAGATGTCTCCCCGTGCTCATATCGACTATTCGTGGTCCGGCGCGCTGCTGGAATTCATCGCTGGTGATTTGCCGATCGGGTCCACCGTGCCAGACTCGCGTGCTTTGTGGAGGTGAGGACTTTGACCTTGCCCTTACCCTGGGGTCCTCTGGAGCTACCATGCTCACTGAAAGAACACGGCGTTCTGGGCGAAGGGGTTAGCATCGATCTTCATCTTGCCATTGAACTTGATGTGGCCGTCCTGGATGGCTTTCTGGATCCTCGTCCTGAACACACGGCAATCATTAATAGAATGAGTGTTAGTGTTATGAAAACCGCAGTACTTCTTGTCCTTGACCCCTCCAGGACGCAGCATCGGGTGATCCGGGGGTAGCCTGATTCTTCCTTCGGCAACCAGGAACTCGAAGAGCTTGTCGGCTTTGGTGACGTCGAAGTCGTATGCCCCCTTCTGCTGGCGCAGCCATTGCTTGTTGGCTTGGGTCGGCTCCTTGTCCCAGTTGAGCTCTGCAGCGGCCACCTCATCTTCAGCGTCGGTGTAGTCATCGGCTTCGTCCAGGAAAGCCTGATACATCTGCGCCGCGACATTGTCCTTCTGGAAACGCCCTTCCCTCCGGAAGCCTTGCGCTTGGATAGTCATCTCATTCAGCCGGCGGGAGAGATGACCCAAGTCTTCAAACTCTTGACCGAACAGCTTGTCCCTAATGCTCGGGAGCATGCCTGCCACGGCCAATGGTGGAAGCTGATCGTCCGGCAGGTGCATGCCGAAGCACTGGCTCTTGACTTCCCTGAACCTGCGCAGGTAGTCCTGTGGTGTCTCATTTGGCTTCTGGCGTACGTACATGATGTCCACCAGTTTCTTCTCCTTGGTGCCCGTGTAGAAGTGTGTATGGAACTTTTGTTCCAAGTCTGCCCAAGAGAGAATAGAGCCCGGCGGTAGTGACGTGAACCATGCGAATGCCGGTCCAGTGAGTGACGACGGGAAGTACCGAACCCTGAAGGCATCTTCGGTATTGGCCTCCCCAAGCTGGAGCAGATAACGACTGACGTGCTCCACCGTGCTGGTGTCGTCTAAGCTGGAGAACTTGGACAGGTCCGTCGGCACTTTGACTCTGGGAGGTAGAGCCACACGGTGGAACCATTCGGGGAACGGAGACCTGTAAGCATAAGTGCCCTTAGGCTTCAGGCCGAAAGTGCGCTGCATCATATCCGCCATCCTCTCTAGCATGACATCGACATTAGAGTCGGCGTTTTTTTCGGCCGTCGGCTTCCCATATCCTGGATGTGGGGCGCCCTCTATGTTGTGAGGCTCAAGCATCTCATGGTACCCGTTTCCGTAGTAGTCCTTTATGAGCCTATAGGTTTGCGGGGAGATCTTGCGTGTTGACTCTGGCGGCTGACCCTTAGTGCCGAACGTGAGCTGACCCATGGTCGGCAACTGGCCCTCTGGCGTGTGCTTCTCTTGAATGGTCATCCCGCTTGATTGAGCCTTAGGCGGGGTCTCCTCACCAGCAGCTCCTGCCCCCTTGAGGTGATTCGGCAGATTGAAAAGATGTGGTCCTGCTATAGGGCCAAACTCGGCCTCCATAAGTTCATCGGCCTTGGGGCCGAATGGGGGATCATGATGGTGCGGAAAGTGTTGAGAAACGCCCCATGCATGCGACCGATGGCACCAGAGACAGCTTCGTTGATTATGTGAGACATTTTCAACACTGCCTCCGCTTCCCGGGATCATTCGGGTTGAGCTGGACGGGCTTCGGCAGATCGTGCAGACGGCGAACCTTTCCGCTCTTGTTCTTGAAAAGGCTTCTAGGCACTTGGCCTGGAATTCGGCACAAGCATTATCCACCTGCTCTCTGTACTCGTCGGGTAGTTCAGTGAGCTGCACCTGCACGAGCCCCGCCTTGTTGCTGGCCTCGGCTTCAGTGACTTCGACCATTGCTGCAGGAAAAAAGGGTCCCACCGGGCGTGCCAAAAAGTGTGTTGGCACCAAAAGTGACGCACTGTGCCAATCACACAGCAAGCCGGAGAAGCTGGCTTCAAACGTGGCCCGGGTGCTCAGAAGTCCGGTGCGTGCCAGTCAGTTTGCCCTGCAACTAACAAGGGAGATAAACTGTTAAATACAAAGCTGGAACATGCCGGGTATGACCAGACAGTTCCAAATATACGGCCCTGAAGCCACTTACGACGACATATAGCTATGAAAGCTATCTGCCAACAGGTTTAAAGATTATTCGGCAATATGAACAGAGTTACGTGAATAACAGGTTGCCGAACACGTTTGCATGAGAATCGTACTTGCATGACGTATTAAATATAAGTTAAAACTTAACCAATCTCGATTGTACAACCGAGTTGGGGTCCATGGGGATTGAACATACAAACTAAGCATGACTAAGCTAATCTAAAGCCTGCGCCTGCCGCACGACACCTAGCCTTGTCATAGATCAAACATACTTAACATGCATGAACCCTCACCACGTGACAATCCAGATACGATCCAATCGGCTATTACGAACAATAGATCTACTGCATAAAAGACTTTTCAATAATAAACGTGAAAGAACAGAGCAGATCTATAAAAGATAAAGCCGAACCGAACGGTATCTAGATTGGGCAAAAGTGTTATGATGAAATAAACATAACAAACATATAAACAAGGTAACTTAATGAATCTATCAGATTTGCCAAATCTAACAGAGCCGATAACTATTTTTACTCATGACTCAATCCGCCGCACGATACAAGGCATAAGCAAAAACTTCCCGTCATAAGCTTAAATCCGCCGCACGATACTAAGCTTAACGTACGAGACTACTTGCAAATCCAACGCCGAGAACTAGACAAGTAAGGACCCCCCCGGAACTTACGGAGTCTCCGACATCTCGACTGACCTCTCTGAAGAACACACCCTTGGATCTTATTGTACGAATCCAATAGGGTTTATATTGAACCCGTTTCACGAGTCCTAGGGTCCGATATTATACCCAAGCTGAACCCGATTTAAAACACATCCACTATCCTAATAATCCTCCCTCCGACACATCGGCACTCCTCCCAATCCCCCGCCTTCCAACGCACCTCCCGATCTCTCCTATCCACCCCAAGCCACCTCCCCTCCTACCTACCCATGTGCACCCCACCAACCCCGCCCCCCCCCCAATTCACCCTTCCCATCCCTTCCTACCTACCGAATCTACATTCCTCCCTCCCTTTCTCCCACCCAATCCCCACCTCCCGTCATCGCCACTTGTCTAGTCCATCCCTAACCACCCCCCCCTCTACCCACTCCCAGCTATCCAACACCTTCCTCCCAACACCTCCCCCCCACCTCCCTATCTCATTACATCCCATACGTCTCTTTCCCTGCGATACTAGACATGATAACAAGGTTGCGGAAACTTACGGAGGTCGACGGATCGATGGCCCCTCTCGAAGAAACGACGCACGACTTGACTCGAAGGGGAGGCACGGGCCGGGTTGGTGGGTTGATTGTATTGATTGTGAACGTATTTACAATAGTCTAGGTTTATATTTATACCATGGTGTTCTACGAGTCCTAGGAGGGACACGATTACAAACACAAAATAGGAAACTTATCTAAAACACGATGCCTTTTATTCTAAGCCTCCCTTAATATCGGCAGTGCTAACCATGACGATATCTTCTGTCGCCGAATCTTCTGATATGCCGTATTTGTCGCAAACCGACTTGCCTGAGGTAGCCGACCGCAGCGCCTATTGCCGATCCACCCCCCGTTTGACCAGTCGCCTCCACAGCCTTACCGAATCAATTGGATTAGCCGACCGTGCTTGCTATCTACCGAATCCCTCAGGTGGTGATTTCTCCCGAACCTGCGCCGTGCTGGCCCACTTGTCATAGTGCGAAAATTCTGTGTTAACACAAACGGTGACCACGGCTCCGATACCACTTGAAAGGTCCAAATTGGCTAGAGGGGGGGGGGTGAATAGCCTAATTAAAAATCTACAAAACTCTTAGGCAAACACTATTAGTATAACAAAAACGAAGCTTTTTGCGCTAGCCTAATAGTGTGTTGCAAGCCACCTATCCAACAATTCTACCTAATATTTCTATGTCACACATACAACTAGAGCTAATAACAAATGCGGAATAAAACAATATAGCTCTAGCACAAGTATGATATACAAAAAGTATATGAGACAAGTATGTGCAATAAGCAAACTAAGCAAGCTAATTACAACTTAGCTACACAAGGTATATGACAAAAGATATACAACAAGAAAAGATATCTACACAAGAAAGTAGCTCAAAGTAAATACACAAAGTAAATGAGCTAGATTGAGGGGATTTCACCGAGCCTTCGGGATCGCCACGTAGAGAGCCAATCACCGGTGAAATCAACTTGTGAGCCAATCACCAAGAATGTGTAGATGAAGACCAATCACCAAGATGTAGAGGCAATCAAAATAAGCACACGGGACACCAAGATTTATCCCGAGGTTCACGTGCTTGCCGGCACGCTACTCCCCGTTGTGTCGACCAACACTAGGTGACCCGGTGGCTAATTGGCGCAAAGCCAAGCTCACAAAGAGCGCCACAAGAATCTACCACTAGTGAGGTAGCTCAATGACACGAGCAATCCACTAAGGATGCCTCTTGCCGCTCCGGCGAGGTGAGGCTCCAAAACCTCTCACAATCTCGAACGGTGGTGGCCAAGAACAATCACCAATCTTGCCAACAACCACCTCAATGCCTTCAAGCCGTCTAGGCACCGATAAATGCCAAGAGTAACAAGAAAACTCAATGCCGATGCGAAGAACTAGTGCCACTAGATTGAACTCTTTCAAATCACGCACTAGATCACTCAATCTCACTTGGTTTGATCAAATCAACTTGGGAGATGAGTTGGGAGGCTTGCCAAAGCTCACTAGAATGCTTAGGAATCAAAATGTGCAAGAGAGGCTTCTAGCAAGCCGGCCAAGCCCTTAAATAGGCCACACAAGGCGGCCTAGCCGTTGGGCTCGAAACAGCATCATCGGACGCGCCGGTGTCGGGGCCATCGGACGCTGCCCCAGCGTCCGATGCTCCGATGAGCACCATGTGTCCCCCTGGTATGAATTCAGCCCGTTAGATCCCAACGGTCATATCCTTTCCCGCGTTGGTTCAAGTGGCATCGGACGCGCCGATGCCAGGCATCGGACGCTCCGATGCCCCTCACTCTTTTCAGCTCATTTTGGCGCCACATCGGACGCGCCGGAATAGTTACATCGGACGCTCAACCCCAGCGTCCGATGGCACAACAGAAAGGTTCCAGAGAAGACCAGAACGCATCGGATGCATCCGATGGTCCTGCATCGGATGCAGGCCAGCGTCCGATGCTCCCTGGATAACACGATCGCGCCACGTCATGACCATCGGACTCTGCAACAGTGTTTCGCCTGCGTCCGTTGCCAGCGTCCGATGCTACCCGACTTCTGACAGCAGTTAGGGTTTGCCATCGGACGCTCGGCCAGCGTCCGATGCTGCCGACGCCAGCGTCCGATGCCCCTAACTTGGCATTTTTCACTTTCTAACTTCTACCCTTGCTCCCATGTGCCAACACCAAAGTGTTTCACCACTTGTGCACGTGCGTTAGCATTTTTCAAAGCATTTACCAAGGGTTTAGTTAGTCACTCACTAGGTCTATAGCATCGATATGTTAGAGAACACCTAGTGGCACTTGAACACCGCATAAGCCGTGAATAATCTCCTCTTAATAGTACGGCTATGTATCCTAAATGTGATCACACTCACTAAGTGTCTTGATCACCAAAACAAAGAGCCCTATAGGTTATACCTTTGCCTTCGGGCCTCTTTGCTCCATCTCTTCTCTTCTTCTCGCAATTCACCAAGGGTAGAGCACTTGGTTACTTGAGATGCATATGGCCAACACCATTCTCCATGGTTGCCACCTTGCTAGCTCCACCACATGGCTTGGTCTTAATCCTTTCTTATAAGCTACACACATGCTTAGCAATAGGATTAGACCAAATAGGTTTCATCAATTAACCAAAACCAAACTAGGGCTTTCACAGGGGCGTAGTGTGAGCGCTGCCTTGGCTGGCCACCAATGGGCGCGGGACATTGCTGCTGCCCAACAGCACGACTCATCTCCCAGGTCTTGTGCCTTTGGGCCCTTCTGGAGGACGTGCAGCTGCAGCAGGGCGCCCCGGACCGCCTGGTTTGGCGTTGGACGTCGGACGGCTCCTACACCGCTGCCTCCGCGTACAAGGCCTTCTTCCATGGCAAGGTTGAGTTACGAGGTGCGAAGGAGCTTTGGGCGGTCAGAGCGCCAAACAAGGTCAAGTTCTTCTCTGGCTAGCGCTCCATGGCCGTCTCGGGACGGCCGACCGCCGGAGAAGGCATGGGCTTCAAGACAACGACACTTGCGGGCTATGTGATCAAGAGATCGAGACGGCGGATCACCTGCTCCTAGGATGTGTCTTCACGATTGAGTTCTGGTCCCGCATCCTGGCGAGGCTACACATCCACACTTTCTGCCCTTCGGCGGGGGACGTTCTGGTTGAGTGGTGGCTGCTACGGCGGTGCGCAATCCATGCTGATCTCCGGTGTGGTTTCGACAACCTGGTGATGTTGGTGACCTGGATGTGCTGGAAGGAGAGGAACAAGACCTTTGACGGGATCAACTCGTCTGTCGCGTCGACGCTGCAGCGCATCTGTGAGGAGGGGGCGAGTTGGATCTCGGCCGGTTTCTGCGATGGAGGCCCTCCTGCCAGCGCAGGCGGCCGCGTCTTAAGCCAGATCCCAGCTGCTGCTTAGGTCATGCTACAGCTTTAGCCGCAAGTATTGTAGACCACTTTAGTACAATCCCCGATGCACCGCCGTTAAAGTCGGCGCCTCCTGTTTGTGTATTGTTTCGTGGGACGCTTGGCAGCTCGCCTCTCGTTACCCAGACCATGTAACTACTTCTAATTTCTCTTAACGAGGCACGTGCCAAGGGCATGTTTTCGAAAAAAAAATTGATACCTGGCTCTTTAAATAGGATTACAAACTGTTTTTGTTTTTGGAAGTAAAAAAGCTAAACATATAGATTGCATTGCACTAGACGATAATGCTGCACACCATGCTGTGGCGATTTCCTTGTCGTTGCGCGGGAGCCGAATTCCCCAGCTTCAGTTTTGCATGCCGCAATTGTAGCCGTGATGACTGTTCTATCTGACATGAAGACTTTGTTTGTTTCTTCTTTACAGCACAGGAGCAAGAAAGTGCCGAAGAATCAGGGGTGGTAATGGATCAGGATCCTTATTCCTCCTTCACCATCCAACTTGGTTATTTCCAATTTTAGTCCGATCCTTAAATTTGATAGGCTAAATTAAAAGACCTTTTACCACTCCTATGAAAAGTTTACCAGGGATGTGGGCAGGCGGCTGAATTTTCATGATCGTCTGATTGGCCAGTCATGTTCAGTATGGATTTGAAGTGCATTCCACAATTGCCTAGCATTGGTGCACCCAAAGATTATATGCGCAGCCGTTTATCTGTAGCTTGGTAGATCTTGCAGATTGAGTTTGAAAGGATCAAGATGCCTAAGAGAGGGGTGAATTGGTTTATTCTATTTTTTTTGCAATAATTAAGCCCTACACTAGCCCATTTCATCCCTTATGTCTAAAAGTGTGTTTAAACTTCCTACCACACAAAAGGACTTGCACCCTAGGTTTCAATCCTACTCTAGCATGACAATTTTAGTAATGTAAATAATAAGAATTGAAATGCTCAAAGTAAATGTGAAATGTAAAAGAGGAAAGGAACACGATGATATTTTCCCGAGGTATCGGCATAACCCCCTAGTCCTCGTTGGTCCGCGCAAGGATCAAGTGCTCACTCTGAGCTGATTCTTTGCCTCTTTGGCCCGATGAATCACCCACTTATGGTAACTATACTAGGAGTTGATCCGATGCTAAATATATTTATTTTTCTATTTTTGAACCTTTTAATTTTTGGAAAACCTCATCACTACCGGTTTTAGGAACCGATAGTGATTCTATTGGCTCATCACAACCGTTTTCGTTCTGCCGGTTCAAAAACCGCCTGTATTGGGTTTTTTTGAACCGGTAGTGAATCTCTTATATGCAGTAGTGTGATACAAGCAACTAGAGGTAAATAGAGAGTAAGAATAATAGAATTGGAGGTTGATTTGAAGAGGCAAAAGATAGTGTGCCGCATGGTTAGAAATAGTTTTTGCATGGTATCACGTAGATGCCCCTGCAAGCATGCATGCAAACATAGACTCAGAGCAGAACTTTATTATGGATTAGAAAGAAGAGCCGCACTGCCGTCTTGTACTTGTATATGGTTTAAGATCCAAAATTCCAGAGATTGAGAAAGGGTACTAGTTTTATTTTTCTTTTTATTACAAGCCTGTTTTAATTCGCTCCCACGGAGAGACGAACTCAGGCCTCCTTTGGCGGCTATCAAGATTCCAGATGAACTGATTATTAAGAAAATAAGTTACATATTTGGGCAAATTACAGATACACATACGAGAGGGTATGTAGTCGTAGTAGTACGATGGATCGACTATACGATGGACAGGGAGGAAGGTGATAGAGCGAGCTGCTGCTTGTCGTTTTGTTGGTCAGGGTCAGGGGTGTGGCAGCAGTAGCAGCCGTCGCCGTGCATGAGCCTGCACCTGCCATGGACGAAGCCATGGTGCTTGCAGCAGCGCATGCATTGGCCTGACTTCCAGCACGACCCCAGGCAGATGTCGAAGACGATGTCGCACACCGGGTCGGCGTCGTCACCGTCAGCCTCCGACGACGAAACCACCTCGTCAGCTGCACATGCATGAGGCATCATATACAATTATACATACATATATATATATATACCACACACTGTACGCCAGCCACTACCAAAAACGACATCTTTGCCGAGTACATCAGGGATTATATATCATCATCGATCCAGCATCATATATAGGGTTAATTAAGCTGCATGCATGCTGCTTACATGAGGTGATGGGTGATGACAAGGAGAAGCAGAAGCAGCAGCGACAATGGCACGAGCCTCGCCATCTTCGTTCTTCAAGCGCGCTTCCGTATATGTGCATCTCTTCTGCTCTTATATATATACTCCCTCTATTAATTATTTAGTACGTATATTGTTAGGCGTTTGGTGTTTTTCATTTTTGATTTTGACGTTAAGTTAGGTAGCTTTGGATGCAGGAATAAAAGAAACAACCGTCCGCATTTACTCATCCGCAACAAACTGAAGCATTTTCTTTGCATGAATAATACGTGCAGGGAAACGGCGCATAGTGCTCAACGCTTCATTAATCCTCGATCTACCTTAGAGTAACTCCAACAGACTAGCCATCCGCCTATTCGGTTTTGGAAGTCTTCAGAAAAAAAAAAAAGAAAAAAAAAAGGCTCCTAGGATGAAGACCAAACCAAGCCAAGATTATTAGCTGCCGCCCCATCCCCAATGGCAGCAACAAGGAGGAGAGGCATGTTGATCTTGATGTGCTTGTGCTTCTGCATGTGCCTTTGCTCATGAGGAAGCAGGTTATAAGCACATAACCTGACTGACAAGGACATCAATTTTTATTTTTATTTTTATTTTTATTGATAGATCTTAGAGATGAAAACATAGAGATATTACCGAATTAAATTTAAATCTAATTAATCTAGCAAAACAAATTGCCTGAACATATTATCAAGCTTAGACTATAAAAAGTGATCAAATTTGGTTATCATATCAACGGCGCTCATAGAGTTAGTCATGTGTAACATACACCCTGTAATGATATTTTATTGGATCAACGACATTTAAGGGAACAAATTATCTATACGGATGACAACTAAGGAAATAACGCTTGTCAATGCAATGGTAATGACAATGAGGTGATCAAAATTCTAAATGGATTGCAATGAGGAAAGTCTATAATTTGGATGACAATGACGGAGTTGGTAAAGTTCGGACACGTTAATCGTGTGAGCTTGACGTTACAGAATCTGACTGCAATGGCATTCTTAGCTTAGCTACTCTAGGGTAATACAAGAACGATTATGGTACTTGTATCGATTTGGTATGACTCTACACCTAGCAACAGTCTTGACAAAGGTGCGAGGATCATCTCGGAGTCCCAATCCCATTGTATCCGCATGACTGAATGATGAGTGTAGTTTCCCTCTTATAACACAAGTTTGAGCAACGAGAAATTAAGCACCTGATGATAGGTTTCCCTCGACTAATACAAGTTTGATCGACCATGAGGCATTTCTACTGACCAAAGTTTGTAAATGTGATCCAAAGGGGCCCTGACCGGAATCAGAATCCCAAACATGACGTGGATTTGTATTTGCATAATAATGGAGGCTGTCTGTTTTTCTCCTGTAATATACAACACTGGAATTGGTTGAGCTGAGTTTCTCCACTGGGTACCCTACCCTTTATTACATTTTGTAGTGCACCCATGGATACAACTCACTCCTCTTGTACAATGATCTACAATCTACAACAGAATACTCCAAAAGAATGGTATGTGTCAACTCTACACCTAACCAACAGGTTCAATAATGATATCGACATCATTGTCTTGAATCCATGGATGAGTTAAATTTCAAAAAGGCTTGTCCCAGCATGTCACCCAGCTGGAGTTGAGCTTCGGTGGAGAGGTGCAACTGATCATCTCGGAGAGGCAATCCTATTGCATCTACAAGAATGACGTTAGGAAGCTTGATATTTCTCTGAGCTTCCCTGACAATATCAGTGTAATTCCCCTCTCCTGATGCAAGACCAACCTGAAATTAACAAGTGCCATATAAGTTCCTTTCTTCTCACTCTGGGTAAACTGATGCAAGAGAGAGAGAGAGAGAGAGAGAGAGAGAGAGAGAAGAGCAGAGAAAGGCATCTACTATTTCACGATCTTTTGACCAAAGACATTTGGATAACGTATAAAACTGCAACCAAGGCAGAGAGCAAGATTTTTTAGACCGAGGCCAAACTGTTTCTCCAAGATTTTTTAGAACTTCACTAGAATATAGAATGATTACCAATCAATGTGTGAACCACAGTGTACATGTCTAAACAAAATTAGCTAGGCACAGAAATAACAACAGAGAATATATTCTTTTCCCTGACATCACATGCACTGAACATTCATTAGTCCAAAGTACTCCAGTTTGTATCTCAACTGAAGCGGGTGGAGCCCAGCATCACAATGAACATGTGCATTACTATAAAGAGTAAACTAAAGAGTGACAAGCAACAACCTCCTTGCTTATAGAGTGGTAAAGTGCCCTCCTTAGACATTCAGATCAGATCACGCTTGTTCAAGGGATAAAAAAAAGAACATTTGGGTCACTAAACCTGATGAAAAGGATCTAACTTTTTTCCCAAAAATTGAATTGGTCATTAGTCCCTTGTTCTACTCATAAATACTAAAAATACAACTGTGCTCTACTCATAAAAACCAAAAATATAACCATTTGAGTCAAAGGCAAGAAATATGATAGTGATGTAAAAGTCATACCTTGTTATTAGGTAAAGTGTACTGTCATGTGTTGCTTGGAGGTTTTTAAAAGGAAGTTCAACAAGAGCAACAGAACTTCTCAAATCTCTATGCAAATGGCAGCTTTGGAGCTATTTTTCTGATGAGTTATATGTTTAGTTTGGTGGTCTCTGGTATGCTGCCATTTTCTATGACATCTGCCTTTTGTTGGACGTATCGTTTCATGGAAAGCTTGGTAGCTAAATGATTGTTTTTGTTTCCTTTCTACTCCCTCCATTCTCTTTTATAAGGCACAACTTGATATGACACGATCTCTCAAATTACAATCTAACCATCTAATTGGTTTTTTATTTATTATATTATTTTTACTTATATTATGATACTGGATAGTAGATTTAATTAATTACGATCTAACCATATCAAGCTTGTGTTATAATAATTAAAAAATGTTAGTCAAATTACTGGTCAAAGATTTTGAACTTTGAATTTTGATAAGTGTGCGTGCCTTATAAAAGAGAATGGAGGTAATATACTACAATTGCTCACAGAAGGGTGGCCCTAGTAACCTAAGTTAGCACATTCAGAAACTACAGTACTTTCAGTGAGTATAAGCAGCATTTTATTGCTTATGTTGAAACCTTAGTAGCACATATGTTTCAATCGTTCACTCATTTCTTGTGTGGAGTTTTCATATGATGTATCTTAGAATCTACACACACATGCACGCGCTCTCTCCCCACCCACCCAGAGTCCCAGACAGAAGTTGTACGCGTAACACATTGCATGGTTTCAGTATGTTTATGCATTCATTTACACAAAGAATAGTGGTCAAACCAATGGGAGCTGTGTACAAGAACTGCACAAATTTTATGATAATAGTACTCTGCAATATCAATCAGTCAATCATGCATGATCTTAACATTTTGAAACACTTTCATGAGGGTTGAGTTCTATGAACTCAAAGGGGCATATTTTTTGCCTTCAGTGATGTGCTATCTTTTAACATTTTGAAATGCTTTGATGTGGGTTGAGTACTATGAACTCAACCGGGCAACATTTTCATCTCAGTACGTCCTAGACAAGATCCTTTAAAATCTGGCTTCAAAAAAGGAGCAGTAAAGTGAAAGTAAGATATGAGTATGACTGGCATATTAAGCACTCTTTCCCCATACTAGGCCAATGGGCAAACTATTAATTTTAATAATCAGTAAAGTCAATCACAGTTGAGCGGCACTTTGAGGTTGCGCTAATCAAGATGTCCCTCCATTTAAGCTGATTCTCAACAGAGTTCCTCAAGATGATGATGACTAAAGTCAGGGCAGGGGTGATAAACTTTGTCAGTCGATCTATCATCAAGCTATCATGCTGAAGTGGCGCTGATGTTTGTTAGTAAGAAAGGAGCCAACTTTCAGGCTTAGCTTAGCAAGATCCTTTAAAATCTGGCTTCATTTTCAAATAAATGCAAAAAGAGCAGCAAAGTGAAAGTACGATATGAGTATGACTAGCATATCCAGCACTCTTCCCCATACTAGGCCAATGGGAAAACTATTATTTTTAATAATCAGTAAAGCCAATCACAGTTGAGCGGCACTTTGAGGTTGTGCTAATCAAGATGTCCCTCCGTTTAAGCTGATTCTAAACAGAGTTCCTCAAGATGATGATGACTAAAGTCAGGGGTGATAAACTTTGTCAGTTCATCTATCATCAAGCTATCATGCTGAAGTGGCGCTGATGTTTGTTAGTAAGAAAGGAGCCAACTTTCAGGCTTAGCTTAGCAATGTGGAAGCACACCATTCCCATGAACGAAGAAATAAGATTGGTACTGAATTCGAGCTGACGCCATGACGGAAGCACATGGAGGAGAGGGGGGAAAGAAAGAAAAAATAAAACAAAAGAGGAGGAATCCGCGTGCTGATGCTGACCTGTATGACGAGCAGATTGGGGATGCCGAGATCAGCCCTGAGATCGTTGACGAGGCGCTCCATCCTGGCGCCGTAGGCCGTGGCGTCGTCGAGCTCGATGGTGTCGCTCTCCCCCTGGAACCAGAGCACGGCGCCGAGGGTCCCGCCGCCGGCGGCAACGGCGGCGCGCGCACGGGCGACGGCGGCCTCGTAGAGCGGCTCCCCTCTGGCCCACATCCAGATCCTGGTGCCGCCGACGGCGCAGGGCACGAGGCCCAGGACGAGGCGGGGGAGGAGGCGTGGAGGAGGCGGTGCGCGAAGGGCATGGCGGGGCCGAGTCCGCAGGCCTTGTGGGTGTCGATGTCGGCGTGAGCGGCGGCGCGGCGACGACCCAGCGCCGGGACGCGGCGAGGCGGAGCACGCGCGGTGCGGGCGGAACTGCGGCGGGAGCGGCGGGGCCGCGCGAGCCCGCGGCCCGCCATGTTGGACTGGCCGGCCAGGAGGACCACCAGCTTGGGCCCGCCCGCGTAGGGCGACGCCGGGAAGGCCAGGAGCAGGGACGAGAGGTGCGCGGCCAGCGGCGGCGGCGGCGCCACGAGCAGGATGGACAGCGCCGCCGCCGCCGCCAGCGCGCACAGCAGCAGCAGCGGCCGCCGCGCCGCCGGCTTCATGGTGAGGAGTGGTAGTAGCTGGATTTTCGTTTGAGACTTGAGAGGAGGAGGGCTCGGCCTCGGCGGTGGTTGGGCTTGGGCTTGCCTTCCGCTTCGCCTTCGTTGGTTGACTTGGACGTTTCGCTTTGGCCAGTGCAGGTGCAGGTGCAGCAGCAGTGACCGCCAGCCGCGTGCGCCACACCTGCTAACATTTCTATTTTAATATAATAATAATAAATGTGTGTGTATACTCATATATATTAAAAGAAAGGCGTTTAAACCGAGTTGGTGTGATTGATTAGTAGAGGTGAGTCGGGTGAGTGAGTACAGACAAGTGATTGCTGGAGGTGACTCGGGTGAGTCCGTTGAGTTCAGACTTCAGAACTGATGCCAACTTCTTCCTTGTCATGTCAGTATCAGTGGGTGTTTCGTAGAGTTTTATAGACATTTAATATATTGATATAATGCTATATTAATGAAGAGAGAGATGACAAGATTTTATTGGAGTAGAGATAGTTTATCCCCTATAAAACTCTTATGCACTGTTTTCAAAATCTGGGTGTATTGAAAACTGGGAAATGAAATCCCCACTTAGACTCGCCTAAATCCTAGAATTCCGTCGACCTCACAAAATTAGCGTATTAGTATGGTTTTCCCTCAATTCAGAATTTTACCACGTGACCCAAAATTCAGCATGCGAGTCATGAGTCATGCTATGTCTACTACTCTACTTCTAGTCGGGCGAAGGAGTCTAGTGTAGCTATTTGAAAGCATCTAGGCCCTTAGTGGGTTTCGGTGATTGGATGAAACACAAGATTACTGTGACTAACGTGTGTTTTGCAAAAACATGGATGAGTTAGGTCACGGTAATGGCGACGATACGGGCATACAGAGTTCATGTCCTCTGGCAAGGAAAATCGATTCGGTTTTCAAAGGACGGACGACGATAACGATGATAGGCAAACACTAAGTGTCGTATGGTGTTGGAGGACACTTAAGTAGTCTTAGGTCTTTGTTTTTCCTTTGGTCGTACTATAAAGGGGAGCGTGAATCACTAGCTTGACCTAGATAAGACTATTGAGGTAGGTGTTGTGCACACTTGTTATTTATAGCCCTAGGTAGCTTAGAGAGAGCCCTTATATCGAGAGGATGAAAAGTCGTTAAGGCCATCGCGATCCGAAGTCGTTTCGGCCTTGAAATGGGCATCAGACGCTGGCCTGAGTGGCATCAGACGCGCGTCCGATGTCATTTAGACTTGTGAGAATCTGGTGTGTGGCATCGGACACTTCGATGGTATCACATCGGATGCTATGTTGCCACTGTTCTCTTGCGAGTGTTTTCAGCGTCGCATTGGACGCTGGCATCGAACGCTGGGAGCCAGCGTCTGATGGGCATGCAGAGAGGTTCCAGAGAGGTCAAATCTGCATCGAACGCGTCCGAGGCAGAGGCATCGCCAGCGTCCGATGTCACATAAACCTGCGTGTCAGAAAAGTATAGTCAACCGTTGGGACGGGGGCATCGAGCGTCTGATGCCCCCGAAACTGTACTGTTTCTAGCTCTTTTGGATGGCCGGTTGGGGGAGTATTTATACTCCTCCTCCCCCTCTATTAGAGTGTTCTTGCCCATTTGTATTGCTGAGAAACACCTTGAGTGAGTAAGGAAGAGCAAGAGCCCTAGTGAGGTTGAGAGATTTGCTAATTGAGAGAATTAGAGACCTCATTAGTGAGATTGAGTAGCAAGCGTGCATCCATCCATCTCTTTGGTCTTGGCTTGGTCAAGTGAAAGTTCGAGCTTGTTACTCTTGGTGATCGGCATCACCTAGACGGTTTGGTGGCGATCGTGGAGCTTGGTGATCATCCGGAGGCTTTGTGGATGACCCAAGTCAAGTTGTGACCGGTAGTAAGCGATTCACCGGTCGGAGCGGCGAAGAATCAGCTCATAGTGAGCACTTGATCCTTGCGCGGATCAAGGGGGATCGATACCCTTGCGCGGGTGCTCCAACGAGGACTAGGGGGTGTGCCGACACCTCGATACCTCGGAAAAAAGTCGTCGAGTCATTATTTGTACTCTTTTACATACGCATTTACTTTTGAGCAATTCAATTCCACAATTTTCTTTTTGTCTTTTCATAATTGAATTGTCATGCTAGAGTAGAAATGGTGTAGAGATAGTGTTTTGTGCAGTAGAATTTAGAGAACACACTTGTAGGTACAAAGGGGTTAATTGGGCTTGATAGATTTTAATTATTGCAAAAAGTTTAGAAAACCCATTCAATCAACCCCCCTCTTAGGCATCTTGATCCTTTCACTATTAAAAACATCCTCAGCAATAAAGCCAACTTCATAGCTCATATAACTAAAAAAGATAAAAAATAGAATGATCTAACATGCTATTATAGAAATATATGTAGATATAAATCATAGAACCTAACATGCTACTCCTTTTATTTCAAATTATAAGTTATTCTAAATTCTTTAAGAGTCAAAGCATCTCAAGTCTGATTAAATTATAGAAGAAACTATAAAGATTTGTGATATTAAATAGGTAAACTTAAAAATAAAAATAAAAGAAACTAATGATACTTAATTGCATTATAAATATTATTATCTTATCATATAAATTTGGTCAAATTGAGATGCATCAGTCTTCAACAAATGACTTATAATTTAGGATGAAGGGAGTACTATGGAAATATATGTAGACATTGTTGGAAATAATAGCAATTTAGTGATGCATAAATTAGTTCCGACAATTAGGAAAAGATAAACAGCATGCATCGTAGATGAATAATCTACCACTAGCAGTAAGATTCGAGACATATCCAGGCTATGTATCGCTAGTAACATGAAGAACACGAAATAGAAGAACAGTAAGATCGAAGGCATGCTTACAATGGGGTTGTCGGCACTAGGAACTAGCGCAAAAAGAAGACGAAGCAGACCGTCGATGAAGACCGGCGAAGTCGGCGTAGAGGGAAGAAGACGTCCAACGAGCAGTCGCGACGGCGCTTCCCAAAACCTTATACGTCCCCCACCCCGTGCAGGGACACGAGGAGACGTGGGCTTCGGAGATCCTGCTCTCCCGGCACCGATGACACGTCGGCGGCGGGATGGGGTCGACAGCGGCAACACAGCACTCGGGCAGAGGAGGAGGAGAATGTGTAGTGTTAAGAGGACGACGTCTCGTCTCTATTTATACACACGCCGCGGCTGCATCTTTGGAAAGAGACAACCGCGTAATCACAATATTAATGTGATTGAACCTACCATTAGTGGACGAATCAATCACCGTTAATACGAGAATAATTGCTTGCTAAAACAGGTCAGCGCAATTTTCTCCATGCATGCAAAAATATCGAGTGGCAAAAGGAAGCCGCACACCCGCAAGGCCTCGGTCGGACCATTCACGCGCGAGTTGCCATGCCATGCATGCCATGCCATGCCATACCACGCCCGGCGAGGCGAGGCGAGCGAGCGGCGCGTGTGTTTTTCTTCTTCTTTTGCCTCTCCTCAATAGCTTCAACCAATTGGAGATAGCTCAACTATATAAGTTGACCTCCCTCCTTTTGGAATAGCAATGTGGGACTAAAGTCCCCCACCATACCATGCATGTGTGAGTGGGCCTTTGGGATTTATTTGGAATATTATTTGGGCCAAGCCCAAATCTTCTAACAATCCCCCACCAGATCCCAGAGGCACTCTTCATCCTCCTTGTACCAAAGTACTGTTAATATACCAGCTATTCAGTGGAGACCGGTTAAGGTTGAACATCCACCTAGAGCGTCAAGCTAGGCTCATCCACAACTGCACAATGGACTATGCCTTGAATTGGCAGTTTGGTGCGAACAAGCTTCACTTGACGTCTTGACTGATACTAGGCTGCCATTTGCCTACCCCGCGAGTGAGCGTATAGTCATACTCCTATCTCACTTCATGAGCTTCTTAGAGAGTTCTCAAATCTCACAAACTGCGACTAACAGTTAAGCTCACATAGGTGTGTTCTTACATAGATACTCTGTAGGACAGTATCTTGCTATAACGCCTCAGAACACATTAAGACAAAGTCAACCTGCCTTACAGAGAATGAGAGTACTGCATCTCCAATGGAGTGGGTTAAGTAAGAATGTACTCTCCGTCAACCAGCAGCTTGTTTTTCCCAGGTCCTAATTCACGGGATCTCCGATCACATAGGTTGGGTTACTACTGAGGCTAACTCACATGGGTCTCAGTCCCATCTCCTTCGATGCATTATCAATCACAGTACGTGATAGTCCCTTGGTAAAGGGATCTGCCAGGTTCTTAGTTGTCTGAATGTATTCCACACTATTACTATTACTCGAGTTTCTCAATTTCCTGACAGACTTCAGTCTACGCTTTACATGTTTGTTGGACTTCGCATTATCCTGTCTTTTTTCACCTTCGTAATAACCGTTTGGTTATCACAGTTTATGAGAATAGCAGGAATTGGTTTTTCAACCACAGGTAAGTCCATCAACAGTTCTTTCACACCATTCAGCTTCAGTAGAAGCTGTGTCCAGAGCTGCGAGCTTTGCCTCCATTGTTGATTTTGTAAGTATTGTCTGCTTACAAGATCTCCAAGAGACGACACCACCTCCTAAAGTGAATATATATATCCACTAGTGGCCTTTAGCTCATCAGCATCTGTAATCCGATTCGAATCACTATAACCTTCAAGTACACCTGGGTACCTTGAATAGTGAATCACATAGCTCATTGTACCCTTTAGATAGCGCATTACACGATCAATACCGCACCAATGATCATCTCCTGGACTAGATGTGAATCTACTCAACTTGCTTACAGCAAATGAGATGTCAGGGCGGATTGCGCTAGCTAAATACATCAGTGAGCCAATAATCTGGGAGTATCTCAGTTGATCCTTTCCTAGCCTCCGATTCTTTCGAAGAATCAGACTAGGATCATAGGGTGTTGGAGAAGGTTTGCTATCCATATAGCCAAAGCGGCTCAAAACCTTTTCCACATAATGAGACTGCAAAAGAGTAATCTCATTCTCGCCCTTATTAAGTTTAATATTAAGGATCACATCAGCTTCCTACATCCTTCATGTCAAAGGTTTGGGATAAGAATGATTTTACATCATTAATCTCATCGATGCTTGTCCCAAAGATCAGTGTGTCGTCAACATACAAGCACAAGATTACTCCTTTGCCCCACCATAACGGTAGTACACACAGGTATCAGCCTCATTTACAGCAACCCAGCAGAGGTAAAGTATATCAAACTTCTCATGTCACTGTTTGAGTGCCTGCTTTAGACCATATAAGGATTTGAGTAACCTGCACACCTGCCCTCTTGTCCTTGTGCTATAAATCCATCAGGCTGTTCCATATAAATTTCTTCCTCCAGCTCTCCATTAAGGAAAGCTGTCTTCACATTCATTTGATGGACAATAAGACCATGAGAAGCAGCCAAGGATAATAACACTCAGATTGTAGTTAATCTGGCAACAGGTGAGTAGGTATCAAAGAAATCCTCGTCTTGTTTTTGTGTGTAACCTTTAGCCACAAGCCTCGCCTTGTACTTTTCAATAGTACCGTCAGGCCTAAACTTTTTCTTAAATACCCACTTGCAGCCAACTGGCTTACAACCCACTGGTCTATCTGTCACTTCCCAAGTACCATTTGCCATGATGGAGTCCATCTCGCTACGGACTGCATCCTTCCAATAATCTGCATCAGGTGATGCATATGCCTCTGCAATGGTAGTGGGTGTATCATCCACGAGGTAGACAGTGAAGTCTTCACCAAAGGATTTTGCAACTCTTTGTCTCTTACTCCTTCTAGGAGCTACGACACTGTCATCCTCTTCATTACCAAGTGGGTTTATAATTGGTTCAATTATGGGTATGGGTTCAGGAGTAAATTCAGTTGACGAACTAGGCAAGGAATAAGCACCTTTCATCGGGAATATATTCTCAAAGAAAGTAATCCCGTGACTCAACTAAAATATCAGGCGTCTCTGATTTTATCACTAAAAACTTATACGACGTGCTGTGGTACGCATATCCCAAGAGAACACAATCAACAGTCTTAGGTCCGAGCTTGCGCTTCTTATTAATTGGTACGCTAACCATCGCCAAACAGCCCCACGTACGCAAGTAATGTAGTGAAGGTTTTCTTCCTTTTCATCCCTCATACGGAGTCACATCACTATTTTCAGTGGGAACTCTGTTCAGAACATGACATGCTGTCAAAACAGCCTCCCCCCACCATGCCTTTGTCATACCGGACGTTCCTAACATGGCATTTACCAAGTCCATTAGCGTCCGGTTCTTTCTTTCGGCAACCCCATTAGCTTGAGGTGAATATGGAGGTGTCCGTTCATGAATTATTCCTTCTCCAAACAGAAGAGATCAAACTCATTAGAAAAATATTCACCACCACAATCAGACCTAACACGTTTTATTTTCTTTTCCAATTGATTTCCACCTCAGCTTTATAAGTCTTAAAACATTCTAACGCCTCATCTTTCGTTTTTAGCAGAAACACATAATAATATTTTGTTGCATCATCAATTAAAGTCATAAAATATCTTTTTCCTCCCTTGTCAACACACCATTCATCTCACAAAGATCAGAATATATGAGCTCTAATAATGTCGTGCGCCTCTCATCTACAGCCTTGTGTGGCTTACGAGGTTGCTTCGCTTGCACGCACGCTTGACATTTAGAGTCTTTGACAGTCGAAAAATTCAGAATTAAATTCATGCTGGATAGACGCGACATACAACCAAAATTAATGTGACACAAACGTGAATGCCATACATCAGCCACTGAATTGTTCGAATCATAAATATGATTCACCACTTTATTACAAAAATCGGAGAGAGAAAAGCGGAACAAGCCTCCGCTATCATAGCCTTTGCCAATGAATTGGCCATACCTCGAGATGACTACTTTATTAGACTGAAATACCAGTTTGAATCCATCTCGACACAAGAGGGATCCACTAACGAGGTTCTTCTTTATTGAGGAGGCATGCTGCACGTTCTTGAGCCGCACGATCTTTCCCGAAGTGAACTTCAGATCGACCGAACCAACACCAAGAACAGTAGCATGCGAGTTGTTCCCCATCATGACGGTTGAACCTCATGCGTCCTGGTAAGATAAAAACATGGAGATATCAGTACAAACATGAATATTGGCTCCTGTATCTATCCACCAATCATTAGATTGACATACAGAAAATATGCTCGGTAAATAATTACCGTACCCAGATCCGCTAGGATCGCCAATAGTCACGTTGGCAGATTTCTGCCCTTGCTGATTCTTCTTTCCTTTGCGGTTCTTGCACTTCTTGCGAAGTGCCCAGTCTCACCGCAAACGAAGCACACAACCTCATCCATGTTCATCTTCTTCTTCTTGAACTGAGTAGTCTGATTTGGCCTTTGCTTGTTCTTACCAGCGTGCTGCATCACGTTGGCGTTGGACTGCCCTTTAGGTGCTCTTGGTGGAGCATCCTTTGCCCGAGCCTTCTCTTCAACATCAAGACCAGCCAACAAATCTTCAACGGAGATTTTCTGTCTTTTATGTTTGAGAGCTGTGGCAAAGTTCCTCCATGTAGAAGGCAACTTGGCAATAATGCCACCCGCCACAAATTTATCAGGCAAGACATGACCGAGCTGTTCGAGTTCCCTCACAATGAGTTGGAACTCATGAGCCTGTTCCACGACAGAACGATTCTCAACCATTTTGAAGTCGTGGTACTGCTCCATCACGTACAGCTCACGCCCAGCGTCTGAGGCCGAGAACTTATTTCAAGCGCCTCCCATAGTTCAACAACACTTTTGATGTTCATATAAACATCACACAGCTGGTCCGACAGAATGCTAAGAACGCATCCGACGAAAATCGTCGTAGCCGCAGTGAAATCCCGCACCTCTTTCTTAGATCCGAGAGGTAGTGCGGGAGGATCACTAACGACCCAAAATACGCCCATAGCCGTGAGCCACAACTGAGCTCTCGTCTGCCATCTCTTAAAATTCACACCAGTGAATTTCTCCGGTTTCATGGCATCAGTAAAACCAGCCATCACTAAATGCCTATAAGGTTTTTGGATTGTTGGAAATAATAGCAATTTAGTGATGCATAATTAGTTCCGACAATTAGGAAAATATAAACAGCATGCATCGTAGATGAATAATCTACCACTAGCAGTAAGATTCGAGACATATCCAGGCTATGTATCGCTAGTAACATGAAGAACACGAAATAGAAGAATAGTAAGATCGAAGGCATGCTTACAATGGGGTTGTCGGCACTAGGAACTAGCGCAAAAAGAACGAAGCAGACCGTCGATGAAGACCGGCGAAGTCGGCGTAGAGGGAAGAAGACGTCCAACGAGCAGTCACGACGGCGCTTCCCAAAAACCTTATACGTCCCCCACCCCGTGCAGGGACACAAGGAGACGTGGGCTTCGGAGATCCTGCTCTCCCGGCACCGCACCGATGACACGTCGGCGGCGGGATGGGGTCGACAGCGCAACACAGCACTCGGGCAGAGGAGGAGGAGAATGTGTAGTGTTAAGAGGACGACGTCTCGTCTCTATTTATACACACGCCGCAGCTGCATCTTTGGAAAGAGACAACCGTGTAATCACAATATTAATGTGATTGAAACTACCATTAGTGGACGAATCAATCACCGTTAATACGAGAATAATTGCTTGCTAAAACAGGCCAGCGCAATTTTCTCCATGCATGCAAAAATATCGAGTGGCAAAAGGAAGCCGCACACCCGCAAGGCCTTGGTCGGACCATTCACGCGCGAGTTGCCATGCCATGCCATACCACGCCCGGCGAGGCGAGGCGAGGCGAGCGAGCGTGCGCGCGTGTTTCTTCTTTGCCTCTCCTCAATAGCTTCAACCAATTGGAGATAGCTCAACTATATAAGTTGACCTCCCTCCTTTTGGAATAGCAATGTGGGACTAAAGTCCCCCACCATACCATGCATGTGTGAGTGGGCCTTGGGATTTATTTGGAATATTTATTTGGGCCAAGTCCAAATCTTCTAACAGACATAAATTAGAGATAAACTGTATAAGATTAGTTGTTTATGAAGAGCTAAGAGCTAACCTATCATTCTCTCTTTTTGTCGAATAAAATGTTTTTGAGCTAGTTTTTCTAACAATGTTGGAGCTGTTGCTGTCCTAAGGCCCTACACAATGTATTCACTGAGCAATGCCTAAAAGGAAAGAGAAGATTGGAGCACCACTCTTACCATTGTGAGTAGTAATTCCAGCTCTGAATGATGCTAGAAAAAAGGAAGAGCGGTGAATGTAGTTGGGTCGGTGCCTATTTGTCATGTGGAGAGAAAGAGAGAGGGAGGGAGAGGGGGCGATAGCAAGCAGAGCATGCATCAGCTTTTTGCTGTGAAAGTAGCATGCAGCAGGTCTTTTGGTGCCACCAGTGACGTCAGCACACGACAAACAGAAAATGGATCAGACATCACAACAACATGGCTAGCTTCTACAGTTTTAAGCATCACTCACACTATGGAAGGCCTAAGGGCAAGCCCAACACGGCAGTAGAACATGTTAGTCTCATCTAAAAAGTCTATTCCAACGCGGCTATTGTTTTTCTAAACGCAGGCTACAATAGCTGGTACCTTTAGGGCTTGTTTGGACAAAGGAATGCAAAACAGAGGAATGATAGGAAACACAGGAACAGAGGAAAGTGAAAAGTGAAAAACATGGGATTGCAAACCATAGGAACGGAAAATGTGGATCGTTAGATTGCAGGAAATAAATTTGAATCTTCACATTTTCCAATGAACAAAGTAGCCGTTGGTATACATTAGTCATCCTTGCTTTTCTTTCATGGGCTGATACTGTTCGTGCATTCTAGCCAGTAGCCGTTGCTTGTTTGGATGTGTTCGTGCATTCTAGCCAGTAGCCGTTGCTTGTTTGGATGGTCTGGCTGTTCATGCATTCTAGCCGTTGCTTGCTTCTCGTCGTTATATAAGCATGCTGCTGCATAGAGTTTCACCTCCCATCCAGAATAGCAAGACAAGTAGCACACACAAACACATGTATGCGTTCATTCTTTAGACTTGCATAGCACACATCTCTCATCCTGGTGCTAGCAGCCATCTTTGTAGGGATAGAAGGTGCTTTTCCTTCTATGGATCCAAACTATCGCCGACGATCACAAAATAAAGATGAATTCATTTTTCTCATCCACCCAACACTAGAAGGCACCTCATCCCAATCATCAGAAAAGAAAGCAATACACAACTCTATCCGAAATGGAGCCACACTTATTCATGAAACTCTGACAGGGCATGAGGCCCTATGCAGAAGGCGGTTCCATATGGAAGAGAGATTTTTTCAAGCCCTTGTTCACAGATTGCGTGAAAATAACCTTCTTGTTGATTCAAGGTACTTATCTGTGGAAGAGCAGTTAGGCATATTCCTTTATGCCATATCAAAAAATGCAGCCAATCGAACATTGCAAGATGTATTTCAACATAGCGGAGAAACAATTAGTCGCCACTTCAGGTCAGTGCTCAACGCACTTACACAACTTACATGCAACTACATACGACTACCTTCTTTGCACCAGCATCGGATCTTAAGACAACCTAAATTTGCTCCATATTTTCAGGTATTGTATTTTTTGTATATCAAGGCATAATTAATTTTTATTTGTCGTTTTCGTATTAATAAACATACAAATACATGCAGAATTGTATTGTGTTATTGATGGCACTCACATTCCTATGACTATTCCTCTCGGACAACAAGAGCCATATAGAATAGAAAACAAGGTCTTTCACAAAACATGATGGTGGCATGTGACTTTGATCTAAAGTTTGTGCATGTGCATGCTGGTTGGGAGGGGTCTGCTTCTGATGCAAGAGTTCTCCAAGATGCACTCAACCATGGATTTAGTGTCCCTCCTGGCAAATTCTATCTAGTAGATGCAGGCTATGCTAACACACCAGAATTTCTTGCTCCATATCGAGGAACTAGATACCATCTACAAGAACAGGGAAGGGCTGGACAAAAACCACAAAATCACAAGGAATTATTCAATCTACGACATGCTCAACTCCGAAATCATATAGAGAGAATTATTGGTATATTGAAAATGAGGTACCCCATACTGAAGGCTGCATCATTATATGATATTGATACACAAGTTGATATCTCTGTAGCTTGTTGTGTAACTCATAATTTTATACGACTATACAATGGAGATATGACATTGGCGCATGGCGCCAGCGAAGATATCAATCAAGTACATGCAAGTTGTACCAGAAGGAGACGACCAATACACCAATGATGTGTCAGCATTTAACAATTTACGCCAAGCTGGTAATGATATGAGAGATGAAATAGCAAACAGGATGTGGCACGATTACATTTTAAGAAGAACAAGGCAGCGATAGAGAAGTTCAATATTTAAGGTAACTTAGTTTGTACTAGCTTACTGAAGACATGCTAGTATCAATTCTACACTACCACTGGTCCAAAAGACATGCTAGTATTACTAGTTCAACACACTGCAGAGACATGCTACTATGAGTCCTACAATATCATTAGTCTATACAAAAGACAGGCTAGTTATGCTAGCTCTTTCTACAAAAGAACCATGTAGCATACCTGCACACATGTGAATTTGATTTCAGAAGCTACATTTGTTTGCGCAGCCATCCCAGCCTTGTTTTCCACGAGAAAATTAAAGAAAAGTTTCCCTGTTTGCTGGGTTTTCTTTGAATATGTCTGTTGCTTTTATCATCTCTTCCATTTGTAGACCGGGCAACCCCTCAAGAGCTGTGACACACTTCTTGATGCTATATGGATCCTCCATTTTCTTCTCTTCTATGGATGCAAATCGCTCAATTTCTTCCTTTTTAAGCATTAAGTACCTCTCCTGAAAATCATTAGTTAATGCAGTATGACTGATTTTCTGTTTTTTTCCTCGCTTACCATCAACCATCTCTGGAGTTGAACTAGATGGACGGGAAGTGTGACGTTGAGTTTCTGAAAGCTGTTCTGGGGCAAATGTCTCTTGAAAGGATCAAGATGCCCAAGAGGGGGGTGAATTGGGCTTTTCTAAAACTTCTTGCAAGAATTAAAACCTATCAAGCCCAATTAACCCCCTAGTGCCTAGAAGTGTGTGAACAAGAATCAACCGCACAAAAAGACTATTGCTACTCTACCACCATTTCTACTCTAGCATGACAATTCAATTCATGAAAGAACAACAAGTAAATGCGGAATTGAATTGCTCAAAAGTAAAGTAAAAGTAAAGAAGAGTAGAGATGACACGACGATCTTTTTGCCGAGGTATCGAGGTGTCGGCACACCCCCCTAGTCCTCGTTGGAGCATCCGCGCAAGGGTATCGCTCCCCCTTGATCCGCGCAGGATCAAGTGCTCACTACGAGCTGATTCTTCGCCACTCCGGCCCGGTGAATCGCTCGCTACCGGTCACAACATGCTTGAGTCATCCACAAAGCCTCCGGATGATCACCAAGCACTCCGATCGCCACCAAGCCGTCTATGTGATGCCGATCACCAAGAGTAACAAGCTAGAACTCTCACTTGACCAAGACAAGGCCAAAGAGATGGATGGATGCACACTTGCTACTCAATTCTCACTAGGAGGTGTCTAATTCTCACAATTAGCAAATCACTCAACCTCACTAGGGCTCTTGCTCTTTCATCACACTCACAAGGTGTCTCTCAGCAGATGGAAATGGCAAGAACACTCAAATGGATGGAGGGAAGGAAGTATATATACCCCCCAACCCGGCCATCCAAAAACAGCACAAGACATGTATTTTTCGGGGCATCGGACGCTCCGATGACCTCGTCCAACGGTCTACTGTACCTTCTTGTCAAGACATGTTTATGGAGCATCGGATGCTGGGGAGCGTCCGATGCCCCTGCATCGGACGCGTCGATGCCGAAAAGACCTCTCTGGAACCTCTCTGCATGGCCATCGGACGCTGGACCTCAGCGTCCGACGCCAGCGTCCGATGCCCTGCACAGTTCACTCCCAAGTGAACAGTGACACCGGACGATCCGATGTGGCACCATCGGAGCTCCGATGCCACGCACCAGACCAAACCCTAGATCGGTGTGGGCATCGGAGCCTCCGATGCCCACTGATCCAAGCATCCGATGCCCATACCAAGGGCAAGATCAACTCGGATCGCGACGCGGTCTTAACGACTTTTGTTCTCTCGACATAAGGCATCTCTCTGAGCTACCTAGGGCTATAAATAACAAGTGTGCACCACACCTACCTCAATAGACTCATTTAGGTCAAGCTACTGATTCACACCCCTCTTTATAGTACGGCCAAGGAAAAACAAAGACCTAAGACTACCTAAGTGTCCTCCAACACCATGCGACACTTAGCCTAGCCTACCACCGTCTTCGTCGTCCGTCCTTTGAAGACCGAAATGATTTCCATCGCTAGGGGACATGAACTCCATATGTCCGTATCGTCGCCATTACCGTGACCTAACTCATCTCTGTTTCTGCAAAACACACGTTAGTCACAGTAATCTTGTGTTTCCATCCAATCACCGAAACCACTAGGGGCCAAGATGCGTTCATCTCTATATTTAAAGAATCTGGTGGCTGGGTTCCTTCTGGGGAGGCACTAAAAGTAGAGTCATTAACTAGATTTGAGAAAGGACTAAATTCATCAGCCCCAAACCAATTAGTATCATCTCTTGGCCCCTCGACATCAAAATGCAAGGTAGATACAGTATCATAAACATGTCGTAGAAGGTGATTGTGGATGCATCAAATCTGAAGATTGTTTTCCCCCTTTTCATAAATGATCCATTCCATGACCAACTCTCCTTCCTTCAGCATAACGACCTATATAAAATTATAGAATATTTGTTAAGTATAAGTACACTAATGTTTAATAAAAATATAGGCAGTTAGCTCCATGAACTGAAACACACCATCATATAAAGCATGCAGATCATCAAAATATGGAAATGATTTATCTCGCCATCGAAGAAGAGTGTCTTTGTTTCGACGTTCCTCCAATCCCCTCCAGACACTTTCTGGTGTTGTCACCATCATTCTACTGGAATCCCAGCCAAAACCACTTTCTTCTCGCAAATCCTTTATAACTCGATACTCTTTCTTCATATCTTGCTCTTTTTGTTTTACTTGGGCCACGGTGAATGCTAAAGAAAACCTTGAATTGAACTGAGCAGTCATACTAGTCCATGCTTCCTTGCCCCATGCATTGTTTGTCCGAAATCTTGGTAAATCATGTTGTTTTAAAAGTCCAATAAGATAAAGCTTCCTCTGATGGTTCCAGTTTGCTCTAGCAACAGTTTTTGTGGTACCTAACATAATTTTAGGCATTGAAATTTTCAGTTTCAAAATAATATTAGTAAGATGAATGACACGGACTAAAAAATGCAAAGGGGGAAAGACAATGTCGTGTATGATAAACAATTCACAAGTATTTTCAGATGCAATCTTGAATTAGGGGAAAATAAATAAATTAGTATTTTCAGATCTAATCTAGGACTCCACTCAATGAACGAGATCCCAACCAGATTATAAAAAGCACCGAAAAATTCCAGCAAGAGGTTATTCAGCTATCAAATTGATTACCTTTTTCTTGTGAGATCTTGCCATCCCCTCCAGACTGGGGAACACCAAGACCGTGTTCCAGTGCTGCAGACGGAAGAGGTGGAGTTGGTTTTTGTCCCCCAGATGCACTTTGAAGTCGCGGATTCGTCATCTGTCCGAGCCGAAGGACGGCGAGCGCGTCCGCGTGCTCTCGTGTGGCTACGGATTAGGCCATGGCGGGAGGGAGAAAGGCAGTGGCGGGAGGGAGAAAGGCGGTGACGGAAGAGTCGAGAGAGCGAGCACAGCTGTGTTCCCTCCGTTCCCTTGGGTCGGAGGATTTTTTTAGTTCCTGTGTTTTGTGTGTAGATGAATACGTTTCCTATGGAATGAAAGGTTGTGTTCCTTCGTTCCAAACAGCAGGTGTCCGTTCCTTTCCTACGATTCCTATTCCCGTGAAATTCCTGTACGAATCCTTCGTTCCAAACGAGGCCTTAGATGATATTTTTCTATGTGCCCTGCACGCTACTTTTCTACCCTTTTAACGCTAGAGCAGATACTTCTTCCCCGCAATGCTGCATCTAGCTACTGTCTCTTTTGCCAGCTAGGGATAAGAGCAACCCCAACGCTCCATGTTGGCTGTTAGCCCCAGCCTCCACGTCCGCGTTGTCACACCCCAAATTTCTGATTTTGGGTGTGAGTAGAAAACACTAAATAAAATAAATAATTTTAATATTGTATAAAATTGATCAAGTTTAGTCGGAGATTGTGCCACTTTAGTCGTAGTAAAACAAGAATTTTCAAAATTTTTCTAAAATAATTTGATGGGTTATATTGATGTGATGGTTGGTTTGCTGTTTGACCTTGTGTTGTGAGTCGGTAGAGTTTTAAAACACGTTTGGTAGGCCGTCTTTCTATATCCAGTCTGTTTCTGTCTTCTTTCGAAATCAATTTATCGTTTCCATCTCTATCCTCTTGTTGAACCTTTCTAAAATTCTTTTTATTATATCTCAAATCACTTCTTTAAGTTCATCATCCATCATAATATCGCTATAAATTATTGGGAATTTTTTCTGGCTTTATCCGGAAGTGTTTCCAATATTTCAGCAAGCATAATCTAATTTTTAGATACTCCAAAATATCTTTCCATGAGCTCTAAATATTTTATTTGGGTTCATCATGTTTCAAAGTGTCTCTGAGAATTTTCCTAAAATTTTCGGAGCCGTCGGAGTATTTTTCGTGACTTAAATAACAATTCTGGACTTTTCTGAAATTATTTTAATCCCGAAATTAATTAAATCCGAAATTAATAAAATATCCCGTTTTTCAAACTTATCCAAACCCTACATATATATACATGCCGGTGTTCATCTCGTCGCGAGGAGTCCAAAGTACGGCCCGTTTCGCGAGCCGCCACTCCTATCGTCCCAGATTTGAAGCCGAACTTTCGCATCTCATATGCTCCGGCGAACTTCCGGCGAGCGTTTCCGGCCAAACCATCGCGTCCCGGAAAAACCGTCGAGCGTTTCCGGCCAAACCATCGCGTCCCGGAAAAACCGTCGCCACCATGAGGTAGCTCTCGTCGTTATCTATACCGTGGTGTCTTTCTCTTCACGAATCCATCACCGTTTGATCTATCTCTTTTTCTTTTTGTTTCTTCGTTTCCGGTGAACTTGTCCGGCGAACTGCGTTGCTGCGTTCCCTTTCGGCCACCGGCTTCACCTGCGCCACTACGACCTCCACCTATGCCATCACCAGCACACCGTACCCTCAGCCCCGTATTTCCGGTGCACCGCTACGCCTTGCTGTGCAGGCAGCACTGCCGCCGCCGCCGGTGTGGCCACTCGGCCACCCGTGCTGCAGGCCGTGCAGACCCTGTCCCGGCCCCGCCGCATGGGACCCGCGCCACCATGGCTTGGTGTGCTGCGTCGCCACTGCGGACTGCCTAATCCCGGTTGGAGCTCTTCATCGCCCAGTACGAGTTCCACAGCAGCAGCCAGCCATCGATGGCCTCCGTGTCCTGCACGTGAGAATTCCAACGAGGAAGATGAGATAATCACAAGTTTGCCACTGGTTTGTAATCTCCACTATTGAATCATCTAATCTCCGTTTTAGTCCGTTTCAGTTGCGTTAGTTTCATGTCGACGTGTTTTACGCAGCAGTGTTAACACTTTTCACCTCACATGTTTTCCATATAAAGTTAAATATTAAATTGATTAATAAACCTTCCACGGATTTATAATTAAAATTAATGTAGGTTTATATTTCGATATTTTATACATAAATGTTAATATGATTAATCACTAGTGTAAATATGTTTTTAATTTATAATTTGATTAGTTTAAACACGAACATATATCATGATTCGATTAGTTGCTCTTATATGATCTATGTTTTCTAAAATTATAAATGCTTAAATGGTTTAATTAATATTATAGAATTGTTTATGAATAAAATATGATTAGTCTAATCCGGCTTTAAAATTAAAATATGTTGTTCTCTAATCTGAATTAATATTTTATCATGATCTTATTTAATTAAAATAAAGCAAGCCGGTAGTTTTTCTTTTTATAATATAAAATCCCCGGTAGACGTGTCTTTCAGTCGTTCCGTGCGATCCCGCGACCGTAGTGCGAGCTCTCTTTTAGTACGTTGTTTTGTCTCGTGTTATGTTGTTCTTAGTTCTCTGTTGTTTGCTTGTATGTTGCCTATGTGTGATGCTTGCTACGAGTAGACGTTGATCGGTTGTGCGCGCTAAAGACCAGAAGTTGATGAACCAGAGCTGAAGATGTGAGAATTGGTCAAGCTTAACAGGCAAGTATACATGGGATCATCCTTGTTACCTACGCTTTTCATCTACCAATCATATGCATGTGTCAAATGATAACCATAGGTTTTATCTAGATGTTCAACATGTACCTTGTTACCGTGGGATAAGTGCATATGGGTAGATCTGCTAGTGTTGTAAACCTTCAAATAAGATCTAATAATCTGACTAATGATATGCACAACTTCTGATCTTATCTTGTTCTTGGTAATGTGAACTCGGGCGTGGGAGTCTTCGTGCTCTTGGCCCCCTCCAAATGATCTTCTGCAGGCAAAAGCTGGGACATACAGTACAACCGTGAGGGCTACATGGCTCTGGTTTTAGTTGGTTCGAGGACCTCTCCTCGCTTGATGGTGGTTACCCGAAAGGGTACAAAGGGGCTCGCCGACTCGGGTATAGGACGGTCGCCTGGTCTCATGTGTATAGCCGGGAAGGAATGTGCCATCGGAAAGGGATGTTCCTATATCTGCTTGCCGATTGGAAACCTAGTGGCCACTATCTTGTTAGGGGAACCTCGAAAGACTTCATAGTGTACTCTGTCGTACTTCCTTGGTAGAGGTGATATGAGATTTGCAACCTCTGGCATCTGGGGATCACGGCTCAGGGTAAAGTTGTACAAACTCTGTAGAGTAATTAAACTGATATATCAACCGTGCTCACGGTCACGAGCGGCTCGAAAAACTTGCAGGCTAATCACTTAAACAAATTTACTTTTGTTCACGTTACTATCATATTTGTGGTTCTGATGATGTTGCTCATATTGTTACTTATGTGGTTTAATTGGGTTTGCAAGCACAACTTGAACACTACTTAAAGCTAAAATCTTGACCAACTAAAAGTGCTAATCGCAGTAAACCAGAGTCAAGCCTTTTTGAGCTGCATAACTCCACGTTATATTTGCTGAGTATGACATGTGCTCACCCTTGCTATTTCCCCCACACACCCAGTCTCCATCAGAGTTGCGCAGCGGAAGCGTGGTGAAGACACAGATGAGTTTCCGGAATACTGACAGAAGTGCTAGGCGTATGTTACCCCCAGTCAACTGTCCCTGTGAAGAATGGAGTCTGATGAGAAGATTAGTTTTCGTTCCGCTTAACTTTGATGTAAGTTTTAGTTATAGTTGTGTTTTCGATATCTAGAACACTGTTTTTGATATCTTTTCCTTCTGTGGTTGTATGTGTGGACTTTCTGGGCACACATATGGCGTACCTGGTTTTGTTCTTTAAAACCGGGTGTTACACGCGTAAAGGCTCCAGCTCACACCATCTAGGGCCTGTTTGGAACGCGGGATTTTTTCCCGTTCCTGCGTTTTTTCCTGTGAAATTGAACTGATTCCTGTGAAATTTCTGCGTCATTCCTATGAAATTCCCGCGTTCCAACAGCCCCGGTGGCTCCGCAGGTGTCCGCATTAGCTTGCAGAGCAACAAGTGCTTCAACTTACAAAAGGAGCAGACACTCTCTTAGTTCGCGTTGTGAACCAGTTGTTGGCATCTTCGTCACGCACTTCATGATTTAAGGCTGAAACGAGTACCTCAGTCTGACAAAAGCCAGAACTGCTTTTTGTGGAGAAGCAGTATGCTACGATGGGAGATGCACAACCTCAACGATGGCTGCCTACTTGGCTTTGCACCTTTTAGCTGAGACATACTCCCTCCATCCCACAATACAAGTCGTTTTGGCGTTCAAATTTTATCCCGTAAAGGTGGTCGTTTTAGACCATGGGCCCCCACCTGCACAAGCCCTGCAAGCCTACGTCCTAAACTATTCGTTTGCATCCTCCCAGTCCCACCCATCCCCCACAGCCGCACCTATCCCCCCACAGGCGCACTAAGGTGGAGGCCGCCGAGCTGGAGTGGGCCGGCACCGGCACGGACCAGAGCAGAGCGGTCAGCCCCTAGGAGGAGCGGCCAGCGCGGAGGTGGAGCCGCTCGACAGAGAGGCTAATCCGGCGGCGCATCCCGAGCAGGCTCCCTTTTTCTACTTCGTTGGTGCCCCCTCCCCTTTCTTCTTCTGCACCGACGTGGAGCTGCTGGGTTTGGCGGTCGAGATCCGGTTCGTTCCTCATCCATGGCGCTCGACGCGGAGGGTGTGGTGGATGGCGCGACGGCGGAGAGCCGGAGATCCGGCCCCGCCCTTGTCCGCTGTGCTCGACGCGGAGGAATCTCATGGCATGGCGGCAGATCTTGCTTGCCATATGGTGAGGGCGGCGGCGACAATAGGCCGTCCATGGAGGAGAAGGCGGAGATGACCGTGATGTTTGGCACAGAGTATAGGGGCATTTGCATCTTTTGCCTTTAGTCTTGGTATGCGTGAAGACTTCTAAAATGACTTGTATTGTGGGACGGAGGGAGAATGCTCTTGACCGCTTGCGTTGCTGCTGCCCTAACGCAGCCTCTGCAAGAGAATCTGACAACCTGCGGGGTTGTCAACTGCGGACCACAGGCTATCGTATTGGTTCCGACGTGGTCTTTGGGGCAACACGCCAACCTATCGTATTGGGCACACCCTAAGGCCTCGTTTGGAACGAAGGATTCGTACAGGAATTTCACGGGAATAGGAATCGTAGGAAAGGAACGGACACCTGCTGTTTGGAACGAAGGAACACAACCTTTCATTCCATAGGAAACGTATTCATCTACACACAAAACACAGGAACTAAAAAATCCACTCCGACCCAAGGGAACGGAGGGAACACAGCTGTGCTAGCTCTCTCGACTCTTCCGTCACCGCCTTTCTCCCTCCCGCCACTGCCTTTCTCCCTCCCCCCCATGGCCTAATCCGTAGCCACACGAGAGCACGCAGACGCGCTCGCCGTCCTTCGGCTCGGACAGATGACGAATCCGCGACTTCAAAGTGCATCTGGGGGACAAAAACCAACTCCACCTCTTCCGTCTGCAGCACTGGAACACGGTCTTGGTGTTCCCCAGTCTGGAGGGGATGGCGAGATCTCACAAGAAAAAGGTAATCAATTTGATAGCTGAATAACCTCTTGCTGGAATTTTTTCGGTGCTTTGTTATAATCTGGTTGGGATCTTCGTTCATTGAGTGGAGTCCTAGATTAGATCTGAAAATACTAATTTATTTTATTTTCCCCTAATTCAAGATTGCATCTGAAAATACTTGTGAATTGTTTATCATACACGACATTGTCTTTCCCCCTTTGCATTTTTTAGTCCGTGTCATTCATCTTACTAATATTATTTTGAAACTAAAAATTTCAATGCCTGAAATTATGTTAGGTACCACAAAAACTGTTGCTAGAGCAAACTGGAACCATCAGAGGAAGCTTTATCTTATTGGACTTTTAAAACAACATGATTTACCAAGATTTCGGACAAACAATGCATGGGGCAAGGAAGCATGGACTAGTATGACTGCTCAGTTCAATTCAAGTTTTCTTTAGCATTCACCGTGGCCCAAGTAAAACAAAAAGAGCAAGATATGAAGAAAGAGTATCGAGTTATAAAGGATTTGAGAGAAGAAAGTGGTTTTGGCTGGGATTCCAGTAGAATGATGGTGACAGCACCACAGAAAGTGTCTGGAGGGGATTGGAGGAACGTCGAAACAAAGACACTCTTCTTCGATGGCGAGATAAATCATTTCCATATTTTGATGATCTGCATGCTTTATATGATGGTGTGTTTCAGTTCATGGAGCTAACTGCCTATATTTTTATTAAATTAGTGTACTTATACTTAACAAATATTCTATAATTTTATATAGGTCGTTATGCTGAAGGAAGGAGCTGTCATGGAATGGATCATTATGCGAAGAAGGGAAAACAATCTTCAGAATTTGATGCATCACAATCACCTTCACGACATGTTTATGATACTGTATCTACCTTGCATTTTGATGTCGAGGGGGCAAGAGATGATACTAATTGGTTTGGGGCTGATGAATTTAGTCCTTTCTCAAATCTAGTTAATGACTCTACTTTTAGTGCCTCCCTAGAAGGAACCCAGCCACCAGATTCTTTAAATATAGAGACATTTGCCCCAGAACAGCTTTCAGAAACTCAACGTCACACTTCCCGTCTATCTAGTTCAACTCCAGAGATGGTTGATGGTAAGCGAGGAAAAAAACAGAAAATCAGGCATACTGCATTAACTAATGATTTTCAGGAGAGGTACTTAATGCTTAAAAAGGAAGAAATTGAGCGATTTGCATCCATAGAAGAGAAGAAAATGGAGGATCCATATAGCATCAAGAAGTGTGTCACAGCTCTTGAGGGGTTGCCCGGTCTACAAATGGAAGAGATGATAAAAGCAGCAGACATATTCAAAGAAAACCCAGCAAACAGGGAAACTTTTCTTTAATTTTCTCGTGATGAAACAAGGCTGGGATGGCTGCGCAAACAAATGTAGCTTCTGAAATCAAATTCACATGTGTGCAGGTATGCTACATGGTTCTTTTGTAGAAAGAGCTAGCATAACTAGCCTGTCTTTTGTATAGACTAATGATATTGTAGGACTCATAGTAGCATGTCTCTGCAGTGTGTTGAACTAGTAATACTAGCATGTCTTTTGGACCAGTGGTAGTGTAGAATTGATACTAGCATGTCTTCAGTAAGCTAGTACAAACTAAGTTACCTTAAATATTTGAACTTCTCTATCGCTGCCTTGTTCTTCTTAAAATGTAATCGTGCCACATCCTGTTTGCTATTTCATCTCTCATATCATTACCAGCTTGGCGTAAATTGTTAAATGCTGACACATCATTGGTGTATTGGTCGTCTCCTTCTGGTACAACTTGCATGTTACTTTGATTGATATCTTCGCTGGCGCCATGCGCCAATGTCATATCTCCATTGTATAGTCGTATAAAATTATGAGTTACACAACAAGCTACAGAGATATCAACTTGTGTATCAATATCATATAATGATGCAGCCTTCAGTATGGGGTACCTCATTTTCAATATACCAATAATTCTCTCTATATGATTTCGGAGTTGAGCATGTCGTAGATTGAATAATTCCTTGTGATTTTGTGGTTTTTGTCCAGCCCTTCCCTGTTCTTGTAGATGGTATCTAGTTCCTCGATATGGAGCAAGAAATTCTGGTGTGTTAGCATAGCCTGCATCTACTAGATAGAATTTGCCAGGAGGGACACTAAATCCATGGTTGAGTGCATCTTGGAGAACTCTTGCATCAGAAGCAGACCCCTCCCAACCAGCATGCACATGCACAAACTTTAGATCAAAGTCACATGCCACCATCATGTTTTGTGAAAGACCTTGTTTTCTATTTCTATATGGCTCTTGTTGTCCGAGAGGAATAGTCATAGGAATGTGAGTGCCATCAATAGCACCAATACAATTCTGCATGTATTTGTATGTTTATTAATACGAAAACGACAAATAAAATTAATTATGCCTTGATATACAAAAAATACAATACCTGAAAATATGGAGCAAATTTAGGTTGTCTTAAGATCCGATGCTGGTGCAAAGAAGGTAGTCGTATGTAGTTGCATGTAAGCTGTGTAAGTGCGTTGAGCACTGACCTGAAGTGGCGACTAATTGTTTCTCCTCGCTATGTTGAAATACATCTTGCAATGTTCGATTGGCTGCATTTTTTGATATGGCATAAAGGAATATGCCTAACTGCTCTTCCACAGATAAGTACCTTGAATCAACAAGAAGGTTATTTTCACGCAATCTGTGAACAAGGGCTTGAAAAATCTCTCTTTCCATATGGAACCGCCTTCTGCATAGGGCCTCATGCCCTCAGAGTTTCATGAATAAGTGTGGCTCCATTTCGGATAGAGTTGTGTATTGCTTTCTTTTCTGATGATTGGGATGAGGTGCCTTCTAGTGTTGGGTGGATGAGAAAAATGAATTCATCTTTATTTTGTGATCGTCGGCGATAGTTTGGATCCATAGAAGGAAAAGCACCTTCTATCCCTACAAAGATGGCTGCTAGCACCAGGATGAGAGATGTGTGCTATGCAAGTCTAAAGAATGAACGCATACATGTGTTTGTGTGTGCTAGTTGTCTTGCTATTCTGGATGGGAGGTGAAACTCTATGCAGCAGCATGCTTATATAACGACGAGAAGCAAGCAACGGCTAGAATGCATGAACAGCCAGACCATCCAAACAAGCAACGGCTACTGGCTAGAATGCACGAACACATCCAACACAGCAACGGCTACTGGCTAGAATGCACGAACAGTATCAGCCCATGAAAGAAAGCAAGGATGACTAATGTATACCAACGGCTACTTTGTTCATTGGAAAATGTGAAGATTCAAATTTATTTCCTGCAATCCAAACGATCCACATTTTCCGTTCCTATGGTTTGCAATCCCATGGGTTTTCACTTTTCACTTTCCTCTGTTCGTGTGTTTTCTATCATTCCTCTGTTTTGCATTCCTTTGTCCAAACAAGCCCTAAGGGTGCAAAAACTCCTGATGTGGTGATCTGCCGCCGGCCACGCGCAGCTCTTGCTCGATGCACCGCCGACCTGCTGCACCTGGATGTGCCCCTGCCACATCCTCACGAGTCACGAGTCACGACCTCCCGCCTATAGGAATGAAAAGAGAGGAATTTTCCCTCCCCTACACACCCAATAGTAGACATATTGAGACACTTTTCTAAAAATACATCTGAATAGATAAGCTTCTACTGAGCACATAAAGGGTATTTATGGATAAGATAAAAAAAAACCCCTTTCATATGAAACTGACCGGTTTACCGGTTCTTTAACAGGGTGTTTGGTTTGAAGAAGGAGGTGGTCTATCATCTTCACACTCCTCACTTTTCCTATTTGGTTGGTGAAATGGAATGAGTTGATGCATCACCACCTCATTTCTCATAAGCCAATAATTAGTATATATGGATGAGGATGAGTTTGTTTCACCAAAATTCATGGGATGAACTCATGATGCATCACCTTATGAAGCATGACTTGATTTCATGAACCAAACACCCCATAAAAAACCAGTTGGTTCAACTAGTTTCAACAGCTTGATTGCACGGGACAGTCTTTTAAGTGATCCGAGCTAATGTAGACTTTGGTTGAGTCTTTTAGGACGTCCTAACAAAGCTGACTTAGCTAGCCATTTAAATGTACACAACAACATACTCCCTCCGTATCGCTTTTAGATGACGTTTTAGATAAGGTTTGAGTCAAACATTAGGAATATAAATCATGAATAACTTTTAAATTATTGAGTTTAGAGATATAAAATCATATAAATAAATTTGTTTTGAAAAGTACTTTCATGAAAATATACATATACCATTTTATAACAAATATTTTTAAAATACAAGTGGTCAAAGTTGCACTTTGGAGACCGTGTCGCTGTCCTAAACGTCATCTAAATGCGATACGGAGGGAGTATATCCTATGTGGAGGAAAGAGAACATGCATAGAAGATTGAGCTAGCGATTTCCTCATCGTCTATCTCACACAGTACACAAGGTCCTCTGAGTGTGCATGACCTGATGTGGAGATACTAAAATAACAAATAGCTAGCTTCAGTAGATAGTCCTTTGCACTGCTAGCTATTACGGTTACACCATCGGTCCGGTTCACGTAACTGAGTGGTACACTTCTCAAAATGGTACTAATACTTATAAAAATATAAAATTTCCCACCATAAGGCTCATCTGATACCGTGATGGACGCTGTTTTCGCACACCTTTTGCAATTTGGTATGAAAATTTTGGATTACGCTTTATTGTTATTGGTGATCCACTCTCTGGTTCCTGTACTAGGGAGGAAATAAAGCAGCTGTATTCTTTTCTTGATGCACTTGCAATGACATTGCTCGCAAGGTCAAGTAAGACCTTTGGTGTGGGCTATTTTGTTGATCTCTGCGCAAATGCCCGGCACCAACTTCTTTGTTGCCAGTGTGATTCTAGTCACATAGCGATTAAAAAAATGAAAACTCTTGGTTAAACGAAAAGAAAAAAAAAAGTCATAGCATCAAAGCCTAGATCTTAAATCAATGTAATACTAATACTAACACTAATACATAACGGGTGAGATTATATTCCTACATAAATTCTACCTACAGGTTAACCATGACATGGCAACAAGCTTGAGAACAGGGTTTCATTGTAGACACCTTAGCTTTGACCTCAGAAGCCCAGAAGTTACCCTTAAACGCGTCTACACTGCATTTATACATGGCGGATTAGCACACCTACATAAGCCAGTCCTACATCATATATATATACTTGTTTCATTCAAGGTTGGATTGGATCAGTGGATCAGCACAGCATCTAGGCTTCAAGAGCGCCTCAGCTGCGGATTCAAGGCATACCCTACTGGGAGTCTAGTCCCCAGGGTACCGTGCTGATTTGTTCTGGAAGCCGCTGCCGCAGCTGCTGCACCCATTCGAGAAGCAATTATCATGCTCCGCTCCAACATAAGCTTCTTACGCATTCTCTCTGTTATTTCTCTTGACCGTAAGACCAAGTTTTCAACTTCGGTGAGAAACGACATTTTAGTTTCCACAATCTTCTGATACTGCAGAGATAGGATGGCATGGGGCAGAAGGCAATGCACCACGACATTGGCATATGAAAACTTTGATCAAAACATAATTGGCAATGATGAAGTACCTGCTTTTCAATCACAAGTTCAGCTAGTTGCCGAATATAAGCCTCCTCCTGCTCCACAAGAAACTTAGCCTTCACTGCAGCTGCTGCAATGGCAGTACCAGCCGCTCGCCTGTAGCCTTATTGTGGGATCATCATCAGCCGCAGTGTTCATTGTTTTTCGTTCTGTGATCACATATGACCAAATTATTTCTACATCACGGATTATAATTCGTATACCTAAGGAAGATGAAAGTTAGGCTGCATTTACAGGAGAGTTAAACTCCACAAGTATTGATTGTCAGTCATGCAACCCATAATATGTAGATTATTTTTCAAACACAAAAGATAAAATTACATCTGCAACTTAAAACAGTTACATTCATATGACAATGAGTTGTAGTCATTAGTAATCTATCACAAACTTCATCTTAGTCAAAGTTTAGTTTCTGGAGAGTGAAGACCATATCTATAGGCACAGGAAGCCAATTAATAAACACCAGCTGCAGCAGAATAATTAAACTGGGAGCAAAAAATATATATTTTAACTTGTTGAATCATCCTGTATCCTATATCTCAGATGGCCAATTTCTTCATCCCATGGAGGCTAGGAAATCTAATTACTGTCAGTTTAATTTCAGTTTGGAACCCCAGGACTGAGGCAGATTCCTCTATGTTATGTGATGAAAAAAATAATAATATATAAGGTCAATTCAAGAAATAATGTATAAGGTTGAATGAAGTACCTTCAGTGTTGCCATTTCCGGTTTTGTTTGCACTCATGCTGATGTATACTAGATGAGGCAGCAGGTGCATGTTCAATCTTCTTGGGCTCTACCTTCCATTGTGAAAGTGAAAGATCAGCTGGTAATTCCTCAGAACTTGGTTTGTCCCCTTCAACTTGTTCAGGGTTAGTTGTATCCTTTGTACTTGCTGCACTGGCTTCTCGGAAAGCTATGGAACCAGGTTCAGTTGCATTATTTGAAGTAGCAGAACATGAAATGGCATTAGCATTACACCCATCTCTCATCTTATCAGATGCTACACTACTATCCACCTTAGCATTGGACTATCAGAATCATTGGTGCTGTTGGATTTGGCCTCTGCCTCAAGGCCTCCAATACTATGAGATGTTTCCTTTGTGTCAGATAATTCCAGGGCTCTTTCTGTGAGGTGAATGTAGCGTTCTCCTTCTCCAGAGCTAAATCACTTTCTTCCCTTTCACTGCTGTCTTTATCATTATCATTCACATTTTGAGTAGTATCAGCACCTTCTTGGCATTCATCACCTGTGCAAGGGCTACAAGTTATTTTTTTTATCAGAATAAATTTGCACTTGCAGGTCTAGACCAAATTAGCGTCCGAGGATAAGTTACATTACCTGAAAGTGGAAGTTGGATCTTTGAGGTCACTTGGTGGATCTGGAAGAATAAAACAATGTTCAGTTGCCAGTGGAGAGCAGGGGATATCCCTGATATAGCTCTCAACGAATTACAACATGAAGAAACAGCATCATCATGTTCCACAAGAGAAGCAAAAATGTAGCCTGCGGGTTATTTATCCAAGCATCAAAGAGAGCTCTTGTTATGTACATAATAAAAGATTAACAGACTCAGAAGCTTGTACTCACTAGTGCCATCACAGGATTTCCCACTTCAGCAAATGAACCCAAGTCTTCTTTACCCAGAAAGTGATCAACTGCTTCAAAAGTAGATCTCAGGACATCAATAACAAAGTTGGATGGGTGTTCCCCAGAGACATCAGCATTAGCAGAATTTTTCTTATGTGCAGGATCCATCAATGAAGTTTTATTTGATTCATCAACAGTGGCAGTAACTAGATCATCATCACCTAAATTCATGGTATCCTCTTTAGCAAAACACTTGGTCAGCTAATTTTGTTCTTGTCTGAAGAACTAGAATTTGCTTTCTTGTAAGCTTTTTTCATCAGTGCTCTCTTTTGCTTCTGCATTGCCATCTACATCCATTTCGTCAGGTACATCAGAAGGACCAGTTTCTGTTAAATCCTGTTCTGTGATCTTCTGGGGTGTTTCATTGAAATCTTCACCATCAAGAAATGGTTCAGAAATGGCATTTGCATGAAGTATAACATGCACTGTTCTTTTGTTTTTGTAGCAACATGCTCGCAATCTCATGCCATTGTTTTCCTTTGAAAATTTCTAATGCTTCCAAAGAAGCAATGTCTCCTGGTCAGTCCAGTTAGAACCGCCAGACCCTGGAACATCTGCAGGTTCCATAAGGAGAAATCAGCTTTGGACATGCCTTCATCAAATTTTCCTTCATTGTAGCACTCAGAACAAAAATCAAAGTCTACCTGGAAAAGTGGAAACGATTAAGATGGAATTAATCAGAATTGGACCCCAAATAAATAACAGATATATCAGACAGTAATGATAATCAAATAGTCTTTTGTGACAGGGTAAACGTGCCACAATAAGATGGTGATGTAATGTAACAACTGAAATAGTCACACTGAGGTTAAGCTGCCTCATGTAAAGCTAAAGATTGCCACTTTTTTTAGTACAAGTGTACAGCACCATAAAGTATGATACTCAGTTGCATAGAGTTTATGTGAGACTAAGAACATATAGGGTGTATTTGGTTTTCTGGTCTCCTTCTAGCCTGGCTAGCTATCCAAAGCCTGGGCAGTGGAAGCCTGCCCCAGCCAAGCCAATCCTCAATTGTTTGGTTGGCTGTATTACTTAAGCCTGGCTAACAAATGGTGTGTTTGGTTGCCTGGATTATTTTGCATAGAACCAACCTCTTCTCTGAACAGGTAAGTTCACCTCCTCTGAGACATTTATAGAACAACTATTGGGCGTACTCATCTGTGCCCTGCTGCCCTCTCCCTGCAAACACAGATCATGTATGCACACACACGTCTGATCCAACATCCCCATTGAAATTTATTAAGAACCCATAAACAAAAGCAAGAACAAAGGCATCAATCACGACGTTCAGTCTTGCACTGAGAAAAAGAACGGGTGTTCGTGAAGGAAACACAAGAACCAATGCTAAAGATGTTTGATGAAAGCTGCAGCGACACAGATGTGCATGTCCACCTCCGGCGTCGCTTGATTCTTCTTCGCTCTGCGCTAACTCCCACGCAGGTGCAGCAGGGGGTGGAGGATGGCTGGTGGAGCAGCAGCCGCGCCACGTACAGCCAGGGGCAAAGGGCGGCCAGGGAGGCACGTCGTGCTGCGTGCAGCTAGGGGCGGAGGGCGGCCGGGGGAGCAGCAGCCACGCCGCGCGCAGCCAGGGGCGGAGGGCGGCCGGGGAGCAGCAGCCACGCGCGCGCAGCAGGGCAGCAGGGCGGCAGGGGCGGCCGGGCAGCAGCAGCCGCACTGTGCGCAGCACTGGAGGGTGGAGGGTGGCCGGAGGCACCAGGTGTCCCGCATGCTGCCGGTGTCGAGGGTGAGCGCGAGCGGAGGTGACGAGACACAGTACGGTTGTGTAGCCAAGCCTGGCTTGCGGGAAACGAGCGCCCCTCGTGTTTCCACGGGGCCTGGCTATGGGTCGGGCGGGTGGCTTGGGGAGACAGGCTATGGGCCTAGTTCAGGGAACCAAACAGGCTTGACTTGTATCCAGGGAGCCTGGCCAGGAGGTTGGGCGGGCAACAAACACACCCATAATTTCTTAACCAAAAAGAAAATTGTCGAACCAATTGGCAGAAATTACTTAGCTGCAGATTCATGCAAGCATAATTTGTCAATAAAACATAATGAGGTTCAAATACGTTGTCAAACCAATTGGCATAAATCACTCAGCTGCAGATTCAAGTAACTTATCTTCTCAATAAACACAAAGAAGATTTGAATCGATCAATTATACATGCCATTTAAATGTTGAAAAGGCACCAGGCGTTAGGCAGACAATGGAGTGGAATCTAGCACTATCACCAATTAGGTTGCCAGGTGGTCATTAGGTACAGTGTATTGAGGGTGTGAAGCAGGACCAGGGACAGCCCAGCTCTCCCTCATGTGCAACACAGGACTTAAGGATGCACGTTACATGCCTAGCTCTATAAAGGCAGGCACAGGTTCTGTGTTAAGGCTACAAAGGAAGAGAAGAATTAATCCACATCTTCCCGAGAGTCTAATCCCTCCCCTAGAAGCCAGTGCCACCCAGTTATCCTCCTGGTGATGCTTATCTCTAATGATCCTTTGATCATAACACAGTGGTAAGTGTGGTCCATAGTAGCTACAGCCACTTAGGCAAGCTAGGTGGTTGATTTTTCAAATAGAGGGTAAAGTATATGGGAACATCTTGCGACTTGGCTAGCAATTCCAGAGCTTCAACCACACACAATTGGGGTCTCTACCATGGCAACCACCCTAACTTCCCAAAAGGGGGGTCTAGACTTTGGTGCTCCTGGCATGTTGGGTGGGTGTGGAATGAACAGTGTGTGCAGTTTGGAACATAAAGAGAAAACAGGAATACCAATCCTAGCAAGGTTCAAGAAAGAAGCGAGAACTCGGATACTAACAGAGCAAGGTAACTTGCATGTTTATTGCAACGAGCATGCTTTTGTCTGGCCACAGCCATTTTTTGTTTTCATGCCTGTATTGGTATGACTTCTTTTCAGTATAACTGTCAACTCACCAGCCGATATGTCAATGAAAAAAAAAAGCAAACATATAGATACATGGAGATACAAGGAAAGCAAAAAATCAGCGCTATTCTGATTATCATTAGCTTGTTCCAATGCATGGATTAATTCACTAATTCTTAATGGAAAGTGCACTAGGCTGTTTGTGGTGCATCCTTATATTCTCAAATAGCACAGATTGTACATACCCAATTTATATGTCAAGGTACGCCAGCCAACCAGCCATATGGGCCAAAAGAACAGCACGGAAGGAACAGCAGATCAAATCATTTTTTGTTAGGTTGATTTTTTAGTTGGATTCGAACAATTATCAGTTAGTTAAATATCTTTATCCACTAGTGGTTAGTCAATACTTTTTGAAAATACAGACTCCACCACAACCTAGGAGGAACAAGGTGGCACCGTAGATAGGAAACAAGAAACAGGCACCCAAATTTAACTCGACAGCTCAATATCTTATAGGAACTACTGAATGTATAATGAGACCATCATCTATGAGGAAGCAAGAAAAAAAGTACATGTCCCATCACGGCACATATATCTCATTCAACCCATCTGCTGGGTTTCTCCATGCTGGCCTGCAACCTCTGTTCTGTTTTCTCTAAAGCTCTTAACAACGTACAGCTAACACTTAAGTACTCAAACTCAACACAAAAAAATCTGAAACATTTGTGGTAAAACTAATCATTATTTTGGAGCAGTGATGAAACTGACCTGAGTCCTACAATGATAACGCTTTCTTGAACAATCAACTGAGCAAGAGTTGCAATGATACTCAACAGAAGACTCAGCTGCACCTATTGCATCTTCAGCTAGGGTAGGCTCAGAGAGCAAGCTAGTGAACTGAACTGGAGATATTGCTTCAGCTTTTGTTTGAAACAGGTACCAGGTACGAATGAATTGTTTCAAACTGAAATAACTTCTCAGCCCGAGAAATTTCTTCCACTGTCTCAGGACTACTTTTACTCTCAACCAGCTTGTGTTCCTGCGCAACTGGTGGGAAAGGGTGGAAATTAACTAAACCCCAGTAGGCCAAGAACTCCAAGATTACCAGACGAGCATCCATCTCCCAATTGACAACTCACACAAATCTTTGGACTCCAGATGCACTTCAGGATTAAAGTGAAACTTGTTCATGATTAAATTTCTATCCCCAAGTATATCTCAGGTGTCCGTCTCTTGATTTCCCATCAAAAAATGTAGCCAACATTTGCTTCTCGATGGGGTGAATTTCCTTCCATGAAAACCATCCTTCAGGAAATAGCAAATATCAGTAAAGAAGACAAACAATAATACAGTATATGCAAGTGCAGTTTTATGTAGCTCCAGCATCAGATGCATTTTTACGCTAAAAAAGGGCTAGCATTTATGCACTGTAGTTCCAGAATATTTCAGACATCATCGAATGACAGATAGTAAGATCGAAGCCTCAAATTAAGGATCACACAGTGCAATTAACAACAGATATACTCCATCTCATGGCACCAACAGAAACTGTCTCTGTTTTGTATGTTATAGCAATAGATAATCCCATAAGTTTGCCATGCTACACATTTGTTAAACTAAAACTATATATAACTGACATTGACAACTGTGCTGGATTTTGAATAAAAACTCTCTCAAAACAGATCATGCTTATCGGTTTAACTAGTCATTGTGCAATTACCAGACAAGTAGGGCATTTGCAGAAAATGAATACATATGATTTTCCAGGTTTATAAAATGGAAGATGGTCATAGTCATAGAAAACGATGGGTGTGAAACAACTTGCATAGTCATTGTACTTCTATTGTGGATAGCATCAAGAAGAATGACCGATGCAATATATATGTAAGCCCAACTATGCTTTTCATATTAAATATAACAGAGGCAAATCCTAGCTTAATAGAAAGTGTGACCAATGCTAGTGTTATTGGGCCCAAAAAGAAAAACAAATAACAATATTCTTTAAGCTGACGCAGAAGGGCACTCTTTCAGGAGAATTGTTGCACATCAAGCAGAACAAAGGAAACAAAGTTTTCCAGTGCTCCATCCATGTAGTCATTGTCATTGCAGGAAAAGAAACAGGCTTTCTTTCCTCATTGTACACAACATAGTAACGGAATATCAATTACACCCACAAACAGTATGCCAAGTTATGAAATATATTTCTAAGTTTCTAATTAAGAAAAACATCATGTGTCCCAAGGATATAATTGATTGGTATTTTATTGAATTTTAAAAGCTAGGATCACATAATCATGGTCTGCTAGTTTGTGTAATTCAAGCAGAGCACCAGGCAGGCAACAAGAAGACAGAAAACGACAAAAACAAAAAAAAGGCACGCAAAGGTGTACTACCTCCATTTAGAATTATAGTTCACTTTGGCTTTGTCCTAAGTCACACTTCTATGACTTTGACCAATTTTATAGAAAAATACATCAACATCTACAATATCAAATTAGTTTCATTAAAATCTCCGTGAAATGTGTCTTGATAGTGCTGCATTCATTTGAACTTATAAATGTTGCTATGTTTTCTAAAAACTTGGTAAAAAATAGAGAAGTTTGACTTAGGATAAAACTAAAGTGAACTATAATCTGAAACAGAGAGCAGAGCATAGCAAATAAACTAGGCTAAAAATACACCATGCAATTAATTCCAAACAAACATTTTGAACATGTGACGTTCAATAGGCACATCGCTAACAGTATATATTTGCATGTGCTGCACCACATGAACAGCCAAAGGAAGTGCCTGTATCACAGAAGATGTCCCAAAAGTTAAGTATGAACTACAAGACATATCTTAGAGTGTTTTTTGTCAATACTGGAATTTCTGTAGGCTGGCTGTATGATTTAATACATTAATGCACTCACAGGCTGCACTTATGCAATATCATATTAAAATGATTTATTTGGCATTATATTCAAATTCAAGGAGCATAAGCGAGCATTCAGATTTCAGAGAAAAGAATGAATGATAAAAAAAAGTAGAATCTTATTCTTCTTGATTATTGCATCTATACGCAAATTGGCACGGGGAATTAGCTGCTAGCAGTTGAACCACAACTAGACACTAGAATTAAAAGTGATCCTTGCAAGCATTTTAACATGGTAGACCTTAAAATTTGGCTGCCAAGACATCACATTAATGAAAAAGATAAGTAAATGCATCACATTTACTACTGTTTAGATTCGACACTGAATCTCTGTGCAGTGTGCCAGTGTGCTTTACCAGCAAAGGTGATGAATTAGGAATGAATAGGGTGTTGGTTTGTGGAGTCAACCCATGCTTTATGAGTTGATGCATCATGAGTTCATCTCATGAATTTTAGTGGAACCAACCCATTCCTCATGGGTATACTAATTACTACCTCTGTTCCCTTTTATAAGGCGCAACAGAGAATGACACAGTCTCCTAAATTACACTTTGACCATTCATTTACTTTATATTATGTTATTTATGTTATAAACTTATGATTGTTGGATACTACAATTGTTTACAGATCTAACCATATCAAATTTATATTATATAGTTAAATATTATAACCAAATTATTGGTCAAAGTTTTTAAAGTTTGAATCTTGACTATTGGTTTATGCCTTATAAAAGGGACCAGAGGTAGTATTGGCTTATGTGGAATGAGGTGGTGATGCATCAACCATTCCATTCCACCAACCAAATAGAAAAAGTGAGAAGTGAGAAACAATTGTCCACCTCATTCCTCAAACCAAACACACCCGAAGTGTTTCCACAAGAACAAAATTAATTTGGTAAACTTGACTGCAACTAATAGTTGTTATAAAAAATATATAAAAAAAACTAGAATAGCCTAATCATGGGCGAAGGCTTAGAAAAAGCCAGTTAGTTAGTCCAGTCTAAAAGGAGCACTAGACAATCAGCAAAAAGATTTAAAGAAAAAAGAATGAGAAAAGGCATAAATGTTGCTAAGTAATAAATTAATAATCAGCCAATTTATTAGGCTAAAATTGCACTGTAGGATGAATTAATATACAATTTCAACATGACACTGCATTGGTGCAGAAGGATCGGTATATCTCTATGTATTGTGCCACAGAGATAGCATATGGAAGAGGCAATATTAACAAAACAGCTCCCAAAAGTTAAGTAGAATTGCAAGAAGTCTGGTAGGTGTTTTTGTGAATATGGTAATTTCCGTAGGCTGGCTGAATGGGGATCCCGGCTGAATGACACAATACAGTTCTGGGCCTCCCGCAATGTCGCGAAAATCATTTATTGTGTAGAGTATTAAATAGTAGAAGATCAGTTGTAGCCTAATTTCAACCGTGATAAAAGAAAGGCATAACCGAGTATTAGGAAAAACGACAGCATGATACCATATTCAGATATAACCATATGCACGTTGATATATATAAGCAAACCAGCACCGGAGTGCGGGCAGTGCAGCTTCTAGCAGCTGAATCCAAACAAGACGCGCTAAAATGGAAAATTCCTCTTTACAGGCCACCTTCGTACGACCAAAAAAAACCTCAACTCAAATTGCCAACCAGCAAGGCCACATGACGAATCTAGAAAGCGGGGTATCCCATGTCTAAATACTGTCCGGATGCGGGAACTTACCGGCGAATGTGGGTACGACGTGGACGCCAGCGCCGCGGGACAGAACGGCCTCGACCTCCTTCTCCAGCGACGGCCGTGGTGGCGGCGGCGGCGGCTGCGGCGGCAGCGGCGGCGGCGGTGGGCCTTCCTCCTCCTGCGCGCGCGGCGGCTTCACGGAGCGCCGCGGCGATTTCTTGCGTGTGGGTTTGCGCCGCGGCTTGCGTGCAGGCTGGCGGCTGCGCGGTTGAGGCGGCGGGAGTGACGGCGGGTCGACGGGCTCGCGCTCCCGGGCCTGGCGTTTCGGCGGCGGGGACCCGGAGGGCGCCGCGGATGCGGCCCTCTCCTTGCGCTTGGTCGCTGCCCCGCGGCGGCGCGAGGGTGCGGCCGCCGCCGGCGGCGGCGGCGGCGAGGGTTTGGGCTCCATGCTGAAGCGACGAAGCAGGAAGCACTGGAGTGTGGAATGCGCGTTCGCCACTGTGGACTGTGGACTGTACTCGACTGATGCCGGTTGGTGTTGAAAATGTACCATGACACTTCATTGTTATTTGACAAACTTTGTTTAAATATAGACTAACTAGGCTTAAAAGATTTTCTCGACATGTACATACTAAAAGTATAATTAGTTATTTTTTATCCTATATTTAATGCTCTATGCATGCATTGATGTGACAGAGAACTAGAAAATTTGAGAAAAATTGAAGAAAGTAATGGGGAAACTAAACAGCCCATAACAAAATCAAAAATACATGTCAGGTCGAACTTTTGAACACAAGAGGTACTAAATATAGGGCATGTTTAGATAAAAAAATTACAAGCCTTTAGATGCATGTATAAAGTATTAAATGTAGGTCAAAAATAACTAATTGTACAGTTTATCTGTAAATGTTGATACGAATCTTTTGAGCCTAGTTAGTTCATGTTTGAACAAAGTTTGTCAAATAACAACGAAAATGCTACAAGAACTTTACACCAAAATTTCTACCAACTAAACATGCACATAGATTAAAAATAACTAATTACACCAGTTTGTATTTAATTACGAGATAAATCTTTTTAAACCTAATTAGTTCATGATTTAACGCTAAAGTACTACATTAACACATGTGCTAATGACAAAATAATTAGTCTTAAAAAATTTGTCTCGTAATTTACGGACAGATTCTGTAATTTGTTTTTTTATACCCGAACACCTTATGCAACACCCTACATAATATTCGATATGACATTCAAAATTTTACAGCGTAGAACTAAACGTATCTTGAGGCCATGTTTAACTAATTACACAGTTTATATGTAATTTGTGATACAGATCTTTTAAACCTAATTAGTACTCCCTCCGTACTCGTAAAACATGTTGTTTTGGACAAGGTTTAGGTCAAACATTGAGAATATAAATCATCAATAACTTTTTAGTTGTTGAGTTTGTAAATGTGAAAATTATATGAATAGATTTATCTTAAAAACTACTTTCATAAAAGTATATATATATATATCACTTTTTAATAAATATTTTTATAAAAAACAAGAGATCAAAGTTGTGTTTTGGAGATTATGTCGCTGTCCTAAATACATATACTAATGACGGATTAATTAGGTTTAAAAAATTCGTCTCGTGATTTACGGACAAATTATATAATTTGTTTTTTTTTACTCGAACACCTCATACAAACACCCTATGTAACATTTAATATGACATTCAAAATTTTTACGAACTAAACATGCCTAAGATATACTCATGTCTTTGTGCAATAAAACATATAATTATAACTTAATTTATTAAAAAACTACATTTTATAAAAATAATATATTTTTATCTATAATTAATTAAGTTTGAGATACTAAACCATAATACTGTGTTAGAATTGTATATTTTTTATCATAATATTGTGTTAGAATTGTATATTTTTTAGAGTATTATTAGTTTGATGGCGACTTTTGGGGAAACCGCTTGGGTCATATCAAAGTACCGCTGTCGCCTCACAATTTTTCTTATTATTTGAGTTTGGATATTTGAAAACAATTTTAGACTTTGTTTGAATATATGGGTATTCTCTTCAATACACATGTGGTGAAATGGATGGATTGGATTAGAATTTCGCTTAATTTTACTCTAATTGATTTTAACGTATATGGATTGAGATAGATACACATGTATTTATGGTCCCGTTTGGCACAACTCAGCTTCACTAGTGAAGCTGTTTTTTTTAGAAAATAGCTTCATGAGCAACTTGCTAGGTGAAGCTGGGCTGTTTTGAAAAAAAATGTTTGACAAAATAGCTTCGCCAACAACTTTATGCATGGTTGGGAGACAGAAATGAAGGTGTAAACTGTGAAAAAAAATACTTTTTTCATCTTCATAGGTGAAACTGTTTTTGTGAGAGAGGGAATAAAACAGTTTTATGGGTGAAGCTGTTTTTGTAAAAAAAGGTGTTTTGCAAAAAAAAAACAGCTCACAACAGCTCATAAAACTATTGTGAGCAAACAAACAGGCCCTGTATAAGACCTTAAGTGAATTTATATAGTTTTAAAAGTATATATACTTTTGATTTGTATTTTAAATATTTTGTCAAAAAAGCACCAGTGAACATTGAGTTTCGGGGACCGTGTCAGTATTAAAATAGAGTGAGGGTTTATTTGGTTCATAACTAAAACTTGTCACACCCATACAATTGCTCTAAATTGAAATCATGGTTCACTTTCAAATTTATTTGATATGATGCATTACTAATAACCTTTAACATTTTATGATACAGTACTTTTTAACCTTGTATTTTATCTTTTGTAGAAGTGTCAATAGTACAAATTGCGCATTAGGCTAAGAAGATCACGATGGAAATCGATTGAATGATCTTTAAAACTAGAGAAATTTTACAGCGCTTGGAAATAATGAGAGTCATTCATTTTGGCTAGATTGGATGGTTAAAAAAGAAGAAGAACCTACTAAAAGAAACTTAAATTGTGAACCAGAACTAAAATTTAGTGGGCCAAAAACTAATTCCAAAATTAAATTAGAGGGGTACATATGTGTACTTTTATCTTCAGGCTCTATTAGTCTTCGAGTACTCTTGTTCTGCTAAGGAACTACTCCCTCTGTCTCAGAAAGAAAGTCGTTTTGGGTTTTCGTGCCACAAGTTTAACTTAATAAGATGCACATATCTTGTAGGTGCATAGCAAGTGTTATAGAGAGATATATATAGTGAAAATCTAACTAAATATACTGTTTTTCTATTTTTGCAGTGCATTTACTCCCCTTTTAACAGTGTAGTTTCACCCCTATCTGTACATTAGAGCTGATAAGCCTGCACTGCAAGTTTGTATCTATGTTAGTTTGACGAACTTTGTCTTTTGGATTAAATATTGTTTTGACGTCGGTATTTAGTTCTATAGTATTATTATCTTATTGTGCGATATGTATGTTTTTAGTACAGAAAATTTGATGTCCCGTAGCAACGCATGGACACGTTACCTAGTAAATAATAATAAAAAAGATAAAACCACGGTAACAAAAGCACAATTTTGCTAAACCATCGTTTTAAAATCATATAGGGAGGTAAGTTATATTAATTTAAAAATGAAGACGTATGTTATGAAAACCAGCCTCCCGTGTAAACTATAGAAACTCTAATAAAGACCACAAGAATCTAATCTGATGGTTAGATGTGAAGGTGCGTTATTTTAGCACTTAAACCACGTCTGTTTGGATTAGGATGAGATAAGTGGAGGAGTTGCTAAAATAACCCACCATCGAATTAGATTCGTGTGGTTTTGATTAGAGTTTCTATAGTTTGCACAGAAGGTTGATTTCTATAGCATACGTTCTCTTTAAATGAGAGAAGTGTTTTGTGTTGTTAAAGTTTATGGAGGAAAATCGGACTTTCTACACAAATAGAAACAGGAGGCGCGACGACTCTGGAGGAGTGGAGGGCTGGAGGCTTGCTGGTTGCGGTTGGCGATGGCTGCGCAGGGAAGGAACGCGGTCATCGCGCTCTTCGACGTCGGCGACACCCTCACCACGCCCCGCAAGGTCGGTCCCCGCGAGTTTCCCTCAAATCCGTCCCTAGCGTTTTTAGTTTGGGAATTAACCCCGCGCATGATCCTCCTCCTCCTCCTCCTATTGGTCATCAGCCGGTGACGCGATGCGGAGATGCTGGAGTTCATGAGACAGCTGCGACAGGTGACAACTGAGGGGCAATTTAAATACTTGACCTCCTTTCGGTTGTCTCCTCTTCAGTTGCCCCTCTTAAAAATGACACTTAAAAATTTGCCCCAACAATCTATCCAGTGCTACATATTTACCCATTTTGGCTTCGTGGCTGTCCAACTCAGCATGCCACCGTGGATGGGCTAAGGGAAAAGACCTCCCTGCCCTTCCCTTTATTTTCACCGCTGCTTCGTAGCTTTCTCCAGTTCCGTCGCTGCTTCCTCTCGCCTTATCCGTTCCCCTCCCCTGGCGACCCTCGTCTCGCGCCCGCCGCCCCCATCTTCGTGGCTCTCCAGCGCGTCGTCCCGCCCAGATCCAGGTACCCCGACCCTCCCTACCACCGCTCCCTCTCTCGTCTCCTGCCGGCGAGCGTGCGCCGTACTGCTCGCTCGCTCTCTCGTCTCCAGGTACCGTACGGCGTGTCACGTCTTCCGCTATGCTTCGTCGGGCCACGAATCGGGACGTTTCTTCGTTGGCTCATGGCTTGGCCGCGCTGGCGTGGCGGTTCATAGTTTTACAGAAGCTGTTCTAGGGTACGCTCGGGAGATTTGTGAGCCTTTGGCCCGCCCGATCTACAGTCGCTAGGGTTTTCGAGGGTTGTCTAGTTTTGTTGAGGGATTAACCTGTTTGTGCGAATTTTTATATTAATGTTGAATTTAATCTAGTACTCCGTATGATATATATTTTCATAAATTAGTTGCTAATTCATAGATGTACAGTAAACTCATGTTGATAAAAAAAACACACAACTGTGTTGTTAAATTTAATAAATCAAAGCTTAACAATTCATCTTGTTGTTATTTTGTAGGAGGGTGATGTAATGGTCGCTTGATTCTCATATGTGACCATGGAACCTGACGGCTGCCCCTTGGTGAGTCTCTAGCTTTCTAATTCCATTTTATGGCAGTACAGACGACTGGGCTAGGTATATAGGAACACTTGCTAACAAAATGCAATTTTTTTATGTTTACATTCATGCTAGGATCGAACCTGGCAATGCACTTAGGCTAGTTCTTAAGGTTGTTAAGTACTGTAAGGACCTGTGTGGCCTAGAGGGGGTGAATAGACTTGTCAAAAATCACAGCTCAAAACTTAATTAGAGGGGCCCGGCACTACCGCCCTGAGCCCGGCACTGCCGCTCCCCGGCACTGCCGGCCTCAGCCCGGTACTGCCGTGCTAGAAACTTCCCGAGCCTGCAATTTGAAATCCAGCCACAGGAAACCAAATCTATATGAATCGAAATGTTACTCTAGGTTTCCTGAACCTGCAAGAACCAACTCAACTGAGCCAAAAGTGGGTGTATGAAGTAGATTGGATCCAAACCTAGAATCTATCACAAGCTCACAAATATGATGAATAAACACAAGTAAGCACAAGAGACAAGTGATTTATCTCGTGGTTCAGCTCGCCACCAAGGCTTGCCTACCTCCACGTTGTTGAGGATGACCACTTAGGTCATGAGCTTTGCAACTCTTCCTCGATCTCAAGTCAAGGAACCAAATCCTTGAGGTGAGGGGTAATAATACTAGTTGCACAAGTGATTACAAACCTCCCAAGGCCGCCACACACAGTTGGCTAGCTCAAGGGCGACGCCTAGCCGGCTAGGGTTCCAAGAACCCAAGAGTAATAGAAGCAAATCCACCGGCTATGGCTCAAATCAAGTGCTCTAGGCAATAGATCTCAGTTAGGGCTTCTTTGGTGAAGGTTTGAGCCTCTAACTCACTTGGAATCAATGGGAATCAAAGATTAGGTGAGAGAGAGCTTGAGAGCCTTCAATGGGGAGAGAAAGCCTTGTCTGGAGGTAGAGAAGAGTTATGGTCGTGGGTGACCGTTGGGGTGGCAGGAGGGTGGAGTAAATACCCCCTGCACTCCAACGGTTGAAACAAGTCGCGGCAGTGCCGGCTTCAGCCCGGTAGTGCCGCGGCCCGGCACTGCGCGCGCCCTGGGGCGGCACTGCCACGCCTACCAGAAAGACAGACAGAGATCAGAATTTGTGCAGCTATCTTTGGTTAGAAAGAAAGCAAGGATGGCTAGGGTTGGTTTTGAGCACATATCATTCAACCATAGCGGTACATTTGCATTCCCCCTTGATAGTACGACGATCCTATAACTCAAAATCATATAAATAGCTTGTAGTAGCACTTTGAGTCCGGAATCGATGAAATATAGTATGAGGGGTCCACCAACACACGTGCACCATCCTTTCTCATTATAAACCTGCTTGTCATATTGATAAATCTCATTAGTTCTCCAATCGTGTGGTCATTATCACCAAAACCCACAATTAGGGCTTGATTGCACTTACAATCTCCCCCTTTTGGTGATTGATGACAACACAATTGAAGCTTACAAGAGAATGGTACAATACTTGAGATTTAGAAGCTTAGGTGTGAAACCTCCCCCTAATGTGTGAATGAGAGCTGAAATCTCAAATTGGCATTAGAGGCCAACATTCACATATTAAAAGTGTAGTGGTAGGTTCAGTTTCACATCTAGTAGCTTTGTGGGGTGCAAACAGACTGTGTCAAGAATAAATACGTGATGCGAATGACAGTTTATGCACATCAGAGAGATTTGCTGCCTGTCTTTCAGAGCGACACTGCTGCTCTAGGCGCGGCACTGCCGGAGCCCAGCACTGCCGGCCTTGGAGCGGCACTGCCGCTCAGGCTTTCAGACAACAAACACAGCAGGGAAACTAAAACAACCACAAAGCATAAGATAAAACAAGTCTAAACAGAATATGACAAGCTAGATAACCATACAAACGTACATGTCCACATCCAAATCTAAGAAGTAGCAACATAGAGTAATATTACAAAATAGAGTTTTGAACGAATCAAACTCTCACAACTCACAACTACTAAAGCGATGGGACATGAAAAAGAAAGTGTTGTACCCCTTCTCTTCACCTAAGTGTTGTACCCCCTTCTCTTCACCTAATTCTCCCCCTTTGGCAACAAGTCACCAAAAGAGAGAAGTAGAGAGAAGAGAAGAGTGTCCAAACACTCACTCATCGTCAGAAGCAATCTTGTCCCACTGAACCTCCTCGGTCTCATCCTCATCATCATCATCGTCGCCATCATCGTCGTCGTCAGAGGACTCTACAACAGCCTTCCCATGGCGGTGGGTAGTGCTAGTGTAGCGTGCGGTAGAGCGGGTAGGACGGTAGAACGACGTGACGGCTCAGGAACCACCCCTCCTGCTCCTCGTCGCCATCTGAGTCTATGTCGTCTGAATCGAGGCTGGAGAGGTCAAACTGAGGTGGAGAGCGGGGTGGAGGTAACGGAGTCAGACTGGGCAATCGGTTTAAACCGACACTTCGGTTCGGTTTGTTCGGTGCAAAGCATATTTCGGTTTGAGGAGTGGCTACAACCGATCGGTGCAAGCAAAATCAAAAAACCGACGATTTCGGTTTCGGTTTCTTCGGTTCGGGCTTCCATTTCCATCGAAGTTCGTAAACATACCTGTGCTGCACTTGTGGTTCGCTCGGTCGCTCGCACGATGGTCGCCGCGACACTCGCCTGGCTACTCGTCCCTCTCGCAGACACCGCCGCAGGTATGGCAGAAAGCGCTGAGCCTTGCCGTCGTGAAGTTGTATCCCTGCTTGCCGAAGTGGAGAGAGCTCCGCCAGCCGGTGCCGGCGCAACCATGGCGGTATGGCGCAGATGGGTGTTGAGCCTCGCTATGCATCCGGCAGCAGCAGCAGGCAGCCATGGCGTCGTAGACTAGCACCAAACCTTTCTGTCATAGATGTCGCCTTCCTCGCCAAATTGAACTATCCAGAAGGCCACCGTGGCGCCGCCGCTCGGATGTGTTCGATGCAGGAGAAAGCTGCCACATGGGAGGGGATGAGGGGTATGCGTGCGTGACTAAAGGACATGCGGGCCTTGGGCTTGATGGTGCTAATTTGCTACGTGGGCCTGAATATGTTAGTGAGATGGGCCACACACACATGTTACTGCATATGGCTGCTCAGTTTAACAAAGATTGGATCCTTTGGTTGTTCGGTTTTCCTAGAAGCAAAACCGACGCAAAAGCCGAAAACCGGAGTTTGCAAAATCAGAAACCGAAACCGAAAACCGAAAACTGAAAAACTGTCAGTTCGGTTCGGTTCGGCTCTGTTCGGTTCGGTTCACGGTTTTTGGTTAGAAAGTGCCCAGGCTGATAACGGAGAATGACTCGCCCGCTCTCGCTCCGCACGCTACTCAACAAGTGCCTGGTGAGCTATCTGGGCTGCATAGGTGCAAGTGGAGAAGATCGCCTTGATCCATTTAGCCAGTTTGCTCTTCTTCTTCTCTGGGAGGCAGAGTGGAGAGCTCTCTGGCCAGTCAACTGCTGCTGCTCTCTTCTTCTCAGCCCTGTATGGCTCGTGAAGCCCCATCCTTGGTGAAGGTGTAGCCGGAGACCATCTCTATAATAAACATGATGTAGGGGGCATAGAGCACTGCCTTTCTAGCATCCTCGGCTGCCACCTAAAGCTCAGTCCAAATGAAACTGGAAATGGAGAAGTGATTAGCCCTGGGTGCCATTCTAGCCAACATATTCCTGCCATATCCATAGAGGTTAGAATGGGAACCCCCTTTGGGGTTGAGAGTCTGCCTGAACAGGTTGTTCAACATGTAATAGGACCCTTTCAGCCCTTTGACCAACCCATCTGTCTTCCGAGGATCTTCATACATGAAGGCAATCTCATTGTCAGTCAAGGTCCTCTCCTGGTGCAGATTGTCAAGCTCTCTATCCTCGCTGCCCAAACCAAGGATCCTAGCAAAGGTCTCAAAAGAAACCTTGTAGTGTCGACGACCCTCTGTCATCCAGTGCATCTCCTCCACTATATTATCCACATAGAGCGTGGCATGGAACTGATGAATGATCTCTGTGTTTCCAATTGTAGCCGAAACCCATCAAATCATACATGTTTCTGGCCTTACAAGAAGCCACCACTCTATCAATGTCACGGTCATGCTTGGCCTCAAGATGCTCCCAGTCAACATACTTCATGCTCAAGATTGTCTGCTTCTTGGCATTGTACAGGACTAAATGATAGAAATCTGAATGAAACTCATTCCAGAACCTGTAATCAATGCCCATGTCCTTTCTGAGTGTTGTAGGGATTGATCTGGCGCTGTGTCTTCACTGAGTTGAACTGTTGATAGTATGACACAGGCCGCCTGTCCTTGGTGTCTTGAGGAGGCCTTTCTGCACATCTCAGTGTAGGGCTGCAAGTGGGATCTGCTGACCTCAGCAAGATGCTCTAGAGTATTGGGATAGAGGTCATCCCTGATCTATCGCCCTTGCATCTGAAGACGAGCTTCATCACGAATCTGCTACCTTGGGCTCACGGCCTCCCCCTTAGAACTAGAACACCCTGCGAGACCGCTGCTCTTGCTTCTCCCCCTGAGAGGATCCATCCTCTGCTTCACCCTTCTCTCATCTCCTTCTCCCATCATCTAAAACATGGAAACTGTGAATTAGAAGAGTGCACAAGGGATAGTATGTTATAGTGAGGTAATAGACTTTGATGGATAGGGTGTTGCTTGGATCAGACCCCTGCTCAAGGTCCGGCACTGCCGCTTGGGGAGCGGCACTGCCGGGGCTCGGCACTGCCGCGCTGAGCGCGGCACTGCAGTGCGCGTGGGGCAGGCAAGGTCTGAGCCGAGAAACACCAAATCCATCATCTCTACTGCCTCCCTATGACCTACAAGCCCTTCTACCATCTCTAAGCACAACAACCATATCGCATTTTACAAATCGAGAAAACTAGGGTTAGGGATATGAAGTTTCACCTTGAGATGGGGATGGAGGGGAAGGAAGGCCGGAGAGAGAGAGGACGAAGCAGCAGCAGAGGTGAGAGCTGAGCGACACTGCTGGTGGCCGGAAATGCCGGGGGAAAAGCTCGGAGCAAGGTCGGCCGCCTTTCTTCCTCTTGACCGCCCGAGAGAGAGAGAGGGAGTTTTCACGGGCTGGGATAAGAATGAGAGAGAGGGAGAAAGGGGTGGAACCGCAGGGTAGAGATAGAAAAAGGTTTTCCCTTTGGCCCCACACGGTAAACTGATCGATTCAGACTGAACCGATAAGTCACGGCACTGCCGCGCCCACCGCGGCACTGCCGGGGCCCGGCACTTCCACGGTTGGCCCGGCACTGCCGGACAGTTACCTCTGAGCAGATTTATCTCTAAGTTACTATATCTTCTTTGGAGTGGACAAGCACTACTTGCATGTTATGACCAGTGACAATCAACAAATACAGAACAATGGTCATTTCAAGCAAGTCTCCTTTTCAAAGATTTTGAAACACAATGTATGAGAGTTTTGAAATCTGTTTTGCCTAGGTCATACTAGTTGATCAATCAAGCACACTAGGTTTTCAAACTACGTTATGAGAGTCAAGAATATTCAGTTCACTCCTTAAAGCACAAAACCTTGACTCATCAAGAGGCTTAGTGAAGATATCGGCTAGTTGTTTGTCGGTGCTCACATGACGAATTGCGATATCTCCTTTGTTTCGTGATCTCTCAAGAAATGATGTCGGATGTCTATATGCTTGGTTCTTGAGTGACTCACAGGGTTGTTTGCAAGTTTTATGGCACTTTCATTGTCACACAAGAGTGGGATATGGGTAAAGTGACATCCAAAATCACAAAGAGTTTGCCTCATCCAAAGTAGTTGAGCACAACATGCACCTGCTGCTGCAACATACTCGGCCTTGGCTGTGGAAAGAGCTACACAATTTTGCTTTTTAGAACCCCAAGACACTAAGGAGCGTCCAAGGAATTGACATGTCCCCGAAGTGCTTTTTGATCTACTTTACAACCGGCATAATCGGAATCTGAATAGCCAAGTAGTTCGAACTTGGAGCCCTTAGGATACCACAAGCCAAGGTTTGGAGTGTGAACTAGATATCTCAAGATTCTCTTAACGGCCACTAAGTGACACTCTTCGGGTTAGCCTTGAAATCTAGCACACATGCACACACTAAGCATAATATCGGGCCTAGATGCGCACAAATAGAGTAGAGAGCCGATCATGGAGCGATATACCTTGATATCCACGGCTTTCCCTTCCACATTGAGATCTAGATGTCCATTAATTGGCATGGGAGTTTTGATAGGCTTGGCATTCACCATGTCAAACTTTCTCAACATATCATGGGTGTACTTGGTTTGGCAAAGAAAAGTCCCTTCCTTCAACTGCTTGATTTGAAAACCAAGAAGAACTTGAGCTCACCCATCATAGACATCTCAAATCTCTTGGTCATGATCCTACTAAACTCATCACAAAAGGATTTGTTAGTACTACCAAATATTATGTCATCGACATATATTTGGCACACAAAAATATCTCCATTGACTTTATGAGTGAAGAGAGTAGGATCGGCTTTGCCTATTTCAAAGCCTTGTTTGAGCAAGAATTCCTTAAGGCATTCATACCATGCTCTAGGTGCTTGTTTAAGCCCATAGAGCGCCTTTTGGAGCTTGAAGACATGGTTAGGGAACTTGGGATCTTCAAAACCCGGTGGTTGCTCAACATACACCAACTCTTGTATAGGCCATTGAGAAATGCACTCTTCACATCCAATGATATAGCTTGAAGTTGTGATGGGCTGCATAGGCTAAAAGAATCTGAATGGCTTCAAGTCTAGCAACCGGTGCATATGTCTTCGAAGTCCAAACCCTCTACTTGAGTGAAGCCTTGAGCTACCAATCTTGCCTTGTTCCTTGTCACCACACCTTCTTCATCTTGCTTGTTGCGAAAGACCCATTTGGTTCCAATAACATTGGTATTTGGTCTTTCCACAAGTGACCATACTTGATTACGCTCGAAGTTGTTAAGCTCTTCTTGCATGGCCATCACCCAATCTGGATCTCCAAGAGCTTCTTCTACCTTGAGAGGTTCCAAAGAGGAAACAAACGAGTAATATTGACAAAAATTTGCCAAATGAGAGCGTGTCATTACCCCTTTCGAAGACTCCCAAGGATGTTGTCAAGAGGATGATCTCGTTGAATAGTTTGCTTGAGCCTTGGATGATCAATGGGTTCTGCTTCATCTTCTGCAATTTCTTCATCTTGCTCGAAGATGGGTTGTAGGTTTACTCCATGGACTGGAGTAGCTACAGCACCCCTTGGGGTGCCCGGTAGTGCTGGGGCTGGCCCGGCACTGCCGTGGCCCGGCACTGCCGGGGTCATGTCCGGCACTGCCGGGACTGCATATCATCAGGTCCAGCAGGAGCTTCAGCTTGAGGACCATCTTGATCAGTAGCTTGTTGTTCTTGTGGTCTGATATCACCAATAGTTAACTGCTTGATTGCTTCGCAAGGTGGTTCCTCGTTTCCTACAACAACTTCATCAACTTGCTCTACTTGAGAGCCGTTAGATTCATCAAACGTCACGTCTATCGCTATTTCAACCTTGCTGGAAGCCTTGTTGAAAACACGATAGGCATGCTCGTTTGATCCATAACCGAGAAGGAAACCTTCATCAACCTTAGATGCAAATTTAGAGGCTTTGGGCTTCTTGTTCAATATGAAACATTTGCACCCAAAGACTCTAAAGTAAGACACCTTTGGCTTGTTACCGGTGAGCAGCTCATAGGAGGTCTTCTTTCTTCTCTTGTGGAGGTAGAGGCGGTTGATTGCATGGCAAGCGGTATTGACGGCTTCAGCCCAAAAGATGTCCGACGTCTTGTACTAGTCTAGCATCGTCCTTGCCATGTCAATGAGTATTCTATTCTTCCTCTCCACCACGCCATTTTGTTGAGGGGTGTATGGAACTGAAAACTCATGCTTGATGCCCTCATCATCAAGAAACTCCTCCACTTGGGTGTTTCTGAATTCGGTCCCATTGTCACTACGAACTTTCTTGATGTTGAAACCGAACTCTCTTTGGGCTCTTCGTATGAATATCTTGACCTTCTCTTGCACTACACTCTTGTCATGCATACAGAATACCCAAGTGAAACGAGAAAAATCATCAACAATAACAAGACCATGTTTGTTACCGCCGATGCTAAGGTAGGCAACCGATCCAAAGAGATCCATATGAATCAATTCCAATGGTTGTGTAGTAGTGTCATAGCTCTTTGGTGGGTGAGGTACGCCTACTTGTTTTCTGGCTTGGCAAGCTCCACATATCCTGTCTTTCTCAAAATCAACATTTGTTAGTCCTAGGATATGGTTGTCTTTTTGAAGTTTGGCCAAGTTCCTCATCCCAACATGAGCTAGTCGGCGATGCTATAACCAACCCATGCTAGATTTTGCCACTAAACAAGTCTCAAGTTTGGCTTCACTTTTGTTGAAATCAACTAAGTAAAGCTTCCCTTTCAAACGACCCGTAAAGACAATAGAGGATCCTCCCTTCTAAAGACTTCCACACCCTCATCCGTAAAGAGACAATTGAAACCCATCCCACACAATTGTGAGACGGATAGCAAGTTGTAACTCAACGAATCAACATGTAAGACATTAGTGTGTGACTGCTCAAGTGTAATGGCAACTTTACCAAGTCCTAACACATCCCCCTTGGAGTTATCACCGAATATGATGTTTTCACTTGCATTTGAAGTTAGGGAATATGATGAGAACATACTCCTTTCTCCGGTCATGTGATTTGTACATCCGCTATCAAGCACCCAACTTGATCCACCGGAGGAGTATGCCTGCAAAACAAGTTTAGTTCCTAGATTTAGGTCCCCAATTTAGATTAGGGCCTTGCAAGTTAGTCACAAGTATCTTAGGAACCCAAATAAACTTGTTGGATGTCTTCTTGTTATCACCAACATATTTGGCAACAACTTTACCACTGTTGTTGTGCTCCAATATGTAACAAGATGACATGCTCTTCCTTGGAGCTTCGGTCTTGGGTTGATGTGCAAACTTGTTTTTAGTCACCCAAATCGATTCTTTGGTTTCTGAGGAACTTGCTTCAGGTTGGGCACCTGCTTGTTTTGTGTGTGAGATTGAGCAGAAGGAAATTGGTAGCCTTCCCTTTCTTGGGGCGCGGCACTGCCAGCCTGGGGGCGGCACAGCCGGGGCCCGGCACTGCCGCCTTCTGGCGCGGCACTGCCGCAATCTGTGCAGGCTGAACTGTACCAATCTGACCCTTCTTCTCAAACTTCACACACTCGTAGCCATTCACTGTTTTTCTTCCATTAGTTTTGGCTTCTTTTTGGTGCCCCAACCCATCTTTTATGGAAGGGCGTCTCCCATTTTTGAACTTGGACTTGTTTCCTCTTGTGTCTTCTCACTAGCACTTGTGGTAGACTTGATACAACCACTTGCTATGATGTTGGTCAATCTTGCTATCTCCTTTCTCATGGCCTCCATGTTCACAAGGTTAGTGGAATAGGCATTCAATCAACATTATAGCATTTTCCAAACCTTCACTAGTGGAGGAGTTAGAAGTGACATTTGCTTTAGGGAGAGTTGAGTGCTTTCCCAAGAAGATTATATTGCATCTCAAGTTCTGTGGCAGAACCTCCTGAATAAAGTGGCCCACATGCACCCATCATTGTCCTAAAGACTTCTGATCGGCGTGCACGAGTTCCAAATGACTCAAGAGATCTGTCGGGTGTCCTCGGGAAACCCGAATCATCCACGTTACATTCTTTTCAGGAATTCCCTCGTCAAGCATCACAGTATTACAACAGTTTTATAGATAAGATAAATCAGAGTAAAGCGGAAAGAGTATATAACATAGATTGAAACTTAAGTTTAAAAGTTTACAACCCAGAAGTACTTAATACATAAAAGGTTCGGAACTTTATATTACATATACCACACAACTTTGTTACTTGCCCAAGGTCAAACATCAGCGTCATCATCACTCTCCTCCACAAGAGTGAAGAAACATTGACCACCAAAAGGATGATCAATGAACTCACCTGCAACAAAGGTTAACAAACCTGAGTACAAAAGTACTCAACAAGACTTAACCGTCTAGAAAAGAGGAGAAGACTCAGGTATGAAGGCTATAGGGATTCAAGGTAAGGCTTTAGCAAGATCAAAACATTTCTTTTGCATAAAAGCTTACTAATAGTAAAGCCTATTTTCAAGTTTTAACTCAAGATTAAACTTTATAACTATCCAAAGATTCTCAAACTTTCATAAGCATACCACATCTTTCGTTCTCATCTTATCAAGATTCCATTCATTACTACGGTGCGGGTCAGTGGATTGAGGCTCCATATCCGAGGAAACACGGCGATTCGAATCGTTTAAACCCAGCTGGGGATTCAGTACCACACGACATATGTAGAACTTAATCTTGCATACGTCAACCCTATCTATAGATCCTCCCATACAAGAACGGGTCCAGCGTCACCCGAGAGTACAGTACACCTCGAACCCGACTATCTCATAGCCCCGAGGGTACACGCTACTCCCGCCATCTCTCCACTCCCAGTACGCGGTTGGCCGTTCTCAAGTATCGGAATAGCTATAGATGAGGCTTACCACCGCATGTGGGCTGTACTCAAAGGTCTCAATCACAGCAGGCCAACAACGATAAGGTCCTATGTTGAGTAACCTTACAACAAGACTCCATTCTTGATGTAAGTTACTATCGTTATCATGTTATCTCAAGATTCATGATTTCCATAACATAGCAACCATTTTTAAAAGCACTACTATGATGAAGTAGTAAAGCATGGCTAAGCATACTAAGCATTTTCATAAAACGGTATCAAGGTTAAGTATTGGAATCATCAAGGTTGGTAATGCATCAAATAGGGTTCACTCAACTCCTATTCACTTAATGCATCATATTAACTCAAGTGATATAAATAACTTATAAAAATACAAGGATAGGTTTAATGTCCGGGGCTTGCCTTGTTGATCAGCGAAGTCCGGAGATTCTGAAAAACTAGAAGGATCCACACACTCAGGAGAAACCCACTGAGGATCAGGTCCTTCCGAAACGAGATCTACACGTAGAAGTGCATATGCATGATCAATGAGATGCTTATGACATGATCATGGTAAAGATGGAAAATTTTCTAAGCTGTAGACATTTATTCGTACAATCTTTCATCACGGTAAAGTTGCAAATCAACAAAACCAAATTAGCTATTAAACTATATATTATTACTAAGCAAATTTTATTATCTCTATTAAGCAAGGTTAGGTAACTAACAAGCAACAAAAGGTTATTTGCATAAAGGAATCCATAACCAGGGAGCAAATCATGCTAGTTTTCCACTGGTTGTCAAACAATTCCAAAAGTCACACAAATCCAAAGTGATTAACTATTTCTTTTTTTTTATAAGCCATTTTAATTAGCCCTTTATTTATGAACAAATCATACTTATTCAAACAGAGCTGAAATTAAACATGAAGGTAGATATCAATGACATAAACTCACATGTCAAATTTCATGATTTTTGGAGAAACACAGAAAATCACATAATTCAACAAAGTTGCATTTATTAATTAAAGTACAGATTTAATTGTCATATAAAAGTACTCAAAACACAAGTTTTATAATTTTTATATTAGCACAGACATGCTATCATCTAACATGTCAAATTTCAAAATTAACAGAGCTATAGAAAAATTATAGCAAAAATAACAAAACTAGCTACTGTGCATAAAGCCATAAAAAGAAAAACTGAATCTAGCCCAAACTGGGCTTTCGGCCCGCTCCAGCGCGGCCCAACGCGCGTGAAAACGGCCCGGCCTGGCTCCCGCCCCGCGCGCCTTGGCGTTTTGCAGAAAAGCCCTTCGGCTTCTGAAGAAACAACCCGCAGTCCCGAGCGCTATTCACATGAGTCACGGGCTTTGCAACCAGCACCCTGACTTTTCTCATCTTCACAAACGTGAAGTCCCCGACTTCGGCCCGTGAACGGCGGCGCACCGCGCGCCGGCGAACCCTACGCCGGTCAACTCCGGCCATTAGAGACCCAACTAACGCGAGCACAAGCACCAGCAAGTCATCCGCGGCCGATAGGACCCCTAACCCTAAACGCTACCGCTCTGGTTAAGCTCGGCCACGCACGGCGGCGGATCGGATCACGGCGAGGTCGTTCCGGCGAACTCAGGCCGGTAGCAGTAGAACGGGAGGCTAGGAAGCTCCAGTAGCTCACCCTGATGCTGGCCACGTAGTTGGTTCAAGCGGAGGATGAACGGAGAGGAAAGTTCCACGGAGCAGTGGCTTGCGGCGGCGAGCTCCGGCGAAGAAGATGATGTTCCGGCGAGACCTGAGCACAAAAAGAAACCATCAAGCCGATGAGCATCCTGGGTCAAGACGAAACAGAAACATGAGACAGGGAGAGTAGAGGAGTGCCCGTTGGGCTGACCACGGTGAGGTCGAGCTTGGCGGCGTTTTCAACCGGCGGGAAGAAAACCGGCGAGTACGAGCTCTCTGAGGCATAGAGGTCGAAGGGATGGGCTCTGGAGATGCGCAGGAGGTAAGGAGTTTATAGCCGTGGTCAATTTAGGATGAGGACGATCAGTTGCAGTGGATTTGAGATTTAGATGGAAAGGAGTCCGTCGGTGCCCTAGGTGGCAAACGGCGACGGCGAGCTCAGGAGAAGGCGCCACGACGCGAGGGAGAGCGCCAGCAGCTGCTTCACTTTGCCACGAACTCAGTCGCGCGCTCATTCGGAGAGATCGACGCCCAACGCGCGAGCAGCAGCGATCAAAACTCGGCTGTCCACCGCCATGAACAGGGAAACAAACTTATCCCCCTTCTCCTTTATACCCTTTCGGAAAATTTGAAATTACTTCAGATTTTTGAATATAAGTTGAAAATATGTTAAAATATCAAATGCTCAGAATTCAATACTGAACATCTTTTATTTTTGCAACATTTGCAGAATATGCTTAGATTTTGAATTAGGGTTTGCAAATCAAAAGGGGACAAAAAGGGCAAAAGGGTATTTTCACAATTACTTTTGATTTCGAATAAGAACTTGAAAAACTTTATACATCAAAGTTGATCCTTATCAAAATGGAGCAACTTTGCTTTTTAAAGCATACTCAAATTCTTTTTAGATTTTGATTGATAAGAAAGGGGATAAAATAGGGTTTTTAAATTAATTAAACTATTTAATTGGATTCCGACCAAAATTGAATTATACCTCAATGGTGACTTGAAACATGTTCCAAATACACCTTTGAGACATAATACCAAGTGTGGTCCAACATTCCATTACTATATAAGAAATTACCAAAATACCCTTAAAGAGCATAAAAGCATTATTCACCATAAAGAAAACATAAACTAGGATTTCAACTTAAACACTTCTTATCACTAAGCACAAGCATAAAGAATAAACTTGTTTTTAGTGAATGCAAAATTAGGTTATCAACTCAAATGAAATGCCAGTGCTTATGATGACATGTCAGGTTTTTAGTCTGCTTAACACCAGAGTGTTACAAGTTCTTTGTGCCTTTTATCCAAGCTACAATACTTTTCCTTGAGTGCAATATGAGCCTTCTTTAGGAAAGCATGTTCATCTTGCTCTTTGGCCAAAGCCTCATGCAAGATGTCCAACTCACTCCTCTCTAATGCAAGAGCCTCCTTGCAAGCAATATAGAGGTCCTCTTGTTTGATGAGGGCATCCTCTCTAGATGCCAACTCGGCTTGTACACTTTCTAGTTCCTCCATTAGCTTAGTGATAAAGAGTTTGGTTTTCTTATCCAAATTTTTAGTTATCATATTTATCTCTTCATCACTAGATTCATCATCACTAGAGGAATCACTAAGTTCACTACTAGAGATGTCACTAGGTGGAAGAGAAGGTTTAGGAGTGTGAGTTTTTTCACCTTCTCTTTCTTGGCCATGAGACAAGTGTGGGAGTTGCAATCATCATCATCATCGGACAAATTGTTGAATAGCCTTGGTGAAGGAGATGACTTTTGAAATGCTATTGTTGCTATCTTTTCATCTTCTTCACTTGAGGTTTGTACGGTTGAGTCCCATTCATGTCCAATGTGTGCTTCTCCCATGTATCTCTTGTGGTTCTTCTTGTAAGTAGCTTTGTCGTCTTTCTTGCCCTTGTTGAAATTGTTGTCCTTCTTCTCATGTGGGCAATGTGCTATGAAATGATCGGTGCTACCACAATTGTAGCAAGTTCTCTTTTTCTTGTTTGGAAACCTTCTTTTCACAACCTTGTAACCTTCCTTCTTGAGCCCCTTGCGGTATCTTCTCATGAATAGAGCTATATCTCCAATTGCTTCAAATTCTTCATCTTCACTTCCACTTTCACATGAGAATGATGTGTTGTCCTCAACTTCAAGTTTCTTCCTTTGTTGCTTGGGCTTGCTTGTAGAGGCTTGCTTGCTTGATTTTGGTTTGCTTGATGTTGCTTGCTTTGTTGGTTTGCTTGCCTTGAGTGCCACATCCTTGATTTTCATCCCATCTAACCTAGCTTGCAACTCTCCAAGCTTCCTTCTTTCATTTGCCTCTTCTCTTTGCATGTCAAAGGTAATAATCCTCCCAAGCACATCACTAGGTGTGAATTGCTCAAACTTCTTCTTGTCTCTAATCAAGGTCACTACGGTCTCATATCTTGGTGAATATGCTTCCAACATAATCTTCACAACCTTGTGATCATTGATTTCACTTCCACCTAGCCCTCTAATCTTGCCAACAATAACCATCAACCTATCAAACATTTCTTGTGGACCTTCACCATCACAAATTACAAACCGGTTGAGCTTAGCCATCAACAAGTCAATCTTGGATTGCCTCACTTTGTCAACTCCCTCATGAGCAATATGCAAAGTGTCCCAAATCTCTTTTGCAACCTCAACTCCCATGACCTTGTTGTACTCATCACCATCCAAAGCACTAAGTAACACACTAGTGGCTTGGGCATTGAGATGAATATTGCGGAATTCATCTTGTGTGGGATTCTTTGGATCAACCGGTGCTTCAAGTCCATTGTGCACTATCTCCCAAATACCTGGATGGAGACCAATAAGGTAGGTCTTCATAATGTGCTTCCACTTGGCGAAGTTAGTCCCATCGAAACGAGGTAACTTGCCCGCGGGCACATTGATGAGAGGCCTAGAATCATGGTTAGTCAAACTAGAGTAGTTAAAGGATACGACTCCATATGACTTCTTGGTCTCCTCCATCTTCTTCTTGTTGTCCTTGGGGAGATAGGAGACGTCATCATCTCCATCTTCGGTGCTACTTGAGTCATCACTCAAGTTCACATTCTTCTTTGCTTGGAGCTCTTCCTTCTTCTTCTTTTCTTCTCTTCTCTTGGCTCTTTCTTCTCTGCTTATCTTTCTCTATTCTTTTCTTTGAGCCTTCTCCTCTCTAGCTTTGAGAGCCGCTGCATCTTCTCTTGCTTTGGCTCTTGCTTCTCTTCTTAATCTTCTTTCTTCCTTTCTTCTTGCGAGCTCTCCGACCGACACATCCAATTGAGGAAGTGTCCTTCCACTTGTCGTGGAGACGCTTTCGCTGCTGCTAGTGGTGTGCACTTCCACATTGAGTTGTGTGGGTTGCACAACACTAGTACCACCCGTTCCTCCTTCGGTGGCCATACTCTCGCACGGTGAAGTGCTGCGTGAGAGACCAGGCTCTGATACCACTTGTAAGGACATGTGTGGCCTAGAGGGGGGTGAATAGGCCTGTCAAAAATCACAGCTCAAAACTTAATTAGAGGGGCTCGGCACTACCGCCCTGAGCCCGGCACTGCCGCTCCCCGGCACTGCCGGCCTCAGCCCGGTACTGCCGTGCTAGAAACTTCCCAAGCCTGCAATTCGAAATCCAGCCACAGGAAACCAAATCTATATGAATGGAAATGTTACTCTAGGTTTCCTGAACCTGCAGAACCAACTCAACTGAGCCAAAAGTGGTGTATGAAGTAGATCGGATCCAAACCCTAGAATCTATCACAAGCTCACAAATATGATGAATAAACACAAGTAAGCACAAGAGACAAGTGATTTATCTAGTGGTTCAGCTCGCCACCAAGGCTTGCCTACCTCCACGTTGTTGAGGATGACCACTTAGGTCATGAGCTTTGCAACTCTTCCTTGATCTCAAGTCAAGGAACCAAATCCTTGAGGTGAGGGGTAATAATACTAGTTGCACAAGTGATTACAAACCTCCCAAGGCCGCCACACAAGTTGGCTAGCTCAAGGGCGACGCCTAGCCGGCTAGGGTTCCAAGAACCCAAGAGTAATAGAAGCAAATCCACCGGCTATGGCTCAAATCAAGTGCTCTAGGCAGTAGATCTCAGCTAGGGCTTCTCTTTGGTGAAGGTTTGAGCCTCTAACTCACTTGGAATCAATGGGAATCAAAGATTAGGTGAGAGAGAGCTTGAGAGCCTTCAATGAGGAGAGAAAGCCTTGTCTGGAGGTAGGAGAAGAGTTATGGTCGTGGGTGACCGTTGGGGTGGCAGGAGGGTGGAGTAAATACCCCCTACACTCCAACGGTTGAAACAAGTCGCGACAGTGTCGGCTTCAGCCCGGTAGTGCCGCGGCCCGACACTGCCGCGCCCTGGGGCGGCGCTGCCGCGCCTACCAGAAAGACAGACAGAGATCAGAATTTGTGCAGTTGTCTTTGGTTAGAAAGCAAGGATGACTAGGGTTGGTTTTGAGCCATAGCGGTACATTTGCATTCCCCCTTGATAGTACGGCGATCCTATAACTCAAATTCATATAAAATAGCTTGTATTAGCACTTTGAGTCCGGAATCGATGAAATATAGTATGAGGGGCCCACCAACACACGTGCACCATCCTTTCTCATTATAAACCTGCTTGTCATCTTGATAAATCTCATTAGTTCTCCAATCGTGTGGTCATTATCACCAAACCCACAATTAGGGCTTGATTGCACTTACAAGTACACTGCTATTCTTGGGGATGGCGGGCTTGTTGAAAGGCATGACGAAGAACATGAGTTATGGCTGGATAGGAGTGTTGGATACAGTATAGCTCAATTTCATGAGGATATGGCTGCAAAGATTATTTGGGGACCTAGCCAGACATTGTCAATGTGGGTTTTGGACAGTGATACTATTGGCTCTGAATGGAAAATTAGAAGGGATGAGCATTGGCACAAGAAAATGATAGAGGAGAAATGGAAGGAAAGTGTGGCATACATTGTTGTTGAGGTTACTACAAAGGCTGGATATGAGACAAATGACAGTGGAATTCCTCCTAGGTCTGGTGTCACCAATGCTGATTCTTCTTTTGCTGGAGCTAATTCAGAAGGCATTACTGATACTTGTACCTCTAGTACAAGATGGTGATGACAGCAGTTCCAGTAGACTGGGCTCACTGGTTATCTGTAGTGCATTCGCCCCCAATGTGGGTTTTGGCTGATTAATGACAATAAATTAGGGACTAACGGATTTATAAAAAGCATGTATGCAGGTGTAGTTCCTAGAAAGATTTGAAATGTTGTAATCTCGTGAACAAAGCACGTTGGATCCATTTGGACAAAAATATACCTAGCTCAAGTGATGGTTTTAAAATTTGATTTTAAACTTGAGTTATAGGTAAGCTGGACTATCAAGAGGGTCACAAATAGGTTGGCTAGATGTGGAGAAAAAAGTGTTCAAATCGACTAACTAAAGTTAGCTTGAGAGTCACTGCACGATCACGAACACATAGAGTATTTCTGTATAGTCGGTAGTACCGACCATGGGGGTCGGTAGTACCGACCAGGGTTGCGCGCAATGCTCTCTGGGTAGAGTTCATTTTGAACTGGCGGTAGTACCGCATAAGGTCGGTAGTACCGACCACCCAGACCATTCTAACACCCTCTCTGTGTAGTCTCAAAAATGACTTGGCGTAGTACCGCCATAGGTCGGTACTACCGACCCTCGGTGGTACCGACCCTGGTCGGTAGAAAGTCATTTTTGCAGACCTCTCTGTTCGTGCTCAAAATGGCTTGGCGGTAGTACCGCCATATAGTCGGTACTACCGACCCTCGGTGGTACCGACCCAAGCCAGTAGTAAGGTAGATTTGCGGAGCTCTCTGTGTTGTCTCGATTTTGACTTGGCGGTAGTACCGGCCAAGGTCGGTACTACCGACCCTCGGTGGTACCGACCCTGGTCGGTAGTAACCGAGGGACCAAGACCTTTCCTTGCGGAGCTCTTTGGTCGACAGCGATTTTGGCCTGGCGGTAGTACCGCCATAAGGCCGGTACTACCGACCCTCGGTGGTACCGACCTGAGGCCGGTAGCTCATTTTAGGTCAAATTCAGATCTGCGCAGCGGACTTTGACTGGTCGGTACTACCGACCATGGGTGGTCGGTACTACCGACAGCCCGGGACTGGGGGACTATAAATAGCCCTCCACTTCACTTATGATCGTTACCCATTTACTCCTAACATTCATTGCGACCTAACTTCAGACAAAACACTCTCCAAGCATTGACTCCTCCCCTCTCTCCCCCTTTGCTCCTAGATTCATTCCCTTGCAAGATTTGAGCTAGGGAAGTGAGATTAGAGAGTGGAAGCTTCGATCTACGATTTGAGCACTTGGTTTCCATCTCGCCGGCTTGTGTTTGGTCTATTACTTTGGGTTCTTTGAACCCTAGCCGGTTAGGTGTTCTTCGTGGTAGCCCGTGTTGATTCATCTGTGAGGGCTCCCCGAAGTGTTTGTATTCCGTGATTTCTAGTAGAGAAACTCTAGTAGCCTTGTGGTTGCTTGAGTGAGGCAAGGAGGTTGAAAGAGACTCCGACCTTGGTGGCACACCTCAACAACGAGGACGTAGGCACTCCTTATTGTGGTTTGGCCGAACCTCGGGATAAATCGCCGTGTCCCTTGTGCTTGTTGTTGTCTCTACTTTGGATATTACTTTTGTACTTGTGTTCTTCCTCTCCCTATCCATTTCTTAGGTTGGGAAGGCTCGATCTACACCGTGGGAATCAACCAAGGCTTGGAGAAGCTTGATTCGATATCTATCTTACTTAGGGAAGTGGGGCTTATACTTGTATTTCATTCATAGCTCACATACACTTGATTTGTAGTTTTCCTTTAGGATTCTGGTAGTGCTGTTTGTTTGTGTCGGTAGTACCGGTGTGCTACACCCGGTAGTACCTACCACAAACCGGCAAAGCCGTTTGCTATCTAACTACAATTTATAGTTTGTGAAGTTTCAGATTGTCGAAAAATCACCTATTCACCCCCCTCTGGCTGATTTGATCCTTTCATTATCATACAAAATGAAGCTTAGGATGGTGAGGCAAATGCATAGCTGATGAGGATGGTGTTTATGAGGCAAAGGAGTTATAGGAAGCTCATGATAGGAATGAGGAAGCTGCTCCAGAAAAATTTCCATCCCTACCATCTCTAAGGAACTTGAAAGGGAGATGGGAGATGCTGCAATACCTATTGATGGCATAGCGCCTTCTGAGCCTATGGCTGACTGGGATCGGGAATGTCCTGATATGTCAGTTGGCCACACTATCCCTGTATGGATGACTTTAGGATGGCACTTAGGCAACATGCCATTGTGAAAGATTTTTGCTTGGGACTAAGAGTCTGACAAAGGGAGGTTCACTGGATATTGCGCGGCAGATGGCTGCCCTTGGGTTATTGAGCTAAGACTCAATTTGATAAAAGTGTCAGGGTACATTTTTGAACTAATTGTTTGATTTGTAGCATTGCATTATGTTTATACACAATGTGTAGTTGGTTCCTAACACACTATATTGTTATACACATCCTATATGTATTCTAACTAATGTTTGTTGTGTTGTTTGATGCAGATTCAGATCAACAGTGATAACCACATGTGCCCGTCAATGAATAAAGAGAACACCAAGATGGCTTCTTTAGGTTGGGTTGCACAGAGAGCTATACCTCTTTTGAAGAAAAAACCAAGTATGGGGGCTGCTGCAGTTAAGGAGTTTCTTGATGACAAGTACTCGATTGACATCCCATACCAAACTGTGTGGTATGGGAGACAGAGGGCAGCAGACAAACTATTTGGTAAGTGGGCTGATTCTTATGATTGGTTGTATAGATTCAAAGCCGAGGTAGAGTTGAGGTCACCTGGCAGTGTTGTAGAGATAGACACAATCACAGTTGATGGGAAAGTGCATTTCACTAGATTTTTTTGTGCTTTCAAGGCTTGCATAGATGGATTTGTATATGGTTGCCGGCCTTACATTAGTATAGATTCCACACATTTGAATGGAGAGTGGAATGGACAAATGCCTGCAGCTTTAGCATTAGACGGGACAATTGGATGTTTCCAATAGCATTTGTTTTGTTTGACACTGAAACAAAAGAAAATTGGACATGGTTCAAGAACAACTAGGTAAAGCAATAGGGCCCCTCCCTAGGTTGGATGTTTGCACTGATGCATGCAAGGGCCTTGAAGCTGCAGTCAAGAAAGTGTTTCCATGGGCAGAGCAAAGAGAGTGCTTCAGACATCTGATGGAGAACATGAAGAAGTACTACACTGGTGAGGTTTTTGCCAAAAATATGTGGCCTGCAGCAAGGGTGTACTCTCCACACAGGTACAAATACTTCTTTGACAAGGTTGTGGCAGCAAGCCCAGGAGTAAAAAGTGGCTAGATGAGTATCACAGTTTGTTGTGGGCAAGAAGTAAATTCAGTGCTGACATCAAATGTGATTACATTAACAACAACCTTGCTGAGTGTTGGAATTCTTGGGTGAAGGACTTGAAGGATTTGCCTCCTCACTGCATGGTAGATGCTATAAGGGAGAAGTTAGTGATATTGTTTGCTAAGAGGAGGAGGATCTCTAGGGCCTTATCACCTGGCATACTACCTGCTATAATTCACCAACTTAATGCAGCTTCCAAAGGGCTGCACCACTTGAAGGTCACCAAAGGCCATCCTGAGCAAACTGAAGTGACTAAGTTGTATAAGGATGAAGAGGTCAGGAGGCATGTTGTTTATTTAACACAGAGGGCATGCACTTGTAGAGAGTGCTGCTGAACCTGTTTCCGAAGGAGAGCTACAAGTTTTTGAGGCTGCGCCCGAAAATAACTCCCAGAAGGAAGATGCTGGCCTCCAAGATCATGAAAAAATGAGACAATCCAAGGCTGAGGAAATGAAAAACAGTGACTTTTATGTTCTTTTATTGGCGATTTATGTACTTTTGTTGGCCAGAACTGTTTAATGGTTTATTGCCTTACCTATTATGTATTGCTTAGAACCTGTTTAATGACTATGTATGGCTGCCATGACTAAACTTAAGATATCAGTGATTTGTTTAGCTAATGGTGTGCCTCCGGTGCATGTGGATTTGCTGCTCTTTATGTATGTCCAATTTATATATTCAGATATATATTTGGTACATGTGGATTTGCTGTCGTGCTTAATTGTATGCTCAATATATATATATATATATATATATATATATATATATGAAAATTATTTTCTACTCCTAGGGAGTAGTTACTGTCATGTTTATATCTCTAGATTTATGGTATATATGACCTAACGAAGTATATTTACATGAAGTATATGATCATACTAGACCATCTATGGAAGTATATATGTCAAGTATATGCATGCATACATAGAGTATGAGTGAACTTATATTATTTATATACTGCGGTGAGTGGCAATTTCATATAATATATTAAAAAGTTGGGTTTCCTTTGAAATTTTTTAGTGTATTAAGACATGGAATATCTTAACATAAGTATAAACATACTCAAATGATAAACAAGTATGAACACATACAACATGATTTTTGAAGATGAGAGTAACTACTCCCGGGAGTATAGAAAATGCACCCTATATAATGATTTCATATATCATGTCGAATTTTTACTGAAAATTTACTATAATAGCTGTCATCGGTCCAGGCAGGTAGCAAAATAGAGGGAAGAGCAGAGAGGTCTTTTCCTTTAGTCCATCCATAGTGACATGCTGAGTTGGACAGCCACGAAGCCAAAATAGGTAAATATGTAGCAGTGGATAGATTGTTGGGGCAAATTTTTAAGTGTCATTTCTAAGAGGGGCAACTGAAGAGAAGACAACCGGAAGAGGGCAAATATTTAAATTGCCCACAACTGAGGCATCTCTCACCACCCTGACCCTCTTACATACAGCAGCAGCGGTGCTGCTGCTGCGCGTGCAATCTCCTCCGTTGTGAATTTATGATTTTGATTTTGGGAGCAGCATGTGGCTTTTGGCGTGGTGGGTGGATCTGATCTGGTCAAGATTACCGAGCAGCTCGGCAAATCAGGTCTGGAACCTACCCACAATCAACTTTATCCATCCAGTCACGATATAAGTTGCTCCTCTCTGTTAGTTCGTCACTGGAAAATTACGTTCTTGATGAGCTTGCGTTCAATTTCCTCTCGTTCCAGTTTTTACTGATTACGATTACGTCTTCTCTGAAAATGGTCTTGTTGCACACAAGAATGGAGAGCTAATTGGAACTCAGGTAAGTTTGCGTGCACTTTATTTGTACTGTCTTATCGGTCAACTCTGAATTTCAGCCCATCAAATTTAGTATGAACAGAAGGAAGTAGTACTAGTAGTAGTATAATTAATGAGGTAGAACTGAGACTGACCAGGCAAAGCAAAATGATGTTGTTCGTGAATATTAGCCTTGGATGTGAATCATGCATTTTTAGTAATATACTCAAAGCTTGCATGACGGGGAAAGCAAAATCATGTTCTGATGGCCATTGTTCAATGCTTGCATGAGCTAATAGCCTAATACTGACAACACAACCAAATTTTTCTGTGCCTGCTACTGTACTACAAGAAAAATCATGTTTTTCCACTCTGTAGAGTTTGAAATCATTTCTCGGAGAAGACAAGCTGAAGGTGAGTCTAAGTGTAGCATATTCGCTTAATTTCTTGCACTGCTGATCCAACCGATAAAATCTCATGCCTCTGCTGCTGATGATGATGTGCTCTTTCCAGGAAATTATTAACTTCACTCTTCACTACATTGCTGACTTGGATATCCCAATTAAAACGTCAGTGATTAGAATAATTCTGGTTTGCGCTAACTTATTGTCTTATTAGCCATCACTGATTCTGATTCTGATTCTGATTCTGATTACGATTATTGTCTCAGGGGTACATTCATAGAGGTCCGGAATGGGATGATTAACGTGTCTCCTATAGGGAGAAATTGCAGTCAGGAGGAGTTTGATGAATTGAGAAGTACGGTAAAGTATAGTATATATATCATCTACTAATTAAACATTAGTAACTTTGTCTAGTTGGACATGGAATGGTATCATTCAAATACATTCCTCCCAGGTGCATAACATCCGGTCTAAGATGGTGTCCGTGCTTCGTGAAAGGTTTACACACTTGAACCTGACATTTTCTATCGGTGGGCAGATTAGTTTTGATGTGAGTCTCTAAAACTTGTGCACATTTTTTCAGAAAATATTAGACTTCATGGTATTTATTTACTATTTGCACCCTAAATGCCAGGTATTTCCCCAGGCTGGGACAAAACTTATTGCTTGAGATATCTTGAGGGATTTCAGGAAATCCATTTCTTTGGGGATAAGACTTACAAGGTGGTATATCTACTTTATTTACTTTTGCTGTGTCTTGTATGGTCTATCTATGGTATCTTGATATGTTTGTTTCCAAGCCACCGATGCAGGAATTCTATTTCTAGCTAGTAGACACGAGCACCATCATAGCATGGCCAATCTTTGCTAATTCATCTGAGTTCTTTTCTTGTGTGTTTCCTATTCCCTCCAATCACAAACACATGACATTTAGAGGTTCAACCAATCCAAACTTTGGCTGCATATCACCTATGTGTTTGAGTTTGGATATTTGAAAATAATATGAGTGGATTTGTCTCAAAATGTAGTTTTCTAATTATACTTTTGGTGTGTTTTTAAATATTTTGTAACAAAAAGCATTGTCTTTTGGCCTTTTGGGGATCATGTCAGTATTAAAACGTTGCATATTTGTGAGGGACTAGTAAAATTCCTTAAAAAAGAAGGGGCAAAGAGAACATCACTACATATTACAAAATCATATTTCACTACTCAACTGGACAGGTTATTGGCGTTTTTTTGGATGTGAATCATTTTAGTAATACTCAAAGCTTGCAAAATCCAATTAGGTTATTGTGCTAAATTTCACAAGTTATCAGTGTGTATGGCGTTAGGAAAGCAAAAAAAAAAAAGACATGTTATGTTTTTTTTTAAAAAAAACCCAAACAAAGACTGAACAGATGTTGGTCACACTGACACAAACGGCAACATTATGTATGTTGGTAACATAACAACACCACCTTGCTACTGAGAAGTGAGAAGCTTTGTCATTGTCCTTTAATCTTTTGATGCAAGCTACTAGAGAAGCATGTATACCTTGTTCTTGCATTGCAGGTACTTACACTTGAATTCCAGAAAAACAGAGTACGTATTTAACTGTCTGTAATGTATTCATCAGGGCAGGTAATGCGTGAGCGCGTATGCGACGGTAGATCCGTAGAAGAGCAGGCCGGCGACGACGAGCGCGGAGAGGGCGAAGGTGGCGCCGACGGCGAGCGGGATGCCGCAGGAGAGGATGCCGAACTTGAGCTGGATGGCGTCGACCATGGATAGGAGCAGGAAGAAGGTGCCCATGATGGAGCACCCGGCGGCGAGCAGCATCATCGGCTGCGCGAACCTGAGCACGGCGCGACGCCGCTCGCGTGGCCCCGCGGCGCGCCACGCCGGCATCTCCTCGCAGTCGTCGGACGGCGGGCGGCTTCTGGCCGTCGCCGTCGCTGTAGAAGTCGTCGGCGGCCAGCAGCGTGATGGCGAGCTTCATCCCCTGCGCCACCAGGCTGGACAGGAGGTAGAAGCCGAAGGAGAGGATCTCGAAGAGGAAGAAGTTGCGCGCGATGTCGTCCCCGGCGACGCAGGCGGCCGGGATGGAGGAGGACGGGGTGATGGTGCCCGTGATCCCGATGAACACCGCCACCGTGAAGAAGGTGTTGGCCGACACGATCCCCTCCAGCGCCTTCACGTGCAGCTCCGGGTTGCGCCGCCGCAGCGTCGGCATTTTTTGGTTTGGTTGCTTCTAGCGTAGCGGCCGGTGGTGTGGCTGGCTCTCCGTCTCTTCTGAGGACGAGGATGTGTGGGGATGGAGTACGTGGCAAACTAACTAGTGATGATGATGCCGTTACTGCTAGTGAGTGAGTGATAGTGAGCTGACAATGCAAGTTTCTTGTGATGATAGCAAAGGTTGTTGAGGAACAATGCAAGAACGAACGATCCTCGATCTTTCTGAGGTGGGTTAACAACTCTGAATAAAGAAAGTAATAGTGCTGGAGTTGGTACAGATCAAGAATGAATCATGTAGTGTAGGCAACTACTACTAGGCATGCAAACAAAAGCTTTTTCTTATGGTCTTATCTTATAATAAATAATAATATATATTTTCTAACACAATACAAGTGCTAGAACAGGAAGTGCTGGTTGGTACATAATGTGTACGTACATACTATAAGTACCACAAGTGCTGGAGTATAATACAAGTGCTAGAAGTAGAAGTAGAACAATAAGTACTGTACTTGATCCATACTTTCCGGTGCGGTGCGGCGGGATCCACGTGCAGTGCAGCTAGCTTTCCGGTGCGGCAACACAAACCTGAAAGGCGCAGCGGCAGGCGGCGGCACAGATGATCCTCCAATTCATCAAGTCGAGGAGGAGAAACTGGATGGTGGCGCCGACCCCTGCACCCAGCACACCCAGCAGCACCATGGGTAAGGTTTTGATAGCTCCTTGTCAACCACCGGTAGGTAGGTCAGGTGCGCACTTGGCACTTGCACATTTCCATTTCGTGACAACATCATCTCCATCCAGCTTATTAATTAGCAGCAGACTGAAGACTGCAGACGCCTAGTGAGCGTGTACCGTTGTTATTATGCCCATGGCGACATGGCGTACGTACTGGGTCCATTTAGCAAGAAGATCGATCATCGACAAGATGATGTATGTGGTCCACGTACTGACTAATTAAGAACCTTCTGATTCTGAAGCAGGGGAGATGCTTCCTACCATATATAGCATTGTTGTATGTATACGCATCATTTACCTACACACATGATGAACACGTACTACATGCTGCTGATATCATCTCCACTCACTGATCTCCATGCCATAACTACCAGAATAGACCAAAGATTACAATACCTGGTGTCATAGAATTGGATGGAATGCTTTATGTTTCCTATCTTCATTTCAGTTCCAAATAGTAGACAACCACAAAAAGTCTACTTAACGCCCTCAACTTTTGGTGGTTGTCTACTTCCCAGCCTAGCTGAGACTGACTCCAACAAGTAGAAGGCAAATACGAGATGCATTCTTGCCTTTGGGTGACTGACAGGCAAAGGGTCACGAACCCAAATCGGACGTTCTCCAACAGCGCAAACGCAAAGGGTCCGGTCCGCCTCTGCTGCCGTCTCAGGCCGCGTCCTCTCCATCCCATCGGTCTCCACCCCGGCGGCCGGCGAGCTCCCTCCCCTGCGCAGCCAGTGAGCGCCTCCTTCCCTCCTTCCCTCCCGGCGAGGTCCTTCCCTCCTTCCTTTGTTCCCTCCCGGCGAGATCCGGCGAGCTTGGATGAACACCTTTGTCCCCCACGCGGCGGAGGAGCGGATCCAGATCTGGCGAGGCAGCCAAGGCCGTCGGCTCCGGAGAACTCCACGGCGAGCACCTCCCCCACGGCGAGCTCACCCCGGCAGCGCTGGCCGCTCTGCCCCAAACGCTCCTCCTATGGGCCCACCACTACGACGCCGATGATTTTGCGTCTTGGAGAAAGACGACGCAAATAAGCGTCCTGATTCACCCGGTACCTAAAATGCATGCTCTGTTTGCGTCGGCTGTTGGAGGCTGATTTTTCACTCTACATACCCTATTTTGCGTTTGCCTCTTGCTTTGGGTAAGCTGTTGGAGACAGTCTGATGATAACTAGGTAGTATTCCATACCTCAAACTGTTGCAAATTATTTAAATAACCCTCTGGAGCGGTTTTGGAGATGGTTTGCTAACGTGGCATATTAAAAGTCTATATAACTACTAACCGGATGGTTTTGAATACTCCCTCCATCCCCAAAATAATTGCACTTCTAGAGTTCAAAATTTATCTCAAAATAAGTGTACATTTACATTAAAAAAACAAACTGGTCCTATTTGTCTTTTTCTACTTTCCCATATTTCGAGGTACAATGATTACATCTTTCTAAGGATATAAATGTAATATCACACTTTGCGCAAAAAATGTAATTTTACACTAACCTTAATATCTTCATTCAAATTCTAGAAGTACTCATATTGGGTGGGATGGAGGGAGTAGTCTTCATAAACGGTTTCCAAGAACAAGAATTTTTTTAACAACATGGCAGAAACTCGTCATTTAAAAATTGAAAAAGAAGAGTTTGAGTTTCTTCGTAACAGTAAGGTCACGTAGGCAGTGAGGCCTTAGCAGGCTTGCAATGCACATGCACAGCGCGCTAGCAGCTGCGGTCCAAACAGGCCGGCCCACTTAGGGGCTCGCAATCGCAAGTCGCAAACCCGAATCAGCGAGTGTTGTTTGCATGGCAGGCCAAGTCAGCTGTGCGCCTGTATTCTCTTCTTTTTGCACCAAAAATAAAAAGAAGACGACTTGATTGGCGCCATGCAAACAACTGGCACGTACAGGTTTGGTAAATTGGTAGTAAAGTGAACTTAATTAAACAGGAAAAATACTTAACTATATATTTTTATTAGAGTTTCTACTTAACTATATATAATTAGACGTAATAAAAAAAATGAAGATTAATCTAACTATCCAATTACTGGCACCATATGAAAGCTATCCCACCCACATTATACTAAAACCAAAATAAAGTACTCAATCCATTCCAAATATAAGACGTTTGACTTATTTGACACCAAGTTTGACCACACATCTTATTCAAAATTTTGTGTAAAATATCACTTCTTTTGTCGTGGCTTTGTTTATTAATAAAAGTTCTTCAAGAATAACTTAAATTTTACTTTATTTGTATGAAGTCAAACATCTTATAATTTGAGATGGATGGTACAAAATAGGCTCGTAGAGAACTACTAGTCCAATACTCCTCTCCCTATAATTACGCGGATCTTAAAACGACCAATCTAGAAAACGATTGTCTTTTTTTTTTCTCTTGAAAAATCTCACATGGCAGAGATTAGAAGAAAGTTACGTTGTGACTTTACGGAGGTAATAAGTCATTGAATCTCGATCCACTTTCCCGTGCCATCGTGGAGGCCGGCTTTCACTATGGAGTATTCACTAAGGGCACCTGTAATGGTATGAGCTACCTGTTGACTCTAAGTCAATCTCTTCAATAATACTAACTGTTGGCACCAACAGTGGCGCACTGTGCCAATCACACAGCAAGCCGGAGAAGCTGGCTTCAAACGTGGCCCGGGTGCTCAGAAGTCCGGTGCGTGCCAGTCAGTTTGCCCTGCAACTAACAAGGGAAAGAATCTGTTAAATACAAAGCTGAAACATGCCGGGTATGACTAGACAGTTCCAAGATGTACGGCCCTGAAGCTACTTACGACGACATATAGCCATGAAAGCTATCTGCCAACAGGTTTAAAAACTGTTCGGCAATATGAACAGTTTCGTGAATAACAGGTTGCCGAACACGTTTGCATGAGAATCTTATTTGCATGATGTATTAAATAAAAGTTAAAGCTTAACCAATCCCGATTGCACAACCGAGTTGGGGTCCATGGGGATTGAGCATACAAACCAAGCATGGTTAAACTAATCTAAAGCCTGCGCCTGCCGCACGACACCTAGCTATATCATAGATCAAACATACTCAACGTGCATGAACCCTCGCCATGTGGCAATCTAGATATTGTCGAATCGGCTATTACAAACAATAGATTTATCGCATGAGAGTTTTACAAAAATAAAATCGTGAAAGGACAGGATAAATCTTATATAAGATGAAGCCGAACCGGGCAAGATCTAGATTGGGCAATGAAGTGTTACAATGAAATAAACATTATAAACATATAACACATGATAACTTAATGAATCTATTAGATTTGCCAAATCTAACAGAGCCGATAACTATTTTTACTCATGACTCAATCTGCCGCACGATACGAGGAAGCAAAAACTTCTCGTCATAAGCTTAAATCTGCCGCACGATACTAAGCTTAACGTACGAGATTGCTTGCACCATATCTAAATCCGCCGCACGATACTAGACATGATAACAAGGTTGCCGGAACTTACGGAGGTCGACGGATCGATGGCTCCTCTCGAAGAACACGACGACACGACTTGGACTCGAAGATGGCACAGGGCCGAGTTGGTTGTATTGATTGTGTACCTCGTTACAATAGTCTCAGGGTTTATATTTATACCCTGGTGTTCTCTGAGTCCTAGAAGGACACGATTACAACGATAAAATTAGGAAACTATCAAAAACATGATGCCTTCTGCTCCAAGCTTCCTTTAATAACCGGCATGCACTAAAATGACGAGATCCCTATTACTAAATCTTCTTGACGTGCCGCATTTGTCATCTTCTGACGCAAACCGACTTGGCTTGAGGTAGCCGACCGCAGCGTCACATTGCCAAATTCGCTCGTCATTGACCAGTCGCCTCCAGAGCCTTGCCGAACCTACTAAGTTAGCCGACCGCGCCCGCCATTTGCCGAATCCCCTCATGCGGTGATTTCTCTGAACCTGCACTGGGCTGGCCTACTTGTCATAGTGCAAAAATTATGTGTTAACACATGCCCCCTCAATTTCTGTACAAAGACATTTGTTCTGAAATTGACCACAAGTCCGCCGCGCATTCTAGGTCAGCACTGCTTCAAATTCCGCATCTTCTCCAAATCATCAACAGCTTCAAACTCCACCCGAGCTTCGCAATGGCGACCCACGACGAGATCCCAGAGGTAAATTTCACTTTTCCTTTCAACGCATTCGTTCAATTTATATCGGCATTCGGCTCATTCAGCTTCCCCGCACACCTTCTCCTTTCAGGCCCTTAGGGATGAAATTCTGATTCCCTGCGATGCGGATCCCGATTCCTACTTCTTGGGACCAATGGGAAACTCCAATCCAACCAATATCATCGGTATGGAGACCAACAGAATCCCTTTCAAGTACGGAGTCATTTCATCGAACAGGTGGCGGTATACTTTCAAGAACTGGCCCCTGCCCGCGGTCACCGGCTGGAGGAATTGGTACAGAAGAATTCAGGCGAAATTTGGGCCTCACTGGGAAACCCAAGACATCCATCACGCTCTGGAACTGTCCCTGGCCGACATGCCCAAAAATGAGTCATTGCTCATAGCAGCTTCTCATTTTTGGTCAGATGCTCTCAATGCTTTCGTGTTCGGCTATGGCATAATGACAATCACATTAGCCGATGTCTTCATGATGAGTGGCCTGAACATTACCTCGATCATGAACACTGACGAACTGCTAGAGAAAATTCCTCAGAGATCCATTGATGTCAGCGTTGGATGGATGAAGTAGTAGAGATCCACAACAAGATATCAGGCCCAGTAGCAGAAACAGAGCACAAGGCTTTTCTAAACATGTGGCTATGCAGATTTATCTTCTGTGGGAGATCCAACGAGCCAACCCTTAACTACATCGCACTGGCTGATAAATTATCCAAAGGAAAGCAAATCCCTCTAGGCAGGCTCTTCCTAGGATCTATATACCACATGATGCATCAGATCTTCACTCAAATGTATCATGCCACTCATGATAGCACAGATGGACTGCCACCAATTGATTGTGTCAATGGCCCTGGTGGTTTGTTCAAATGTGGTTTCAGCTATACATGCACCAAATCATTGTTGTGCCATTGGACAACCTCAGCTTTCCCTCCAGCAACTTTGCTGAGGATGAAGAGGCCACGGAGAAAGATTGCCAAACTTATGGGGAAGCAGCCACTGCTATAACTATAAACAAGAGTATTGGCAGTCTCTTCAAATTATTCTTCAAGGGCTTTAATCAGGTGCTCTGGTTACCCTACAGGGAGAATGACAACCTCACTTTCCCTATCAAATTCAGCTTTGATGATGGCTGCATAGATGAAATGGCCACAGGAGTTTTCAACTCATTTATCAAACCCTGCATCCTACCAGCCGAATTCAACAGAGGGAGACAAGTGAAGCATACTTATGAATTCTATATCCTAACATAGCAGCTAGGCAATTAGGTTGTGGACAGCTCCCTCCAAAACTCATCTTCTCCACCATCATCAAGCCCAGGGAGCAGATTCAGTCCAAAGAGCGTATTACAATAGGGATGCAGGCCCATCGAGTATTCAGCCTGGGGCAAGATCTGCCAGACTACAAACCAGTGCCATTCCATTTGATCCAGTCTGCTCATCCTCTTTTTGAGTCCTGGTGGCAAGAATGGCATGATCATATCTTCAACAGCTCAGTCCATCCCATGTGCCTGGAACTTCAAGCAGACTTCAGCTCTGACAGCGAGGTACAATAACAAGTCACCTGTTGCTTTAGTATTTGATCCTTGAGATACCTAACTTTTCAAAACTTCCACAGGACTTCACACCCAATTCTGACATCAGGCCTATCAAATATCGTCAAGCAGGCCCAATTACTGTCCTGGGACACAATGCTCCTTCATTGACTCAGTTTATGAAATCTCAAGCAGTTTCATTAACCACCTTCTCAGCTAAAGGAGAGAAGAGAAAGGCCACTGAGGCACTTCCAGCCCAGCCAGCGAACAGACCAAGCGAAACACACCTCCCCCAAAGGTAAGATGTTCTAGTTCTTCCACCATTATCAATTTGTTCTTGACTGGCTTGTATACCATTACAGGCTTCTTCCCCTGAACAAGAAAACGCTCAAACGACGGTGCCCCCAATCTTTATTACCTTGGAAAATGATGAACATGCAGATGCCGAGGAAATGAACACCCAGGGCCCGGATGATGTCAACATTGGTAGGTTCCTCAATCATCCTTCCAACCAGCAGATCTTGCCTCCCTTGACTGATCAGTAATTTCACAGATGACAGAATCGGTGAGACTTTCACGGTTCAACTCCAGACCCTGCTGGCCAATCCGGTTCTCAACCAGATCAAGACCCTGTTAATCAGCCGACTCATTAGGCAAGAATTAATTCCTCATTTCTTCACACTTTACCTTGGTCGGCTAACCTGTCAAAATCAACACAGACTTTCATCAGTTCAGCTTCCGAGTATGCATTTGATGTCAACGAGTTCCTGAACAAAAGAACAGTGGCCCAAAGACCATCGGCACTCGTCCAAGATGTCCTGAGCAACATAACAAACTTTCTGAGTCAAGACATCTTGTCCTTAGTCAGGGACGCCGATGAAGTTAAAAATTTCCTCGAGCCCATTGCTGAGGACATTCCAGAAAATCTGAGGCTCCATCTGGAGGCCGTGTCTACACTGGATGACTGCTTCGCCAAGGTGAAACGAGCAATCAGAAGAACTGATCTTCAGACTGCAAAGTCCAAGTGCACCCAGGAAGTCAATGATCTGTACACTCAGTTCCAAGAGGCCAAGAACTCTCAGGAGACTCTGGAGGCTCAGTTGAAAGAACTACAAGAAAAGAGATCTGAACTGGAAGCCCAACTAGCCCAGGTCAACTCTGATATTCAGTCATGCACCTCTCGGCTATCGGATTACCGAATATCATTGAAACAACATCTTCCAAGCTGTCATTGGTGCTTGATGAGGTATCAAACTTAGCACGAGGCTCTCACAGACACAAGGCACCGAAGAGGAGGACCAAAAGGCACTGGAGCATGCTAACCAGGTCAAAGCCGATACTCTGGCGGCTATAAACCAATTCTTGAACAACTGAGATGACTGTGTAATGAACTTTCAATTTCTGCAATCCCGTGTCAGAATGACTCAAACATTTCCTTGTAATATATCTGTATTTTGCATCCAATCGGTTACCGTTCTGATGACATCGTGTTTAACCGTGTAAACTGTTCGGCAATCTGGCCAGTGTTTGTCCCGAACACTAAATCGGCAATTTTGCCGAAGCCAGGCGTTCTAATCTCCGCCGAATACGCGAGTGCATCCAGACGGTTCGCACAGCCCGTTACTGCAGAGGCCCATCTCGGGAAGCAGGAAAACCCCAATCCGCCGGTTGATATTCGGCGTGCTACCTCGGGACATCTGCCACGATCATGTTCCGACTTTATAAATCGCCCCTGGAGGCCTGCCTTCTTCCCATCTTGCATCTGCTCCTCTAGTACTCTCGCCGCCTCGGCTTCCTCGCTTACTCCGCTCCAGAAAACCCTAACTCTCCAAGTGCAATGGCGAGCCATGATGACCGCGGCAAGCGCCCGGCGACTGAGGAGGCCGAGGGGAGTCGCGCTCGGCGCCTCCGTCAGCGTGGGTAGGACTCCTCGCTTACGCCCTTTGTGGCAGTTTCTTGAAAACCCCGCTCACACTCTGTTACTGCCCGCCGACAGGATCCCCGTCATCTCCTCCGCCGGCGGGCATGCCCGGCCTTCTCCAGCAACAGGGAGGCCAGGGGCTCCACCATCGGGCTCGTCGAGCTCCTCTGACAGCCTCTCCTACCACTCCCATCCTTGGGAGGCGAACCCGGACCGGGACTCCGACGACGACCTCTACGACCACAACGACGCCTTGAATTTCATGGCGCTGCGGGACGAGTCCCGGGAGGAGCTGGCCGCTGTCTCGAAGCAGTACGGGATCGACCAGCTGGAGTGGGAGGACCAGCGCCGGCAGTTCTGCGACGCAATCACGGGTATGAACGCCCGATCCTAGATCGGCTTTCGGTCGTTCTTGTTGATCCTTTATCCGATCCACTCCAACTCATCGTTCACAGCATTGTCTGAAGAACTGGAGCGCCTGAAGATGGCGGCGAACGCCGTCGCGGATCGGGTGAACGCCCAGGGCGACACCGCCGAGGCGCGCCTGGCCAATGTGCACGGCCGCGTCGAGCAGGTCGCCCTGCAGGGCGTGCATCATGGCGTGGCGCTGGGGCTATCGGCGCTGACGGTCCGCACGAAGGAGGACTTCTCCGTGGTGCCGGTTGGCTTCCCCGGCGAGGCACCCCAGAAGATGTCGCACAGATCGGCGATTTTCTGGACTCCTACGAGGATCACGCTCACGCCCTCACCATAGTCACCAACCCGCAGACGGTCATCAACAGGGTGTTCGGTAACTGATCCGCACCTTTTGCACAGCCCCCACTATGAACAATGTTCTTATCTGCCACGTCTGTGTGTACAATCTGTTTTCCCTTTCTGTGCTTGTCTAGTGTTCGATCTCTTCATTGAACCGATTGCACAGCGCCGCGTGCATTGGTTCTGTTTTAGCGTTTCTCCGCTAAAGGCGACACATGCCGTGTCGGCTGTTTTTGCTCTAAGGGCGATAGATCCTATCGGCCATTTTTTGTGCTAAGGGCGACACAATCTTGTATCGGCCGTCGGTGCCCGCTAGTCTTTGATTCCGTTATGCACCGACCTCCACGCTAGGATGAAATCTCTTTAGATAGCACCATTAATTGCCCTAGCAAACTCTTCCCCTTGGAGGGTTTTAGAATGTACGCATTACCCGGAGCACGTCTCAGAACTCGAAAAGGCCCTTCCCAGTTAGGGGACCATTTGCCGAATACCTTATCTTTGGTACCGATCGGCAAGACAATTTTCCAAACCAAGTCTCCTTCTTCGAATCCTTTTTCTTTCACTTTCGAATTGTAGTACTTGGCAACGCGTATCTTGTTCTTTTCAATATTTTCCAAGGCCTTGAGACGAATCAAATGCAAATCCTCTAGCTCATCCATCATTAAATCTTTATAATTCTCTTTGGCTAGATCGTTCTGCAATGTAACTCGTCTTGACCCCGATTGCAATTCCCATGGTAGCACTGCGTGATGCCCATAGACCAACTCGTATGGTGACGTCTGAGTCGACCCATGACAAGCCATTCGGTAAGCCCACAAAGCTTCGTTGAGTACCAAGTGCCACCTTTTAGGTTTCTCTTCGATCTTCTTTTGAATGATCTTAATCATGATTTTGTTAGAAGCCTCTGCCTGCCCATTGGCCTGTGCATAATAAGGGGAGGAATTATAGAGCTTAATCCCCATCCCTTCGGCAAAGTCACAAAACTCCGAGGAAGTGAACTGAGTTCCCTGATCGGTAGTGATGGACTGAGGGATGCCGAATCGGTAAATGATGTGCTCCCTGACGAAGGACACCATGTTCTCTGATGTCACCTTCTTCAATGGGATGGCTTCAACCCACTTAGTGAAATAATCCGTGGCTAACAGAACAAACTTATGTCCCTTGCTAGATGGAGGGTGGATCTGGCCGATCAAATCAATGCCCCATCCTCTGAAAGGCCAAGGCTTAATGATCGGATTCATGGCCGATGCTGGGGCCCTTTGCACATTGCCGAATCGCTGGCAATCCTGACACCTCTGTAGTATTCGAAGCAATCTTCGAGCATAGTCGGCCAAAAATATCCAGCCCTCCTGATTATCCATCTCATACGGTGAGCCGACTGGTGTGCACCACATACGCCTTCGTGTGTTCATACATCAGTTTCCTAGCCTCGTCTTGGTTCAGGCACTTAAGCAAAACCCCATCTATGGATTTGTAGTACAACTGATTGTCCAAGAGCGTAAACTTAAGAGCCTTGTACCTGAGTTTTCGGGAGACTTTTCTGGATGGGTCCCTGAGGTAATCGGCAATGTTGTCTCTCCAGTCTTCAATTGCCTGATTATCACTTAGGATTACTTGATCGTCTTCTGGGGTTGTTTGCTCTTCCTCAAGTGCAAAAATGTTTTGATTCTCCCTATACCCGGATGCTGCCTGAGCCAACTGGTTTGCTTCTTTTTGCCCCCTAGGAATATGTTGCAAGGTTACTGATCGAAACTGTCTAAGGAGCTCTTGGCAACCTTCGAGATATTCCTGCAGCGTGTCGTTTTTGCACTCGTATTCAACTGTCAGCTGCCTGATCACCAACTCCGAGTCACCGAAGATCTCTACGGCATCTGCCTTAACGTCCACAAGCAACCGCAATCCTCGAAGCAGTGCCTCATACTCCGCTTGATTATTAGTCACCGGGTACTCGATCGGTATAGAGTATTTGAAAGGTGCCCCTTGGGAGAAATCAACATGATCCCGACTCCACCACCTTTGCTACACGACGATCCATCAAAAAAAAATGCCCAGGGGCAATGGTTACTATGTTAGCGTTAGGATCACGATGGTGAGTGACGAAATCAGCCATAATCTGGCCTTTAACAGCCTTTGCCGATTCAAAACGCAAATCAAATTCAGAAAGAGCTAAAACCCATTTACCGATCCTTCCACTTAAAATCGGCATTGAACATGTGCTTGATTACATCAAACTCTGATACTACCACGCATTCGGCATTCAATAGATAGTGCCGAAACTTGGTACAGGAATAGAAAACGCACAAGCACAACTTTTCGTAGCCGAATACCTCGTTTCGGGGTCCAGTAGCTTTCGGCTAAGATAGGCTATGACTCTCTCTTTTCCTTCGAATTCTTGCATGAGGGCCGACCCTATTGTTAGGTTGTCGGCCGCCACGTACAACTTGAAAGGCCTGTCGAGTTGTGGAGGAACCAATACTGGTGGTGCCTTCATGTATTCTTTGATCTCATCGAAAGCCTTTTGTTGCACGTCACCCCACACGAACTCCTGATCTTTCTTGAGCTTCAACAGTGGAGAGAATGGTAGCACTCGCTCGGACAAGTTGGATATAAACCTTCTGACAAAGTTGATCTTGCCGAGCAGTGATTGCAGTTCTTTGAGATTGGTCGGCGGCACTACCTTATCAATTGCTTCCATGCTCTTTTTGCCGACCTCGATGCCTCTTTTGTGGACCAAGAATCCCAGAAACTCACCGGCCGACACCCCAAATGCACACTTGGTTGGATTCATCTTTAAACCGTGTTTCCTTGTGCACTCCAGGGTCTTCCTTAAATCGGCTAAGTGTCTTTCTTTGCTCCCGACTTGACCACCACGTCATCAATGTAGATTTCTACGATTTTGCCGATCAACTCATGGAATATGTAATTCATGGCCCGCTGGTAAGTAGCACCGGCATTTTTCAAACCAAAGGTCATGACAATCCATTCAAACAAACCTATATGGCCAGGGCACCTGAAGGCGGTCTTTGCCACGTCCTCTGCAGCCATGAAGATCTGGTTGTAACCCGCATTGCCGTCCATAAAGCTTATAATTTCAAAACCGGCCGAAGCATCTACTAGCAAGTCGGCCACTGGCATTGGATAACCGTCCATAGGAGTGGCTTTGTTGAGGTTCCTGAAGTCGATGCAGATTCTCATCTTCCCGTTCTTCTTGTACACCGGGACAATATTGGAGATCCAGTCCGCATATCGACACGGCCGAATGAAATTAGCTTCTAGTAATCTTTCCACTTCCTTTTTCACGTCGGCCAACACCTCCTCCTTGTAGATCCTACGTGGAGGTTGTTTATATGGGCGGTACCCGGGTTTGATCGGCAATTTATGCTCAACGATGGACCGATCCAATCCGGGCATTTCTGTGTAGTCCCAAGCGAAACAATCTTTGAACTCTTTTAGAAGATCTACTAATTGCACTCTGAAATCAGGGTCTAAACTGGAACTTACAAACATCGGCCTCTTCTTACTTGTGTCACCAACATCCACCTCTTCCAACTCGTCGGCCGACGTGAAGCCACGTCCCAGTTTGCCCTCGCTGTTGTCGGTTGGGTTATCCATCTAAAAGAAGCTTTGAGAGCCGATTGCTTGGATCGGCTGTTGATCCCTGCCGTAGACGTTGACAGGACCTTCTCCCCACACACGATCGGAGAAGCAATCTACTCCGTCGAATTCCCAGTAAGTGGGCTCAATGGTAGCAACACTCACCGAGTCGTCAGCTTGGACAATCTCGATGTTGTCTCCAACCCACTGAATGAGTATTTGGTGCATGGTCGAAGGTATGCAGCAGTTGGCATGGATCCAATCCCTGCCCAAAAGCAGGCTATATGCCCCCTTGCCATCAATGACAAAGAAGGTCGTGATGAGCGTCTTGGATCCAATCATCAGTTCCACATGCACGGCACCCCGAGTGTCAGAGGGATTGCCGGCAAAGTCACGGAGTATCATGTCCGTTTTGAGCAGATCTTCATCGTTCATGCCCAGCTTTCTGAAGGTGGCGTAAGGCATGATGTTGATGCTGCGCCGCCATCGACAAACATCTTGGTCAGCGGCTTTCCGTTGACGTACCCCTTGACATACAACGGCTTTAAATGCCGATGCTTGGCTGGCTTGTCAAATGCTGCCTTCTGAGACAACACGAGCTGTGCCGCGAGCTCGTCGTGCTCGGCCTCGTCGGAGTCCGAATATGCCTCGTCCTGTGCCCCCTGGCAGTAGGAGCCATGAATTCCAGGGGAAGGAAGAAAGTCATGGCCACGTCAGCGCCTTTGTCAGTATCGTCTGGTTTTTCCTTCGGGCGCCACTCTTGCTTCTTCCTATCGGTAGCTGCTTCTTCCAACTCCCTATTCCGGAGGCGCTGCACCCTCCTTTTCTGGCTCTTTCTGAGCCCTGGCGGGCACCACTGCCCCTTTGCCACCTATATGGGCGGGCTGTGCCTCCTCGCTGTCATCCTGGTGGTGCACCCACTCCTGGTCGGCATATCTTTGGCTCGCCGACCGGGCTTCTCATTTTTAGGCGCCGATCATCCATTGGGATGCGTGCTCCCAACCTTTCGTGGACGGGACGGCGGTTGACCCGATCCTGCCTATACCCCTTGTACTGATCGCTGCATTCGGGGCAGTTGTTGACGGCAGGCAGTTTCAAGCCTTCGTTCCAGCAGTGGCGGAAGAACGGGCAACCCCAGTGAGCTTGCTCCCGCTCTTGGCGGCGTTCTTGCTCCCACGATGGGCCTGTTCTCTGTGGTAAGCCCTCTCCTCCAGACGATACCGGTGCTCTCCCGTGTGACCGTCTTCATGCTGGTATTCCTCCGCGATTTCTCGCTCTTCGCGTTGGAGACGCCTCTGCTCTTTCTCATTTTGCCGGCGCCACTTGTTAAGGAGATCTCTGTGGGTAGGCCTGCGCCTGGAAGATGACTCTCCGTGCTCGTATCGACTATTCGTGGCTTGGGCGCGCTGCCGGAGCTCATCGCCAGTGATTTGCCGATCGGGATCCACTGCGCCAGATTCGCGCGCCTTGTCGGAGGTGAGGACTTTGACTTTGCCCTTGCCCCTGGGATCCTCTGGAGCTACCATGTTCACTGAGAAGAACACGGCGTTCTGGGCGAAGGGGTTGGCATCGATCTTCATCTTGCCATTGAACTTGATGTGTCCGTCCTGGATGGCCTTTTGGATCCTTGTCCTGAACACACGGCAATCATTAATAGAATGAGTGTTAGTGTTATGAAAGCCGCAGTACTTCTTGTCCTTAACCCCTCCAGGACGCAGCATCGGGTGATCCGGGGGTAGCCTGACTCTCCCTTCGGCGACCAGAAACTCGAAGAGCTTGTCGGCCTTGGTGACGTCGAAGTCGTATGCCCCCTTCTGCTGGCGCAGCCATTGCTTGTTGGCCTGGGTCGGCTCTTTGTCCCAGTTGAGCTCTGCAGCGGCCACCTCATCTTCGGCATCGGTATAGTCATCGGCTTCGTCCAGGAAAGCCTGATACATCTGGGCCGCGACATTGTCCCTCTGGAAGCGCCCTTCCCTCCGGAAGCCTTGCGCTTGGATAGTCATTTCATTCAGCCGGCGAGAGAGATGACCCAGGTCCTCAAACTCCTGGCCGAAGAGCTTGTCTCTGATGCTTGGGAGCATGCCTGCCACGGCCAATGGTGGAAGCTGGTCGTCCGGCAGGTACATGCCGCAAGCACTGGCTCTTGACTTCCCTAAACCTGCGCAGGTAGTCCTACGGTGTCTCATTTGGCCTCTGGCGCACATACATGATGTCCACCAACTTCTTCTCCTTGGTGCCCGTGTAGAAGTGCGTATGGAACTTCTGTTCCAAGTCTGCCCAAGAGAGAATAGAGCCCGGCGGCAGAGACGTGAACCAAGCGAACGCCGGCCCAGTGAGCGATGACGGGAAGTACCGAACCTTGAAGGCATCCTCGTATTGGCCCTCCAAGGTGGAGCAGATAACGACTGATGTGCTCCACCGTGCTAGTGTCGTCTAGACTGGAGAACTTGGACAGATCTGTCGGTACTTTGACTCTGGGAGGCAGGGCCACACGGTGGAACCATTCAGGGAACGGAGACCTGTAAGCATGAGTGCCCTTAGGCTTCAGGCCGAAAGTGCGTTGCATCATGTCCGCACCTTTTCCAGCATGACATCGACATTAGAGTCGGTGGTGGTTCTTTCGGCCGTCGACTTCCCATATCCCGGATGTGGGGCGCCCTCTATGTTGTGAGGCTCAAGCATCTCGTGGACCCGTTTCCGTAGTAGTCCTTTATGAGCCTGCAGGTTTGCGGGGAGATCCTGCGTGTTGACTCTGGCGGTTGACCCCTGGCGCCGATCGTGAACTGACCCATGGTCGGCAATCGGCCCTCTGGCGTCTGTTTCTCTTGAACGGCCAGCCCGCTTGATTGAGCCCCGGGCGGGGTCTCTTCGCCAGCAGCTCCTGCCCTCCTAAGGTGATTCGGCAGGTTGAATAGATGTGGTCCTGCTATAGGGCCAAACTCCGCCTCCATAAGCTCGTCAGCCTTGGGGCCGAATTGGGCGATCATGATGGTGCGGAAGGTGTTGAGAAACGCTCCATGCATGCGGCCGATGGTGCCAGAGACAACTTCATTGACCATGTTAGTCATCTTCAGCACTGCCTCCTCATCCCCAGGATTAGTTGGATTGAGCTGAACGGGCTTCGGCAAATCATGCAGACGGCGGACCTTTCCGCTCTTGTTCTTGGAGAAGGCTTCTAAGCACTTGGCCTGAAATTCGGCGCAAGCGTTAAGCACCTGCTCTTTGTACTCGTCGGGCAGTTCGGCGAACTGCACCCGCACGAGCTCCGCCTTGTTGCTGGTTTCAGATTCAACGACTTCAACCATTGTTCCAGGAAAAAGGGGTCCCACCGGGCGTGCCAAAAAGTGTGTTGGCACCAAAAGTGGCGCGCTGTGCCAATCACACAGCAAGCCGGAGAAACTGGCTTCAAACGTGGCCCGGGTGCTCAGAAGTCCGGTGCGTGCCAGTCAGTTTGCCCTGCAACTAACAAGGGAAAGAATCTGTTAAATACAAAGCTGGAACATGCCGGGTATGACCAGACAGTTCCAAGATGTACGGCCCTGAAGCCATTTACGACGACATATAGCCATGAAAGCTATCTGCCAACCGGTTTAAAAACTGTTCGGCAATATGAACAGAGTTTGTGAATAACAGGTTGCCGAACACGTTTGCATAAGAATCTTATTTGCATGATGTATTAAATAAAAGTTAAAGCTTAACCAATCCCGATTGCACAACCGAGTTGGGGTCCATGGGATTGAGCATACAAACTAAGCATGGTTAAACTAATCTAAAGCCTGCGCCTGCCGCACGACACCTAGCTATATCATAGATCAAACATACTCAACGTGCATGAACCCTCGCCATGTGGCAATCTAGATATTGTCGAATCGGCTATTACAAACAATAGATTTATCGCATGAGAGTTTTACAAAAATAAAATCGTGAAAGGACAGGGAAATCTTATATAAGATGAAGCCGAACCGGGCAAGATCTAGATTGGGCAATGAAGTGTTACAATGAAATAAACATTATAAACATATAACACATGATAACTTAATGAATCTATTAGATTTGCCAAATCTAACAGAGCCGATAACTATTTTACTTGACTCAAATCTGCCGCACGATACGAGGCATAAGCAAAAACTTCTCGTCATAAGCTTAAATCCGCCGCACGATACTAAGCTTAACGTACGAGATTGCTTGCACCATATCTAAATCCGCCGTACGATACTAGACATGATAACAAGGTTGCCAGAACTTACGGAGGTCGACGGATCGATGGCTCCTCTCGAAGAACACGACGACACAACTTGGACTCGAAGATGGCACAGGGCCGAGTTGGTTGTATTGATTGTGTACCTCGTTACAATAGTCTCAGGGTTTATATTTATACCTGGTGTTCTCTGAATCCTAGAAGGACACGATTACAACGATAAAATTACGAAACTATCAAAAACATGATGCCTTCTGCTCCAAGCTTCCTTTAATAACCGGTATGCACTAAAATGACGAGATCCCTATTGCTAAATCTTCTTGACGTGCCGCATTTGTCATCTTCTGACGCAAACCGACTTGGCTTGAGGTAGCCGACCGCAGCGTCACATTGCCGAATTCGCTCGTCATTGACCAGTCGCCTCCACAGCCTTGCCGAACCTACTAAGTTAGCCGACCGCGCCCGCCATTTGCCGAATCCCCTCGTGCGGTGATTTCTCTGAACCTACACTGGGCTGGCCTACTTGTCATAGTGCAAAAATTATGTGTTAACACTAACTCTTAGTAATAACTCACAGTATGATTAGACTCACGTTATATTCGCACATGATCTTGGAATGTATGTATGAAATTAACTATCGAGAAAAAACTAACTCTTTTTTTTTGTATTAAATCATGACAAAAAAAAATTCTTAAGAGCTGACTTATTAATTAGCCATTGCGGCTGCCCTAAGCAAGCGGCAACACACCGACCACCACTCACGGACCACAGGTGGACGGCGTACATGTACACAGTACACTTATTCTGATTCAAAAAATTAACAATGGGGGAGTGTAAAACGTTCTAGATTGCGTAGTGTTAAATTCAACTGTTCCACATGACGTGAAGGAACCTGACGCTGAAAACTTGAAGATCGATCTCCTCTAATCAAATCATAAAGCAAAGCATTAGCTAACGATGCATGGCGATCGACGAATTGATTTTTTTGATACGAGCTGCTGGCTAGCGGGGTCGATTTTGACGACCATTTTCTATTTTCATCTGCCTAATGACAGGTGACACGTACTCTCTCCGTCTAATTGAGAGTGTCGCCCGGGAAACGTGTTTGTGAGGGGACACGGTTTTCTAACGACACTTTCAATGGGACGGAGGGAGTGCACTAGCTGTTTGACTTTGACTACTAGCTGCCAATGTTGACATTTCCTACGATGCCCCCACGTGTGCCCGTCCCGGCAGATTCACTAGCCTTCGACTTGGTCAACGTTACTTTTATTTTATGGATGACCGAGGAAGAAGAAAATACCCAAAGCCCCCTACTGATGCATCACGTTCTGGGTCGCTATAAAATGGAGCAGCAGCTCCCGTTCTGATGCATCTATGCTCCCACGCGGCCAATCTCAACCGTCACAAGATGCCACGCTCTGATCACAGGCTTGTCCTGCTGCTCGTCGTCGTCGGAGCAGCAGCCGCCGTCTCCGTCGCCGCGGCGGCGCACGTCGACTCCTTCAGCTACCCGGTGTTCGACGCCACGACGACGCAGGACCTCGTGGCCAGCAGCAACGACTCCGTCCTCACGCCGGCGTCCCTCCTCTTCAACCACCAGGACACCTTCTTATCCGAATTCAACCGCACCGAGGGCTTCCTGCTGCTCTCGCGCACCGTCGACGTCTGGCGCGCCGGCCCCGGCGGGGCCCCCGCCGCCGAGGCCTCCTTCAACACCAGCTTCGCGCTGCTGAGCGGCGCCGCGCCCGTCGCGTTCGTCCTGCTCCGCGACAGCTTCCCGACGTTCGGCGGCACGGGCGGGCTCCGCGGCTTCGCCAACTACAGCGCGTTCGACGCCGGCGCCGTCCCCCGCAACGCTTCCGGCGGCCTCGCGTCCGTTGAGGTCGGCCCCGTGAGGTCGTACGGCCCCGACAGCCCGGCCGTGGGCCTCAACGTCACCGTCATGCCCAACGGCACGGCCGCGCCGGGCGGGGCGCGCGCCGTCGCCGTGTGGATCGAGTACGACGCCGCCGCGCACCGGCTGTCCGTGTACGTCGCCGCCGCGGGGGAGGCCAGGCCGGCCACGGCCCTCCTCGACGAGCGCGGCCTCGGCCTCGCTGGACAGCGCACCACCGAGAAAGCCAAGGTCGGCTTCTTCACGAGCACCATCCAGGACATTCTCGTCGGCGTACGTGGCTGGAACCTGACGGTGGACAGCTTCGACAGCTCCGGGGGCGACGGGTGGAAGAAGGGCACCTCGTGGTGGGCCATACTGCTCGCGGTGCTCGGCTCCGTGGCAGCCACGGCCTGACCGTCGGCGCCGCCGGATTTGCTATATTTGAGGCGTAGCATCTTTTCAACTGACTACTGATCTTCAACCAATGGTTCAAATCTATTAGCACAAATCATAAAAAATAAATGATATTTTTTTTCTACTAGAATAATGTCCGCGCGTTGTGACGGGAAAAAATATACCACAATAATTTAATATGAACATGTATATTATTATTAAAAAGTGTCATGTTTTATAGCATTGAATACTCCATCCTATCTGTAATAAATTAATAAATATACCACCATATTTCATGTTTTGTGAAAACTCATATAATATTTTTAATACGGATAATATATTTATCTCAAATCAAAGCTATGAACAATGTCTTAAAAACATTATCATATTAGTACGCATAAGTTTACGAACTAATAAATTATTGATTTATTGCATATGAGGTGGTGTCATATGGACAAGATTACAGTAAAATTGAAGAGATATGCTCTGTGATGTCTTATATTAGATTAATAATAAAATAATTAAACAAACATATATCTTTTTTTTGTGTTTGATTTAAAAATAGAAGAGAAGAGAGTCTGAACGATTCTCAAAGAGGTGGGAAGTGACATGGTGCAAGATGTAGGAAAATAATTATTTTTTAACTGGTATATGAGGGGTGGAGAAAAGGCCATAGTGGCATATCATGGAGTAGAGAGCTTTGGTCCTACCTGGTAGACCTGGACATTTGGTGCTTTTTAGTTGTAGAGAAGAGATAGAGATAGAAAGACAAAGACAAAACTGTTCAGACGTCTGAACATGTGCGGCACAAACCATGGAGCCCATGATATACAGTCTTTTATTGCCACGTATATAGAGCTTGTTATAACAAGGGTTGTTTACGATCTTTTTATGATTTAATAAATTTTATTTTTAAAAAATCAGTTTGTACCGTACCACTCGGTGTTTTCTAGCTACCCCACGTCGATTTCAGATTCGTTTTCATATGCACACCGAACACTACGAAAAATGGAATGTTCTGTATGCGCCGAAATGAGCACGTAGAATTTCGGGAGAGTATACTTTGACAGCTTATTTCTTTAAAAGTATTTATTAAAAAATGATATATCAAGATAGATTTATTTATATGATTTTTACATCTCTAGAGTCATAAACTTACAGGTCACTCACTGTAACCTATATTATTTTGCATTCTTCAGAAGTTTCAATGGATCATTACTAATTTGTTTCAGCACAAAGGACAACATAAACTCTTGGCTGCTCTTCTTCCCTTCTATTACCCAATTATTTTTCTTGACATCAAACTAGTGAAAGTGCACACTCTCGTATTACTGAACATAGCTGTGTACATTGTATCTTGGGATCTGCCTTTTCTTTCTATATCAAACTACAACCACAACTCTGCTACACACCTTCATAAGACTTATGAACTCAAGTTTATTTGCCTTCACTGAACCTGCAAGTTCCACCACTTCAAGATATTTGTAATCCTTCACTCACACATCCACACTTCAGCTAACAAGAAACTAAACACGACCACTCTTTCTTCGGTTAAAAACTCTCCAACTTGCATCTACTCAACTGCACTACTGACTTTGCTCACTTTCGCTGGACACACAAGTCAGCTAACATATCATGCCCGTTAATCTGCCAACTATCACTGCTTTGATTACTTGCTGCATTTTTTAGGCTTTCTCCACTAATTGATATATCTATCTTCTTTCTAGCAGCAGTTCATTACTTCACTTGCCATCAAAGTTCAGGCTTTCTATCTCCCTTACTGAATCATGATTTTACTGTACTAACAAGCTCCATCTCCACTAATCTGACACTTTCCCTACTCTTGACATTTTCTTTTTTTCCACCCGAGCGAACTCATTTCCATTATCGATAACGGAAATACACAACATCCAGAAGATTACAGACAGATAACAGGATAAGGAAAGACAGCTAAAAAAAAAGTTTACGCTCCGTAGAGCCAAGGCACCAACCAACCACACACATGGACAGACACCTCTAAAAGCCAGCTAACACATAAACCTTCCACTACATCATTTGCACGAGTGCGAAGCCAAAAAGGTCATCTAAGACCACATAAAGAACCCCATCTGTCGAAGAACATCCCTCAATCTTCACCATCTTCATTCTCATCCTTCTCACTTTTGTCTCGAAGAAGAAGGCGATTCACCTGACATCAGCACCTTCCATCAGCTGCTCCTTGTCCATCTCCCCGTATAATCCTGACAAAAATTTCATAAGCGCACACACATGGCAGATAATTTCAATAGGATTTTTAATCAGTTTTTTCTCAAAGACAGCTTTGTTCCTGCTTTTCCACACAACCCAACAAATAGCAGCAATGCCCCAACCATGAAATTTATCTCCCAAGGGAATCCACCTCTCACACCATATCCAGCATTGTTCAAAAGACATAGGAATGTCAGAAGCACCAAAACATTGAGCAACAATTGACCAAATAATTCTTGCTACAGGGCATTGAAAAAAATAAATGGGGAACAATTTCAACACAATCACAAAACGCACAACAGGGATCTCCTTGCCAATTTCTTTTCTTCAAGTTCTGTTTAGTTAGAATAGCATCCTTTGATATTAGCCACAAAAAAATCTTAATTTTCTCAGGAATTTTACTCTTCCAAATCTTTTTGTGAACACACCGGAATCAGAGTGAGTTAGAGCCTCATAGACAGATTTCATAGAAAAATTCCTTTTTCTCCCAGCCCCCAAGAAATAGAATCATCCCTCTGAGGTAAGTGACAATTGTCAATATCCTGCCAAATCTTTTTCCAACTTATTCTCAAGTGTAATATGACATTTTGTAACATTTCACACGCAGCGTAATATTTATGTCCGTTTATGAAATTTGTATTGTCGAGACTAATTATGGCATATTAAGTGGTGGATTTATTTTATGGATAATTAATATCTAGGTTATGCATGTATCCATTACTAGAGAAAGAAATCGATCATGGCTCAGCGTGGTTGTCGACGAAATATGGTCGATAGTCTACCGAGGGGTATATCCAAGGCAGTAGATTAGACGTCGAAGGCGTGCGAGACGTCTGCAAAGTGTAAACACAGGGACGAGAGATGGCGATTTAGACAGGTTCGGGCCGGCAAGTCGCCGTAATAACGTACGTCCTGTGTTCTGGTGGCTGGTTTGTATTGCTAATTGAGCGATCAGATAGGATCTGAGTTGATCTTGGGTGAGATCTGAGGTCAGATGAGAGGGGGTCCCTGCTCGCCTTATATAGTCGAGGAGCAGGGTTACAGTTGTCGAGTCCTAACATATTACAAACGGTTCCTTAAGGCAAGGAATCCGAATCTAACTCTAGGATCTTCTTTGGCGGACAAGGCTTCGTGAGAGTCCTTGATGAGCACGACGAGCTGGTCGCGTGCTGTAAGGCCTCGCGAGCTGGGCTGTCCTTGACGAAGGGCTCATGTAGGTCCATGGGGGTATACAGAGGTAATATCCTCACAGCTAGTCCCCAAGCACTTTGTATCCGTTGGCGACGACTTCTTGAGCTTGTCCGAGCAGGCGAAGTCGATGTCGGGCAAGTAAGTCTCGCCAGAAGGATGTAAGGTGCTCAAGAAATTTTTTTGAAGAGCTTTCTTCTAGTGAAGTGTATCACTTGGAGCTTGTAAGACTATAAGGAACAACAAGGTCCTAGTAGAAGTCTGTGCAAGTCCACTTTGACGGAGCGTCCTTGAATTGTCAGAGAAAAAGAAAATACATTCACCGCAAGGTGAAGTGTATCCACTTAGTCCCCGAGCTTGGTAGTAGGTGCATAAGACACGTGATGCCGAGCTTGTAGAGTATTTAGCAAGTGCCCCGATGAGCTGCCCAAAATTAGCACCCTGATCCGAACAGCATGGAGCGACTTGATGCACACCGACGACGATTGAAGGCCAGGCCAACGAGCCTGGGCGACGGGCGAAGATCAGGTCGATGAACCTGGCCGGCGATGGGTTGATGAACCTATGACCTTCTGCTTAGGAAACAGAAGACGACGACGAATGAAGGCAGCGAGGAGCCGGGTCAATGACGAGCGAAGGCAGCGACGAGCGAAGGCGAAGTCCCCGAGCCTGGATGGCGACGAGCGAAGGCGAAGTCCCCGAGCCTGGTCGGCTGCGAGCGACAGCGGCGATGGGTGAAGGCGGCGATGAGCCTGGTCGACGACGGGCGACGACGACGACGGGCGAAGATCAGGTCGATGAACCTGGCCGGCGATGGGTTGATGAACCTATGACCTTCTGCTTAGGAAACAGAAGACGACGACGAATGAAGGCAGCGAGGAGCCGGGTCAATGACGAGCGAAGGCAGCGACGAGCGAAGGCGAAGTCCCCGAGCCTGGATGGCGACGAGCGAAGGCGAAGTCCCCGAGCCTGGTCGGCTGCGAGCGACAGCGGCGATGGGTGAAGGCGGCGATGAGCCTGGTCGACGACGGGCGACGACGACGACGACGAGCGAAGGCGGTGACGAGCCCGGTTGACGACGGGTGAAGACGACGACGAGGGAAGGCGTCGAGGAGCTGGGTCGATGACGAGCGAAGGCAGCGACGAGCGAAGGCGAAGTCCCTGAGCCTAGATGGCGACGAGCGAAGGCGAAGTCCCCGAGCCTGGTCGGCGGCGAGCGACGACGGCGACGGGCGAAGGCGGCGACGAGCCTAGTCGACGACGAGCGATGGCGGCGACAGGCGAAGGCGGCGACGAGCCTAGTCGACGACGAGCGAAGGAGGCTACGAGTCGGGTTGGCGACGGGCGACGGCGGCGACGAGCGAAGGCGGCGACAAGCCTGGTCGACGACGAGGGACGGTGAAGTCCTCGAGCTTCAGCGACGAGCGAAGGCGAAGTCCCTGAAAAATAAATATGAAGAGCAGTAGTACATGATGATGTACAAATAAAATATGGAGAAAAACCAATAGCGAAGGATGACTGCAGTTTGACGAAGTCCTCGAGCTTCATAGGGAGACATGGAGCGTCTGGAGACGGAGATGGAGCCGACCACGAAGGCCCAGGTCGCCGATGTAGATCTTTTTGCCGCAGGGCAGTAGTAGAACATAGCATAGGAGAATAGTCTGTAAATAGACTCTTGGGCGAATAGAGGCAAAACTTGTAGCGAGTCAGCGTGTTTTGCATATTCTCCGAATTCCGCAGACCCAATAGCCGTGAGCCGAAGCGATGAACAGTTCGGCCTTGGGTTATCCCATGATCTGTAGCGTAGAGCGCGGAGCTCGTTTGCGCGTAGGAGTCAAGGGCGTCGCCCAAGGAACCGCTGCTGGCATCCCATAGCGCAGAGGGCAGACGCTCGTGCACGCGTAGGGAGGTACCACAGATAGGGTCTTTTCCGAGAGGCTTGATCGTGGCGTGACCTGGGCGAATGGAGACCGTTCGTCGAGCGCGTGGGTAGCGTGAATGCGAGCGCTGAGCGTGTAGCCTTAGAATTCTCAGCCCAAGTTAGCCTTTCCTTCGTAGCGCAGAGGGCAGTCGCTTATGCATGCGTAGAGAGGTCGAGACGTCCCTTGGGAGAGCTGCTGGCCACCGTAGCGCAAAGGGCAGGCGCTTATGCACGCGTTCGATGGTGACAACAGCCCCGACTCTGAGTTTTCGTTGGCCTCAGTCAGGCTGCTTGGAGACCGTATGGAGAGCGAGCGCATACAAGCACTGGACGTATAGCCTCTGGAGATCTCAGCCCAAGCTTAGTCTTCCCTTCGTAGCGCAGAGGGCAGACGCTCATGCACGCGTAGAGAGGTCAGGACGTCACTTGGGAGGGCTACTGGCTGCCATAGCGCAGAGGGCAGGCGCTCATGCACGCGTTCGGCGATGACAGTAACCCTGGCTCCGAAACTCCTTTAGCGTCAGTCAAGCTGTTTGGAGAGGTCGGCGAACGTCTGGAGTGGTCGGCGGTCGTTTGGAGAGGTCGGCGAGTCATATGGCGAAGACGGCAACGAGCCCGGTTGATGACGAGCGAGGGCAACGACGAGCCTGGTTGGCGACGAGCGACGGCGGCGATGAGCCCGGTTGACGGCGGGCGAAGACGACGACGAGCGAAGGCGACAACAGGCGAAGATGGCGAGGAGCTGGGTCGACGACGAGCGACGGCGGCGACGAGCGACGGGCGAAGGCGGCGATGATCCTGGTCGACGACGAGCGACGGCGGTGACAGGCAAAGGCGGCGACGAGCCTGGACAATGACGAGCGAAGGCGGCGACGATCCTGGTCGACGACGAGCGACGACGGTGACGGGCGAAGGCGGCGACGATCCTAGTCAACGACGAGCGACGGCGGTGACGGGCGAAGGCGGCCACGATCCTGGTCGACGACGAGCGACGGCAGCGACGGGTGAAGGCGACGACGAAGGCGGCGACGATCCCGGTCGATGACGAGCGACGGCGACGATGGGCGAAGACGACGATGAAGGCAGCGGCGATCCTGGTCGATGACGAGCGACGACGGCGACGGGCGAAGACGACGACGAAGGAGGCGGCGATCCTGGTCGATGACTAGCGACGACGGTGACAGGTGACGACAGCGACGAGTGAAGGCGGCAACGAGCCGGATGTAGATCCGATCTTGGGCGGCGGGCGGGTCGGCGACGAGCCCGGTTGAGGATGAGTGAAGGCGGCGACAAAGGCGACGACGGCAACGGGCGAAGGCGGTGATGAGCCTGGTCCACGACGAGCGAAGGCGGCGACATTGATGCAGTCGATGATCCTCTTGTTGGCCCGGTCGATGGCCTTGACCAGGTCGTCGTGGCGGATGGATCTTGACGCACATGGCACCGGCGCGATGACGCGATGGGTGGATGGCGAGGCGTTCAGCGCAGGAAGCTGTGCGGGTTCCACGATCTCCGGAGCGAGGATGGCGGCGCCACTGGTCCAAATCATAGATCCGATCTGGAAGGAGACGCCGGGCTTGGGAGGATCATGGAGTCGAGGAAGATGACCGCTTGGCAGATCATGGTGTCGTAGCACACCCCCCTACCTGGCGCGCCAACTATCGACGAAATATGGTCGATAGTCTACCGAGGGGTATGCCCAAGGTAGTAGATTAGACGGCGAAGGCGTGCGAGACGTCTGCAAAGCGTAAACACAGGGACGAGAGACAACGATTTAAACAGGTTCGGGCCGGCAAATCGCCGTAATACCCTACGTCCTGTGTTCTGGTGGCTGGTTTGTATTGCTAATTGAGCGATCAGATAGGATCTGAGTTGATCTCGGGTGAGATCTGAAGTCAGATGAGAGGGGGTCCCTGCTCGTCTTATATAGTCGGGGAGCAGAGTTACAGTTGTCGAGTCCTAACAGATTACAAATATTTCCTTAAGGTAAGGAATCCGGATCTAACTCTAGGATCTTCCTTGGCGGGCAAGGCTTCGTGAGAGTCCTTGACGAGCACGACGAGCTGGTCGCGTGCTGTAAGGCCTCGCGAGCTGGGCTGTCCTTGACGAAGGGCCCATGTAGGTCTATGGGGTATACGGAGGTAATATCCCCACAATTACATATAAAAGTACATATGGAAAGCACAAGTGTGAGCGTGAATGGGTACGTACCTGATAATACGTATACCATGGGCCAAGATTGTCATCGGCCCACGTACAATTTGCCTGCAATATACTAATCTGTTGCTGAAAGGAATCTCGACACGATAAGCTCAGACAGGCCTCAACACTTCTACAACTTGCTTGGTCGCCCCTGATTGTCGGAGTCACGGAGTTATGATGCGAAAAGCTCTCTCCACGACTTAAGAGCATCTCCAGTAGTTTGGAAAACTAGCTTGCTATCCTTGTTTTTTTGGCAAAACAAGAAAAACCTTGCTCCAATAGTTTGGAAAACAACTTGGTAAATTATTCTAACTTGGAATCGAGCAGTGCCGCGCGCGGATTTTCCGGCAGTCCCCTCAACTTGCTATCCCGAGCCGTGACTTCCTCGCGCGCGCGACTGAAAATTCCCCGCCTCCCTCTCCCACGCGCGGTCGTGCTCGAGTCACTGAAAATCAGCATGGATGGGATGAATGATTGCTGCTGCACTGCAGAATGGATGGATGAATGCATGCAGGCAATGATGGCAGGCAAATCAGGAGAATGGCAGGTAATGATGAATGATGGTCGAGCTGCTGCGAGTGGCAGGCAAAGCTGGTGCTGCATGCTCGATGAATGGGGCGGCGGAGGACGTGATGGAGGAGGCGGCGCTCGGCAGGTCGCGGCGGCGGAGAATCGCGGATGACACTCGCGACGGGCATGCGAAGAGTCTGCGCAGCGGCGAGGCGAACGGGTACGTGGAAAATGAGTTGGAAGGTATTCAAGTGGGCCTAATTTTCTAATTTTACCGAGCCCAAATAGCAAATTTATTAGAGACACAACAAAATTTCAGTTGCCAAAGGTTTTAGCAACTTGCCAAGTGATAATTTTTACCAAGTAAATTTTTCCAAACTACCGAAGATGCTCTAAGGCGGAGCATCGACGCTCGCCTTGGATTCCTCTGACCATGACGCCAACGAGCTCCTAGGGTCTCTACTCTCTCGTGTATAAGAGCAGGGCAGTTCCGGGGGAGAGGGGAGATCAGACGCCATCGCCTCCAGGCTGCCGCAGACACACAACACAACACCACCGCCGCCAGGCTGCTGCTCCACGCAATCGCATCTCGCCGCCACACTGCTTTCACAAATCGCCTACCACAGCACCACGCAGTCGCCGTCGCCCGACGCAGCGCCGCAACGAGGGAGGTCGACATCACGGGCCACCGGAGATCAACCACCATGGTTGCATCGAAGGGTGATACTCCCCATTCCCAGGCTCTTTATTTTTTGCTAGGTATCTTGTTGGCCGGCTGGTGATAGGCTGGTGATAGAGGTGAAGAGAGGGAGAGAGAGATGAAAGCAACGTGAATACTTGAGGGCTGAGCGTGGTGTTTTGGAGTCCTCTGTGATTAGTGCAGGTGTGTGGGGGAGAAATCTGGTTGTAGTGTTGAGATTCAGAGAAGATTGGGCGGCTGAAGAGTATGTGTCCAGTTGCAAATTAGTTTGTGTGTTAGTGGAATTAGATGGAGGTCAAGAAAAGGCTCCTAAAGAGGTGTTAGTCTGGGTGGAGCTGTAGTTGATGATTCAAATCAAATTAGCAAGTAGCAGTCAGAGAAGGGGCAGACCAAGGAAGGCAGTAGTGAGTGCAATTGATATTGATGTTCAGATGGTCAGGTTGAAAGAATATGTGCCAAGCGATGAGCATAGATTAGAAAGCAATATCATGAGGAGTGAGGGGATTGCAAGCCCAATGAAGTGTCAGGAGTAGTGGAAATTCCACCTGTTAGTGAAGTCTGATTCAGTATGGAGAAAGGGAGTCTAAATCTTGATGGCGAGCAAAAGTGTCGAGCTGCAGTTATAGGTGTGAAGGAGATACAGAGATTAGTAGTGGAGAAAGCCTGAATAATACACTAGGTGATCAAAGCAGTGATAATTTGGTAGAGCAGTGGGCGTGATATGTCAGCAGATTTGTGTATTCGGAGGAAGCAAGCGAAGTCTGAATTTCATGAAAGGGTAGAGGTGTTGTACTGCATTAGAGAAGAGAAATGAGCAGATTTACTGTATATGGTTGAACTGTGTATTGCAGTCCAATAGATGCAAGTCAGAGATTTTTCAGCTGAAGAAAGTGTGTTTAGATTCTTATTAGTTGCAGTGCAGATGTGTGAATGAAGGAGGTCAGAAAGGCCCTTTACAGAATAACATCTTGAAGTTGTGAGACTTGCTGGTTCAGTTAACAAGAAAGAGTGCATTTCACTGATTGATGTCAAGAAAATAATTGGCTTCAGTAAAAGAGGGAACTCCTCAAGAATGCAAAGTAAAATAAGTTGCAGTTAGTGACAACATGTTAGTACATGGTTTTGAACAACAGAGAGACAACTCTGAACATCACAGTATTGGGGCAAGTGTGCTTTCAGCTTTTGGGCAGCAGTGCAGTGATGTTGCAATAGGTGATTAGTAGAGCTGAGAGGGACTGTGGCCGGTAGTTTGTTCAGAGATCAGTCTCTGAAGAATGAGGTTGGCCCTCATGCAGTGAAATGCAACGAGAGGAGGCGTCAGGATGTTCAGCTGGAGATTTTCAGTAGATGTGTGCTCCAAGTCAGTAGCTTGTCAGTGCGTGTGCTGTACTGCCGTGTAATAAACAAGTAAGAGATAGAGATGTGTAGCGTAGTATTTAGCACATGCTTTGAGGTGTCAAGTTAGAATGTACTGTATAATTTCTCATAATACTAGTTGAGTGCCCGTGCGTTTCAACGGAATAATGATTTGTATATTCAAACAAAGGTGATAAATCAATGCAACCAACAAAACAAATATCCCTAGAACCAAAAGGGGAAAGAAGAACCAAAGTCGAGTCCACGTTCTGGAGAGGGTGACACCTTGAAGGCCATGCGAATCCGGCAGGGTCGAAAAGGACCAGCGCAGAGGTTGAGCAGCACGGCGGTGAACTGTGTGGTGGGGCCCACTTCATCATTCATGTACAGGCCCACAATTTGGACTTCATCAACTTTGTGTATTAGTTGAAATGTACAGGGCCCACCTGCACCACTTTGAAAGGAACCAACGACAGTCCATACTGAAACATCATTCATGTATGTGCTGAAAATAAAAGGAACTTCAAACAGTTCAATTATTCAAAAGGGCATGCAGCCAACTGCCACATTTGACATTTGATCATATTCCTGGATTTATATTGTTTGCTTTTGTCTATCGACATGGGGACAATATCAGTAAAAAAACAACTGTGCAGTAACAAAACTCATTAGAGAAAAGACTGGGTGTGGCATCAGTTACTACATCTTGTAATAAGGCTACTTCAATCACATTGAATCTTTCTAACGTGGATAGACCATGCACCAATTATATTATTTCAATGCATTTAAACTGGATTTAGCTTGGATTTCAGAGTTATTGATTTCAACATGATCCTGGAGCAAAAAAGTTCTTATTTCAGCATGATCCTGGAGGATTTGTTTTAATTTTTATGAGATAGGAAACCCATATAGAGAACAATATAATTAAGATTTAGCTAAAAGGCTTCTCAAGATAGTGTCCGATGTGTAATGAGATAGATAAGGCTGCTTTCAGGGCTTAAATTAATTCATGCAGAAATGATCTTTCTCTGTAAGAGCAGCACACAAAAAATGAGCGAAAAAATACAGAACACAAACATGGATTACCTGTTGATCTACTGATTCCTTACCAGTTTTTTATCTGCCTCATAATCTGCAGTACAACATCAGAGTTAGAAGAAGCAAGTTAATCTCTGATGTACCTCAGTTTGTTTTACTTTCTAATTCACTATGTTCATTAATAGAATGACAATCGAATACCCATATAATAGCAATTTTCTCCCTCTATCTAATCGAAAGCATAGTTTTAAATACATACACATAACTTAAAAAGGCAAAATATGTTACCACCGAGTCTATAGGTATTTTCTCAAACAGATGGTGAGTTTGAGATTTTAGCATTAAGAGATTCAGCATCTTTATAGGCGAGCTCAGAGGAAAAATAATGTCCTGGGAGGGGAGATGTCGAGATAGCAGTGAAACACGACGAGGCATGGCAGACATTAAAGGGAACAAAGTTAGTAGGCATAAGTATACACCTGTTGGGCGCTCGTCGCTGGCAGCGGCAGCGTTCGGTGTTGGCCCGTATGGGTTGATTAGGCATCATGGAGATGGCTATGTGTTCTACGCCGTCTAGTTGCCGGTCCATTCGACGACAGGCTGTCGCCGTTGTTCTCAGCAGCGGCAACGTCCGATGGTGGATCATCCGAGTCCAAGTCGACGAGGCGGCGGCACGGCCGGGTTGCTTCATCTTGGCGCCGATCTGAGCACCGACCACCTAACGCTAGCGCCATGATGGACGTCCGTCTCCTTCGCACAAATACGGGGAAGGCCACACGGTGTGCCGCCCGCCAAGGCACCGGCGCCGACAATGTCGGCTCGACTCTTTCATTCACCTATCGAAGCGGTGGCCGCACAAGGCGAAGATGGAGAAAATGGTGTGCTCCTTCCAGCACACGAAGAAAGTGCCCTTCTTCGCGCGCACCTTGATTCCATTGCAGCCGAGTCCCTGCGTCGTGCCTGCAGCAGCACGACGCAAGCAAAGCCGACTCTCTCCATCTGTGCCACCCAGCGATGAGCGATCCAGCCGCTCTCCAGTCGGTGCATAGATCTGAGTTGCGCCCCTCCCTCGATCCGCCGCAAGCGGCGCTCCCCTCCCCCATTTGGAGCGCAGGACAGAGCCGTGCTCACCCGTGGCTGCCGCCGCATGGGGTGGAAGCGGCCCGCGCGCCTCCGCCGTGACCAGCGAGGAGTCGGCGAGGGCGAGAGCGCAGGGACCCCGCTCTGCCTCCGTCGTTGCGAGTCGCGCCGCCTCCACCGGGAGCAGAGAGTGGGGAGCAGAGGGAGCGATTGTACGAGAAGAGAAGGGATTAGCACACCAGTCGGGTCTCCTCGCAAGCAGGAAGGGCGTGGATGCTGGCAGCGGCGGTGGGCTCGCGGAGGCCGTGCAGAGCAGATAGTCGGAGAGGCCGGTGAGGTGACCGGCGCCCAGTCGGCCGAGGCGGGGAAGGCGGATCTGGCCTCGGCCAGGGGAGAGGGGCCGCCGCTCGGTCGGCCGGGGCGGCGCGGAGCGGGGCAGGCGCTCGGTCGGCCTGGGAAGTCGCGTGGTGGAGGGCGAGGCGAGGAATCGACGCGGGAAGGGGCATCGGCGGCCGGCGCCCGGTCGGCCAGGGGAGCTGGGCAGGCGTCGTGGAGCGTGGTGGCGAGGCGATGAGGAGCGCGGGGAAGTTTGCCGCCGGGACCAGGGCGGCGTGCGTGGGGGCGGCGCCCGGGCGGGAGGGGGCGGCGGGCGTAGGGGCTTGTTGCCGGCCGTGAGAGGGAGCGCGTGCGGGGCTTCTGCCGAGAGAGGTCGAGCGTCTGAGGCCAGGTGGTGGTCGTGGCGTCATCGATCAGCTCACAGCCTACTCTGACGCCGATTGGGCTGGATGCCCAGACACGCGCCGCTCCATCTCCGGCTTCTGTGTCTACCTCGGCGACAACCTGGTGTCTTGGTCTTCCAAGCGTCAGACGACCGTATCTCGCTCCAGCGCCGAAGCAGAGTACCGAGCAGTGGCCCATGCCGTTGCTGAGTGCTGCTGGCTACGTCAGCTACTACAGGAGCTCCACATCTCCATCCCGCTTGCGACGGTTGTCTACTGTGACAATGTGAGCGCCGTCTACATGGCTGCCAACTCCGTCCATCATCGTCGCACGAAGCACATCGAGATCGACATCCACTTCGTCCGTGAGAATGTAGCCCTGGGACAGTTCCGTGTTCTCCATGTGCCATCTGCACACCAGTTCGCCGATATCATGACCAAGGGTCTGCCCTTACAACTCTTCTCTGATTTTCGGACCAGTCTATGCGTAAGTGATGCTTCCGCTACGACTGCGGGCGGGTATTAGACTATGTATATATCAGGATCAATTAGAGATTGATTTGAAATCCCCTAGATAGGCTAGCTGCCATATATAGCCTAGGATTGTTTCTATGTATAGCCTAGGATTATTTCTATAGGATTGTTTCTATGTATAGCCTAGGATTGTTTCCTTGTACAGGGAATAGCTTCCCATATATGTAACTTCCATGTATGCCTATTGGCTATATATATGAAAGGCTCCCCACTCACATAGGGTGTATGGTGATTCCCCATTCTGGTTCATTTCTACACAAAGATACGTAACAGATACCTCAAAATACAAAAATTAACAACTTATTAATGATGGCTACCACAAGGAACGAGTATGTTTAAAATAGCACATTGGTTGGACCCAACTAAAATGCATGGAAACACATGCAGAGTATTTGATGTGTGGGCATCCAATGGTTAATGCCAAATTATAAAGATGTTCCTATTTTTCAGATGACTCTAGCTTCTTGACCATTCTTCTTTCAGTGCAGGATAAAAACTAAATTCATTACTCATAAAAAATATGGCAATATTCATGAATCAATCAACGAAGAATTAACACAAAATCCTTGGTTTCTTTTTTCCTAGTCAACCATTTATGAATAAGTTACCAAACATAACTAACTGGCCTGAAACTGTGAAAATGAATGAACATATCAATGCAAAGACAAAAAATTCGACGCATGGCTGTATGACTGAAATTCTGATCCACTAATGGGCCACTCAATGGGGGAATGGATACCTCTTACATGTTGCTCCCGCTGTCGCCTTCCCTGCCGGTGGTAATCATTTCTGCTGCTGTTACCCTCAAACAACATTAGGCTAAGGCCTCAGGAGAATCACCCCAATCTGCTGGACAACCAAAATATGTTGATATTAGAAACATTTAGAAGTGCTGCTCTTGCATCAAAAGCCCATATCTGAAAGCAGTAAACTGCAGTGAAGGTCACTGAATTGGTCATTTCTTTCCAACATTCAGAAGCCTACCTAAATCATATGCTATAAACAAATAACAAATTAACGATGTTGCACCTCAGAAAAATAAGCACGGAAGCAGCAAGTGCTCATTTTAGAGTGGTAAATACTTAAAGTCATCAAGCAGAGTGGTCAATTTTAGAACACAGCCTAGGCCCTACAATTGCACATGTCTCTAGTAATCCACGGTTGGAGCCCACCACTACAAGATCAATGCCACGGTTCATCAAGAAAAAAATAGCAAGAAGTTAATATCCTCACTGGTAGACCAAATATCTGAACGATGGGTATCGACATTCCATTGTCCGAAGAAAAAAGCTATACCTCTCTGTCCCCCTTTGCAATGGAAATTACCATGCTATCAATTCATCTTTCTCCTCCATCCCTTGAGCCCCTCCTGATACTTGGCTTGAGCTTTGCTATTGTGCTCCTCACTAATGGCATTGATCTTCCATAATGCATCTTCAAACTAATTTCATCTCGAAAAAAATTCAACAGAGATTAAACACAATAAATCTCTTACAATCAGGCGCATCAACACAGTAGCATTTCAACTTTTCAAGAACAAGGAATCCTAAATTGTCCATGTTTATTTCCTATCTTCGACGCACACAATAAAAATGATTTTTTTACTTTTCACAATAAAAAATGAATTTGCTATGTTTCACAGACATTTCCTAACACCTTTTTCAGTTATGAAACAAAAACTTAGAGAAGTTACTCTGAAGCACTCTCCTAACTTTAGGCTTCACCTATAACAATCCCATGGACCATGCTCCATACAAGAACTTCCCAATTTCCTCCTCTGATGAATCAGAAAAAAAAGCATCATGAACACAAAATATTCACATACCTCCACACCCTCCGCTGTGATGGAAATAGCAGGGGGAGTGAAGCATCACCGCAGGACAACACCAAATTCTCCTCCTCCTCTTCTTCCTTCTTCCCCTCCTGGCTCTTGGCAGCAGACTGGGCATCACACTCCTCACACATGGCGCTTGCCTCCTCCTAGAAAGGATCGTCAAGCTAATTCCATCCAAATGAGAGAGCAACAATTTGAGTTCCTTTTAAAAATAACACTAACAGGCGCCCCCACTTCAAAGCAAACCCCGGTTAAACAAACAATAACATCCTCCATGGCTCTCCATATTTCCTTAGAATCTGAATATACAGCATATGTAAATGAAATACACCCGCAGGATTCCTAGCCCCATTTCAGGTCACTTAATGAAACAGAACCGTACCGTTGCTATCTCTGTTTCGGCGGCGTCAATCGTACCTGCTGCGCCGCGAGTGGCCTTCGCTCGTCCCCTTATGCTCCTCTGTTGGCTTCTTCTCCTTCTCCACCTTCCTTGCCATGTACCGCGCATGCTCCTCGCAGATGGCGTCCACCTCCCGTAAGAATGCCTCGTTCATGTCGTCTTCGTCGTCGTGCAGAAGGAACCCGCAGGGCCTAGAAGCCTTCGGGAGGGGAGTTGTATACCCGTGCTACAGGCCGTTGCCGGTGATGTCGACGAGCGGCCGGCGCGGCGGTGGGCATGGGGATGGGGATTCCAGCGGGTGTTTGCAGGGGAGGAGATGGGAGGGGTTGGAGGCACTGCTCGGGTAGAGCGGGAGAGGAGAGGCATTCTCCTTCAAGCGCGACGAGCACGACGGCGAGGGTCCGGCGTCACCGCGTTGGCGCGTGACGGCCTTGGCGCAGGGTGCACGAGCTGTGGTGGAGCGGCGAGCTACGGCAACTGAGGGGGCCGGGAGATCGAATCGTCAAGCGGGGGTGTGCGCGAGCGCGCGGAGTGGCGCGTTCGCTGAGGCAGGGCAGGTCGCGCTGGCGGCGGTCAGCCACGGGCGCGGGCGGAGCGGCCGGCGCGGGCGGCGCGGTCCAGCGCGACGCGGCGGCCGGGCGAGGGCGGCGTGCAGAAGTCACGGGCGCCGGTCACGGCGCGCGCGGCGTCGTCGCGTCTTCGGGAGTCACGGGGGCAGGCGGGTGCGCGGCGCAGGCGTCCGGGCGAGGCGAGCAGAGGGGTGCTGAACGAGGAGGGAGGTATGTCGGGCATGGACGTGGTGGGGCGGCGAGGGCGGAGGGTCCGTGCACGGTTGCGAACGTGGCGGGAGGGTAAGGCGGGTGTCGGGCGAGGTGGTGGGAGGTCGGCGCGAGGGCGGCGTGTCCTTCAGGGCGTCCACCCCTCCGGGAGCCAGGCGGGCGCGCGGCGTCGGCGGCGCGGCTGCGAGAGGAGGCGGCGGGCGTGGGAGGCGACGGTTGGAGAGGAGGCGGCGCGAGCGTCGCGGCGCCGGGGCGACCGAGAGGAGGGCGGGGCGCGGCGGAGAGGAGTGCGGCGGGCGTGGGAGGCGACGGTTTTTTTTATTTTTAGCGAACAAGATTTAACGTCGGGTACGGGGAGGAGCGGGGCGATTACGATGACTCGGTGTGGGGAGGAGCGGGGCGATTACGATGACTTCCGGGTCTTTTTAGTTGTAGAGATTTGAAGTGTAGAAAAGTGGCCTATAATTATTAGCCAATCGTGAGTTTGGCTTTCTGTTTTCTAAAGATGAGCTCCCATGTTTAGAATATTTTCACTGTGTCGAATGAGCTATGATTAGGCTCTGTTTATTTTGTTTATTTTCTAGAGACCGTCCGAAATTGAAATTTGTAAGAGGAAGCGGAGATGACCATCTGTCGGTGTTTGTTAACCGGCAACTCGTCTTGGGGATTCCCAGGCGATTTTTTCGGTGGGGATCGACGTTCGTAGAACTCGGCGAGTACACAGGGACAACGATTTATACTGGTTCAGGCCGCTTAATAGCGTAATACCTTACGTCCAGTGGTGGCGTGTGCCTTGTGTTATGATTCCAGATTCAATAATAGAGGTGTATGCCCGCTTCCCCCTATATAATCGGGTGAAGCTTGGCATGTACCGAGTCCTGGTAGGTTACAACAGAGGAGTCATATTCTAATTACAAGACTTCCTTTAGAACTCGACTAAGTTACAATGAGAGTCCTAATCCATGTCCACTTCGTAGCATGTCTTCAGATCTTCTCGCAACGTCCAGGGTTAGTCCGAGTAATCATCTTTTGATGATGTCTCTAATATTCTGGTCCATCAAGCCCCCGAGCTCATCAATATTTCTCTAGAATGTTATCTTCTGGTTTCCTTCGAGAATCTCCGAGTAATGGCCTGAGAAATTTTGAAGTGCTCTGTAGATGAGAGAACTCCATGGCGTGCACTTTTAGAAAAGTGCACCCATAGGGTGTAGCCCCCGAGCCTCTTGTTATTTTTTAATAACTTTGCGGATCTCTGAGCCTTTATCCGAGTAAATCCTTAGTTAAGAAAGAAAAACATTTTCTTACTGATTTATACCCTGATCTCAGCCCCCGAGCCTGAGTTCTGAGTAACCTGATTAGTCGGTACTTGGGGTCTTCAATACATATATCCAGGTAAAGTCTTAGTCTTTATACAAGGATAATACATGTCACTGATTTGGTATGTAACCAACCGAGTAACTAATTATTCGGCTTCGGGTGGGTAATATTTCATCAAACATCCCTTTTCACCCCCACTGAATAAAGATTACCATGAAGGACAATAATAATTAATCAGTGACTGTATCACCTGTCCTCATTGATGATTCCTTGTCGTCTTGTGCAACTGCAACACTTTTGCCCGTTTCCTCTTGAAGCATGCACGTGAAATGAATAACTCACCAGTGATGCCAGGCTTCACATGTGTAACAGTATGTACAAGGGTGCAATTATTGAACTCTGCTTGATTGTATCCGTGAACTAAGTCCATAGACCAAGAGCAGTCGCCTATAAATACCCTGCCTGGGGAGCAAGGATGCCACATCTTCCTGAGTATATGACTTCTTTCACTCCCATGAGTGTTACAATATATGTAGTAGAGATGTCCGAGCCCCCGGGTGTCTTCCTTATGTAGGATAGTCGAAGTTCCCAGAAGAACTCTTGTGAAGGGATCATCCGTCAGGGTGGTTTCCAAGTGGTCGGGAGCAGAGGGATACAAAGTGGCGCCTAGAAGAACTCTTGTGACTCCCGCATCGCGGGCAACCTCGGGATCACAGGTTGTCAAAAGGCGCTAGGGTTTAGGCTGACTATCAAGTTCCTTGTGTACTGGGGTAGAGCCTAAAACCCACCTTGGGATGCACTGAGAAGATAGTGTCTACCCAAGGCTCTGTGTCTGCATTACTGCGACTCACTGAACCCAGGCCTTGATGCACTGCGCATCAAGACTTTGTACCTTGATTACACTAGAGTAGAGTTTTGCATCCTGATTGATCTTGTACTGGAATCTGCTGTATCTCAAGATGTAACTGTGTATCTCTGTTGTAATTCCGAGTAATAATTGTTAAGATCTGGGTACTTGGAATGTTTTTCCGAGTCCTTTGTCTTTGATTCAGAGTACTGAATATCTCTTGTGAAAGAATGGCATTGTCTGTTTGCAAGATGACCCATTTTGTTAATATTGACGTCGTCCAGAACGTCCCCCAGCCGTTAGGGTTTTGGACGGTTCCGTAACGCCGTTCATAAAAACCGAAGAGTTGCCGCAAACAGATCTATAATAAGCCGCCATTTGGCTCACGAATTCTTCACTCTTTCATTAAGCCTTAGCTTTCGGAGCAAAAATTTCTAGAGCTAATCCAGTAGTTGATGCGTAGGAAAATCTTTGTCATCAACATGGGTCCAAAGAAGAAATCTCAATAGGAGAAGAAGAGGAAGACCACCGGCGGGAGGCCACGCCACCCGTGCCCTCCTACAGATGTTCTGGCTTGGAAAGCGCTGGACACCAGAGAATCGGAGTTGGCCTTCTTGGCGCAGCAGGGGTTGCTCCGGTCGCAGCCGATGGACGGGTGGAGGGTGCCCATTGATCATCGCGCTCCAGCCCCAAACACGATAGAGATCGTGATGTTCAAGTCCTTCGTCGAGCGAGGGCTGGGACTTCTGGCATCTGATTTCTTGAGGGGATTACTGCATTACTATGGTTTGACCCTCAATCATATTACTCCAAATGCCTGCTTCCATATCGCAATTTTCTCCCATCTTTGTGAGGCTTTTCTGGGGATTTGCCCCTCTTTTACCCTCTTTTGCTATTTCTTCTGGGTAAAATGTCAGCCCAGTGATGCGAGTGTACAAGTAGTCAGCGGGGCTAGTATCCAGCTTAGGCTAGAAGTAGCTTCTCAATATATTTCTGTAGTGTTGTCGGAATCCGTCCGCGAATGGGCTAGCGGATGGTTTTATATAGCCAACCCGCCACCGGCCCTTCGTCGTCATGAAGGGTGGCCACCCCAGAAGACCTGAGAGTGGAAGGACAAGATTTCTTCCGAAGAGGTAGAGGTCGTCCAACTATTGATTGATATGATAGCGGCTTTGAAGCTGAGTGGACTGACTGGGTATACCGTCGTCCAAGACTTCATCGCACGCCGAGTCCATCCGCTGCAACAATGAGCCAACTTTGGCTTCGAATATCTTGGCGTGAAGGACCCGAGCCGGCATTCTGCCGAGTAGTTGCCCAATCAGGAGATTCTGAGGAGGATGAACCGGCTATTGAAGAGCCATGAGCAACTGGTTCCGATGATGACGACTTTCTCCGCCATCAACCCCCCTCTAGAGGTAAGAAGTTGTAATATCCGTCTTTTGGATTCTTAATAGATATCACTCTGACTGTATATTATCTTTGTCCTCTTTTTAATAGGCGCAAGGGCGGAATAACAATGATTGTCCACCCCTGCCCTCGGCGACTGAAGAAGGCGGAGGCATCGCTCTTGAAGGTCCCATTCGCAGAGAGGATCTTCATAATGAGTCAAGCTCCCTTGGTGATCTTGATTGGTTAGACTCAGATTCAACTGACTCTGATGTCATACTCCTAGATCCCGAAGCCGAGAGTAGCCGGAAGCAGTCTCCGAGTCCATTCCAGGAAGCCGAAGATCCAGTCCCGAAGAAGGCTCACACTGGTAATCACCGTGCTTGTCGAAAAATTCTTTTATCAACAGAGTTGACTGAAAAACACTGTAATCCGGGTGCTCCTGGTAAGGGAAAACCCGAGTACTCTATAGATTGCCCGCTTTGGATGTAATGAGCCCTTCTATTATATCTTTGATTGATACAGATGTCGAGGCAGCTCAAGGTTCCTCTGCTGGGGAGGCAGCTAAGGAGAAGACTGATCTTCCTGAGCCGCAGCCCAAGAAGCTAAGTTTAAAACTTCCTGGTGCTTTGAAGCTGATTAAGTAAGTTTTGCTTCTTTGAAAACTTAGTATTCTTCATGCTTGTCGAAAGCTCAGTGCTTATTTCTGTTACAGAAAGATCAAGATCAAACAACCGTTGGCAACTGATACGGCAAAGACCCAGGAGATGGACGGATCAGAGCTACCAAATGAGCCAGAGTCGAGCGTCCCTCCCATCAGCAGTCAGGTGAATACCGAGACGGCACCCTCCTCTTCTGATGTCCTTGCCGTAGAAGATCTTCAAACGAGTGTTCTTCCATTGCCTCAGGTTGGTGTTCCGTATTCCATATTTCATTCTCGCGCTCAATTGGAACTCGACCGGGTAATGAATGATTGGTTCTTCTGGACTCAGCAGCCTGACGAGCCAACTTTGGAGATGGTCAAGGCTAGCATCAGTACTAGCGATGGAGCTGAAGCCTCAGTTTCTCTTCAGGACGAGTCTGGTGAAGTCCCCGAGTCCTCTCGTCAGGGATCGAAGCTTGAAGTAGTGGGGTATAACCCAGACCTTGTCCGTCTGAAGGAGCTGAGTGCTCAAGTGATGGCGCCGGCTTTGGCGTTGAAAGAATTTTTGAGGTAATGTCTCATCTGTGCCGGCTTTTTATGGTCTTGTTCTGGCTACTAACAACTTCTTGCGCAGGGTTTCGACGTGAAAGTCACTGAGCAGATTATACAAATCCGTCAAGAACTTTCCGTTGAGAACCAAGCTTTGAAGGAGTTGTTGACGCAAAACGTGACGCCCTGCGCCAGGCACACAGCAAGCCGAACGAGGCTGGCTTCAATCGGGTGCCCGGAGTATTCCGAATCCGGAAACGTGCCAGTCGGTTTGACCTGAAAACCAACAAGGGATAAAAATATGAGAATACCTTGGAACATGCTGGGTGAGACCAAGCAGTTCCATATGTACGGCTTTGAAAGCCAATCATGACGGCACACAGCTATAAAAGCTGTCTGTCGAAACAGGTTTATAATGTATTCGGCAAGTATAAAGATGGAGCTCATAAACATGTTGAATGCCGAACACATGAACAACAGAAGGGTAAAAGGGTAATTTGTAAATATAAATCTATTCAAATAACATATGCATAGGCTAATCCAACTAATCTGCCGCACGTTTAGCCTTCATGAACCCGTCAAGTATAAACTCAAGCAAAGCTAATCCACCGCATGATACCACTTGCTATAAGTCCACACCACTCCTTATAATTAGATTATTCCACCGCATGATACGATCTAATTATAAGAGGCTAAAAGCATACATATATCTGAACAGATCTATAAAAAACTCATTACTCATGTAAGCTTAACCAGAGTCGGCAAACTAACCGAACTGGGGTCCATGAAGAAGGAACATACAAGCAAAGCATGATTAAACTAATCTAAAACCTGCACCTGCCGCACGGTACCCAGCTCTATCAAAGCCTAAACATGATTAACATGTATGAACCCGCAACATGTAACAACCTAGATTGAAAGCTGATTCGGCCATCATGATCTTATGATTAGCAAAGCACAAGCAAACTTGTGAAACGAGGCCGAATAGAGATCAATCTAGATTGGGCAAAAGAGTGTTACAGGAATTAAATAAATAAAACACGTAACACATGATAACTTAATGAATCTACTAGATCTGTCAAATCTAATAGAGCGATAACTATTTTTACTCATGTCTTAATCCGCCGCACGATACAAGGCATAAGCAAAAACTTCCCGTCATAAGCTTAAATCCGTTGCACGATACTAAGCTTAACATACGAGACTACTTGCATCATATCTAAATCCACCGCATGATACTAGACATGATAGCAAGGTTGCCGGTACTTACGAAGGTCGACGGATCGATGATTCCTCTCGAAGAACTCGACGACAGGACTTAGGGACTCGAAGATGGCACGGGGCCGTTTTGTATTGATGTGGTTGTGAACACTTTTTACAATAGTCAAGGGCTTATATTTATACCCTGGACGCAATACAAGTCCTAAGAGGACATGACTATGAAATATTAAAGGAAAATACAATATTCTTGGCCTTCAACTCCTTTCGGAATCACCATTGCCTTAATTGTCACAATTTTGTTGCCCGATCGGCTCTCGTTTCCGTCGTTTCAATGGAAACTCCCTTTTCTCAGAATAGCCGGCCGCATGAGCAGTTGCCGAATCCTTGGAAACTAGCCGACCGCATGGATACTTGCTGAATGCCTTATACGTCCATCTCCGCACACTGGACATGCATGCCGTCTTCTAGCCTTTCCTTCATCGTGAAGCCATTCATGCTAAATATAGAAGTGGACGTCGAGATGGCATGCTTTATTATATTGCCTTCTTTGCATGCTTGCCACATCACAACGCCACCAAATCCAACTCCTGGCCAATGAGATCAGAACCCTCTGCTCCTTGAATACTCGTTTAATCTGTCACGGTCATGGTCGATTATCCTCGTGATCGGCTTCTCTTGCCATATCTATTTCCTGAATGGAGTAACCGACCGCTTGGCCGTCTACCGAATGCTCTTCTCACTGCTCGTTGGGTCCACCTGTCATCTTCTCAATATTGACCAAAATCCAGTGTTAACAGGAGTATATAGCCTAGGATCAGATTAGCCAAAAGGTGGCAACTCAAGTTTTGCACACCCGCATTAATGAGCTTGAGGGGAAACTAAAGACTGCTGTTGGCGAGCGGGATGCGGCGAACCAGCGGGAAATTGAGTTCCTCTCCAAGCATGCTAGTAGTGAACAGAAGTTCAAGGAGGCTAAGAAACAATTATCCGGTAAGTCGATCGTGAATTTTAGTGTCCTTAGTTTTTTGAAGTCATAGTACTCATCCACTTCTGTGTTTTACTTTTCAGAGTCGCAAAGTCTTGCAACGGGATGGCAGAATGCTTTCAACCGTATGGAGGTGGAGCGTGAGGAGGTATTGCTAATGCACAAAGTACTCTCCAAGAAGCCAAATTGATCCGTGAGGGTGCTGACCGAGACCTGCTGCAGGCTTTGAAGTCGACCAAGGAGTCGCGAGAAGCTCTGGAGGCGGTTCAGGCGCAACTAAGGGAGTCACATGAGTCTCTGGAGACTTCACAGGATTCCTTGAAGGCGCTGGAGCAAGCTGTAGAGCCGGTCCTTGACTTGGTCCCGCGCCCCGAAGGAGTTGACTGTGGGTGAGCTACTGATGCGTAGTCTATCTTTATTTCACAGTCGCTGGCCCATGATTTGAATTCAATTGCCATGAAGGGAGAACCAAGATCAGTGATAATTCTATATGGCATCCCAAAGCGATGAAAGATGCTCTGCATGAATTGAACTGATTTGGATGCATTGAATTTGACCAGTGGCATGTACTCGATCCATTTAGTGAATTTGTCGATCGCCACGTAAACATACTCAAATCCTCCTGGAGCACACTTTAGAGGACCCACCATGTCGAGTCCCCAACATGAGAAGGGCCACGACGGTAGGATACGAATCAACTCGTGAGCTGGGACGTGCTGTTGCTTGGTGAAGAACTGACATGATTGACAGCGACGGACTAAGTCTTCTGCATCTTTCAGGGCGGAGGGCCAATAGTACCCCGATCTGAAGATTTTTCTGACTAATGTCCTTGATGCTGCGTGATTGCCGCAACACCCAGAATGAACCTCATTCAGTATGTCTTTGCCTTCTTCTGGTGAAATGCACTTGAGGAGGACTCCTGATGAGGCACCGTGTCGATATAGCTTGTCCCCGACTAAATCATAATTTTTACTACGTCTGGTTACTTGCTCTGCTGCGGTTTTATCACTTGGCAATTTATGCTCCTTGAAGTAGTCAATGAAAACTTTAGTCCAGTCGGGTGCTAGATATAAGATCTGTGTGGAGGGTGCTGGATCGATCTCTTCCTTCTCTTAGATTGAGGGTTTGGATAGCTCGTGTACAAAGGTGCCACTAGGGACTAGGGCCCTGTCAGATCCCAACTTTGCTAGGATGTCTGCAGCTACATTGAGATCTCGGGTGATATGAATAAGTTCCAGACGTGAGAAATTTTTCTCTAGTTTGCGGACTTCAGCGCAATAGGCGTTCATTGTTTCCTTGGTGCAGTCCCAATCTTTGTTGACTTGGTGAATCACCACAGAAGAATCACCATATACTAGGAGTCGCTTGATACCCAATGTGACTGCTAGCCTTAACCCGTGTAGTAGCGCCTCATATTCTGCTTCATTGTTGGTAGCTGACCACATAATTTGCAGAATGTATTTGAGTTGCTCTCCAGCGGGTGATACAAATAGGACTCCGGCACCTGCTCCTCTGAGTTTTAGGGACCTGTCGAAGTACATCTTCCAGTGTTCTGGAAAAGCATCGTCTTGAATCTGTTGGAATTCTGTCCACTCGGCGACGAAATCAGCCAGGGCTTGCGACTTGATAGCTTTTCATGGAGTGAACTTGATATTGAGTGCCCCCAACTCGACTGCCCATTTGGAAATTCTTCCTGTGGCATCGCGGTTGTGGAGGATTTCTCCCAATGGAAAATCCGTGACAACTGTGATTTCGTGGGCTTCGAAGTAGTGCCGTAGCTTCCTTGATGATATGAGTAAAGCATAAAGCAATTTTTGAACTTGCGGGTACGTGACCTTAGAGTCGGAGAGTACCTCACTGATGTAGTATACTGGTTGTTGAGTATTGAAGACGTGCTTCTGATCTTTGCGTTCCACTACTATTGCTGTGCTCACAACGTGTGTGGTAGCCGCAATGTATAGCATCATTGGTTCCCTGGGTTCTGGTGGTGTTAGTATATGAGAATTGGTAAGGTATCTTTTGAGATGTTCAAAGGTCCTGTCTGCTTCTTCCATCCACTCAAATTTATCACCGGCTTTGAGCAATTTGAAGAAAGGTAGTCCCTTTTCTCCCAACCGTGAGATAAATCTGTTAAGTGCAGCCATACACCCAGTGAGCTTTTGAATGTCCTTGACTGAAGTTGGTGGCTTCATACTAATGATAGCCGTGATCTGCTTTTGACTAGCCTCGATGGCTAACGAGGAATCCGAGAGAATTGGCCTGAGGGTACTCCGAATACACATTTTGTGGGGTTGAGCCTCCATTTGTAGGTGCGCAGTCAGGTAAAGGTTTCCTCTAGGTCTGATATTAGGGTAGTCAGATCCTTTGTCTTTATAACCACGTCATCAACGTAAGCTTCCGTGTTGCGGCCGTTTTGGTCGCCCAAACAATCTTGGATAGCCCGCTGATAAGTGGCTCCTACGTTCTTCAACCCAAAGAACATGGTTTTATAACAGTAGGCACCGAAGGGAGTTATAAACAATGTCTTTGGTTGGTCTTCTTCTTTGAGAGCGATCTGATGGTACCCTGAGTAACAATCCAGAAAGGATAATAGAGCAGAACCGGCGGTGGCATCAACTATATGATCTATCCTCGGTAATCCGAAGGGATCCTTTAGACAATGCTTATTGAGGTCCGTGTAGTCGACACACATGCGCCACTCTACGGAGTTCTTTTTCTTTACTAGTACTGGGTTAGCTAACCACTCGGGGTGGAGAATTTCTCTGATGAACCCGGCTGCGAGTAGCTTAGCTATTTCCTTCTTGATTGCCTCTTTCTTCTCTGGTGAGAATCGTCGTAGTCTTTGCTTGATGGGCCTGGAACCCTCTTTCAATTCTAACTTGTGCTCAGCCAAGTCTCTTGGAACACCTGGCATGTCAGCCGGCTTCCAAGCAAATATGTCTTTGTTTGCTCTGTGGAACTTAGTGAGCGCGAGTTCCTATTCTTCAGATAGGTGAGCACTGATAACCGCCGTCTTTGAGGGATCGCCGATTTCCAGGTCGATAGTTTTTTAGAAACTTCTGCTGAGGGTTGGATAGTACCTGCCTTTTTGGTTGGGATTTCTGAATCTCCAGGTTTTGCGTTATGTACCATTTGCGCGAGTCCCTGTACTTCCAGGGTAAGTTGAGCTTTTTCGGCTATTTGGACAGCTTCTGTGTCACAGTCGAAGGACTGCTTTAAGTCACCTTTGAAGGTTAGAATGCCCTTAGGACCCGACATCTTTAGCAGAAGGTATGGATAGTGTGGTACTGCCATAAACTTGGTGATTGCTAGTCGTCCAAATATGGCGTGGTATGATGACTCGAAGTCTGCTACCTTGAAACGGATGTACTCTGTTTGATAGTTGGTCTGAGTCCCAAAAGTTATGGGCAGTATTATCCTTCCGAGTGGTATAGCCTCTTTCTGGTACTATACCGTAAAAGGGGGCGTTTGATGGCGTAAGTTGAGTTGCTATGTCTAAGTTCATCTTGCGTAGGGTACTTGCGAAGATGACGTTGAGTCCTGCTCCTCCATCAATGAGTTCTCTTCCCAATTTGAACCCGGCGACCGTAGGATCCAGTACTAGCGGGTAATGCCCTGCATTTGAGACGCTGGCCCATTGATCTGCTCGAGAGAAATTGATCGGATGCTCAGACCAATTGAGGTATCTGGGGGTTGCGGGTTCGGTTGACATGATTTCCCGCAACAAAAGCTTCAGAAGGCGCTTGTTATCACTGGTGGTGACTCCCCAAATATAACATTGATGGTAACTTTGGGGTGTTGGATACCACCGACGTCCTGCTAAGGGTCTTCGGCTACTTTCTTCCCCTTGTCTTTTTTATTTTTGTTGAAGTCAGAATTTAGACCTCGCTCTTTAAGTTGTCAACAATGCCTAGCCTGGTGTCCTCCTTTTGGATGGAAGGGACATGGGCCGTCTAGGAGGTCGTCGAAGCTTGAAGGTTTGTTCCCTTTCTTCCGAGGTTCCATGGCTGCAATAGTGTTGTCACCGGTTCTTTTGCGGGTGTTTTGCTGAGCAGTCTGGATTCCTCTCTGGTTATTTCCCCGATCACCTTGCGTGTTCCTCTCGGGGAAGCGCTCCTGTGTGCGTTCTTCTGTTGCCATCATGGAGTTTATGGCCCGATAGAACTCGTCGGCGGTGGTCGGGTCATGCTTGATGAAATCCTTGTAATTGTACCTTTCACAAATTCCATTGCCGAAAAGGTCAATTACTTCTCTATCTATTATGTCTGAGATTGTGGAGCGGATCTCGGAGAAGCGTCTGTAGTATTCCCGCATTGTCTCGTTTTTCTGCTCCTTGCAGGTTCTAAGCTTAGTCCGAGGGTCTGATCTCTCCGGACACCCGCAAAGTTCTCTATGAAAATGCGGTGAAGTTGTTCCCAGGAGTCAATGGACTCGGGCTTAAGTCTGTCGAACCATGCAAGAGGCATTGTCTCTAGAACCATGGGGAGAAATAATGCTTTGACATCATTGCTTCCTCCTGCTAACTCGACTGCTTGAGCATACAGCGTGAGCCACCGTCTAGGTTCTATTTTTCCGTCGTACTTGGAGTAGTTCCCGGGTTTGAACTTTCGTGGAAACGGGACTGCTCGGAGCCTCTGGGAAAAATAGGGGAAGCGATCAACTGCGTCGGATGCTAAGATGTCGATTCCTCGATATGATGATTCAGCTCCTCCTTCGACTTGGTCAGGGACTCGGTTGCCCAGACGACTCCTGGCCGGGACTCGGCTAAGTCGCTCATGAATAGGTCACCTCTGGTTTGGATGAGATGAGTCCTGATCATCAGCTAGGGACTCAAGGTTTCTACCTTTGAGTTGTAGCGCGGTAGTCTGAAGCATGATCAATCGTCATTCTTCATCAGGGGTGCGGTTGTCTTTGGCTCCCATCTCCATAGCTAAAGCCATGATGTTTTGGTAGGGTGTCTGATATACCTTGTGACCAGCGACCCTCATGAATTCAAGTTCGAGGTTGCGTGAACAGTCAGCTCGTCGTCAATTGTGATCATTCTGGGACTGGATCTCCTGATCACGCAGATTACGAGCTTGACGTTCGGCTTCCTCTTCCAGACGCCTTCGACTATTATATTCTTCAAGTCGGACTTGGTAGCACTCCATGGCCTCCTTATGATGAGTTGCTCGCCTTCTACGGGCGTCTTTTGCCAAATTCCTCCTTAGTCTTTCTGCTTTTAAGGTCTCGGTTTCACCGGGTCCTTCTGGATCATCATCAGATATCATACTCAAGGTCTCATCATCTTGGAAGACATTTGGAGGAGTCGGAGGTCGTAGAGATGACTGGTGTCCTGCCATGAAGACTTCGCGAGTGTAGCCTTGGTTTATTGATCCCGACGTAACCGATTCCAGGGTAGAAGCACTGGAGATTAGCTCTGTTGAGGTATCGTGCTCCTTAAAGGGGAGTTGATGTCCATATTGGTAAGGGACTTGTTGGTTGATTGTGCCAACCAACCTAGCCGGGGCTGGTTGTATTGGCCAATGGACGATGTTACCTTCCTCAGTTGAGCTAAAAACGAGTCCCTGCTGAGCTCCTGTCAGAGGGATCTGTTGAAGCCTCTGGAAGTTTGATCCAATCAACTCTTGAAAGCTTTTGGCTGAGTTACGCAGTCCAAAGGGGATATGGTGTCTGGAATCCGAGTCCTTTCCGGATTGAGAGTTCGTATCCGAGTAGGAGTCGGATGATTCTGCCTGGTCCCCAGATTCTTGCGATTCCTGGAATGTGAGGTTTGCTAGGTCTCGGGTGAGATGATATGCGTTTGGCGTGGCTTGCACTTCTGATTCAGTTTGAAGTTGTCGATGAAGCTTCCCTTGATCATCTGCGATGCAAGTCCACGAGCCAAAAACAAAAATTGATCCCGCCGAGAACATGTTGAAGTGGTTCGTCGAGCTCTTGATCGCAGAATTGCCGAGAGCCCTTGCCTGGCGCGCCAGCTGTCGGTGTTTGTGTTTACACCAGATTTTGGACCGAAAAAGATTATTGTTTTGTAAGCACAAACGACTGGTTTATTAAGGAAGAAATCGACCAGAAAAATGAAGAAGCTTATATGGGTTCAAGCGTGACTAGAAGGATTCGTGCGGACCAGCATGATGGGCTTCGAAGACGTGACACGGGCTCAACCAAGGAGTTCAAGTCCGAGTCGTCTTTCATTTTTTACCTATTATGTAACTTAGTCGTGTTAGGTCAGGAGTCAACCGGGTTATAAATAGCTAGAAATCCGAATTTTGTAGGGACATCCAATCAATCAATACATCGCCCCTCAACCAAAACCCTAGGAGTAGGAGTAACGTAGATCTCGGCGAGACCTTCAATCAGGCAGGGCTGCATCGACATCGACCGACCTCCGGTTTGCTTGTAAGTTTCACCAATGGCTTATGTCACCGTCTAATAAGGTTGTATTTGGCATCGACCAAACTCTTATTAAGCTATGGCATGACTAGTTATCGGTTTAAGCTCGTCTTTTGTAAGACTGTCTTGACTCTGATCAATCTCTTACTTCAGTCGATCTTAGCTAGTTATCGACTCTATTGGCTTGGCAGGCTAGTAGATTCATTAAGTTACCAATGTTGTTTTATGTTTTAATTTTGTTTCTTTATGTTTTAAACAACATTTTGCCCAATCAAGATTGACAAAGTAGCTCAAGCCTAAAAGATGCTTCGCTTCAGTTGTTTTGAAGTTTACACGCTCACAACAGAGAAAATAGCCGATTCAAGCCTTTCATCGACTATTTTGTCAATCTTGGTTGTTACATGTTGTGCGTTCGAGATACCCGATAAAATCACGATTTGACCTGAGAGCAGATAGATTTGATCTAGTATGTTTATTACGGCTATATTTCTGAACCCCACTGATATACATAATAGATCAAGTTTGTTTATTTTAGATTAAACCATGGTTTTAATGGGTAGATCTTGTTCGTGCCTCATGGACCCAGAATCGGCTAAAATAGTCGATCCAGTCACGCTCTCTTCATAATGTGTTCTTTTAAATGGCTTGGAATTAACGGATCTACTCTTTGCATGAGACGTGATCTAGCTTGATCATCATTAAGGCTATATGGAGACACCCCACTATTGTTGTTTAAGCTATTTTATCGATCTATTTGTTATTATGGATGTATGGAGACACCCCACTATTAATGAATAGAACTGTTCGTGCAATTAACCGATACGTTGTTTTCATGTCATTTAGATGTACGCATAGATCTTTATTCTGTTAACATCTTTCAAGCTTACCGGCTGTTTGTTTATTATAAATACTCTTTCACATATGTTATAGCCGTTATGCTTTATGTCTTTTTCAATGCCTTTCATGCAATCTCTTAGGAGTTGACTTTGTAGTCAAAATCCTAAAGACAAGTGGCTATATCAGAGCCGTATAATTTGGATCTGTCTGGCACCAAACCGGCTGGTTCCACAATTTAAAAAACTTTTCTTCTCCTTGTCAATTACAGGTCAAATTGACTGGCACGCCTGAAGTCGATCTCGATAAGATTCGGCTCCACCATACATTGAAGGTTCAGGAGGTCAGGACCTTGCTCTGCACCCCTCTGAGAACCGTGTGCACGAGTGTGTTGGTGTGACCGACCGAGATTTTACGTCAACAGTTTGTTAACCGACAACTCGTCTTGGGGATTCCTAGACGATTTGTTCGGTGGGGATCGGCGTTCGTAGAACTCGGCGAGTACACAGGGACAACGATTTATACTGGTTCAGGCCGCTTAATAGCGTAATACCTTACGTCCAGTGGTGGCGTGTGCCTTGTGTTATGATTCCAGATTCAATAATAGAGGTGTATGCCCGCTTCCCCTTATATAATCAGGTGAAGCTTGGCATGTACCGAGTCCTAGTCGATTATAACAAAGGAGTCCTATTCTAATTACATGACTTCCTTTAGAACTCGACTAAGTTACAATGAGAGTCCTAATCCATGTCCACTTCGTAGCATGTCTTCGGATCTTCTCGCGACGTCCAGGGTTAGTCCGAGTAATCATCTTCTGATGATGTCTCTGGTATTCTGGTCCGTCACCATCATGAGTAGCAGGTGTTGTAAACAAAGAGTCTATCATTGATGCAGCATGATTAAGTCTCTTGGTTCTATAATGAAAACTAAATGGCGTGCTTTAGCAAAGCTTTGGGAGGTGTGTTCCAGTACATGTACGAAGTCACTAAGCTAGAGGGGCAGTACAACAAGTTTAGTGCAATGAATCTCTGCAAAGAAACGTGACTAGCTTCACAATTGCTGATAGGTAGTTCCATGTTGATGGATCAATGCCTTGTGGAGTGTTTACAACAGATTTTGGACCGAGAAGTTTGATATTTTGTAAACATAAACGGCCGGTTTATTAAGAAAAAAGATCGGCCTGGAAATGTAAAAAGCTCGTATGAGACCCTGAAGCTTCATGCGGACCAACACAACAGGCTTCGAAGACATGTCGGACTCGACCAAGGAGTTCAAGTTCGGGTCGTCTTTTATTTTTCCTTTTTTGTAGTCTACTCGTATTAGGGCAGGAGTCAACCGGGTTATAAATAGCTAGAAGCCCGGATTTTGAAAGATACGCAATCAAATCAAGCACAACCGACCCCCGGCCAAAACCCTAGGAGTAGAAGTAACGTAGATCTCGGCGAGACCTTCAATCAGGCAGGGCTGCATCGGCATCGACCGACCTCCGGTTTGCTTGTAAGTTTCACCAATGGCTTGTGTCATCGTGCAATAAGGCTGCATTGGCATCGACCAAACTCTTGTTAAGCTATGACATGTCTAGTTATCGATCTAAGCTCGTTCTTTGTAAGACTGTCTTGACTCTGATCAATCTCTTGCTCTAGTCGATCTTGGCTACTTATCAGCTCTATTAGCCTGGCAAGCTAATAGATTCATTAAGTTATCGATGTTGTTTTATGTTTTATTACTTTATTTACGTTTTAAACAACATCCTGCCCAATCAAGATTGACAAAATAGTCTGCGCCTAAAAGTACGCTTAGTATTGGCTGTTCCGAGGTTTACACGCTCATGATAGAGGAAATAGCCGATACAAGCCTCTCATCGACTATTTCGTCAATCTTGGTTGTTACATGTTGTGCGTTCGAGATATCTGATAAAACCGTGATCTCATTTAAGAGAAGATAGATTCGATCTAACATGTCTATTACGGCTATATTTCTGAACCCCACTGATATATATGGTAGATCAAGTCCGTTTATCTCAGATTAAATCATGCTTTTGTCGGGTAGATCTTGTTCGTGCCTCATGGATCCTGTATCGGTTGAAATAGCCGATCCAGTTATGCGTTCTTCATAATATGTTCTTTTAAGCGGTTTGGAATCAACGAATCTACTTTGTGCACGAGACGTGATCTAGCTTGACCATCATCAAGGCTGCATGGAGACACCCCACTGTTGGTGTTTAAGTTATTTTATCGATCTATTTGTTATTATGGCTGCATGGAGACACCCCACTGTTAATGGATAGAACTGCTTGCGCATTTAGTCGATTGGTTTCATATCGTTTAAACGTACATATAGATCTTTAATATCCTTTAAGCTTATCGGTTGTCTGTTTATTATAAGTATTCATCTCACATATGTTATAGCCGTTATGCTTTGCATCTTCTTTCGTCATTTCACATTGCAATCTCGTGGGAGTTGACTTTTTAGTCAATATCCTAAGACAAATGGCTATATCAGAGCCGCATAATTTGGAACTGTCTGGCACCAAACCGGCAGGTTCCACGATTTGACGATGTTTGTCTTCTCCTTGTCAATTACAGATCAAATTGACTGGCACGCCTGAAGTCGATTTCGCTGAGAATCGGCACCACCGCTCGCTGAAGGTTCAGGAGGTCAGGACCTGCTCTGCACTCCTCTGAGAACCGTGCGCTCGAGTGTGCTTGGCGTATCCCGACCGAGATTTTGCGTCAACATGGAGTAAATAAATGGTCAAGTCACCGATAAATTCAGATGAGAATATGAACCATTGTTAAGATGCATTGTACTAGTCCTGATACTTGTCCCTTTAAGCAAAGGAGCTGCCTTGTTATCAATATAAGGACTATATTTTTCTTGTCGACATGCATGCTTGCAATCATGCCTCTAGAATTAATAGCCGTGTCAGCGTGTTTGTGGTGAAGTGTGATCAAGCTCCTTGACTAACAAGGTTAGGAGAATATTATTGACAACTTACTCCACGACCGACGAGGCCGGAGATGTCTAGTCCTGACCGACGAGGCAGGATATTTACTTGTTCGTGACCGACGAGGCCGAACATTTTCACACACTTCACTCTAAACTCCGTGACCGACGAGGCCGGATAGCATACGCCATTGACTGACGAGACTGTGGCAATTCTATTGTTATTTAATATTGTGGTATTATTACTTGGAGATTACAACACTCAAGACCTGAAGATACGACCATCAGCGCAGCTTAATCAGAGGTCGTCTGCGGGATGCACGCAGATGTAATTAACCGTTGGCTTCACGAGGCCACAGGAACTAAGAACTACACGTCGACCTGTCTTTCAGATGTATCAGGCGCAATGAAATATAAATCCCAAGTGGGAACGTGTATTTTGTAATTCTCTACAGAATTAATAAAGATCAGAGTTCCCCGAGTTTTGTTGTCCATTTAATTTATTTTGTATACAATAGTATACTGGCACGTCCGTACATTTATTTATTCATTCACCCTTAGGGCGATTCTCGCCTAGTCGGGAGATGTTTCCTTTCGGCGAAACATCAAGTCCAGGAATAACCATTGATAACCATTAAGTAATGCATGTACAGTGATATTTTTATCCTCACACAAAGTAAACAGCAGAGGAGCAACAGTAGCTAAAGGATCTTTATAAATCCAAGCATCCAACCAAAATCTGGTTAATTTCCCATCCCCACATGAAATTTTCCCACCCTGAAGATAAAAATGTTTGATTTTAACTAACTCAGACCAGATAGGAGAATCATTTAGCCTAGGACCAATCTCATGAATTGTCCTATCTTTCATATATTTGTATTTAACAATGTTTTGCCACAACCCATCTTCTTTTTCCAATTTCCACCACCATTTGCACAGGAGGCTAATATTCAACTTTCTAAGGTCCTTCAGGCCTAAACCACCCTTCCTTTTGATTTTACAAATAGTTTCCCACTTAACCAGATGATATTTTTTCTTAGTACCCCTCCTTGCCAGAAAAAAGATCTTCTTATTTTATCCAAACTATCCACAATCCCTTTAGGAAAAAGATAAACAAACATATGATAAATTGGGGAGTTATTCAAACTTGCACTAATCAAGGTTGAACGTCCATCAATTGAAAGGGATCCACCTTTCCAGACATCCAGTCTTTTTTTTTCCTTTATCGACCAGTGCTACCCAATCCTATTTTTTCAATCTGCTAGGACTAACTGGCACCCCAATGTATTTAACAGGGAAAGAGCCAATTTGATAGTTGAAAATCTCAGCATACTTCAAACCTAGATTATCATCATCATTGATCATAAAAATTCACTCTTACTGAAGTTTATTTTAAGACCTGCCAACATTTCAAACATATACAGTAAAAGCTTCAAATGCAAAGCCCCTTGTAAATTGTTTTGGAGAAAGATAATAGAATCATCAGCATAATGAAGCACAGCCACCCCATGGGGAATAATATGACTGATCAGCCCAGTAATTAACCCATTGGCTTGTGCATTATGAATCATTCTAGTTAAGAAATCAGCCACAAAATTAAACAAAAGTGGGGACAGTGGATCCCCTTGCCTTACTCCTTTAAAACTTTTGATATAGGGGCCAACTTTATTGTTTATTTTCACACTTACTGTTCCTCCAGATACCACCTGCTTAATCCAGCGACACCATCTCTCCGGAAAATTTTGTTTCTCAAGACATTCAAACAAAAGATTCCAATTCACTTTATCATAAGCTTTTTCAAAATCAAGTTTCAAGATCACCCCAACTTCTCTCCTAATTTTTGTTTCATGAATAATCTCATGAATACACATGATCCCAGACATAATATTCCTATTTTTCATAAAAGCAGTCTGGGTAGGATGGATCAGTTTCTCTGCCACTGGTTCTAGTCTAATTGTTAACGTTTTGGTAATCAATTTGTACAAGCAATTCAACAGACAAATAGACCTAAACTGCTGGATTTTTTATGCTTCTTTTATTTTTGGCAGCAGAGTAATGATTCCATAATTCAGTTTACACACATCAACTTGGTGTTTAAAGAAATCATCAACAAATTGTAAAATATCTTTTTAACAAAAGACCAGCAGCCCTGATAAAATTCGATGGGTATCTTGTCAGGCCCTGCTGCTTTTTTTCATCAAGTCCAGGGCATTTTTTACCTCCACTTCAGTAAAAGGTCTACTAAGTTTCTCTTTGTCCTCATGTGACACTTTTGGAATATAATTCCAGAAATGAGAACTCATTTACACATCTGAAACAGCAGGGGGCCCAAACAACTCGGAATAGAACTCAGTAGCAAACTCTAAAAGATTATCATCACCCTCCACTGAATTCCCATGATTTTCCAAGTACACAATAGTATTTTTCCGTTTTCTCCCATTTGCACACTTATGAAAGTACGAAGTGTTACAATCCCCTTTGAGTAGCCAATTTTCATGACATCTTTCGTACCAGTATTTTTCCTCCATCTCAAGTCCTTTAAGATTTTCACCCAAAAGCCATGTCTTCCTATCAATCTATAGGCCAGATAAGCCCACATCCTCCTCAATGATTTCTAATTTTGCCAACTCTTGTTGATTCTCCCTTCTTCTTTTTTCTAAAATCACCCTGAGACTTAAAACCCCATCCTTTGAAAAACTGCTTAAACAGTTTCAACTTCTGTTGTACTCTATCAAGAGCACTTTTAGCTTTGCAAGGATCCAGCCACAATTTCTCAACCAGCTTAAAAAATTGGGGATTATCTAACCAATTTAAATCAAATTTGAACTGCAAGCGAGGAAGACTTTCTTTTTTGCCAGTAGAAATAATCAAAGGATTATGATCAGAAATTTCCCTAGGTAATCTGCTTACAACTGCCATCGGGAACAAATCTTCCCAATCCTTAGACATTAACATTATATCCAGCTTTTCCAAAGTAGGAGGGTTTTGATTATTCGACCATGTAGACATACCACCACTCATAACCAACTCCCTAAGTTCATAAAAATGGATAATAGAATTGAATAAACTTGTATGCTTATGTACTTTATCCATAGTATTCTTCTCCTTCAAATATCTAATGATATTAAAGTCGCCACCAACAATATAAGGCTCAGTACATGTGGCACAAAAATTGGATAATTCTGTTAAAAAGGCTATTTATGCTCCTCTTGAGCAGATCCATGAACTACAATTAAATTCCATTTAACTCTAACAGACTTATCCCATAGATTCATTTGAATCACAAAATCAACTTGTTTAAAAGATCCAACATCAAATCTTTCCATATTAACACCCACCAAAATTCCCCTAGATTTACCTCTGGATGAATTTCAAACCCATAAAAAAATCTTGCTGAGGATCAAACTTCCTAAGTAAAGAGTCATCACAATTAGCAACCATTATCTCTTGGAGACCAACAAAATGAAATCTATGTTCTGAAATAAGATTCTTAAGAAAGCAGAGATACCTTTTTTCTTGAGGCCTCTACAATTCCAAAACAAACCATGGATTGTCATTTATTTCTTCCTTTTACATAGATTCTTCAGGATTTGAAGATCCCTAGAATCATGTAGGCCAGGATCTTCCTGGTCCCACTGTCTCCCCCCTAGGGAGAAGAAACATTTCTTTTTACCACTGGATTTTTTATTCATAAACTTCCTTGTCAACTCTTCTACTTTAGACTCCCCTTCCCAATTACTTTCATTGCAACTATCATCATTTTCAGGAATGAACTCCATAATTTCAACTGACTTATTATTGTTACACAAAGTTTGATACTTAGAAAAAGACAATCCCTAACCTGCTCAAGATCCTTAATCAAATCAAAAGTGACAAAATAATCACTAGACAAATTAACATCCATATCCTTAGCAATATTATTTAGCACACCATTAGGTATATCAGCCATTTTTTGAGGTTTATGAGGATTACCTTCCAAAGATCTCTTTTTTGCAATTGCCTCATTCTTCTCCACAGTGGTGAGATGGACATCCTTCTTCAACCTTTCACTTCTCCTTCTTTCTGGAACCAGCTGCACAGATTTTCCTTTTGCTTGAGTAGTCTCCTGCCCAACTTGCACCTCTGGCAAAACCAGCATCTCCTCCTCTTCAACAACAGTCAAAACACTTTCCTGAGAATCAATTGCCATTGCTGCCCCCTCTTGGAATTGCTGATTAACAACAACATTGGTAGCAGGATCCTTTATCACCTCAGCAGTAAACAGTGAGGTCTGACCATCATCTTTCCCCAACTTACTACAAACCATATCAGCATTGAATAAACCATCACCTCCCTCCTCTCCCACAATCATATGCCAAACTTGATGGTCCTTGTTCCCTTCTTTCTTGTTTTGACACTCTGATCCCACCTCAACATAAACATCAATTTTTCTCAATTTTTCACTTAGAGACTCACTCTCTACATCAGAATCATCAAAGGAATCAGGAATGTGAACTTTCTCTGCCATCTCAGTATTGTCACAGGGTCCATCCACCTTTTTACTCATTTTTTAGCTAGAAGCTTCACCACCCTCCTTCATCTTGGTACCTCCCCCTTCCTTACTTTCACACTTTTCCTCCTTGGAGCTGATGGCCACCGAGCTGGGACCCTTAGCACTGACTTGTTTCCCATCTTTGTTGTTAGGACCAACATCCTCAGCCCTAGCCTCCTTTGTACCAGAAGACTCACCCTGAGTTAAAGATTTAAAAGGAACTGCAGGTTTGTATTTCTTATTTGGGGGTTCCTTCTCCCCCACTTTGATGCCACTAGTGAGCACTTTACCAGCAGACTCTTCTTGAACTTCTCTTTCAAAACCAAAGTCATGGATAAACAAACCCAAAGATATCTCAGCAGTTCTTAGGACTTTGGTCAGATCCCTGCAAGCAATCCTCATTCTAACATAGTCAGCTCTCAGCCTAGTTTTCTCATCAATCTCCAACACTTTCCCCACCAGCCCACCCACCTTGGCCAGAGTTCTAATGGATCTCTGATCTCCAGGAATGTCACTAACCCTGAACCAAGCTTGTTGCAAAACACCTTTTGCACCAATTTTAGGAGACCACTGGTCCACCCTGATTAAAGCATCCACATCATTCATGGCCAAAGCCTTGAATTTCCAACAATCTTTGAGCATTTTGGCATTTGGGAATCTCATCACAAATTTGTTCTCCCCAATTTGCCTTACATTCCATTTCCAGGAATTGGAGCCAACCAGATATATAAACTCCTGTTCAATTTGTTTCCTAGTAGCCTGACCTTGGATGATGTTGATAACTCCTACACATTCCTTCTCCCTCGAAACTCTAGGATCAATACACTCTTCAATGAAAAAGAAGCTTTGGTCTTCCACCTGAGCAGCACATAGTTCTGGGCCAGTATTCCAAGGGATGCATCTCTTACAATTATAAGTTGTGTGATTATTGAAACCACAAATCTCACAGAAAAGCCTTCTACAATCTTTGGATAGATGATTTAACAGACCACATACATCACATGCAACCCTAGCAGGAACTTGATTAGCAGGAGGATTCAGAACAGGAGCTTTTTCCGGGTTACCTTGGTCATCCTATTTTTTCTGATCAGCAAGGATATTCAGATCTTCTTCTTCATCAGGCCCCCCTTTCCTCCCTTCCTTATGCGCTACCTGGTCCCACCTCTCTGCATCACCTTGAGCATTCTTCGAATCAACAGCAGCTTCGTTGCTCTCCTCAGTCTTCTAGTTTCTTCGCTTCCAGGTATTGCGGCCCTTTCCACTGCCGGGGCCTCTCCCCTGACCCTTTCCTTGGTCAGAACCCTGGCCCCAACCGCGGCCACCACCACCTCCCCAACCTTGCCCACCCGGATGGTTCCAACCACCTCCTTGATTCATCTTGACACGAACTGTCGGCGCAAGTTCAACCTGCACCGCCCTTGCGAAGGTTTTGCTTGGGACCTTCCAGAGATGGCTAACAAACTTCGCAATATTGGATCTGGCACAGATCTGGGGAGAGGAGGCGTCCAACCCAAACGAACTAGGGTTGGGAGGGGCCTATGACTGCGTGAAGGGGGGGGGGGGGGGTGGGGTTCCGGATAACCCCAGGCAGATCGGACTGGAGGTGATGAGACCCACCGCCAAAACTCACCTCAGGTTCACCTCCCCCTGGATCATCGATGCGTGTCCGCAGATCTGGCGCACGCCCTAGGATACCCAGAACACATCGCACCTTCGGAGGTAAGCGGAACCAAGGTCTCTGTCTTGTGGGAGCGCAGCCAGGACCGCACTCGCTCTGCTCCACGGCGATCGCCATTGATGCCTGCACAGCTTTTGCGCCATGCGCCCCCCACTTGAGGTAAATTGGAACTGACTTCAGCTTTACCACCTCCTCGTCAACAACCTCAAAAGGCACAAATCTTCGCTCTGATTCCCTTGAGAACAATTTTGCCGACGAATCAATTGGAAAACTTACTCCAGGAATCTTCGAACGCGAACTCAAACCACCGCACCCTCCACCTCCTTGAGCGACCGCCCGAGCAATTGAAGCTGAGAGCGTCAGGAACTCCTCGTTGATATCCACACAGGAAGACGACGACGAGAGATGGCCAGGATTGAACAGGGATGAGAGATCGGCGGAACAGGGTGGTGCGGCCGTCGCCGAGCGGAGGGGGGAGGAGGCGGTTATTTCCATGACCCCTGCTCCTGACATCACTCTCTAATTTAGGCTGCTACACTGCATCTACTACTCCCCATAACTAGCAAGGCTTCTTAAATCAAAACCCATAATCTCTACTACCTGCCTAACATCAAAAGCAGCGATAGTGTCTTGACAAATCACAGCAACATATTCACATGGCACACTCTGCCGAAACCCTCTCCTGTTCTTCTCGATGTACACCAAAACACCAACCAAATCCCCCAACACTTTACCCTAATCTGCACTTGAATCTACACTACATCCATCTCAGATTCACATCTACCCAAGCACCATGACCAGACCTCTCTATCTCACCTCTATCCACCAGCCAACCAACTAGGTACCTAGCAAAAGAAAAACACGTAATAGCAGGGATTCTCACCATTCAAACCCGCCATTGGATCGATCTTCGGTGATGCGCCGTCGATTTTCTCGGGAACAGAGCAGCAGTGTGCTGGGGACGAACGCGAGATGAAGAACTGCTGTGTGTGTCGCGGCGGCAGTGGCAATGCGTGCCTGCCCAAGCACCACGACCAGACCTCTCTATCTCACCTCTATCCACCAGCCAACCAACAAGGTACCTAGCAAAAGAAAAGCACGTAATAGCAGGGATTCTCACCATTCAAACTTGCCATCTGGATCGATCTCCGGTGATGCGTCGTCGATTTTCCCGGGCACAGAGCAGCAGTGTGCCAGGGACGAACGCGAGATGAAGAGCTGCTGTGTGTGTCGCGGCGGCAGCGGCAATGCGTGCGTGCAGCAGCCTGGCGGCGGTCGACTTGTGGTGCGCGTGTGCGGCAGCCTGAGGGCGATGGTCTACGATGGCCTCTGCCGGCAGGAGAGAGAACTGCCCGTCTTTATATCCAAGGCTCAGAGAGCCCATTGGGGTCGTGCTCCAAGGAAGAGTTGCTGTGGGAACCGTGTGCTCTCCCGTAGTGGCCACCGATCCTGAGTCCGAGCCGTGCTCGGCTCAGTGATTTCTCACCCTGGGGATTTATTCTCCATTATTTGTGTGCAGCTCTTAGGTATCTGCAGCCTCACACGTGGATGCGCCACAATGGTTAGGGTGACGTACTCGTCACGTACGGAGCCTGAAGACTTCGGATAGCTCTCAGCCACGTGCAACCGTTTCGTAGTTATAGATTGTAGGTCTAGTGGGTGTGTGGTATGAGTTAAAGTGTGAGTTCAGATACTACAGCTTGTACTCGAATTGTAGTTCAGATTCCTTTAGCAACAAATTAGTACTATACTGGCAGGCTGAATTATATATGGGCCGACGACAATATTTGCCCATTTATCAGGTACGTACATATACGTATAGGCGTTCACACGTATGTCGTTTAGAGATCCTGTACTTGCACGTAACACCGTCACTATCCAATGTGCCTTTAACCAGAATCGATTTCTTTCTCTCCCTCTTTTTTTTGAGCAATGGGTACGCATAACCAGCCAATCAGGTGGCTCACTCTTGTTGAGTCTTTTGAACAACAATAAAATAAAATAAATCCTTAGCGCCCATCACACATGAATTACGCAAAGAACCACTTAATATGGGTCATTAGTCACAATAATGCAAGCTTCATAAACGGACATAAATAATGATGCCGAGTATAAAATGTGACAAAATATCATATTACAACTGGTCATACGCCACCCGCTCCTCAAAAGAAGCATTCAGCGGGGATTCAGTCCCAGCGAATCCCGTGATAGCATTCACGCATGTCGAGTACTGTGACACCTACTCCACGGCTGACCCGTAGTACGACCAAGGCTCTCTAGCTCGCCTGAGCCCCCAGCCAAGGCTCGGGCGAATCGCCCTCTTTCCGTCTCGCCCGAGGCTCCAGGGGCAGGCCTCGACCGAAGCTTACCGCCTTGATCGAGGCCTACGCAACAAGCCTCGGATAGAAGCAGACAAAACCTGCACGAAGCATGGTTCGAGCGGTCACATCCTTAACCGTACGTGCCAACAAGCCCACACGCAAACCCCGTATATCACGAGCCCTCACAGCGCTGGCTGCACACCTGCACGATGCGTGCGGTAGGCACAACACGGAGTCGTCCCGTCATCACCTACTCCCGAAGTGATGACACGGGGAAGCCGGACACTGTAATGATCGCGACCACCGATAGGACTCAAGGCCAGGTACGGGCGTCCCGGGAGTTCACCCCTCCAACACTCCAGAGCCATGGGCCGCGCAGGCCTTGGCACCTCACGGAGTCAAAAACACAAGAAGAGCATGGCTTCACAGTTTCCCCACGATGCGCATAACCAACAAGATCAGTCGTCCCGAGCACGACTCGACCACACCGCAAAGACGAGGCCCACAACCACAACTACGAAAGCCGATGTCCTTATATTCCCACGGAGGGAGGCCACTGTAAGTGCAATCAAGCCCTATGTGGGTTTTGGTGTTGATAACCACCTAATTAGAGGACTAATGAGATTTGTCGAGATGACTTGCAGATAGTTTGTTTAGAGGATGTTGAACAGGTTGGAAGGACCCCCAAATTGCAAAGAATGGCCCTGAACTCATGGAGGTTCAATTTCATTTGTATTTTGAATATTGAGTTTAGGAAAACCGGACTATCGAGGGAGATTCTAGAACAGTCTATCAGATTGTGGAACCAATTGCTCAAAATTCCAGAATAACATCCTCATACCCAGCCAAACCAGCCAACCAAATTTCAGATTCATCAGTGTTGTTTGGCCAGGGCGGCAGTGCCTCCCATTATGGGTGCCAGTGCCGCCTTCAAATCTGAATCTGATTCAGATGTATAAATACAATCCAGAAACATTGCAACGATACCTTCTTCCAGCTCCCGACTCTCAGACCGTTGCAACAGCTCTCAGACACAGGTCTCTCTCCCCCATTGTTGCTTCTTCACCTCCTCAAGAGATCTAGTGATTCCACCATTAAAACTTGAGAGAAAAGGCAGCAAAACACTCTTGGAGAGTCGGTCTACCGATTCCCATTGTCTATGAGCAGTTGGTTCACGTTTGGCCGGCGGTGCTAGGGTTCTTTACTCTTGGAGCTTGGTCCTAGCTGGCTAGGCGTCTCCCAAGAGCTTGCCAACTCGTGTGGCAGCCTTGGGAGGTTTGTAAACATCTTGTGCAACTAAGAAATCACCCCTCACTTCAAGAGTTTACTCTCTTGACTTGAGAACGAGGGAAAAGAGCAAGCCTAGGTGGCTAGCTCATCCTTTTGTGGAGACCTCAACAACGTGGAGTAAACAAACCTTGGTGGTGAGCTGAACCACGGGATAAATCTTGTGTCACTTGTGCTATTTATTCATTGCTGTTATTTGCTCAGTTTTAGACAATATTAGGTTGATGAAAGCAATCCATACAAGCTATTGATTTCTGTGGTATTCAGTCTTCGAACTGAATCTGTTAGCTATTTCTATACATTATATTGCTTACTCTGAGTAGCTCGAGCCTGCAAAATTGCAGTCCATTCTGTGCAGATTTTGAAGAGCGGCAGTGCCGCCCTGTGATCTCACCTCTGTTCGAGCTGAATTTTTACAGGCCTATTCACCCCCCTCTAGGCTAACATATACTTCCATAAGTTCCTACAAGTGGTATCAGAGCGGGTTATCTCAAAGATGCTTCACCGCGTGAGATATGTAAGTTGATGGTGATGCTTCGCCCATTCTTCGAGAAAAGGGAGATACAGTGGAGTTAGAGGATCTTGGTGACAACAGGGAGTTGTCCATGTCGACGGCGGATGATGCCACTGTCAAAGATGACAAGACCATCGATCCCGAAAGGAAGCAAGCAAGAAAAGATAGAAAAGCAAAGAAAGCCGCAAGAGACAAAAAGAAGCTTGAGAAGCTACTCAAGGAGAAGAAAGAAAGAAAAGAAGCAAGAAGAAGGAAAAGAGAAGAAAGGCTCAAGAGGAGGACAACAAGAAAGCAAGAAGAAGAAAAGGAGGAGTATGATGCATCATCTAGTGAGCTATCCACTAGCTCGGATGATGGAGATGATGATGTATCATACCATGCTTCCAAGGGCAGCAAGAAGATGAAGGACAAGAGCAAGGGCAAGGATAAGAGCAGCACCAACAAGAAAGACGCCACCGTATCCTTCAATTATTCTTGTTTAACTAATAGTGATCGCAAGTCCTTTATAAGTCTGCCCGCGGGCAAGTTGCCTCATTTCGATGGGACCAACTTTGCCAAGTGGAAGCACTTGATGAGTGCTTATCTTGTAGGTATTCATCCGGGGCTTTGGGAGATAGTGGTGAGTGGAATTCAGGCACCAGTGGATCCCAAACACCCCACCAAAGAAGAGATTGCAGCTATCCACCTCAACGACCAAGCCACAAGCATACTCCTTAGTCCCTTGGATGGAAGTGAGTACAACCGTGTGATGAATGTCAACGAGGCAAAGCAGATTTGGGACACTTTGCACATTGCATCTGAAGGTGTTGATAAGGTTAGAAAGGCAAAGATTGACTTGTTGATGGCAAAACTCAATCGGTTTGTGATTCATGATGGAGAAGGGCCACAAGAGATGTTTGATAGAATGATGGTCATAGTTGGAAAGATTAGAGGCTTTGGTGGAGATGAGCTAGATGACCACAAAGTAGTGAATATCATGTTGGAAGCTTATCTACCAAGAAATGAGACCGTGGTTGCCTTGATTAGAGACAAGAAGCAATTCGAGTACTTCACTCCCAATGATGTACTTGGAAGAATATTGACCTTTGACATGCAAAGAGAAGAGGCAAATGAGAGAAGAAAGCTAGGAGAGCTGCAAGCCAAGTTAGAAGGCTTGAAAGTGAAGGATGTTGCTCTTAAAGCCAATAAATCAAGCAAGCAATCAGCTGCTAGCAAGGGAAAGGGCAGCAAGCAGGCATCAACTAGCAAGCCAAAATCTACCAAGCAAGTCAAGGTGGAAGAAGAAGAAGCTACCACATCAAGTGAGTTTGAAAGCAATGATGAACAAGGTGACAACATAGAAGACATGGCTCTTTTCATGAGAAGATATGGCAAAGGGATCAAGGACCAAGGCTATAGGGTTGTGAGAAGGAAGTTTCAACACAAGAAGAGAATGTGCTATAATTGTGGTAGCACCGAGCATTTTGTGGCTGATTGTCCTCATGACAAAAAGGACAATAAATACTCCAAGAACAAGAAAGAGAACAAGAATGAGTACGAGAAGACCAAGAGGTACATGGGAGAAGCTCACATCAGTCATGAGTGGGATTCTACAAAGGAGACTTCAAGTGAAGATGATGCAAAGATGGCAACCATGGTTGTCCACACCTCATCTACACCAAGGCTCTTCAACAACTTGACCGATGATGAAGAACATGGGTGCAGCCCTCACATTTGTCTTATGGCAAAGGGTGAGAAGGTAAAACAAATTTCCAAGTCCAAACCCATTTCTCCACTTGATATATCTAGTAGTGATCTTAGTGACTCTAGTGATGATGTCTCTAGTGATGAAGAAATAAACAACATAACTAAGAATTTGGATAGAAAAAGTAAGTTGTTCATTTCTCAACTAATGGATGATTTAGAGGCAACACAAGCTGAGTTAAAGAAGAGAGAAAAGACTTTAATTAAGCAAGAAAATCTCTACATAGCTAGTGATAAAGCTCTTGCATTGGCAAGAAGTGAGGTGGACACCTTGCACGAGGTCTTGGCCAAAGAGCAAGATGCCCATGCTCTCCTAAAGAAGGATTACGTTGCTCTCCAACAAAAAACATTATCAGTTGGAGGACAAGCACACCGAGCTTGGAGAGCAATGTGACACCCTAGTGTCAAGCACTGTATTAGGAATAGTGTAACACCCTGATTTAATTTTTCCCAATTTAATTAAAGAATTTAGAAACTAGGTAGGTTGGCTAGTTTATTAGAGGAGGAAAATAAAAATTTATTTATCATTTTCATGTTGCATTCATGCCATTGCATATTTATGTTGGGTGAAAAATTAATTTATTAAACCCGTATAGGGCGAATCGGTTTTATTCTATTTAGAAAACAAATAAAAAGGTTTATGAAAATTTTACAAAATTAAACTCAAACTTTATTCACAAAACCTAGGAAAATATCTTTGAAATATTTCAAAGTGGTTTTGTTTCAAACTGAATTGAATTTGATTTCAAATGGTTTTAAATTTTGAAAAGGTTTTGGAAAAGAAAACGAAAAAAAAAGAAACAAAATAGGCAAAGGGCTTCTCCCTCTCTTTTGCGGCCCACACCGCGTCCCTACTCCCTCCCAACCGCGCGCAGCCGGCCCAGCAGCCACCGCGGCCCAACCCCGCTCCCACCGCGCGCCCTCCCTCCTCTTCCCGTCGCTGACAGGCGGGACCCGCAGGTCAGATCCCTCCCCAACCTCTCCCCGCCCTTCGCGCGACGCAGCAGCCTCACCCCTCCGCTCGCACCGATCGATCTGCTACAACCCCCACCTGTCTCTCCAACCCTCCCCACACCCTATAAACCCTACCCCGACCCTGCGCCGCCACCGCAAGGACCCCTCGCCCCTCCATCTAGGATTTCCAGAGCCCGCCGCCGCCCTCACCATTGTAGAGCTCTGCCGAGCTCTCTGCCGCACCAAGAAGGCCTCCGTGAACCCCTCTCCAACCTCCAGTGACACTGCCGAAGCGTACCGCGTCCAGAAGACCCATCTTCGGAGTGCGGCCGAGTCGGGAAGCCACCCCTCGACCTCGCCGGAGACTCAGGAGGCGGGGATCTGCACTGCTCCGTCGACCGGCCACCTGCGAGCTCGGATAGGCGTCCCCGACCCCTCCATCAAGCCCGAGGTGAGCTCCGCATCCTCCTCCACCTATCCGTTAGGCCTCTAGGGACCCGTAGGCAAAGACCGCGCACGCCGGCGTGCCCCTCCCATGGCGCCGCCGTGGGAGAACAGCGCGCCACCGTGCCTGAACCACCGGCGGTCACCCCTCCTACCTGTCTTACTCCTTAGCCGTTCGATCCGAATTGGGTGGCCAAAATTAGATCTAAACCGAAGGGGTATAGACCGCAGCACACTGTTCCGTAGACTCCGTCCACCGAACCCACGCCAGCGTGTTCACAACACACGTGGTGCACCGCACCAATCCCACGCAGCCACGCGGCGCCACATCGTCACGGTCAGCGTCCACGCCGACCGGGTCAGGACGTTTTGCAAAAGAGACCCCGCTCTTTCCTTGAATAAACCCGCGCTACACATCCACTGTACACTGAGTCTGCGTAATCTTCCAACCTAGCCCCCGTAGTTTTTGGTAAATGAGGCCCGGTCCAGAGCGCTTTTAAGTTCAGTTTTGATTTATTTTAAATCCGAAAATGAGTTCAATCTATTTACAGAAATGCCATCCAACTTCAAACGCTTATAACTTGCTCATTTTAACTCCGATTTGACCCATTCAACTTGCGTTAGATTCATAATTTCGTTCTCTACGCAGTGGAACTATTTGTTTACTGTTTTCATACTGTTTGTTGTACTGTTATTTATTTTTGCTTTGTATGTGCCATGTATGTTGCTTGGGCCAGAGAGTGCGGAGTACGAGGACGCTCCAGACCATCTTTGCGACCCAGTTGATTCGACCCAGTCCGAAGGCAAGTGTCCTTGAACATCTTGCACCTACTTTATTTTACTTTTGGTACTAGAGTAGTTAGATCTTGTAGATGCATGCTTGTCATTAATTTGAATCCCATGTTAGGGTTTACTAGAATTTGTTTTTATTATCCTTGTCGCCTGTTTTGGAATATTCAGGTAGGTGTTTTGCTTAGCCCCGCAATCATGGTTGGGATGAGAGTTAAATGTTTATAATCTTGATTAATGAACTATGGAACGAATGTGGTTATGGTAATTTTGTAGTAACATGGTTATTAGGTAAATCTGGCAGGATGGACCCGTATTGGTGGTTTTGTGCCGTGGGACTCGGCAGCTGCTTTTGGTTTTTGGTTCGGGGCTTGTGCTAGACATATCCTGCCTGGATCCCTAGGACCCGGTTCTTGGACAAGTAACCCGGCAAAACAGCGCAGCCATGAGATCTGGATGGGCTGGACCTGGCTAATTAATTAGTTTCCTCTAAGTTATGCTACACGGGGTTTGTATAGTGGCTCAAGAGGGGTCCCTTGGGGTCGTTGACTTATGGACAGGGGAGAAACCTTAGAGTACGTGTAACACAGACTTGGAGGGACTTTGTAAAGGCCTTGCAGTGCAACCCGCTATGCACCTTGGCAGTGTTTAGCGTGATGGGTAATGCACGACTCATGGGTAACGATGTGCAACCTCTGCAGAGTGTAAAACTGATATATCAGCCGTGCTCACGGTCACGAGCGGGCTTGGACTTCTTCGAGATTAGTTGGTTACTGGTTGGTTTTGGGTTCGGGTCATCTGATGGACTTCAGGTGCGGTTGCCTGATGGACTTCAGGTGTTGGTTGCTCGGTGTGACTCCGAGTGTGGTTTGCTCGGTGCGACTCCGAGTGTTGATACTTTTCTACAGAGTCTGTCTATAACCTAGTAAATAGGTGCATAGGATTGATAGGATTAATAGGGTGTGTCGCTTTAGGCGCTTGAGTCAAACAAAGTCAGCCTACCTTTGTTATAAGCCACATAAGCATATATTTCCTACACTTGCGGAGTACATTTCGATGTACTCACCCTTCCTCTTTGTCCCCCTGCTACCCCACCCAGACACTGGAGACTACGCGTACGAGGAGCAGGAGTATCCAGAAGACGGAGGCTACGACCCCGACGACCTGTACTAGGATGGCGCTACCCCCGGTCGACCTTCCTGTGGAGATGGAGTCCAGATTTCCGCATCTACATCAGCGTCTTCATTAGAGTTTGTTATCATGAGAGTCTGTACCTTTTTATTTCAGACCCGAGGGTCATTTATGTAATAAAGTTTGATATTATTAATAAAGCATTGTTTTGATATTTACTATGATGTGGATATATGTATGAAAATTGATCCTGGCATACATATATTGTGCTCCAATTTTGTTCTTAAAATTGGGGTGTCACAGAGTGGTATCAGAGCCGTGTTGACCGTAGGACGCTACCCTAGACAGTCGTCGAGTTTACAAAACTATTTTTAAAAGCCCCATCTCTTTTCTCACTTCTGTAGACCCTTTCTCTGCTGAAAATTCAAGCTTTGTTTCAATGTAGGTCCTCCAAAAGTAGGATGCCCACCATAATTGTTTGAATTCGTAGCACGTTGGTTGACATGTACTTGTGCACATGTTTTGATTTGGTTCTTTGTAATGATTGTTGGTGTGTTGCGACCGTCAGGTTGCAGCGACATCATTGGTTTAAAATGTTTTACTAATCAAATTAACTAACCAAATCAGGGTTGCTATATATCTATCTATCATATCTCACTCTTACTCCTGGAAAATGTAACAGATGGTTGACACCAGGAGCAGCGCGGGTAACGCCGGTAACGCTGGCGGGAGCGGGGCAGGCGGCAACCAGCCGCCCCATCCTCATCCACCTCCACCTCCGCCTCCGTACGACCCACTCCAGATGGCCCAGGTGCAGAATGAGATGATGCAGAACATGGCCCAGATCATGCAGTACATGCAGCATATGGCCCAGGGTGCCCAGGGTGCTCAGGGTGCAGGAGCTGCACAGCCACCCCGACCGGATGACACTCTCAGGAGCTTCATGATGACGCGCCCTCCAGTGTTCCACCACGCCATAGAGCCAATGGATGCAGATGATTGGCTCGAGACGATTACAGGCAAGTTGCAGCTTGCCCATGTCGGGGACCTTGATAAGGCCCTCTACGCCGCGCACCAGCTTCAGGGCCCGGCGAAGAACTGGTGGACTGCCTACACCGCAGCTCATGCGGACGCCGACTCGATCACTTGGGAGGAGTTCCGTAGGGCATTCCGCGACCAGTACGTCCCTTTCGGCGAGATCAGGGTGAAGCGCCGGGAGTTCCAGGACCTCAGGCAGGGGGCGATGACAGTGCGTGAGTACCTCACGCAGTTCAGCCAGCTGTCCCGTTACGCCCCAGATGACGTGGACACGGACGATAAGAAGCATGAGTGTTTCAGGCAAGATCTCTGTCATTCTTTAATATTTAATAAATTCTTCATACACCCTTGTTCATTCCTTTTGCTGCCTGATAAATAATAAAATTGTTATCTGCTTCAGGCATGGGCTTAACCCAGGACTCCGCTATGCCCTAGCTTCAAATGAGTATTCCTCATTTCAGAAGCTGGTTGACCGTGCCTTCGCGGTGGAGAAGGAACGGAAGGACCTCGATGCAGATCGCAAGAGGAAGATGACGTTCCAGGGACAGTCCTCCGGCAGCTACGCCCGTCCTCGCTACGCTCCACCTGCCTCAGCTTCCAGGCAGATTCCCCAGCAGCAGCAGTACCGCCCGCCCCAGTCCCGGCAGCCCGCTCCTCAGTACAGGCACCCAGCTCCACAGTACCAGGCTCCACCTCAGCAGCAGCAGCAGCCTCGCCAGGCTCAGGCACCTCGCCAGGGTCTTCCAGCTCCGCAGCAGCCCCGTCCAGCACAGGGGGCAGGTCAGATTGGTCCCTGTTACAAGTGTAACCAGATGGGACACTTCGCCAACAAGTGTCCATTGAGGCAGTCAGCTCCACCGCAGTCACGTCCCGCAGGCCAGCCCCAGAGCTACACTCGTGGTCGTGTGAACCACGTGTCAGCGGAGTCTGCTCAGACAGCACCAGATGTGGTGTTTGGTACGTTCCTTGTTGACTCTCACCCCGTTACAGTCTTGTTCGATTCTGGAGCATCTCATTCGTTCATATCAGCACCTTGCGCGTCTAAATATAATATGAATAGAGTGTTGATGAAAAAGCATCTGCTAGTGAATTCTCCTGGAGGAGAACTGATATCGAGGCATGTGTGCCCGAATGTGAGCTTAACCATAAGGGGGGTAGTCTTTCCCACCTCTCTTATTGTTCTGGATTCCCAAGGTATTGATGTCATTCTGGGAATGGATTGGCTACGCAAGTACCAGGGAGTCATTGATTGTGCTCAGAGGCTCATCACAGTGAAGCATCCAGATGGCACGGAGATTGTGTATCGAGCACCGACAAAGATGATAGAAGAAGCCAGAGCATATGAGGCTGTCGTGGTACCTGATATCCGAGTTGTCAAGGAGTTCCCTGATGTCTTCCAGAAAGTGCCAGGTATGCCACCTGATCGTGAGATTGAGTTCTCTATTGATTTAGTTCCTGGCACTGCACCTATATTCAGGCGACCATATAGAATGGATGCCGAAAAGCTAGCTGAGCTGAAGACGCAGATCCAAGAGCAGTTAGAGAAAGGGCATATTCGTCCTAGTACATCCCCGTGGGGAGCCCCTGTGATCTTTGTTCCGAAGAAGGATGGAGGCCTACGGATGTGCGTTGATTACCGCGCATTGAATGAAGCTACCATCAAGAACAAGTACCCGATTCCTCGCATTGATGATCTGTTTGATCAGTTGAAGGGTGCTCATGTGTTCTCGAAGATTGACCTGCAAACAGGTTATAATCAGCTGAAGATTCGTGAAGCTGATATTCCGAAGACGGCATTCGTAACTCGATATGGGCTATATGAGTACACAGTGATGTCCTTCGGCTTGACTAATGCCCCAGCTTTCTTCATGTATCTGATGAACAAGGTCTTCATGGAGTTTCTAGATCTGTTCGTCGTGGTGTTCCTTGATGATATCCTGATATTCTCGAAGACTGAAGAGGAACATGAGAAGCATCTGAGATTAGTGTTGCAGAAGCTCAGAGAGCATCGGTTGTATGCAAAGCTGAGCAAATGCGAGTTCTGGTTGAAGAAGGTTGCATATTTGGGGCATATCATCTCAGAGGGTGGTGTATCAGTGGATCCAGGCAAGGTCCAAGATATATTGGACTGGAAGGTACCTGAGAGCGTTACTGAGATTCGGAGTTTTCTTGGTATGGCTGGATATTATCGCCGCTTCATTGAAGGATTCTCCAAGATCGTGAAGCCGATGACGAGGCTGACTGAGAAGGGTGCCAAGTTTGTATGGTCCCCTGAATGCCAGGCTGGTTTCGAGGAGTTGAAGGCAAGATTGACTTCTGCTCCTATCCTTGTCATGCCAGATGTTCAGAAGAACTTCACGGTCTATTGTGATGCTTCGCGACAGGGTCTGGGATGTGTGCTTATGCAGGAAGGTCATGTGATTGCTTATGCCTCGAGACAGCTCAGGAAGCATGAGCTGAATTACCCTACTCATGATCTTGAGTTGGCAGCAGTGGTTCATGCTCTGAAGATCTGGAGGCACTATCTGATGGGGAAGAAGACGGAGATATACACTGATCACAAGAGTTTGAAGTACATATTCACCCAGCCAGATCTGAATCTCCGCCAACGAAGATGGTTAGAGTTGATCAAAGATTATGATCTGAGTATCAACTATCATCCGGGCAAGGCAAATGTTGTAGCAGATGCCCTGAGCAGGAAGGTCTACTGCAATGTGTTAGAGATCAAGGAGCAGCAACCTGAGTTGCATGAGGAGTTTGTGAAGCTCAATCTGGGTATACTTGGCCACACTGATGCAGTAGCCATGGAGGTTGATTCGACCTTGGAGCATGATATCCGAGCAGGGCAGCTCACTGATGAGTATCTTCTGGAGATCAGACAGTTGATCAAGGAAGACAAAGCCCCTGGATTCACAGAGGATGATCAGGGTGTTTTGTGGTTCAGAGGAAGGATCTGTGTCCCTGATGTGAAGGCTATTAAGGAGTTGATTCTGAGGGAAGTTCATGATTCAGCCTACTCTCTCCATCCAGGCAGTACCAAGATGTACCAGGATTTGAAGCAGTATTACTGGTGGTATGGGATGAAGAGAGATGTAGCAGAGTATGTGGCCTTGTGTGACACATGTCAGAGGGTTAAGGCCCAACATCAGAGACCAGCTGGTTTGCTACAGCCTCTGCAGGTTCCAGAGTGGAAATGGGAACAGATCAGCATGGATTTCATCACTGGTTTGCCCAGGACACAGTCCGGATATGATTCCATTTGGGTCATAGTTGATCGCTTGACCAAGGTTGCTCATTTCATTCCAGTCAAGGAGTCATATCGTGGACCACAGCTTGCAGAATTGTACATGTCCCGCATTGTGTGCTTGCATGGTGTGCCGAAGATCATAGTGTCTGACAGAGGTACACAGTTCACATCCAGATTCTGGAAGCGGTTGCATGAGTCTATGGACACCCGCCTCAGTTTCAGTTCAGCTTATCATCCGCAGACCGATGGTCAGACAGAAAGGGTGAATCAGATCCTTGAGGACATGTTGAGAGTCAGTGCGCTTCAGAATAGCCAGAGTTGGGATAAGAGTCTTCCTTATGCAGAGTTCTCTTATAACAACAGCTATCAGGCCAGTCTCAAGATGTCCCCCTTTGAAGCACTGTATGGCAGGAAGTGCAGAACACCTCTGTTCTGGAATCAGGTTGGAGAAAGGAAAGTCTTTGGCCCTGAGTCTATAGAGGAAGCTGAAGAACAGGTCAGACAGATCCGAAGCAACCTGAAGACAGCTCAGTCTAGATAGAAGAGTTATGCAGATGTCAGACGACGAGAGCTGGAGTTCCAGATTGGGGACTATGTCTATCTGAAGGTGTCACCTTTCAGAGGTCTTCGGAGGTTTAATGTCAAAGGGAAGCTATCTCCGAGATTCATTGGCCCTTTCAAGGTGATTGACAAGAAAGGTGCAGTTGCTTATCAGCTGGAGTTGCCTGCACGTCTGGCAGGTGTTCATAACGTGTTCCATGTATCCCAGCTGAAGAGATGCCTCCGAGTTCCAGAGGAGCAGTTGCCACTTGAGGAGCTTGATCTGAGAGATGATCTGACATTCTCTGAGCCGATCAAGATCCTAGACACGATGGAACGAGGTACTCGCAACAAGAGGATTAAAATTTGCAAGGTGCAATGGAAGCATTACTCCGAAGAAGAAGCAACATGGGAGAAGGAAGATGATCTTAGGGCAGATTTTCCTCACCTCTTCGCCGACTCTTCCTAATCTCGAGGACGAGATTCTTATAAGGGGGGTAGGTTTGTAACACCCTGATTTAATTTTTCCCATTTTAATTAAAGAATTTAGAAACTAGGTAGGTTGGCTAGTTTATTAGAGGAGGAAAATAAAAATTTATTTATCATTTTCATGTTGCATTCATGCCATTGCATATTTATGTTGGGTGAAAAATTAATTTATTAAACCCGTATAGGGCGAATCGGTTTTATTCTATTTAGAAAACAAATAAAAAGGTTTATGAAAATTTTACAAAATTAAACTCAAACTTTATTCACAAAACCTAGGAAAATATCTTTGAAATATTTCAAAGTGGTTTTGTTTCAAACTGAATTGAATTTGATTTCAAATGGTTTTAAATTTTGAAAAGGTTTTGGAAAAGAAAACGAAAAAAAAAGAAACAAAATAGGCAAAGGGCTTCTCCCTCTCTTTTGCGGCCCACACCGCGTCCCTACTCCCTCCCAACCGCGCGCAGCCGGCCCAGCAGCCACCGCGGCCCAACCCCGCTCCCACCGCGCCCCTCCCTCCTCTTCCCGTCGCTGACAGGCGGGACCCGCAGGTCAGATCCCTCCCCAACCTCTCCCCGCCCTTCGCGCGACGCAGCAGCCTCACCCCTCCGCTCGCACCGATCGATCTGCTACAACCCCCACCTGTCTCTCCAACCCTCCCCACACCCTATAAACCCTACCCCGACCCTGCGCCGCCACCGCAAGGACCCCTCGCCCCTCCATCTAGGATTTCCAGAGCCCGCCGCCGCCCTCACCATTGTAGAGCTCTGCCGAGCTCTCTGCCGCACCAAGAAGGCCTCCGTGAACCCCTCTCCAACCTCCAGTGACACTGCCGAAGCGTACCGCGTCCAGAAGACCCATCTTCGGAGTGCGGCCGAGTCGGGAAGCCACCCCTCGACCTCGCCGGAGACTCAGGAGGCGGGGATCTGCACTGCTCCGTCGACCGGCCACCTGCGAGCTCGGATAGGCGTCCCCGACCCCTCCATCAAGCCCGAGGTGAGCTCCGCATCCTCCTCCACCTATCCGTTAGGCCTCTAGGGACCCGTAGGCAAAGACCGCGCACGCCGGCGTGCCCCTCCCATGGCGCCGCCGTGGGAGAACAGCGCGCCACCGTGCCTGAACCACCGGCGGTCACCCCTCCTACCTGTCTTACTCCTTAGCCGTTCGATCCGAATTGGGTGGCCAAAATTAGATCTAAACCGAAGGGGTATAGACCGCAGCACACTGTTCCGTAGACTCCGTCCACCGAACCCACGCCAGCGTGTTCACAACACACGTGGTGCACCGCACCAATCCCACGCAGCCACGCGGCGCCACATCGTCACGGTCAGCGTCCACGCCGACCGGGTCAGGACGTTTTGCAAAAGAGACCCCGCTCTTTCCTTGAATAAACCCGCGCTACACATCCACTGTACACTGAGTCTGCGTAATCTTCCAACCTAGCCCCCGCAGTTTTTGGTAAATGAGGCCCGGTCCAGAGCGCTTTTAAGTTCAGTTTTGATTTATTTTAAATCCGAAAATGAGTTCAATCTATTTACAGAAATGCCATCCAACTTCAAACGCTTATAACTTGCTCATTTTAACTCCGATTTGACCCATTCAACTTGCGTTAGATTCATAATTTCGTTCTCTACGCAGTGGAACTATTTGTTTACTGTTTTCATACTGTTTGTTGTACTGTTATTTATTTTTGCTTTGTATGTGCCATGTATGTTGCTTGGGCCAGAGAGTGCGGAGTACGAGGACGCTCCAGACCATCTTTGCGACCCAGTTGATTCGACCCAGTCCGAAGGCAAGTGTCCTTGAACATCTTGCACCTACTTTATTTTACTTTTGGTACTAGAGTAGTTAGATCTTGTAGATGCATGCTTGTCATTAATTTGAATCCCATGTTAGGGTTTACTAGAATTTGTTTTTATTATCCTTGTCGCCTGTTTTGGAATATTCGGGTAGGTGTTTTGCTTAGCCCCGCAGTCATGGTTGGGATGAGAGTTAAATGTTTATAATCTTGATTAATGAACTATGGAACGAATGTGGTTATGGTAATTTTGTAGTAACATGGTTATTAGGTAAATCCGGCAGGATGGACCCGTATTGGTGGTTTTGTGCCGTGGGACTCGGCAGCTGCTTTTGGTTTTTGGTTCGGGGCTTGTGCTAGACATATCCTGCCTGGATCCCTAGGACCCGGTTCTTGGACAAGTAACCCGGCAAAACAGCGCAGCCATGAGATCTGGATGGGCTGGACCTGGCTAATTAATTAGTTTCCTCTAAGTTATGCTACACGGGGTTTGTATAGTGGCTCAAGAGGGGTCCCTTGGGGTCGTTGACTTATGGACAGGGGAGAAACCTTAGAGTACGTGTAACACAGACTTGGAGGGACTTTGTAAAGGCCTTGCAGTGCAACCCGCTATGCACCTTGGCAGTGTTTAGCGTGATGGGTAATGCACGACTCATGGGTAACGATGTGCAACCTCTGCAGAGTGTAAAACTGATATATCAGCCGTGCTCACGGTCACGAGCGGGCTTGGACTTCTTCGAGATTAGTTGGTTACTGGTTGGTTTTGGGTTCGGGTCATCTGATGGACTTCAGGTGCGGTTGCCTGATGGACTTCAGGTGTTGGTTGCTCGGTGCGACTCCGAGTGTGGTTTGCTCGGTGCGACTCCGAGTGTTGATACTTTTCTACAGAGTCTGTCTATAACCTAGTAAATAGGTGCATAGGATTGATAGGATTAATAGGGTGTGTCGCTTTAGGCGCTTGAGTCAAACAAAGTCAGCCTACCTTTGTTATAAGCCTCATAAGCATATATTTCCTACACTTGCGGAGTACATTTCGATGTACTCACCCTTCCTCTTTGTCCCCCTGCTACCCCACCCAGACACTGGAGACTACGCGTACGAGGAGCAGGAGTATCCAGAAGACGGAGGCTACGACCCCGACGACCTGTACTAGGATGGCGCTACCCCCGGTCGACCTTCCTGTGGAGATGGAGTCCAGATTTCCGCATCTACATCAGCGTCTTCATTAGAGTTTGTTATCATGAGAGTCTGTACCTTTTTATTTCAGACCCGAGGGTCATTTATGTAATAAAGTTCGATATTATTAATAAAGCATTGTTTTGATATTTACTATGATGTGGATATATGTATGAAAATTGATCCTGGCATACATATATTGTGCTCCAATTTTGTTCTTAAAATTGGGGTGTCACAAATAGCATTAGCTACTAAGTAACATAAGTATTGCATTGCATCATGTCATGTGCATTAAAATGTTTGTTTTGCCTTTTGTTATTTAATTGGGATTAGGGTTCAATAGAACTTGTTTGTCAAAATTGATTTTTGTCTTGGCAAATAATTTTATAAAATAGAGAATAATGAGTACAACACTTTTCATGTAGACCCCTTGTCTTAATACCGTGTGGTTTAATAATTAAAAATATGGAAACAAAAATGATTTATAGCTCAAAAATTAGCTTTAAATATGTGGAGGCTAAAGAAATGATTTTCAAAAAATATGTCCTATATGAAAGTTGAAAGTTGTAGGGAAAATTATTTTGAGCAACTTTTATTTTTGGGTCAAACCCTAGTTTTGAGTTTTTGAAACTGTTTTGAATTCGTCAAAATTTGGAAAAGAATTGGAAAAAGAAAAAGGGTTTGGACTTTTCCCGGCGCCAACCAACCCGCCAAGTCGGCCTTTTCGGCCCAAGCCCGGCCGAGCCTCGCGCGCGCCACTCTCGCCCGCGTGCCGCGCCGTGCCGCACCAGCCGACCCACGGCCGCGCCGTACGCCGGCAGAGCTGTCGCGTGGCCACCGCTGGCCGGCCGAATCTTCCTCGCCCACTCGCTGCAAGATCGTTTCCACCCGTTGCACGGCAAGATCACGCTCGCCTTCTCACTCGCCGCCTCACCTGCAGCGCCGCCTCGCGGACCGCACCCCGCCACTCGCCGCTCGCCGCCGCGGGACCCGCCACGACCGGTCGTTCGCCCGTCCGGCAAGCAAAACCGAGCGCCCGCTCTCTCCTCTCCCTCACTCGCCATTCACTTGCTCCCGCTCTCGCTCGCTCTCGCTCTCGCTTCCGTCTCCTGCACGCGACCGAGAGCCTGAGCACCACCCTCGCCACCGCACGCCACCACCAAACCGCCATCAGCGTTCTAGCCTCCACCGAGCAGCCGTCGTTCGATTCCTTCCAGCTAATACTTTGCCCTCATCCCGCACACACGGTGCGCATGGTGGTGCTATCGTTGGAGCCACACCCACGCCGGAACGTGAAGTGCCCCTCTTCGGCCACCGCCGACACCGAGGAGTGCACGCCATCGTCCCGCGTCAACTAGGCCACACCGAGCCTCCTTCCTCGACGAGCCTCACCGTGCGAAGGCAAGGTGAGAACACCCCTCACCCTCAACGCTACCGCTCCCTAGCTCTCTATCTTCTCCGGCCGAGCGCCATTAGCGCCGCCGCGCCGTGTGCACGAGGCCGAGCTTCTCCGAAGCTTCACCGGCCAAACCAACCCACCGATTAACTTCCCTAGGGTTCACTGGCACTTGCGCACTCATCAATTTCACCGGCGACCGCCGAAGATGGCGTAGCCGAGCCGCGCCGCCACCCCCGACCGCCATGGTTCACCGCCGGCGAGCTACGACCACCCACTAGCCAAACCATCACCACCTACCGGTCCGCCTCGTCAAGGCAAGCTCACCGAGCCCCGTCTCATCGCCGGCGAGGAATCGACGGTCAAAGCCGCTCCTCTGCTCGGTTGTCCCTGGCAGGTCGGTCCGGTTGACCGCCGGGCCCCATGCGTCAGCCGCACCTGGTCCATGGGCCGAGTCCACGGAAGCCCGGCCGAAGATTCAAATGCTTTTTCCTTTTTCTTTATTTTTCTAGAAAAGCTTGTATATTTTGTGTAGCACGTTTTAATGATCCAAATGGAGTACTTTCAGTTTTGTAAACTTGTTCATAAGTAGAGCTATCAGAGAAAAATATGAAAGTATTTTTGGTAGAAGTTTATTGTACTGTTTTTATTTATTTCAGTTTATGTATATATTGTTAAATAAATGTGTTGACATGTTTTCTGGTCGAATTAAATTATGGAAAAAATTCTGTATATTTCTTATCATGTAAAGCACATGTGAAAAATATATTAGGGTCTGTTCCTGTAGATAAAGTGTCTGTTTAGATTTAAATATCTTTTTAGCTGATTTCTTGAAATAATTGTTGAGAGAAATTTATGTGGAAATAAAATATGGGAAAATTTATGCAATGTCTGTGTGTTTTATTAAAGCTGATAAAAATGTTAAGTATGGGTTGTTATATGGAAGAATATGAAGTTGTAATACAAGTGTGCTTTTCTGAGCTTTTCTTAGAAAATTCATGCAGAAAATGATACATTGTTAATGTTCATCGAACTTTTTTGATAAATATGAAATGTGGAGTAGAATCTGGAAAAAATATAAAGATGGATGTTGCACCCTTTTCCCGTAGGGTTGTAGTTCAAAGGGTTTAATCTGAGTTAAACTTTGGAATTTTGTGTAGATTTATATGTTCATACTCTAGCAATAATTTTTCTGTAGTAAGGTAATTATAGGTAGGTAAAGCTAGGAAAAATGTGAAATCTACTGTTTGACACTTTTCAAAAGTGAAGTTAGTTCAAAGCACCTTTTTGATAGTTTATTTAATCTTTTTGTATCTGTTGTCGAGTATTTTATTTCTTGCTGAAGTTTGTACAGTGGAGTCCAGTGGGTGTAGATTACCTACTGTAATTTTTGTGGATTTTTCGAAAGTCAGGAAACAGTACTTGTTGTATAAACCTAGGTTTCTTTTGGATTAATAAATAGGAAAATAGTTGAGTTAATAGTTTATTTAATGCAATAAAATAAGTGTTTTTCCTCAATGTCAAAAGTTGTTCAACAAGTTGATTTTGTGGTTTATAAAGATATTTTGCTCTTGCATACCATCGTAATGCACCGTGCATAATTTAATTACTTTTCTGCGTCGCACCTAGGATCGGTAGCCTAGGAGATCAACACCGAGCCAGAAGCAAACGAGGAGCCGGAGATCCAGGAGGTGCCCCGCAGCGAGGAGACCGAGTCAGCCGACCCCGACGCTAACCTGCCTGAGTGCCCTGCTCACAAGACCTCAGTCTTCTCCCAAGGCAAGCCCCGGAGCATTCTAAGTCTCCCAGTATTTACATTGTGATGCATTAGGTATAGGAGTTGATTGAATCCTACTTGATGCATTGTCCATTCCTTGAATATTGCTTATACCTGCCTTGTTATCATTTTAATTATTACAATGTAGAATTGCTTAGTCTCCTTAATAAAACTAGTAATTAAGGATGTTACTATAATACCTCTGGTGGGTATTTACCGGATCACGGTTGGCTATACTTGCTATTGTGGAAAAGAACCTGAGTAGCAATGAAATACGGTCAACTGGAAGGCAAGGCACCAAGTTAGAACTTGAGTTGGCGGTCAACTGGAAGGCAAGGCACCAAGTTGGAACTTGGGGGCAGCTCGTCCGTTGGATCGTGTAGGTTTGTATCGATGTTGGCCCTCGTTCATTTTTGAAAGCGCCCTTTTACTTAGGGTGCTGGTGATGTATTCCCGACCCCGAAGCCGGTTAGACGTTGTTCGGGCCGGTCTCAACCCGTGTCGCACCCTCTAGTATGGAAACACGATCTACCTCGGAATGACCATGGTTTAGTTCCAATTGGGTGGTCCGTGCTGTGAGCCACGACGATTACCACCACGGGCAGTATCGAGCGGTGACCCAACGCATGGACCCGACGGGGAAAGTGTGGGTTTGTATTAAAGGTTTCTCACCAGATGGTTTGTAATTCGATTCGAGTCGTCATCTCCCTCGGTTAGTGGGAAACTATGTCGAGCTTCACCACAATACAACTCCATGTGATGTATTAAGGTTCAACTAAAATATGGATAAGTTAACCTGATATGGTATTATATTATTGGTTGCTAGACTCAAGTGAGTGTTGTAGTTCAGGTGCAAACCTAGAATAAGGATTAGGATTAAAAGTAAACTGCTCATTCTCTAACTAAAACATTACTCTCCTTAACTTGAGCTTTTCCGCCACTAAACTCCCAGCTCCACCAAAAGCCTTGCATACCCTTGGTGTCTTTATTTTCAGTTAGACGGGTAAGTCTAGCTGAGTACATTCCCGTACTCAGGGTTTATCCCGTTGTTACAGATGGCCAGGTTTATTTCGGCTATTGTAAGCACTACCTCTACCCCGTGGAGGGTGATGAGGAGTAGGCCAGGGCAGGGTCATCTAGAAGTTTCTCCATTGCTTTTGCCGAACTAACACTAATGGTGACACGTTATTCGAAAAAGGAGGAGTGAATTATCAAAATAATGTTTTATTTGGACCACGTGTGTGGTGGTCATATTTCGGACTTATTTAAAGCTTCCGCTATTTGAACTCTGTATTGTAATAACTTCGAAGTCTTCGCACTCTGATGTTAATTTCGATTTCGATTATCAACTGTTGTATACTTGCGAATGTGGTACTTGAACAATGCGATCCTGTAGGTTGTAAGTTGTTTGAAATCCTTCGAGATTTCTAGACTACCGGAGTTATATGGGTTCAAGTGTGAGTCAGAGCCAGTTAATTCGGCTAAGACGGTACTTGAGCTCTTATAATTTGGACGGTTCCACCACAAGCAATTTAGTCTTCTTTGGGAGAGCAACTCACATCCTCCCAAGGCAAGTGATGCCTCTAACCCATCCACTAGTCAAGGTTGTGGAAAATGTTATAATCTTGATTTGAATGCTTATTCCACTAACCTTGCCAATATGGAAGCAATGAAAAAGGAGATCACTAGGCTTAATACTTTGATTGGAGAGAAATGTGCACATGAGAAGAAATCAGCTAGTGGCAAAGAGAATCAGCCCAAGAGACCACAATACAAGAATGGGAGGCATCCTTTCATCAAGGATGGACTTGGGCACACTAAAGGAGGTAAAACCAATGGAAGAAAGATTGTGAATGGTTATGAAGTGGTTCGGTTCATGAGCAGTGGGACTATAGGTACCGAGAAGCCTGCACAGATGGTGCCACAAAGCCTGCCCAGAGCAGCACTTCCCCCTAAGGGCGGTAGTGCCGCCCCCCACAGAAAAGGGAAGGCCACCTATGGTTTCAATGCCCATGACAAGCCCAAGAAGTAGGTCTACATTGTGAAAAATGAGGTGCAGGAACCAAAGAAATCAATTTGGGTCACTTCAAATAAGTATGCTTATCAACCGAAGGCCCAAGCACCTCGACAAAGTTTGAGTTCTTGTTTCATATTGAAGAACAACAGCAGAGGAGAAGTGTATGCCAAATATGTTGGGAAAGAAAAGAATGCTTATCTTAACACTTCTATTTGGGTTCCTAAAGTTCTTGTGACTAACATGCAAGGCCCCAAGAATAGTTGGGGACCTAAATCAAAGAACTAAACTTGTTTTGCAGGCATACTCCTCCGGTGGGTCAAGTTGGGTGCTTGACAGCGGCTGTACAAAACACATGACCGGAGAAAGGAGTATGTTTTCATCATATTCCCCAATGCCAAACTCAAATGAGAACATTGTCTTCGGTGACAATTCTAAAGGGGATGTGATTGGTCTTGGTAAAGTTGCAATAACCCTTGAGCATTCAATTACAAATGTTTTACATGTTGATTCGTTGAGTTACAATTTATTGTCCGTTTCCCAATTATGTGAGATGGGCTATGATTGTCTCTTTACAGATAAGGGTGTGAAAGTCTTTAGAAGGGAGGATTCCTCTATTGCATTCACAGGTCGATTGAAGGGCAAGCTTTACTTAGTTGATTTCAACAAAAGTGAAGCAAAGCTTGAGACTTGTTTAATGGCAAAATCTAGCATGGGCTGGTTATGGCATCGCCGACTAGCACATGTTGGCATGAGAAACTTGGCTAAACTTTTAAAAGATGAACACATCCTTGGACTAACAAATGTTCATTTCGAGAAAGATAGAATTTGCAGTGCTTGCCAAGCCAGAAATCAAGTAGGTGTACCACACCCACCAAAGAGCATCATGACCACTACCCAACCCTTGGAGTTGATTCACATGGATCTTTTTGGACCGGTTGCCTACATTAGTATCGGGGGTAACAAATATGGATTGGTAATTGTTGATGATTATTCCCGTTTCACTTGGGTATTCTTTGTCTATGACAAGTCACAAGTACAAGAAAAGGTCAAGACATCTGTAAGAAGAGCACAAAGAGAATTCGGTCTTCCCATCAAGAAAATAAGAAGTGACAATGGGACCGAGTTCAAGAACACTCTAGTGGAAGAATTTCTTGATGATGAGGGCATTAAGCATGAGTTTTCAGCTGCATATACCCCTCAACAAAATGGTGTATTAGTAGAGAGGAAGAATAGGACACTTCTTGATATGGCAAGAACGATGCTTGATGAATACAAGACGTCAGATATCTTTTGGAGTGAAGCCATCAACACCGCTTGTCATGCAATCAACTGTCTCTATTTACACAAGAAGCACAAGAAGACTTCATATGAGCTCTTAACCGGTAACAAACCCAAGGTGTCTTACTTTAGAGTGTTTGGGTGCAAGTGTTTCATTCTTAACAAGAAGCCCCGAACATCTAAGTTTGCACCTAAAGTTGATGAAGGCATTCTTCTTGGTTATGGATCAAATGAGCATGCCTACCGTGTTTTCAACAAAACCTCCAGTAGAGTTGAGATCACGGTAGATGTGACATTTGATGAATCTAATGGCTCTCAAGTAGAACAAGTTGATGCAAGTGTTGTAGGAAAGGAGGATCCACCTTGTGAGGCAATCAAGCAAATGGCCATTGGTGATATTAGACCACAGGAAGATGAAGCCACTAACGATGAGGGTCCTCAAGATGTTACTGTAGAGACTTCCGCTGGCGTACTCAACGCGAAAGGGGCGCAGCGTTCTGCTGAAAGACAGCAGGGCAGCAGTGCCGCTCCTAAGGGCGGCAGTGCCGCCCCTACTCAACCAGCAGCAACATCTTCCAATTCTGCACCAACATTCGAAGGGTGAAATCTAGAGCCCATATTTTAACAAGAAGAAGATGCAGGTCCAGATGAAGAACAAGATTCCATTGAACATCCAAGACTTCGTCAAACTATACAACGGAATCATCTCGTTGACAACATCCTTGGGAGTATACGAAAGAGGGTAACCACTCGTTCACATTTAGCAAACTTTTGCCAATTTCACTCGTTTGTTTCCTCTTTGGAACCTCTCAAGGTAGATGAAGCACTTGGAGACCCAGATTTGGGTAATGTCCATGCAAGAAGAGCTCAACAACTTCGAAAGAAATCAAGTATGGACCTTAGTGGAAAAACCCAACACAAATGTGATTGGCACCAAGTGGGTCTTCTGTAACAAGCAAGATGAGAATGGCGTGGTAACAAGGAACAAGGCAAGATTGGTGTCTCAAGGTTTCACACAAGTAGAGGGCTTGGACTTTGAAGAAACATATGCACCAGTAGCAAGACTTGAAGCAATTCGAATGCTTCTAGCCTTTGTTTCCCATCATGACTTCAAGTTACATCAAATGGATGTCAAGAGTGCATTCCTCAATGGTCCAATACAAGAGTTGGTATATGTGGAGCAGCCACCGGGTTTTGAAGATCCCAAGTTCCCTAACCATGTCTACAAACTACAAAAGGCGCTCTATGGGCTTAAGCAAGCACCAAGAGCATGGTATGAATGCCTTAAGGAATTCTTACTTAAACAAGGCTTTGAAATTGGCAAAGCTGATCCTACTCTTTTCACACATAAAGTTGGAAATGATTTATTTGTGTGCCAAATATATGTCGATGACATAATATTTGGTAGTACTAACATTATGTATGTGGAAGAGTTTAGTAGGATTATGACCAAGAGATTCAAGATGTCCATGATGGGTGAGCTGAAGTTCTTCCTTGGATTTCAAATCAAGCAAATGAAGGAAGGAACCTTTCTATGTCAATCCAAGTACACCCATGATATGCTAAAGAAGTTTGACATGGTGAATGCAAAGCCAATCAAAACTCTCATGCCAACTAATGGGCATCTTGATCTTAATGAAGAAGGCAAAGCCATGGACATAAAGGTATATCGTTCCATGATTGGCTCACTTCTTTATTTATGTGCATCTAGGCCGGATATTATGCTTAGTGTATGTATGTGTGCTAGATTTCAAGCTAACCCGAAAGAGTGTCACTTAGTGGTCGTTAAGAGAATCTTGAGATATCTAGTTCACACTCCTAACCTTGGCTTATGGTACCCTAAGGGTTCCAAGTTCGATCTACTTGGGTATTCAGATTCCGATTACGGTGGTTGTAAAGTAGACCGAAAAAGCACTTCGGGAACATGTCAATTCCTTGGATGGTCCCTAGTGTCTTGGAGCTCTAAAAAGCAAAATTGTGTAGCCCTATCTACAGCCGAGGCCGGGTATGTTGCAGTCGGTGCATGTTGTGCGCAACTACTTTGGATGAAACAAACCCTATGTGATTTCGGATGTCACTTCACCAAAGTTCCATTATTGTGTGACAATGAGAGTGCCATAAAGCTTGCAAACAATCCCGTGAGCCACTCAAGATCTAAACACATAGACATCCAACATCATTTCTTGAGAGACCATGAGCTGAAAGGAGATATCGAAATTCGCCATGTGAGCACCGAAAAACAACTAGCCGATAGCTTCACTAAGCCTCTAGATGAGACAAGGTTTTGTGTTTTGCGTAGTGAGCTAAATATACATGATTCTCGTAACGTAGTTTGAAATATAGCATGCCTTTGTTTGAGAACCTAGCGAAATAGGAAATTGTTTTAACAAAGCTTTCATAGTGTGTTTCAAATTGTTTTTCAAAAGGCCAACCCAGGATTATGACCATAGTCTGTATTGTTGTATGCTTACTGGTCATAATACTTGGAGAATATATATTCATATCCGAGATAAAGAGAGTCGAATTGGTTTCAGTCAAAACCCTGCCACATAGGTAGGGCGGCAGTGTCGCCCTTCAAACTTGAGCCTGTTCAGGTTCAGTTTTGGCTGACGCGTGGGACCCGTTTTTCTCTCCATCTTATCCCGAACCCACGTCGTCTCTCTCATTTTATCGTCCCCAACTAGCCATCCCTCTCTTTCTCTCTCAAGGGTGGCACTTGGAGCTCCATTGCCGGCCTCCCATCCGGCAATGTCGCTCCCTTCTTCACCGAGCTCTTCGCTACATCAGTGGAGTTGTTGCTTCGTGGTTCCAAGCCCTCTCCCCTTTCCTCTTCAATCCACGTGCTTGGAGCAAGGTGAAATCCAAACCCTAACTTCGTTTTTCCACTCGATTTATGCAATATGATGGTTCTAGTCAGGGATTTCAGTTTCTGGGTAGAGTATGAGGGGTCTGGAACAAGTTTTGGATGGTGGATTTGGTAGATTTTGGGGTGTCTCATTCGGATGAACAGGGGGAGGGCGGTAGTGCCGCCCCTGCAGGGCGGCAGTGCCGCCCCTGGCTGGTTTGTCCGGTCAACCCCAGGTTTTTCTGGACCATTCCTCAAATCGAGCAGATTCAAAATCCTAAATCAGTTTACTGTTACTCCTCATATTCAATTCTTCAAATCCTTGGCTAGGGCATCATGTTCATCCTTTTTAGACTGTGATTCTGAAGATGTGATAAGAACTAGAAGTAGTTAGAAACCGGATGTATTAAGAATGAAAAATTGTAGGCTAATCCGAGGAAACAGCTGAGGGCGGCAGTGCCGGGCTCAGGGGGCGGCAGTGTCGCCCTAGCAACGCTGATTCAAACAACCTATTTCCTATTGGATTATCTTGCAAATTTCTTGTTTTTAATAACCCCTGATTTCAACTACAGCTAGCAACTTGTCAACACATTTTCTTATCTAGTCTATCTTTTTGTTGCATAGATGGAGCAAGGAGGAGGAAGTGGAGCTGCAAGGAGAAGAGAACCATCAAAGCAATCATCCCGCAGAGGAAGAGGAAGGGTTGTTGTTCCTCAAGATAGAGATGCAATGTTTGAGGAAGAGGAAAGAAATCAGAGATATGGATTTGTCATAGCTTATCCTCCGGAGCCACCTTTGCATATATCATAGTTTGATGATAGTTATATGAGGGACAACAATGATGTGTTTGAATTAAATCCTCCTCAAGACTCAGTGATCCATGCAATGGCAGATTACTCAAAGAGTTGGAAGGCAACAAGTGAAGCTAGAGAGATAAATCCTTTTGAGTATGCAAGGGCAGCCGACATTGACTACAGGTTTTGGAATGTGTTTCATTCCAACTTCTATGCTTCAGCCATTCTTTCCAAGCCAAAGAGCAAAATCAGCAGGATGCGGTTCATTGACTTCAGTGACTTGGAAGATAGGTATGTGCCAGAGTTTGGGGCTGCCATCAGAATATGTGATAGATTTGACTTGACTGATATCATGAGTTTCAGGTATGATTGGAACAGGGAAGTGCTTGCTCAGTTTCATGCCACATATTTCTGGAACAGGGAAAGTGATGAGATACATTGGATGACCAATGGTAGACATTATCGTGTTGATTTTGTCACATTCTTGGTTTTGGACAGATTCACAGGAGCTATTCTCGCATTCATGATGTGCGTCGGTTAGAGCCTCATAAAGTGAGTTACATGTGGGAAAACCAAGATCTCAGAGTTCCGGATTAGTCAAGGACAAAGCTCAAGAGTGTCTACTACATCATGAACAACTTGATCAGATGCACTCTCAACCCCAAGGACAATGCTACAGATCTGAATGGGTACATAACCAATGTGCTCTCTCGCTTTCCAGATGGTGAGAGGTTCAATGTACCTAGGTTCATTTGGGTTGAGTTGGCATATGCTATGGATGATGGTAGGAGTTTGCCCTATGCTCCTTATCTCATGTTTGTGATTGAGAGGGTCTCCGGTGTCAGATATCCTAAGGACTGTGATCACTTAGCGTACAAGATAAAAAAGACCCGTGGAGGTGCAACAGGTGGTGGAGCAGCGAAGACAATATGCAGGAGTGGGAGAAGGATGAAGAAGTTTGTCCAATGGATCAAGGCCATCTTCACGACATGCACCTATGCAGCGAAGACGGCATATGAGGATCGGTTGGAGAATTGAGAGGCAAACAGAGCAATGAGGGAGGTAGCAGGACTTCCATCTCTTCCACCAGTTGAGCCACCTCCTCAGTTTACAAGTTTACCTCGTTTGTCAGCTTCTTCCTCAGAGGACGAGCAGCCATATGATCAGCCATATCAGCAGCCTCATGGAGACCAGTTTGAGCAGTATGGTGGTGCTGAGGAGGAGATTCGAGCTGCCGAGGAGGATCCTCAGGTTCAGGAGACCTTGCTTCGTGTCTACTCCAGGTGTGACCGGGAAGGACCCTCTACTTCAGCTCCTCCTCGGCGTTCAGCTCGCTTCACTTCGCACACTCATGTTCAGGGGCGTGGTCGCATCGACAATGATTCGAATGATGAGTGACCTTTTCTACTTTTCTTGCCTCTTTTTTGCACTTGATGCCAAAAGGGGAGAAATTAGAGGGGTCAAATCTTTTTCGATGTCATGTGTTTGTTGCTGCAGGAGCTTCATGTCTTATCCGTTGAGAGTAGTTGTTAGGTGGTGAGTTTGAGGGTCGCTCAAAACTCTATTTTATGTAATAAGGCTACCTATTTGACTTTATTTGTCTCAGATATGGACATGTATTCATGGTTTTAGTTTTAGTTGTTTATCTTCTCAGGTTATGTTGTTCATGTTTCATATTCTCTACTGTAGAATTCTGAATGTTAACTGACTGGTATACTCAGGGCGGCGGTGCCGCCCTCCTAGAGCGGCAGTGTCGTCCTATGCTGTAACAGCCGGTTCTGGGTGAGTTCTTAACAAAATTTATGATATGCATCACGTATATTCTTGTGACACTGTTTATTGCACCCCATAGCAGGCATGGATGCAGGGGGAGGCCACATTTCACCTATATGTGAAAATTGGTGTTGTTATACGAACTTGAGTATTCAAAACTCAATTCACTTATTCAGGGGGAGGATCCCACCCATGGCTCGAAAATATCAGTTATATTTCATATTTTCTAAACTCTAATTGGGTTGTCATCAATCACCAAAAAAGGAGAGATTGTAAGTGCAATCAAGCCCTATGTGGGTTTTGGTGTTGATAACCACCTAATTAGAGGACTAATGAGATTTGTCGAGATGACTTGCAGAGAGTTTATTTAGAGGATGTTGAACAGGTTGGAAGGACCCCCAAATTGCAAAGAATGGCCCTGAACTCATGGAGGTTTAATTTCATTTGTATTTTGAATATTGAGTTTAGGAAAACCGGACTATCAAGAGAGATTCTAGAACAGTCTGTTAGATTGTGGAACCAATTGCTCAAAATCCCAGAATAATATCCTCATAGCCAGCCAATCCAGCCAGCCAAATTTCAGATTCATCAGTGCTGTTTGGCCAGGGCGGCAGTGCCGCCCATTATGGGCACCAGTGATGCCCTTCAAATCTGAATCCGATTCAGATGTATAAATACAATCCAGAAACGTTGCAACGATACCTTCTTCCAGCTTCGGACTCTCAGACCGTTGCAACAGCTCTCAGACACAGTTCTCTCTCCCCCATTGTTGCTCCTTCACCTCCTCAAAAGATCTAGTGATTGCACCATTGAAACTTGAGAGAAAGGGCAGCAAAACACTCTTGGAGAGTCGATCTACCGATTCCCATTGTCTATGAGCAGTTGGTTCACGTTTGGCTGGCGGTGCTAGGGTTCTTTACTCTTGGAGCTTGCTCCTAGCCGGCTAGGCGTCACCCAAGAGCTTGCCAACTCGTGTGGCAGCCTTGGGAGGTTTGTAAACATCTTGTGCAGCTAAGAAATCACCCCTCACTTCAAGAGTTTACTCCCTTGACTTGAGAACGAGGGAAAAGGGCAAGCCTAGGTGGCTAGCTCATCCTTTTGTGGATACCTCAACGTGGAGTAAGCAAACCTTGGTGGTGAGCTGAACCACGTGATAAATCTTGTGTCCCTTGTGCTATTTACTCATTGTTGTTATTTGCTCAGTTTTAGACAATATTAGGTTGATGAAATCAATCCATACAAGCTATTGATTTCTGTGGTATTCAGTCTTCGAACTGAATTTGTTAGCTATTTCAATACATTATACTGCTTACTCTGAGTACCTCGAGCCTGCAAAATTGCAATCCATTCTGTGTAGATTTTGAAGAGCGACAGTGCGGCCCTGTGATCTCACCTCTGTTCGAGCTGAATTTTTACAGGCCTATTCACCCCCCCTCTAGGCTTACATATACTTTCAGAAATTCCTACAGCCACGCGTAGCAAAAAAACCCTCATTGTAACCCCGCGCTCCCCTTGCAGCTATAAAAGGAGGAATCAGGGACGTCTCAAAGAACAAGGCAAAACAACACTGCAACACTCTGGTTGTCATGTTCCAACACACACACTTCCGCTCGCTCGAGACTTGGGGAGCTCCCCTTCTATCACCTGCTTGTAACCCCTACTACAAGCACCCCAGTGCAAGATAACACGACCTCCTCTCTACCAACTAGACGTAAGGCCTCCGCTTGCCCGAACCAATATACATCCAGTGACCTTCTTGCATCACCATCCAGAGCTAGGAACACGCAGATACAAATTCACTCGTCGATGCTAGAACCCCCGGTTATTGACACCGACAAGAGTATACTAACAACAAGCATGGATTATAAGAAATTAAATGCATTAAGAAAAAAACACACATAACACTCATCACAAATATTTCTTAAATCCATAAGCCACTAAAATAGATATGAAGATAAAGATCATGTCTCACAAAGTCTCATTTCTCACACGATACAAATAGAGCACCATCTAACTGAAACTGATACATCAATGAAGCTCAAACACTACAACTACAGTACATCTCTCCAGATATAAAGACAAAACACATGAAGCATCTCTGAAGTTTTAATCACACTCTCTCCCCCTTTGTCATCCATCACCACAAAGGTCTGACAAGAAGAAACATAGCACAAAGGGGTTGCAAGCTGCAACTGACACTGAAACTCACTCACCGTCGTCGTCGTCTCTGCCCTAACCCTCACCCTCATCGTCTGAACGTGGAGCACCTAGAGGATGAGAGCCATCCTGTCCAGGAGTCACCTAGACCACCCTGGAAGTAGGGGTACTGACCAAAGAAACCCTGTGGCGGTCCGTAGCCAAAGAAGTCCTCCCACCAGAAGGAAGCTAACTCCTCTGCTGCAACGGGCGAGCTGCACTCTGACTAGACTGACCACCGAGAAGCAACCTCTGCTGGGAAGGACGGTGAGGTGCCTGTTGCTCGGCCTCCTCCTCCTGCTGCTGAAAGTGATGGGCGTACTGGTCCTGATACTCACTCTCCCACCTAGCCGGTCTCTGGCTCCTCGTCAGTGTCCTCAGACGGTGGAGACCTAGGAGGCTGAAACTGGTAGTGCTCATGCAACATCTTGAGCGTCCTCGAGTACTCTCTCCTAGCCTTCCTCTCGTGATGCTGCTTCCTCTTGATTGCATCGACATCCTTGAACATCCCAAATAAAGCACTAAAAAACTTCCGAATCGGAGAGGGAGAGCTGCCACGACGTGAAGTAGAACGAGAAGGAGCTCGTGGTGGAGGTGAGGCTGCTCCTCCTGCACCTGCTGCTGGTGCGTCCTCTGTTGCTGTTGCTGGTGCTCCTGGACCTGGTGGCGGGGTGTGTGTCTCGGGTAAGTCAATCGTTAGTCTCAACACCTTGTGACGACAGTCATACTCAAACGTGTGCTCGGTCACCTGCTCAATCATATACATGATGTACGGAGCAAAGCCACAGCCCTTGAGGGGCCTCTCTCCAACACTTCGGATCTCACTCCAGATAAAGTCAAACACACTGAAGGGCCTTGCCCCTGGAGCCATCCTCTGAAGAAGGTTCTTCGAATACTCTGCAACTGTGCCCTTGTCTCCACCCTTGCAATCAATGGTCCTCCTGAATACCCTCTCAAGGTACCTATAAGTAGGGTGAAGACTCAGAACCTTCCCAGCAACTCCCTGTCCACCTGCTGGATACATGAAGCCCATCTGCTCTGGTGGTAATGGTAGCTCTGAGTGGATCTTGTCTCTCTGAAGGTCCTCCTCTGTGAACCCAAGATAGGCTGCAAAGGCCTCGTAGTCAACACTGTGCCAAGATCCCTCTGTCATCCAATGCATGCGTCTCGTGTCCTCCTCAACGTACAAGGTGGCGTAGAACTGTGCAATAGCCTCTGAGTTCCAGTCGTGCTGAAACTCCATGATCTGATACGCTCCTACACGCTGACAAATAGCAATGGCATGATCAATGGAGTTCTTCTGAAGCTCTCTAAATGCTGCCCAATCAACCCACTCAGACTTCGCAATCACTGGGTTCCTGGAAAGAATCACACTGGAATAGAAATCTGCATGAAACTGAGTGTGAAACCTGTGGTCATATTGAATTCTCGGTAAACCCCTGGGATCAATCCTCCTCTGATCTCTGGCAATCCTGGTCATCCCCTTGCCCTTGTAGTTGGTTCTAGCAATGTAATGTAGGACATGAGGAGCATGTATCTCAAGCATACCAAAGTTCATGTGCTGACCTCCCTCATGCCCCATCTGAAAGAGTGGATCTTCTGCCTCATCATCCTCTTCATCATCTTTCTCTTCTTCTTCAATCTCCTCCTCACTATCTCTGTCAGTGCTCTTCCTCTTTCTGAATCTGTACTCCTCTGTGCCACTGTCAGGAGAAGAGTCAGAGCCTCCCTGAGATGCTGCCCTCACTGGCCTGCGCCCTGCTGAGCTAGTCCCGGTCTCCTGCCTTGCCTTCTTCTGCCTCTCACGGTGAGGATCATGTCTTCCCTTGGCCCTTGGCTCCATACGGTCATTCATAGTGGCTGCAAATTATGTTCAGTTAGTGTCTCAGATATATAGACCATGGTTACTGTAAAGATACCAAAATTATTGATAACCATGAGTTCCTCGGGATCACAATGAAAAAAAATCCACATGTGTAACAATGCATATTGTCTTCTATTACTTCCATATCTCAATTTTCAATAAATGTCAACTAGCTGTTTATCTCACCGGAGTCACCAGTCAGAAGTTGAAAAGAGACCAAGAGGAAAAGTTAAACTTCAGTGTTGACTTCAAAGTATTAACCTCCAATAAATTGGTTAATAAGAGGGATTCATCAGACAACGTAGTAAAGCAGTCCCCAACAGGTCGATTTTCTTCTAGTGGTATGATTCATCTATTAAAAGCCCAAAATTGCACAGCTAGCCCTTTATATGAATGTGCAACTAAGTTCTCAGATGGAATTGCCAAAATGATCCCATCAAAAAGACAAAAACACAGGTGACTATTACCACTGTTCCCTGGTTTCAGCATAACAAAAAATTATCTAACATGCGGCATTGAAGAGGGGAGGGGGCACAAATGAGAGAGGAGAAGGGCCATTTTCTATCCTTTCTTTATGACTTATTCTGCGGCGCACACAATAAGGATGATAGAAGTGCAAATTACCTTTTCTCTGAGATGCTAGCTGCACTTCCTGCCCTCCTGAACCCATTGAATCTTGCAGGTATGCCTCACCAGAACTTTGCTGGGACGTCATATGATGGGGCGATGACTTGGAATCTAGCTTTGCAAGGGCCTTTCTAACATCTAAAGGAATATAGGTACGAGCAAAATCCTCAGGATCAGCCATGTCAGGGTTTGAAGAAAACTGCTCAGCATCCGACATGTCATGGTTTGAACAAGGTAGCATAGTCATATGAAGGTTCTCCAATTCATGAGAGCATGTTTGAAGAATATCAGGTGAAGGCAATGAACTGTTACATAAATTGTTGATGATTCTATTAGTATCTGACAGATCAGACGAACGTACTGGAGATACATCCAGCTGCTCATCAGTCTCACTTTCTGTTTGGTCATAATCTATAATGGACGTTGGCATGAGGCCGCTTAGAGAATCAGCTTGACGTCCAACAGTTTGCCTATGTGTTAGTTCAGTGCCCATGGCAAGTTGTCTGTCTACGGCAGCAGATGAACCTTTTGCCAAACGTTTGCTACGCCTAAGCTGAAGAACTGAATTTGAAGCAGCAACCAAGCCTTTTCGTTTCCTTGCATGAACTCTGTGACGTCCTGGTTGTTCCGGTTCTATGTGAGTTACTTGATTATCCATTTCCCTGCGAATCACAGATTCAGAATGTTCCCTTCGCACCTCTTGAATGGCATCATTTGTTGTCTGTTCTTGTCTCCTCTCTGAACCCATAACATCGAGGCCAATCAACTGCCTCCTGCCCCTGTTGTCACTGCCTGAAACAGTGACATTAACTAGTTGAGTGCATGCCTCTTCTCTGTCTTTTGTTTTGTTTCCAGGTTCTTGTTGCTTTTCCTGAGCATGAATTGTCCCATTTGCTGATCTTCTCACGTAATAAGAAAGTTGTTTTTGTGACTTCTGCGTAATCTGTTGGGCAGTCTGCATGATTCTCCTCTCAACACTTATGGTTCTGGGGCAAATGGATTGCCCAACTGGGCCATTTATATCTGTTGAGGTAGTATCATTAATATCTGCAGCACGCCCTGATTGAGTAAAAGGTGCAGAATTAACAGGATTTTGCAGTGACTCAATAACTCGATCTGGATTCTGTTGATGTGACTGCTTTGCACCAATAGCATGGCTGGAAGTAAGATGTTGAGCCTGGTGCCTGACCTGAGATATAGGCTCTCCATGTCTCTTTTCTGCACAAACAATTCTGGAGCTGTCTGGATATATGTTTCTTTGCTCCTGATACCTCATAGTATCCTCGGAGACCCCATGTACCTCCTCTCCACCAATGGTGTAATCAGGATGCTCTGATTCTGGCGGCTCTGGCATAAACTGATCAGCATGCTCTGTATGTGCCTGTTTGATCCAAGTTAGATAAACGTCACGTATTAGTCGTGCAAAACTTGCAAAGTTTGGATTCTCTTGTTGAATCTGAGGCGCATAAGGAGCAGCAAAAGGTAAAGATAACTTTCTCGGATTAAGCTCTGTTAAATTGTACACTGATTACATAGGTGATAGAAACTCTCTTGATTTTGTTCTTGCCAAATTTCTAGAAGAAACCAAATCCTAAGAATAAAATTCCAAACTTCACAAGGAGGAACACACAGTTACACAGCAATAGCAGTATAGCACAATACCTGCCGGACTTGGAGGATGGGTGGCTCTGAGGATGAGGCACCAAGCGGCACCACGGGGACGGCATCCGCCGCCGTGGCGGAGGAAAGGAGGTAGTGCCGAAGCCTCGCGGTGTCGACGGCGAGCTCGGCGCCACAGAGCGGGCAGGCGCAGCGCAGCATCCTGACGGGCACGCTGAGGAGCGCGCCACACGCGCCGCAGGGGAGTCGCGCGCCACGCAAGTCCGCGACGCTGCGGGGCAGCGGGAGCGCCTTCCGGCGGGGCGGCGGTGGTGGCATGAGCTCGGGGGGAAGCGACTGCGGCGTGGCGCAGTCCGGGCAGATGAACTCCGTCAGGCCCCGGTCCACCTCCAGCGTCTCGCCGCACCCCGCGCAGCGCACCTCTAGCGACTCCGCATCCGCCAGATCCGCCGACGCCGCCCATGCGGCGGTCGGCGGTGGCGCCATTGCCCTGCGCTTTCTCGACGAGGGCGGAAGGGTGATTTTTCGTTTCTGCGAAACTTGGGGAAAAGCGGAGACAGAGAGATGCGTCGCAAGCTGCGACTGTGACTTTGGAAGCGGAAAATTAAAAGTGAGGCCTCATTTACTTGGTGAAATATGTGGTAAAAAATTACTGTACCATTTTCGTTGTTATTTGACAAACTTTGTCCAAACATGGTCTAACTAGACTTAAAAGATTCGTCTCGACATAAGGAAACCAAAAGTACAATTAGTTAGTTTTTTTTACCTATATTTAATGTTTCATGCATGCGTGTAAAGATTTAATGTAACGGGTACTATACAAAATATTTTGGGTGATTTCGCGAACTGAACATGGCCTGAGACGGAGAGGGCATATTGTAAGTGTCAGTGGGTGAATATTTAATATGCTGATACGACGATATATTAACAAAAAGAGATGACAAGAGTTTTATGAGAGTCCTATGAAATTCTTATGCAGTGTTTCCAAAATCTAGGTGTATTGAAAACTGGGAGATAAAATCTCCATTGAGATTGGTCTAATAGTCCCGTCTCAAAAAATTGCATTCTCTAGCAACGAGGGAAACACAAACACGTCTCACAAAAATTGTATCAATGGCAATGTGCCACATTTATCTTGTGTAAGACTGACTCCAACAATGCTACCCATACGCAAAATAGCTCCTACACAGTGTTTTTGCATATAAAAAACGACCTCCAACAGAAGACCAAAACAGAGTACCCATTTTGCCTACCGGCCGATGTGAGACGCAAAGAAGCGTCTCGGAGGCGGGGCGACACAAAGCGGAGCTGTGGGCTGGCGTCGAGGGGGCCCCTCCCTCCGCTTTTCCTCCCAACAGATGCGGCGGTCAAGTGGAGGAGCAGCAGCCGACCACGCGCCTCAGGTGGGCAGGAAGACGAGCGCCGCCGGTGGGGAGAGAGCAAGGAGGGGCGGCTGGCGGCCGCGGGCCACCAGATCCGACCCCGCAGAGGAGGAGGACGACCGTCGCCGGAGGAGGAGGACGACCGCCGCCGGTGGGGAGAGAGCGAGGAGGGGCGGCCGGCGGCCGCGGGCCACCAGATCCGACCCCATGTAGAAGGACCTCGAGGCGATGCGACAGGCCGAGGAGGAGGAGCGCCGCGAGCAGGAGGCAGAGACGAAGACCCACCGCCGCCGGGGACGACCCAAGCGCCGCCGCGACCCGGAGAGCGAGGGGTGTTGCCGGCTTGCCGCGGGCCCTTCTCTTTTGCGTCATGGCTATTGGAGACGGGAGAGTTTGCGTCCGTGACTTTCCTGTGTTCGCGGACGCAAATGCTCAAATGGGTATGCGGTTTCCCTCTCATCTGTTGGAGTTAGTCTAAGATCGTCAGTGCCTTAGGCCCTTAAACTGTTAAGCGTCACAGATAAAAAAAGAGCTTAAAAGAAAATGTGTTCGCGGACGCAAATGCTCAAATGGGTATGCGGTTTCCCTCTCATCTGTTGGAGTTAGTCTAAGATCGTCAGTGCCTCAGGCCCTTAAACTGTTAAGCGTCACAGATAAAAAAAGAGCTTAAAAGAAAAGTATGGCGCATCTAGTGAAAATGAACTTAAGGTTTGAAACTTGAATATGCTTGTTTTGACATTTTGATTGATTTGATAGGACTCCTATTTGATCCATTATTAACACTAAAAAAATACTTGGAGCAACTAACTCTCTAATAGAGATTTTAGTGAAAACATATCCTTCAATAGTTTCTCTAAATGGATATGTCGATGATATGAGAAAGGGGTACCCCAAAACTTCGATTAAGAAAAACACAACCAGAGCCAAGAAGGTAACCGACACTACTTGGCCCACCAGGCCAAAATCCCATCAAGAGGAAGTGGTCCGCTGCGGCCCAACAATCTTAGCGTTTCGCTCAAGCCCTCCAAGTCAGGCCTCGAGCGAACCCATGTTCTCCATGTCACCCGAGCCCTCCGAGTCAGGCCTCGAGCGAACGCTTGATCTCCGCCTCGCATGAGCCCTCCGCGTCAAACCTCAGGCGAACGCCTCGCCATACATCCTCGACCCTCCACACAAATGGGTCGAGCCCCAACCACAAAGACTTCCTAGCGAAGGAAGCAAGCCTCGATTACCCCATACCTACCACCTGTACGACCCTAGTAGAAGCATTAAATGCACTCTACCTGCTCCAGTCTAACTCATATGGCTACAACAAGCACCACGTTGGGTCGTACCATGGTTAAATCAAACTTTAACCGCCCATCCCCGGGAAACAAGCACGACGCACAGAACAGCCGCCCCATGCCGCGCACTGTACCTCTCCAAGACAGCCCTCGAGGTACGTTCGTCACCACGTCCCGAGCATGGCCCGGAGCTCGACCCCCTCCGCACGGCCTCGACCTCGCCCTCGAGTACGACTCCGCCGGGACCGGTCAGCACTCCAACAACTCCTGATGCGACGACTCCATGCACGCGGGTGCACGGGCTTCGTCCTTCATCGACATCGCCAAGCACGTCGCCATAGGGCCGAGCACGCCTCTACAACGGCGCCGACATGACCGGCATTGTCATCACCAGGTCATCACTAACGTCATCCCCACGACAGCCCTAGAACTATGTAACCCTGTGCCTCCCCTTCGACTATAAAAGGGGACGCCAGAGCTTAGGATGGGGCACGTTCCTTCAAGTGCCCTTAAGCTCTCAAGTTCACCGCCATAGCCTAGGGCCCAAGAGTTAGTTCTCTGGATCTAGCTCCTTCCTCCATTTTCCAATTCTCTCTCGTTCACGCTTGTATTCGCCCCTGTACAAGCGCCCGGTGCAAGATAATACAACCTCTCTCCCCCCGCTGGACGTAGGGCCTTCTCTTGCCCGAACCAGGATAAACCGCATGTATACTTCTTGCGTCACCATCCGGATCAGGGAACACGCACACGCAAATTCACTCGCCGGTGTAGACCCCCGGGTCCCGAACATCGACAGGATATTTAAATATAATCATCCTCTATTGCAAATTGAGTGTAGGTCAGTTGGTTGGGTTCCTTATGGTGAAATATGTCCACCTAGGTTCAAAGTCCTCGACTTGACACGAGTGTTCGCATTTTCCTATATTTATTTTAGAATTTAACGGTACTATTCTTTCAGTGGTAGACGACGTACCCGTCGACCTTATTATGAATTATGGAAAAAATTGGCTCTTCAAAGTGTGCACAAAATACATAAAAGTTGTTGGAGAATAGAAAGATATACAACTAAAATTAGCACTAGTGGATCCAAACAAATATACAAACTTGTTATTTTGTTAATTATTAGCCGGGAGACTGCTAACTATTGATTCCATTAATAAGTTTATAGTTACTAATAACTACTAATAGTTTATGAGCATGTTTATAACTACTAACATTAAAAATTAAGCTAGCTAACAATTAATGTTGGCTATTTTTAAGCTAGACAATTTCGAATACAGGTAACTGGAATAGATGGTTGGAATTAGATAGTGACTTCAAGATACATATACACTATTAGCACCCATTAACAATTCTAAACCTGTTAAAGAAGCTAACTCCCCTAGTAATAATTAGCGGGTTTGCTTAGATCTATTAGTACTGATTTTAGCTGCTAAATTTCAATTCTAATAGATCTAAACAAGCTTTGTATTTGCATTCAATTCACCATTTAACCCCTTTTAGCAGGTGTGTCCAAACGTCCCTTTATTAAACAATAGCCAAGTAAGAGCACCTTCTAAAGACTCTTTATATCTTTCCTAGTTTACAACAATAGAATTTTTGTAAAAAAAATAGCTTCCAATGACCTCTTTAATTAGATATCTAAATATATACATTTTTATTCCGAGATTCACGGTAGCCAAAAACTTGATATTTATAACTTTTGAGTCTATGTGTCAAATATCATGAGCACTCTATTTTTTCCCGTTCATCTTGCGTTTGATTTTCGGTTGGATTCAGGAACGTTTTGCTTTCGATTTTTGGTTGGATTCTGTATTTCGTGGTCCTTTTTCTTGTTGGAGCAAGGCGAAGGATCGTTTAGGCACTGGAGTCTGTGTATATTTTGATCGGACTGTACCAGACGAAGTCAAAATCGAAAAGAAAAAAAAAAACTCCAAGGCAAAGATTTGCGAGCACCGGGAAGTTGGACACAAAGAATTTGTTAGCAGAAATTTTGTCTCTTTAGCATTATATAATTATATAATTATATATATATATATATATATCTAATTCCTCACTTTTGTGTAAGGATGAAGCCCAATGTTTATTCTATTATTAAAAAAAAGCGTTTTCTAGCTATTTGATCTCGTGCAGATTCATTTCCATATGTAGCGCGAGCACTACAACAATCTATACGCAAACGAGCAGCTTCTTCAGGCAGTCAAACTGTCCCCAACGATGAAAATTATTATTGAGGCCAGAGTTGGAAAATACATGCAAAATAAACGAATTACCAAGTTCATTTAGTTACTAGAAATTTCTTCATCCCTGGAAAAGCAATGTGCTATTTTTTTTTTTTGAAGAAACAGGAGGATCAAGGAGCTCCTACTAAAATATATTAATAAATAAAAGGGTTACAACAGAAAACAACAAAAAAGACAAAAAGACCAACATGAACACTAAAAGAAAGGCTAACTAGGAGGGGGATTCAATGTGCTATCTGAGTTGAAAACAGAGAAAACACGTAGTTTCTATATGCTGTAATATTGGGAGAGTGACATGTGGGCCACTGGCCAAACCAAGATGTACTAAGTGTGTGTGGTGCCCAAACGGGAACATCATCGTTAATCTAAAAATAGCAGAGTACCGAGAAAAACCCCTCTCAAGTTCTTAAGATCAGTTAGAGTCTACTAGGTGTCAACCTATACATCAGTTGGAAGTTTTTGAAGAATAAATGAGCTGCAATATAGGCATGCGAAGATTGCAATCCCAGCGATAAAATTTTGATATAGACATTTGTTGTCCCTGATGGGGATAAAAGCCTCTTTCAGTACGTTTGTGAGCTTAAACACCCGGTATGATATCTGCAGTATAAGTCATGCAGTGAATATACATTTTTATAATTCTGTCGAATTGAAAGAAAGTTACTTTGAAGCTGGAGCTTACCGACAGAAATATTGTTGTAGTAAGCAAAAAGTTAAGCAACGGATAATCTGGTAAGAAAGATAGAAGCAACTTTGGCTGTCCATTCGGAATACCAGACCTGTAAAAGAAGCCAGGAGTAACTCAAGATGGTAGTGTCATCATGATGTAAAAGTTTTTATTTTCAGTAAAAAATACTTTCTTTATAAAAAAGAGGCCCAATAAAAAAGTTGGGTCCGGCACTTACCTGAGCCAAATGTGAAACTGAGAAATATAACTCTCCATTGTAATTTTGCCAAGCCAACTGTAAAAAAAAGAGATTAAATATATAGAGATGGAGTGAGCCGAACTATGTGAAACATAAAAAAATTACTGTAAATACTTACACAAAAAGACCCAAATGGGTACTCCTCAACTGCTGGGTGCAATTGCGTAGGCAGACATAAACACTGTAAGAAACATAAGGGTCAACTATACAATAAGAAGTTTCTGTCATATGCCATACTGGTTAGGATTTTTGTTAGTGATAATAACAATTTGTTATGCATACGTTATTGGAATCCACGACGTGTAGGGATGGTACTTGTTATATGTATGTTTGTCCAACTTGTAGATATATTCGTACCACAAGTACCCAACCTAGAAGAATGAACAGAAATCATAGTTAATTGTTTTATTATAAGTACACTCATCTTAGTCCATTCATCAACACTGGCAAAAAGAAGATCATGGAGCTTACCATTAAGGAAATTGTAACAGTGGTTCCCTTGATTAACACTCTCACCTTAGTCTCAGATTCTTCCAACTTCTCCATCCATCTTTCAACCTTATTGTTAGGACAGGAGGTTTTCTGTTAGCTTAACATGAAGTCAACATAAGGAGGAAACACTTAGGGCCTTGTTTGGATGTAGTCAGATTGACATGAATCCACATGTGGATTGAGGTGGATTAGATAACATATGATGTAACTTTGAATACCTAATACTGGTGAATGCAGTTCAAAGGAAATTTCTCTTTGAAGGTACTTACATTGGGGTGAAAGTAAGCATAAATCATTCCAATGATCCATATGTAACGATCAAGGCCAGAACGGAAATGCCACTCGTGTAACAAGGGTAAGTTTACCTTAGAAGGCTCTGGATTTTTGTAGCCTGAATAGAAAGATAATTTATTTCCAGTCTTCAACTCTTGGTCCATGATAGGAAAAATGACAATGACAGGGATACCTTACCAATCAGAAATGTAAGTGGTGCCCAAACAATTTCAAATACCCCAGGAATTTCCCATATCAAAATGACAGTCAAAAAGCAACCGGCAATCTTAGTAGCCATGACCGATGGTATCTCGTTGTACTTGTTGAAAACAAATAGTGATCCATATACCATAAGAGTAAACAGGGTATGCATTGGAGCGATATAATACAACATGTAGTCATTGTCAAGGACAATGCAACAGAATATCGCAAAGAAGTTTACCCTCCACATCATCTGTATTAAAAAAGTAAAGTTGTTGATGTTCAGAATTTTGAAGGTGGAGTCACAAGATATATATCTAGATGACCCAAAATTTTTGATGTATATATAAAGAACTAAATTTGAGGTAGAATGGGTACCTGAGCAAATCTTGCGATACTGAAGTCTTTCTTCTTGTAGTAATATGAGAAATTCCCAAATCCAGTCATCCAGACATAGCAAGCAATGAACACACGGATTGCATTGTATATTTCTGAGGCAGCGAAATAGTGGTACATCAGAAATATGACCTGGAATTGCATATTAAATATTTAGACACTGAAGCAGACAAAATACAACTGAAGCTATTCAAATGCATTTGATATAGATAGCTAAAAATCACACTACCAAAGAGAACTAAAGAAGTGACGTAAGATCACTAACCTGCATCCACCCTCTCCATTCATCAGTTTGGTTACGATTAATATACAGAATGGACTTTCCTGAATTTGCTGACTTTTCAGAGTGCTTCTTAAGTGAGGTAATTGTTGATGTGATGATAAGAAGAATGTACAGAAACAGAAACATGTCACGGTTGTAGCTCTGTCCAAAATAAAACAGGGACGATGAGCATGTTGGGAACAGGCCACAGTAGATCAGAAAACTTGAGGTCACAGGGACAGTCTTTAGGTATCTGAAACATTCTATAACCACATTCAACGAATGAATATCTGAAACATAGCATAACCACAATTTTTTTTGACGAAATAGCATAACACAATTGGGCCAATGAAACCTTTGTTTACCTCACTAGATATTCTGCTGAGAGTTTCAAGATTAAGTAACAGGAGCGTCTTCAATCTTACCTTCTTGCTTTCTGCAAATATGTTTGTCCGATCACAGGTGTAAAAGTAAACCAGAATAATGCCAAATTCAGCTCTGCAAATAAGCTATGGACAATCAGTCATCACACATATAGCCAGAACTGCTAGAACAGATGTGCCATTAATTCAATGATCAATCTTACATGGCTCTCAGTACGGTACGGTTTTCAAGAAGAAAGGACTCGTCCAATGTTATAAACCTACACATCACAAGTCACAGCCACAGAGAAATCAAGCTCCACAAACTGTGTGTGTGCTATATATAATCCTGATGGGTTATTGTATCAGTAATTTAATCACTACGTACCTTATTAATTTGGCTTTGGCAGACATGTTCGGTGACTTTGTCCATGGCGATTTCGATTCACCTTCTTCAAGTAGAACAGTCTTGTCATGTTCTTTGATGACTTTATTACCGACGTGAGCATCCGAGTGGCTGCAGATGAAGAAACAATCATCCCAGCAAAGTTAGAGCAACTGTTCTTCATCTTGTTTGTCATGCAACTACTACTGTAAGATCTGAACAAGAATTAACACTACGGCTACTGATTGACGGATCTTTTGACTGAAGAGAGATACTGATTCAGATCTTCAGTCCCAACTAAAGCTGAGTAAAACCAGGGGCTTCTGCAGAGAGAGATATTCTTACACTTTTTGATGAGACGATGATGCCCTGTATCCCAGGAATTCAGAGTAGACCCATGCAGCAAGGACAGAGGAAAGACCGAGCAGAAATGGAACCTGCAAGAAATTAGCAAAACCATGAGTGCTATGAACGCAGCAACTAGTTCATCAAAAGCATCAAACAAGTCTTTTGTTTACCAGAAAGGCCATCCTAACTCGTCAAGCTTTGTGCTGCCTGAGTGCCTGGTATGCTCACAGCTTCTATATAGCAGTCGATTGTTCCAAGAAACCAGTCATCAGTATCTTTCTAACAATGGTCTGTCAATGTGTTTGATAGGTGGCATCCTTCGTAGAAGGTAAAACCAGGCTGGCTGGACAAGCTATAGACGGAACTGATTTATTCAACAGGCACGCCTACAACTACTACGAGGGTGACGGAGTCAATGGACATCAGTTGCCTTGCCCTTTACTAATGAGCCATGACTAATTCTCAAAGACAGACAGAGACAGAGACAGAGACAGACACATGAGTAATGAATGGTTAGCGTTGCAGCCTCTGCCTTTTGTTGTCCGTGGAAGTTACCGAGAAGCATTCGCGTAGAGTTGTTCAACCATGAGCCTTTTGCAGTCATGTGTTTGGACATGGCTTTGGATCCAAATTTCAAGACCTTATTTCAAATTGTGGAATCAGGTGATCAGGTATTCAGGTGAGCTTGAACAGAAGGCCAATCCTTTGTGGTCCTCCTTCAAACAAAGGTTAGGTGATAGTGAATACACAAATATGAGCTATGGTTTGGGATCCCTTCTTACTATACATAGCCCGGATGGCCTAGATGCAGACTTGAGCCAAGAAGAGATCGACCTGGTGATCAAAACCTAAACAACCATGCTCCTGGACCTGATGGCTTCACAATGGGCTTTTTCATACAAATTGTTGAAATATTAAAGATGATTTCGCTAGATTCCTTAAAGACTTTGGCACTCAGAATTCAAACATGAGAAGCACTAATACATCTGTGAAGGACTAGATACAACCACTGGAGGGGGTGAATGAGAGCCTCAAATTTATTTTCAAAAATATTTGACCGCTGTCCAAATTTCAAAACTCCAAGAAGAAAGATCACAAACCGTGATATCCACGACACAAATAATTGAGTGGATATTCCTTAATAATACAAAAGTACTTTAGAAGTAGCACCAAACATGTGAAGAGTAATAGCGCCACGTCCGGACACACTGTAGCGTCGGGTCCGAGCACTGTTACTATAGCAGTTACTCTAGCACCGGACGTATTGTAGTAGTTACTATAGCGTCCGGACGCAGTGCGGTAGTAGTGTCTGGTCAGCCCGAAAACAGCCCCGATTCAAACACCAAATCGACCCGAAAGTCAGTCAAATCAACTCCAAACTTCTCCAAATTTTTTCCACAGATGATCACAATTATGTTGGTGAGCTACCTACAAGAGATCATGGCTCAAACCCAACTAGAAAATAGTGAACCATAGATCTCGTGCAAAAGAGAAAAGTTTAGATCTGAAAACGAAATCTATCTGATCTGTGTGCTCGTGAGGAATTAGATGAATTCCTTCAGTGAAAAGATGTCTCTCACAAAAAGGCACCAGATGGTTTAAATAGAATCACAATCCATTCCTTAAATCAAAAGATATCGTGAAATCAAGAGAGAGGAGAAACAAAGAACAAAACGAGAGACAAAAGATTTGAGCAAAATCCCCATAGAGATAAAGTGATTACGATCACCTTTCCTTCAATCCAAGTACACAAAGAAATGATTTCTTTGTAGATTACAATAGTAACTACCGGGAAGCAAAACCCTAACAGATGAAATAGAAAATAGCAGTCTAAAGTGACGAAAAGAGGATGAGGGGTGTCATTCCTTATTTATAGCTTAAACATAATACCCCTTCTACCTCTACGATACAAAGAGCGAACTAGCTAGCTCAGGGGTATTCCAGTCCAACTCTGCAGGTTTCCTTCATCGATGGTCACGTGCCTTCCTCATTGTTAGCTTTGCCGCAACGCAAGCCTCACGATGTCACAACGTGCCACCTCGTAACCTCCGCTGAGTTTTGAGACCAAAACTCAGAAACCGATCATCCTAGGTTTTGAGGGCCAAACCTGAAAACCGTCGTCGGCGGTTTTCTGAGGCTCAACCACCAAACTCGTGCCGTAAGAGCGTAGATGCTACGCCTAGTCTGCCGACACCGATATCGATGCATGTTGAACCTCCACAAAGCACGACGTCTTTGCCTTCCACCCTGACTCGACTGACGACACTTGCATCTCCCATGCAAGCCCGTGTCTGGCCTCCACCAAGTGCCACGACGTCAACGCCTTCCATCTTGACTCGACCGATGTCGTCTTCATCTCCATGTACTCTTGCTTGTTGATGACACCTGCCAGCTACCGCAACTAGTCCTCCGGCCTCATGGTCCCTCAGTCCAACCTTTGCCACTCTCGGTTCATCGACACAACATGTCTCTACTTGACCTTCACCTCTCCATCGACCATTGCCTCCGAGCTCCACACCTACACACCAACATATCCAAGAGACATGTCATCCACTCATCACAAGATTGAACCACAAGGACACATATTAACCTTGTATTCGCAATCTATCGTTGCCTTGACACCCAAGAAAGACAATCATGAAAAGGTAAATGACAACAGACTGATTTCTCTCTTAAATTACTCCCTCAAGTGCATCACCAAGATTCTTTTCTAGAGGCTATAATCTTACATCTTACAACTAGTCCATGCCAATTAATATGGCTTTATCAAAGGGAGATCCATCCAAGATTGCGTGGCTTGGTCCTTCCAATTTCTCCATATATGTTATCAATCCAAAAAGTAAATTGTGATCCTTAAACTTGACTTCGAGAAGACCTTTGAAAAATTAGAGCACTAAACTACAATTAGGTCCTCAGACATAAAGGGTTTTCAGAGAAATGGATTAACTGTATCCAAAACCATCTCAACACTGGACCATCTTCAGTTCTCCTTAATGAAATTCCAGGAAAGAATTTCGATTGTAAGAGGGGGGAGGGTAAGACAAGGTGATCCTCTTTCACCTCTTCTTTTTTTTTGCTTGCAGCAGACATTTTACAATCAGTGGTCAATAAGGCTTGGCGTGTTGGAGTCTCCGAAACACCCAATGAGTGATAATTTCATTGGAAACTATCCTGGTATACACTATGCTGTTGTTCTAGCTGGAGATGCCATAACCCTGTTCAACCTCAAGGGCCTTCTCAGGCCATTTTCAGATTCCTGTGGGCTTCATGTTAATTTCAGCAAATCCTTCTTTGTCCTAATTAATATGGATCACAACACAGCTGTCCATCTTGCTAGCACCTTTGGTTGCAATGTTGGGACTATGGCTTTCACATACTTGGGCCTCCCTTTATGCATGACCAGACCCACTCTTATGGATTTCTCACCCATGCTTACAAAGATAGAAAAGAGACTTTCTGGTGTCAGCAAATTCTTAACTTACAATGAAAGACTCACATTGGTCAACCTTGTACTCTTAGCCCTCCCTACTTTCTACATGTGCACCCTAGTCCTCCCCCTCAGGTTGTCAAGCAAATTGATATTTACATAAAACATTGCCTTTGGAGTCAAGGTGACATCAATAAGAAAGACTCATGTCTTGTTGCTTGGGAAACAGCCTGCAAACCCAAGCATCAGAAAGGGTTGGGGATCATTGATGTTAAGAAACAAAATGAACCCTCCTGATGAAATTTGTAGACAAGTTTTACGACCATGCAGAGATTCCATGGGTAAGGCTAACTTGGTCAGTTCTATATGCCAACCCACAGCCCACAGGCCAGAAGCCCAGTTTGATCATTCCAGTGGAAGGATATCCTCAAATATTTCAATAGATTCCAAGATTTGACCACATGCATTCCAAACATGGGGAACTCAGTGCTATTCTAGTCAGGTAATTGGACAGATCAGACCCTGAGAGAGAAATTTGTTATATATGTTTCAAATTCAGTTGCACATTATATTGACCGACTTCTAACAGAGCGAAGTGAAGACCCCCATTGGGATGCGACCCCGAGGACGTTTGGGGGTGGGGGGGGGGGGTGAGCCCCCGCGGTACGGTACATATACCTGTTAGAGTTTTCACTTTGATTGATTCACTTGTAAGCCACCATACAACATTGTAACTCAACTCTTGATAATAGTGGAGAGTGTTTGCTGGCTGGCGCCTATGGTTTTTACCTTCCGCATTGGGAGGGCTTTCCACGTTAAATCTTGTGTCTCCTTGTGGTTTGATCTTGTGTTTTACCTTCCGCATTGGGAGGGTTTTCCACCTTAAATCTTGTGTCTCTGTGTGGTTTGATCTTGTGTTCTTCCTCGTTTAATCGTTGTCATTTTCAACAAAATTCCCCCAACTTTTCTCCTTTGCTATGAAGCCTAAGTGCTCCACAAGATTTTTCCTGGATCAGGAGTTTGAAAGAATTTTTAGCTTGCCCCTATCCTCCCAAGCTGCTTCCCAATTGGTTTCTGTTGAAATCCTTTAGGAGTCTTACGATTGGAATATCAATACAAATTATAAGTGGATATACAATTGGAGATCTTCGAAATACAACAGCAAAAAAAGACTTGGAAAGCATAAATTCTTCTTCTGGCTCCTCCTCAGAGACAGATTAAACACAAGAAGCATCCTAAGAAGGAAGAACATGGTCCTGGATGACTATAATTGTGTCCTATGCAGTGCCAACTGTGAAGAGAGCTGTTTTCACTTGTTCTTTGAATGCACCTTTAGCAGAGATTGCTGGTCATTGATTTACATAAATTTGGATCTTAATGTTCCTCCCCTAGACATGATCCTAAAGGCCAGAACGGACTTCAATGGCATTATCTTCACAGAAGCACTAATCACTAGCTACTGGGTTATCTGGACAATCAGAAATGGGTTCATCTTTGACAATGTTCAGGCTGACATCAACCTTTGGAGGAGACATTTTAAAGAAGAACTTGGTTTAGTGTGTGCACAAGCCAAGCCAGCAAGACAGTCGTTAATTAGTATTTTGAGAGATAGCCTTTTTTAATTCTAGCCAGCAACATCGATTTTATAGTTGGATACCTTAATTGACCGTGTACCACATATTTTATATGGAGTAGGGGTAGTGATGTGTTACCCTACTGGAAAATCAAGTGGTTTCACGTTATTTTGTAGAGTTTTGTTTAGATTGGGCAAAAATTGGCATGGGCTGATTCCAAAACCGGCAGGCCCAATTCGAGTGTCAACAGTATCTCACTCTATCCTTGAGATATTTTAGTAGTCTGTACTTAAGTAGTTGCATCTAAGGGCACGTACAACGGGTCTGTACAACTCGTCTCTTTGTCGCTGGTTTTACACAAAACACCCCATCCTAGCTTAGAGACGGCAACCTCGTCGTCTCGCGAAGAGACGGGACACCCCATCCTAGCTTAGAGACGGCAACCTCGTCGTCTCGCGAAGAGACGGGATAGACCCGTGCTCCGAGGACAGAAGACGACTCCAGCACGGCGTTGTACGACCTTGTCTCCTAGACTCGACGATGCGCTGATCCCGTGTGCGCGAGCGGCACGCAGGAGAGAGGCATCGCACCAAATACCTTCCGATTTGAGCTCAGCCGGAGGAATCAAAGAGGAATCGAAAAGGGTGAGGAATCCAGCGTCCAAACGAGGAGGAATCGAAGAGCGTGAGGAAGAAGATGAACAGGGGAGGTGTCGGGCGGGAAAGACAGGTGCGGGCCGGCCGGGCTCCTGCATCTTTGGCTACCGCGGTCTGCCCAGACGAGCTCCGCCCTGCCTCCGCGGAATACGCACGAGCGGACTCCGCACTAGTCGACGCGAGCTCTTCCTCTGCCGCCGTGCTTGGGTGAGCTCTGCCGCAAGCTGCCCGTGGACCAGCTTAGTCCCGGCCGCCGCGAGCTGCCTCGGCCACTGTTTGAAAATTTAGCTTAGTCCCGGCCGCCGCGAGCTGCCTCGACCACTGTTTGAAAATTTGTTAATTCTCCTGTATCGTATCTTCTCTGTTCTACTGTTGAAGAAATCCGATATGGAGTGCAAGAGATGGCTAGCGAAAACCCGTGAACGCTATTGTGCCAATCACCGAAATGCATTGGCTTTATTTTGTCTCGGCACTTTCTTTACCAAAGTGAATTTGATTCACCTGCTTTAGTAATCAGCCGGTTGATTGCATGTTAGTCTTATGTTTGATTTGTTTCCTATCAAATAGCAACACATAGCAAAAGAGTGGTATAGAGAATGATATTCATAATTGATCCTGGTTATTTGCAATATATTAAATAGTTTGCAGACAGTGAAAAAGACAACCTATTGTATGATAAGTCTTTTGAGCCGTCTGTAGGTTAGATTTGATACTTTGCAGACGATCTCCGTCTGTGTGTTGAACGTGCCCTAAATCAACATTTAGCCATGGAGGGAGGCTTGGATAATAATATATTCAAAGCCACTTTAACTCCTGAAATAGGAGAAGACTAGTTTTCGGGAATATTCTTTTCCCTTACCAAAATATGTTTACTTATCTTTTAGTACAAAAGGGAATAATGAGTATAGTATAGTTGCTTAGCTTGCTCTAAATTTTATTAGACTAATATGTGTTGATAACTGTATAGTAACATCTCAATTTTATTGTAGGCTTAACTCAATTCTGTATGGAATGTATTGAGCAATATATGATTGAAACTGGTCAATACGAGTGAAGAAGAAAGATGAGAAAAAAAGTGAGATTCAATGGCATATTTTGCTGTGATGTGGACAGAGGATGTAAGCATTCCGTTACATCATGGTTCAGAACTTGGTTGAATTGTTTTTCAGTTTAGAATTGTGTGGAAACAGTGTTCAATTGAGAAGTAGGAATAAGACATGCATGGTTCAGAACTTTGCTAATTGTTTTTGAGTTTAACTTAGGGAATCAATGTTCAGTTGAGAAGTAGGAATTCATGTCTTCTGATTTGTGAATCTCAAAATTCAGTCAGGTAGCCATTTAGTCATTTGTGTTGTGTCCTCTGCTTTGTCTAAATTTCATCTCCGATTGTCAGTTCGATGTGCTAACTTGATTCTTATTAGTACATCATTAAAACTTATACTAACACTCTCTTTGTATATATGCAGGTTGAGCAGTAGAGAAGTGTGCGGTTTTTCAGAGGGAGAGGAACAAGAGCTATCTTGCTAGTCTACAAGGTTGTCGTCTTCTGTCAATTTTAGGATCATATGTACTTAATCAATTAATCCTATTTATAACTTATCAGAGATGTATTTTGTTATTCATGGTCTAATCTGGTTCGTGCCATTTTACTGTATTATTAAGTGTATACTTGAAGATTGATTAAGCTATAAATCGATTTTATTTGATGATCGAATACGCGCCGCCACACATGAGTATGTAACATGCTAGTACGTCTGGTTTGCGTTCTGCCGTGGTGCTGCAAACGTGAAACTAATTAAGTACGTGCATGCATTGGGGGACTACTACTGCACACAATGACATATTACATTATATATATATATGATGGAAATAAAATCACACACTTACAAGCGGTATACAATACAAACAAGACACTACACTTACAGACATATACACCGGCGGCCGTCACGTGCGGCGGCCGGGTTTATTACAAACTTGCACTTGCACAATCATAAGTAGCAGAGTGGAATGAAGAAACAAATAAAGATGGCATGCACATGCATGAGATTATGCACGTACTCCCTCCGTATCACAAATAGAAGTCCTTTAGACAGCGACATGGTCTCCAAAGCATAACTTTGACCACTTATTTCTTTAAAAATATTTATTGTAAAGTGGTATATGTATATTTTTATGAAAGTACTTTTCAAGATAAATTTATTTATATGATTTTTACATCTCTAAACTCAATAATTTAAAAGTTATTCATGATTTATATTCTCAATGTTTGACCCAAACCTTTTCCAAATGGACTTCTATTTCCGATACGGAGGGAGTACGTAGTACGCATTTAACACACACACACAATTATTCCATTAATGGAGTAATTAATTGCTCGAAATGGACATCTCATGCTCATTTGTCCATAATGGGGCCAGTACTAGCAGGCTCATGATCGTTCTTCAAAATGGTGACGCCGGGGAGCCCGTGATGATTGTGCTCACAGTTGCAGTCGTTTTTGAGCACGCAGTTCATGAAGCAGGCCTGGACAGTATTAGGCGACTCAAGGATGCACTTACCGGCACAAGCGCAGTTCTTGGAGCAGATGCACTTGTAGCCAGGAAGACGAGGATCTTTCACCGTTTCAGTGCAGTGGCTGTGATGGCTGTGGCAGTGGCTGTGGCTGTGGTGGCCGGTGTGCGCCTCGGTACTACTGGTAGTGGTAGCACCAGCCATCCCGAGTAGCATCAGGCCGACGGCGGCCAGCAGCATCAGGCTGGCCATCTTCTTCTGTGCAGCGGAGGAAGAAGCCATCAGATTGAATGTGTGTGTGTGGGAGAGAGAGTGAGAGTGTGAGTGAGTGATGACAGCTAATACTACTCCTTAGTGTGTGTGTGCTGCTCCATGCAAAAGGTGGTAGTATTTATAGGCAACAAACAGCCACCAAAACTGTGCTGGCATGACCAATAATATAGCCAAGTACTTGACTATAAGCCAAGCTCTAAGAGCCAAATTATATAATAATTAGTTTTTTATTTAGCTACAAATTATTTTTATTTCCTATTCCTCCTCACATACAACTATATTGAGACCCACAGATCCACTAATACCTATGCTTCCATATCCAGCTTGGTGTTTGCATGGGAGCCAAGCTCTCCTCTCTTTCTCTTGGGGCCTGGGGGCATGTTTATATAGCCCTGAGGGATCAACCGCGACCGTTACATCAAACCGACTTCACGTAGGGCTGAGATGAATCCTAGGAGGCGGTGGAGGAAGCTTGAAGACGGAAGCCAGCGGGCCCGGGGGGAGACCGGTCGGTCTCATGCACTACGTGAAAAACCCACTGTAAGAGCGCCCCCCTTTCCACTGTAGGGGCGGTTGGTGATTGAACCGCCCCTACAGTGACATCTTGGGGCCCAACATCTCCAACCGCCCCTACAAAACCACTGTAAGGGCGGTTGGTGATTGAACCGCCCCTACAGTGGACCACTGTAGGGGCGGTTCATTCACCAACCGCCCCTACAGTGGATTTGGATGAACACCTTTACCTTCAATAAACAGGTGCAGTTTTCTATTTTGATCCGTAGATAAAAAATGTAACTAGTCTTTCTCCCTCGTAGTAACTCCAAATGCAATGATTCTTTTTCCTAAAATTTTCTAAAATCATGCTCTATTACTGTAGCATGATCAATTTTCATTGCGACTATTTTCAAAAAAATCAAATTTTAAATTTAAACTAGCTATAACTTTGAATAAGATTTACAACTACACTTTGCCTCAAATGGAAAACTTTTGAATACCACTTTTGTATAACTCATCAAGATATACATTAGATACATAGGTCATTTTTGCATTTGAGAAAGTTTTAGTAAACACTAGTAACAAAATCACGAATCTACATTTGACTTGGTCAAAGTTGGTCAAATGAGCCACTAAATTACCTCGAATAGAAAAAATTTGAATACCAATATTGTTCCACACAACACTAGCGACATGTTTTCAAAATCCGAGATGTGATTTGGTCAAACTTGGTCAAATGAGGCACTAAATGGTCTCAAATGGAAAACTTTTGAATATCACTTTTGTATAACTCATCAAGATATACATTTTATACATAGGTCATTTTTGCATTTGAGAAAGTTTTAGTAAACACTAGTAACAAAATCACGAATCTCAATAGACTTTATGAAACTTCATGTGGATTTAGAACTACACTATGCCGACACTTTGTCAAATGCAAAAATGACCTATATATCAAATGTAGATCTTGATGAATGGACCAATATTGGTATTCATGACTTTTCGAGTTGAGACTATCTAGGGTTTCGAAAACTTGCTTTGAACTATGAAAATTTTAAAATTCAAATTTGAAACTTGCAAACTTTGTCGAATGAAAACTTGACAGAAACAAGTTATGTATATCTTGAAGAGTTTAGCAAACTTGATATTCATAACTTTTCTATATGAAACATTTTGGGGCTTCAAAACGGCAGTCTAAGTGTCTCTTTTTTTTAAAAAAAACAAGATTTGACTTGGTCAAAGTTGGTCAAATGAGCCACTAAATTACCTCGAATGGAAAAAATTTGAATACCAATATTGTTCCACACATCAAGATCTACATTTGATACATAGGTCTTTTCTGCATTCGAGAAAGTATTGGTAAACACTAGCGACATGTTTTCAAAATCCGAGATGTGATTTGGTCAAACTTGGTCAAATGAGGCACTAAATGGTCTCAAATGGAAAACTTTTGAATATCACTTTTGTATAAATCATCAAGATATACATTTTATACAAAGGTCATTTTTGCATTTGAAAATTTTTTAGTAAACACTAGTAACAAAATCACGAATCTCAATAGACTTTATGAAACTTCAAGTGAGACTTGTGGATTTAGAACTACACTATGCCGACACTTTATCAAATGCAAAAATGACCTATATATCAAATGTAGATCTTGATGAATGGACCAATATTGGTATTCATGACTTTTCGAGTTGAGACTATCTAGGGTTTCGAAAACTTGCTTTGAACTATGAAAATTTTAAAATTCAAATTTGAAACTTGCAAACTTTGTCGAATGAAAACTTGACAGAAACAAGTTATGTATATCTTGAAGAGTTTAGCAAACTTGATATTCATAACTTTTCTATATGAAACATTTTGGGGCTTCAAAACGGCAGTCTAAGTGTCTCTTTTTTTTAAAAAAAACAAGATTTGACTTGGTCAAAGTTGGTCAAATGAGCCACTAAATTACCTCGAATGGAAAAAATTTGAATACCAATATTGTTCCACACATCAAGATCTACATTTGATACATAGGTCTTTTCTGCATTCGAGAAAGTATTGGTAAACACTAGCGACATGTTTTCAAAATCCGAGATGTGATTTGGTCAAACTTGGTCAAATGAGGCACTAAATGGTCTCAAATGGAAAACTTTTGAATATCACTTTTGTATAAATCATCAAGATATACATTTTATACAAAGGTCATTTTTGCATTTGAAAATTTTTTAGTAAACACTAGTAACAAAATCACGAATCTCAATAGACTTTATGAAACTTCAAGTGAGACTTGTGGATTTAGAACTACACTATGCCGACACTTTATCAAATGCAAAAATGACCTATATATCAAATGTAGATCTTGATGAATGGACCAATATTGGTATTCATGACTTTTTGAGTTGAGACTATCTAGGGTTTCGAAAACTTGCTTTGAACTACACTTTATGAATCTCACATAGACTTTATGAAACTACAAGTGAGACTTGTATATTTAGAACTACACTTTGCTAACACTTTATGAATCTGGCGCGGGCGGCGCGGCCCCTGCAACTCTACCAATCGTAACCCTATTCAATTTTGTTAGACTCTGCATAAGTAGATCTATACAATGAACATATAATATAATATGTTTTTATACAAATTTTTTGCTATGAATGTTTTATCTTTTTCTTATTTATTTATTTCGGTTGAATCTTTAAAAAATCATAGTAAATTACATAAAAATCATAAAAATGAAAAATCCAATTTTATTGGACTCTACATGAGTAGATCTACATAGTGCACATATAATATGGTATGCTTTCGTCCAACAAAATAATTATAGAAGTTGCAGCTATGAATTATAGAAGTTGATCTCTTATAATTTAATATTTTGTATCAATAAAAGAAGAAAAAGAAAAATTCCCTTGGGCTAAGACGTCTCCATTTTAGCCCAAAATGAGAGATTGGGCCAATACCTCTCATAGGCCCAACTGCAGCTTGTTGATTTTGGCCGTCCATCTTTCGATCCGATGGATGAGAACCATTGTTCGCCCAAACCCTAGTTTATCTACACCACACGCACAGGAGCACGCCTTCTCTCCCGTGGCGCTCGACGCTCGCTCCCTCTCTCAGCGCTCGCGGCTCGCCCTCTCCTCTCCGGCAGGTTGCAGGTGGCACAGCGGCAGTGCGGCCACGGCCCTCCGCCCTCCGACTCTCCCCCAGGCGGCCATGGCTCAGGCGACGGGCGCAGCCGCGCAGGTAGCCGCGGCCCGCGGCAGCTGACAGGCGACAGGCCTCGCCGCATCGGCTCCTCGCGGCGGCGCGCCGCGCGCCGGCGCTCCCGGCCGGCCGACCGTAGCCCCTGCACGGCGCGGCCGCACCGCACCCACGTGGTCGCGCGCCCGTTCCCGTCCCGGTCGGCAGGGGGCTCGCGCCGCCCACGCCCCACGGCAGGTCGGCAGGCCAGCAGCTACCGCAGCTCCGTCTCCGTCAGCTCGTCCAGAAGCAGTCTGGTGAGAAGAAACCCCAACTCCCAATCTCTCATGCTTTATTTCAGTACGAATGAGAATTATCAATAATAGTTTGTAATACTTTTATTTCTAGGGCATAAAAGGCTAGAATGGAAAAGTATTTTGCTAAGAATGATGAGTGGGTGAATAATAGCATGATATCCATTTATTTTGTTGGCCTTTCTGTATAGTAGTTAAAAGACTGAAAAAGTTGATGGTTTCTAGTTCATGCTAAACTGCAACAAATTGTTTGAAAAGCATCCAGTATACAACGTAAATATCCCTGGAAGCTACAGAACATTTGTTTTTAGTTAAGGCCTTTAGAGTTAACAGTAGTAGTCTAATAGTGCTAATATTTCAGAACGTTTGTTTTTAGTTCAGGCCTTTAGAGTTTCTGCAAGCTACATCTTGGCAAGCACCATTAGAAGAAATTGACACTTGCGTTCTACAATTCAAAGACAACATATGCATTCAATCTCATATGTTGATCTCTGTTACAGTGTATAGGATTTTTCAGAGTCCCTGGCGTGCTCAGCTATCTACTCTAGTATGGACTTGTGATTTGATTTCCTGTACTAGCAGAGTGATGCTATCAATAATGGTACTAAATATATTCAGGTTCCACTAAAAAGATTGATGCTCCATCTAACTATTATCTTTCTTCTTTCTTTCTTTAATTGTTTACTAGTGACACCCTTAAATATTTTGGTATATAGTATTAAATCATGTAAGTATCTATGGATGACTTGTGACTTCCATCTTCTTTGGCCAGGTGGGATGATTCGGTAGCCAAAAAAAATGCTGCTATTACATTACCATCATAGCTGCCAACTGTTACATAGGTGCCTATTTCATGCTTGTACTTTTGGCAGAATGCCTGATGGTATCGTTACTACTACTTATGTTGACGTTCATATTTTTTCCCCTCACGTGCAGCTGAAGGTTCAATGTCTTGGCACAAAGTCTAAACTGAGGTAACTAGACTGAAACCTCAGTACTTCATTCTTTCCAAGTTCTGTTCAGTCTCTCTTCACTTGGCTCAAATCCTGAATTTGATAATTCTCCCATCTCTGTATAGTGGTGTCAGATCATTGAGGGACATGACTCCCCGCCATGATGACCGTAGTCCAACGCCAACCAATGATGAGATGGACAACAGGTCAGATTGCTCTGATGGTATGTTCAACAAGGGTGTTCGTTCTTCATCTGAAAATCATCTGGGTGGAACTTATTAAGATGAATCTGGAAATAGGGTATGCTACTGCTTAAAACAATTTGCTCTGTCCCAAGCACCTGCCGTTCCATCCCGATTTATTGTTGGACTGTTTCTGATGCCTTGAGAGATCTATCCCATCTTCACTGAAATAGTTAATTGCATGAATAATAGCGCAGAATTTAGTTGCCAATGCTATGGGTTCGGTCTTGTAGTTAAAACAACCCATTTTTATGTTTCAATGTCAGAATCTGGAAGGGAATGAAAGAAGAACCAGTCTTAGTCTGTGGATAAATCATGTTTGCAATGCCATGCTTAATTTCAGGTTAACATTCATGTTTGCTGAGCTCCAACGGTTATCCGCGTCAATGAAGAAGCTAGAGAAGGAGCTGAAACACCAAGAGTTGTACAAGGTACATTTTGTGTTGAACCAAATACATTCGCATACAACTTGTCAGTTGTTACCGTGTTGATTTAAAAAATGTCTGTAATCTGTGTGTCAGAACGAGCAATACCGGATGAAGCTGTAGAAGCCCAACGAGCGGCTGCTGGCCCTCATCAAGTCAAGCCTCGACATCATGGTCGCCGTGGGGCTGCTGCATCTGGCGACCAAGAAGCTGACCCCTCGCGTCACGGGCGCGTTTGGTTTGCTAGCTCGCTCGCTTGCTACCAGGTTATTGCTGTACCACCGTTGCTTATACATGCTCGTCCTGTCTCAGCAAAAGACTTAAGCTGCAAACTCATCCCTTGTTGTCGCCTTGGCAGTTGCTTCCAAGCCCACCAACGAAGAGCAAAGTGAGGAGGTGGCCTCGTGTACACGGCAGCTGCAGCTGCATATGCAGATATTGATTTGGTGCGTCGCCGATTGATGGGTGACATCTTTATCACCAGGAAAGCTTCAAATTGCTTGCAGATTGGTGACTGGTAAAGAGGCTGACAAGCTAGAAGGTTACTGTTGCTTCAGGTATGTGATGAATATGAATGGAATGTTTACAAGTTACTGAAATCTGTGTGGTGCTATGCATGATGGAGAGGTGGTCTTGTGGGTAATGGCCCAATCAGGAGGTGCTTATGTTGCAACTAGATAGAATTTTGGTGATAAATGACTTGTGAAACCCCTGTGATGGAAATGAAATTGTAAATACATTTTGATGGATGATATTGTATTGTCTACCTATATCTGTAATGGATACATGTTGTGGTTTGGATTATATCAATATTTATTTTTTTTGCTGGAAAATACACTGTAAGGGCGGTTGGTGATTGAACTGCCCTTACAGTGGTCCACTGTAAGGGCGGTTCAATCACCAACCGCCCTTACAGTGGGTCACCGTAAGGGTGGTTGGTGATTCAACCGCCCTTATAGTGGACCACTGTAAGGGCGGTTGGTGGGAACCGCGCCTGCAGTGGTTTCCACTGTAAATACGGTCTGGCAGGGGCGGTTGGGCTAACTGCCCTTACAGTGCATCACCAACCGCCCCTGCTGTGTCCTGCTGTGGTAGTGATGGTGGGACCGGTCGGTCCCACCTGGCAGGGTCCCGCGGTGCCCGACCTCCTGGAGGACGTGCCCGACGGGAGCCTGTAGTTGTGGGCTATGAACCCCATGGCGGTGGCTTTGCTATTGAGCGTTTTCCCCACCGCGTTTTGAGTATCGCGATGGACGCTCTTTCCTTAGCGGACCACGTTTTCCTTTGCGTGGTGATCGCTTTCCCCGTAGGCGTGCTAGGAATGGTTTTTCTACTAACCATTCTTTTGAGCAGCCGGCCCAACACTGGAGGACCGAAAGTGCTACCAAAAAGCGACCAGAGGGGGGTGAATGAGAGCTTTATATTTCTTTTCAGAAACCTTTAGCATCTGTCCCAAAAATCAACCCCAAGAGCAAACCTAGAGCTCGATAGAGTCCACGACCCTAGATATAGGGTGGATGCTTCCGTCTCTTCTCCACATCAATATTTGCTTGACCATAAGCCAATTATTGTACCTGCTCTTAGTGTATATTTTTTTTATCAAAGTCACGGAGATCTCCGATTGGATATGATATGGATGCACGCATCCTCCTAAACTGTACGTCAACATGCATGCATGCATTTCTCTACCTAGCTACTCCCTCCGTCCCTGAATAACTATCTCAAGAAATCCGTGTTTTTCTCACAGACACGTTTTCCGGATGATAATTAAAAAGAGACGGAGAAAATAGGTTGTATAGTAGCTGACGTAGAGAGATCATGATCATCACATGCGCGTAAATATTCCAAAATTGTGCCATTTCATATTTTGTTTATTTACAGCAACAAATTAATTAATCAAATTGTGACTGATGATGAACTTAATGTCTTTCTTTTTGTTTCCTTTTATTATTTCGAGGCATGTGGACTATGCGGAGGTATAGAAAATGACCTATTATTACTATTACTATTAGTGACGACGACATCACTCTTTTGGATACACACAACGATCCTCCGCTGAGTTATCATGGTCCAATCACTACGGGAGAGACAAAATTTCCCGATTGTCGTAGGCTTCCCCGAGTGCCAAAAATCGGACACTCAGGGAAGTCAATCTTCCCCGAGTGTTGCACTCAGGGAAGAATTGCACTCGGGGAAGAGCTCTTTCCCGAGTGCCGCAGAGTGCCTGACACTCGGTAAAGATCGGCACTCGGGGAAGGCCCTCTTCCCCGAGTGCAACACTCGGGGAAGAGCGGCACTCGAGGAAGAAAAGTGTAACTTGACGGCCAACCCCTTTCATGCCGTTATGATTTTTTTTTTTAAAAAAACTTCCCCGAGTGCCGAGCTTTGGCTCTCGAGGAAGCTAACCTCTTCCCCGAGCGCCTCTTCCTAGCACTCGGGGAAGGGCCACCTCTTCCCCGAGTGCCAGGGAAGGCACTCGGGGAAGAATTTTTCTTTTTTTGGCCCTATATTTTTTGTGAGCCCTTCCCACATTATTTAAAACTCCTTGTTCAAATTTGGGACAAATTTGACTTTGTTTGGTATATTTCGTTAGTTTTTTTCGTTTCGATGATTTTTTTTGCATACTTCAAATTTGAACTGCAGGTGCATGAAATAATAAAATTTGGCGATTCAAAAAATGATATTCATGATATTTGGTGTATGTTGAGGTCATATCCAGGAATTCATATGAAATGTCAGCATCTTGTTGCCGTAACATGGCGAACAACTTGCAGGAAAAGTGTATTAAATTATATAAAATTTGAACGAAGTCTGAAAATTATGAAACTTGTCGAGGAGCCATACTATCATGAGTAGAGGCTGTGGTAAAAAAATAAAAAAATTTCGAGTAAATTATGACGTTAGATAGCTAAAACCCAGACATCTTCACGTGTTATCACAAATTTCTACATGTGATAGCATGTGGAGATGTCTGGGTTTTAGGCATCCGACGTTACAACTTACTCGAAATTTTCTCATTTTTTTACCACAGACTCTACATGTGATAGCATGACTCCCCGACAAGTTTCGTGATTTTTGGACTTCATTCAAATTTTATATAATTTAAATACACTTTTCTCACAAATTGTTCGTCATGTTATGGCAACAAGATGCTTGACATTTCATGTGACTTCCTGGATACGGCCTCAACATACACCAACTATCATGAATATCATTTTTTGAATCATCGAATTCTATTATTTTATGCACCTGCAGTTCAAATTTGAAGTATGCAAAAAAATTCATCGAAACAAAAAAACTAATGAAATATACTAAACAAAGTCAAATTTGTCCCAAATTTGAACAAGAAGTTTTAAATAATGTGAGAATGCCTCACAAAAATGGGGACAAAAAAACAAAAAAAAAACTTCCCCGAGTGTTGTCCTTGGCACTCGGGGAAGAGGCCCTTTCCCGAGTGCCAAGACGTGACACTCAGGGAAGCTGGCCTCTTCCCCGAGTGCCTCTGCCTGACACTCGGGGAAGGGTCTCTTCCCCGAGTGCCAGGCAGAGGCACTCGGGGAAGATTTTTTAAAATTTTGAATTTTGAAATTTTGAAAAAAAGTCTCGGATAGAAAATGCTCTAAACGAAAGTTGTAGATGTCAAAAAGTTATAAAACTATGTAGTTGACAACTTTTTTATTTAAAATCATCTAGTTGCCGATAATTGCGTTTGAAGTTTGAAGTTTGAAATTTGAAATTTTGAAAAAAGCCTCGGATGGAGAAACATTCTAAACAAAAGTTATAGATCTCGAAAAGTTATGAAACTTTGTAGTTGACAATTTTTTTATTTGAATTTGTTTAATGCCTCAAACAATCAATTTACAGTCGGTTTGTTATAATATGTGGGGAACCGAAATGAGTTATAGACACAAATGATGAAGTGGTGTAGTGGTAGAGGCGCGCATGTGAAGCTGGAGGTCTCAGGTTCGAAACATGAGAAATGCTGCTAAGTGTGAAAAAAGTGCAAAAAATATTGAAATAATAGATGGATGGTGTGACTGACCAGCTCTTTGGATACGATTTTTGGCACTCGGGGAAGGCGTCTTTACCGTGACAAGAATAGCCAGAGGCTCTTCCCCGAGTGTTGCACTCGGGGAAGGCTTCCCCGAGTGCAACTGCTCCTTCCTCAAGTGCAACTGACACTCGGGGAAGTTTGGCTCTCCCGTAGTGAATGACACGAGCTCACGCGCGTCAACTAAATTTAGAGGTGAATTCGTTCCTATGTAACACTTTAAATGTTTTTTAGAATAGATTGCTACCTAATGATTATGTGTTGATTAGGAACCATGGAGAGGACCCAGAGATGCATAGAGGAAGGATTGGAGGCGTGGAAGACCAACAAGGGCGCCTGATGCAAGTTGGAGACCAAAACCAAGTTGAATTCAAGTTAGTTTCAGAGTCCAGGAGCAGTCAGCACTAAACTGGTCACCCAGGTTGCGTACGGACTCCGTTTTTGACGAACCATATATCGTTGGAAAGCTATTTCGATAAGCTAACCAATGGATCTGGTCTCATACCAAAATTCATCCTGAGCCAACAGGAATCGTCGAAACAATCCAGCGCACAGAATCTGTCCCGATGTTGCGTTGCCATTTTTGGTCCGTTGGGCCGTGTATCATCCGTGAGCCCAATAGAGGGGCGCGTCTAGGGGGGTGACGACCCTTATGGGCTATAAACAGTAGTCGTCACCTTCATTAGGGTTTTGGGGTTTTGCTTAGATTATTCGGTTCATAACAGTTTCGCTGTTTCATCGGTTTGTGAGACCCCAACTTGTGAGATTAATCATACATCTGCAATTTGGTTGCATTCTTTCTTGTTCTTGCTCGTGTTCTTCGATTCGCAGGCAAGGACTTTAGCCTTCTTGGCGAGGTCAACTGTGCAACGCCGGTTGATAACCAGAGGAGACGTGGTGCTGCGATTGCGGGGTTTCGGGTCGTGTTGTTCGGAAGCCGAATCGACTTGTGTCTCGTTTCCACCAAATCGAGAGTTACCAGAATCTTTCGGAAGATCGGGCACCCTTGTTCACATCAATTACTATTACTATTGCTATTACTATTACTATTACTATTACTATTACTATTACTATTACTATTACTATTACTATGGTTTTTGAAATAAAAAAATATTGTAATGCTTCCTACTCCTATTTATTATATTTAATTTAATATCGCTATTACACAAAGGGGCTTTAGCCCTGGGTGTGTGATGGAACGACCCTAATCCCATGGCCCACGTGTCCCTGTCAACCTCTGACAGCCGAACCCATGTTCCATGTGATTAAGACCTGTTCGCCACCGGGCTACATCAGTGCCCAATGTCCGCAGGATCATCTCACAATTCGGTTACAGCATTGCATACTTTTACAAATAATATCGGAATAAAGAGCGGAAGACTTAAATAACATTAATTTTATAAAGCAGGGTTCCAAATAGAAATTAAGGTGTAGTTATTACAAACCAAGTTCTGATAATAGAAATAGACATAGGCAACATAGTGGAGAACAGCAAAGATACTTATAATCACCCAGCCCGAGGGTGTACAACTATTCTTCAGCCTCATCGGCCTCTTCCTGGACGATGGTCACGCAGCAGGGTGCAAGACACATCGGGGACTCTGTCATACCTGCAGCATGGGTAACAAACCCTGAGTACTGGGGTACTCAACAAGACTTACCCGACTAAAGAAAAGGGAGAAGACTCAGGAATGAGAGGCTTAGGGTAGTCAAGGTAAGGCTTAGGCAAGATCAAGTATTTTGCAGAAAAGCATTTTTGTAAACCTTATTTTATTTTGGAAAGATTCAGTATTCCTCAATTCTTCATCGTTCATGATTCATTTTACATTTCAAAACATTCCTAGTTGAGAACCACTCTCCGTTGACAGTTAGTGGACCAAGTCTCCATAACCGAGGAGCAACGTTAATCCGGATAAATAATACTCAGCTGAGGATCCCTATCCACACTGCATATGTAGCACCCAAGCTTGCATATGCCAACTCGTCTACCACGATTCCTCCAAGATTGGGCCCGGTCCTACGCCACCCAGAAGTACAGTACACCACTCTTATCCAGGTACGATGACCACGTGGGTACATGCTACTTCCGCCATCTCTCCACTCCCAGTGCGCGGTTGTCGGTCCAATAAAGGATTCCTCGGAGCCAGAGCTTTCCGAAGTATGTGAATAGTTACAAGTCTTGACCAGCAGGCCCCCATACGGATGGTCCCTAATTTTCCAGCCAGAACTATATCTTGGTTATATCTCACCCAAGCGTAATAGTCCTGCCAGTTTTTCAACCCTGTCCCGGTCGGTGTCAACTGTTGAGTCCCGGACTACAACATGACGGCACCGTATGCTCGGACAACCTCTCCTCGCTGTTGACTAAGTACGGATCAGATACTTAGCCAACAGGCAGGGAGTAAAGCCAAATTCCCATCAAAATTCTTTAAGTGATCACACTTTTGAAAATGGCATGTTATTGCAAAGTCTAATTCAATAAGCATTGCTAAGCATTTTTCAAATATTTTTGAAAAGCAGGCATCGGGTGTATCAGTGGTCAAGGTGGATAGTGCATCAATTAGGATAGCACACAACTCCTATAAACCTAATGCAATAATTTAACTCAAAAGCATTTAAGGAAAAACATTTTATAAATCCAAGGAAGGGTTAAATGCACCGGGGCTTGCCTTGAAGAGCAAAGAGGGCAGGCTCGAGGGCGGCGGGGCAGTTGTCGGAGCTCGGGGTAGCCTCGGGGACAGGTTCGTCAGCGGCTGCCTCGATCTTGACGCCTTCTTCGGTGACTATACGAATGCAATGATGCATGCACATGAGTATGCTAGCATGAACAATGCAATACAGGGCATACAACATGAACGCTAATCACTTTTTCTATTTTTCTTAATTATTTAAAAAGGTCATTTTATGCAGTTGCTCCAAAAATTACCAAATTAATCACATAAGTTCATTATGGTGTAGATAGATGTTAAAACAAATTTCATAATGTTTGGAGGTCATTAAGGTGCTCAAATAAAATCAGACATTAATTAACAAACGTCACTATTTAACAATTAAAATAAATGCTCAAAAAATAAACTTGTTCCAAAAGACTTCAAAAAATTCACCAGAGACTGAACATGGCATAGGAAGCTCACAAAAATTTATCTCATGATTTTTGGAGTTATAAATGATTTTCTAAAAATCCAAAACCATCCATTTATTAATTAAAAGAGGGATTTTACATTTTCAAATTCTTGCAGAAAAGTCAAGTTTCATATTTTTCTAAAATACTACACAGTGCAAGGAGCATACCATAATTTTCTCAGGATTTAAGGAACAACAGATTAATTCACACAAAAAAGAGAAAACAGAACACTAATCACACTTTTTCAAAAAGGGAAAAGAAAAGAGCACTGTGCTCCTTCCTCGCAGGGGCTCGGGCGAATCGCGGCGATGCGGACCGCAGGGCTCAGGCGAGGCGGAAACACTCGGCCGTCCGAGACCTGGCTGGTAGGCTCGGGCGAGACGGAAACAAGCGTTTCGTCCGAGGCCTGGCCGGGAGGCTCGGGCGAGACGGAAAATGATCGTTTCGTCCGAGGCCTGGCTCGGGCGAAGCGGAGGGTGCGTGAGTCCGCTCGAGGCCTGGCTCGAGCGAAGTGGTGAGGGTCTGTGAGTCCGCTCGAGGCTAGGCTCGGCGAAGACGGTGAGGGTGTGTCCGCTCGAGACCTGGCTCGAGCGAGACGGGAAACGTGTGCTCGAGGCCTGGCTCGAGCTAACGGTGAACGCGTGTGCTCGAGACCTGGCTCGAGCTAACGGTGAACGCGTGTGCTCGAGGCCTGGCTCGAGCTAACGGTGAACGCGTGTGCTCGAGACCTGGCTCGAGCTTTGCGCCGTGAAAGCAGAGACCGAGGGGGTGGGGGCTTCGGGTGCTTACCCCGGGTCGGAGGCAGGGCTCGGCGGGGCGGTGCTTCGGCGGAGCTCTCCCGGCGGCGAGCGGTGTGCCGGCGGCTCTGTCCACCAAAAGAGATCGCCGAGGAGCGGTTAGGAGCGCACGAAAGCAAGGAATGAAGATCAGAGATCATAGGAAAGAGAGGTGGAGCGACGGCGGCGAATTCCGTCGATCCGAGCCGGTCGGTCTCTCACCGGTGCTGAGGAAGAAGGGCTCGCACTCGGCGGTGGAAGGCGGTAGCAATGGAATTGAGGGGTGGGGAAGCTGCACGGGCTCAAGGCGGAGCTGCCGGGCTAGTTGGTTGAGCGGGGGAGACTCTGGAGTGAGCCGGCCACTGTGGCGGAGACGAGTGAGGAGCTCGGACTCCGGCGGCCCCTTTTATAGGCACGGTCGGGGACGGTAGAGAGCACGGGATGGTGTGGATGAGCTCGGCCGAGGCGTGCGCACTCGATTACAAGCCGGCGGGAGGATGGGCGTGCATCCAGGGCCTGGGCGAAGGCTCGCCGGTGACGGCCACGCGGCGGCGACGCCCTGGGCACTGTAGGGGACGGGGGCGAGAGTCAGCGCTCGCGAGCGGGTGCGAAATGATCACGAGGTCAGCGGCGGTAGGTTGGAGGCGCGCGTGCGGCTGCCAGGCACGCGGCGTGCGCAGCGCCGGTGAGGCGCCATGGCCGGGCCCCCCTGCTCTGCGCCGGCTAGAGGTAGGGGATGAACAGGGCTAGGTCTAGGTTTTGACTTTCTGTATTTTGCAAATTTCTCCCAAAATTTGAACTGCACAGGAAAAACTCAAAATACCAAAGTTGTGCAGAAAAAAGAGATCTAAAACTTTGTCAATATGAACATTTTCAAAATCCAATTAGTTTTTTGAACCACATTTGAAATCAGAAAAGGAAGCACTTTTGGGATTTGAATAAATTCAAAATTACTTTTGATTTTCCATTGAAAGTTGGAAATCTGCAAATATGAAAGTTGTTCCTTTTATCAAAACCTACAACTTTGCTAATATACACTTTTTCTGAAACTCAATAGTTTTTGAATAAATTTTGAAAACTGAAAAGGGGACAAAAACTGGAATTTGAATGAATTTGGATTTACCTCAAACTTTGTACAGAAACTTGAAAATTTGTAAAAACCAAAGTTGTTTCTCTTGGCCAGATCTACAACTTTGCTTTTTGGACCAACCCCAAATTTTGAATAATTTTTGAATTACAAAAAGAGGGATAAAATCCAGGGTTTGGAAATCAGGGTTTTGCAAAGGGATTTGAAATCTGATTTTGGTTTTTGAACTTTGGCCAACACAACAAAACTTCAAGACATCCAACTGAACAAGAATTACACAAAGCTAGGCACAGAGGTGAAATTACCATTTTGCCCTTATAGGAAGGTTAGGGCTTTTAGGGTTTTGAAAAGAGATTGCTACACCAGTACTAAGCAAACATAAATGCAAGGCAAGAATGATTAATGACTAATGATGATGATATGTCAGGTTAATTACATCTTAAACACCAGAGGTGTTACAGGGTGCTCCCAACCAGGACTAAAGGTTCTCACGAAAAAAATAAATGTGTGTCTGTGAGATTCGAACTCAACACCTCCCACGAGAAAAAATAAATGTGCGTCTGTGAGATTCGAACTCAACACCTCTCAACACTACGGTTTTTGAAATAAAAAAATATTGTAATGCTTCCTACTCCTATTTATTATATTTAATTTAATATCACTATTACACAAAGGGGCTTTAGCCCTGAGTGCTCCCAACTAGGACTAAAGGTTCTCACGAGAAAAATAAATGTGCGTCTGTGAGATTTGAACTAAACACCACCCACGAGAAAGAATCGTTTGTGAGATTCGAACTCAACACTTCCCACGAGAAAAAAATAAATGTGCGTCTGTGAGTTCGAACTCAACACCTCTCGACACCTTCGAACTCAACACCTCCCACGAGAAAAAATAAATGCGCGTCTGTGAGTTCGAACTCAACACCTCTCGACACCTCCCACGAGAAAAAATAAATGTGCGTCTATGAGATTCAAACTCAACACCTCTTTACTCGTGTACAACTCACTTGCCAATTCAACTACACAACATGCGTGCTGCACGTTTTCCTTTTGAATCTACTCACGTTTTCCTTTTGAATCTACTCGTGAAAGACCTCACTAAAAGTTCACCCTTTTAATCCCGGTTGCTATTACCAACCCGGGACTAAAGGTTGACATTTAGTCTTGGTTGGTGTTACCAACTGGAACGGACTAAAGCTCAGTTGATAGATCGATCAAAGGACTTCTCTAGTAGTGTATCATATAAATGGAATGTACTGATGCATGTACATGTACATCTGCACCATACGTATCTACCTCTACATGATGTACCTGTCCGGTCCGTGATGCACATATAGATATACATAGATGGTTAAACGGCTATTTTTTGTTTTTGTTTTTGACATACCCTTTTCTCCAACATCATTACGAGCCGGCAACTACTATATGTTGCCTTGAGTGATCTAATTTACCGATGGCGGTCTCAATTTTCGGCCAACTCACGAGTGCCATGAAAGATCGACATTCTAATTTTGTTTAGTAAACTAGGGAGCCTGCCCGTAGCGACGTTGAGGGGCGTAATGGATCATGCCTCTTATCTCTCCTTCCTAATCTAACTTGACACTTTCCAATTTTAGTTTAAAATCATATCGTATTATGACCCGATTCTTATTGAGCCCGATTCTTATCAGATCCTTAAATTTGCTAGACTAAATTAGAGGGCCCTTTGCCAACCCCTCTAATTTTGTACGAGACAATAACTTTTGTACTAAAAAAATACATGGATCACACGATAAAATAACAATGTTTCTGTGATGCCTCAAAGATAAATGTTTTATATCCCACTACTACAGATCAGGCCTTTAGCCCCGGTGGAACCGGGCCTTTAGTCCCGGGTATCCCAACCGGGACTAGGAATCCGGGACTAAAGGTCCCGACCTTTCCGGGTCCTTCCCACTGGGGCTAAAGGTCCACGGACGAGGAACCGGGACTAGGAATCCGGGACTAAAGGTCCCGACCTTTCCGGGTCCTTCCCACTGGGGCTAAAGGTCCACGGACGAGGAATCCGAGACTAAAGGTCCCGACCTTTAGTCGGGGGTTCTTCCCACCGGGGCTAAAGGTCCACGGACGAAAAATAAATATGTATTGTGTGTGATTCGAACTCAGCACCTCTCACCTCAGACACGCTTACCAACTGAGCTACGCAACTCACATGATGTAGTTCTGGACGTTTTCCTTTTGAATCCACTCGGGAAGGACCTTTAGCCCCGGTTGGTAACACCAACCCACTACTGGAGAACATGCCTTTAGCCCCGGGCCATTTTGGCCTTTAGCCCCGGGCATGGAGCCGGGGCTAAGGAATCGGGACTAAAGGCCCGACCTTTAGCCCCGGTTCCCCGCCCCGGGGTTAAAGGGGGACCTTTAGCCCCGGTTGGTAATACCAACCGGGACTAAAGAGGTCTCTAGCCGAGCCACGGTGGCTGGCTTCTTTAGTCCCGGTTGGTATTACCAACCGGGGCTAAAGAGACCGCTGCTTTTTTCTTTTTTCTTTTTCTTTTCTTTTCAATTGGTTATTATTTTTGGTTTTACAATTACATTAGGTTTTCTAATACGTATTCTTCGCTGCTAATATATTCCATTAGGCCGGTTTCAAATACGTATTCTTCGCTGCTAATAAATATATATATATAAACACATAAAATTTACAATTACACGCAAATGAAATATGAAACTATATACATATATATTATAGAGCTATCTATACATATATACATAAAATATACAACATTATCCATCATGCATCCTTAACTTGATATTTACAACACAAATATTGTCCTGACTTAGAGGTCATACAAGTGTTCATCTTGGTTTGGCTTCATTGGTTCGTCTTTGTTAAACCAATACTCGGTGCCAGACTCAAGGACATGGTCATTAAGGAAGCCCGCGATGGTCTCTTGAATTGCTTTGAGGCGGACCTTATCCATCACCTGGTTCTTCAACCATATCTCCTTCAATTTGGATTAAAAGAAAAAGAAAGTATTAACATACATAATATTTATGTAAAAGCAACAAAAAATGAAATAAATTTATTTACATGTTACGTACTTGCTGACTCTATAGAGGAGTTCTTTTTTCATACACCGTCAGGAACTCACAAACATAGTACGCACATAAATTGTTTCCCGGTGACTGCCGTAGAACCCACTGTACAAGATATAAAAAGATTACTCTCGGTTGAGCGTGCGTCTGCTGAGTGATGCTAATTAAGGTAAAGAGGCACGGAGGTAGTACAACTTACATTTAGTAGTAGAGGATCAGGAAGTTGCGCTTTCAGATCCGGACGGTGTTTCTGAACAAACCAAGCCCAAACCCTGCACAATATATATAATTGGATCAGTACTTAACTATTGCAGAGTTAAAGAGCAGGAATCAATATTTAAAGATCACATTTACCCTCGGATAATATCTATCATATCTTGGTAATCTTCTTGTGGTTTTCTCAGAGAGTCATAGATTAGCAAACGACTCTCGTGGAGATCGATCACAATTAGTATCCAATGAAAACTGCATTTATATTTATGTACTCAACACATATATCTTTATGTCAACCTATAATAAAATGTGCATATGATAACAAAACTCACCTAAAGTTGTAGGGGAATAGTATATATCTTTTGTCCCTTTGGTTTACGAAGAACCTCCGCAAATTCCCCTCTGTTTGAGTTTTCCATGCATCCAAGAGAGTACCTGGGTGTTTGAATACGATATATGGATCGATAAAACCAATGTCCTTGTCATTTTTACGCCTTAGTTGTCTCATCATGTTTCTGCACATGTTTACAAACGCTTGCTAGTGTGAGGATAATTACTTATACATATACATAAGCTAAAGTGAGATTATTAAAAGAAACAATCACTTACAGGCAAAAGCAGCTGACGAGAGATTTGTCAAGAGCGTCCATGTGGCAGAGCTGATGTAACTCATTAAACTGAACATATATGACGTCATCACCACGAAAGTAATCATGGTCTCTAATTCTGACGCAAATGTAGTCATCAGCTTTTCTGCCACACGCCGTAAGGTACCACTGATTTAGCAAGTGCATTTGTGTACCAAGATCCCTCAGGGCCGCTGGGTTGTATAGACTTTGACCATATACATATGCCATCTGCCATTTATCAACAACTGCAACACTTTTGATGCCTGCTTCTCCGAGTATGTTTTCCACATTTAAACCAGTTTCCTCCAAAAATTTGAGCAGATGCTCAGGATCAACGTCTCCATATGCTTGTTGTATGACGTCCATGTTTGAACCGTATTCATTCCCAACAACTAGATCCGGCACTGATTGCTGCTTTTGTTCCCCGAGCTGTGGGACACCCTTTCCTGCTCTCTTCTTTGTCTTCTTGGCCTCCTCAAGTGATTTGCTGAGCGTGCGATCATAGTCTGATTTTGGCGAAGCCTTACGGGCAGCACGTACCTTTTTTTGGTGAGCGTCCACAGTTTACCTTAGTTTTTCAGGACGAACAAAAAGGTACGGCTTCTCCGGGTTTCGCTTTGCTCGACCACTAGCAATGGCAGCGTCGAAGAACTTGTTCAAGTCTTTTTGCACTGCAACTTTAGTATCCTCCTCGGTCATGTCATATGCAAGTTTTGTCATCTTGGGAGCTGGTTTTCTCACAGAGGCTGTCTTCTTCGGAGGTGGTGGGGCTGACGCCTTTGTTTGTGTGACAGGCCTCTTCTTTGTTGGCGGTGGAGGTGTTGGAACCCGCCGTGGAGATGGGGCAGGTGGCGGTGTCGGAGCCCGCTTTAGAGGAGATGGTGGGGCCGGTGGCGGTGTTGGATCACGCCGTGGGGGAGATGGGGCTGGTGGCGGTGTTGGATCCCGTCGTGGAGGAGATGGGGCAGGTGGCAGCGGTGTTGGATCACGCCGTGGGGGAGATGGGGCCGTTGGCGGTGTTGGATCCCGTCGTGGAGGAGATGGGGCCAGTGGCGGTGATGGATCCCGTCGTGTTTGATCTTGATCATCATCGCCCGCAACACTGTGATCATGTGGTGAATGCATAATTGGACTTAGGTTGGGGGATGTCCTGCTGCGAAAACAACATGGTATGAGTATCCATTTATACTATTAGCTCACCAATACTATTAACTTTCATTCACTAATTTCATACACACCTAGGGTTAGGTTGTTGAGGAGGAGGAGGTGATGCGCCAGGAATTATGATATAGCGCTTGCGCCAACATATGAATGTCTTCTCCGCTTCTCCTAATGTCTTCTCGCCATCACCTCCTTCAATGTCAAGTACGACATTGTCGTAACCTTTCACCACCCTATCCACCGAGACGCTAGCATATCCAGGAGGTATTATTGCCCCATGACATCTTGGTGTGTTTGTAGGATCGATAGGAGATACAACACCTATAGCCACCATGACTGTGGCATTCCCCTGTGGAATATGCAGTTCACATGTCGTGAGAGGCTCGGTGATGTCGTCCACGGGAAAGCGCAGTGCTACGTCTGGGACCTCTGTGGAAGCACAACTGCTTTTCATTTGATCAGGGAGGCTGATGTTGACTCCCGGCTCTGATGCAGATTGCCTTTGCATCGAACTTACTGCTAACTGCACTTGCCTTTTTATTTCCTCGTTCATTTTGCCTTCAAGTGCTTTTTCTCGCTCAACTGCTTCAAGAGCCTCGGCCTGTGACTGAAGAACCATTTCCTCTAACCTTTGCAACCGCTGTGCCTCCTCCTCCTTCTTTCTCGCGCGGCTTCTATAGGTCTCTATGTCCCGAGGGAAGGCATGCTCCCACGACACCTCCCCATAGCCTCTGGTTCTCCCACCATGTTCAAGATTCTCAAGGGCGTATGTCAGCTCGTCCTTGTCTCTGTTCGGCGGCCACCTGCCACTGGCAGCCATTTCTCTAGCATAAGCAAATCTTTCTGCTGCTCTATGGAGTTTTTCGCCATACTGTATCCTTCCTGTCTGTAGGTCCAGGCTTCCTCCATGACCAAAAAACCAATACTTGGCGCGCTCAGGCCAGTTTATCGATTCTGGTTCAATGCCCTTGGCTAGCAACTCTCGTTCCATTCTTTCCCATTTAGGAATGGCACTCTTGTAGCCACCTGATCCCAAGTGATGGTGGTATTGTTTTTGTCGGGCATTCTGTTGGTTCCTTCTGACCCGTGCCTCGCCCTCTTCTGATTTCTTGAATTCTACAAACTCATCCCAAAATGGCCTCAACTTGATGTAGGCCTTAGTGTTGAAATCCGGAGTTAGGTCGTTCTTGATAAATTTGTTGTATAAGGTCTTCTTCCAGCCCTGGAATAGTGTTGCCATTTTCTTCATAGCCCAGTCCCGAACTCTTGCCTTCAAATTTATATCTTCTGTTTCAAGTGTGAAATGTGCAAGGACATCTTGCCAAACCAGTTCCTTATCAAGATCAGAGACAAAACTTATATGAGGAGCACTTGTCTTTTTCTTCCATTCACGAGCACTGATCGGGATCTTATCCCTTACAAGGTACCCACAGTGGCCAATAAATTTCTGTGCATGTTCTCCAAGTACTTGGCCTATTTCCTCGTTGAATTCTGAGATAATGTACCGGCCATCCAACGGCTTCTATGGACCTCGTACGGTCCTACTCTTCCCGGTAGTCGTTGTCGATCCGGAGGGCTACATATGTAGGAACAGTAGATTATAAATACATTTATAAATTGTTTAGAATTTCATGTGCACATAGAGATTATTGTAGGTATATACCTCGCCAGTATTTTCTTGCATTATTTCTTCATAATCGGCAAAGTATTGACTACCGTCATCTACTTCTTGATTATTGTTATCGTCACCTGCTAAATCTTGATTAGCGCCGCTGTTGATTAATTCGTACATTTCCTCCTCCATGTTGTCCACTGGGTCGGCCATTTCTGCGAATAACATGGAGGATAATAAACACCATATTTCTGCAAATAACGTATATATATATATATATTCATAAAGACCATATTCATTTTTATTCAACACCATGTTTAGGGTTTAGGGTTTCGGGTTTGGGTTTCGGGTTTCGGGTTTAGGGTTTAGGGTTCGGGTTTAGGGTTTCGGGTTTCAGGTTTGGGGTTTAGGGTTTCGGGTTTCGGGTTTCGGGTTTTGTCGGGGGTCCACAAAAGGGGGACCCCCAATCAACGCAAAACAAGTTGGTTAAACCTAGAACACCAATTAATAAACCCAGCTAAGCTAACCTCCCAAGAAACCAGCCCCTCGGAGCCTGCAACGCTGGCACGCCACCAGGGAGCTTAGACTTGTCGAGACCTTACCGACCACCTCCTGGTAGCCCACCCCTCGAACCCGCAACAGCTGTGCATCGCTCCTCGGGACCTCGCGCGGGGACCTCGAGCCCCTCCAGCACGATAGCCTAACCCTCGGGGCTCGTCTCGATCTAGACCTCGAGCTGGATCCCAACTTCCACTCACCCGAGCCCTCAGCGCACGGGCTTGAGCGAGTGCGCCACTACCCTTCGAAGCCCTCCACGAGGAGGAAGCTTCCCGCTCCCTAACCCCATACCGCACATTTAATGCGTTCACCTACTCCGGTCACGTCTTCTGGTGCACGGCGACATGCGCCACAGTAAACCGGAGCCACAGTCAAATCTCGCTTTCACCTCAAGCATGGGTGAAAAGGCACTAGTACGGCACTGTTCGACCATACCCTGCACTGTGGCACGTCCCGGTCGCATCTCGAGACCCGGATTTCCGCTGTACGACCAGGTTCCCCGGAACACGCCCATACTTGCGGGGGCTCGAGCCCCCCGTAGGCGCCACCTCGAGGCCGGCTCCGCGCCCCTCGAGCCCTAACCGTTTTCACGCTATTGGAGGACAGGTACCCCAAGACCCGGAAGAGCCCCGCCGCGTCCTGTACATGTCGGAATGGGCGCTGTACGGCCCCCACGCCGCCACGTCTCCGCGTCCACGCCCAGGATGGAGGCCACGCTCCAAGGACGCCTCAACAGCAACGCCCACGTCGGCCCCAGTGGCCCCGACAAGACAGGATTCCTACCCTACGCCATATCGAGCGCTGTACATATCTATCCTGTGTAAACCCTGGCCTCCTCTTGTTCTATAAAAGGGGACGCCAGGGCCCTTCGCGCGAGGGAGAGGACGCGAGTCCATGGTTACACAACTACAAGAAACAACACTCGAATACACACACACACACCCGAGTCCGGACTCCGGTCCACGCTCGCTGAGCTTGTATTCGCCCCTGTACAAGCACTTAGGTGCAAGTAATACAAGAACCTCCTCCCCCGCTGGACGTAGGGCCTTCTTTGCCCGAACCAGGATAAATCCTTGTGTCATCTTGCATCACCATCCAGGAAGAGAGCACGCGATCATATTACTCGTTGGTGTCACACCCCCGGGTCCGAAACACCGACAGGTTTGGGGTTTAGGGTTTAGTGTTTAGGGTTTAGGTTTCGGGTTTCGGGTTTCGGGTTTGGGGTTTAGGTTTAGGGTTTTGGGATTCGAGTTTAGGGTTTAGGGTTTAGTGTTTAGGGTTTAGGTTTCGGGTTTAGGGTTTGGGGTTTAGGGTTTAGGGTTTCGGGTTTCGGGTTTAGGGTTTAGGGTTTAGGTTTCGAGTTTCGGGTTTTGGGTTTAGGGTTTAGGGTTTAGTGTTTAGGTTTCGGGTTTAGGGTTTCGAGTTTCGGGTTTAGTGTTTAGGTTTCGGGTTTAGGGTTTCGGGTTTGGGGTTTCGGGTTTCGGGTTTAGGGTTTAGGGTTTAGTGTTTACGGTTTAGGTTTCGGGTTTAGGGTTTAGGGTTTCGGGTTTAGGGTTTAGGTTTCGGGTTTAGTGTTTAGGTTTCGGGTTTAGGGTTTCGGGTTTCGGGTTTAGTGTTTAGGTTTCGGGTTTAGGGTTTCGGGTTTGGGGTTTGGGGTTTCGGGTTTAGGGTTTAGGGTTTAGTGTTTAGGTTTCGGGTTTACGGTTTGGGGTTTAGGGTTTAGGTTTTAGGGTTTCGGGTTTAGGGTTTAGGTTTTAGGTTTCGGGTTACGAGTTTTGGGTTTAGGGTTTAGGGTTTAGTGTTTAGGTTTCGGGTTTAGGGTTTTGGGTTTAGTGTTTAGGTTTCGGGTTTAGGGTTTTGGGTTTGGGGTTTCGGGTTTCGGGTTTAGGGTTTCGGGTTTCGGGTTTAGGGTTTCGGGTTTGGGTTTCGGGTTTGGGTTTAGGGGGTTTCGGGTCTAGGTTTTGACAACATTAAAAATAACATATATCCATAAAGACTATATTCGTAAAAATAACACTACCGACATGATCGAAAAGTCATATCCAAGTGATTATTCCATAAACATATCCAAGTGATTATTCCATAAACATATCCAAATGATTATTCCATAAACATATCCAAGTGATTATTCCATAAACATATCCAAGTGATTATTTCATAAACATATACACGACCGATATAAATAAATGTTTACATATCTAAAGACCAAATTATCTAAGTGATTATTCCTCCTGCATCTAACACAAAGGACACACCGTTGATGAGAGGACGACGACGAACGACGACGAGGATGATGTCGCGGTGAGGACGACAACGGACGACGACGAGGATCACGTTGCGGTGAGGATCACACGGTGAGGATGACGGCGGACGGCGCGCTCAACGCGACCAATCTCTTTTTATCTACATGTGTAAACATAATATTTTGTTAGGGTAAAAACTATTTTCTATTTTTAATTCATTCTATTTTCTTTTTCCTTACACACAGTGCACACACAGTTTACACACTGCACACACACATACACTGCACACACACACGCACACGCACAAACACTTCACACACACACGCACGCGCGGTGGCACTCCTCACCGGCAGCGCGAGGACGAGGCACACGGCCGGAGCGGCCGCGAGACGACGGCGAGGACGAGACACGACGGCACAAGGGGAGCAACGGCTGGCGGCGAACGGCGAGGATGTCGCAACGGCGGCGCGCGGCAAAAGCGAGCTCGACGGCAGAGGGCGCCGCGAACGACGGCGAGGGAGGCCGAGGGACCGCGCGGACGACGGCGAGGGCCGGATCTCTCTGAGGCCGATGGCGGCGGCGACACGAGGGAGGCCGAGGGCGCCGCGCGCACGGAAGGGAGGCCGAGGGCACCGCGGAGGACGACGAGGGAGGCCGAGGGCACCGAGGACGACGGCGAGCGGGAGGACGAGACGGCGGCGAGGCACAGCAGACGTACGACGGCGAAGACAGAGGCGGCGGCGCAAACTGTGACCTCGATCTGAGGAAGGAGGAGGGCCCTGTGCCCTATATACGCGGGGCACCTTTAGTCCCGGGTGGTGCCACGGCCCGGGACTAAAGGGGTTTCTCCCGCCTTTGTTTTGGGTTTTCTGTATTTTGGGTTTTGAATTAAGTTTTGGCTATATTAATATGTTGTAATACTTGTTAATTGCATTGTAAATTCAATATTAGACATAAAATTACTTAAAAATAACAGTTGTATTTCCTTTTACCTTATTGTGTAGTAGAAAATTTTGTAACATAAATTCTTTTCTTTTCTTATAATAACGAATATAAATGTAAATAACAATTCATATTTTGTTAATGCAAAAATATAATGTTAAATTTAAATATCTAAAACAACTGGTTCTCGATAGGAAAATTATTTTTGCATTATCTGAACGTTAAATTTTGGGTTGTTCATCTTTCATTGTCCAAATACACAGTAGAGAAATTCACTGTTAAATTGCAATATAATTTAAAAAGATAAAACATCAACGAACCATGACTATCCATAATCATTTTTAATTACACAAAAACTGTAATACATAATATTAGTTAAAACATCACTATATATCAAGCGGTACACTGGTGATCTTCTTCTTGACGTATGTCCCTTGGTTATGATCATGTCGTAACCATGGAGTCTCCTCAGCATTTAGCAGGATGCTTGGGTCTTTGGTCACACTGAAGGGCGGTATTCGGTCATCCCTTTCATAATCTTCTGACATGTCTGACTTGTCCTCAATTCCCACGATGTTTCTTCTTCCTGAAAGAACTATGTGGCGTTTTGGCTCTTTGGTTGATTTTTCATCATTTTTCCCTCTCTTGGGTTTTGTAGACATGTCTTTCACGTAGAACACCTGATTCACATCAGCAGCAAGGACGAATGGTTCACCTTTGTATCCAATATTGTCGAGATCCACTGTTGTCATTCCATACTCCTTGTCAACTGTTACTCCGCCTCCGGTCGTCTTGACCCATTGGCATCGAAACAAAGGGACTATAAAATTAGGTCCGTAGTCTAGTTCCCAAATCTCCTCTATGCGGCCGTAATATGTTTGTCTATTCCCATTTGGGTCTGTGGCATCTACGCGAACACCACTGTTTTGGTTTGTGCTCCTTTTATCTTGGGCAATGGTGTAAAATGTGTTTCCATTTATCTCATATCCTTTGTACGTGAGGATGTGCCATGATGGTTGCCTAGCCAACAAATATAGTTGCTCATCAATATTGTTATCACCCAGACATTCTTTTTGCAACCAAGTGCTAAAAGTATTCATGTGCTCACGTGTAATCCAAACTTCATTCTTCCCAGGAAATTGGGATCGTTGGAACTCCTTGTGTACCTCGATATATGGATCCACCACTGATGAGTTTTGAAGAACTGTGTAGTGCGCTTTATTGAAATAATCGTTCCCCGTACCGATATATGTTTTCTTCCCTAGTGTCCCCTTTCCACACAGCCTCCCCTCGTGTCGTGATTCAGGAACACCAATCCGGTAAAGGTCAGGAATAAAGTCAACACAGAACTCTATGACCTCCTCTGTCCCATAGCCCTTGGCGATGCTTCCTTCTGGCCGAGCACGTTGGTGAACATATTTTTTCAGTACTCCCATGAACCTCTCGAAGGGGAACATGTTGTGTAGGAACACAGGACCGAGAATATGAATCTCCTTGACCAGGTGAACTAGGAGGTGTGTCATGATATTAAAGAAGGATGGAGGGAACACCAACTCAAAGCTCACAAGACATTGAATCACATCATTCTGTAGAGTAGCTAGTTCTAGTGGATTAATTGCCTTCTGAGAAATTGCATTGAGGAATGCACATAGCTTCACAGTGGCCAGACGTACATGTGGAGGTAAAATTCCTCTTAAAGCAACCGGAAGCAATTGCGTCATAAGCACGTGGCAATCATGTGACTTTAAGTTTAGGAATTTCTTCTCTTGCATATTTATTATTCCCTTTATATTGGAGGAGAATCCAGATGGGACCTTGATGCTGTTTAGGCATTCAAACATGATTTCCTTCTCTTCATTGCTAAGAGTATAGCTAGCAGGTCTTAAGTAATGGCGTCCATCATCTCTCTTCTCTGGATGTAGGTTGTCTCGTTCTTTCATGCGCTGCAAGTCTTGTCGTGTTTCAAGTGTATCCTTAGACTTTCCATACTCACCCATGAATCCTAGAAGGTTGACACAAAGATTCTTTGTCAGGTGCATCACGTCGATCGCGTGGCGGACCTCTAGTACATGCCAATAGGGTAGCTCCCAAAATATGGATTTCTTCTTCCACATGGGTGCGTGTCCTGAAGCGTCTTTCGGAACAGGTTCACTGCCCGTCCCCTTTCCAAAGACTACTTTCACATCCTTGATCATCTCAAGTATATCTTCCCCAGTTCTGTTGCGAGGCTTGCTCCAGTGGTCTGTCTCACCTTTAAAATGTTTGCCTTTCTTTCTAACCTGGTGATTCACGGAAAGAAATCGACGATGGCCAAGGTACACTACCTTTCTACATTTTTTCAAATATATACTATCTATGTCATCAAAACAATGTGTGCATGCATTATATCCCTTGTTTGTCTGTCCTGAAAGATTACTTAGAGCATGCCAATCATTGATTGTTACGAACAACAATGCTCACAGGTCAAAGTGTTCCTGTTTGTAATCATCCCACACACGTACACCTGATTTACTCCATAAAAGTAGGAGTTCCTCAACTAATGGCCTCAGGTAGACATCGATGTCGTTGCCAGGTTGTCTCGGGCCTTGGATGAGCACTGGCATCATAATGAACTTTCGCTTCATGCATAACCATGGAGGAAGGTTGTAGATACATAGAGTAACAGGCCACGTGCTATGACTACTGCTCTGTTCCCCATAAGGATTCATCTCGTCCGTACTTAAAGCAAACCTTAAGTTTCTAGCGTCTTTTGCAAATTCCGGGAATTCTCTGTCTATTGCTCTCCACTGGGACCCATCAGCAGGGTGTCTCAACATGTTGTCTACCTTACGGTCTCCTTTGTGCCATCGCACCAACTTTGCACGGTCCCGTTTCAGGCGTGGTATTATAGGAGCGTACCACGTAACCTTGGCAGGAATTTTCTTCCGGGGACGTTCTTCACCCTCAACATCGCCAGGGTCATCTCGCCTGATCTTATATCGTGACGCGTTACATACAGGGCATTCATCCAAATTCTCGTATTCCTTGCCACGGTACAGGATGCAGTCATTAGGACATGCATGTATCTTCTGGATTTCTAAACCCAAAGGACAGACGACTTGTTTTGCTTCGTACGTAGTGGCGGGCAATTCGTTAGGTTTCAGAAGCATCTTTTGTTTTATAATCTTCAATAATTGTCCAAATGCCTTGTCAGATACACCATTTTGTGTCTTCCATTGTAGCAACTCAAGTGTTGTACCCAACTTTTTTTGTCCATCTACAGCAGATGGGTATAGTAATTTCCTGTGATCCTCTAGCATACAGTCAAACTTAGCCTTCTCCTTTTCACTTTCGCAATCTCTTTGTGCATCACGAATGACATCACCAAGAGCATCATCTTCAGCGAGTGTGTCTTCTGCACTTGCCTCTTGTCGGTGGTACAAAAAAGAGTACCCCCAATCAACGCAAACACCCGAACGCTCTATCTCCGTCTCGCCCGAGCCCTCCCAGCCAGGCCTCCGGCGAACGCTTTATCTCCGTCTCGCCCGAGCCCTCCCAGCCAGGCCTCGGGCGAACGCTCTTTCTCCGCCTCGCCCGAGCCCTCCCAGCCAGGCCTCGGGCGAACGCTCTTTCTCCGCCTCGCCCGAGCCCTCCCAGCCAGGCCTCGGGCGAACGCTCTTTCTCCGCCTCGCCCGAGCCCTCTGAGCAAGGCCTCGGGCGAGCACGATCGCTCTCCGTCTCGCCCGAGCCCTCCAGGCCTCGGGCGAGCGCGCCCCTACACCTCGAGCCTTGACGCACGGACCTCGAGCTGTATAGACAGCCGTACCAGCCCATACCACGCATTTAATGCCTTCACCTACTCCGGTCATGTCCACTGGTGCACAGCATGTACCACAGTGACTCGGTGTAAAGGTCAAGTCTCGTTTTCACCACAAGCATGGGCAAAAGGGCACCAGTACAGCACTGTTCGGCCAAGCCATGCACTGTAACCCCTCGAGGCCGGCTACGCGCCCCTCGAGCCCTGCACTGTAACACCTCGAGGCCGGCTCCGCGCCCCTCGAGCCCCCGTGGCACCACCTCGACGACCGGCTCCGCGCCCTTCGAGCCCTAACTACTTTCATGCTATTGGAGGACAGGTACCCCAAGACCCGGAGGGACCCCGCCGCGTCCTGTACATTCCGGGATGGGTGCTGTACGGCTCCCACCTTGCCGCGCCACCACGTCCGCGCCCGGGATGGAGGCCACGCTTCAAGGACGCCTCAACAGCAACGCCCACGTCGGCTACAATGTCTTCGACAAGACAGGATTCCTACTCTGCTTCGTATTGGGCGCCGTACGCCCCGACACTTGTAAAACCCCTGTGTAACCCTGGCCTCCCCTTGCCCTATAAAAGGGGACGCCAGGGCCCTCATTCGCGGGGGGACAAACACGTTAGAGCGCCTTACACCCATACACTTAAGTCCGGACCCCGGTCCACGCTCACTGAGCTTGTATTCTCCCCTATACAAGCACTTAGGTGCAAGTAATACAAGAACATCCCCCCGTTGGACGTAGGGCCTTCTTTGTCTGAACCAGGATAAATCCTTGTGTCCTCTTGCATCACCATCCAGGAAGAGAAGCACGCGATCATATCACTCGTTGGTGTGATACCCCCGGGTACAAAACACCGACAGTTGGCGCGCCAGGTAGGGGACTTCGCGTGTCCGAGCCGATTTCTCGTTGATTCCTGGATGGCTTCATCCCCTCTTCCGTTCTCGGCTGGTGCCGTCGTCTGGTTCGGGAGCCTCGAGTTCCTGGCCACAGGCAACGGCAACGAGCTGACTCTGCTCTCCACGGAGGGCCCGAGCGGAGTGCGTGTCACGCCACCCCGCGCGGGGGGCGTGACGCGTCACCCGCACCACCACACGTCGCCACATCGCGAGCGGCGCCGTCGTCATCGTCGTCGCCGGGCGCAGGCGATGCTCGCGGCAAACACCTACGCCCCCGTAGCCAGTGCAGGGTCCCCGAGGGGAAACCAGCCCGGCGCGCGGCCGGAGACCTCCAGGGTGCACCCGCGCCCGCCTAGCGACTTCGAATTCATCATGCGTACGGACCAGGAACCAGGCCAGAGGCCTCTGAGCCGTGCGCCGCCGACGCCACTCAGCCTCCTCCCGCACGGGTCACGCCGCGCTCGACGCCAGCGGTTCCCGGTCGGCCTCGACAGCTCTGCGGCTGTATACGCCCACCACCTCGACGAGCGCCATCAGGACCGAACGGTGGCGGACCGGGGGCAGCGTTCGGGCGCGCTGCTGCAGGCCATGGCCAACCTGGAGATCGTCCACCCCGCGTGCGTCGACCGCGACTTCTCACGAGCCTTCGAGCCACCTCGGCGAGCCACCGTCGGAGAATGGTACCGCGAGCTGCGGTCCCAGCATCGGCCAAGGCGGCGTGCCATCAACAGCTCCGACTCCGACGAATACGACTACCACGACCCCGACCTCTGGGATCCCACCAGGGAGTGCTTCCAACTCGAGGGAGTCGTATACGAAACCGAGGACGAAGGTGACGACGACAGGCCGGCGCTCGACCTAGAGGGACCTAGCGACGTGGCCGCGGCAGGCGGATCACGCGTTCAGGGAAGGGACGAACCTCCAGCACCGGCTGTACCGCCTCAGCACGACGACGGCCGGGCGGCGCAACTCGCACAAGTGCAAGAGGCAATCACCAAAGCCGAGGAAGAACGGCGACACCTGCTGCAGCTCCGGCAAACCCTGATGCAGGAACCACCCCAGCCCCGAGGAGCCGGAGCTCGAGGCCGGGCTCGAGAGGTCCACCGGCGGATCCTCAAGGACGGGGCACCAGCACGCCCTGAGGTATGTTTCCCGCGAGCCGGGCAGAACGTGGTGGCGGCGGCTATGATGCTCCGTGACATGCCCGCCGTCTCCAACCCCGACGCCAGGCGCATGCTCGGAGAAATGAAAAACCTCCTCGAGATAGCCGCGGTACAGTAGACCGAGAGCTCGGCGTCACGCCGACGCGGAGCAGCCTCGGGGAGACCGGCGGACACGCCCCGCGACGCTCGCGAGGCATCCGTCCACCAGCCGGACGCCTCTCGAGCTAGGCCAGTCCGCGAACGGATCGTCGACAACCGGCCACCTCGAGACCCCGACGACGCCCGCAACGACATCAACCGACGGCGCAAGAACAAGGGGGCCCAAGAGCGTGGCTATAGCGCCCATCGAGGGGGGCGCTATGACAGCGACGAGGACCGACAGGTCCTCGAGCCCCCGGGCCCCCGAGTCTTCAGCCGGGCCATCCACAGCTCAACCCTCCCCGATCGCTTCCGACCGCTGACCAACATCGTGAAGTATGACGGGGAGGTCGAGCCCAAGCTCTGGCTCTCGGACTTCCGCCTTGGCTGCCAACTGGGCGGAGCGAAGAACGACAACCGCGTGATCATACGTCAACTCCCACTTTACCTCTCGGACACCGCCCGCCGGTGGCTCGAGGGGCTCCCGCCGGATCGGATCCATGACTGGGCCGACCTAGTCAGGGTCTTCGACGGGAATTTCAAGGGGACCTGCGTGCGTCCAGGCAACCCCTGGGACCTACGGCGTTGCAGGCAGGCGGCGGACGAGCCCCTCTGCGACTTTGCTCGACGGTTCTCGAAGCAGCGTCTCGAGCTCCCCCACGTGCCTGACGAGGACGTCATCTCAGCGTTCCTCGCGGGCACGACATGCCAAGAGCTTGTTCATGAGCTAGGACGCTACCGTCCCGGGACGGTCGAGGACCTGATGGATCGCGTCACCAGCTTTGCTTCGGGCGACGAAGCAGTGGGGGCCTTCTTTGGCCGTTCCACGGACAAAGGCATCATCGGCTTCCAAGGGACCTACCACGCCATCATCGGCCGGCCAGGCTACGCCAAGTTCATGGCGATTCCTAACTACACGTACTTGAAGCTCAAGATGCCGGGGCCAAAAGGGGTCATCACCGTTGACACCTCCTACGAGCACGCATACCACTGCGACGTGGAGTGCGTCGAGTGGGGGGAGGCCAACGTCCACCTCGACTCGCTCGAGGCCTTGGCAGCTCTGGCCACCGAGGGGGCCCCAGAAGCAAAGCGACACGCCGGCACCTTCGAGCCGGCTGAGCACACCAAGCAAATACCCGTCGACCCGACCTCGGCTAATGGCAAGACGCTGACCATCAGTACCAGCCTCGAGCCCAAATAGGAAGCAGTGCTCGTCGACTTTCTCCGTGCGAACATCGACATGTTTGCATGGAACCCCTCGGACATGCCGGGCATACCAAGGGAAGTCGCCGAGCACGCCTTGGAGATCCAGGCTGGGTCCAGACCGGTGAAGCAACGCCTGCGCCGCTTCGACGAGGAAAAGCGCAGAATCATCGGCGAGGAGGTGCACAAGCTTTTGGCGGCCGGATTCATCAAGGAGGTATTTCACCCAGAGTGGCTAGCTAACCCTGTACTAGTTAGGAAAAAGAATGGAAAAATGCGGATGTGTGTAGATTACACTAGTCTGAATAAAGCATGTCCAAAAGTTCCATTTCCTTTACCTAGAATTGACCAGATCGTCGATTCCACTGCTGGGTGCGAAGTGCTTTCGTTCCTTGATGCGTATTCCGGCTACCACCAAATTAGGATGAGAAAATCCGATGAACTCGCAACCTCTTTTATCACGCCATTCGGTATGTATTGCTATGTTACGATGCCCTTCGGCCTGCGAAACGCCGGGGCAACGCACCAGCGATGTATGCAGCACATCTTTGGCGAGCACAAAGGTAAGACCGTCGAGGCCTACGTCGATGACATCGTGGTTAAAACTAAAAAAGTCGGGAACCTCATCAGCGACCTCGAGACCACGTTCGAGTGCCTCCGGGCCAAGAATGTGAAGCTCAACCCCGAGAAGTGTGTCTTTGGTGTGCCTCGAGGCATGCTACTTGGCTACATCGTCTCACAACGGGGGATCGAGGCAAACCCTGAAAAAATCTCAGCAGTCACGAGGATGGGCCCGATTCGTGACCTCAAGGGTGTGCAGAAAGTGACAGGCTGCCTAGCCGCTCTCAGCAGATTCATCTCGAGGCTGGGGGAAAAAGCACTACCCCTCTACCGCCTGCTAAAAAAGACGGAACACTTTGCGTGGACCGCCGAAGCCGAGGAGGCCTTAACCAAGTTGAAGGGGTTGCTGACTTCTGCGCCAATTCTCGTGCCCCCGCGACCAGCCGAAGGTGGCGATTCCCCCGAGCCCCTCCTCCTCTATGTGGCCGCAACCACTCAGGTGGTTAGCGCGGTCATAGCCGTCGAGAGGCACGAGGAGGGTCATGCATTGCCGGTCCAACGACCGGTATACTTCACCAGTGAGGTACTCTCCGAGGCCAAGGTCCGGTATCCGCACATCCAGAAGCTGCTCTACGGCATCATCGTCACAAGGCGCAAGCTCCAGCACTACTTCCTCGCTCATCCCGTGACGGTGGTGTCGTCCTTCCCCCTCGGAGAGATCGTCAACAATCGGGAGGCCACGGGGCGCATCGCCAAGTGGTCCGCCGAACTAATGGGGGAGACCATCACCTATGCCCCGCGAAAGGCCATCAAGTCGCAAGCGTTGGCAGACTTCGTTACTGAATGGACCGACACTCAGCTCCCGCCGGCACAGATTCAAGCCGAACTCTGGACCATGTACTTCGATGGATCCCTCACGAAGACGGGGGCAGGCGCTGCGGATACATGGGTGTATGCCGAGTCTCTGTGTGATGAGTGATTGTCAACGGAGATGATGCGCATGTTCTTTGGCTTGTGTTGTGCAGGTGTCGAGCACAGAGACAGTGGTCGATGGCGGGTGAAGGTCAAGTTGCGACGTGCCGTGCCGACGGACCGGGCGCGATGAAGGATGGGCGTGCCGTGCGGCGGACGTGCCATGCCGATGTATCGGACGGTGAAGGGCGGATGTGGACTTAGACTGATGGACTGGAGGCCGGAGGATCAGCTGTGGTGGCTGGCAGCCTGCGACAGCGACAAGCGGAGAAGTGCGATCATGTCGGTGGAAGGGGTGCACAGGCGGTGCATCCCCTCTACGATGCCGGTTTGTTGGTAGAGCCCGGGAAAAACCAACGGTGGACGGTTTCCAGGTTTGGGCCTCAAAACCTGGGTGCTGGGTTTCCAGGTTGAGCCACAAAACCTGGGCGTGACGGTTTCCAGGTTGAGCCACAAAACCTGGGCGTGACGGTTTCCAGGTTGAGCCACAAAACCTGGCCTGCTCTGTAATTAGAGTAGAGTAGGAAATAGACTTAGGCTAGGTTAGTATAAGTAGTCCAGGGGAGACACCCTCCTCCCTATCTCAGTTAGCGCAGTCATTTGCTTCCTAGCACCTAGGGTTTCCACACTCCCATCCCCTGCTTTAGCTAGTTGAGATCCACAGAGAGACTCCACTCTGTGTACTGTTGATTCGAGGAAGTGAGGCCGTATCCTCACCTTGGATCCCATCTCTTGGTGTCAATTTGCGTTTTGATTTCATGTTCATCATGTTCTTCGCGGATTGCTTTGTGCCTTGAGTTTTCCCGTCGCTTGATCTTTGTGCTCGGTTCATCTTTTGCGATTCCGTTTGAACTGAGTTGTTCTAGATCGTGAGGTACTTCTTTCCACCGAAAGAAATCATCTCTAACCTCACAGTCTAGGAGATCGATCAAGTTTTAGTTTCGGGTCTCTTTTTTTCTTCCTTCCCCCGAATTCCTTCGATTCACCGATTTGGAGTTAGGTTCGAGCCATGATCTCTTAGAGATAGCTCACTAACCTCCTTGTGACTCCTCAGATCGAATCCCAAGCCTAGAGCACTTGATTCGGAGGAGATCGGGTTGAATCGCCGGAGTTTCAGTGCAGTTTCGGGGTGACCGGACGCTGGTCATGACTTGACCGGACGCGTCCGGTCGTTGAAGGTTTGAGCGTGTTCTGGTTTTTACTCTGACCGGACGCTGGAGTTTAGTGGTGACTGGACTCGCCCATAGTCCTGTTCACTACTCGAACGTGCTTGTGACCAGACGCACGGGGATCGACCGGACGCTCGCAGTCACTGCGTCCGGTCAGTTCCAGAGAGGTCCAAAACCGGTTTTTGACTGACCGGACGCGTCCGGTCCCAGCTGACCGGACGCATGCAGAGTTCGGTCGATCCAGTTTTGCGCCGTTTCGTTCGCGGTTTGTTCGTTCTTGATTGGACTCGAGTTTCGTCTTTTGCGTTGGCTTTCTAGAGTTGTCTAGTGTCCCGCTGTGCTTCGTGGAAGCATCCACCCTACATCTAGGGTCGTGGACATTAGCAAGCTCTAGGGTTCGCTCTTGGGGTTGAGTTTGGGACAGTGGCATCTAGTTTCCGAAAGGAAATTTTGAAGCTCCCATTCACCCCCCCTCTGGTCGCTTTCCGGGTAGCTTCTCGGTCCTTCAATTGGTATCGGAGCGGGTTAAGGATCTTCCACCTTAGCCGGTTCCAGATCCACCGAAGGCGACATGGATCGCGGCGTGGGCAAACCGCCGTTTTTCGATGGGACGAACTATGCGTATTGGAAGATACGTATGTCGGCCTATTTGCAGAGCTTGGGCGCTTCTATCTGGGATATTTGCAACTCCCCTGATTACGTGGTCTTGGCTGCTCGTGTGAGTCAATAGCAGATCGATGAGCACGATGCCAATAGCCGAGCCCGTAATGCTCTTTTCTCTTGTTTGAGCATGGGTGAGTTTGATCGCGTTTCTCATCTCGCTACGGCTCGGGAGATCTGGGACACTCTCATGCGCTTTCATGAGGGCACCTCTCAAGTCAAAACCCGACTCTACGAGTCGTTCAAGCGAGAGTATGAGAACTTTAGACATCAACCTGGCGAGAGCATAGAAAGTTTATTCGCTCGCTTTCAGGTGATTGTCAACAGGATGAGGGCTAACAGAGAGCAGTTGCCATTTGACGATCATGAGCGTGCTTTGAAGCTTTTGCACACTCTTGACCGTTCGGTGTGGGACTCCAAGGTTCAGGCAATCATCGAATCGCCGAACTATGAGACCCTCACCTGCGACGAGCTCTTCAGTAAGCTCAAGTCCAGTGAGATTGATGCTATGGTGAGGGCTTCTTTTGAAAATCCTTCTCGCCCGTCCATGGCCTTGGTTTCCGGCTCTTCCTCTAACCCCTCAGCTGGCTTTGCGCTTTCTTCTCTCTTTTCTGTGACAGAGGACCAGCTGGAGTCTTTGGGAGATGACGAGTTGGCTTTGCTCGCCAACCGGTTCTCGCGGTTCCACAACAACCGCATGAACCGTCGTCGAGGAGGAGGACGCACGGGATGCTACGAGTGCGGCGACCCCAACCACTTCATCGCCAACTGCCCCAAGAAGAACAAGCACTTGGGCAAGGGCGAACATGGGCGCAAGCGCGACTCCAAGTACAAGGAGAAGCACGTCCCCCCAAGGCACAAGAAACGGGGCGGCTTCGACAAAGAGTACATCAAGAAGAAGTACTTGGAGAAGCAGCAAGCTGAGCAGCGCGCGTTCTTCGCCACGCTCAGCGATGTCGACGGCTCGGATGACGACTCCGCCAGCTCGAGCGATGACGAGTCCGAGAAGAAGAAGAGGATCGAGGACAAGCTGAACGGCCTCTGCTTCTTCGCCGATGACGACGGCTTCTGCACCATGGCGCTGGGCGATGAGGTCGACGGCGAGCCGGAGTGTACCCCTCGGAACGACGACGACGACGACACCTCCCAGGTATCTCTCACCTACGACGAACTTTCCTCCGAGGTTGAGAAGTTGACTGCTGCCCTCCTTAGCCAAGATAAGTTGCTTAGGCGTGCCGCTAGAGAGCGCAAGGAGTTTAGGCAGAAGTGGGAGGACACGGTGAAGGAGCTTGAGTTCGCTCGGTCCACCGTGGTAGTGTCGGAGGAGGCGGAGTGCGAGTCGTGCACCACGCACATGACTGACCTTCTCACTCTGAGAGGTAAGTATGCTGCGTTGGTTGGAGAGGTGGATGAGCTCCGTGCTAGGCCGCAGCTGTTGGGTGCATGCAAGACTTGTCCTGTCTTGCAATCCGAGTTGGCAGAGAAGAATGCCAAGCTTGAGTCCTTAGAGAAGGCCAGCTCGGTTAGCGCTTGTGTTACGAGGTGTGCTTTGTGTGAGGGCCTGGAGATGGAGATTGCCAATGTGAAGCATGGCAAGATGCAAACCGAGGAAGAAAACACATACCTTCGGTCCATCTTGTCATGGGTCTCCAGTAGTGAGCCGCAGCTCGGGATGATGATCTCCCAATTCAAGCGAGCTGTTGGTGCCCCTGGTGTAGGTTTTGCTCAGAGTGTTGATCTCTCAGCCTTTGGGAAGATTGGAGAGTCTAGTGGTCTGAACCCATGTGAGAAGCCCAATTCCACCACTACTCCCAAACTTGCCAAGCTTCCACTCAAAGAGCCAGCCAAGCCTATCACCCAAGATGGTGTGGTTGAGGAACCCCCTAAAGTTCCTCCCAAGAACCCAATTTGGGCACCCAAGCCAAACCACCTCAAGAACAAGCTTGATGCTATGCCACCCATCAGAGAGGAGTGTTTGTCTCAGAAGGGCAAAGTGAGCCACACCCACAGCCCTGGTCACCAACAACCCCCTTTGCGTGCGGTGAGGTACCAGTGTGATTTTTTGTGGGAGAGATGGTCACTTGAGCGAGTTCTGCTTTCGGCGCAAGCGAGAGGCGCGTAGGGCTCGGGAGATGGAGAACCCGGACATGTACCATCCAGCTCATGGTGGACATGTACCGAAGGCCCAGGGGAGAGCTGCTAGGTCCGGACGTCAGGGTCCCAGGCCTAGGCAGGAGATGAGAGCCCCGAGGAGGGAGACTAGGCCTAGAGGTCCAGCACCTCAGTTTGTTAGGCCTAGGCAGGAGAGAGCTCCGAGGAGAGACGCTAGAGCAGTTGAGCCCCAGGCTCCTAGGCGTAAACCCCGTAGAGAGCGTGCCCGACGGGGTCCTGCTTTTGCAGGTAATGGACCCCGTGACGGAGGCTTAGTTGAGCGCTTTCCCCCACCGCAGTTTGAGTACCGCGGTGAGCGCTTCTTCCCTAGCGGACCACGTTTTCCTCAGCGTGGTGATCGCTTCCCTCGTAGACGTGCTAGGAATGGTTTTTACACTAACCCTTCTTTTGAGCAGCCGGCCCAACACTGGTTTTCCCCTTATTTCACTAACCCCAGTGTTGGACCGTATGCTCACCCTATGTCTTCTTACTGATGTAGGTGAGACGGTTGGAGGACATTTGGTTGGTGGATTCTGGTTGCTCGAGGCACATGACCGGAAACGCCAAGTGGTTCTCCAGCCTTAGCCCGGTCGCCGGAAAGGAGTACATAACCTTCGGCGACAATAGTAAAGGTAAAGTATTGTCCCGTGGGACTGTGCGGGTTAATGAGCACTTTGTGTTGCGCGATGTTGCTCTTGTTTCTAACCTGCATTTTAACTTGCTTTCTGTTTCGCAACTTTTTGATGATGACTATGAGATTCGTTTCAAACCGAACCTCAGTCGCATCTTAGATCCTCAGGGCGATCTTGTATGTTTGATTTCGCCCTTTGGGAAAGTCTTTTGTGCGAATTTCTCGGAATCGTTTGGTTCTTCTCGCTGTCTTTTGGCTAGTCCTTCTTCTTCCGATCTTTGGAAGTGGCATAGGAGGCTTGGTCACTTAAGCTTCGACTTGCTTGCAAGACTTAGCTCACTTGGCCAAATCCGAGGATTGCCCAAGCTCTCGATGGAGAAGGATCTAGTTTGCCATTCTTGCAGACATGGGAAGATGGTTGCTACTCCCCACCATCCGGTGACTAAGGTCATGACCTCGCACCCCGGAGAGCTTTTACACATGGACATTGTGGGTCCGGCTCGGGTGAGCTCGGTTGGTGGCAAGTGGTATGTTTTGGTTGTTGTTGACGACTTTTCGAGGTATTCGTGGGTCTTCTTTTTAGCTGAGAAGACCGAGACTTTCTCCTTCGCTCGCAATCTGATTTTGCGTCTTCAGAACGAGTTCCCTTTGAACTCGATGCGAGCTATTAGAAGTGATAATGGTTCCGAGTTTAAAAATTCGGATTTTGAGATGTTTTGTAACCGCCTTGGTTTGGAGCATCAGTTTTCTTCCCCCTATACACCACCCCAAAATGGTGTTGTAGAGAGGAAGAATCGGACCCTTGTTGAGATGGCCAGGACGATGCTTGATGAGCATAGGACTCCTAGGCGCTTTTGGGCCGAAGCTATGAACACTGCATGCTACATTTCGAATCGCATTTTTCTGAGAGCGTTTTTGAAGAAGACCTCTTATGAGTTGCGTTTTGGTCGCCAGCCCAAGGTGAGTTATTTTAGAGTCTTCGGTTGCCATTGTTTTATATTGAAGAAAGGCAACCTGGACAAGTTTGAGTCTCGTTCTTCTGACGGTGTGTTTTTGGGCTATGGCACTCACACTCGAGCTTATCGTGTACTTAACCTTGACACTAACCGAGTCATGGAGACATCAGATGTCACCTTCGACGAGACTCTTGTTTGTCCCTCTTCTCGTTTTGAGCGTGCAGGTGATCATGAGGTTGGAGAGCCTCTTTTCGATGACGAGGACGAGGGTGCTGAAGGTATAGATGATCCAGCACCCCCTCCACCTGCCGTGCCGCAAGGAGCGGCCTCGACGACGACTCACGGCCCCGACACTTCTTCTTCCTGGGGGCCGTGGGATCCACCTCGCGCGGTACCTTTTGTACCCAGGGTGGAACCAGCTACTGTTGAGGGGGAGGTCACTTCTTCCCGGGAGGCGCCACGACACATCCAGCGCCAGCACCCTCCTCAGCAGATGATCGGCGACATCGACGAGCGAGTTACTCGCTCCAGGTCACAGCACATCTCGCACTTTGCTCATTCTGCTTTTATCGCGTCTTTTGAGCCTCGAGATGTTGGACACGCATTGACGGATCCGGATTGGGTCAATGCCATGCATGAGGAGCTAGAGAACTTTGAGCGAAATCGGGTTTGGGTTCTAGTGCCTCCACCTCTTGACTGTAAACCTATTGGGACAAAATGGGTATTTAAAAACAAGCAAGGAGAGGAGGGCCACATTGTGAGAAACAAGGCCCGGCTTGTAGCGAAGGGTTATAGTCAGAAGGAGGGGATAGATTATGAGGAGACCTTCGCTCCTGTAGCTCGTTTGGAGGCTATTAGGATACTCTTGGCTTATGCTGCATCCATGGGTTTCAAACTTTTTCAAATGGATGTCAAGAGTGCCTTCTTAAACGGCTACATTGAGGAGGAGGTCTATGTCCAGCAACCCCCCGGTTTTGAAAATCCCAAGTTTCCAAACCATGTCTTTAAACTCCACAAAGCGTTGTATGGTTTGAAACAAGCCCCTAGAGCCTGGTATGAGAGATTAAAAACCTTTTTGCTAGCTACGGGTTTTAAAATGGGATGTGTTGATAAAACGCTCTTTCTCCTCAAGCAAGGCAAAGATACTCTCTTGGTCCAAATTTACGTGGATGATATCATTTTCGGTGGTTCTTCTCACGCTTTGGTTGCCAAGTTTGCAGATACTATGAGTAGGGAGTTCGAGATGAGCATGATGGGCGAGCTGACTTTCTTTCTCGGGTTGCAAATTAAGCAATCCCGAGATGGGACGTTTGTGCACCAGGGCAAGTACACGAGGGACTTGCTGAAGCGGTTCGACATGGGTGAGGCCAAGCCTCTTCCGACGCCCATGTCGACGACGACTGCCCTGGATGCCGACACGGATGGAGAAGCAGTGGACCAGAAGGAGTACCGCAGCATGATTGGATCGCTGCTCTACCTGACGGCGACACGGCCGGACATTCAGTTCGCCGTGTGCTTGTGCGCGCGCTTTCAGGCTTCGCCACGCACTTCTCACCATCAGGCCGTGAAGCGCATCTTCAGGTACCTTCGTTTCACGCCTGAGTTCGAGATTTGGTATTCTGCTTCTTCCACCCTCTCGCTTTGTGGCTTTTCTGATGCTGATTTTGCTGGTTGTCGCACCGAGCGCAAGTCCACTTCTGGACTTGCCAGTTTATTGGATCTTCTCTGGTGTCGTGGTCTTCTCGCAAGCAGTCTAGTGTCGCTCAGTCTACCACGGAGGCTGAATATGTTGCTGCGGCTAGCTGCTGTTCCCAGTTACTCTGGATGATGGCCACTTTGCGTGATTTTGGTTTGAGCTTTACTCGAGTTCCTTTGCTTTGTGACAGCACGAGTGCCATTAGCGTTGCTAAGAACCCCGTGCTTCACTCGAAAACCAAACACATTGATGTGCGCTTTCATTTCTTGCGAGACCACCAGGAGAAGGGTGATATCGACCTTCGCCATGTCGATACTCATCACCAATTGGCTGATATTTTCACCAAGCCTTTAGACGAATCAACCTTTAATAGGTTGAGGGGTGAGCTTGGTGTGTGTTTCCCCTTTTAGATGGGGGAAGCATTTTGAGATGTACAGACTGACTCTTTTATTTAGAGGTTCTTTTCTTTTGAGTTTCTTGAGTCTTTCCAATTGGTATCTTCTTTCCTTCAGTGTTGTGTCGGGCATACGCATTTACATTCTTAGCTTCATGTCTATATTCACTAGAATGTAATTATGCTCTTGTTAGTATTGCTCCGGTACTTATGATGATGCTTGTAGCTTATGCTCTTTCTGATCACTGTTACATGTTATGAGCGAGCTATTTTTGGAATGGTGAATTATGCCTAATGTATATAAATCTGAAAATGTTCACCATTGAGATATGCAACTAGCATGTGTAGGATGTGTTGAGTCCATTCCTGCTTTTCATATATGCTAGGTTGTTATGTCTCTAGTTCTGAGTCATTCACTTGCTTGGTTGTTCATAACTTGCTTAAAATCTGAACCAAGTATTGTTGAATTGAAAAGATCGAGATGGGATTGCTTGTCAACACCTCATGGTATTGAGACTGTTTCTCATTGCACTTTGAGTTAAACTTGAGCCATGTAGTGTATGACCGAAACCGTTGCTTTAAGCTTCTGATTGCTTCGGCATAGGCTTCGCACGGTTGAAAAGTTAGGCGATGACAAGCTTTCAACCTCTCACAATCACATGCTAAAAATGAACTTGTGAATTCTTTTACCGCTGCAACTCCGATATGAATTTGAAATCACAAGTATATGCTTCATTCCTATGCATGATGATTGAACTTTGCTAGGGGTAGTTCACCTTGTATATATGCTTAGCACTTGTTTGGATTCCTTCTATACATGTCTAGTGCTATTTTGATGGTGACTATTCTTTTGGCTTAAAACTGCTCACATGCTCAGATGCTTCATATTTCGTATAAGTGATCAGTCTGAGCCTTTGCTATTTGAGTGCTTAATTGAGATGTTGGAGCTATACTGATTAGAGCATCTTTGCACTCTTTTGACTATCTACCTGAAGCTCCTAACTTGCATTTTGACTTCATATGCATTTTGGAAGGAGATTTTGTGTTCAGGGGGAGTTTATGTGAAGGGAGTTGCTTCTCCGATACCTTTTGGCCTTGATAAGTGCATTTTCAACTAGGGGGAGAAATTTATGCAAATCATATGCCCCTATGTTGATCAACTAAGGGGAGAATCATTTGTCCTAGTTGCTTGCATTTGTCGAGGGGGAGTTTGCTAGTTGTGTTGAGCCGTTGCCTCTGTCTTGAGGGACTAGCAAACGTTCCTAGCTTTTCATGAGCTTTCATAAGCTTTTTCATTTGGCTTTCAATTGGTATCGTCTGGTGTGCTTTCCCATTTGGTTTGGGTTGATTTCCAATTGTTTCGGAGTGATTTTCTTGCTAGTTGTGTTGAGCCTCTGTGCCTCTATCTTGAGGGACTAGCATTTTGCTTCTGTTGTCCTCCGATCTTCAATTGGTATCTGCTAGCGGTGTTGAGCCTGTTCTACCTCTTCTTGAGGGCTAGCTTTGCTTTGCTTGGTTGCGTCGAGCCGTTGCCCATGTCTTTGGGGACCAAGTTTTCGCTTCATCCACTTGACCTTCTTTGGCTTTTGTTAGGCTTTTGGGTCATTTGGTTGGGTTTTCTCTTCTCACTCCTTCCTACCTCCTTCTTCTTATTCATGATTTGTTGTGGAGTTGACAATGCACTCATCAAGGGGGAGATTGCGGATACATGGGTGTATGCCGAGTCTCTGTGTGATGAGTGATTGTCAACGGAGATGATGCGCATGTTCTTTGGCTTGTGTTGTGCAGGTGTCGAGCACAGAGACAGTGGTCGATGGCGGGTGAAGGTCAAGTTGCGACGTGCCGTGCCGACGGACCGGGCGCGATGAAGGATGGGCGTGCCGTGCGGCGGACGTGCCATGCCGATGTATCGGACGGTGAAGGGCGGATGTGGACTTAGACTGATGGACTGGAGGCCGGAGGATCAGCTGTGGTGGCTGGCAGCCTGCGACAGCGACAAGCGGAGAAGTGCGATCATGTCGGTGGAAGGGGTGCACAGGCGGTGCATCCCCTCTACGACGCCGGTTTGTTGGTAGAGCCCGGGAAAAACCAACGGTGGATGGTTTCCAGGTTTGGGCCTCAAAACCTGGGTGCTGGGTTTCCAGGTTGAGCCACAAAACCTGGGCGTGACGGTTTCCCGAGGTTGAGCCACAAAACCTGGGCGTGACGGTTTCCAGGTTGAGCCACAAAACCTGGGCGTGACGGTTTCCAGGTTGAGCCTCAAAACCTGGGCGTGGGCCGGTTTCCGAGTTTGGGCCTCAAAACTCGAGCGCTGCGGGTTTCCGAGTTTGGGCCACAAAACTCGGGCGCTGCGGGTTTCCGAGTTTGGGCCACAAAACTCGGGCTGGAGGCTGGTTTCCCGGTTTGGGCCTCAAAACCGGGGGGCTGATGGAAAAGGCTGGTTTCCCGGTTTGGGCCACAAAACCGGGGGTGCAGAGTGGTGGCGGCACGTGGCGGCGATCTGAAGGTTGCGTGGAGGCGACGCGGAAGACCGTGCGGGCGTGGCCGTCGGATCTACCTACCACCAGCGGGTGGACCAGATTAGCCTTAGGGTTTTCCTGGCCTGCTCTGTAATTAGAGTAGAGTAGGAAATAGACTTAGGCTAGGTTAGTATAAGTAGTCCAGGGGAGACACCCTCCTCCCTATCTCAGTTAGCGCAGTCATTTGCTTCCTAGCACCTAGGGTTTCCACACTCCCATCCCCTGCTTTAGCTAGTTGAGATCCACAGAGAGACTCCACTCTGTGTACTGTTGATTCGAGGAAGTGAGGCCGTATCCTCACCTTGGATCCCATCTCTTGGTGTCAATTTGCGTTTTGATTTCATGTTCATCATGTTCTTCGCGGATTGCTTTGTGCCTTGAGTTTTCCCGTCGCTTGATCTTTGTGCTCGGTTCATCTTTTGCGATTCCGTTTGAACTGAGTTGTTCTAGATCGTGAGGCACTTCTTTCCACCGAAAGAAATCATCTCTAACCTCACAGTCTAGGAGATCGATCAAGTTTTAGTTTCGGGTCTCTTTTTTTCTTCCTTCCCCCGAATTCCTTCGATTCACCGATTTGGAGTTAGGTTCGAGCCATGATCTCTTAGAGATAGCTCACTAACCTCCTTGTGACTCCTCAGATCGAATCCCAAGCCTAGAGCACTTGATTCGGAGGAGATCAGGTTGAATCGCCGGAGTTTCAGTGCAGTTTCGGGGTGACCGGACGCTGGTCACGACTTGACCGGACGTGTCCGGTCGTTGAAGGTTTGAGCGTGTTCTAGTTTTTACTCTGACCGGACGCTGGAGTTTAGTGGTGACCGGACTCGCCCATAGTCCTGTTCACTACTCGAACGTGCTTGTGACCGGACGCACGGGGATCGACCGGACGCTCGCAGTCACTGCGTCCGGTCAGTTCCAGAGAGGTCCAAAACCGGTTTTTGACTGACCGGACGCGTCCGGTCCCAGCTGACCGGACGCATGCAGAGTCCGGTCGATCCAGTTTTGCGCCGTTTCGTTCGCGGTTCGTTCGTTCTTGATTGGACTCGAGTTTCGTCTTTTGCGTTGGCTTTCTAGGGTTGTCTAGTGTCTCGCTGTGCTTCGTGGAAGCATCCACCCTACATCTAGGGTCGTGGACATTAGCAAGCTCTAGGGTTCGCTCTTGGGGTTGAGTTTGGGACAGTGGCATCTAGTTTCCGAAAGGAAATTTTGAAGCTCCCATTCACCCCCTCTCTGGTCGCTTTCCGGGTAGCTTCTCGGTCCTTCAGGCGCAGGCCTGCTCTTCATCTCACCCTTCGGAGTACACATGCGCTACCTGCTACGCTTGCACTTCCCCGCCTCTAACAACGTCGCCGAGTACGAGGCCCTCGTCAATGGGCTGCGCATCGCCCTCGAGCTCGGGGTCCGACGCCTCGACGCCCGAGGAGACTCACAGCTCGTCATCAACCAGGTTATGAAGGCTTGAAGCTGCATCGATCCCAAGATGGAGGCATACTGCGGGGAGGTGCGCAAGCTGGAAGACAAGTTTTACGGCCTCGAGCTCAACCACATAGCTCGAAAGTACAACGAGGCCGCAGACGAGCTGGCAAAGTTGGCGTCCACGCGCGGCACGGTACCGCCAGACGTCTTCTCGAGGGACGTCTTCGAGCCATCCGTCGAAATCGACCCGGGGGCTGGCCCCTCGATGCCACCCTTCGAGCAAGACACAGGGGCTCGACTCACAACGCCACCCCTCAAGAAGGACACCTCGACGTCCGCGGAGGCGATGCAGGTCGACGCACACGCCTCTTCTTCATCACGGCCCCTCGACTGGCGGACGCCCTACCTCGACTACCTGACGCAAGGCGAGCTACCAGAAGACAAGACGGAGGCCCGACGCATCGCTCGGAGGGCCAAGACCTACGTCATCTACGGCGACGAATGGGAGCTATACCGACGAAGTCCGACTGGGATCCTTCAACGCTGCATCCCACTCAAGGAAGAGCGCAAGCTCCTCGACGATATGCACTCGGGGGCTTGCGGCCACCACGCAGCGCCGAGGGCCCTGGTTGGGAACGCTTTCCGTCAAGGCTTCTATTGGCCGACCGCCATTGGGGACGCCAAGCGTTTGGTCCAAGCGTGCCATGGGTGTCAATTCTACGCCAAGCAAACGCACCAGCCCGCACACGCCCTGCAGATGATCCCAATCACTTGGCCATTTGCCGTTTGGGGGCTCGACCTTGTGGGTCCCCTCAAAAGGACAAGTGGAGGGTACACACACATGCTCATGGCGGTCGACAAGTTCACCAAGTGGATCGAGGCTAAGCCGATAGGAGACCCCACCTCCGAGAGGGCTGTCGAGTTCATCGCCAACATCATGTACCGGTTCGGGGTGCCTAATGTCATCATCACCGACAATGGCACCCAATTCACGGGCAAAAAGTTCACCAACTTCTGCGATGACAACAACATTCGCGTAACCTGGGCCTCGGTCGCATACCCCCAATGCAACGAGCAGGTCGAGCGCGCCAACGGCATGATACTCCATGGGCTGAAGCCGAGGCTGTTCAAGACCCTCAAGAATTTCGGAAAGGGGTGGGCTACAGAACTCCCCTCGGTGCTGTGGGGCCTCAGGACTACGCCGAGTCGAGCCACCGGGTTCACTCCGTTTTTCCTAACCTACGGCGCCGAGGCCGTCTTACCTACGGACCTCGAGTACGGCTCACCTCGACTTCGAGCCTACAACGAGCAAACCAGCGACGAAAGGCTCGCCAACGCCAAGGACCAGCTCGAGGAGGCCCGAGACGTGGCGCTCATCAACTCTGCACGCTACCAGCAAACACTTCGATGCTACCACGACAAGCACGTGCGCAAAAGGGACCTAGCGGTGGGGGACCTCGTGCTTCGACGGCTGCAAGATAATCGAGGGCGCCATAAGCTCACCCCTCCATGGGAAGGCCCATACACCGTGGCCGAAGTGCTCAAGCCAGGAACATACAAGCTCTACGACGACCAAGGCTGGATCCTGGCGAACGCGTGGAACATATCTCAGCTACGTCGCTTCTACCCTTAAAGGCCTCGAGGCCTTGTTCATTTTATCACTTTGTACAAACATGTCAAAATGAATGAACAAACTCGTGCATTGTCGTTCATGTTGCTTCGCATCTTAAGGTAGCCTCGACCCTGCTTTGCTCAGGGTCAAGCCTCCCTCGGGGGCTGACGGGGGGGGGGGGGGGGGCCTCCCCCCCCCAGACTCCGGAAAAAATGCGCGTTTTCTTTTTCAAAAATTTTGACCCTCGTCTCGACTCGCGCCTCGAGTGAACTAACGACGTCTAAATCTTAAAGTATCTCGAGCCTCCAATGTCGGGGGGCGTCGACGTAGACGGCCACCTACGCCCCCGGGCTACGGTGCCCTACCTACGCCTCCCTTCGAGGGGCTCGCGACGTATCGAAGGAACACAGACTAAGTTAGCAGAAACTCGAGCTTACGACAAAGAGAAGTGGTCAAACGCATTTGAAAGGAAAACAACCCCTTTAAACAAACAAGTCATATATACATTCGGGTCTCGACGTACCCTCATTCACGTCATAAAATTCTTACAAGGGTCTCGGCGCCCAAATTTGGCACGCAGGCCCTAGTCTTCGTCGGTGCGATACTCCTCCCCGAGGTCCTCCGCGGCGGGCTCAACCTCGACGCCCGAGCTCGAAGGAGGAGGGCTCCCGACACCGCTGCTGGCGTCAGGAGGCAGCACGTCCTCCTCGAAGATCTTCGCGAGCGACGCCCCCGCCCTCTCCATCTTCTCCAAAATTTTGTCGACACGGCGGTTGTTCCACTCCTCATCCTTCCCCTCGATCTCGATGAAGCCATTCGCGACAACATGGACCGGGAAGCGGAAACCGGAGCGAACGACCGCGAGTGTCTGCTTGACGCCGTGATGGAGAGCTTGCCGGACACGGTCTCGCGCGGCTGCATCGAAGAAGCACAAGGCGTCGACCAAGGCATCGCCCCGAGCCACTGCACCTTCTGCCACGGTCACAGGAGGAGCACCCCACATGGGGCCGAGCCGGTCGAGAGAGGCGCGAGCCCGCTCCGCTACCATCGTCTCGTCTTGGAGTTGGTCCAAGAGAGCCTCATTCGTCCCACGGAGCTCCTCGACCGTCTTCTCGACCCCTGCGCAACAAATGAGGAAGAGTGAGACTGCGACGTAGCGAAAACTTCAAGACCCAAACAAGAACAAGGTGTAAGCCTCACCGTCGCAGTGTTGCCCCAGTGCGGCGAGGTCGCTGGTCAGGCCCTCAGCACGCTGCTCAAGCCTGCGCTTCTCGGCCAGCATGAGGAGCTTCTCGGACCTAAGGTCCTCGATCAGCCGGCCCGCCTCCACCAGGGCCAGATCCTTGCGGATCACCTCCTGCCGTGCCGCCCCCTCGGCAGCTCGGGCGGTGGCGGCACCACTCTCGGCGTCTTGGGCCTCTTTTCTCGCCGCCTCCGCTGCGGTTCGGGCAGCGGCGGCCTCGCCACGGGCGTCAGCGGCCTCCTGCTTCGCCGCCTCGGCTTCAGCCCGGGCGGAGGTGGCCTCGCTTCGGGCGTCCGCGGCCTCCTTCCTTGACGCTTCGAGAACGGCGGCGGCCTCCTCCTTGGATCGAGCGACCTGGCCTCGAGCCACCCGGACCTCCGCCTCCGCCTCGTTGAGCCGGCTCGCCATTTGGGCGTTCCGGCTCAGCTCCGCGCGGAGATCTTGAAGCTCCGCCTCAGCCCGCACGAGGGCGGCTGACACCTGTGCGGACCGGCCCGCCTCCTCAGAGCAGGACCGCTCCGCCTCCGCCATAAGCTCGGCCACCTCCCGGAAGATGGACCGCACCTCGCGCGGGCCCCCCGCTGGGTCGGCTGCTCGATGGGAACCACGGCAAGGGGTGGGCTCAGTGGGATGGGAAACGGCCATATTGGTCGGTCGAGTTCGATGTCGGGCAGATCCTCCTCCGCCTCGAGCTGCCCCGACAGCGACCCGCTGCCCGACGGCACGGGCCCCGACTCCCTCCGTCCCTCCGCCGGCACTTCCTGTTGCTCCGCCGCCTCCCGAGGCGGCGTCACTACCTCGCGTGGGGGCGAAGGCTCGAATGGCGGCGGATCGATCGAGGGAAGGCTCGACCCCGGGCCCTGTTCCCTGATCGGGTCCTCCGGCGTTTTGTCAGCGCTAGCCGACCCCTCGGGCGCCTCCGTCATCGTCGAGCCCCCGACGAGGAGCGGCCCCTGCTCCAGCTCGTTAAGGAGGTCCTCCACCGTCGGCTCCTTCTCCGCCGACGCCTCTCCCCCCTTTCCCTCCGCCGCAGCCCGGCTCGTGTCGGTCGGGGCCTCGAGGGGCGCAGCCGCCTCAGCCCCAGACACCGGCGGGGCCGTACTCGCCCCAGGCGCTTCCCCCGGAACAGCCGTCGTGGTGAGGGGAAGGGTGGCGCTCCCAGCTGGCACCATCGCGGGAGGAGGAGGAGGGGGAGGAAGCAGCGTGTTGGGGAAAGGACCCTCGGCAGAAGCGCCGCTCGAACTGGTGCTCGAAATTAGCCCTCGCGCAACGCTTTTGTGTTCTTGCGAGGTCCCTCTCCTATTGGAGACCGTTACCCTAACCCCCGGACGCGGGGTCAACCCTCATCGCTTTGTTGTACTTCCGTGCAGGTCTAAGGCGACGGTCGCACTGCAGGAAACCTTCGCTGACTCACGACGCCACCTTCGCTTGGAGCGAAGGTCCAGGCAAGCGGCAAGTATGCGCTGCCCCAGAAGCAAGCGAAGCCAAAGATCCGGCGAGCGCGGCCGAAGGTCAAGATCGCCGCACATCTCCCCGAAGGTGAACAAGGGTCAGGTGGCGGCGCGCTGGAGGCTGGCCGATTAGGGTTTCCGCTTCAGCTGTATATTTACACTCTTGCCCTTCCTCTCTGCGTGGAGGCGAGGAATCTTTCCTGTACCCTTTTGTAATTTGGCCGTGCCCCTTGGCATTCCCTATAAATACCAAGGGGATGAACAGTGTAAGGATACGACCTCTTGGGAATTTGAGCACCTTCCACTTCCGTCTTACCTTCGCTACTGCGTCCGACACTTGGCCGCCTTCGCTCTTTCCCCTGCACAAGTGTGGAGGTGAGGCAAGTGCGTTCCAACACAGCGCTTCAGCGGATATGGCGGTGGCAGGCTCGATGCCATGAGCTGAGGCCCCTGCAATACGAAATGACGGAGATATCAGAACCAGGAAGAGTACCTCGACCCCTGTGGTCGATGACGACGGCCTCACCAAAATTCGCGACGATCATCTGGCCCCCTCGAGCCATGGCAGCTCGGGCCTTCTCCAGCCAAGCGGCTTCTCTAGCGGAGGAAGGTGCCATACCTCAAGGTGCCTGTGCCTCGACGGGGCTCGAGGTCTTGGCCCGCTTGGACGAAGCGAGGTCCACCTCCTGGTAGGAGCGCTTCCCCCTGAGAAAACGGAGATGGCACGCGTCAACAAAAGCAAAGAGGTGAAGCCTCACTACCGACGAGACCCAAGGAAACTACTCACCCGAAGCGGCGGCTGGGCTTCTTCCCGGAATCGCCGGACCCACTCGGGGGCTTCGAGCCCACCCCACGGCTCGAGCCCCGTGCCTGGGCCATCTCCACAGGGCTGGGATGGGGGGAGGGCTCCCGACGCCTCCCATGGCTCGACCTCGAGGGAGAGCCCTCCTTCCGCCCCACATCGCGGGAGGGCGACCGTACCTCCCTCGTGCTGACGCCGTGGCGCCCGCCCCGGCGCGGGCTCCGGGACCTGCTCCGGCGCCCGCGCTGGTGGTCGCGCCCTCCCGCGTCCGCTTCCGTGTCCCGGCGGCGGTGCGGCGATGGACTCCGGGGACGCTCGCGCCCCTGGTCACGAGACGCTCGGGGGCTCCCTCCCCGACGCTCGTGATGGCGCGGGCTCGACGCCTCTTCCTGGCGCCCGCTCCTCCGCGGGCTCGACGGCGCCCTTGACGGCTCGCGGGGGTCGGGCCCGAAACCCTTCTCGACCTGTCTACCGCTTCTCGAAGCCCGACCCCTCTCGAGACCCCCCGTCTGGGCTGACGCGGGGGCGGCCTCCGTTGGCGCTGTGGCGGAGGCGCTCCGGGTCCGGGGCTTCCTTACGACCAGGGGCACATCCGGCGCGGAGCTCGACGGACCTCGGGCCCCCGACGAGGCAGGGATCGGCGCCGCCTTCCGCGGCTGCGTCCCGCGTGACCCTTTTGTCGGTGGGACCTCCAGTGTACCCTCCTGCACAGAGGAGCGGTCAGCCCTGTCATCAACGAGCCCCGCGCGCATCAAGCGCGCATCCATCCCCTCGTCGTCGCCCTCCTCCTCATCACCACTCTCCTCCTCCGAGCTCGAGGAGCTCAGCTCGAGGGACCCGTCCCCAGGCTGACGGTTACGACGAGCCTTCGCCAGTCTCTGCTCCCGAGCTAAGCGACGCAAGTTCTTATTTTTCTCTTTCTTCTTTTTGGCATCCTTGCTCTCCTTGTCCTTCTGAGCAGAGAGGCGCCTCACCTGAGAATCCGCGGCGTCCTCCCTCACCGGGGGCCTCGACGCGCGACAAGTAAACGCCCCCTGAAAAAAAAAGAAGAAGCGTGATGAGACAAACCACAAGACGGATGCAAAGGGATCGAAGGAGGAAAAAGTGGGAGGAGGCTCGAGATAGCTCGACTCGAGGGAGGCTTACCAGGTCGAGACACCCCTCGTCGGGTGCCATCGCAACCAGGTTGGAGTGTTCAGGGACGAACGGCCCCTGGATCGTGATTGACACCCGGGAGACGCCCTCGTTCCGGGACAGCCTCCCTTCGGCCATCCTCGAGCGATTGAGCGCCTCGAGCTGAGCCTGCGGGCCCATCTCGTGCATAAGAAGGGGGCGGTCCGCCAGCGGGAGAACTCTTGAATGGTGGAACGCCCAAATGACCGCTTGCACGGTCAGCTTCTTCTCGTCCACCAGCTTCTTCATCATCTCCATTAGCGGGGCCAGGTGGCGTTGCCTGTCCGCCGCAACGCCCCAGGTCCACTTCTCCGGGCGTTGAGTGAGGACCCTGCCGGTGTACTGCAGAAAGAGGCCACCTTCGTTCCGCAGATAGAACCAATGGTCGTCCCACCCGGCCTGGTTGGTGGAAAGCTTGTATCGCAGGTACTCGCGGGGGACATTGGCCGACGAGGTCCCCGCCTTCGCGGTAATGGCAAGGGAGCCCATGCGCACGGGCCGCCTCCCGCTGGGCTTCAGGGACTTGATGAAGAGCTCGCCCTGGAAGAGATGGACGAACATCTCCTAGTGCGGCTCCATCTTCAGGTACCCCTCGCACACCGCGGCGAATATGGCGGCGTGCGAGATGGAGTTGGGGGAGAAGTGTTGCAGCTCCACCTCGAAATGGTGGGCCAGCCCTCGCAAGAAGCGGCTCGGCGGGACGCCGAGCCCCATACGGTGGTAGCGCGGGAAGCTCACCACGTACCCCTCCGGCGGGTGCGGCTCCCGGTGCTCCGCCGACGGGATAACCCACCATGCGGGTCCCTCCTCCGGGTTGGGGCGCAGAAGCCCCTGGGCCACCAGCGAGTCCATTTCGCTCTGCGTCACCTTCGACGGGCTCCAGTCCTCGGCCGGCAGCATCTGTGTCGGGGCGGCCATGACGGTGGCGCGGCGCGGATCCGAGCAGCGGACGGGCGGCCGGAAATCCCCAATCGACTAGCTCGAAGGAGAGGGCGCGTGAAGGCTATGGTGGCGGCGAAGGCAAAGTCAAAGTAAAGGGTTCCTTTTCCCCTCTTTCGATATTTATAGGGGGAAATCCAGACGGGCGGGATCTCCCACGACGTAAAAAGGTAACCGAATACATTCAATGCGCCCACCTAACCGCGTCTCGAGCCGGATGCAGGGTACACGCGTTACCTCTCCATTCGCTTCACTACCCGGGCCCGCCACGACCGTCGCTCCGGCTTCGCGCCCGCCGCTCTCCCCGACGGTTTCCGCCTAAAAGGCGTGCCCAACGGGCAGAAGGATTCCCAGACGACGGAGGCTTCTTCACAAAGGTAAAAACGGGCCCCGGCCCTAAGTCTCGAAGCAGCGAAGGCTGGCCCTCGAAAAGGGTTCGACAGCCGGCTTCGAGCACCCGAGTCAGGGACACCAAGGGGCGCCACTCGCGGCATTACTCGAGGGCCGAGCCCTCGAGGCCCCTCACGTGTATCCAAGGCGGGGAGCTCGACGTGCAGTGAGATCCCCTCGGAGGGAGGCATCGAGCCACCGGGTCCTATCGAATGGACCCGGCACTCCTGCAGACTGAGCACCCATGCTTTATGAGACCGCCTCCGGGCCACAGTCGACCCCTATCGAACGGGGCACGAGCTCTCACTTGGATTCCCCGTTACCAGCTCACCGGGAACCTCGATACTCGCCCACTCGGGGTAGTATGTGTAACAGAACCGACCAATTTGCACCAGATTAAACACTGACAACCTCCGCTCTCGCAGAAATCATCGAGTACTTAAGCTCGTACAAACCCGGTAGTCCGGAAATCTCGAAGGATTTCAAATCATTCAACGACATCCAGCCAAGATCGTACTTGTTCCACGAACATGCTCACGGGTTACAACACAGTTGCACATAGTTCAAATTACATCGGAGTACGAAATAATATTACAAACCATAATTTGTAGTAGTAGCGGAAGCAACATAGTCTTTAAAACATAAATTTGGATTGTTCATAAATACGGTGCCATCAGTTGACCGGGTCCACAAAAGCAACAGATGAGATAAGTGTTGACCATGCCCTTGGTCTAGTCATCACCCGTTACCGGGTACAAGCAGTTCTCGCAGTAACCATAAAAGCACTGGCCATCTGCAACAACAAGGGAAATAAACCCTGAGTACAAGAAGGTACTCAGCTAGGCTTACCCGACAGAACCAAAAATAATGAGACTCCAAGGAACATGCAGGCTATATAAGTGGGGTTGGCTGTACATACTCTTTTGCATGAAAGCTTTAGTAATAAAACTCAGTTTCAAATGTTGGCAATTGCTTTTAGTCATTAACTCTACCTTACTAGATTTGCACCTGTACTAAACAAGCACTTGCTACTTAATCAATCAAGAGCGACTATTTCATCAATAGCCTTTCAGATTCCATAACCATTTTAGTTCCATAAGTTCTACGGGAGATGATCTAGAGTCAACTGCTCACTGTTCAGGAGCGATGGCGATTATAATCGATTCCTACCCAGCTGGGGATAAAATGTCTCACACTCGCCCGGCACGTCCGGCTATGGCAGTCGTAAGCTGCCAGTCAGGAGATTCGAGAACACAAAGCACGGGACGGCCATGGGCCCTTCTACACCGGGGGTTATCTCAGTGCCAGGTCGCTCAACCTATAACTGCCCACGGTCATGCCAGGTCGATCAGGCCCTGCCTGCCCTCGGACCATGCCAGGTCGATCAGAATAGTTGCCCACGGTACATCTGAGGCCCTGGGTGTTAGGCGTCAACATCTCCATCACCGGCTCGAATAACCTTACTCGGCTTCACGGGAGGTACTCAGACCAACTCCGTTAAGTGATCGACGCGTTCAATTTGACTGAAGGGACATTCCCGAACGGGTCCTATGCGACACAGACGGGAGCCTACTAGCACACAGAACCCATGTCCTGTTGCTCTTACATCCCGCCTCCGTCTCAGATTAATTATCACATGGTTATCTCTTGATAGCACAGGCTAAACATGATCAGTATCCACCTATTGCGGGAGACAGGAAATCACCCGACTTTTACCGGTCTAAGCAGGCTAAGCATAAACGAGCCTAGACTTATCAGGGATAACAAGGTAATATTTGCAGGTGGACAAGAATAAGTAATAATGCATCAACGGTAGCAATCCATTCCTATAACCTAATGCAACATCCATCATCAGGTTAAATTAGAAAACATTTGCAAACCGTAGGAGTTAGAATGCTCCGGGGCTTGCCTTTCTCAAAGTCCGACGGACGGTGATCGCGGCACTCGGGCAACTCGTCGGCGTCGGTCCCTCCGACTTCTTCTGTCAGGATCTCCTCCGGACTGGGCTCTTCTAGTAACGACTGGGTCTGGATCTCCTCCGCTGATCCTGTATGATGCATAAAGTGCATGAATAGGATGAATGCACATAGAATGCATATGTGATGCACATGTTCAACAGCAATCAGGGGATAAGCACATGTCATCTACTGCATTCTATTCAACAAGGTAGTCAACATCATCCCAACCATTTAACCTAACATAGTCAATTGATTAAGCTATGTTGTCACCACCTCAAAGTTTACTTAATGAGTTTATTACCCTCTAATTACTTGCTGAAATAAATCTATTTACACATGCTTAAACAGCAACCTAACCTAGACAGCTTCAGAAAAATCTACAAAAATTACTGGGAGTTAACAACACCTAATCTAGCTCCCTGTCCAAATTTCATCTCATTTGGACTTAAACTTCATTCTCTATGAAAAAGACAAATTCTATCATGGACAGGTGCTTTGAACTACACACCCTAGCAAAAAGTGTCAAACAACAGATTTCTTATTTTTCTACTGAGCTACCTAGTACAAGAGCAATGTGCTTAAATTCTCAGGTTCATATTCCTCATATTTTAATTACTACAAAATAAACAAGGAAACGACATTTAACCATTTTAAAAGCTACTGTCAAATTAATTCACAGAACAACCTCATATTATATTTTTCTCTGAAACTACACATTCATACAAACCTAACAAAACTGGGATTACATTTTTCTGACTTATACATAATTAGTTATGCATTTTCCAAGTTATCAGCACTTTTCTAATTTAAATAAATCTACACATAAAAGTATTACCAACAATGCAATTAACATCCTTCACAGGTAGATCTAATCATGCTTGTCCTAACAAAATTTGTATCACAGGATTTGGACTTAAAATGAGCCTTGTATGAATTTTTGAAGCCTTTACACAATTCTGCAAAAAGAAACTAAAAAGGAAAACTCAATCCTACGTACGGACTTCGGCCGAGGCACAGGACAAACGCTCGGCACACTTGGCTGACTCGGCCGAGGCTCAAGATACGGCTTCGGCACACTTGGCGCGACTCGTCCGAGGCTTCGAGGCGAAGGCTTCGGCACACTTGGCTCAACTCAACCGAGGCTCAGGCGCACTCGACCGATTCGCCCGAGGCTCAGACACACTTTACCGATTCGCCCGAGGCACACTGGTAGTCGAGGCTAACGTATTCAGTCGAGGCTACTGACTCAACCGAGGCTTACTGATTCAACCGAGACTAGCTGACTCAACCGAGCACTTGACTTGGCTCGACTCGACCGAGGCTTACACAACCGACCCGATCGAGGCTCGAGGCGAAGGCTCGGTGCATCCGACTTACCGAGGCCTACGGCACCCAAGCTCTTCCCTTTCTCTCTTCCTTACTGCCAGTCGGGGCCCGCTGGTCAGGGTGACCAAGCTTCCGGGGCCAGGCTCGGCACGTTACCGCGCGAGGCCAGGCTCGGCGGTCAACGGCGGAGTTTTGCGCCGTGGTCATTGACCGGCCCTAGCTCGTCGACGGCGACGCTTCCGGCGACACTGAGACCATCCCTGGGTGCGGGTTTTCGAGACGAACACGACGAACCGACTCGCTGAGCCAGAGGGATACCGGAGCAAGCTCGACGGCGGCCATGGCGGAGCGGCGGCTCTGCGACTCGGCGGCGGAACTCTTCCCGGCGGCTTGCGACTCGGCGAGGTTAGCACTAGCCCAAGCAAGACCTAAGCGACCTATTGGAGCAACTCTCGGGCTTCGGCATCCGCGGCATTGCCCGGCGCGATGCACGGCGGCGGTCCATGGCGGACACAGCGCGACTGGCCCGCGGTCCGGCGAACTCAGGACACGAGAGAGGTCTCCATCTGACTCTAAGCTACTACGACGGTAGAGAAGACTAGAACATGGCTCAGCTCAGGGTAGCATGGCCGGAGATGACCGGTCCACGTGAAGGTCACGGTGGCGGCCATGGCGGAAACTTGCGGACGGCATCCGCTGTTCCGGCGGCTGGAGAGGGAGAGAGGGGAAACCAACCCTTACCGGAGAAGGAGGAGGTTAGGGCGGAGAAGCTGGCGCGAGGAATCGAACGGCGGTGCGGCGATTAGCGAGCAATCGCTCGCCGGAGTTCGGCGGCAATGGCGGTTTGGGCGAACTGGAGAAGATGGTGGAGTGGCTGGCGCGCTGGTGAGCTCAAGGCGGACAAAGACAAAGGAACAAGTGGCTGGGTGCATTGCAACTGGCCAGTTCCCGTCGGGGAACTCCCGACCGGACGCGGCGGCGTCAGGCGTCGAGCTCCACGCGGCGAGCATGCACCGAGCTCCGGGGCGTCGTGGCGAGCTTGCAGCGAGCGAGGGGGCGACGTGGCGCATGCAGCGCTAAACCATGGGCGGCGATGCCGGTGGTTTTGCTGGCGGGCGAGGCGGTCTCGCGGCGGCGGCAGGCTCGGTCGGCGCGGAGGGAGCGGCGTCCGCGAAGGAGAAGAAGGAGAGACTGACAGGTCGGGTTGTAACACCTCTGGTGTTTAACTGTAATTAACTTGACATATCATCATTATCATCATTAAGCATCTTGATCATGATTTCATGTGTATGCATTTTGCTAAGTGTATCATTTTATGTGAATTACCTCTATTGCAAAAATCCTAATTAGCCCACTTCTCTCTACTAGGGCAAAATGGTAATTTCATCTCTGTGATTAGTTTTGTGTAATTCTTGTTCCTTTGGTGTCTTGAAGTTTTGTTGTGTTGGCCAAAGTTCAAAAATCAGAATTTGATTTCAAATCCCTTTTGCAAAACCCTAATTTCCAAATCCTGGATTTTATCCCTCTGGTGTAATTTAAAAATCATTCAAAATTTGGGGTTGGTCCAAAAAGCAAAGTTGTAGAGCTGTCAAAGAGAAACAACTTTGGTATTTACAAATTTTCAAGTTGCAGTACAAAGTTTTGAGTTATTTCAAATTCAATCAAACCCCAACTTTTGTTCCCTTTTCAGTTTTCAAAAAGAGTTCAAAAACTAATGAGTTTCTGGAAAAGTGTATTATAGCAAAGTTGTAGGTTTTGATAAAAGGAACAACTTTCATGTTTGAAGATTTTCTAGTTTCAGTATAAAATCCAAAGTAATTTTGAATTGATTCAAATTTCAAAAGTGTCCCCTTTTTCTGTTTTTGAATTTTGTTCAAAAACTGTTTGGAATTTGAAAATGTTCTTTTTGACAAAGTTGTAGATCTCATTTTTCTGAACAACTTTGGTATTGGGAGTTTTTGTCGCACAGTTCAAATTTTGGGAGCATTTTGCAAAAGTCAGAAACTAGCCAAAAGTCAAACCCTACACCCTACACTGTTCCTCTTCTTCATAGCGACAGAGGGGGGGCCCGGCCATGGCGCCCGCGCCGCGCCTGCCGCACGCCCGGCTGCTCCCCACGCGCCACCAACCTGCCGCCGCTGTCGCCCTGTTCCCTCCGCGCCCGCGCGCGAGCGCTGGCCCTCGCTCCCGTCCCCTACAGTCCTCTCCGCGCCGCCGCCGCGTGGCCATCGCCGGCCGAGCTTGCGCCCGAGCCCCGGCTGCACGCCCACGTATCCGCCAGAGCGCAATCGAGTGCGCACGCCTCCGCAAACCTCATCCACACCACCCCGAGGTCTCTACCGGCCCTGGCCGCGGCTATATAAGCCCGCCGGAGCTCCGACCTCCGCACTCATCTCCGCCTCCGTCGCCAGCACAGTCCAGTGCCTCCGCCGCTCCACCACCTAGCTCAAAAGCTCCGCCGTGTTCTTGTGCTGCTTCACCACCCTCCAATTTTACCTCTACCGCCTCCAATCGCCCGGCGTAACCTCGCCGTTCCCATCTCCGGCAGAAACCCGGCGAGCTCGGGTTCGTGAAATTCGTCGCCTCCGGCCTCGACCATCCCTCACCGACCCCCGTGTCGTGTTCCTCGGTCCCGTGCGACTCTGACCAGACCCTTGCGGTCTCGTGTGTTGCGCAGGGTCGCCGGAGCGCCGCTCGCCGCTCGCCGCCGAAGGAGCTCCACCGAACCACCGTCCCTCGAGCCTCACCCTCGAGCGCGTGCCGAGCCTCACCCTCGAGCGCGTGTCGAGCCTCACCCTCGAGCCCTGTCTCCGATCCGTGGTAAGCACCCGAGGCCTCGGCCTCTGCTTCCACTCCGTCTCGCCCGAGCCCGAGCCTCGGCGGACAGACCCTCACCACTTCGCTCGAGCCAGGCCTCGAGAGAACCTGTGCACCCTCCGCCTCGTCGAGCCAGGCCTCGGACGAAACGTTTGGTTTCCGTCTCGCCCGAGCCTACCAGCCAGGCCTCGGTCGGCCGAGAGTTCCGCGATTCGCCCGAGCCCCGTTCCGACTCGAGCACAGTGCTCTTTTCCTTTTAAAAATGGGAACAGTTCTGATATTTCATCTTTTTGTATGATTTTCTGTGTTGATCCAAAAATTCTGAAAATTTCACAGTAGACTCTTTATGCTCTGGAGTATTTTATAAAAATATAAAACTTGACTTTTCTGCAAAGATTTAAAAATGTAAAATTCCCCTTTTAATTGAAAAATGAAGGTTTTGGTATTTTTGGAGAGTGATCTATAACTCCAAAAATCTGGAGATAAATTTCTATGTGCTAGTTATGCCTTTCTGAGTCTCTGGTAAAATTTTGAAGTCTTTTGGAGCAAGTTGATTTTTGAGCTTTATTTTAATTAAGGAATAGTGCCTTTTGTTAATTAAATGTCTAGATTTAATTGAGCACCTTAATGACCTCCAAAAATTATGAAATTTGTTTTGCCATATACTTGTACTCTAATGAACTTGTGTGATTAATTTGGTAATTTTTGGAGCACCTTCATAAAATGACCTTTTTAAATAATTAAGAAAAATAGAAAGAAATGATTAGGGTTAGTGTGAATGCCCTGTGAAGTGACTTTTGGGATTGCGTGATGTTCATAGACCCCTACCCTTTGGTCTATGATGTTTGTGATGCTTAGGATAGTTATGATAAAGTCTAGTTTAATCAATTTTGCTTAAGGAAGAAATGGTTACTTTTATGCTCAACCTAGATTTCGTTTATGCCTTGCCTAAGAGTAATCTTGAATCAGTGGTATTGTCTTGCACCATAAGTCCATATCATCATTCTCATGAGCATTCATCATTGCATCCGTATAGTTGACGAAGAAGGCCCTGAAGTCGAGGTAGCCGCCGAAGGATCCGTCCCCAAGGCAACCCCGAGCTCCGACGCTTATACCTACCCCGAGTCTACTCTTTTTGCCATCCAAGGCAAGCCCCGGTGCATTTAACCCTACCTTGCTTTTATAAATGTTTTCTTTAAATGTTTTGAGTTAAATTATTGCATTAGGTTGATAGGAGTTGAGTGAAATCCTCTCTGATGCATTATCTACCTTGACCAATGAAATACCCGACACCTGTTTTTCAAAAACTATTGCAAAATGCTTAGCAATGCTATATGATAGATTTGCAATAAAAATGCCAATTTCAAAAGTGTGATCACTTAAGAATATTTATGGGAATTTCTGGTTTACTCCCACTATTGGCTAAGTATCTGATCCGTACTTAGTCAATGGGAAGGAGAGGTTGTCCTTGCGTACGGTGCCGTCATGTCGTAGTCCGGGACTCGACAGTTGACACCGACCGGGACGGGTTGAAAAACTGACAGGACTGTTGCGCTTGGGTGAGATATAACCAAGGCACAGTTGCTGGCTGGAAAATTAGGGACCATCCGTATGGGGGCCTGCTGGGCAGGACTTGCAACTATTCACATACTACGGAAAGCTCTGGCTCCGAGAAATCCATTATTGGACCGACAACCGCGCACTGGGAGTGGAGAGATGGCGGAAGTAGCATGTACCCACGTGGGTTAGAGTCCCGGATTGGAGTGGTGTACTGTACTTCCGGGTGGCGTAGGACCGGGCCCAATAATGGAGGAATCGTGGAAGACGAGTTGGCATATGCAAGCTTGGGTGCTACATATGCAGTGTGAATAGGGATCCTCAGCTGAGTATTCTTTATCCGGATTAACGTTGCTCCTCGGTTATGGAGACTTGTTCCATTGACTCTCAACGGAGAGTGGTTCTCAACTAGGAATGTTTTGAAATGTAAAATGAATCATGAAGGATGAAGAATTGAGGAATACTGAATCTTTCAAAATAAAATAAGATTTACAAAAATGCTTTTCTGCAAAATACTTGATCTTGCTTAAGCCTTACCTTGACTACCCTAAGCCTTCATTCCTGAGTCTCCTCCCCTTTTCTTTAGTCGGTTAAGTCTTGTTGAGTACCTTTGTACTCAGGGTTCTTTTACCCATGTTGCAGGTATGGCAGATCCCTCAGTATGCCTTGGACCCTGCTGTGTGACTGTGGTTCAGGAAGAGGCCGATGAGGCCGATGAGTGATTATTCACCCTCGGGCTGGGTGATGTATCTATATCTTTTAGTTGTTGTCATCTGCTACCCTGTCAACTCTATCTATTTGAACTATGGTCTGTAATAACTTCACTTTAAGTTTATGTTGAACACTGGTTTGTAAAACTATTGTTATTTAAGTCTTCCGCTATTTACTCCGATATTATTTGTCAAAATGTTCAAGAGATTGTAACTGAATTGTGAGATGATCCTGCGGACATCGGGCACTGACGTAGCCCAGTGGCGAACCCGGTCTTAATCTCTTGGCTGTACGGATCGACTGTCAGTGGTTGATAGTGATCGGTGGGCCATGGGATTAGGGCCGTTACGTCACACGGGTCCACTGGGGTTAAACTAATGAAGTTTGATTGCAAACTTTGATGCTCTATAACTCCTAAACTAAGCCGAACTAGGAAAGGGCCCTAACAGCAAAGTTGCTTAGAATTTTGTAAGGAACAAATCATCTTAAAGGCTCGAGTCCAAATTCTGCTGAGACAGAGAAATTTAGTGCTAAACCATTTTTCTAATGCAAGAAATCACAATTTAAAAGCTTTTTCTGAGAAAGTGCTTTAAAGCAAAGTTGTTCCTTTTATCAAGATCTACAACTTTGTTAAAAGGCACTTGGTCAGAAACAGAAAGCATAACAAGGTTATACTAGACATTTAACACAAGGACTTAAGCATTCAACAAGCATATGCACAAGAATGATGAGATGCTATGCTTATGCGGTGTCAAATTATGCATTTAGGGAATGCTTAACACCGGGGGTGTTACAGCCCTCCCCTCCTTAAAATAAATCTCGTCCCGAGATTTGGATTACGAACCATTTCTTATAAAAGTGTGGGTATACTTCCTTTAGATAGTCATCCGTCTCCCAAGTAGCATCCCGGTCATCTTGCTCACTCCAAGATACCTTATATTGCTTCACGATTCTTCCGCGGGTCGCTCTTTCTTTTTCATCAAGCACTCGACATGGTGTAATTGAGTAAGTGAGATCAGATTGCAATTTGATACGAGCTGGTTGTACTTCTTCTTCTGGTACTCGAAGACATTTCTTAAGTTGAGAGACATGGAACACTGGAAAAATAGCCTTCAAATGCTCTGGTAATTGCAGTTGATAGGCCACTTCTCCCTTCTTTTGCACAATTCTATATGGTCCCACGAACCTTGGTGCTAACTTCCTTTTGACTCCAAAACGTTTTACACCCTTCATTGGTGAAACCTTCAAATAGACATAGTCACCAACATTGAACTCAAGCGGTTTCCTTCGCTTATCAGCATAGCTTTTCTGACGAGATTGTGCAGACGCAATGTGTTGCTGAATCGTTCTAACTTGTTCTTCTGCTTCTTTCACAAAGTCAATACCATAGTACCGACGTTCTCCTGGTTCTACCCAGTTTATCGGTGATCTGCATCTTCTACCATACAGAGCTTCAAAAGGAGCCATTTGTATACTTTCTTGATAACTGTTGTTATAAGCAAACTCTGCCAATGGTAACCATTTCTCCCAAGAACCTTTTGCTGATAAAACACAGGCTCTTAACATATCCTCTAGAACTTGATTCACTCTCTCTGTCTGTCCTGACGTTTGCGGATGGTAGGCTGAGCTTCGAACTAAATTCGTGCCTAGCTCCTTCTGCAATTTTTCCCAAAATGGTGCAGTAAACTGCGGTCCACGATCAGAGACTATAACCTTTGGTACACCGTGCAGTCGCACAATTTGGCTTATGTAGATCTCCGCATAATCTGGGGCCTTATAGTTGGTCTTGACTGGAATAAAATGTGCGGTCTTTGTGAGACGATCCACAATTACCCAAATTGAATCATTACCCTTCTGAGTCGTGGGTAAACCAACGATAAAGTCCATACTCACTTCTTCCCACTTCCATTCAGGTATAGCTAATGGTTGAAGCATTCCAGCTGGTTTCAAATGAATAGCTTTTACTCGACAACATGTGTCACATCTGGCGACATATGCGGCAATTTCCTTCTTCATTTTGGTCCACCAAAATCTCGAACGCAAATCTTGGTACATCTTAGTGCTTCCAGGATGAATAGATAATTTGGACAAATGTGCTTCATCCATGATCCGATTCCTGAGTTCTCTATCCTTAGGCACCACTAATCGCTGGTTAAACCATAGAACTCCATTTTCATCCACTCGAAAATGCTTATCGGCCTCTTTTTCATCCTTGAGCCTTTCCTTAATATGATAGATCCCTTTATCAGTTTTCTGGCCTTCTATAATTTGGTCAACTAACACGTTGCGCAACTCTAAGTCATGTAGCACTGCAGCATGTGTTAAGCTGAACTCATCCTCTGGTAGAAGCTTCATAGCATTACATTGTGATTTCCGGCTCAGAGCATCGGCCACAACATTTGCCTTGCCTGGATGATAGTGAATTTGAAGATTATAATCCTTAATCAATTCCAGCCATCTTCTTTGCCTCATATTCAATTCTGCTTGCGTGAAAATATATTTAAGACTCTTGTGGTCGGTGTACATATTGCAGACATTCCCAAGCAGATAGTGTCTCCAAATTTTCAAAGCATGTACAACGGCAGCTAATTCCAAATCATGGGTCGGGTAATTCACTTCATGCTTTCGCAATTGCCGCGAAGCATAAGCAATCACTCTGCCATCTTGCATGAGAACGCAACCTAAACCAACTTTCGATGCATCGCAGAAGACATCAAACGGTTTCTCGATATCTGGTTGAGCTAAAACAGGAGCAGTGGTCAACAGTTTCCGCAAGGTACGGAAAGCAGTTTCACACTCTTCTGTCCATTCAAACTTCTGATTCTTTTGCAACAAACTGGTCATTGGCTTTGCAATCTTTGAGAAATCTGGAATAAAACGGCGGTAATATCCCGCTAAACCAAGAAAACTTCGAATCTCACCAACTGAAGTAGGAGCTTCCCAGTCCATGACTTCTTGTACTTTACTCGGGTCTACTGAGATTCCTTCTTCTGACAGAATATGACCAAGAAATTGTACCTTCTTCAACCAAAATTCACATTTGCTAAACTTGGCATAAAGTTTATGTTCTCGTAGCCTTGTCAAAACAATCCTCAAATGTTCTGCGTGATCATCTGGGTTCTCAGAATACACCAAAATGTCATCAATGAACACCACTACAAACTTATCTAGTTCCGGCATGAATACCGAGTTCATCAAACTCATAAAGTAAGCCGGAGCATTTGTCAATCCAAAGGACATAACAAGATATTCATATAACCCGTATCTAGTTGAGAAAGCGGTCTTTGGAATATCCTGTGGTCTGATTCGAATCTGATGATACCCTGACCTTAGATCAATCTTAGAAAACACCTTGGCCCTCGATAACTGATCAAAAAGGATGTCTATCCTAGGTAACGGATACTTATTCTTAACAGTCACGGCATTGAGTGGACGATAATCCACACACATGCGCAAGGACTTATCCTTCTTTTTAACAAACAGAGCTGGGCAACCCCATTCTGACACACTAGGTTGAATGAATCCTTTATCCAAGAGTTCCTTGATTTGGGTCTTGAGTTCTGCCAGCTCATTGGGCGGCATTCGATACGGTCTCCTAGAGATTGGTGCAGTTCCTGGTAACAACTCTATTACGAACTCCACTGCTCTCTTCGGTGGTAACCCTGGTAACTCATCTGGAAAAACGTCCGGAAAATCCCTAACAACTGGAATTTTGGAGAGGTCTTCTATAGCAAAAGTCCAAGATAAGTCAACAAGATCGGCACCTCGAGGAAGAGATACGCGAAGCTTGTTACCTGTCCGACTATCAGATAAGGTAAGAGTCCTGCTTGCAGTGTCTAACACCGCACTCCACATGGTCATCCAACTCATTCCTAAGACTACATCCATACTTAGTCCCGGCAAAACCACTAAGTTGGCTCCAAATTTATGCCCTCCGATATCGATGGTCACATTACACACCATCTGTCTAGATAACACGCTACTCCCTACGGAGCTCACGCGAAACCCATAATCCATTTCAGAGATTTCTTGATTATGCTTTAGTGCAAATGCCTTGCTCATGAAAGAATGCGATGATCCAGTATCAAATAAAACAACTGCAGGATGATGGTTCACGAGACACATACCGGCAGTCACGGGTTCTCCTGCACGAGCTTCTTCAGCAGTCATGTTATGCAGACGCGCTGGGTAATTAGCCTGCTGCTTCTTGGGGTGTGGGCAATACCTTGCAAAGTGCCCATCTTGGTTGCAATTGAAGCACGGTCCCCGAACTATTGGCTTGGTCCCAGTTGAACTGCCTTGTCCTGCTCGAGCTTGATTGGTTGCTATCTTGTATGGCTTCTGATTGCGCTGAGCTTGTGGCTGATTCCTCTTCTGCGGCGGCCTAAAACGTGCCCCCGGCGCTGGTGGTCGATACTGATTTCGCTGAGCTGGTGGTCCTCTGGGTTGTGATGATCCTGATTCAAAGGTTCTCTTCCGGGCCTTGCTAGCAGCATGCTTGTTGTTATGATTCTCTTGAATCAGACAGTCACTTAAGAAGTCATTGAAATTGGTACGAGAAGACGTACCCACTGACTTTCCCATCTTAGTGTTCAAGCCTCTCTTGAAACTAGCAATCTTCTTGGCATCTGTGTCAACGAAGTCTGGGATATAGCGAGCCAACGAGTTGAACAGATGATGATACTCTGTGATAGACCGAGTTCCTTGAGTCAGATTCATGAACTCTGCCACTTTCATCTGGGTCAAGCCCGGCGGAATGAAATGACCTCGAACAGCAGCAGTAAACACTCTCCAAGTGATAGGAACATTGGCAGGATAGGTGGTACGATGATGTCCCCACCAAATCCCGGCTGGTCCCTGCAACTGGTGTGCGGCATATTCTGCTTTAAGCTCTTCTGTGAGCCTAAGCAAACGGAACTTCTGCTCCAGAGTATGCAGCCATTCTTCTGCCTCCAACGGTTCTATAGCTTCCTTGAAGATAGGTGGTTTAGTATCCAAGAAATCCTTGAAAGAACTATATTGGTTCGACTCAGGGCGTTGATGTCCCTGCGCCAAGTTCTCCCTCAGCAAAGCTTCGATGTTGCGCTGGCTTCCAAGAAATTGAGCAAAAAGTTGCTCAGCCGTTGGTGGTGGAGGAGGTGGTGGATTGCGGTTTTCTCTGGGGTCCTCATTTCCACCACTACCGCCCGCTCCACTGCGAGTCATCGTCATCATCGTCATTGTCATCATCTTCACTCGAGATGTTCGAAGAACCACTGGACGAAGCATGAGAATCCGGGTCCTCCTGAGGAAGGATAGGGTTCCTCTCATTCTCACGGCGATGAATCTCCTCGTGCAGATTGTCGTTGTAGTCCTGCAGGTGATGAAGTTGCAGCTCCAAATCTCCCACCTGTCGCCTAAGAAGCCTGTTCTCTTCTGAAGCACGAATGCCCTCGAGACAAACATTACGTAGCGACTCCTCAGTCTCGGCCATGATGGTGGATAAGAAGGTCGTCATACCCTGCTGGTCACTAAGCTGCTGTGCCGTCTCCTGCTCCCTCTGACGAGCCTGGTCTCTCTCAACGGTCAAGTGAGCTAGCTGAGTGGTAAGAAGGTCGACCTCTGTAGCATGCGCCTCCTGACCCTGGTGATGTGCAGCTATCTCCTCACTGAGGATGTGGTCCAGGTGGTCGTAGCTACGTGACAGACACCCGTAGGTAGCCATGAGTGCAGCCATCGCACTCCCAGCTGGCCCTGCGCAGTGCTCACGCTCTGAAGAACTAGCCTCCAACACTGTAGCACCCGGCTGACGCCACACAGACTGGTACGGATCTGCTGTAGGGAAGACACCGGCTGTGGCCTGGGCAACTACCTCTGGATGATCCTCCATGATATCCCGAAGAACAGTGTACGCAACTTGGTTGGCTCCATCCCAAGGAGTCCTACCCTGGAGAGCAAACACTCTGCGGCACCACACATGATCCTGCGGATCACGGCTGGGCACGTCCACCTCAACTGTGTACATGTAGCGATCCTCTGAGAACTGAACTCGATGCCACTCATACTGCGGCTCCTGGCCCTCCTGGTATCCGACTAAGTGCAGCACCCTCCACAAAAGAGTAGGCATGCCGAACTCTTCCAGAAAATCCTCGGATCCCTCCTCGGTCCAAGAACCCAGCATGTAATTGGGCCTCCTGCCTCCAGTCGACTTGCGGGCGGTACGCTTAGTGCGGGCCATCTGAAAGAAGTGTATCCACATAGTTTTTAATTAGTTGGGAACAACTTTTATTTAAGATCGGGACGGATAACATAAGGAAGGAAGTAAATTAATGCAAGATTATATGATCATGATGCATGAGCGTAACATACGTCCTCACTGCCTAACAATCTAACGGTTAGACGGTGGCATACAACGTTCACTCATAGCGTTAACTAGCGTACAACACGTTCGCAAGTTAGTGTACCTGCAGAAAATTCATTTCAGCCCTGCCCACAGTATGAATATCATGCATTGCTAAAAATTAAATCTAATACTAGCTTAGGTGCACACCCAGTATACACGTAAGCAGTATATGCACCCATCAAAAACGTATTACTCCCACCATTAATACTTTCACATATACTTGTGTGCAACAGGTATACATGTCAGCATCATTCAAGCACTCCCCTAGATTGGCGGTTGTCCAATCATGCTCTCACAACTCACTTATTACCTTGGCGTAGAGGCAATTGATCCATACATTACTATTCCGAAGAATAGTATCCATACAATTTCACCCTTGCCGTATGGACGACAGAAATAACAGAATTTAAATATGATGCACAAACCCCCAAGTTAGTACTTAAATAGCCACCTAAATTTCTATTGGGCATAAGGACTTGGTCACTGGCACACCTTAGCTTTAATCCTTGAGATTTTCCAAATCCTAATATAACTATAAGTTGGCAAATACAGCTTTATCCTTTATAAAATATTGTTTTTAAATACACCCATGAACAGTAACGCAGAACTTGCTCCGATGCCAGCTGTAACAGAACCGACCAATTTGCACCAGATTAAACACTGACAACCTCCGCTCTCGCAGAAATCATCGAGTACTTAAGCTCGTACAAACCCGGTAGTCCGGAAATCTCGAAGGATTTCAAATCATTCAACGACATTCAGCCAAGATCGTACTTATTCCACGAACATGCTCACGGGTTACAACACAGTTGCACATAGTTCAAATTACATCGGAGTACGAAATAATATTACAAACCATAATTTGTAGTAGTAGCGGAAGCAACATAGTCTTTAAAACATAAATTTGGATTGTTCATAAATACGGTGCCATCAGTTGACCGGGTCCACAAAAGCAACAAATGAGATAAGTGTTGACCATGCCCTTGGTCTAGTCATCACCCGTTACCGGGTACAAGCAGTTCTCGCAGTAACCATAAAAGCACTGGCCATCTGCAACAACAAGGGAAATAAACCCTGAGTACAAGAAGGTACTCAGCTAGGCTTACCCGACAGAACCAAAAATAATGAGACTCCAAGGAACATGCAGGCTATATAAGTGGGGTTGGCTGTACATACTCTTTTGCATGAAAGCTTTAGTAATAAAACTCAGTTTCAAATGTTGGCAATTGCTTTTAGTCATTAACTCTACCTTACTAGATTTGCACCTGTACTAAACAAGCACTTGCTACTTAATCAATCAAGAGCGACTATTTCATCAATAGCCTTTCAGATTCCATAACCATTTTAGTTCCATAAGTTCTACGGGAGATGATCTAGAGTCAACTGCTCACTGTCCAGGAGCGATGGCGATTATAATCGATTCCTACCCAGCTGGGGATAAAATGTCTCACACTCGCCCGGCACGTCCGGCTATGGCAGTCGTAAGCTGCCAGTCAGGAGATTCGAGAACACAAAGCGCGGGACGGCCATGGGCCCTTCTACACCGGGGGTTATCTCAGTGCCAGGTCGCTCAACCTATAACTGCCCACGGTCATGCCAGGTCGATCAGGCCCTGCCTGCCCTCGGACCATGCCAGGTCGATCAAAATAGTTGCCCACGGTACATCTGAGGCCCTGGGTGTTAGGCGTCAACATCTCCATCACCGGCTCGAATAACCTTACTCGGCTTCACGGGAGGTACTCAGACCAACTCCGTTAAGTGATCGACGCGTTCAATTTGACTGAAGGGACATTCCCGAACGGGTCCTATGCGACACAGACGGGAGCCTACTAGCACACAGAACCCATGTCCTGTTGCTCTTACATCCCGCCTCCGTCTCAGATTAATTATCACATGGTTATCTCTTGATAGCACAGGCTAAACATGATCAGTATCCACCTATTGCGGGAGACAGGAAATCACCCGACTTTTACCGGTCTAAGCAGGCTAAGCATAAACGAGCCTAGACTTATCAGGGATAACAAGGTAATATTTGCAGGTGGACAAGAATAAGTAATAATGCATCAACGGTAGCAATCCATTCCTATAACCTAATGCAACATCCATCATCAGGTTAAATTAGAAAACATTTGCAAACCGTAGGAGTTAGAATGCTCCGGGGCTTGCCTTTCTCAAAGTCCGACGGACGGTGATCGCGGCACTCGGGCAACTCGTCGGCGTCGGTCCCTCCGACTTCTTCTGTCAGGATCTCCTCCGGACTGGGCTCTTCTAGTAACGACTGGGTCTGGATCTCCTCCGCTGATCCTGTATGATGCATAAAGTGCATGAATAGGATGAATGCACATAGAATGCATATGTGATGCACATGTTCAACAGCAATCAGGGGATAAGCACATGTCATCTACTGCATTCTATTCAACAAGGTAGTCAACATCATCCCAACCATTTAACCTAACATAGTCAATTGATTAAGCTATGTTGTCACCACCTCAAAGTTTACTTAATGAGTTTATTACCCTCTAATTACTTGCTGAAATAAATCTATTTACACATGCTTAAACAGCAACCTAACCTAGACAGCTTCAGAAAAATCTACAAAAATTACTGGGAGTTAACAACACCTAATCTAGCTCCCTGTCCAAATTTCATCTCATTTGGACTTAAACTTCATTCTCTATGAAAAAGACAAATTCTATCATGGACAGGTGCTTTGAACTACACACCCTAGCAAAAAGTGTCAAACAACAGATTTCTTATTTTTCTACTGAGCTACCTAGTACAAGAGCAATGTGCTTAAATTCTCAGGTTCATATTCCTCATATTTTAATTACTACAAAATAAACAAGGAAACGACATTTAACCATTTTAAAAGCTACTGTCAAATTAATTCACAGAACAACCTCATATTATATTTTTCTCTGAAACTACACATTCATACAAACCTAACAAAACTGGGATTACATTTTTCTGACTTATACATAATTAGTTATGCATTTTCCAAGTTATCAGCACTTTTCTAATTTAAATAAATCTACACATAAAAGTATTACCAACAATGCAATTAACATCCTTCACAGGTAGATCTAATCATGCTTGTCCTAACAAAATTTGTATCACAGGATTTGGACTTAAAATGAGCCTTGTATGAATTTTTGAAGCCTTTACACAATTCTGCAAAAAGAAACTAAAAAGGAAAACTCAATCCTACGTACGGACTTCGGCCGAGGCACAGGACAAACGCTCGGCACACTTGGCTGACTCGGCCGAGGCTCAAGATACGGCTTCGGCACACTTGGCGCGACTCGTCCGAGGCTTCGAGGCGAAGGCTTCGGCACACTTGGCTCAACTCAACCGAGGCTCAGGCGCACTCGACCGATTCGCCCGAGGCTCAGACACACTTTACCGATTCGCCCGAGGCACACTGGTAGTCGAGGCTAACGTATTCAGTCGAGGCTACTGACTCAACCGAGGCTTACTGATTCAACCGAGACTAGCTGACTCAACCGAGCACTTGACTTGGCTCGACTCGACCGAGGCTTACACAACCGACCCGATCGAGGCTCGAGGCGAAGGCTCGGTGCATCCGACTTACCGAGGCCTACGGCACCCAAGCTCTTCCCTTTCTCTCTTCCTTACTGCCAGTCGGGGCCCGCTGGTCAGGGTGACCAAGCTTTCGGGGCCAGGCTCGGCACGTTACCGCGCGAGGCCAGGCTCGGCGGTCAACGGCGGAGTTTTGCGCCGTGGTCATTGACCGGCCCTAGCTCGTCGACGGCGACGCTTCCGGCGACACTGAGACCATCCCTGGGTGCGGGTTTTCGAGACGAACACGACGAACCGACTCGCTGAGCCAGAGGGATACCGGAGCAAGCTCGACGGCGGCCATGGCGGAGCGGCGGCTCTGCGACTCGGCGGCGGAACTCTTCCCGGCGGCTTGCGACTCGGCGAGGTTAGCACTAGCCCAAGCAAGACCTAAGCGACCTATTGGAGCAACTCTCGGGCTTCGGCATCCGCGGCATTGCCCGGCGCGATGCACGGCGGCGGTCCATGGCGGACACAGCGCGACTGGCCCGCGGTCCGGCGAACTCAGGACACGACAGAGGTCTCCATCTGACTCTAAGCTACTACGACGGTAGAGAAGACTAGAACATGGCTCAGCTCAGGGTAGCATGGCCGGAGATGACCGGTCCACGTGAAGGTCACGGTGGCGGCCATGGCGGAAACTTGCGGACGGCATCCGCTGTTCCGGCGGCTGGAGAGGGAGAGAGGGGAAACCAACCCTTACCGGAGAAGGAGGAGGTTAGGGCGGAGAAGCTGGCGCGAGGAATCGAACGGCGGTGCGGTGATTAGCGAGCAATCGCTCGCCGGAGTTCGGCGGCAATGGCGGTTTGGGCGAACTGGAGAAGATGGTGGAGTGGCTGGCGCGCTGGTGAGCTCAAGGCGGACAAAGACAAAGGAACAAGTGGCTGGGTGCATTGCAACTGGCCAGTTCCCGTCGGGGAACTCCCGACCGGACGCGGCGGCGTCAGGCGTCGAGCTCCACGCGGCGAGCATGCACCGAGCTCCGGGGCGTCGTGGCGAGCTTGCAGCAAGCGAGGGGGCGACGTGGCGCATGCAGCGCTAAACCATGGGCGGCGATGCCGGTGGTTTTGCTGGCGGGCGAGGCGGTCTCGCGGCGGCGGCAGGCTCGGTCGGCGCGGAGGGAGCGACGTCCGCGAAGGAGAAGAAGGAGAGACTGACAGGTCGGGTCCACTGGGGTTAAACTAATGAAGTTTGATTGCAAACTTTGATGCTCTATAACTCCTAAACTAAGCCGAACTAGGAAAGGGTCCTAACAGCAAAGTTGCTTAGAATTTTGTAAGGAACAAATCATCTTAAAGGCTCGAGTCCAAATTCTGCTGAGACAGAGAAATTTAGTGCTAAACCATTTTTCTAATGCAAGAAATCACAATTTAAAAGCTTTTTCTGAGAAAGTGCTTTAAAGCAAGTTGTTCCTTTTATCAAGATCTACAACTTTGTTAAAAGGCACTTGGTCAGAAACAGAAAGCATAACAAGGTTATACTAGACATTTAACACAAGGACTTAAGCATTCAACAAGCATATGCACAAGAATGATGAGATGCTATGCTTATGCGGTGTCAAATTATGCATTTAGGGAATGCTTAACACCGGGGGTGTTACAGTACGAGGCATCCCCCCTCGCATCCGATCGAAAGGACTCGCGGGATGACAAGCCAGGGCAATCGGCATGCCGGACAGCTCGGGGAGCCGGCCAGTCGGTTCAGCCTGGCACCCCTCGACGAAAGAGGGTCTAAAAACTCGGACAGTTACGACTAATCTCTTTTCTTTGTGTGAGCATGAGATTTTCAGGCCTCGGGTGAAAGCTCGACCCCCATCTCGCCTGAGACCTCGAGACCAGGCCCAGGACAAACGCTCGTTCTCCGTCTCGTCCGAGCCCTCCGAGCCAAGCCTCGGACGGAGTCTCCCACGACAAAGGAAAGGTTACCGCGAATATTTAATATTACTACCGAACCACATTTCGAGCCTGTTGGCAGGTACGCACGGCGCCGCGATCTCCGCTCCCTGACGATTCCCGCCTAAAAAGGCGCGCCCACTGGGCAGAAGGTTCCCAAACGACGGAGGATTCTTCGGGAAGCCCACGAGGGAGTTCTAACCACTCCCCCATGGCCTCGGGGGCTACACCCACGGGTGTCGCTCGCACGACACCCACGGAATCAAATCGACAAAACCCTCGAGACCAGTTAGCTATCCGTCGAGATCCCAGTCTGGAGCCCCTGCTCGAATGCAAGCACTCAAACAAGGGCTCGGGGGCTACTGTCGGTGGTACAAAAAAGGGTACCCCCAATCAACGCAAACACCCGAACGCTCTATCTCCGTCTCGCCTGAGCCCTCCCAGCCAGGCCTCGGGCGAACGCTCTATCTCCGTCTCGCCCGAGCCCTCCCAGCCAGGCCTCGGGCGAACGCTCTTTCTCCGCCTCGCCCGAGCCCTCCCAGCCAGGCCTCGGGCGAACGCTCTTTCTCCGCCTCGCCCGAGCCCTCCGAGCAAGGCCTCGGGCGAGCACGATCGCTCTCCGTCTCGCCCGAGCCCTCCAGGCCTCGGGCGAGCGCGCCCCTACACCTCGAGCCTTAACACACGGACCTCGAGCTGTACAGACAGCCGTACCAGCCCATACCACGCATTTAATGCCTTCACCTACTCCGGTCATATCCACTGGTGCACAGCATGTACCACAGTGACTCGGTGTAAAGGTCAAGTCTCGTTTTCACCACAAGCATGGGCAAAAGGGCACCAGTACAGCACTGTTCGGCCAAGCCATGCACTGTAACCCCTCGAGGCCGGCTACGCGCCCCTCGAGCCCCCGTGGCACCACCTCGACGACCGGCTCCGCGCCCTTCGAGCCCTAACTACTTTCATGCTATTGGAGGACAGGTACCCCAAGACCTGGAGGGACCCCGCCGCGTCCTGTACATTCCGGGATGGGTGCTGTACGGCTCCCACCTTGCCGCGCCACCACGTCCGCGCCCGGGATGGAGGCCACGCTTCAAGGACGCCTCAACAGCAACGCCCACGTCGGCTACAATGTCTTCGACAAGACAGGATTCCTACCCTGCTTCGTATTGGGCGCCGTACGCCCCGACACTTGTAAAACCCCTGTGTAACCCTGGCCTCCCCTTGCCCTATAAAAGGGGACGCCAGGGCCCTCATTCGCGGGGGGACAAACACGTTAGAGCGCCTTACACCCATACACTTAAGTCCGGACCCCGGTCCACGCTCACTGAGCTTGTATTCTCCCCTGTACAAGCACTTAGGTGCAAGTAATACAAGAACATCCCCCCCGCTGCACGTAGGGCATTCTTTGCCCGAACCAGGATAAATCCTTGTGTCCTCTTGCATCACCATCCAGGAAGAGAAGCACGCGATCATATCACTCGTTGGTGTGATACCCCGGGTACGAAACACCGACACCTCTTCTTCACCTTCCCCCATTGCAGTATCACCAAAGTCACCGTATTGAGCAATAATGTCATCGTCAGGGTCCAATTGTTCTTCTTCACCTTCTTCCATCATAACCCCAGTTTCTCCATGCTTCGTCCAACAACTATAGTTTGGCATGAAACCCGACTTGAACAAGTGTGAGTGAAGACTCCTTGAGCTAGAATATTCCGTTGAATTATTACAAAGGGCACATGGGCAGCACATAAAACCATTCCGCTTGTTTGCCTCGGCCACTCTTAAAAAATAATGCACGCCATCAATGAACTCTTTTGAGCGACGATCCGCATTGTACATCCAGTGACGTGTCATCGTCTGCATTATATGACATATCACATAATTATATCTCTCATTCTTATAAACAAATGAAATTATAAAATGACATATAACATGATTATATCTCTCATTCTTATCAGCAAATTTAATTTTCTAGCTCAAATTTATAAACAAGTTCATTACACCCAAATTTAGTGATTCTTACTGGTGGCATAAAAGTAGTAGCAGTTGAACTTGTCTAATTAATTATTACATCAAGATAACAGTACAGCCTAATCCACTTGGCCACAACTAAAGCAACTAACAATACCTGCACATTTTTCCCACATCACAGTCCAACAAGATGGACTGTCTGCCACTCCAACCTGATAGGAAGGTAAGATAGGGGTAGGTGCAGTAGGAATTGAGTTGATTCTTGAGTTGAAAGCCTCTAGAGCTGCAGAAGCTTCCTCAAACGACTTGTACTTTTTATGCACAGCTCCCTTAACTTTGAGGACATACTGACTGCACTCGGCCTAGCTGGTGTAAATACCTGGCTTGGTGCCCTCGAAAATAACATACCAAGCAGACATCCTGCTGCATTTTGTAAACTAAAGTATTATATATTTCTAATTTCTGTAAACAAATGATTTAACTGATCTCTATTTCTCCAAAAAATTAAAATAAACTAATTAAACCGGTCACATTTTGTAAACTAAAGTATTATATATTTCTAATTTCTGTAAACAAATAATTTAACTGATCTCTATTTCTCCAAAATAATAAGATAAACTAATTAAACCGGTCACATTTTGTAAACTAAAGTATTATATATTTCTAATTTCTGTAAACAAATGATTTAACTGATCTCTATTTCTCAAAAAAAAACTAATTAAACCGGTCATATTTTGTAAACTAAAGTATTATATATTTCTATTTTTTATCAACAAATTTTTTAAATGATCTCTGTTTCTCTAAAAGATTAAAATAAACTAATTAAACTATCAAGTCAATGAACTCAAAATAGCTACAAAAATAAAAAACTTAAGCTAGTAACCTTTCAAGGAGTCGATGGCGGTGTAGATGTAATGAAATAAATCAATCGTCGGAGATGTGTTAACAAACAAAAATCACCGGAGAAGAGAGCAAACAAGCAAGCAAGTGACTGGATGAAGAAAAAATGAAGACAGGAGCTCGGGCACGGCTTGAGGTGGAAGAACAGTTCAAATATAGGGAGAGACATTTAGCCCCGGTCCTTATTCCCAGCCAGGGCTAAATGTTGGCATTTAGCCCTGGCTGGGTACACCAACCGGGGCAAAACCTTTTAGTCCCGGTTGGTGTTACCAACCGGGGCTAAAGATGCCAACATTTAGCCCCGGCTAGATACACCAACTGGGGCAAAACCTTTAGTCCCGGTTGGTGTTACCAACCGGGGCTAAAGGCCGGTCTTTAGCCTCGGTTGGTAACACCAACCGGGACTAAACGCCCCTCTGACAATTGAGCCGTTGGGCTGGGGAACTTTAGCCCCGGTTGGTGTTACCAACTGGGGCTAAAGACCTTTCTAGTCCCGGGCGTAAATTTTTTCGTGACTAATGCTGATTTTGCCAATCGTCCAAAGGCCTGTTCTCTAGTAGTGACCGGGGCTAAAAGGAGCTTTAGCCCCGGTTGGTACCACCAACCGGGACTAAAGGGTCACCCTTTAGTCCCGGTTGATATTACCAACCGGGGCCCGGTTGGTAATACCAACCGGGACTAAAAGTCTTTAGCCCCGGACACAAATTTTTGCCGAGACTAAAGCTCAGTTGCCGATCGTCCAAAGGCCTATTTTCTAGTAGTGTCCCTAGAAAGATATCTCTGATATCTATTTCTTTCATGTGCCAATAGATCTATAAATAAGTGTCACCGCATCTCCATACTATCCTATTGGCATCATGTTGAGGAAACGGACCGCCGACAGCGACCCTCGCGACCGTCTAACCAGGTCCACTGCCTGGCCCTCACCGTCGAGTGAGGCGATGAAGGCTGCACTGTCATTTTCTTCTCCTCCGTTTTCAGGAATGAAGGAGAGCCGAGGTTTTAAAGAAGACTGACCCCGAGAGCGGAAGGCAGAAACCTTCGCGTTAGAGGAGGCACCGTGCGATCAGCTCTGAGGGTTCGGTGGATGGCGACAAGACCCCGGCAGCGGCGGGAAGGAACTAGGGAGCGACTAGGGTTTATTTGGCCTTTTAAGTGATTTCTGAAAATAGATTTGTCGGAGCGATGGTCTTATAAACCGTCTCTATAAATCAATTTTTAGGAACGGCTGGCCAACCGTCTAATTAATTTTTAGTGACGATTAGGTAGGAGCGGTTGAAGAAACCATCCTACAAATAAACAAAAACCGCCCCTACAAAATTTTTTTAGCAGCGTAATATACTCGATCATCTCGGGATACTAGTTGCTAGCCAAATAGTGCAAGTTTGCAACTTGCGCCACACGTAACATTCATCTCGTAGGTACAGTACTATATCTGTCCTATAAACTTAAATTTAAGTCGTTGTATTTTATTTTTATGCAGGTACAGTACGTTAGTAGCGAACTCTACATACAGTAAAGCATTTGGCCCATAATAACTCAGTTAATTTATTTATGACGTAAGCTTCCTGACGTGGGTATACGTGACGTATATACTAGTGCTAACTATATGCACGGACCATGGATATCAATATCATATTTTTCCATCAGATCGATCGAGCAAACAAAACGACTTACGATATGGAATTGACAGAGTAATATTATAATAACGTGGTTAAACCCAAGCTAGCTGTTACACTAGTAAATCGTTGCATGATAAAATAAAACGATTATATATATATGCAATTGTTCCACGAGAAAAAAAAAGAGATTAACAAGGAAATAATAGTTCTACCGGAGATCGATCGAAGATGGACTAATCGTTCTACGGTTGGACAAACCATTCTTCTTGCGTCAAATTGAAGGATGACGCCCGGCCAAAAGTAATGGCTCCACGGGAAAACGATTACTGCTCATCATTCCTTGGGCGGACGATCGATTAGTACTAATCGTACTAACAAAGAAGAGAACGACCTTCAAGTTACAGAGTACTAATCGTGCGACAAAAGAACGACTTTCAAGTTACAAGTACAAGCTGACGATTATAAAATTTATGATAGTTGAGGGAGTTTAGTTGGACTTTATAAAAATAATTATACAATATTTTTTTACGTGTCCACAAATGCTAAAACTTCTTATAATTTGGAACAAAGAGAATACTTGTTTAGAACTATTCAGATCTTATATGATCTCCTATAACTTAAAGCTAGGCTAATGTGAAACCGAGGAGGCAAACAAAGACAAATCCTTGTAAACTGCATCGTGAATCATTATGTAACCCACCGTGCACATTACTGAAAACCAGTTAGACTTCATGCATTTTGTAAAATCATACTCTATATCATGGTATATGGACTCAAGGTATCTCATCATCGCCCCAAATGCGTTTTGTAAATTTATTGCAATGACAAGCATTCACAGATCGAAGATGACCTCACCCCCATACCCTCGCTCTAGGAGTGCTACGTGGCTCGCACAGAGGACGACACCAACTCACGTGTCTACGATGTTATTCTGAGACACATGCCGCATTGCCGCCCCCATGACAGATTATAACCACCGATAGTTCCTAACTCTAGAAAAACATACTAAATGATTTTGGGCAAAATATATGCATGTGGCCTCATATTTTTAGGATAAAATAATTTTTTTATGAATTTTCTATCATTAAATAAAACTTTAGAATTTTTAAATGTATATTCATACAAAAAATATTTGGATATTTTTAAAGCAAATAGTTCTATAATTTTTTATAATGTCCGATTAACTTTATTCCCTAAACTATCGTGAAAGTCTAATTTACCTCCCTCATGACTGAAAACCACATTGAAAATAGTTCAGGAAGATAAATCAAACGGTTTCAATAGTTTGAGGAGTATAAACATCCGATTTTATAAATGAAGGAGGCAATCAAATTATGGCAATACTCCTAGTTGAGAGAGGTTAGGAGGACTTTTTCTATGTAGTAGCGGTTTAGGCCGGTAGCACCCGCAGCCCATCCAGTAGCAATATGTATGGGAATGGGCCTGACATGGCAGGCTTGGCAGCCCACCTCCATGACAGGCTTGTGTTTCAGCCTTGGGCTTGGCAGTGGCTCCTTTTTGTTTTTAATTTACAAAGGTGCCGCCTTGTTCACTGATTAAAATATTGCACAGAAGTCGGAAGAGAGGCGGGTGTGGTGGCCATCTCTGAAAAACCATTTCACATGTTTGAGTTAATCTATTATGTGAGTTTGTATCAAACTTTACTATATTATGTAATTCCTTTGTTTTGCAATGATATGATCCAAAAGACATATACATCAGGTTTTAATGTAAAGTCACCGCCACATATTTCAATGTATGGCAAAGTCTATATTGAACTATTTCTTTGTGCCTTTAATCGTAAAGGTCAAAAGTGCAAATATTACAACAGCAACACACCATGTAATCTGGATATACATTTTGAGATGATGTTTCCTTGGCTCCGCAGAAAAGTTTTTATGCTTGAAATCAACGACACGCCATTGAATACCATCTACTGGGTGTCATAGATACTAATCATCAACGGTTTTGTGTCCTGTTGGAGGTTGAAAACATATGTTTCGGTCGAGGAACTATAGGAAAATACCATGCAACCTTCCTAATAGCTGTACGACACATGTTCTCATCATGACCCCCCGTTAGTTCTTCATTTATCTCGAGAGGTTCCACACTCGGGTAGCATTCAGTTAGGTCTGCATTGTCACCACACAACAGGACACAAACAAACAATCAATTTACTGCAATCCCATTATATTATTGAACAAACAATCTTCTTGGCTTCATATCCAGTCTTTGGCATCTCATTCCCCAGCACAGAAGCATATCCCTCAACAAGTAGGAATTCTTTGAAGCTCCTGTCAATCCAATAATGTGTTGTCTTCAATTGGAAAACTTTAGGGAAGCGGACAACTTTGTATACCTCTCCTTACAACTTGAACAGAGTGGGGTCTTCATATCTTTCACCATTTGTTTCGACTTCTTAAACTCTGAACTAGTGTACTCCTCGAAGCCCAAGGAATGAGCACCATCTCGTCCAGATTCTCGACCATATGGACATAGACACATAGTGGTATCTATCTGCTAGGTCATCATCGTTGAGATTCTGATTGCCAAAGACTCCTTCCTCGCCACCGGCATGAGTTTCAGGGAGTGCTTTCTCACCATCCAGCCCATCCTGACTGACATGAGTTTCAAGAAGCACTTCCTCGCTATCTCAACCAGCACAACGATCAACAGGCTGCAGCAGGTCCTGATCTTTAATATCTTTTTTGCCATGCTTGTTCCAACTTCTATAGTCATCCGTGATTACTCAAATGATTATGTGGGCACAAACTATCAATGAATTTCATGTATTGCTTTAATTATTTTTGCATTCTCACAATAAAAGGATGGATAACACATAGATGTCTTGTGTCGATCACACACACGTCCGCCTGTTTATCCATTATGAAAGATTCAAGACCATCTAAGTACTCATCATAATTACGGTTCTAAAGATACATCCAGCTACTTGAATCCTTCATATTCTACAAAAAAAAGAAAATGGTAGAAAACATAAGTCAAAATTAATTGAAGAAATTGATTAGTAAATCTATGTAGTAAATTGTAAATTTCTAGCAGTTTTTTTGGCACATCAACAATGTTCATCAACAAAATATGTCAGTGCAGATGGATTTCATCAAGAATGTAACTGATGAGATTCTGAAATCAATTTTTTCTCTGACACCAAGGCCATTTCAGAACAATAGTGTCAACAGACTGCTAACACAGTTTCAGGTTTGCAGAGGGCATGTTTAGCAATCAAAATCTCAATCACAACCAACATATATGACTAGCAAACACTAGTACAGAGACATACTATACAGACGGTTGAAAACCCATTTTCACAGACGTTTTCTAGCACCGCCTGCGCTGGGGGTCAGTAAAAATGGAACAACAACACAGACGGTTAGTTGTGAACCGCCAGTGTAAATGGTCTATTTACACTGGCGGTTGTTTAAGTGAACCGCCTGTGGAAATCGATTTCCACAGGCGGTTCACAACTAACCGCCTGTGTTGTTGTAGACCAGTTATATATATATATATTGTTAATTATAATTATTATATTATTAAATTAAATATATACATTAATATAGGAACATGCAATTATATTGTTAAATTAAATATATGCATATACATTAATATAGCAACATGCAATTTACATATTTCATACATACACTTATATACATCAAAGTTTCGTGCACAAGTACATAGAGTTGCAAGTTTGCACATTATATACATCCAAGTTTGCACAGGTGGTCTAATAACCATTCCGAGTTAGTTTTAGCCTAGAAATCTCTGTTAGCACTCGGTACTCTGGCTTCGATAATTCACTCTCATGATCATGATACCTCCCTTCCGTTGAAATGACGTGCTTCAATAGAAAAAGGATCAGGTCCTCAACTATATTGTACAAAGTACGTTCGGTGATGCGCTTTGTCTTGTCTTCCTTATATTCCTGCAAAGAAAGTTTGTCAATGCCTTATATTCCTGCAAATACATAGTTTGTCAATACTATGGTGTACTTGTATTACCTCGGAAGGGTTGCTGACGTATCGACCAGTCTCTCTCATGTGCTCGCACACGTAGTATCCACAGAGGACAGATCCAGGTGGTTGCTTGTGGCACTATATAATGGGAAAGTTGATATTTATACATGCAACCATGGTCCTATATATAGTACATATATGCTTTGTATTCATAAGAGTAAATTTTCACCAACTTACCGGCCAGTCATATAAAACTTGCAATGGCTGCCCTTGAATGTTTGACTCGCACTTTCCACCTTTTATCTTATAAAACCTATATGCCCTATGATCTCGAATAGAAGAATCACTATGTTAATTATACACAAACTCTCAAAATACGAAAGTAAGAATGCATATCTCGACTTACAGCTCTAACATTTCAATGAATTTTGCATAGCTTGATGGCGGGTAATTTGCGGAGTCTAGTACCAGCACCCTTCCGTCCCTAGGATAAATGAAAAGGCAGATCCAGTGGTCCCTGCACGAATCAAATTCATGATGCATTTGTGTATTGGAATCAAATTCATGATGCATCTATGGAAACCCACACTTACCCAAAGTGGTATGAGGCCACTACCGATTCTCTTTGTTGATACTTGAGCAATGACATTCCAATGTAGAAGGCGTACTGGGATTCATACGCCAACTTCAACTTTGCGATTTTCTTGTCCCGTTCCTCACCTTCTATGCCCAGTAACTCTATGTTGTCATCTCTGATTCTGAAAGTGTGTCGTTCTTCGCATATATCAATTGAGTTTAGATAGCCAATCCTTTCATTGACACAATAATTGAAATCTTGCCCATAATACAACTCCTGCTGATCATATAGCATTCTGCAAGGCACATGTGCAAGTCAGATATTCAACATTGACGCAACTATAATGCATTTTAAACTATGTAACACTTACAGTGCAAACGTCGTTACGATCTGTATGTCCAGTCTCTCGAGGTTCATCATCAACCAAATGTCTTCAAAGCTAATGACCCGCACATATTATTTTCACTTAGAAATGCCTTTTGGGGGATACACACGTTGATGGTGTCGATGCCAACAGAAGCGGCTCTCATATACCAGTCATGCAACCTTTTTATATTGCCTGGAATCTTTAAGAGTGTCTGCCGCTTGAGTAGAGGCCTTCCCAACACAAAATTTTTAGGGATAGACTTGTAATCTTCTGTAGTTGGGACCTTGATAGTGCAAGGAATCACCTTAGGCACTGGCTTCGCTGACTTCTGAAGCTCAGACAACTCAATGACTTCTGAAGTGCGTTTCTGTCCAATTCCTTTTAAAAATTTGGCTGTCCCAGCTATTTTCTTCTTTGGCTCATAGGCGGAAACCAACTTGGGTACTGGAAATTTCTTTTTTGGCGGTGGTGGTGGCTCCTTGCTTTGTGGTAGAGGATCTTTGGGTTGTGGGGAAGGTGGGGAATTCAATGGTGGTGTCTGTGGCAAAGGCGGTGACTGTGGCGGAGGAGACGACTGTGGCGGAGGTGGTGCTAACTGTGGTGGAGGAGATGACTGTGGCGGAGATGGTGCTGACTGTGGCGGAGGTGATGACTGTGGCGGAGATGGTGCTGACTTTGGCGGAGGTGATGATTGAGGGTCGGGAATAGACTGGGGAGGTGATGGTGGGTGGTCATGAAGAGGATCGGTAGGTCCTGATGACTCCTGAGTGGGTTGCTCCATCAGCTGGACGTCCCGCCTAGGCCAAAGGATGAAATTGTTTATAGCTTGTCCAAGTTTCTCAATGTCCTCTGGACCGGGGATGTCTAGAATCTCATCCTCATATCCTTGAACCACGGTCGATACTTCTACTCTGCAGTAGTCTTCAGGAATGTCAGCTCCATGGTATTTGCGTCCTGGGATTGCTTTGCCCTTGGCTACTTCCCTTGTACGATGATTGTTAATGCCATATCTTATGACCAGAGAGCACGACATGGGACCAACAATGTCGTCAACCGGATAGTGAACCTTGTTCGCCGTAGACGCAACACTGCTTGGAATGTTGGTTGCACATTGTGACACCACTGGGACTAGCTGCATCTGGGGTGCCTGAACGCTAATCTGTTGATTTGAAACTGCACTCGCTAGTTTTTGCCATTATCTTCGTGAACTATTTCTTAGCCTCTTGCTTTAAATAACTTGCCATTTCTTCCTTGTATCGATCACGTTTCTTATACTCACCTTGCCACTGAGGGCCGAATCCATCCTTCCATCCCTCTTTGGATGAGATGCCCCGAACACGGCCAGGATGCTCAGGGTTACCGAGGCCCGCAGTAAGGATGTCCCTCTCCCTTCGTGGCTTGAATTTCCCTTCCTGCGTCTTGGCTGCCACCGCAATGATGCTCTTTGTTGCTTCTTCAAACATTGGGTCATCAAAGGACACACTGCTCTCAGTTTCCTTTGGTTTTCGAGCAAGAATCCAATTTGCCGACCTTTCACCAACTTGCTCGGACAGCGCTGGCAACCCTGCCGCCTTCTTCGCAGCCTCTTCTTGCCTCCATTTGGGAACCTGACGCTGGTAACCACCTGTGCCTAGACGGTGGTGGTACTTGTTCTTCTTAGCGAGAGCAGAGTTGGCTTCGCTGATAGTTAAGAACTCTGGCTCTCTCCTCTGTTCTAAAAAGACCGCCAACTGTCCTTTAGTAATCTTGTATCTGCTTGTAGGGTCCAACCCTCTCTTTGCAAACTTGGTATTCATCTCCGACCTCCAGTTTCGGAAACTGATTGCACACTGCTTCATTGTGTATTCCTTTTTCAGTGCCTCTGGTGTGTTTCGAGGAAACAGGAACCTTGACTTGATTTTATCCCAAATTTTTGTCTTGTCATCATCTGACACACTGGACCACTGTCGAATAGTGATGTCAAGAATGTCCCTAACACAGAAACCAATGGTGTTCCAGTACTTAGGTAGGGCCTCCTCAGGAGCTTGGGGTTGTTCGATCGGGCTAACATCTGAGATGACATATACGTCGTCTGGAAACTTGTTTAATCCTCTCTCGCCTCGTTTCAAATTGCTCCGCTTTCTTTTCCTTGATCTCTCAGTGGTCGTCGTTGTGGTCGATTCCGGTGCATCTTTGGCTTGTGCCACTTCGTGTTGCCAAATCAGTTCTTGCATTTGAGACATTGCCTCCTGAGTATACACATTGTGAATCGTATAGATGGGTTTATATATAGACATTATGGATCGAAATCATGTAATTACATACAAACATTATAGATCCAAATCATGTATAATAGACAAGGATGACCTCATCGGCTTGTGGATTATAATCAGGGCCACGTTCCAATTTACGACGAGCCTTCCTCACTTCAGGAGGCTCCATGTCATCGCTAACACTTTCGTATTCCGGAGTTTCGTCCCCTGCGGCTTCACCCGTTTCGTGGGTCCCTTCTACCTTCTCCGTGGGGTCGGACGACCCCAGGACTTTGCTTGTTTGGTGGGTCACTTCTTTCGTCATGGGGTCGGACTCTGGGGCTTGTTCCGTATGTTCAAATCCTGGGGCTTGGTCCTTGCGCGGAGAACTCATCGCGACAAACTGACATAAATATATAATAATATCAAAAGGAGATCTAGCTATGGTATGAAGAAGTTGCAAAAGATCTAGCTATGTCATTATATTTTTTAACATGGCATTTCATATTTTTAACATGGCGAGAAACACCATAAAATTTATTTCGTTATTTTTGGACCAATATTTCTCAACATATGAATTTCTGAATGATTTTATAAAAGAAAAAGAAAAAAACATGGCATTTCATATTTTTCACATGTAGATCTTCTCGAGAGAAACACCCCAAAATTTATGACATCATGACCACCGAATATATTATTCACAACATCTACACAGTTCAATAAAGCTAACAAAATTGGATTCATATTTTTTTGGTATTCGTAGAATTTATTTCACTATAATGCCCGTGCGTTGCGACGGAAAAAATATACCACAATAATTCAAATATAAACGTGTATATTATTATTATTAAAAAGCGTCATATTTCATAGTATTCAATACTCTATCCCATTTGCAATAAATCAATAAATATACTGTCATATTTCGTGTTTTTCAAAACTCATGTAATATTTTTAATATGAATACTATATTTATCTCAGATACAATGTCTTAAAAACATTATCATATTAGTATGCATAAGTTTACGAACTAAATAAATTATTGATTTTATTGCACATAGGGTGGAGGCCTCTAGACAAGATTATAGCGAAATTCAAGAGATATATATAAAAGAAAAAAAAGAAAAAAGAAAAAAAAACTTCCTCTCCCGAGCATCCTCTCCCTCCCCTTCTCTCCCGGCCCAAATCCTTTCCCCCTCTCCCTCTCTCCCCGGCCCAACTAGCCGGCCCAACTCCGCCGTAGCCCACCCCGGCCTCCTCCTCTCCCTTCTCCCCTCTCTCCGGTGCACCGTGCGGCTGCCGCGCCCGCCGCCCGCCGCCCGCCGCCGCCATGCGTGCCTGCCAACGCAGTGCGCCCGCCGCCGCCATGCGTGCCTGCCGCCGCGCGGGCGCACAGCAGCGGTCTCCACCGTGCCGCCCGCGGCCACCGTTCACCGGACGGATGACGGAGCCGACGGTGGCCGCGAGGAGCCACGACATTCCCGCCGCCGCGCCGCCGCCGCCGCCAAATGCGCAGAGAGAGAGAGGAGGAAGAGGAGGAGGAGGAGAGGACTCACAACAGCGATGGCAATGGCGAGCGCAGAGGAGAGGGGACGGTGGCGCGACGATGAGGCGGCGGCGGAAAATTTTGGCAGCCTGTCGGCGTCTCTTTGAAAAAAACTGGCGCCAGGACTTGGAAAATTTTTGGAGTGACGAGTTGACCTATATAGGGAGCCCATTTCTACAGGCGGTGGTCAATACCAACCGCCTGTAGAAACCACTACAGGCGGTTGGTATCGACCACCGCCTGTATTAACTAATTTCCAATTTTTTTTTAAAATGCAATTTGCAGATGAAATATGGCAGACTTAATGACCTCTAGTGAGGAGCTGTTGAATACCAAAGTTGTAGGTAACAACATAGTGCACATCTTTTGTATAAGACATCCCTTCATTTATTACATTTTTTATGTTCGGAGTTTTGAAATTCAAATTTTGAGAGAGTTTTGTGCCGCTTAGGGATTTAAAAATGGTTCTAATGAGAAAGTTTTGAATACCAAAGTTGAAGGGGACACCATGATCTACAACTTTTGTTTTGGTCAATAATTCATTTGACACTGTTGTACCACACGTTGTTCACATCTACTCCAATCTTCCGTAAAACTCACTTAAACTCTCTAAGAGATGTGCCCACTTGTGAAGCATCTATGTTGTCACTTTGTTCAAATCATTTCATTCTTTTTCCTGAAGTTTAGTTGGCCAATACATGCCACCATACCAAATTTGAGGATTTTTTTGAAAACCTAGTGAATTACTGATTTTTTTAAGTTATACGAATTTAATAGCCCGATAACTCGCAGATGAAATATGGCACACTTAATGACCTCTAGCGAGGAGCTGTTGAATACTAAAGTTGTAGGTAACAACATAGTGCACATCTTTTGTATAGGACTTCCCTTCATTTATTACATTGTTTATGTTCGGAGTTTTGAAATTCAAATTTTGAGAGAATTTTGTTTTGGTCAATACTTCATTTGACACTATTGTACCACACGTTGTCCACATCTACTCCAATCTTTCGTGAAACTCACTTAAACTCATGATTTGAAAACATAAAAGTGGCTCTAATGTGGCATAAAGATTACATAAGTGGATTACAAGGCAAATAACAAAAATAATCTAGACAGCAACTATTCTTCCTTCTCCATCATGTCGCACCTAGGGCAATGATTTCTGTGGGATGCTTCGCTCAACATTCCTTATCCTTACTGGATGGTCGTCTACAAAGAGAGACATATCGCTGAACTCGTTAAATTCATCCAGGTCAGATACACCATCAACTCCTATAGCTTGTTGCTTTCCAGGAAAAACTACATGCCTCGGCTTGTCAGTACTTTTCTTCTCATTACGAGAAAGGATCTGTTCGGCATAGAAGACCTGTGCAGCACGGTTAGCCATTATCCACGGATCATCTTTGTAGCCAACCTTACTTAGATCAAGAACTCTGACCCCATAGTTGTCCACTGTAACATGTTTGTCTTCAACCCAATGACATCGAAACATAGGGATCTGAAATGAACCATAGTCAAGTTCCCATATGTCCTCAACGAAGCCAAAGTATGTAGTCTCATTACCAGTTTCAGAATCTAAGGCCTCACATCAAACACCACTATTCTGTGCCATGCTCTTATTGTCCTTGGACTTCGTACAGAACGTGAAACCACTAATGTCATAAGTTTGCCATGTCATGACTTGGCGTGACAGTCCAGATGCCAACACCTTGATGGTGCGTTCCTCAGTTGTTTCCCCATCTGGTATGTCATGCTCCCGAAGCCATGATGTGAACTTTTTTTGTGTTCCTTCATTAACCAATCATCCGTGCACCCATGATTATGTTCGTGAAGCTCATCAATGTGTTTCTCGATCCAAGGCTCCATTATCGAGAGCTGATGTAGGATGTTGTGATGTGCCTCGAGGATTGTATTGTAATCAAGAGGGACGATTGTTTTCTTTCCCATCCTCCCTCTTCCATTCAGCCTGCCCTCATGTCTTGACGGAGGTAAACCTATTGCAACCTGGTCTTTTAGGACCTTGTTGCAGAAAGGACCTCCGGACTCAATTGCCTCTTTGGTTAAGTACCCCTCTACCATGGACGCCTCAGGACGAGCATGAGTTGATACATAGCCATTTAGTATTGACATGAAACGCTCATATGTCCACATCTCATGCAAGTACATGGGACCCAGAGCCTCTATTTGTGGAACCAAGTGGACCACAAGGTGAACCATAATATCAAAGAATGATGGGGGGGAAACACATCTCAAACTGTGACACTGTCTCCACTGCGAATTCCTTAAGGGACGCCAACTCATCACGGTTAAGCACTTTTTGTGAGATCCTGTTGAAGAAGTAGCACAACCGTGTGACAACAACCTTGATCCACACTGGATTTATAACCCTGATGGCAATAGGGAGGAAAGTAGTCAGCATGACATGACAATCATGTGAGTTGTAGTTGGTGAGTGTAAGGTCTTTCATTGACACAATACTCTGTATGCTAGAGCAGAACCCAGATGGGACTTTTAAATGCTTGAACCACGCACACATCGCATGTTTTTCTTCATTGTTGAGGTTGTAGCTTGCTGCCGGGAGGTGGTACTTCCCATTTTCTTGAAGCACAGGGTGAAGTTCATTTTTTATGTCTAACTGTACCATGTCCATGCGTGATTTCAGTCCTTCCTTTGTCTTCCCATTCATGTCTAGTAAGGTTCCAATTAGGCTTTCAAACACGTTCTTCTAGACATGCATACCATCGATTGCGTGGCGAACGTCTAACTCTGGCCAGTATGACAGATACTCAAAGAAAATAGACTTTTTCTTGAATGTAGCCCCTGGAGTTGGTTTGACATCCTTTCTTGGTTTTCCGTCTTTTGTCTTCTTCCCAAAAACAAAATTGAGTTTGCTGACTAGGTTGAAAACTCTTTTGCCTTTACTGTTACTTGAGGGAGCAGTAGACTGTAGTTCAACATTATTGTCGAAATACTTATCCATCTTTTTCTGGCGGTACCTGTGTCCTTTCGATAAGAAGCGTCTGTGTCTCATGTACACTATCTTCTTAGATGCATTAAGGGACACGTAAGTGGTTTCATCTATGCATACCACACAACCAACCTTTCCCTTGAACTGCCCTGATAATGTGAAGAGAGCAGGGTAATCGTTGATCGTAACAAAGATAATTGCTCTCAGTGTGAATGATTCTTTGCGGTACTCATCGAACATTTTAACACCTGTTTCCCACAATATCTTCATGTCCTCCATTAAGGGCTCCAAGAAAACATCCATGTCAACTCCAGGCTGTGTAGGTCCAGAGATAAGGATGGTTAGCAAAGGGTACTTTCGCTTCTGCATCAACCATGGAGGAAGGTTGTAGATGGCGAGGATCACCGGCCATGTGCTGTGCTTGCTGCTCCTCTCAGCAAATGGATTCATTACATCAGTACTCAATGCGAACCTAACATTTCTTGGTTCCTTTGCAAAGTCCATGTGGTTTTCATTGAAATCTTTCCACTGCTGGCCATCGGCTGGGTGCCGAAGCTTCCCATCGTATTTGTGGTCATCGCAAGCATGCCAGCTCATAAGTTTGGCATCCTCTGGGTTAGCGAACAAACACCTCAATCGATCGACCACAGGTAGGTACCACATCACCAAAGCAGGAATCTTTTTCTGCGCATAATAGTCTACTTCTTGTTTTTCTTTCCTGGTGGATTTTGAACTACTCTTTAGGGTTTTTTGTTGGGTCCTCTTTCGCTTGGTTTCTTTACACACAGAGGCAGCACACTCTTCCTCTATGTAGTCTTTATTCGTCTTGTATCTACTTGCACCACAATTTGGACAGTTATCCAAATCCTTATAATCAGCACCTCGATACAAGATACAATGATTTCTGCACGCATGGATCTTCTCAACACCCATCGTCAGTTGACTGATTAGCTTCTTGGCATAGTATGTGTTAGCAGGCACTTTGTTCTCCTTAGGAAGCATGTCTGCAGTAATACTCAAGAACGCATCGAAGCCAGCATCAGAAAGACCATACTTAGCTTTGCACACCAACAACTTAAGCACAGACCGCAACGTCGTGAACTCTTTGGTGCAACCCTTAGACTCATCATACAAAGGCTCTTCTGCTGCCTTCATCAAGGTCTCCATACCTTTCATGAAGAAGATTGATGGATCGTCCACATGACGACGCAACATTGCCTCTAGAAATTCTGCATCTTCCGTAGACATATTATTTGGCAGCACCTTAGTTCTGACATCTTCATTTCCTCCTGCGAAACCATGATCTCCAACATTTGTCACAACATGTTCAGCGTCAGGTTGTTGTGTCTCCTGTACAAACTGAAACCCACCATCAACCATATCTTCACCATCGACGTCGATGTTCGCAGGGTTTCTAGTTGTATAAGGCGCAGAGCTACCCTCTCCATGCTTTGTCCAAATCAAGTAATCATTCATAAATCCTCGGCAGACCAGATGAGAAAGGATTTGTTGAGTATTATCAAATACAACAACATTTCTGCAGTCCATGCACGAACAATATATGTGCGTCTTCTTTGTTCTCCAAGCATGATTCTTAGCAGCATCAATAAACCTATGGACCTCGGGTATGTATAATAGATCTAGTCTTGATAACTTATAAATCCAGAATGACCTCTCCATCATTACCTATAAAAAACAATAAAATTGATTAAAATCAATGTAAAAAAGTAACCATATCTAGAGATTATATAAATTGATCATATATATCTAGAGATCTAAAAAGTGAATCATCAAATTGAGCAAGAATGAGCAAATTGAGGCAAGAGGGACACAAACTAACCTTTCTTGTTAATCTCCTTCCAAGAAATGAAGATCAAAACCTCTCCCCTTGTATTTTGTAAAATCTGGACCTCCAAAATCGCCTCCAATTGAAAGTGGCGGCGAGAAACAGTGCTGCTCGGGGAGGAAGATGGGGTATTTATACTAGAGATAGCATAGGCGGTTAGCTAGAAATTATTATTAGCTAGTGTTTAGAGTTTATTAGGGTTTAAAGTAAAAAAACTAAGTACCATAATTTAAAATACCTAAGTATCATTATTAAATAAAAAACACAATATTCATAAAACATAAAAACATAGTGAAAAAACAATTGACAAATAAACAACATAATATAAAACATAAATATTATATAAAAACCTACATTTCCCTCTCTACATAAATACTCAAGAACACACCATTATACATGCAAACAAGAAAAGATATCATGCATAAACAAAATTAAAAAGTAAACACGAAGTAGTATAGATGAGAGACATTATTTAACCATCTTAAGCAAGCTCACTCATTAACCTAGGTATTCTTCTCTCTCACTCATGGGTGAAACCCAAGATCTAAAAAGTGAATCATCAAATTGAGCAAGAATGATCAAATTGAGGCAAGAGGGACACAAACTAACCTAAAAAATAATTGAGAAATAAACAACATAATATAAAACATAAATATTATATAATAACTTATATTTCTCTCTCTACATAAATACTCATGAACACACCATTATACATGCAAACAAGGAAAGATATCATGCATAAACAAAATTTAAAAGTAAACACGAAGCAGTATAAATGAGAGACATTATTTAACCATCTTAAGCAAGATCACTCATAGACCTAGGTATTCTTCTCTCTCACTCATGGGTGAAACCCTAGATCTAAAAAGTGAATCATCAAATTGAGCAAGAATGAGCAAATTGAGGCAACAGAGACACAAACTAACCTTTCTTGTTAATCTTCTTCCAAGGAATGAAGATTAAAACCTCTCCCCTTGTATTTTGTAAAATATGGACCTCCAAAATCGCCTCCAATGGAAGGTGGCGGCGAGAAACAGTGCTGCTCGGGGAGGAAGAGGGGTATTTATACCAAAGATAGCACAGGCGGCTGTCTTAACCCAACCGCCTGTGAAAATGGTGGCATTTTCACTGGCGGTTGAGTTAAGACAGCCGCCAGTGGAAACACATTTCCACTGGCGGTTGGCTTAGCCAACCGCCTGTATAAATGGTCCATTTACACTGGCGGTTTTCTTAGTCCAACCGCTAGTGCAAATGTATTTCCACTAGCGGTTGTCAACTGTTCACTGCCCCCTTTTATATCACAGGCGCGTGATAACTATAACCGCCTGTGCTATGAATAGGGGGCGCCATATGAGCAGTATTCTACTAGTGAAAATCTGACCCAGAACAATCAACATAGTTCATCACAGCTCATTACTGAACAATCATAACATCACACAAGCATAATAAATCTCAGTACAAGAGATTTGCTTCGACGCAGGAATATGTCATTACAGGATTATAATTGTGTGTTTTGTGCTTCAACTATTGAAGAAACTTTGATTCATCTCCTGGTGGAATGTCCTTTTGCTAGAGCTTGTTGGAGCACCCTTAAGCCTTGCCCCACCGCTGCACACGGTGACTTCTTACAAGTGATTTACCAGCTTCAAGGCGCAGATCAACCTACCTTTCTTGATGAAAATTGTGCTCACCATGTGCTGGTAAATATGGAGCATTTGAAATGATGTTATCTTCAGAAACATCCCAGCTTTGATTCTGCATTGCAAATCAATCTTCAAGAAAGAGTTTGCTCTAGTTATTCTAAGAGCAAATGGCAACCTCACCAAGATTTATGGCTAGAAGCATGTGTATAATTCTCTTTATTTTCTTTGTATCTTCTTTTGTTTCTTAAAATTTTGTTTTAGCACCCTTTCCAAAGCACAGTCGGGGACCTCCCCTTCTTATTTTGATAAAAAATTAGTATGGCGGTTCAACTCTGAGCGTGCCGGGGCAACTGCAAGGGTTGGGGACAACCAGAGGATGGTGGGCAAGGTGGCATGGCGGCTAGTGGTAGATGGGTACAAGCGAAAGGCTGGCCAGAGAGAGACCGTCACCCACATGAGGCAACTAGCCTGCTAGGCGTATGTGTCTTGCCCGAGCACTAGCAAAGACACTTATCTTTCCATGCTTCAAGAGTCTTAAGGTTTGTGAGGTGTCCTATTACTAGATACATGATTTCAACATTATCAAAAGTATGCAAGAAAGTAATCTATCTAAACGTGCAACTACGATTTTGCTAGGTGTGTTACTGTCTCTATCGCAAAGGAGTTATGCAAACATAAGGTTTTTGCTTGGCTGATCCTCAAAGATAGGCTAAGAACTCGGGAATTACTGAGAAGAAAACACATGGAATTGCAGGATTACAACTGTGTCTTATGTTCCACCTCAACTGAAGAATCTCTGCTCCATCTTTTCATCAAGTGTCCTTTTGCTGAAGCGTGCTGGAATAGCATTGGTCTCCAAACTTCGTCCCAAAATGATCTGCTACAAGAGTTAAATAATTTCAGAAGGCAATTGCACGTCCCATTTTTTATGGAAATCATCATCATAATGGGTTGGACAATCTGGCACATGAGAAACGGGCTCATCTTCAATAACATGCAGCCTACCATCCTGGAAGCTAAAAGGTTTTTGAAAGGACCTAAGGTGTCGCCTAGAGGGGGGGTGAATAGGCTTTTCTGAAAATTTACAACTTATAATGCGGAAGCAATTAGTATGTGAGTTTCCAATTACTTGGAAACTCCCAATCGGAGTAAAACAACCCCTTAAGAGACAAACACAAAGTATATGACTTGTATTTAATACACCTAGAGGCTATCAACGTGCACCACAAAGATTAGCTCAAGGATTAAACAATTTGGGCGCAGTCAGTAAATACCGGACATGTCCAGTATCAATACCAGACAAGTCCGGTATGCACGGGTTGTGCGGGACTGCTCCTTTTCTTCTCCAATTTCTCACACAACCTGCAATCACTATGTATGATGTATATATAGAACTGATTGCTTGCAAAACAACTAGCACAACGAAGAATAACAAATAACCAAAAGTAAAGCACAAAGGAATGACACGGTATTTGTTTCACCGAAGTTCGGCACCCCCTCGGGTCCTACTCTCCGTTGAGCCGGCTGCGAGGTACCACAAAGGTGGCCTCTAGAGGACACCACAGGTCACTCTAGCCACGGTCTATTTCACCCGCAATGCTCCTTCCACTAGATGATCTCTTTTGAGGAGAGATCGAACCTTTACAAACTTTCCGAGGCACTTCACAAATCTCTTGGGTGCTCAACGGCGACGCCTAACCGTCTAGGACCGTGGAGTCCAAGAGTAACGAATGCGCACAACAAGATCGACGATTTACACAAGTGCTCAAGAGGTGGCTTGCTCTCTAATTTTGAATCTCTCTCAACCCACAAATGGATTTGGCAATTAGAGGACAATCACTCACTAAGAGAGGGTCGGAAAGTGTTTTGAAAGGCTTAGAATGAGTGTGGGAACCAGTAGAATCAGCAGCCTCCAAAGGTGGAGGTTTGGGGGTTTTTATAAGCCCACATTCGAAACTAGCCGTTTTCTAGCCGTTGGCTGAGTCAGCTCATACCGGACATGTCCGGTATGCATACCGGACATGTCCGGTATGACTTCACTGCGTGAGGAACACACTGAACAGACCAACTTTCAAACTTCCCAAGAGATCCCGGTAGTACCGACCACAAGGTCGGTAGTACCGCTATTTGCCAAGGGGTTTTCGCAACCTCTCTGAGTTGGACCAATTTTGGCCTACCGGTAGTACCGCTATAACTCCGGTAGTACCGGTCGGTAGTACCGACCCAAGGGGCGGTAGTACCGCCCATCACAAAGATACTATTACCCACAAATCCGCAAATACCGGACATGTCCGGTATGCATACCGGCCACGTCCGGTATGACTTAACTGCGCGAGAAACATCCTTAACCAACCATCTTTCAAACCCCGAATAGGATCTCGGTAGTACCGACCACCAGGTCAGTAGTACCGACAGTTAAGTGGGGGTTTTGCAACCTCTCTGTGTTGGGCCAAATTTGGCCTACCGGTAGTACCGCTATAACTCTGGTAGTACCTGTCGGTAGTACCGACCCAAGGGTCGGTAGTACCGCCCGAACACAGTCTGCGAGCCAGAAATCCGCACATACCGGACATGCATACCAGACATGTCCGGTATGGACTCCCTTCACCAGGTTCATCACTAGGCCAGAAGGATGGCCGCACTGCTGTGGGCTCATACAGGTATGGACAGACAGTGCAGCACTTAGCTGAAAGTTAGCTCTAGCTCTCTCATGTCTCACTTAGGTTGGTTTGAGCACTTGTGAAAAAGCATCTACTATAAGTTGCATCCCTCTTAATAGTACGGCTTCCCTATTTACTCAAGATAAATTGAAAGACAAGATTTAAACCTCTTGAGTTGATCTCCATTTGAACCAAAGCCGCTTGTCTTCATTTTTCATATCGAGAGGAATGGTTGTCGTGTTTGCAAGTAGATATCTTTCGAGCATAGCCTTCTTGAGCATGTGACTTGACTTCATGCAAGTGATAGAATGGAGTTCCAAATGTGTCAAGTCACTTCAATCAATATTGTAGCTAGGAATGTTGATTCTCCACTAGATGCGATCTTCAGGCTTGATTGATCCTTCGACTAAATGCAAGTACTTTCTTCTTCACTCTAGCTAGGTTCTTCGGCCGCCAAGCCGTCGCTTGCCCTTCATCCTTGCTTAGTACCTCAAAGACTCTTTCCTTGCTATCTTCACCATCTCAAGCCATTCAACCATACTTCATTTTGAATCCTTTCTTTGCAATCATAAATGAACTATGATTATCCCACAATACGATAACCCTTTATATCAATATCATTCTCATTGTTGTTTTGTGCTTGTGACATGATCTTCATACAACAATCCATCATTTTGGCTTTGCATTACATTTCAAGTACATAGTGAGATAATCATTTCCCTGTGTCACACTTAGCAAACATATTAGATCTTTAATCAACATTGTCATCAAATCATCCAAAATCACACTTAAGTGCAACATGCACTTTCAAACTCCCCCTTTTTGGTGATTGATGACAACCTTGATTAAATTTTACCAAAGGATAAACAATTAAGCTTATGGGTTCAATGATTTATGAAGAGCTCCCCCTTAATATGTGCAATATGAATTGAATTCATAAAGGACCTCAAAATGTCAATTTGCACATACTAAGGTGAGTTGGAAACTCCCCCTAAATCATTGCATCCGAGAAATGCAAGTGTGTGAGCAATATAGATCATGATGCATATGACAAGATATATCGCACAAGTCAATAAATGAAAAACAATACACCAAGACATATGCAACACACTAGTAAGTAAAGATCTTATGAAGAAAAAAAAATACTACTCATATCACACACATAGCACTCACACAAAGATTTCTCAAGTCCACAACCACTAAGATAGATTATATTACAAGATAAGGATCATGTCTCATCACAAAGATGTCTCTGCCACCAGATACACAAAAGAACTCATACATAGCTCATGATATTACAATAAAGCTCAAACTCTGATAACTAAACCACCTGCATTACAAAACTCCAGATACAAGATACATAACTGATAACATGAAGTCTGGAAGCTCTAATCAACTATCTCTCCCCCTTTGTCATCTATCTCCAAAAAGGTAAACGTGAAGCTCACAGATGACACAAAGAGGGATGCAGGCGAAGCTGTCACTCGTCGTCGTCTCCGGGCTGTCGAGAGCTCTGTCCTGGGTCAGGGTAGCCGTAGGAACCACCAAGGAAGCTGTCCCACATATTTGAAGCAAACTCCTCAGCTGAACTAGGACGAAGCAGGGGGTCTGTGGAGAACCTGGGAGCTGAAGGAAGAGTGTCGTGGGGCTGCTGCTCTGCCTCTGCTCCCTGCCTCTGACTCTGCTGCTCTGTCTCTGCTCCCTGTCTCTGACGCACTGAAAGGTCGTCAAACTCCCTCTCATACCTCTGCTGCTGCTGCTCAAACGTCTCAGGCTGCTCAGTCTCATCATCTGACGGTGGGGACCTCGGGGGCTGAAACCTGTAGTGCTCGTGAGGCATCTTCAGCGTCCTCGAGTCCTCTCTCCTAGCCTGCCTCTCACGGTGCTACTGAGCCTTGATCACATTGACGTCCTTGCACACGCCGAGAATACTGCTAAGAACCTTGCGCAAGAGAGAGCGCTGCCTGCCACGTCCCTGAGAGGTGGAGTGTGAACGAGTGTGTGGCTGTGGAGATCCTGCCCCAGCTACTCCTCCTGCTGCTCCTGCAACTGGGTCCTCTGGCTGTGGCTCTGCTGCTGCTGGAACTGCCCCTGGTCCAGGTGGAGGTATAGGAGACTCAAGAAGATCTGCCTGGAACCTCAAGGGCCTGTGTGAGTGGTCATAGGTGAAAGTGGCACCAATCTGCTACTCAATCATATGCTGAATATAAGGTGCGAATCCACATCCCTTGAGTGGCCTCTCTCCCACTCTCTTGATCTCATACCAGATGAAATCAAAGATACTGAAAGGCTGTGCTCCTGGTGCTAACCTGTGCAGGAGGTTCCTCGTGTAATCTGCAAGTGTCCCTCTATCTCCTGACTTGCAATCTATAGTGGCCCTGAGCATCCTGTTGAGATAGCCATAGGTAGGGTGAATGCCTCTCACCTTCCCTACAACTGCCCCAGCAGGTAGAGGTGGTGGGTACATGTACCCAAGCTGCTCTGGAGGAAGCACAACCTCATCGTGAATACAAGCTCTCTAAAGATCCTCCTCGTCAAAGCCAAGATACCCTGCAAACTCCCTGTAAGACACAGAGTACCAGACACCCTCAGTCATCCAGTTCATGCGCTTCTCATCAATCTCGTCAGACTCCTCAACAAATAGGGTGGCATAGAACTGGGCTATCACCTCATCACACCAATCATGCTGAAACTCCAGAATATGGTAGAGGCCTATCTGCTGGCAAATAGCAATAGCATGCTCAACTGAAGGACGATGATGATCTCTAGCATGCTGCCAATCAACGTACTGAGCCCTGATGATCACTGGGTTTCTGGTCAGAAGCACCTTCTCATAATAGTCAATGTGAAACAAGGTGTGAAACCTGTAATCATAGATGTTCCTCTCCTGTCCCCTGGGGTCTCTCCTCCGCTCTCTCCTGGCCTTCTGTGTACCACCGGACTCCCGATAGTCCACACGAGCCACCCAAGCAGGAATCAGGGCGGCAAGACGAATCGCAAGAGCCCCAAAGTGTAGTCCTTCCTGCTGCTGCTGAGGTGCATCCTCTTCCTCTTCTTCTTCCTCTCCTTCTTCCTCTTCTTCAATCTCTTCTTCCTCTTCTTCCTCTATGTCATCACGAGCTGAAAACTGCTGAGGAGCTCTAGAAGCACCTCCCCTCGGAGGCCTAGTAGTGCCACGGCCACTACCACTGCCACTGCCACTGCTGCCTCCAACTGACAAGCCAGGGTGAGAATCTTGCCTCCTCTTCTTATGCCTTTCCCTTGCTGGATCATGTCTCGTCTTGGTTCGAGGCTCGACTCTGTCACTCATAGTTGTTGCCTTGTGACCAAACAACCCACAAAGATGTCTCAGAAGCATATTCATAGGATTTGTCAAAAGTAGTTGAATTAATAGAGATACGATTAAATGCCTCATGGATTGCAAGCACCTAGATCAAAACCGATCACTAGGTTTACAACACAATTATAGACATCTAATAATATCCCTATCATCAACTATAGAGAACCTGAATCAAGAAAAACAGAAAGTTTTCTGTTCTGCTGGGAAAAACCGGACATGTCCGGTAAGGACGTCCACAGTAGCACCCACCTAGGGTTCCTCGATTCATCCCCATTCCAAATCCAATCCATCTCAAACTTAACACATTGCTTCTAGACCATGAATCCAACATCTTGACCGAAGGAATTTGTGAATGATATAGCGATGAATAGATCGGACAAGTCCGAGATTTGAAATACCTTGGGATGAGAGGAAACGAGGGAAAACTTCAAATCCAACACCGGGCACTTGCTTTAGATGGAGTCCTTCTCCAAATCCTTCTCCCTCTCTCACTTTTCCAAGGTAGAATCACTAGGTCGCCGTAGGAGGAGAGGTTCGGCTTCTTGCTCGGCCTGTTTGGGAAGAACAGAAGTGAGGGAGAGAAAGAGAGCCTGAAGGGGTACGCTGCCCTTATGTCCCCCGCTCATACCGGACAAGTCCGGTATGGATACCGGACAAGTCCGGTATGGATACCAGACAAGTCCGGTATTTGCGGGTTTAGTCCAGAAACTTTCTGCTTATACCGGACATGTTCGGTACCATACCGGACAAGTCCGGTATTAGCAGATTATGTCCAACAGCTCTAGATTTGCTTCTCCTTCATTCAAAACCCCTTCCTTTCCTCAAACATATATTCCATCATATTTTATTCTCCTCTTTCATATGATTTCACAAAGAGTATTTGTGTCCAAATCTCAAGTTTTCTTTTCTCTAAGATAATACATGATTTTCAAGTCACTTAAGATTAGAGAGAAACCTTATGTCCATGATCCGATTTGACTAGAGGATTATCAAAGAATATAATTTACTTTAGAGATATAGGACTTGAGAAGGAACCATGTCACTTGTAATTAGCCAATCAAACAATCAAGGGGAACAATAATCACAAGTGTCATGGATAGGTCACAAAGACCAAGAGTCAAATATTTTCACAAAACACACTTCCTACTCATGCTAGAAAGGAATTTGGAAATATCTATCCTATCACACACAAGTGCACACGCTAGCATATTATGGGCCTATTATGCACTTTCAATGCATATATTAAAACATACCTTCGCCTTGAGCCCAAAAATTCCACTAAGCATAATCATGACATGGTGATGATTTAGTTGACCTTAATTGCCAAATAGTCATGTCCTCATCGAGAAGTCAACTTGATCAAATAGACCTCATTAGTTCATAAAAGGCACAAAGTTGAAATTGAGCTCCCCCTCAATTAGTGCTTCAAGTGTTTGAATTCCTTTCCAAGCACTTTCATTCCATTAAGAATGTGAGAGTCAAGGTTCAACTTTGGCCACCACAAAGTAATTTGCCATAACCAACTTTTCACAAATAAATCAAATTATGAACAAATGAGCATAAGTGGTGAAAAGATGACTATCGTACCAAGTTTTGGTGCTCTAAGTCATGGTGAGGATAAAGAGATAGATAAGACATAATAGCATGTATGTGAGCACACACCTTGGCCTTGAGCTCACACAAGTTCCACTAGGAATAACCATGGCATAATCATCTTCGTGTTGACTTGACTTGTTAAATGATCATGCCTTTGTCAAAGTGATCTACTCTTTTTATTCAAAGAACTATCACATCACTTAGAGGAAATTGTTAGATTACAGTGGTTCAAGGTAGAAACTAAGCTCCCCTTGCTAAGTGCTCAAGTCATTTTGAATTACTTGTGAAAGCACTTTACTTTTCCTTTTAAGAATATGGGAATGCTTTTCTACCTTGACCTAGACACATAACTTTGCTAGGAATTGAATTAAGTTTAAGCAAAGCTTACAAACATTCAATATTGATCAATTGTGCAGGTCTTTGTTAGAGCATAGGACTAGATCACAAGGATTTAGAAATCCTTCTGAAATCAGGACGCTGTGCTTTTCCTGGCCATACCGGACATGTCCGGTAGACAAGTCCGGTATGAAAAAAACTTCGTCGAAAGCTTCGTACTGAGTCACTGGTTCTGTCAGAGTCAATATCCCATACCGGACATGTCCGGTATAATACCGGACAAGTCCGGTATTTGCAAATCAGAACCAGAAAACAGCCACATCTGAGATTTCCTTTTGGCTCTAGATTATTTCACTTCCCTGCACTTCATCAAAGATAATGCTCTGCTAGAGAGCCATTAAGAGCATCGAATGGCAAATATAATAAGGACAAATTAAATTCATTTAGTTACTAAGCTTTAGGCACTTATCATCAATGGTGTAGATGAGTAAAAATGAAATCAACGTCACATAAACTTCGGGTCAACCATATAGGATAATATTAACAACATAGGTTGATAGTTTGAGTTGAGATGTCTTTTTGCTTACTCAAACACCCCGAAGGCCTACATCTCACCATTGGTACCTACATCAACATCCTAAACACATTTTGGTACCCAACTTTTGTTGGGTCCTTCAAAGTTAGTCAACAAGTGCTTAGGCACCCAAGTGGCCTTAGAGCTAGTATGCGGTGAACACATCACCTTACTAGTGCTAAGTCCCTTTGTGACCTTCCTAAGCACCTTATCATTTGCAAATGTGTTCGGCTTAGGAAACATACCATTTGGGCAATCATAGCTTAGATGCCCCTTTCTCCTACAAGCATAGCAAATACGCCCATTGTTTGCTCTTTGCTTGTTTTGCTTGTTGGGACATGCATCAACCATATGTCCCGGCTCGTTGCATGCATAGCATCTTCTTGTTGCAACTTGAGCCATCTTCCTTGCCTCTTTGTATGTGGGGCAACTCTTGGTGAGGTGACCCAACTTGTTGCATTTGAGGCAAGGACTTGGTGCATCATTCTTCATTTGCTTGACCAATTTGGTTGATGCCTTTTGTTCGGCCGCTTCACATTTGTCGGCCCAAGTCTTGTGTGGACACTTAGCCCACTCATGTCCATACAATCCGCAACCATAGCATAATCTCTTCTTTTGTTTCTTGCCCTTGGTTGCTTTCTCATGACTTGAGGGGTGACTAGATTGTTGGATTTTGGAGGAAGCAAGGTTTGAACCCTTCTCAAGCTTCTTCACCATGATATCACGGTTATCTTGAGAAGGTTGTGCTTTCTCCTCATCCTTCAATCTAATCACATCCTTCTTTAGATTTCCCACTTCTTCGATGAGCCTAGCATTTTCTTTAAGAGTTTGCTCAATCGAAGATTGGCTTGCTTGAGAGGCACACTCATTAGCACAAATAACATTTAACTGAGATGGTGCACTAGTGAGTGTAGTAGTGTGAGGTTGAGAAGATTTTACCATAGCAACAACAACCTCATGTGCAATCTCAAGCATGGCATTTGATTCCACTAGCTTCTCGTGTGAGCACTTAAGATGGGTGAAGTCCTCTTGTAGGAACTTGTGCTCATATGAGAGATCACTCATTTTTGCCTTAAGCATGTAGTTCTCCTTCTCTAGCCTTTCCACATTAGATAGAGAGTTAGTAGCTAAGGCATGCTCAATTGACAATTTTTCATACCTTTCTTCTAATGCCTTTAGCTCTTCTAATTTGGAGATGAGGAACTCTTCTTGATTTTGAAGGGATTGCTCTTGTTCATCCACCTCCTTTTCTAGCTCATCATTTTTCTTCAGCAAGTTAACGAACAAGAGCTTATCTTCATACTTGAGATAATCAAGCGATTCATCATCTTCATCATCCTCATCGCTCTCTACTTGATTATCTCTTGATGCCTTCTCCTTGATCTCACCAAGAATCTTCTCTTGATCTTTCTTGGTTGCTTTCTTCTTGTTCTTCTTGGCCATGAGACACAAGTGATGAGTATCATGAGCTACTGAGGTTGACTCATCACTTGGTCGCCACCGAGCATGAGAGTCGTTGCTGTCTGCTGCTAGCTCCCTGTCTGCTGGGCTGATACCGGACATGTCTGGTACCCATACCGGACATGTCCGGTATGGACAGACAAGGTCCAGAGCAGCAGCTGGCAGCCCTCGATCCGGCTCGTCTTCCTTGAGGCTTCTTGAGGCTTCCTCACATGATGATGACTTAATGGACTTCATTTCCATTGAATCACAATCATATGCTTCATCACATTTGGACTTCCCATACAAGTGGGCAAGTCTAGTCCAAATGACATGAGCACTCTCCGGTGGAGATTCTCCGTTGTAGATAGCCACCTTAAGAACCTCTGCACTCAATGAGTTCAACATGATCAAACACGCATGAGCATTGAGTTGCACACATATCTCTTCCTCTTTTGTCAAGTTCTTATAGTTGCTCCAATCAACTATAGAAAGAGATATGCTTGCATCCACAATATGCTCAATAATGGGGCTAATAGCCCAAAATGCATTGAGTACATAAGATGACCAAGATAGAAAGTTTGAACCATCATTTTGAAGAAGCACCACGTTTGTCTCCATAGGCAAATCCATCGGTTCTCACAAGCGGTGAAGCTCAAACGTGAGTCCAAGCTCCGATACCAATTGAAAGGACCTAAGGTGTCGCCTAGAGGGGGGGTGAATAGGCTTTTCTGAAAATTTACAACTTATAATGCGGAAGCAATTAGTATGTGAGTTTCCAATTACTTGGAAACTCCCAATCGGAGTAAAACAACCCCTTAAGAGACAAACACAAAGTATATGACTTGTATTTAATACACCTAGAGGCTATCACCCTGCACCACAAAGATTAGCTCAAGGATTAAACAATTTGGGCGCAGTCAGTAAATACCGGACATGTCCGGTATCAATACTGGACAAGTCCGGTATGCACGGGTTGTGCGGGACTGCTCCTTTTCTTCTCCAATTTCTCACACAACCTGCAATCACTATGTATGATGTATATATAAAACTGATTGCTTGCAAAACAACTAACACAATGAAGAATAACAAATAGCCGAAAGTAAAGCACAAAGGAATGACACAGTATTTGTTTCACCGAAGTTCGGCACCCCCTCGGGTCCTACTCTCCGTTGAGCCGGCTGCGAGCTACCACAAAGGTGGGCTCTAGAGGACACCACAGGTCACTCTAGCCACGGTCTATTTCACCCGCAATGCTCCTTCCACTAGATGATCTCTTTTGAGGAGAGATCGAACCTTTACAAACTTTCCGAGGCACTTCACAAATCTCTTGGGTGCTCAACGGCGACGCCTAACCGTCTAGGACCGTGGAGTCCAAGAGTAACGAATGCGCACAACAAGATCGACGATTTACACAAGTGCTCAAGAGGTGGCTTGCTCTCTAATTTTGAATCTCTCTCAACCCACAAATGGATTTGGCAATTAGAGGACAATCACTCACTAAGAGAGGGTTGGAAAGTGTTTTGAAAGGCTTAGAATGAGTGTGGGAACCAGTAGAATCAGCAGCCTCCAAAAGTGGAGGTTTGGGGTTATTTATAAGCCCACATTCGAAACTAGCCGTTTTCTAGTCGTTGGCTGAGTCAGCTCCTACCGGACATGTCCGGTATCCATACCGGACATGTCCGTATGACTTCACTGCGTGAGGAACACACTGAACAGACCAACTTTCAAACTTCCCAAGAGATCCCGGTAGTACCGACCACAAGGTCGGTAGTACCGCTAGTTGCCAAGGGGTTTTCGCAACCTCTCTGAGTTGGACCAATTTTGGCCTACCGGTAGTACCGCTATAACTCCGGTAGTACCGGTCGGTAGTACTGACCCAAGGGGCGGTAGTACCGCCCATCACAAAGATACTGTTACCCACAAATCCGCAAATACCGGACATGTCCGGTATGCATACCGGACATGTCCGGTATGCATACCGGACATGTACGGTATGACTTAACTGCGCGAGAAACATCCTTAACCAACCATCTTTCAAACCCCGAATAGGATCTCGGTAGTACCGACCACCAGGTCGGTAGTACCGATAGTTAAGTGGGGGTTTTGCAACCTCTCTGTGTTGGGCCAAATTTGGCCTACCGGTAGTACCGCTATAACTCCGGTAGTACCTGTCGGTAGTACCGACCCAAGGGTCGGTAGTACCGCCCGAACACAGTCTGCGAGCCAGAAATCCGCACATACTGGACATGCATACCAGACATGTCCGGTATGGACTCCCTTCACCAGGTTCATCACTAGGCCAGAAGGATGGCCGCACTGTTGTGGGCTCATACCGGACATGTCCGGGTATGGACAGACAGTGCAACACTTAGCTGAAAGTTAGCTCTAGCTCTCTCATGTCTCACTTAGGTTGGTTTGAGCACTTGTGAAAAAGCATCTACTATATGTTGCATCCCTCTTAATAGTACGGCTTCCCTATTTACTCAAGATAAATTGAAAGACAAGATTTAAACCTCTTGAGTTGATCTCCATTTGAACCAAAACCGCTTGTCTTCATTTTTCATATCGTGAGGAATGGTTGTCGTGTTTGCAAGTAGATATCTTTCGAGCATAGCCTTCTTGAGCATGTGACTTGACTTCATGCAAGTGATAGAATGGAGTTCCAAATGTGTCAAGTCACTTCAATCAATATTGTAGCTAGGAATGTTGATTGATCCTTCAGGCTAAATGCAAGTACTTTCTTCTTCACTCTAGCTAGGTTCTTCGGCCGCCAAGCCATCGCTTGCCCTTCATCCTTGCTTAGTACCTCAAAGACTCTTTCCTTGCTATCTTCACCATCTCAAGCCATTCAACCATACTTCGTTTTGAATCCTTTCTTTGCAATCATAAATGAACTATGATTATCCCACAATACGATAACCCTTTATATCAATATCATTCTCATTGTTGTTTTGTGCTTGTGACATGATCTTCATACAACAATCCATCATTTTGGCTTTGCATTACATTTCAAGTACATAGTGAGATAATCATTTCCCTGTGTCACACTTAGCAAACATATTAGATCTTTAATCAACATTGTCATCAAATCATCCAAAATCACACTTAAGTGCAACATGCACTTTCAGTTTTTTAAATCAGAGTTTGTGCTTCTGCTGCTTCCAGCAAGGCGAAGATATTTTCCCAAAATTGATCTATGGTTAAACAACCTCATTTAATCTGCTTACTTAGGTTGCTTTTTTTTATTTCCTTCTTTGTTTCTTGAGCCCATTGGCTGGGCCTTCTTCTACCTTCTTCCTCTTTCTCTTCTTTTAATTTCTTTCTCTTTTTCCAATTTTGTACTCTCAGGCTACTCGTTTATTTTAATTAAGTGCAGTAAGGGTAAGCCCCTCCTGTTTTTCATCAAAAAAAATAAGCTAGGAAACACAACCAAGGTAGCAACGTAAATACAAAAGATATACATATGTGATAGAGAAGCAAACCCTCATCGATGACTCCTGTATTTTTACCGAGGTATAGAGAAGCGCTCAAGCTTCCCCCTTGTCAAGCCCCTCCTATTTTTCATCAAAAAAAATAAGCTAGGAAACACAACCAAGGTAGCAACGTAAATACAAAAGATATACATATGTGATAGAGAAGCAAACCCTCATCGATGACTCCTGTATTTTTACCGAGGTATAGAGAAGTGTTCAAGCTTCCCCCTTGTCCTCATTGGAGCCTCTCATAAGGAATTTCTCGCAAGGGCCAAGCTCCCGGTTAGGTAACACCGGGCCTAACCTCGGGCCTTCCCCACATACAAGTGGGTCTCTGATGTGCCTTTCGGCAAGCCTTTCCTAGACCGCTCTTCGCCATCTCCACTATCAAGCTTTCGACCAAACAACGACGAGCCTTGTTCCCTCTGGTACACGGTGGCGGCCGCACTACAAACATGGTAGGTGTGGTCTTGCAAGACTACAAGCCCCGCCAAGTACAAACACGTTGTGCGCATGCACCTTTGGATGAGGGGTATGCAAACCTCACTAAACACTAGACCTAACACCTAGAGCAAGCGCAAAGCGTTGATCTAACTAACCTAAGCACTTCGCGAAACACCTACGCTAATCACCCAATATTTCACTAAGCACTTTGGTGGCTAGAGCAACTAAGAATGAGCCTCAACAGTTGTAGCACTTCCTTGAGCTCCAACACACTTCATTTAGCTGGCCATGGGGGTATAAATAGGCCCCCAAGAAAATAGAGTCATTTGGGCAATTTCATGAGCTTCACTACAATCGATCAGACGCATCTGGTCACTCATAATGTCTACTGGCCGCTTGCGCGGTCAACTGATCGGGCTCCGCACTTAGTCTGGTCACACGTAATCGGATGCGTTTGGTCACGTCTGCGCCTCTCTGGAACCTCTTTGGACTCCACCGAACTCTGCTTGGAGTCGTGTCTGGTTGCTTTGTCACCACTTTTAGTCATTACTATTGCACGTGCAAAAGTAACACCGACCCATCTGGTTGCCGAGGGTCAGTGTCAGGTCACTTGGGCTAGTGCGCTGTAGGCTAGGTAATGGTTTTGGGAACTTTCAGTTTACAACAGATGTCAGAACAATAAAATGGATGTTCTATATGCTTCAGCTGTTGGAAGAACAGTGAAAAAGATTGCGAATTGTGTCGATGTCGAGGGTGGCGTCGATAGGGGTTCCGAAGGGTAGAGCTTGGGGCGGTGGTTGAGCCAGGCTTCGATGGAGGGTCATCGGTGATGCTGGGAGGGTAGCAGAGGTGTCGAGACGTGTCGTGGCCAACCGAGAAGGGCACCGGCCAGCCGTAGGCACTCCGGGCCAACTGTGGCCAGCTATAGGCACCAACAACCCGCTTTGACTGGTCGTGGCTTGTTGTTGGCTTGCCACGACCGGCTAAAGGTGACCGAAGGTTGGCTAACGTGGCCGAGACACGGCAGGAGGCGACCGAAGAGTGCCGGAGCTCTGACAAGGGCACGATAAAGTCGTAGCCTCCTTGCAAACATGAAATAAACACGACACGATGGTCGCCCTCAGATACGGCGCCGACGAGATGGAAGAAAGGAGGGAGCTTGGGCGGTGGGGGCTCACCGGTGGTGCAAAAAAGGAACTGTTGGAGGTGGTAGGCACGACGAGGCTATCATTTCCCGACAGCAAGGGCGTCAGAGCTCTAGGCTCCACCCCGGTGGCGCTATGGGCAGCGCGGCATGGCTGATGCTGGTGCCACAGTGGTTTCCACGACATCTATCGGCACGAGTGTCCCTAGCCATGGCTTCGTCCAGTGAGGTGGAGGCAGAGCACGGCGCAGGTGAGGACCATAGGGAGGCCCGGGCGTGCAGGTCCAGTGACGGTGCGGTGAAGAACGGCGTGCGGTGCCACTGCACAGGGAGGGCACTTTGACATGGCAGAACATGACAGAGGATGCTCGAGAACTACTCAAGTGTGGGAGCTTCATGGAGGTGCAGGCGGTGGAGCTCAGCTCTGGGGCGATGGTGGAGGCTCTATCCATCGTGTGACAACATCCAGTGGTTGCGCTTACCGTGCATGGCTGTGCCCTGTCCATGGTCGGTTGTGCTCGTCGGGGAGGCGCACTATCGATGGCAGTGGTATCGCAGGGCCACGTGGCCAGCAAGTGCCTTGGGGTCGGCACAGCGGCATCCGAGGTTCACTGCGGTTGAAGCACGACATTGTGGCATGGCGATGTGGCGGGCTGGGGCATGTCGGGGCCGACAGCATGCCGACTCATTGCAGTCGCGGCATGGTGTGACACCGGTGTGGCCAAGCGAAGCAAGCGCTCGACAAGGTGGCTCGGGGGACGCAGGCCATCATGGCTTGTAGCCAGGGCCAGTCACGGTGCTCGTGCTGCCGGCTATGGCCAGCGCGACGGAGGGCCAATTAACCTTGACACCGCGAGCAGGAAGGTGCAGGGAGGCACCGTGGTGGCTGCGGATGCCGAGGAAGGAGAAGAGGAAAGCGGTTGCTACAGTTCTTATAGGGCATTGTGCTAGGGCTTTAGGGGGAGGCCAACGAACCTCGATGTCCGTGTCCGCCCCAGGAAACACAGCGAGCATCCAGTGGGGGTATGGCGGGTGCAAGCGTGGCTTGCCTTTGGGCGGTGGCGCCTGGGGAGCAGAGCTTAGCACCCCTAGGGTTGTAGTAGGGCATGGCGCAGGCTGGGCCAGGCAGGCCGCACGGAAGCAGGCTTGTGGCCGTGGATTGGGCCGAAGGTGGGGGAAGAGGGGAAACGAGCTGGGTTGGGCCTCCACATGGGCTTGGCGAGGAGGCCGGCTAGGCCTGAAGGAGGGGGCGTGGTTGCCAGCTGGGCCACAAGGGAGGTGGGTGAGCGGGCCGGAGGAATGGGGAAGGAAGAATATGAGTTGGGACCAATGGCAAGAGAGCGAGGGTTTCTCTATTTGAATTTAGGGACTTCAATTCAGGGAGTTTTGTGAGAAATTCATGAAGCATCCGGGAGGAGTTTGAAAGGATTTGATAGATTTGAAGCGGGTTTGAGTTGAATTCCCAAGGGAATTTTGGAAAGGGTTCAATTGAGATCCAAGGGGGAAATGGAAGAAAAGGGACTTTCCTCTATTACGAATTATTATGACTTGAAGATTTTTGGAATGGGAAGTAGGGGTCAGCAAGAGTCTCAAAACAGGGTGAGAGGAGATTGCTATGGACTTGTGCACTCCTACACCTGACACGACTCAAACCCTAAATCGACACTGGAACTTGGGCACATTCCTATAAGTGATTCTATATGAGTGCATCGTTGCGCAGGCAAACATTCTTACGTTTGACTAACATTTGACCTAGCGACTACATGCTTCACTCATTGCAGAAAAAGTTTTAAAAGCTTGTATTTTTGGTTGTCAAAAAAACCCGGGTTGTTATAGACACCAGCGTAGCCGCGACCCCCTACACCACCCACTCCTGTGCTGCTACACGCGCCAGACCCACTCATGAGGGTGAGATGCACATGCATGGGACCCTACGAGTGGGCTGACCCAATGTTGGAGGAATTCGCCTCTTCACTCCATGTGAGCCTACCAACTGGAGCACCAGTTACAGTGGGTCAGGCGACTGCCCTACCGGACACCACTGCTTCGTCGATGGGTACGACATAGGCTCGCCTACTTCGCCTGGACAGGAGCAACCACCAGTCACATCATAGGAAGGACATGGCAAGGAGGCCACAACCCTAGACATGCAAGTGACCTCCGCTACACCGTCACAGCAATGGGGTCAGCTCAACCTCATGGATGACGATGATTGCCCACAAAGCACCGTCTCCATCACCCAAGCCGCATACGTCGCAACCCCTGCTAGGCCACTGAGCTCCGCTGCCAAGAGGTTAAAGCGGTTTATCGGCAAGATCCTGCGCAAAGCGCCATGACCGTTGTTGCCCCTACCGGTTGTGGAGGAACAACCAAGGTTGCCAACCCGCAACACGAGGATCGCCGCTTAGGCATTTCACATGTCACAGTCTCTCTAAGCAGGGAGAGGTGTTGGTGATGAAGCGGGTGGGCTTGCTCGACAGACTGTTAAGGATTTCTACGACATCCAAGGAAGCCTACGACAGTATCTTCATCGGCGAGCTCAACCCCTCACATGCGGAGACGATGCGAGATCTCTTCCCCGATGCACAAGGAGGCACAGAAGGAGGGTGATAGAGATGCCACGCAAGTCAGCACGTCTGATCATCGATGGTGACTAAGTAGTATGATTACCGAGTAATAGCTTTTCATACCATTTGCTAGGGAGGACAAAATTGATTATATAATATCATGTTAGCCATCTAGTGTACCATGCTCATAGCGTGCCACTGTAATATGCCCTATTTCTTGTTCTTAATACAAAGATATATACCCAAATGTTTTACGTATTCGAGAAAAAGATAATAAAATCTTGCGGATGCACAGGCTATGATCCGGGTCTTGTGATGATGAGTGATTGTCAACAGGTTTGATGCACATGTTCTTTGGCTTGTGTTGTGCAGGTGTCGAGCTCGGAGACAGTGATCAAAGGCAAGGTGAAGGTCAAGTGCTGGAGTGCCGTGCCGATGGACCAAGGACGGTGAAGGGCGGACTCGGACTTGGACTGACGGACCGGTGGCCAGAGGATCAGCCGTGGTGGCTGACAGCCTGGGACAGCGACAAGTGAAGACTTGCGGGACACGGTGTGGCTCGGGTCCTGGACCGGAGGACACGTGTCGGTGAACGGGGTGCACGGGCGGTGCATTCCTCTACGGCTTCGGTTTGGTGGTTGAGCCAGAAAATAACCACCGTCAGGCCAGTTTTTGAGTTTGGGCCTCAAAACTAGGGCTGAGGACGGTTTTCAGGTTTGGGCCTCAATACCTGGGTGCTGGCGGGTTTCTGAGTTTGGGCCACAAAACTTGGGGTGGACGGTTTACTGGTTTGGGCCTCAAAACCAGTGGCGGAGTTCACAAGGTGGACGTCCGGGGCGGCGATGACACGTGGAGGCTGTCGGTGTTTGTTTACCGGCAACTCGTCTTGAGTGATCTTAGACGATTTGTTCGGTGGGGATCGGCGTCCGTAGGACTCGGCGAGTACACAGGGACAACGATTTATACTGGTTTAGGCCGCTAAATAGCGTAATACCTTATGTCCAGTGCGGCGTGTGCCTTGTGTATGTTTATGATTCAATGTTCGATGATCTGGAGCCTGCGCCCACTTCCCCTTATATATCCGGGTAAGCCTTAGCGCAGACCGAGTCCTAGTCAATTACATTAAAGGAGTCCTATTCTAATTACAAGACTTCCTTCATGACGCGACTAAGTTACATTCGAGAGTCCTAATCCAAGTACACTTAGTAACAAGTCTTCGGATCTCCCGCGCCGTTCAGGATCAGTCGGAGTAATCACCAACTGATGATATCTCTGACATCCTGGTCCGTCAGAGGCATCGGGTGAGGTCGCGTTGAGGCGAAGCTACCGGATGTGGGGGCGTGGCCGTCGGATCGACTTCACTTCGAGTTGGACAGGATACCCTTAGGGTTAGCCTGCTCGCTCTATGTATCTAGGGGTAGAAGGGGAATAATGTATTAGGCTATATAAGGAGAGGCAACCCCTCCTCTCTCGCTATCTGAGTCATTTGCTATTTTCATTCTAGGGTTTCCTGCTTCCCATGCCTCTACTATAGCTACTGAGATCCACAGAGAGCACAATACCGTTGTCTTCCAGGAAACGGGACCGAAATCCCGTTGTCTCCTCGTGGGGACGATTTTCGGCTGGCAATGAGGCTGTGATTCGCGTTCTTGATTGTGTTCTTCGTGTTTTGCTTTTCCCCTCAACTTTCCCATCGATCCCTCTCTCTACGTTGAGTCATTTTCAAATGCGTTTGATCCTACTTGTTCTTTGCTGTAAGGAGATCATTTCCACCAAAGAAATTTAACTCTAACCTCACGAACAAGTAGATCGTGTCAATTTGAGTTTCAAGATGACTTTTTCGTTCTTGCACCCACTTCTTCGATTTCCCAGAGTTTGAGTCAATTTGAGCGGTTGATCTTCTTGGATTAGTCTCCCAACTACATAGAGATCATCTTCTCCAATTTTGGGATCGAGTGTTTTTGATTTGGGTCAGATTTGAGGAGATTTGGGAGAGGGGCGATTTTCGTCGCCCTCTCTGGACAGCCACAGACAGTCCGCCGCCAGGGCACGGACAGTCCGGGTGTCGGGGAGGCTGGCCTGAGCAGTGGCCAGTCGCCTCGGTGTTTCGGCTGGAGAAACACCAACAGACAGTTCGTCGTTGGAACTCCCGGACAGTCCAGGACCTGTCCAGTAAAGATCAGCAGCTGTACGTTTTTCACGTTTTGACCTGCGGACAGTCCACCCCCAGACCCCAAACAGTCCGCGACCTGTGCTCCGGACAGTCCGAGCCCATGTTGTAGGTCACGTTTTAGTGTGTTTGCTCTTCCGATTTTTCCGCTTCATTTCTGGACTTCTCGTTTGACCCTAGAGTTCACCAAGGAACCTCTCTACATATCTTTGTTTAGCGTTGACATAGGTATTTGGAGGAATCCCGAGCTAGCCTTCCATCTATGCTCTGGGGTTCAGTTTTTTAGGTGGTAACTCAACTCGGTGGTTGTGACTTTCGGTTGTCTCTCTTTGTTGGTGCCTCGCTGTGATCCTAGGGATCATCCACCCTCTTTCTAAGGGTCGTGGGCATCATGATTGTGTTCGAATCTTTCGGGGTTGATTTTTGGGACAGAGGCCTAAGTTTCTAAGAAGAAATTTTTAGGCTCCCATTCACCCCCTTTGGTTTCCTTGGTATTGTGTTCTCGGTCCTTCAATTGGTATCAGAGCAGGTTAAGGATCTTAGACCTTAGCCGGTTCTAGATCCACAGAAGGCGACATGGATCGCGACGTGGGCAAACCGCCATTGTTCGATGGGACAAACTATGCGTATTGAAAGATACGTATGTTGGCCTATCACCAGAGTATGAGTGCTTCAGTTTGGGAGATTTGCAATGCTGTCGATTAAGTGGTCTTGGCTGCTCGTGTGACTCAACATCAGATCAATGAGCACGATGCCAATAGCCGAGCCCGTAATGCTCTTTTCTCTTGTTTGAGCATGACCGAGTTTGATCGCGTTTCTCACCTCACCATGGCTCGGGATATTTGAGTGACTCTCATGCATTTTCATGAGGGAACCACTCAAGTCAAAACCCATCTCTACGAGTCGCAAAAGCGTGAGTATGAGAACTTTTGACATATGCCTGGCGAGAGCATAGAGAGTTTATTCGCTCACTTTTAGGTGATTGTCAACAGGATGAGGGCTAACAAAGAGTTGTTGTTGTACGACGATCATGAGAGAGCTCTCAAGCTACTCCATACTCTTAATCGGTCGATGTGGGATTCCAAGGTTCAGGCGATCATCGAATCACCCAACTATGAGACTCTCACCTGCGATGAGCTCTTCAGTAAGCTCAAGTCCAGTGAGATTGACGCCATGACGAGGGCATCTTATGAGAATCCTTCTGGCCCGTCTATGGCTTTGGTTTCTGGCTCTTCTGCTAACCCCTCTGGAGACTTTGCACTTTCTTCTCTTCTTTTTGTCATAGAGGAGCAGCTGGAGTTCTTGGGATATGATGAGTTGGCTTTGCTTGCCAACCGGTTGTTGCGATTCCACAACAATCGCATGAACCGTCGCAGTGGAGGAGGAAAAGCTGGATGCTTCGAGTGCGGTGACTCCGACCACTTCGTTGCCAACTGCCCTAAGTGGAACAAGTAGGCTTTTGGTAAGGGCGACCATGGCTACAAGTATGACTCCGATTAGCGCAAGGAGAAGTACACCCCTCCCAAGCACAAGCAAAAGGGTGGCTTCGACAAGGACTACATCAAGCACAAGTACTTGGAGAAAGCCAAGGCATAGGAGCGCGCTTTCTTCGCCACGCTCAGCGACAACGACAACTCAGACAATGACTCCATGGCGTCAAGTGACGACGAGTCCAAAAAGAAGAAGGTCGAGGACAAGCTGAATGGCCTTTGCTTCTTCGCCGACAATTAGGGCTTTTGCACCATGGCCCTGGGTGACGAGGTTGACAGCGAGCTGGAGGAGATCCCTTGCGAGGATGACGACACCTCACAGGTATCACAAACCACCGATGATCTTGCTGCTGAGGTTGAGACACTTACTGCCGCTCTAGTGAGTTAGGACAAGTTGCTAAAACTTGCTGCTAGAGAGAGGAAGGAGTTTAGGCAAAAGTGGGAGGATGCGGTAAAGGAGCTTGAGTTTGCCAAGTCCACCGATGTAGTCTCCGAGGAGGATGAGTGTGAGATGTGTTCCAAGCACATGGCTGGCCTCCTCACTTTGAGAGGGAAGTATGTTGCTTTGTTAGGAGAGGCTGATGAGCTTAGAGCTAGAACCACTTTGTTTGGTGCATGCAAGTCTTGTGCAGGCTTGCAATCTGAGTTGGCAGAGAAGAATGCCAAGATTGAGTCTCTTGAGAAGGCCAACTCAGGTAGCACTTGTGTGGCTAGGTGTGCATTGTGTGAGGGTTTGGAGATGGAGATTGCGAATGTGAAGCATGACAGGTTCAAGCCAAGGAAGAAAACACATACCTTCGAACCATCTTGTCATGGGTTTCTAGTGGCGAGCCACAGCTTGGCATGATGATTGCCCAATTCAAGCATGCCGCTGGAGGTCCAGGTGTAGGTTTTGCTCAAGGGTCGGAGTGTGCTGCTTCCTTTGGCAAGGTTGGTGAGTTTAGTGGTCTTAAGCCGAATGACAAGCCCAACTCCACCACTACTCCCAAGCTAACCAAAATACCACCCAAAGAGCCTCTCAAGCCCAACATCAAAGATGGAGTATATGAAGAACCTCCGAGAGTGCCACCAAAGAAACAAATGTGGGCTCCTAAACCAAACCACCTGAAAAACAAGCTTGACACTATGCCACCTATCCGAGAGGAGCTCATGCCACAAAAGAACCAAGTGATCTACACCCAACACCGTGAATACCAACAACCCCCAATGAGAGCGGTGAGGTACCATTGTGAGCACTTTGGGAGAGATGGACACTTAAGGGAGTTTTGCTTTCGGCACAAGAGAGAGGAACGCCGTGCTAAGGAGATGAACAATTCGGACATGTATCATTCTTTCCATGATATACATGCGTTGAATGTTCAAAGGAGGGATGCTAGGCCTAGAGGTCCAATGCCTCAAGGTCCTAAGCCACGTGGAGGTTTTGCCCGACGGGATCCTAGCTTTGTAGACTACGAACCCCGTGGTGGTGGTTTTGGTTTTGAACGTTACCCTCAACTGCGTTTTGACTATCGCGGTGAGCGCTCTCCTCCTAGCGGACCGTGTTTTCCTGTACGTGGTGATCGCTTCCCCGTAGGTGTGCTAGGAATGGTTTTTATACTGACCGTTCTTTTGAGCAGTCAGGACAACACCGGTACTCTTCCCACTTTACTCACCCCAGCGTTGGACCGTATGCTCATCCTATGTCTTTTTATTGATGTAGGTAGAAGGACTGGAGAACATTTGGTTGGTGGATTCCGGATGCTCAAGACACATGACTGGGAATTCCAAGTGGTTCTCCAGCCATAGTCCAATCGCCGGAAAGGAGTTTATCACCTTCGGTGATAATAGTAAAGGTAAAGTTGTATCACGTGGTTCTGTGCGAGTGAATGAGCATTTTGTCTTAAAAGATGTTGCTCTTGTATCGAACTTGCACTTCAACCTTCTTTCCGCTTTTCAGCTTTTGGAGGACGGTTATGAGGTTCGTTTTAAGTTGAACCTCAGTCGTATTTTGGACTCACAAGGTGATCTTGTGTGTTTGATTTCACCTTTTGGGAGAGTTTTTTGTGCGAATTTCTCTAAGTCTTTTGGCACTTCTCGTTGTCTTATGGCTGGATCTTCTTCTGAGATTTGGAAATGGCATAGGAGACTTGGCCATTTGAGCTTTGACTTGCTTGCAAGGCTAAGTTCACTTGGCTTAATCCAAGGATTGCCTAAGTTATACATGGAGAAGGATCTTGTTTGCCACCCTTGTAGACACGGGAAAATGGTTGCTGCTCCCCACCATCCGGTGAATGAAGTTATGACCAAGCACCCCGGCTGGAGAACTTTTGCATATGGACCTTGTAGGTCCGGGTTGGGTTAGCTTGGTTGGTGGGAAGTGGTATGTGCTTGTAGTTGTTGATGACTATTCGAGATATTCGTGAGTGTTTTTCCTGGCTGAGAAAAGTGAGACTTTCTCTTTTGTTCGCAATTTGATTTTGTGACTTCAAAACGAGTTCCCTAAGAACTTGATGAGAGCTATTCGTAGCGATAATGCTACAGAGTTAAAAAACTCGGACTTTGAAAAGTTTTATAACTCTTTGGGTTTGGAGCATCAATTTTCTTCCCCCTACACACCGCCACAAAATGGTGTTGTAGAGAGGAAGAATTGGATCCTCGTTGAGATGGCTAGGACGATGCTCGATGAGCATATGACTCCTAGAAAGTATTGGGCCGAGGCTATAAACACTACATGCTATATTTCCAATCGCATTTTTCTCCGTGCTTACTTGAAGAAGACCTCTTATGAGTTGCGATTTGGGAAACAACCCAAAGTGAGTTATTTTAGAGTTTTTGGTTGCCATTGTTTTATACTTAAGAAAGGCAACTTGGACAATTTTGAGTCTCGTTCTTCTGACAGAGTCTTTTTGGGTTATGGTAATCATACTCGTGCATATCATGTACTTAACCTAGACAATAATCGAGTCATGGAGACTTCTGACGTCACCTTCGACGAGACCATGCATTGTCCTTCTTCTAGATTTGAGTGTGCAGGTGATCATGAGGTTAGAGAACCTCTCTTTGATGATGAGGAAGAGGGTGCTGAAGGAATTGATGACCCAGCACTTCCTCCACCTGCTGTACCGATAGGATCGGCTTCTACTACATTGACTCACGGCCCCGATCCTTCTTCGTCGACTACATGGGGGCCGTGTGATCCACTACCTCAGGCTATACCACTTGTACCTAAGGGGGGCACCAGCTACTGTTGAGGGGGAGGCTACTTCGGCTAGAGAGGCGCCACAACACATACAGCACCGGCACCCTCCTCAGCAGATGATCGGTGACATCAACGAACGTGTCACTCGGTCTAGGTCACAAACAATCTCACACTTTGCTCATTCTGCATTTGTTGCTGATTTTGAACCCTGAGATGTTGGACACGCTTTATCTGATCTAGATTGGGTCAATGTCATGCATGAGGAATTAGAAAATTTTGAGAGAAATCGGGTTTGGATTTTGGTTCCACCTCCTCTAGACTGTCATCGTATTGGAACAAAATGAGTTTTCAAAAACAAACAAGGAGAGGATGGCCACATTGTGAGAAACAAGGCCAGACTAGTAGCCCAGGGGTATAGTCAGAAGGAGGGGATAAACTACGAGGAGACTTTTGCTCTCGTAGCCCGTTTGTAGGCAATTAGGATCCTCTTGGCATTCGCTGCATCCAAAGGTTTTAAACTTTTTTCAAATGGATGTCAAGAGTGTCTTCCTAAACGGCTACATAGAAGAAGAGGTGTATGTGAAACAACCCCTCGGTTTTGAAAATCCCAAGTTTCCAAACCATGTCTTTAAACTTCACAAAGCTTTGTATGGTTTGAAACAAGCCCCTAGAGCCTGGTATGAGAGATTGAAAACCTTTTTGGTAGCTAAGGGTTTTAAAATGGGATGTGTTGACAAAATGTTTTTTCTCCTCAAGCAAGGCACTGGCACTCTCTTGGTTCAAATTTACGTGGATGGTATCATTTTCGGTGGTTCTTCTCATGCTTTGGTTGCCGAGTTTGTAGATAATATGAGTAGGGAAGTTGAGATGAGCATGATGGGTGAGTTGACTTTCTTTCTTGGGTTTCAAACCAAGCAATCCCAAGAAGGGACGTTCGTGCACCAAGGCAAGTACACCAAGGACATAGTGAAGAAGTTCGATATGGGTGAGGCCAAGCCTCTTCGAACACCCATGTCGACCACGACGGCCCTGGATGCAGACGAGGATGGAGAAGCTATAGATTAGAAGGAGTACCAGAGTACGATCGGATAGCTGTTGTACCTGACGGCAACACGCCCGGACATTCAGTTCGCGGTGTGTCTTTGCGCGTGCTTTCAGGCTTCGCCGCGCACCTCTCACCGTTAGCGGTCAAGCGCATTATGAGGTACCTTCGTTTCACACCTGAGTTTGGTCTTTGATATTCTGCTTCTTCTACCCTCTCGCTTTGCGGTTACTCAGATGCTGATTTTGCTGGTTGTCATCTTGATCGCAAGTCCACTTCTGGGACTTGTTAGTTTTTGGGCTCTTCTCTTGTTTCTTGGTCTTCTCGCAAGCAGTCTAGTGTTGCCCAGTCTACCACAGAGGCTGAGTATGTTGTTGTGGCTAGCTGCTGTTCCCAGTTGTTGTGGATGTTGGCCACTTTGCGTGACTTTGGTCTGAGCTTTTCTCGTGTGCCTTTACTTTGTGACAGCACGAGTGCGATTAGCGTTGCTAAGTGTAGGATTGATTCACTCAAAGATAGGCAATCAGAGGGGGTGAATGATTGTGGAAGCCAAAAACTAATTTTAAAAACTCCCCCTTAAAGACAAAACCAGAATACACGTTGTTTTATTTATGGGCAGAACACTGCACCTCCACTAAAAATAATGTCAACTGAAAACCGTAGCTCCAATTGACCTCAAAAATTATCACAATAAAATAACTTAAATTTGTGAACTAACCCAACTAGAATCACGTCAATCGGAGGTCTAGAACTCAGATATAAAATAAACAATGTCGTTGTATCTGGTAGTGACGAAAATTGGTCCAGCTCTATTTTTGTGACTATGCAAAATTTATTAAAGCTTATACAATGATACTTTTCATATTTCTAGCATAATGCACTGGCACAATTCAGATCAAACAAAGGACATGTCTAAACTTGCAAACAAGATATGAATCTAGAATAAAAAGCTAGACATGTAAATCAAGAAGCTGATCTGTAGAACAAGATTAACAACACATCGATATGAGAGAAATGAACTTCATTACTCTGATAATGTGTTCACAAGATGCAACTTACAAGCATCTACAAAAATATTCTACACAAAATCTCGAAGCACTAAAAATAATCACTGGCTAAACCAAAGCATGCACTGCCTCTCTTTTCTGTGGCGCCGCACTCGCCTGCTTCTTCTTTTCTCTCTCGATCGATGGCTCAACATGCACAGATCAGTCTCCTTTTGTAGATGGCAAGAACCACATGCACGCCATCAGAAACCACGCAACACTAGGATCAAGTTTGAACCCGCCACGGTCCTCCTTCAATCACGTAGATGTCTACTCAGATCGGCCAACACCAGCCAAGCACTAAAATGAACTTACATGCACTGGTTTGCATGCCTCCCTGACCAAATCTTGCGGAGCCAACCACACCACCTGGTAAACTCATGCAGCACCACACGCATGCACATCCAACTCTTCTCAACTTCTGTCACAACCACGCGCTCCCATGTACTCCCTACACGTTCACGTGTCATCCATCATCTCTGTAGCCCGTACATCTCCATGTACGTCTCATGGAGTGATCATCTCCACATGCAATGTTGCCTGAACATCTCGCATGACATCCTTGACCGACGGGACCTCAGTTCCTCCCTGAACTTAGTCCCGAAACCTCAGTTCCTCCTGAACCTAGTTCCAGTCCGTCATCAGCCATGTTCTGCCTTAAGCAACACCTGCACATAAACGAACACGCAAATCTATCCCAGCACAAGTCCTTGACTTGACTCAAGTCAATCTGCACAACACCTCGCACGAGCATGTCATGCAACAATACCAAATCGCTATGCTATCAAAAGCATAAATAAGTAGCGCATGCATATCGCCCTATGTTATAATTCAATTCACTTTGCAATGCCAATTTCATATCATCCCAATTTTTGATCATATGATCTCACAATCTCCCCCTTGATGAAAACATTGGCAACACCATATAAAAAATGAACATTGGCATTCACATCCACTGACTTTTTGAATCAAGGCAAAGTGAAAATAAACCAAAATAAAAGATCATCTCAAAAGATCAAAAAAATCTCCCCCTTTCTTATCTCAAAATATGACCCATGTGAAAAAGCAATGTGCAAAACTCTCTCCCCCTTTGACAATGGATTCATCAAGAACGTAATGGACGGCAAATGAGGGCTCAACACCAGTAAAGACTGCAGTGTTATAAGATGTAGAAAATGAAAAGCTTCAGGCTCCAGGAGCATAGCAGTCAGAATGAAAAGATACTTTAGTTGGTGTTGTCATGTGTGTAGCAACAAGTACAAGCCATAGCGAATGCTCAAACTGATCAAATGAGATAAAATATGATACTTAAGCATTTTTATTCAGTTTTAAGCAATTCAAAAAGGCGTTCACCAATGAGAGTAGCACACAGTAAGTATAAGCAGGAGATCAATCTAGTGCTAGCACATGTATACAAAAGTAAACTACCCCATATAATGGTCATACATCATGTCTCAAAGACTCACTTAACACTCTTGTTTTCATCAAAATTTTGTCATAGTTTACAGCGTAACACAATATTAGATGGAGCATTTGTATGCGAGAGGTTATCAACACTGTCACGCCAAAGATGTATGTAATTTTTTTAAAACCACTCCGAGTTCATCCCTAATTGCAATGGGAAGCTATCTCGTCACGAGTGGTTTTGGACTACACTACAAGGCTCAAGTTCATCCCTAAGTGCAATGGGGAGCTGTCTCGATACCTTGATGTGGGACAGTAAAGATCTATCTCAAAAATTTTCATAACTAAACTTGGATTTCAATTTTAGACAAGTTTATCAAGTTGTCCAAGTCAAGTGTATGACTCAAGAAACATGAGACATAGCAACCTAGCATACAAATGTTAGCAACATGGATCTCAACACATCCTACACATGCTTGTGTCATCTCAATGGTGAACATTTTTCAAGTTTCATCAAGTTATAGACATGTTCATAGATTATTATAAAATAGGCTTAGCTCATAACATGTATCAAATGATCAAAAAGAGCCTAAGCAGGAGGCACTATCATGTACGCACAGAACATACCAAAGAGAGCATAATTTTATTCTAATAGCTATAGTCATGAAGCTCAAAGATGCTTTATCATACATGATGAGATGCAAAAAAAAGGATATGGCTCAAATTCTAGAAGCAGTTAAGAGGGTTCAAAACAAATTCTTTGAAACAACCAAAAAGACCCAAAAGAGTACCATATAAAGAAGGAAATTTGAAGTATATATATACTCCCCATCAAAACAACCCAGATGGATGTAACACCCCAAGTTCTCCCCTAAGAAGAGCAAAACAAGAAGAATCCAAAGGTTTTGTGAAAATGTCTGCCAACTGATGTTCAGTATCTCTACGATGAAGCACAACAGTTTCTTTCTCAACATGATCTCGAAGAAAGTGAAATCTTGTGTTGATATGCTTAGTTCCTGAATGTTGCACTGGGTTCTTAGCAATACATATAGCACTAGTATTATCACAAAAAAGGGGAACTTTATTCAAATTTATCCCATAATCATTAAGTGTGGCTACTATCCATAGAATTTGTGAACAACAACAAGCAGCAGCTACATATTCAGATTCAGTAGTAGATTGTGCAACAGAAGATTGTTTTCTAGATGACCATGTAATAAGAGAATTTCCCAAAAAATGACATGAGCCAGATGTACTTTTTCTATTAATTCTACGACCTCCAAAATCAGCATCAGAAAAAGATCTTAAGCTAATACATGAGGAAGCAGAAAGCCATATGCCAAAGTTTAGAGTACCATGTAGATACCTGAGAATACGTTTGACAGCTTGTAGATGTGAGGTACGTGGGGAAGCTTGAAAACGAGCACATAAACACACCGAAAATTGTATATCCGGTCTCGAAGCAGTAAGATATAAAAGTGAACCAATCATGCTCCTATACTCCTTTTGGTCAACAGGCTCACCATCTTCATCAAGATCAAGTGATGTCGCAGCTCCCATAGGTGTCATAATAGGCTTGCAATTTTCCATCCCAAAACGTTGTAGAAGATCCCTTGTATACTTACTTTGATGCACAAAAATACCTTCATTCATTTGTTTTACTTGTAGTCCCAAAAAGTAAGTCAACTCCCCCATCATACTCATCTCAAATTCTTTACTCATCATTGCTGAAAACTTAGTCACCAAAACATGAGATGCACACCCAAAGATGATATCATCAACATAAATCTGAAGGAATAATTGATCATTGCCTTGCTTAAGTACAAAGAGAGTTTTACCAACATTTCCCATTGAAAATCCCTTTTCTATTAAAAATTTCTTCAACCTATCATACCATGCTCGTGGGACTTGTTTCAAACCATATAATGCTTTTGACAATTTAAAAACATGATTAGGAAATTTTGAGTTTTCAAAACCAGGTGGTTGCTTAACATAAACCTCCTCATCTATGTAGCCATTAAGAAAAGCACTTTTTACATCCATTTGATACAATTTAAAACCTTTAGATGCAGCAAAGGCTAATAAAATTCTAATGGCTTCCAATCTAGCAACAGGAGCAAAGGTTTCATCAAAATCTAACCCTTCTATTTGTTTGTATCCTTGAGCAACCAACCTAGCTTTATTTCTAACAACAACACCATCCTCACTTTGTTTGTTTTTAGAGTAAAGTCCATTACCGGTCCCTAAACTTGTTCGGTTGTGTCATCCCAGTCTCTAAACTCGTAAATCGATCGTTCAGGTCCTTAAACTTGTTCGGTTGTGTCATCCCAGTCCCTAAACATGCAAATCACTCGTTTAGGTCCTCAAACTTAGTCAGTTGTGTCATCCTGGTCCCTAAACTTTCTTTCGAGTCTCATCTAGATCTAAACATGATAATTTAAAAACTTTATATCAACAAATAATTCATAACTTTTTCATATAAACTTGAATGAAGACAAACTTTATATCAAAACTGTAGCTCTCGATGTGATCTATAACTTTATAGTTGAATTGTTTTTGATTTAAAACTGTTTAGGGTCCTAAAATATTGTTGTATTTTTATATATTTTAAAATTTAAAATTTAAAATTATCGAACAATCTTGAATATTGGCATGATCTATATACAAGTTATAGCTCTCAATACAATCTATAACGTTATAGATAAAAGTTTTTTTTATTTAAAGTCATTTATTATCCAAAAAAATAATTTTAAATTTTAAAATCTATAAACATACAACAATATTTTGGGACCCTAAACAGTTTTGAATCAAAAACATTTTAACTACAAAGTTGTAGATCACATCGAGGGCTACAATTTTGATATAAAGTTTGTCTTCGTTCGAGTTTATATGAAAAAATTATGAATTATTTGTTGATATAAAGATTTTAAATTGTCATGTTTAGATCTCAAAACAAAGTTTAAGGACCAGGATGACACAACTGGCTAAGTTTGAGTACCTAAACGAGTGATTTCTAAGTTTATGGACCGGGATGACACAACCGAACAAGTTTAGGGACCGGGATGACACAACCAAACAAGTTTGAGGACCTAAACGGTCAATTTTTGAGTTTAGGGACCGGAATGACACAACGACACAAGTTTAGGGACCTGTGATGGATTTTACTCTTGTTTTTATATACCCATTTAGTTCCAATTATTGTGTGATCAGGTGGAGGTGGAACAAGCTTCCAAACTTTATTTTGTTCAAAATTCTCTAATTCTTCATGCATGGCATTGATCCAAGATTCGTCAGTTAATCCATGAGATACATCTTTGGGCTCAAAAGAAGCAACAAAAGAAGAATGAGCATATGATTCTGTATCAATAAACCTGGACCTTGTTACGCTTTCATTTAAATCTCCAATCATTTGCTCAGGTGGATGTCTCCTTTGAATGTGACGAGGTGCTGAAATTTCTAGAGCATCTTCTTGTTCATTTTCGACATGTGTAGATGAAGTAGTTGCTTGAGGATGTCCAATTGTAGCCGTAGTAGTAGAGGATGTATTAGGAACTTGAGGCTGAGAAATGTTAGAAATCGTGACCTCATCTTCATCATCCTCATCTTCATCAATAAATATGCTCTCCCCCTGAATATATGCACCTGTACCTGCATCACTTAGACTAGTGCCTGGACTAGCCTCATCAAAAGTAACTTCACTGGTTTCTATTACTTTGTTAGTTGCCAAAACAAGCACACGATAGCCACGTGAATGAGTAGGGTATCCTAGAAAAATGCCGTCCATTGATCTAGCTTCAAATTTATCTAAGTTTACAGATTTTAACACAAAGCATTTGCACCCAAAAACTCTAAGGTGAGATACATTAGGCCTATGTCCAAAACGAAGCTCATATGCAGTTTTACCTAGTTTAGATCTAAAAAACACACGGTTTGAAATATAGCATGCAACAGATATGGCTTCAGCCCAAAAAATTTCTTGGAGTTTCATACTCATATAGCATTGTTCTAGCCATCTCTACCAAGGTTCTATTTTTCCTCTCAACTACACCATTTTGTTGAGGTACATATGGTGATGAAAATTGATGATCAATACCTTTTTCAACGCAAAAGAGCTCAAAAGAAGAATTTCTAAATTCAGTTCCATTATCACTTCTAATAGCTCTAAGAGATCCAGGGAGATCGATGGACAATCTAAGAACAAGACTTCTAAAATGACCAAAAGCCTCATCTTTAGATGCCATAAAGTAAACCCAAGAGTATCTAGAGAAATCATCAACAATCACTAGTACATACCAATTACCTCCAAAAGACTGAACCCTCGATGGTCCAACTGTATCAAGATGTAGAAGTTGTCCAGGTGCATTTGTCATGACCATAGTGAGTGGAGGGTGTGAACCTGCACACATCTTACCATGTCTACAAGAGGAGCATACTATATCGCTTTCATTTTTAAGTTTAGGCAAACCGCGTATAAGATCCATACCACTAACACGTGTGAGATGATCAAAACCAACATGCCCAAGTCTACGATGCCAAAAGAATAAATCTTTTGAAACATTGGCAACTAGACACCTAAACTTAGCATCACATGTGGCATCAAAATCCGCTTTAAAAACTCTTCCAAATCTTGAAATTTTAAAAATTAGATCACCGGAAGAATCTAACACTTTACATTCACGTTTGTTAAAGCATACTTCAAGATCTTCATCAATCATTTGTGAGACAGAAAGCAGATTGAATTTAAGTTCTCAACAAGAGCCACATCTTTGAACATAAACTTCTCATTCACCTTTACTGAACCTTTTGCTAAAACAAGTGTAGAAGTAGCATCTCCAAAAGTAACACTTTCTGCTCGAGATGCATGAGAGATGGAGGAGAACCAACCTTTATCACCAGACATGTGACGTGAGCACCCAGAGTCCACCAACCATATGTTCTCCTTCCTCGCGCGAGAAGCCTACATAGAACCACAAATTGTCGACGCCTCAGTACTGGGGTTAGAAATAAGACATTTAGGAATCCAGTACTGAGACACACAACTAGCACTAGTAGGAAGAAGACGAGTATTCTTATGTAAGGTGTTAGATTTAGTGTTGTTTATTTTTCTAGTCACAAAAGAATACGCCTTTCTCAAATTAGACCAAGCATTAGCCTTTTCTTTCTTTTGTTGTTTGGCTAATCTGAAATAAAAATGCACAAGATGTCCATCTTTACCACAATGACTGCAAGTATACTTAACTTTATGTTTAGTTTGACAAGTAGAAGCAACATTTGCATTCATTTGATTAGAATTCAACATAGTACCAGCAGATTTAAAAACCATCCTTTTAGTTTCATTAGCTATCTCAAATTTACCACTACCAAGTGGTTTAGTAATAGTTGGTGCATGAGTCTTGGAATGAGCATAAGAGTCAAAACCTAAACCTATTTTATGTGTGCTAGTCTTTTGTTCCAAAATTTGATTTAAAGTTTTAGTTCCCAACTTCCCTTGCAAGTAATCAATACGTCTCAAAAGGGTATCACAATTTTCACAAGCATCAATCTTAGATTTATCCTTTTTACCACAATTAGAGCATGAAAGGACCTCATGTGTGGACAAATGATCTTTCAGATGTTCTATTTTAACATCTGCATCCTTCAAATTCAACTTAAGTAATTCACATTTATTACAAGAAGTTGGTTCAACAATAGCACAAACATGTTTCTCATTTTTATCTTTTTCAGCTTTAAGTTGTTCCAAAGTAGAAACATGCACATCCCGTAATGAAGTAAGCTCAGTATAAACTATGTCACATGATTTGCAAGAATCATCATCGGGAATTAAAGTTTTTAATCTTGAAATTTCAGCATATAAAGATTCAATTAAAACATCATGTTTCTTGATCATTTTATTTCTTTTCTCTAGTAAAGTACCCAGTTTTTCAACAGCTCTAGCTAAATCATCATAAGAGGGTTCTACCTCATTGTAGCTATCATTATCAGAAGTGTCATTGTCGATGGAGCTTTTATTACTTGCCATTAGACACAACCCAATTAAATCTTTCCTTCCTTTGGAAGTGTCATCCTCACTATCTGTGTCCACATCACTCAAGTTGACTTGCTCAAGAGCTGAAAGAACACGGTGCACCACCTTGCGGTTCAAATAGCCCTTCTTCTTATTGCTTCTCACCGTGTGCCTCTTTGTTCTTTTAGTTTCTTCTTCATTGTCATCTTTATCTCTTGCAATTCTTGCTAAAAACTTTGGACACTTGGGACGGATGTGATTAATATCTGCACACTCATAACATCTTTGAGGACCACTGTTTCCTCTCTTCCTTGATCTCACATTTTGCAAAGCTCTTGTGAAGCGTGTAGAAATGAGTGTCAAATCATCTTCTGGGAGTTGTTCTAGCTGTTCATCAGTTAGTGAAGACAAAGAAGACAACACATAGCTAGTGGAAGAATTATCACCATTAGAATTGCTAGATTGTGAAGCCAAAGCTATTGATTTATTGGTAGTATTTTTTCTAGCAAAAACATCTAGTTCATAAGTTTTTAGTTTAGAATAAAGCACGTCTAAGGTAAGCGTACTCAAGACGGTAGATTCTCTAATAGATGTAACTTTCATCTCCCAAATAGACATATATAAAGCTCCTAGTAATTGGCGTGCATTTTCAGCATCAGTGTATGTAACATTAACACCATGCATATTACTAAGAATCTTATTGAAGCGTGCAAAAAAATCATCCAATGATTCACCAGGTTTCATCTCAAAGCGCATATAATCCTTTTTATACATATCTTGGCGTACCTCTTTAATTGTAGATGAACCCTCATGGTAATCACAAAGTGTTTTCCATGCCTGATATGCAGACTTGAGATGCACAACTCGATCAAAGTCACTCTTTCCAAGTCCTTGAATAATGAAATTTCTCGCCTTACTGTTCGCTTCTACTTGTGCCATGTTCGCCACTGTCACAGCATCATTCTTTGGCACCTCATAAGGCTTGTAGACCTTCTCCCATATGGCAAAGCCTTGCGCTTGAATATAAGACTCCATCTTCGCTTTCCAGAACTGAAAGTCAACACCATCGAAAACAAAAGGTTTTGTCGAAAACTGAAAGGATCGATGTTTGGCCTAGAGGGGGGTGAATAGGCCCACAAAAAAATATTCTCACAAATAATTAACTGCCAGACTGAAGAACTTCTGCGCTCGAACGCAGAACCTCTCCGGTCTGTACAGAAAAACAATAGGCGTGTGTAAAACTGCAGTGAAACACAGATCCACCAAATTTCTCAGCTTTCTTATGGTTGCAGCTTTGCTGTTCAACAGGTCCCTGCAGCTAGATAGAAGTAGGCAAGTAGATCGAGAAGAAAAAAGTATTGCAATTTGAATGTAAAGCGAGACAACAACAACAACAACAGCAAGAGTGACAAGGGATTTACTCCGAGGTTCAGCTTTGCCACCAAGGCTAGCCTACGTCCTCGTTGTTGAGGGAGCCACAAAGGCTTGGAGTCTCTTCCAACTCCGACCTCTTCTCAAGCAAATCACCAAGACTCAAGCTCGAGGTTTCCACTAAGCTTCACAAGGGTGATAAACTTCCCGGTGCTCAACCACAACCGATTGGGAGCTCCCGGGCAACCTCTAGCCATCTAGGAGCCGACGCCCCAAGAGTAATGAACACCAACTGCAGGCTAGAGGAAGAACGAAGGCTCTCAGCTGTAAGCTCTTGCTCTAGTGCTCTCTAATCCACTCCCTAATCCAATCTCTCTCTTAGAAATCACCAAGAATGAAGAGGAGAGCTTGGGTCGCCAACAATGGAGGAAGGAGAGTCTGTTCACGGGTTGAGGATGAGTTTCGATAAGGCAGGCAACCGTTGGGGGGAAGAAGAGGACGACATTAAATACCCCCTCACTTTCCAGCCAACGGTACAGAAAGTTACAGAACTTCTCTGCGCGAACAGAGAACTTCTGCGATCGAACACAGAAGTGCTCGGACACAGAGATTCTGTGTTGGAATACAGAACCTCTGCGGTCTGGCCAGAATAGATTTAAAAGGTAGTTCTTCTGGCTTTCTTTTGGGCTTTTGGGTTTATCTTTGATGTGGTATGAGAGCACAAGATTCCTCAGAAGCTTGCAGTTTGTGTCCCCTTTTATAGTACGACGTGTCCTATACTCAATTTTAAAAGTTTAAAATAAAAGTAAGCCTTCTTTGATCCATACACCATGTAGAAAGAATTGGGGGGTCTCACGTGATGTCATCTAATCCTTGCATATTTGTTACCGGTCTAAACTCAACAAATCTCATTAGTCCCTTAAATTTATTGCCATCAATACACCAAAACCCACTTAGGGGCTTAGATATTCTTTCAATCTCCCCCTTTTTGGTGATTGATGACTACAAAATTTAAGGCTTACAAATAAAGCTTAAAGGATTGAGATTTTGACTGCATCGATATTTGGTTGCTCCCCCTTAATATGTGGATTAAAGAATTTCAAGAAATTGGCATAAAATGCCAATTTGCACATATTTAGGTCTGTGTATGAGTTTCCCATATATCCATGCATTCGTGGGGTGCTGCAACAATGTGTGATAAAAATAGACGTGATGCTTATGACAGAATATCTCACTCAAGGTGATCTGTCTGTCAGGTTGCAGAACTTCTGTGTTTGAGCACAGAACTTCTGTATTCGAACAGAGAACCTCCGTAGTTGAATACAGAACCTCGGCGTTCAAACACAGAACCTCTGCAAACTGTACAGACAGATACTGAAGATAACAGGAACAAGCAGCAACAGTTACACATTTTAACAGCAATAAAGCTAACAGGTACTTAACTAATTAAACACAGTTAACCTGCAACACACACACATCCATGTCCATCACAAGCCCTAGAGATAGATAGAGATGTCCTAAAGTTACTTATTACAGACCATAAGTTCCAAAAGCAACTTCCTAGCTAAGATGAAATAAGATAAAGCTGTTGCTGCTGCTGCATAAGATAAAGCTGTTGCTGCTGCTGCAAGCTGACCCAAAAGATCCATCTCAATCCACTTTTCGCCCCCTTTGGCAACAAGTCACCAAAAAGTGAGGAAAATGGAGAGGCTGCAAGCTTTATGCGAAGTCCTCATCACTGGAGTTGTCATCACTATGCTCCTCTTCCTCCTCATCATCAGATTGAGCTGCTTTGCCATGGCGTGAAGAAGAGGCGGAGGCACGAGGACGAAGACGAGATACTATATCACAAAGAGGCTCATCAGAGGCCATAGCAGCTGCATCTGACCATGCTGGCTGCCGCTCTTCTTCTTCTTCTTCTTCTTCTTCTTCCAGGAAAGGAGAGTGAAGGACAGGTGGTGGCACTAGATTACGAACTGGAGGACCTGCCTTAGCCCGTAGTTCATTAATATCTTGCCTTCCCTCATATACTTGAGTGCACAAATACTGACAATAGCCAACGAGAGCTTCAAAAGTCTTCTTGATTCTGTTTCCACGGCTGCGTCGACGAGGAGGGGGAGAAGCTGGAGCTTCCTCAGGAGCTGCTGGATCAGCTGCTGCCCTAGCAGCTCAAGCACGGGTCCGAGGGGCTGATGCTGCAGCGGAGGACTCACCAATGTCAGAATTGCGCCCAAACTTCAGCTTCTGCAGTCTATAGGGCTCATGAATGCAATCTTTCTCAAAAAGTAGCCCAGTCACTCTCTCGATAACAAACATAATATATGGGGCAAACAGCAAGCTCTTTCTAGCATCTTCAACATTTTCACTCAGCTCATGCCATATGAAGTGGGAAGCTGAAAACTGCTGCCCACGAGGAGCCATGCGCCGCAGCAAATTCCTTGTATAGCCTTGGAGCTGAGTAGAGGACCCCACTTTTGGATTGATGGTCTCCCTAAAGAGATTATTCAGCACAAAATAGTAGGGTTTCAGCTTCTCTGTCTTTCCATCAGCAAGATGTGGCTCCATGTACATGCCCGAGATTTGACCAACTTCCAATTTCTTCTCCATGTGAATGTGGCTGCTCTCTCTATCCTTCTTCCCAAATCCTAGGATTCTTGAAAAAGTGATGTAATCAACTTGACAGTGATCCCCTTCAGTCATCCAATGGATGATATCATTGTCTATGTCCAGAAAATAAGTGGCATGAAATTGACCGAGAATTTCAGCATTCCAGTCATATTTGAAACTCATTATATCTTTCAGTCCCTTGGCTCTGCATTCTTTAATCACCCTACTGATTGTTTCATCTCTCTTTTCAAATAAATGTTCCCAATCAACATATTTGACAGGTGCAATGAAAGGATCTTTCCTCTTTCTTCGAGCAATGACTGAGTCATAGAAATCCAAATGAAACAGATTCCAAAAGCGATGATCCACTTCTTCATTTCTAGCATTCTTGTAAGCATTCCTGTGTCTTTCCTTTCTCACTGGAACATGCAGTCCTTGATAATTTGTATGTTGAATATTACCTTGATTATGCATTTCAGAAGCTTTTATCTGAGGAAGCCCTTCATAGGCTCTCATATATGAGTTGTCAAAGACTGACAACTTCCTTGGAGTAGCTGGACAGGCTTCAAAAGGAATTGAAATTCCTTGATAGGTCTGATCATTAACAAAATCAAACTCTTCTTGCTCTGTTGGACTTTTGTTGCCTGACTGCTGGGACTGATCTGCCCTTTCTTCTCCTCCAAAACCACTACCACCTCCTGAACCATGCACAACTAGAGACTTTGATTCATCACGACGGTGTTTCTGACTTCTCCTTTCCTCGGACTGCTCATCACTAGATTCCATATGACATTGAGAGGACAGGAACATAAGATAAGGATGATTGAGACTACTAAACAAGAAGTAGAATCATGGATTGAGAAGGAACCAAGGGTTTTTGGTTGGTGCCTGAACTGTACAGACCAAAGAGCTTCTCTGTTCGAACAGAGAACCTCTGCACTAAAGTGCAGAACTTCTGTGCTCAAACACAGAACCTCTCTGGTCTGTGCAGTTCAACCTCCAACCGAGGCAATATGGTTCCCAATCATTCCATACTCTACTATAGATTCACCAGCATCAATCATAGATAGGAAAACTACTTCAAGATTTGACAGAAGGCCTTGGCATTGGGAGATCCATGATTGAAACCCTAACTAGAGGACGAGGAGAGGGAAGAAGGCTATACCGAGTCCACAAGCCGGTAGGGAGATCAATTCACTGCCGAAGTCCTTCGCTAAAGAGAGAATGGCGCCGGTGTGAAGACCGGCGAGCACCACCTCGTTTCGCGAGACCGCGGAGGATTGGGCGACGCGGAATGGAGCACCAGAATCGCCTAAGGGGCCTCCTCCTTCTCGAGCGGGACCACCACGTGAGCCTCTGCTCCGGTGACCGGCCGTCCCTGACGGCGACCGACGGCGAAGGAGGAACGACCGGGCAATGACGGCAATGGCTGGGTGCGGGCGGAGGAAGAAAGAGAGAGAGGGACCCGGAGTTGACTGGAGAGGGAGAAAGAAACCGTCTCCAGGAAGTCCACTACCTGCACCAGTCGTGGGCCTTAGGGAATGGCCCAATGCGCTAGCCCACCAGGAGGTGAGCCAAGATTCTCAAAGGACTGGGGATGGAGAACTTCTCTGTTCGAGCGCCGAACTTCTGTGATTGAGCACAAAACTTCTTTATTCGAGCAGAGAATCTCTCCAAAAACTGAACACAGCAACGTCTGATCTGTAAGCCAAGATAATTCTAAGACTAGTGATGGACATAGATACACCCTGTCATTTGTGACTAGCCAGCAGTCAACAATACAGTAACAATAGCCACTTGTGATAGGTTCAAGATCAAAAGATTCAACATTTTGCAATACTAGAATTAAAAGCTTTTCAATAAACACAAGAAAAGATAGCAAATTTAGAACATTCAGTTTGTGTGCAAGGATTCAACCCACGTTACGAGAATCTAGGATATTTAGTTCACTTCTCAAAGCACAAAACCTTTGCTCATCTAGGGGCTTAGTGAAGATATCGGCTAGTTGTTTATCGGTGCTCACATGATGCAAAGCGATATCTCCTTTGGTTTTGTGGTCTCTCAAGAAATGATGTCGGATGTCAATATGTTTTGTTCGAGAGTGGCTCATGGGATTGTTTGCAAGTTTCATAGCACTCTCATTGTCACACAAAAGTGGGATTTTGGAGAAAAGACATCTGAAATCATTGAGGGTTTGCTTCATCCAAAGTAGTTGGGCACAACATGCACCGGCCGCCACATACTCGGCCTCAGCGGTGGAAAGAGCTACACAGTTTTGCTTTTTATAACTCCAAGACACCAAGGACCAGCCAAGAAATTGACAAGTCCTGGATGTACTCTTTCTATCTACCTTGCAACCGGCGTAATCGGAATCCGAATACCCAAGTAGATTGAAAGTGGAGCCCTTGGGATACCACAAGCCAAGGTTTGGAGTGTGAACTAAGTACCGAAGAATTCTTTTAACGGCCACAAGGTGACATTCTTTCGGATTAGCTTGAAACCTTGCACACATGCACACACTAAGCATAATATCGGGCCTAGATGCACATAAGTAGAGCAATGAGCCTATCATGGACCGATATACCTTTTGATCGACGCTTTGCCCATCTTCATTTAAATCAAGATGTCCATTGGTTGGCATTGGTGTCTTGATGGGTTTGGCATTTTCCATGTCAAACTTCTTTAGCATGTCCTTGATGTACTTGGTTTGACATAGAAATGTTCCTTCCTTGAGTTGCTTAATTTGAAATCCGAGGAAGAATTTCAACTCTCCCATCATGGACATCTCAAACCTCTTGGTCATGATCGTACTAAATTCTTGACAAAAGGATTCATTAGTACTACCAAATATTATGTCATCGACATATATTTGGCACACAAAGATATGATCATCAATTTTTCTAGTAAATAAAGTAGGATCAGCTTTTCCAATTTCAAATCCTTGTTTGAGTAGAAACTCCTTAAGGCATTCATACCATGCTCTTGGTGCTTGCTTAAGCCCATAGAGCGCCTTATGGAGCTTATAAACATGGTTAGGATACTTTGGGTCTTCAAATCCTGGTGGTTGCTCAACATATACGGTCTCGGATATTGGCCCATTCAAGAATGCACTCTTGACATCCATTTGATATAGCTTGAAGTCATGATGTGCAGCAAAAGCTAAAAGCATCCGAATAGCTTCAAGCCTTGCTACCGGAGCACATGTCTCATCAAAGTCCAAGCCTTCAACTTGTGTAAACCCTTGAGCAACCAACCTTGCCTTGTTCCTAGTAACCATACCATGTTCATCTTGCTTGTTTCGAAAGACCCATTTTGTCCCTATCACATTTGCACGGGGTCTTTCTACTAAGGACCAGACTTCATTCCGTGTGAAGTTGTTGAGTTCTTCTTGCATGGCCATCACCCAATCCGAGTCATCAAGTGCTTCCTTAACCCTAAGAGGCTCCAAAGAGGAAACAAACGAGTAAAATTCACAAAAATTTGCTAATCGGGAACGAGTGGTTACCCCTCTTCGAATACTCCCAAGAATGTTGTCAACGGGATGATCCCGTTGGATACTTTGATGCACTCGTGGGTGAGGAGTCTTGGCCTGCTGCTGTATGGGCTCATCATCAGCACCATCTTGATCATCTTGAAGGTCTTGATCTTGAATTATGCTTGATATTTCTCTGTTATCTGCCTAGACCACATAACTTTTCTGTTTGCGTATAGAGCCTCTATCCAACAGAACATCTCTGCCCGGACATAGAACTTCTCTCGTCTGTACAACAGCAGGCTGATGCTGAACTTTAGATCTTTTGTTTTAACTCTCCCCCTGAATCTGTGGCTCTTGAGGTCTGATTTCACCAATTGCAAGTTGTTTGATAGCTTCACATGGTGGCTCTTCATTTCCTAAAACATTCAAATCAACTTGCTCCACTTGAGAGCCGTTAGTTTCATCAAACGTTACGTCTCTCGCTATCTCAACAAGACCGGTGGTTTTGTTGAAAACACGATAGGCGTACTCGTTTGTTCCATAGCCAAGAAGGAAACCTTCATCAACCTTAGGTGCAAATTTTGAGGATTTGGGCTTCTTGTTTAGAATGAAACATTTACTCCCAAACACTCTAAAGTATGACACCTTAAGTTTATTACCAGTTAGAAGCTCATAGGGGGTTTTGTCCTCAAGCTTGTGAAGGTAGAGGCGGTTGATTGCATGGCAGGCGGTGTTCACGGCTTCGACCCAAAAATGATCCGAAGTCTTGTACTCATCGAGCATTGTCCTTGCCATCTCAATGAGGGTTCTATTCTTTCTCTCAACCACCCCATTTTGCTGTGGAGAGTAGGGGGCTGAGAATTCATGTTTAACCCCTTCTTCATCAAGAAAGTCTTCTATGTTGGTGTTGCAAAACTCGGTTCCGTTGTCACTTCTACCTTTCTTGATCTTCACCTCAAATTCATTTTGTGCTCTTCTTGCGAACCTTTTGAAGATACCTTGCACTTCACTTTTATCATACAAGAAGAACACCCAAGTGAAACGAGAGTAATCATCAACAATAACCAACCCATATTTGTTACCGCCAATACTTATGTAGGCAATTGGACCAAATAGATCCATGTGCAACAACTCCAACGGCCTTTTTGTGGTCCTCACATTCTTGACGGGATGGTGTGCTCCAACTTGTTTTCTAGCTTGGCATGCACTGCAAATTCTATCTTTCTCAAAAGAAACATTTGTTAGTCCTAGGATGTGATTGCCTGCTTGAAGTTTGGCCAAGTTCCTCATCCCAACATGGGCTAGTCGGCGATGCCATAACCATCCCATGCTGCATTTTGCCACTAAACAGGTCTCTAAGTTAGCTTCATTCTTGTTGAAGTCAACAAGGTAAAGCTTATTTTTCAACCGACCTGTAAAAGCAATAGAGGAATCCTCCCTTCTATAGACATTCACACCCTTATCCGTAAAGAGACAATCATAGCCCATTTCACAAAGTTGTGAGACAGACAAGAGATTGTAACCCAACGAATTTACAAGAAGAACATTAGAGATTGAATAATCTTGAGTGATAGCAATTTTACCAAGTCTGAGCACCTCTCCTTTGCTATTGTCCCCAAATATGATATTCTCGTTGGAGTCATCCATGGGGCTGTATGATGAGAACATACTCTCCTCTCCGATCATATGATTCGTACATCCACTATCGATCACCCAACTTGATCCACCGGAGGAGTATGCCTACAAAATCAATTAATTCTTTGTTTTAGGTCCCCAAACGGATTTGGGGCCTTCAAGGTTAGCAATAAGAATCTTTGGAACCCACAAGCTTCTCCTGCAATAAATGTTATCTTGTGGACCCACAATTTTAGCAACAACTTTACCACTTTTGTTGCGGGTTAGCACATAGCTTTAAGAGAAATCATCTTGGGGTGCATGGGTCTTTGCCTTATATGCATACTGTCTTTTCTTGGGCACAAGAGTGTTAGAGTGACCTGCTTTGGTTGATCTCTCAACCTGAGGAACTTCTCTGCCCTTTGCTGATTTTCTGTCTTCCCAGACCGAAGAGCTTCTCTGTTTGAACGCAGAACTTCTACGATGTTGCTGCTGAAAGTCTGAATTTGAGTGCAGAATCTCTTTGGTCTGGACAGCACCAATGGTTTCCTTCTTCTCAAACTGTACAGTTTGGAAACCATTAATCATCTTCCTTCCATTTACCTTGCCACCCTTGTTGTGTCCAAGACCATCCTTGATCAAAGGATGCCTTCCGGGATGAAACTTGATCTTCTTATTCTCTTCCATGCACCCCTTGGATATAATTTCATTTAACCTAACAATTTCCTTCTTCATAGCTTCCATATTGGCAGAGTTAGCAGCACAAGCATTTATGTCAATGTTGAAACATCTACCACATCCTTCACTAGTAGAGGGTGTAGAGGCACTATTTTTGGCCAGAGAGGAAGTGCTATCCCAAAGAGTGCTATATTGTACTTCAAGTTCCTCAAATTTGGAACCAAGGCTTGCAAAGCTCTCTTGAAGTACACTATGAGCCTTCTTTAGGTTAGCATGAAGATCACGTTCCAAGGATAACTCCTTGGTCAATGTCTCAACCTTCTCTCTTTCCAACATGAGAGCTTCCTTACTAGCTATAAACATATCCTCTTGCTTAGTAAGGGTGTTCTCTAGGTCCTCTACATCCTCTATTAGCTTTTTAACAAATTTCTTGGATTTCTTGTCCAGACCTTTTATCAAATTTGTTTGTTCATTATCACTATCACTATCTACATCACTAGGTGGAGGAGCTTTAAGTTTGGCATGTACACTTGCTCCCTTGCCCATTAGACATAGGAGTGTGGTGTCATCATCCGAGTCAGAGAGGTTTGGGAAGAGCTTCGATGAGGATGACTTTTGAATAGCTATGCTCGCAATTCCTCCTTTCTTCTCTTCCTCTTCACTTTCAGCATTTGACTCCCATTCCTCTCCAATGTTTGCTCTTCCGGAGTACTTCTTCTTGTTTGGAACCTTCTCATTCTTGTCAACCCTTCTCTTGAATGACTTGTCCTTGTCTTGATTCTTATCTTTCTTCTTGACCCAATCATCTCTCAACTCATACGGGCAGTCCGCAATGAAATGATCGGGGGCACCACAATTGTAGCAAGATCTTTTTGGTCTTCTTCTATTGTATTTGTTTCTAGTGATGTGAAGACCTTCCTTCTTTAAGTGCTTCTTGAATCTTCTCATGAACAAGGCAAACTCCTCTTCATCTTCGAAGCTGGATGCTTCATCCTCATCATCTTCATCTTCACTTGAGGAGACTTCAATCATCTTTTTGATGGCTTTGGCTTTTGATGATGAACTTGACTTGCTTGACTTACTTGCCTTGAGAGCAACATCCTTGACCTTCATGCTCTCTAACTTCTCTTCTAATTCGCCAAGTCTTCTTCTTTGATCCGCCTCTACATCCATGAGCTCATGTGTAAGAATTCTTCCAAGCACATCACTTGGTGTGAACTCTTCAAACTTCTTCTTCTCACGAATGAGAGTCACAAGTGTTCAGTTTCTTAGTGCAAATGCTTCTAACATGATCTTGACAACAGTTTGATCATCCAAGTCCTCTCCACCAAGACCTCGAATCTTCCCTACAAGCACCATCATCCTATCAAACATAGCTTGTGGTCCTTCACCTTCCTTTATCACAAACCTATTGAGTTGAGCCATCAATAAATCAATTTTGGACTTCCTCACTTTGTCAACTCCCTCATGAGCAATGACAAGTGTGTCCCAAATCTCTTTTGCTATCTCAAGCCCTATCACTTTGTTGTATTCCTCCGGACTCAACGAGCTAAGTAGCACACCGGTTGCTTGAGCATTGAGATGAATTTGTCGCAGCTCATATGGTGTAAGGTTGCGTGGGTCTTGAGGATTGGTGAAACCTGCACTCACAACATTCCAAAGCTCGGGATGGATCCCAATTAGATGAATCTTCATCAAGTGCTTCCACTTAGCAAAGTTTGTCCCATCAAACATGGGCAACATGCTTGCGGGCATCGAGACAAAGGTGTTAGGAGCAACATTAGAAATGCAACTATAATCAAAGGATACACTTCCATAGGCTTTGCTGCTCTTCTTCCTTTCATGCAGCCCTCTTCTAGGGATTCTTCCACCATAATAGGTGTCATCATCATCCCCAGTCTCGGTATCGCTGCTCTCTAGCTTGGGATCATCCTTTTTGCTTCCTTTGACCTTTGGAACCTTGTTTCTTCCCTTTTCTTTTGGAACACCGTCATCTCCACCCTTGCCTGACGTGCTGCCATTTTTGACTGCCCCACTTGCAGCTGTGGGTTCGACCGTGTTGTCAACCTCAGTTTCGACTGACACTTGAATTTCACCATCACCTGGAACTTTATCACCTCCACTAGCCATTTTCCTCACGCGGTGAAGCACTTACCACGAGGTTTAGGCTTTGATACCAATTGAAAGGATCGATGTTTGGCCTAGAGGGGGGTGAATAGGCCCACAAAAAAATATTCTCACAAATAATTAACTGCCAGACTGAAGAACTTCTGCGCTCGAACACAGAACCTCTCCGGTCTGTACAGAAAAACAATAGGCGTGTGTAAAACTGCAGTGAAACACAGATCCACCAAATTTCTCAGCTTTCTTATGGTTGCAGCTTTGCTGTTCAACAGGTCCCTGCAGCTAGATAGAAGTAGGCAAGTAGATCAAAGAAGAAACAAGTATTGCAATTTGAATGTAAAGCGAGACAACAACAACAACAACAGCAAGAGTGACAAGGGATTTACTCCGAGGTTCAGCTTTGCCACCAAGGCTAGCCTACGTCCTCGTTGTTGAGGGAGCCACAAAGGCTTGGAGTCTCTTCCAACTCCGACCTCTTCTCAAGCGAATCACCAAGACTCAAGCTCGAGGTTTCCACTAAGCTTCACAAGGGTGATAAACTTCCTGGTGCTCAACCACAACCGATTGGGAGCTCCCGGGCAACCTCTAGCCGTCTAGGAGCCGACGCCCCAAGAGTAATGAACACCAACTGCAGGCTAGAGGAAGAACGAAGGCTCTCAGCTGTAAGCTCTTGCTCCAGTGCTCTCTAATCCACTCCCTAATCCAATCTCTCTCTTAGAAATCACCAAGAATGAAGAGGAGAGCTTGGGTCGCCAACAATGGAGGAAAGAGAGTTTGTTCACGGGTTGAGGATGAGTTTCGATAAGGCAGGCAACTGTTGGGGGGAAGAAGAGGACGGCATTAAATACCCCCTCACTTTCCAACCAACGGTACAGAAAGTTACAGAACTTCTCTGCGCGAACAGAGAACTTTTGCGATCGAACAGAGAAGTGCTCGGACACAGAGATTCTGTGTTGGAATACAGAACCTCTGCGGTCTGGCCAGAACAGATTTAAAAGGTAGTTCTTCTGGCTTTCTTTTGGGCTTTTGGGTTTATCTTTGATGTGGTATGAGAGCACAAGATTCCTCAGAAGCCTGCAGTTTGTGTCCCCCTTTATAGTACGGCGTATCCTATACTCAATTTCAAAAGTATAAAATAAAAGTAAGCCTTCTTTGATCCATACACCGTGTAGAAAGAATTGGGGGGTCTCACGTGATGTCATCTAATCCTTGCATATTTGTTACCTGTCTAAACTCAACAAATCTCATTAGTCCCTTAAATTTATTGCCATCAATACACCAAAACCCACTTAGGGGCTGTTGGTATAAATTAATACACACTCTACTTTATCCGCAAGCGCACAGATAAAATCTACCGATGTAGCACTTCACCGGAGTAACCCAGTTTTAATATCGAACCCAAAGGAATGGATAGCGATGAGTCTCAAGTGTATAACCCCTGAGTAATTAACAAGGACGGAGAAGCTCAAAGTATAGAGGGGATCACTAAGGCTATCTAAATCCAACTTAAGAGTGATATGTTTATTATTCTTAATGGGGAAGTTGCCATAAAAGGTCACAACAAAGTATGATTCTTTTATGCAAATGTATAATCCTACCGAGCCTACACACGGGTAAGTGGACTATAGAAGAATCAACAAGGCTATAAGAGTCACCCTTGCGAACTACCACTTCTACCGGCCTTATAGGAGGTAAATATGAGCTATCAAGTCTAAGCACCACGCTTATACTATCCAACTACTCTAACTCTAGAGCGACTAGAATTAAAGTACTCAAAAGAGAGTCATAAACCTTAAGAATAATACTAACAATAGCTCAAACTTAAATATAGATGTCGATTACCGAAACAATCGTTGAAGCAAGTCGATGAAGAACTTGAATCCACAGGTACAAGATGAAGAAGTTGATTCGACAGGCCGGAGCTTCCTCTTGATCTCTTCCTCTCTCTCTCTCTCTTCTAGTTCTAAATAAGACTAGGTTCTAATCCTACTAGAGGGGTATCTAGTCTTCTACTTGAAAGCTAACTCCTAAAGTCTCTTCTAGGGTTTCTAGTTGAAGCGTAGTCTTCTAAAGAGGACCTTCTGTCTGACCTGGGGCTCAGGGGCCTGTTTATATAGCCCTGAGGGATCAACCGTGACCATTAGATCAAACCGACTTCACGTAGGGTTGAGATTGACCCTCAAAGGCGGTGGAAGTAGCTTGCAGAAGACGGAAGCTAGAGGAGCTGGGGGGAGACCGACCGGTGGGCCCAGGGGACCGGTCGGTCCCACCTAGAAGTGAACCGGGGTGCCCCTCCTCGTGGTGTCTCTACGTGATCTCTGGAGTCTTCTGGAAGGTTCCTGACTTGGCGAATGCGTTATCTCTCGTCGGTTTCCTTCTAGGGGAAGGAATCGAGGGCTGTTTCCTGGTTTGGTCCCTGCGGATTCACAATTCACCAAAACTCGTGGAATTCATTAGTTTTAATCCCTATACTAAGGTGGAGTTTATATATTCATCCATTTTCATGGTTAATTGACCTTTAATAATAAGAGTTAATTAGTGTCAACAAGCTCCCCCACACAGACTTTTACTCGTCCTCGATAAAAGGTTGGATCATAAGATATCAAATATTTAAGCTTTTCTGTGTTTTACCATAAAACCTTTAGAAGCTGGAGAATAGAATAGTTGAAACAGATCACCCTTTTCTTTCAGCATAAGACATTGGAGTTTTTGGAATTTTGAAATAAGTCATAGCTTTCCTTCTCCTTTTGTAGTACTTCAATTCCTTACCAAAGCATTTGATTTATGTGAAGCAGTTTTATGTTACTAAGTCAATGGAGAAAAATACTATACTCTTAGATCAAGACATTTAATCTTTTTAAACTTTGTCACTCTTACTGGCATATTGCAATTAGAGGGACCATGGGCTATCTTCCTTTTTTATATATATATTTATATGTTTCTTTCTCTCCTTTTTTTTCTTTTGAGGTATGTCGGACACTTGTCCATTTTTCTTTCCTCATATTTCATACTTTTGCATAGCCCATGCCTCTAATACAATACTACTTCGGAAGAGTGAATCTTTCTTCATTTGTAAGGATCTCTATCTTCGGAGCATAATAAATTTCTCAACAAAGAACTCAGTATTTAAAGTAAACAATAATTGATTGATGTCTTTGACAGGTAACTTATTTACTACAAAAGAGAAGTGTTGCTAATCTCTTTTTAACTTTGCAAGTACAATTCTCCAATGCTCATACCTTAAGAATTGAGTTCTCATTATTCTCTATCATATTCCACAACAACTCTAGATAATATGGGTTTCTTTAAATAGAACAGTTTTTTTTTTCAGAAAAGGTGTTGTGAGATTCTATGAGTATGAGTCTATCCAAACTTCTTCCCTTTTTAATTAAAGTTCATGAATTGCAACAATATGATTTTAATTTGAACAGAAGCTTAAACATCAAAAAATAGAATGTAGTAGTTATGTACTGATCCGTGGACGAAGGAAGAGGCATGGGGGGTCCACCCCTGACCGACCGGTGGGGTCTACCAACCGGTCGGTTGGGCCTAGGGCCCAACCGTGGACTGCTTCGTGGTGCGTGATCTTGGTAATGTTATCTTCTGTTCTGTGCAGCTTTGACGATCGTTTTTCGGTAATTCTATTGTCGTCTTTTCCCCACACTTATTTTCTGTTTTCTGCTAATCACAACATGTGGAGACAAGACACATATCCAAAATAATAAAAAAGATAACTAAAACTTTATTGATATTTAAGGCACTTTTATTACACACTGAATTTAACTAAACAAAAACTCAAACCATGACTCAACCACGAGACTCTGCAAACATGAGTGCCTTATTAAACTATCGACAAACTATTCTTACTTCTCTCCCTCGAGTAGATTTCCTAGCGTAGAGGCTACACTGACGACCTTATCCTTCAAGCTAATGTGTTTAGTTACATATTCATGCATCGTATTGGCCATCTTTTTCGTAGTCTTTGCTAGCGAGGCGTATCTCTGCTTGAGCTCTAAATTATCTCTCTCAAGATCTTCAATTCTATCCCCGAGACTATCTAACTGGGTAGTCCTTTTGCATTTAGCTGTGATATTAGGAGTGGTGGGTGCCCTGGTCACTGATGAAGTGACCTTGATCTGCTCAGGGTGACCACGAACTCCCTCAAAACGCGGGCGCGGATTTTCAGATGTGTATCTTACGACAGTGGGTTCTCCAAGCTTGTTCGTCTTCAGCCCGACGAGTGTCTCATTGGGCCTAGGAGGAAGGAGCGGGATCTCTTTGGTGACGGAGAAAGTCGGAAGTCTTCTCGCCGGCACCGCTTGAGCGTAGAAAGCTTGCTGACGATGCGACGAGGTCTCTTCTGGCGGGATCGTATCAACGGGTGTAGGCGAGTCAACTAGAGCGATCTCCTTGGATGATGTTACGGTGAGGTCCTTTGATGCGGTGACGACAAGAGCCATCGAGTCGTCAGCGGGTTCGTTGAGGTCGATCCTTGGATAAGAGGCCATTAGTGCTGGTGGGAGGAGAGCTCTGTTGCTGCTGGTTTTCTAGGAGAGGTTGCAATGAATCTAGAGGCAGGCCTGGGGCTGGTTTTATAGCTGAGGAAGCTTGAATGATAGGCATGATAGGTTTGTTACGAGGGTTATCGCTTCTACGGATCAGGTTACCAGAATGGGTACGAGAAAGAGTCGGGACACGTAACGAAAGAAGGAAGAGGGCGAGGGGCCTCCAGGGCAGACCGGTCGGTCGGTCCCTCCTTGTGGGATCTCGCGGGTCCGTCGCTCGTGGTGTCTTCAAACTTGATCCTAAGCCCAGAAAATATATCCCCGATGTGCAAACTTATCGGAAAAATGACGATGGTGTAAATCTATGGGATAATGAAGAATTGGATGACATCCAACTCTTCAGGACTCTTTTCAGGATCTAGAAAAATCTTAAGACGTTGTCCGTTTACCTTGAATAACGTACCTTCGTCATTTTGAAGTGTAATGGCTCCATGTGATGAAGTGGCTACCACCGTGAAAGGTCCTTCCCATTTGCTTCGTAGTTTTCCATGCCCTAACAACTTTACCCTGGAATTAAAGAATAATACCTTGTCTCCCGGAGTGAAGTTCTTCTTCTTGATTCTCTTGTCATGCCACCTCTTTGTTCTCTCTTTGTAGATCTTTGCGTTATGATATGCTTTTTCGCGCCATTCATCTAGATCAGAGAGTTGCATTCTCCTCTTGACTCCGGCAGCTTCTAAGTCCATGTTCCATCTTTTGATTGCCCAGTGAGCTTTGAATTCTAACTCTACTGGTAAGTGACAAGTCTTTCCGTAGACGAGTTGATATGGAGACATTCCCATTGGTGTTTTGTAGGCAGTACGGTAAGCCCACAGTGCTTCAGGTAGTCTATCTTTCCATTGTGTTCCCATCTCGTCAACTGTTTTCTGCAGAATATTCTTGATTTGCTTGTTCGATGTTTCTGCTTGGCCACTTGTCTGAGGATGATAGGGAGTGGCAACATTGTGACGGATCCCATGATTCGTTAGATATTTATGAAAGCCTTTGTCAATGAAGTGGGTTCCCCCGTCACTAATTACCATCCTTGGCACTCCAAATCTTGGAAATATTATATCCTCGAACATCCTCTGAGAGTTTCTTGCATTAGCAGACTTGCATGGCACTGCTTCGACCCATTTTGAGACGTAGTCGACAGCAACTAGGATATACTCATGATTCCTTGATTTAGGGAATGGTCCCATGTAATCAATTCCCCAGACGTCGAAGAGCTCAATCTGAAGGTTGTTAGTGAGTGGCATGGCATCTCTGGTGTTGATGCTGCCGTGCCTCTGACATGACCCACACCTCCGGACGAAATCTTTTGTGTCTTGGTACATAGTTGGCCAGAAAAATCCACTTTGTCAGATCTTCGCATGTGTTCGGAATGCCCCATAATGTCCTCCATATGGTGAAGAGTGACAGCGTTCAATAATCTTGATTCCTTCTTCAGCTGGCACACATCTTCTAAGTAATCCATCAGAGCAAACTCTAAATAGATATGGATCATCCATATGTGGATCCTGCTCTCATAGATTAGCTTCTTCTTATTTGCTCCTGGTGGTACATACCCTGCAACTATAAAATTGACAATATCTGCATACCAGGGGTCAGATCTAGAGATTTGAAAGAGAATATCATCCCTGAGTGAGTCATTTATAGGCAATTCCTGTGGATTTTCAAAATACATTCTAGACAAGTGATCAGCTACAGAGTTTTCTACTCCTTTCTTATCTTTTATTTCTAAGTCAAATTCTTGGAGTAACAAAACCCATCTTATCAAGCGTGGCTTAGCATCTTTCTTAGTGAGCAGGTATTTTAGTGCAGCATGATCAGTAAAAACAATCACCTTTGATCCCACTAAATAAGATCTAAACTTGTCTATAGCAAAAACAACAACCAGAAGTTCTTTTTCTGTAGTAGCATAATTAAGTTGAGGTCCAGTTAAAGTTTTGCTGGCATAAGCGATTGCATGATGCTTTTTATCTTTATATTGTCCTAGCATAGCTCCTATAGCAAAATCACTTGCATCACACATGATCTCAAAAGGTAGAGACGCTGGAGGTTGAATGATAGGTGCAGAAGTAAGTGCTTTTTTAAGAGTGTTAAAAGATTCTAAACATGCATCATCAAATTCAAAAGGAACATCTTTGGCCAAAAGATTTGTATGTGGTCTTGCAATATATGAAAAATCTTTTATAAACCTTCGGTAAAAACCAGCATGGCCAAGAAAACTTCGGATTCCTTTGACATTAATCGGTGGAGGCAAACGTTCAATTACTTCATTTTTTGCTTTGTCTACCTCGATTCCACGTTCAGATACTAAATGACCTAGCACTATGCCTTCTTTAACCATAAAGTGACATTTTTCCCAATTAAGGACTAAGTGCTTTTCTTCACATATTTGCAAAACCTTGTCTAGATTTTCAAGACAATCATCAAAAGTTTTTCCATAAACAGAAAAGTCGTCCATGAAAACTTCCATGATTTCTTCAATCATATCAGAAAATATAGACATCATACATCTTTGAAAAGAAGCAGGTGCATTACATAATCCAAAAGACATTCGGCGATAAGCATAAGTTCCGTATGGACATGTAAAAGTGGTTTTGCTTTGATCATCTGGATGGATTGGGATTTGGTGATATCCAGAATACCCATCAAGAAAACAAAAGAAAGAGTGATTGGCTAACCGTTCTAACATTTCATCTATCAAAGGTAGCGGAAAGTGATCTTTCTTAGTTGCCTTGTTTAGTTTTCTGTAATCAATACACATTCTCCAACCAGTAACAGTTCTTTGTGGAATTAATTCGTTCTTCTCATTCTTTACCACAGTCATGCCTCCCTTTTTAGGCACAACTTGGACAGGGCTTACCCACTCACTGTGTGGCACAGGATAAATGATCCCGGCGTGCAAGAGTTTCAAAACCTCTTTCTTTACTACTTCCCTCATCGCATTGTTAAGCCTGCGTTGTGGCTCTCTGGATGGTGATATGTTAGGATCAGTAGGAATGCGATGGGTGCAGAAAGCGGGGTTGATTCCTTTTAAGTCATGGAGTGAATAGCCAAAGGCTGATTTATGCTTTTCTAAGATAGTGATCAACCTAGAAGTTTGTTCCTGAGTAAGATTATTATTTATGATTACTGGAGATTCAGGATCATTATTCAAGAAAGCATATCAAAGCCCAGAAGGTAAGGGTTTTAACTCTATGGGAGGTTTAGGAGGTTCTTCTAAGGAATCTAGAGGATCTGGATCAAGTGTGTTATCTTCTTCCTCAGTGAAGAACTGAGCATCTTCTTCATATTCGGATTCAGTTATTATTTCAAAAGATGCTTCTTTAATTTCTTCCATAGGATCTGGCTCGGGACATGATTCATTCTCAGCATTTAGAGAGTGAGTAATAGGTATGGTTCCTTTAAGATTTTTCCCAAGATGGAAGTTTAAGATCCCTAATTGTCCTTCATGAATGAGTTGCTTAAGTGGTTGGCCTATCAGCAGATTAAACTCTTTAATATCAAAAATATAGAAGCTTAAGTGAAGTGGAGTGTTATCTACTGTGACAGGCAGGACATACATGATTCCTGAACTAGGAATAACATGTCCTAAAGGGGTTTTCAATAATTTAGCTGTTGGGGTAAGTGGCATTTGTTTTAATAAATCTTGAACAAAGGTTTCAGACATAATGTTGATTCCCATAACAGGATTATAGAGAGCTTCGAAGGGTTGTTGATGGATTTGACATTGAATGTGTGTAGAAGGTGAATTTAAGCGGATTGTGTCAGTAGAAAGCTCTGATTCTTCTAACCATTCATGACTTATTATAGAGATTAATTTCTTCGTAGTCTCTTTTAGGAAAACCTTATCAGTAAGTTCTTCTAAAGACGATTTTTGATTTTGTGGTTTCCTAATTGTGTGATATTTCGAGGTATTACCAAATTCGGTAAAGTACTCATCCTCGAAATCAAAGGTGTCTCCTAAGTTTGAGGTTTCCCTCTCACTAGGAATTAAAGCTAAGGTTTGTTTATGATTAAGAATAGATATAGGATCAGCTTCAAGATTTACTTCTAGTGGTTCTTGTGGTTTAGCTTCAGGAGTAGGAGTAATTTGAGATAAGTTTTGCAACATTTCCCTTGCCTTGGAGGCTGGGGTATGTAGGAACGATCCGTTTGAAGCTAAGTTAAGGTAATTAGAAGTTTTTCTATTCAGACCATTATAAAAGTGTTGAAGCAAGACAGGGTCTGGAATAGATAAGGCTGGACCAGAGCGGACAAGATTATCAAATCTTTCCCAGACTGCAATTAGAGACTCATTATCCTCTTGGATGAAGGACAAAATCTCTAAGCGAAGACAAATAATTTTGGAGACAGGGAAGTATTCTAAGCAAAAGCTAGAGCAGAGTTCTTTCCAATCCCCATTTTTACTTGGTGCAGTTTGAAAGTACCATGTTTTGGCTTTTCTCTCTAAGGAGAATGGAAAAAGTTTCCATCTAAGGGTTTCGTCAGACATGCCTGCGATATGTAGGAACGCACAGGTTTGTTCAAACTCATTTAAATGAATATGTGGGTTTTCATCTTCTAAGCCAGAAAAAGTTTGATTCTTAACCATCTCTATCAAACATGGGCATAGCTCGTAGTTGTCTGAAAGGATAGGCTTAGCAGATTTGGGCAACTCTAAGTCTACGACAGTGTGATAGGTATACTGGTTCAGTGGAATGGAATTCGTGGAGCTAGTGGTTGGCTCTGAGAAATCCATATAAAAAGATAAGATAAAAGCAAAGGCAAAGCAAAGTAAAATATAAAGGTAAAAATAAAGGTATAAAAGTATAATACAAGGTTATACTCAAGACGTAAAATGATCTACCGTTCCCCGGCAACGGCGCCAGAAATGCTTGTTGGTATAAATTAATGCACACTCTACTTTATCCGCAAGCGCACAGATAAAATCTACCGATGTAGCACTTCACCGGAGTAACCCAGTTTTAATATCGAACCCAAAGGAACGGATAGCGATGAGTCTCAAGTGTATAACCCCTGAGTAATTAACAAGGACGGAGAAGCTCAAAGTATAGAGGGGATCACTAAGGCTATCTAAATCCAACTTAAGAGTGATATGTTTATTATTCTTAATGGGGAAGTTGTCATAAAAGGTCACAACAAAGTATGATTCTTTTATGCAAATGCATAATCCTACCGAGCCTACACACGGGTAAGTGGACTATAGAAGAATCAACAAGGCTATAAGAGTCACCCTTGCGAACTACCACTTCTACCGGCGTTATAGGAGGTAAATATGAGCTATCAAGTCTAAGCACCACGCTTATACTATCCAACTACTCTAACTCTAGAGCGACTAGAATTAAAGTACTCAAAAGAGAGTCATAAACCTTAAGAATAATAAGAACAATAGCTCAAACTTAAATATAGATGTCGATTACTGAAACAATCGTTGAAGCAAGTCGATGAAGAACTTGAATCCACAGGTACAAGATGAAGAAGTTGATCCGACAGGCCGGAGCTTCCTCTTGATCTCTTCCTCTCTCTCTCTTCTAGTTCTAAATAAGACTAGGTTCTAATCCTACTAGAGGGGTATCTAGTCTTCTACTTGAAAGCTAACTCCTGAAGTCTCTTCTAGGGTTTCTAGTTGAAGCGTAGTCTTCTAAAGAGGGACCTTCTGTCTGACCTGGGGCTCAGGGGCCTCTTTATATAGCCCTGAGGGATCAACCGCGACCATTAGATCCAACCGACTTCACGTAGGGCTGAGATTGATCCTCAAAGGCGGTGGAAGTAGCTTGCAGAAGACGGAAGCCAGAGGAGCCGGGGGGAGACCGACCGGTGGGCCCAGGGGACCGGTCGGTCCCACCTGGAAGTGAACCGGGGTGCCCCTCCTCGTGGTGTCTCTACGTGATCTCTGGAGTCTTCTGGAAGGTTCCTGGCTTGGCGAATGCGTTATCTCCCGTCGGTTTCCTTCTAGGAGAAGGAATCGAGGGTTGTTTCCTGGTTTGGTCCCTGCGGATTCACAATTCACCAAAACTCGTGAAATTCATTAGTTTTAATCCCTATACTAAGGTGGAGTTTATATATTCATCCATTTTCATGCTTAATTGACCTTTAATAATAAGAGTTAATTAGTGTCAATAGGGGCTTAGATGTTCTTTCAAATACCTATCCATTGACATGTTTTCTAATCACCAGTTAAGATTAATTAGAAAAGAAACCTCGCTTTGGTACCACTTGTAGGATTTATTCACTCAAAGATAGGCAATCAGAGGGGGGTGAATGATTGCGGAAGCCAAAAACTAATTTTAAAAACTCCCCCTTAAAGACAAAACCAGAATACACGTTGTTTTATTTATGGGCAGAACACTGCACCTCCACTAAAAATAATGTCGACTGAAAACCGTAGCTCCAAATAATCTCAAAAATTATCACAATAAAATAACTTAAATTTGTGAACTAACCCAACTAGAATCACGTCAATCGGAGGTCTAGAACTCGTGATATAAAATAAACAATGTCGATGTATCTGGTAGTGACGAGAATTGGTCCAGCTCTATTTTTGTGACTATGCAAAATTTATTAAAGCTTATACAATGATACTTTTCATATTTCTAGCATAATGCACTGGCACAATTCAGATCGAACAAAGGACTTGTCTAAACTTGCAAACAAGATATGAATCTAGAATAAAAAGCTAGACATGTAAATCAAGAAGCTGATCTGTAGAACAAGATTAACAACACATTGATATGAGAGAAATGAACTTCATTACTCTGATAATGTGTTCACAAGATGCAACTTACAAGCATCTACAAAAAGATTCTACACAAAATCTTGAAGCACTAAAAATAATCACTGGCTAAACCAAAGCATGCACTGCCTCTCTTTTCTGTGGCGCCGCACTCGCCTGCTTCTTCTTTTCTCTCTCGACCGATGGCTCAACATGCACACCTCAGTCTCCTTTTATAGATGGCAAGAACCACATGCACGCCATCAGAAACCATGCAACACTAGGATCAAGTTTGAACCCGCCACGGTCCTCCTTCAATCACGTAGATGTCTACTCAGATCGGCCAACACCAGCCAAGCACTAAAATGAACTTACATGCAATGGTTTGCATGCCTCCCTGACCAAATCTTGCGGAGCCAACCACACCACCTGGTAAACTCATGCAGCACCACACGCATGCACATCCAACTCTTCTCAACTTCTATCACAACCATGCGCTCCCATGTACTCCCTACACGTTCACGTGTCATCCATCATCTCCGTAGCCCGTACATCTCTATGTACGTCTCATGGAGTGATCATCTTCACATGCAATGTTGCCTGAACATCTCGCATGACATCCTTGACCGACGGGACCTCAGTTCCTCCCTGAACTTAGTCCCGAAACCTCAGTTCCTCCTGAACCTAGTTCCAGTCCGTCATCAGCCATGTTCCGCCTTAAGCAACACCTGCACATAAACGAACACGCAAATCTGTCCGAGCACAAGTCCTTGACTTGACTCAAGTCAATCTGCACAACACCTCGCACGAGCATGTCATGCAACAATACCAAATCGCTATGCTATCACAAGCATAAATAAGTAGCGCATGCATATCGCCCTATGTTATAATTCAATTCACTTTGCAATGCCAATTTCATATCATCCCAATTTTTCATCATATGATCTCACACTAAGAACCCCGTGCTACATTCTAAGACCAAACACATAGATGTGCGCTTTCATTTTCTGCGAGACCACTATGAGAAGGGTGATATCAACCTTAGGCATGCTGACACACATAATCAGTTGGCCGATATCTTTACCAAGCCTTTAGACCAACCAACCTTTGCTAGGTTGAGAGGTGAGCTTGGTGTGTGTTTCCCATTTTAGATGTGGGATCACTTTGTTGTATCATATGATGTATATTCTAGGTTCATTCATAGCTTTTTTGCATTTGCATCTATTTCATACTTGCATTTTGAGCTTCAATTATATCCTGTCTAGATTGATACTATGCTCTGTTTACACATGCTTGTATGATACTTAGATTATGCAGTTTAAGCTCCTTATGATCATGTGACTTAACTTGATGAGCTAAGTATAGATTTTGCAATGATGAACTTGTCTAATAACTGTCAAATCATAAAATAGTTCACCATTTGCTTTGACAACTAGTATGAGTAGGCTATGTCATTCTTGAGCTTGCTTTGCTATACTAGGTTGCTATGTCTCTAGCTTGGAGTTAAATCGCTTTCATTGTATAAACTCCGATATGCTAAATGCTAAAATCTGAAAACCAAGCTAAGAGATAATGAAAAGATCGAGGTGGGATTGCACTACAACACCTCACTGTATCGAGACTGCTTCTCTTTGCACTTTGGGATGAACTTGAGCAGTGTAGTGTATGACCAAAACCATTGCCTTAAGCTTGTGATAGTCTTTTGACTTAGGCTTCGCTTGGTTGAAAAGTAAGGCTTTGTGGTGCTTTCAACCCCTCGCACTCACTTGACATGTATAACTCTTGTAAACATTGCTTGATTCAAAAAGAAATGAGTTGTATATGGCTTGCTGATTGACACTTGCAATGAGGTAGTTTACTGGTGTAGTTTTGTTAGCTCTAGTGATGACATGTCTATTTACATGCTAGATGCTATTTCTATGGTGTAGTTTTGTGCTTAAATTCAAATCTAAAACTACTTTGCCGATCTTGTTTAGTTATATGATCATGATGAGCTTCTACTAGCATTAGGGCTCTTTTACTTTCTCACTTGTGCAAATAGAGCATTTTATCACTCTAGATAACATATATTTGAAGCTTTTGCATTCATTTTGTTTCAGGCTCCCATGTTCATTCTTGATATGTGCATTATCAACTAAGGGGGAGAAATTTGACAAATCATAACTTGTTGTGATGCATTCTTCGAGGGGGAGTTTTTTTGTGCTTGTGTCTAGGGGGAGTTTGCTCGCTTTGCGACTAGTTAAGTTTTTTTAGCTTGAGTGTTTTCATTTGGATCGGAGCGGTTTGGAGCTAGTTGTTTTTGGCTTGTGTTGCTCTGATCTTCTCGCTAGTGGTGTTGAGCTTGTTCTGCCTCTTCTTGAGGGCTAGCTTTGCTTTGCTTGGTTGCGTCGAGCCGTTGCCCATGTCTTTGGGAACCAAGCTGTCTTGCTCACTCCATTTGACCTTTTTTGGCTTTGCTTCACTCTTGGTCATTTGGATGAGTTCTCTTCATTCTACCTTCTTTTTATTTTCTTTTTACTCTATATGATTTGTTGTGGTAGTTGACAATGCACTCATCAAGGGGGAGATTGCGAATGCATAGGCTGTGATCTGGGTCTTGTGATGAGTGATTGTCAACAGGTTTGATGTGCATGTTCTTTGGCTTGTGTTGTGCAGGTGTTGAGCTCGGAGACGGTGATCAATGGCAAGGTGAAGGTCAAGTGCTGGAGTGCCGTGCCGATGGACCAAGGGCGGACTCAGACTTGGACTGACGGACCGGTGGCCGGAGGATCAGCCGTGGTGGCTGACAGCCTGGGACGACTTGCGGGATACGATGTGGTTTGGGTCGTGGACCGGAGGACATGTGTCGGTGGACGAGGTGCATGGGCGGTGCATCCCTCTACGGCTTCGGTTCGGTGGTTGAGCCACAGAAAAACCACCGGCTCGCCGGTTTCTGAGTTTAGGCCTCAAAACTCGGGCTGAGGACGGTTTCCAAGTTTGGGCCTCAAAACCTGGGTGCTGGCAGGTTTCCGAGTTTGGGCCACAAAACTGGGGGTGGACGGTTTACTGGTTTGGGCCTCAAAACCAGTGGCAGAGTTCACGAGGTGGACGTCCAGGGCAGCGACGACACGTGGCCGCATCGGGTGAGGTCGCGTCGAGGCGAAGCTACCGGATGTGCGGACGTGGCCGTCGGATCGACTACACTTCGAGCTGGTCCAGAATAACCTTAGGGTTTAGCTGGTTCGCTCATTATCAGTAGGGGTAGAAGGGGAATAATTTATTAGACTATATATGGAGAGGCAACCCCTCCCTCCAACCTATCTTAGTCATTTGTAGTTTTTATTCTAGGTTTTCCTGCTTCTCATACCTCTGTTGTAGCTGAGATCCACAGAGTGCCACAATACCTCTGTGATTTTGAGACCTTCAGGAAACGGGACCGTAATCTCGTTGTCTCCTCGTGGGGACGATTTTCGGCTGACAATTGAGGCTGTGATTCGCCTTCTTGTTGTGTTCTTCGCATTTTGCTTTTCTCCTCAATTTTTCTGTCGCTCGATCTCCCTCTACGTTGAGTCATTTTCGAATCCATTTAATCCTACTTATTCTTTGCTGTGAGGAGATCATTTTCGCCAAAGGAATTTAACTCTAACCTCACGAACAAGTAGATCGGGTCGATTCAAGTTTCGAGATGACTTTTCGGTTCTTGCACCCACTTCTTCGATTTCCCAGAGTTTGAGTCGATTTGAGCGGTTGATTTTCTTGGATTAGTCTTCTAACTACATAGAGATCATTTTCTCCAATTTTGGAATCGAGTGATTTCGATTTGGTTTGGATTTGAAAGGATTTGGGTGAGAGGCGAATTTTGTTGCCCTCACTGGACGTCCATGGATAGTCCGCCGCAGGGGTCCCGGACTGTCTGGGCATCGGGATCCGACCGGTTCAGTGGTTGTGTGCTCCGTGCTGTTTTGGTTCGAAGTGCCGGTGGACAGTCCGCCGTTGAGGGTCGCGGACAGTCCGGGCGCGAGCAGTGCGTGTTCAGCAGCTTTGCTGTTTTTCCGTTTTGGCCGGCGGACAGTCCGCCAGGGAGCCGCAGACAGTCCACCCATGATGCAGACAGTCCAGGACTGGCGATACGGACAGTCCGGGAACCAGCAGTCTCGCATAACCTTGCGCGTTTACTCTCCCGATTTTTCCGCTTGGTTTCCGGACTTCCCGTTTGTTCCTAGAGTTCACCAAGGAACCTCTCTAGCTATCTTTGTTACGCGTTGGCATAGGTATTTAGAGAAATCTCGACGTAGCCTCTCATCTATGCTTCGAGGTTTGGTTTTTGAGTGGTGTCTCAACTCTAGGTTTGTGAGTTTTGGTTTGGTCTCTTTCATAGTGCCTCGCTGTGATCCTAGGGATCATCCACCCTCTTTCCGAGGGTCGTGGGCGTCACGTTCTTGCTCGAAGCTTTTGAGGTTGAATTTTTAGGACAGAGACCTAAATTTATGAGAAGAAATTTTTAGGCTCCCATTCACCCCTCTCTAGTCGCCTCTGGTTTGCCTTGTCGGTCCTTCGTTCACCTTCACCGGCGACCGCCGCTGTCGCATCGGTTGGTTCATGGCCAGAGTGGTTCCTCTGGTTCTTGCTGCAGCCGCCACCGCTGCCGTCACATGCGCCTTGGCATGCTGCTTGTGTTCGAGCACGGCACTTTTATGTGAGAGGCGAATTTCGTTGCCCTCACTGGTCTCTCTTCTCGTCAAAAAAAAAAAAGTACAGGTCTCTCACGATGAAGCTGAAGCTTTATTTATGTCATATGGATATGAATGTGATATATATTGTGTTCTGTGTGATGGAATATGAATATGTGATATATATTGTGTTTTTTGCAGAAAATTGATAAAATAAAAAAAATTGAATTTTTTCTAGCTTTATCGAGTGTCACATTCGGCAAAGATGCCATGAAACTCGACAAATAAAGCTGGGAAAATTACCCTAGCTCGGTCTCTTTATTTGCCGAGTGTCGGACACCTGGCACTCGGCAAAGACGGCCTCTTTGCCGAGTACCGTTTCACGTGACACTCGGCAAAGAGCAAGTACCGGTCCACGTGGCACTCGACAAAGACGCCATTTTTGTCGAGTGCTAGTCTACGTCAGCACTCGGCAAAGAAGCCGTCAGTTGACGGTTGCCGTTTTCTTTGCCGAATTGTGACCTAACACTCGGCGAAGGCTTTGCCGAGTACCCGATAAATGGCACTCGGCAAAGAAATCTTTGTTGTTAGTTTCTTTGTCGAGTGTCATTTGCTGAGTGCGGCATTCGGCAAAGCCTTCGCCAAATGCGAGAGGCTCTTCGGCGAGTGCTGTCAGCACTCAGTAAAGTCGCCGTACCCTGAAGTGAATGTACGTGGCAATTGATGGGGCGTCATTCAGAGATGGTGGAGCATATATATAGTTGCGAGATTGTGGTTATTTGCAGTTGCCACCCAGCACCCACGATGGCTGTCCCTCTACCACCTCTAGGTTTGACGAGTCGCGTCCTGGTAGCAATAATCCACTGCTGGGTGGCCGCAATCGCCCCGGCGTGGTGCAGTAGCTCCCTCGACCGGGGCGGTGATGATGTCATCGGCTTCAGATTCCCGTCGACGGAGGGTCCGCAGTACGACGGCAGCGAGTTTAAGTTCTCGTGGGATGCCGGCGTACTCGGCCGTGCTCTCCACCTCACCGCCGACGATGTCTACGAACCGCCTGTCGAATACTCTCGAGACGCGAACACGAAGACGAGGTCAGCCGGACACGTCAGCCTCTCACAAGGTATCCCCCTCGCCCTCGAATCGAAATACTTCGACTACGACGACGGGCGGCTGTGGTCGGTGTCGTCGCAGGAGGCGTCCTTCAACACTAGCTTCACCATGAGCGTCAGGCGGCCGCACGGGCACGGCCTCGTCAAGTCTGACGACGGCGGCGGCCTTCTATTTGAGGTGGTGCCCCAGCCCGACGACGAACGCAGCTGGGATGGCCTTGACAGGGCCATTTACTTCCCCTTGTTTACCACGGCCAGCGGCAGCAGCAACATCTCCGTTGAGATCGGCAAGCTCGAGTACTATTACCTTCAGGGGATGTTCGGTCTGTACGTCTCCATAGTGCCGCCGGCCCCGACGACGACGACCACGCCGGCGAACTACACTGTGTGGATAGATTACGACGCCACGGGGCACAACCTTTCAGTGTATGTCGACGACGAAGGGAAAGCAAAACCAGGACAAGCCACGCTTCGTTGCCCCCTCAGCATCATCGCCGTCGTCAGCAGAGTCGTCAGGAGTAGGCGGTGGGGATGGCACAACGGATCCCCAGATGGTGGTTCCAAGTTTGGTCTATTCGCCTCCAAGAACAGGCTGTCGCCGTCGTGCCAGCCGGTGGTGTATAGCTGGAATCTGACGGTGGACAGGCTCTCGTACATATCCACCTCCACAGACGCCCGCCGCCGTCGTAAACGATGGTTCAGGAGGGCAAGAGTGATTTCTTATTTGGTTCTCGCGGCAAGTGCTGCTGCAGCTGTGGTTTTCTTGGGTGCATGGTGTCTGGTGTCAAGGTACAGGTCTCTCGCGATGAAGCTGAAGCTTTCCAAGGCCATGCGCCGGCTGCCCGGAATTCCCAGGGAGTTCGGGTACGCCGCCGTCAGGAAGGCCACCAGGAACTTCCACGACAGCATGAGGCTCGGCAGCGGAGGCTTCGGTGCCGTCTACAAGGGCGCCATGATTGCCACCTGCGACGGAGACGACGTCGACGGCCGGCCCCGCCGGCAGCGGCTTCGCTACGTCGAGGTCGCCGTCAAGAAGTTCACGCGCAAGGAGAACATGAGCAGCAGCTACGACGACTTCCTCGCCGAGGTCGCCGTCATCAATCGCCTCCGGCACAGGAATATCGTCCCACTCATAGGTACGCGTACGTCCTCTCGTCGGTCCACACGCTTGCACCAATTCAGTTGTTCTAGGCGCGCCAATGCTGACTGACTTTTGACTTCTCTGCACTACTTGTCTTGGACTCGATCGGCCACTTCCACCGCTGCAACATGTACGTGTTGTTATGTTTGGTCCTAACTTTTTCTTAAAAAAAAAAAACTATATATGTTAGGTGCTAATCTAACAACTCGTTAATTTTAAAAGTTTCTAGGAACTGAAATTTTTCATACTTGCTTGTTATTTAAAGATCTCATAGCTAGACCTGTTTAATTCAATACTATAAGTCAATATGCAATTATTACCTCCGTTTTCCTAACATTTGTGATTTCAGTCTATTTCTACGTACTATATGGTACGCGAGTTATATATGTTCTGTGTCTTTATAGTCAAGAAGACTCAATCCCCAGTATTATCTTTTACTATACTAACTGATTTTATTGCACGACCCGCCAAGATTTGTCTGTTTTATTTCCATTGCACAAATAAGGGTAAATTATACCGATCATCCCCAAGCTATTATGCTATTCTTCCACAGATTCTTAACCTGTAAAATTACATATTTGGGTCCCGTAAGTGTTTAAGTACCTCTTCCAATCCTGATCCAAAATAGATATGCCCTAGTCAATTAGATAACATAGCGCGCGCTAGCATGGACCACCCGACAAGTGGGTTCACAACCCACAATTACATGGGTGGTCCTTTAACTATTATGTCGGGTATCGATATTAGGGATACTCAACCAAGGACACTAAATAACGTGCTAAACACTAATCCCCCAAGGACCCTGTTCATTATTTGCCTCGCCCGACCTGACCGCAAGGCCTCGGATGCTCCTGAGTCATCGAGAGCAATTCTCCGCTTCGCCTGATCTGACCACAAGGCCTCGGACGCTCCTGAGTCATCGGGAGCAATTCTCTGCCTTGCCCGATCCCCGTGATGTTAGCATGGCCGCATGGGTGCGCCCGACCCTCTTGGCACACTTCTGCCTCGTCTGAGAGCGGCGCAGGCCCTCGGGCGCAACTAGGAGCCGTGTGGGCCCCACCACGTCGTCCACTCCTACAAATTCAAAGCGCACGACCAAGAACAGTGTACGGAGGCATGGGGGACCATGTAGTACGACTTGATACGACCGCAGTCTCTCCACCCATGACCAGGCGCTACGCCGCTATAGCCAACGGAGGTTGTGTTTACTGTGTGACCAACTCCCCTCTCTACGGGAATACAGGGACGTGCGCAGCCCATCCCCGGCGTACCACGGGTACACTGACCAGCACACCCAAGATGTGTGGCACCAGTGGATGGAGAGGTCACGACTCGACGACCATTAACTCCGCGTTATAGGGTCGGCCCATTCCGTCAGACGAGGAGGAAGGCGATGGACTTTCCGTGCCCCCCTTCTCCCTCTTTTTTCTTTGTTCCTTTCATCTTCTAGCTTCTGCAACCAATGTAACCTTCATATTATTCCTTCATCTATAAAAAGAAACGGAGGGCCCTGTGTAGGGCATCGAGCAACTCGACTCAGCTCAACTAATAGATCCATTCGCACACCCACGCGCGCGCACACACACATACACACACGCCAAACCTGCACACACACCAGAGACCTAAGAGCTCCTCCCTCTCACGCCCGCTTGTTCCCCCTACTGCAAGCACCCCTTGTGCAAGGCAACACGAGCCGCCTCATCCACTGGATGTAGGGCCTTTCTCACTTGAACCAGTATTCATCCTTATGTCTGCTTTGCACACCATCTGATCCTTGACGTGCAGTTACAAATTTACTCATCGATTAGTCTAGATCGCCATTCTACACACCGATAATATTTGGCGCACCAGGTAGGGACCCTCTACGTGTCACGATCTACATCACCAGGCTTCGAATGTTCGGTCACCCCCTTCTTCAACGTCCTCGGAAGATGAAGGCGGAGAAGAATTACTTCCAAAGGGTGAAGTTCGGAGGGATCTCGATGTAGCCCTCGCATAGCGCGATGAATATCGCCGCCTACAGGACCGAGTTGGGATTCATATTCTACAGCTCAAGCTTGTAATAGTGGAGCAGCCCTGAAAGAACTTGCTCATAGAAACCCTGAACCACCACTAGTGAAAGTACAAGAAGCTAACGACGTAGCCAACAAGGGGGTTCGGCGTATCCTCATTGTCGAGGATGATCCACTCTGGCTGCACGGTGTCAGCCGACTAGGGACAGAGGAGTCCAATTCGGATGAGCTTTGGCACCTCCCTGATGGTGAAGTTTGACAGAGGCCATGACTCCATCGAGGAGGATGAGAGGACTCGATGACAATGGCGGTGGCGGAGGGGGGGTAGGGGTGAGCTCTCTTTTTCTTGTGTGCTTGGGCGAACAGGAAGGCAAGAAGGCGAAAGGGCGGAGCAAGCAAGGAGCGTGCAGCCGAAGGAGCCCTCTCCATCATAAAAAGGGGGAGGACGGAGCGATCCAGACAGCTCGCATTTAATGCAATCCCAGGTATGTCGCATCACGCCCCTGAATATTTTGGTAAACGCACATATGCCTCCTGTGAAAATGTCCCATCGCACCATGTTGTCTGCCTCGCGCACCACGTCTGTTGTTATCCCAACACCTTCGTAGGGCTCCAGCGTATCCCCCAACGGTGGGACATGAGCCTCAGCAGGTGCAAACAGGATACAGAGGTATACACGCTCTTGTGGCCCACTTATACCGTCTAGAGGTTCGAAGGCTGGCCTCCCGAGGGGGGGTCTGACAACCACCTCATAACACCTAGAGTCAGGGATGGCAAGGGATTGACACACTAGGAGCCAGTACCCAAGTGCGCGAGCGCCAAGGGCATCTCGATCCATTTTTTAGTCCCGATCGGTAATTGGTCCATGGTATCCCTCGAAGGGAGGCAACGAGCCCTCGGGACCGGTTGAACAGACTCGAGAACTATATGGACCAACCATCGAGAATCTGGAGTGCGCCACTAGCTTGCCATGAGCTAGGGCTCTGCAAACGAGAACTGGGCCTCCACTCAAACCAACCCGTTAACAACTCATCGAGCACCATGGTTATCCAACGAGGATAGCAAGGCACGGCTCACCCCCTTTATTTCACAAAGAAATGTACGAGGGTCAATGATCTAAAGTCGAGAGGCCTCCTGATCTAACCCCTTCAATGAGCGGGTGCTCGAGGCTGCGCTCGCACCCCGACCCAACCAACGGTCCCACCTCTGTGATGAGCAAGGGACTCGGGGGCTACGCCTATGCCCCGACCCACCGAATGACCATTTGAAAGAGAACCACACCCGAGAACAACAAGGACCACCCCGCTCGATTCAAGCCCTTGAAGGGGTACCTTACCCCTCCAAGGCCTCGGGGGATACACCCGTCGGGTGCGCTCGCGCACACCCACCGGAAGACTTCCCTTAAAAACACATGGCACCGGCCAGCCATACACCATCGTCTTCAAGCCTCTGGAGTAGTGCCTCACTCCTCACAGGCTGAGGGCTACTATCGGGTATCGATTTCATGGATACCCATCCAAGGACAATAAACGATGCACTAAACACTAATCCCCCAAGGACCCTGTCCATTCTCCACCATGCCTGACTTGGTCGTAAGGCCTCGGGCGCTCCTGAGTTGTCGGGAGCAATTTTCTGCCTCGCTCGACCCGGCCAGCCACAAGGCCTCGAGCGCTCCTGAATCATCAGGAGAAATTCTCCGACTCGCCCGACCCCCGTAATGTCAACATGGGTGCGCTCGACGCCCTCGGCACACTCCTCAGTACACTTCTGACTCGCCTAAGGGCGGCGTAGGCCCTCAGGTGCAACTGGGAGCCATGTGCGCCCCCACCACGTCGCCCCACTCCTATAAATTCAACGCGCATGACCAGAAATAGTGTACGGAGGCATGAGGGACCATGCAGTACGAGTCGATACAACTGCGGTCACTCCGCTCATGACCAGACGCTATGTCGTTATAGCAACAGGGGGTTGCGTCCACTGTGTGACCAAGTCCCCTCCTCTACGGGAATGCAGGGAAGTGCGCAGCCATCCACGGTGTACCACGGGTACACTGACTGGCATACCCATGACGCATGGCACCAATGGATGGAGAGGCCATGACTCGACAACCATTGACTCCGCGCTACAGGGTCAGCCCATTCCGCCAGACGAGGAGGAAGGTGACGGATTTCCCGAGCCCCCTTCTCCCTCTTTTTTCTTTGTTCTTTTCCTCTTTTAGCTTCTGCAGCCAATGTAACCTTCGTATTATTCCTTCGTTTATAAAAGGGAGCGGAGGTCCCTGTGTAGGGCATCAAGCAACTCAACTCAGCTCAACTAGATCCATTTGCACACCCACACACACCGAACCTGCATACACACTTGAGAGACCTGGGAGCTCCTCCCTCTCACGCCTGCTTGTACTCCCTACTCCAAGCACCACTGGTGCAAGGCAACACGAGCCGCCTTATCCACTGGACGTAGAGTCTTTTTTGCCCGAACCGGTATATATTATTGTGTCCGTTTTGCACACCATTCGGGCCTTGACGCGCAGTTACAAATTTACTCGCCGGTTAGTCTAGATCACCGTGACTACCATCTAGATTTTGAAACTATGAAATTACATTTTCTTTGAAACCATCATCTATTTAAATCCCTAAATCCAAGTCTACAACAACCTCTTCACACTTCGTTCATCCCCGCCCGATCGTTCAATAGCTTTCTAGAACAACCTCCTTGTTATCGCTTCTCATCAATCAGTATGCATGGTTGGATGGAACCGGCTAGGTCAAACATTGTTGTTAGACTATCTGCAGTGGCATCCTCTATCTCATCCTGCAAACTCATATAGCCTAAAAAAAGGCCTCTAGCAAAAACTATAAAAGGCTACGCCATTTTACAGGAGCAGCGTGCGTCCGCTATTCTGAGCATAATAGCGTCCGTCTGCTACCGGCCTGTCAACCCACACATGGGAGAGAGAGCATGCGTGGGACTGGGAGGCAGGAGCGGGAGAGAGAGCATGGGTGGCATTCGGCAGCCGGCCCCACTGTTTCGTGTAACTAAAAAATGTTATAACTCACAAATCAAAACACTAAATTAAATTCTGATTACACCATTAATTTTGTTTCAATAAATACTTTAAAACAAGATCTTATGTGGATATATTTAGATAAAATTTATAGAGAATGACAAGTGGGATCGCTATTAATAGTTGAAATAGAGTATAAGATATAGAGGATGATGGGTGCGGAAGAAACGTATATAGAGGAGAGAATCTTGATAACCAGATATATAGAGGATGAAAATAGAGGATCATGAGTGCGGATAGTGTTATGTGTCTTAGAGCATCTCCAAGAGTTTGCCAAAATTTACTTGGCAAACCTTGTGCTTTGGCAAGTTACTAAAATATATTTGGCAAGTCAAAATTTATTCTCTCTCTAAGAGTTTATTATTTGTACTTGTTAAAATTAAAATTTAGGCCTATAAATAAAGTTAAGCAGAAAGCCCGAGGCCCGATGGCATGGCCCAAAACCCGGGAATTCGGCCCGGCCCAGGAGCTACCGGGCCCAGGCCAGCCCGAAGCCCGCAACGGACCGGGCCTAGGCCGCGCCCTCGGCCTGCGGGCTGGCCCGGCCCAGTATATATATATAATATTTATTTATGTAAAAAAATTACTGGCGGGCCTGGTGGGCCCGCAGGCCTTTGGGTCGTCCCGAGTCCCGATCGGATCGGACCTAGGCTGATGGTGCGGCCGGATGGCCTGACTCGGCCCGGCCCGGTGGGCCGCCGTGCCTTGGTCGACCAGTCCGATCGGGCTACCCACGAACCTCTTTTACCAAGCTGATCCGAAAGATAGCAACTTGCTAAAGATAGCAAATTTAGGCCTTCGGATGACAACTTGACAAAGATAGCAACCTCTTTTACCAAGCTGTTGGAGGGTGAATTTTTATGTTTTGCCAAAAAAACAAAGGATGATAAGTTGATTTGAGGAATTCTTGGAGATGCTCTTAGCTCGTCCATTACGGTGGTGAGAAGCATCTAGCCACCAACCACATGGTGCCATAACCTTGAACATGGTACTGATCAGCTTCTCGTAGTCACAGCGTTGATGTGCGACACATGCAACCTTGATGTACTTGAACATGCCCTTCTAGGACCGGGCATGCGCAGGTGGCTGATTTGGACGGGAGGATTATAGTATATTTTAATAGATTATTAGGGTCCTAACAGGTTAGTCGTAATTATGAAGGCCTAGATGAGAATCACATGCATTATTAGTAAGAGTTTAGGGATCACTGGAGCGTAATTATGAGCTGCGGCCTCATGTATCAGTTTTACGTTAAAGCACCATATTAGCTAATAAAGTCCTTTTGTATTTTGCGAGATCCAGTTATATAGACTGTTATAGTTGTCTTGTGTTTTGGACCGAGATTGAGAGATACAGTACTACAATGATCTAAATATTTAATTTAGTAGTTTAGGGTCCTAGCTAGATTACAACATATATATATATATAATACTTTAGGGACCCAAAGTGCAATTTATATTCCAAAAAATATAAATGTCTAATAATGCAAAAAGAAGTAGTGGTGAAATCCAAATGTATGTATGTTTCAGGCTGGTGTTACGAGAACGGAGAGCTCCTTCTCATCTACCAGTACATGCCCAACGGCAGCCTGGACCAACACCTCTTCCGCGAGAAACGCCACCAGCAGCAGCTTCCAATCCTCCAATGGCAGACACGCTACGATGTGATCAGGGACGTCGCCGCCGGCCTCCACTACGTCCACCATGAGTACGAGCGCGCCGTGCTCCACCGCGACATCAAGGCCAGCAACATCATGCTCGACGCCGACTTCCGCGGCCGCCTCGGCGACTTCGGCCTCGCCCGCGTGGTGGCCTTGGACAAGACCTCCTTCACCGACATGGGCGTCGCCGGCACCTGGGGCTTCATCGCGCCGGAGTACGCCGTCAGCCACAAGGCCACGCGCCAGACCGACGTGTACGCGTTTGGGGTGCTCGTCCTCGAGGTGGTCACCGGCAAGAGGTCGCTCGTCGGTGCCCCGGCGGATTCCGAGTTCCCGCAGCTGCTCATTGACTGGGTCTGGTGGCTCCACGGCGAGGGAAGGCTGCTCGAAGCCGTGGAGGACGAGCTCACCGCCATGGCAGATTTTAGTCCAGAAAACGCCACCAGGTTGCTGCTGCTGGGTTTGGCGTGCAGCGACCCCAACCCGTCGGAAAGACCGGCCATGGATCAGGTGGTGCAGGTCATCGCCAAGTCGGTGCCGCCGCCGGCAGTGCCTCCAGTGAAGCCGGCTTTCGTTTGGCCGCCGGAAGGAGAGCAGCTGCTGATGCTCTCGGACGATAATGCCGGTGATGACGACGACGACGATTTTGTGGAGTCGGATCATCGTGATTCTGACAGGAGGCACTCGGAGGAGACGGAGCACCATCATAGCTGGGGGGCCACGGGCATCAAGCCATCATCAGAGATCACCCAGCGCAAGTCCCGTAATATTGTTGAGACGAACATCAGTCAGGACATTGAAAAATGCGTGTAAGCAGTTAAGCACACTAGGAAATGTTGTGCACTTATAATTCCGTTTATTCCAAGGTAACATTTCCACAATAATGTGAGTATATATTTGAGGAGGCTGTTCGAGGATTTGTTAACCTTCTTCCATTTGGTGGAAGAAGAGCTGAGGGTGTACTTGTTGTTTTTCATCCAAACCTAGTCAGTCTTAGTACTTGAGCATTCACACGTGTTTTCTTTTTTTTTGAGAGCACCAATGTGTTGACAACCAAAATTGGTTATCTTGTGAAGTTGTCAAAATGTGAAACGGACTTTACCATTGCATTCCTCTCATCGAGATGGACAAAAAAACATATATGGAACGTCCAATTTGGAGTCCGGATGGAAGAGTTATGACCTAAGACAGATGACTTACTGTCAGAAGTTCCGACCCAAGTCGGAAGTTCTAACCAGCTCAGAAGTTCTGACCCGAGTCGGCCTCGGAACTTCCAGAAAATCTGATAAAAACCTCTGTTCGGATCTTGCCTTTTGGATTCCGATCCGAACTATTCCAAACTCATGGGAAACTTGGAAAATAAGGCTTGAAAGGGTTTCCTACTAGGATAAGACCACCCTCTCTATATATATGAGAGGATCATGGTCGATTGAGATCTCATCTATCCAATAGTCAAAAACACATCTGTTACTTTTGTCTTCTATCCCAAGCTATTCCAAATCCCTAGTGTTTCGCGCGTCTCTCGACAAGATTCGTTGGTGTTCTAGGTAGCCTTGCTGACCCTAGAACACACCCACCGTGCGTCTCCCTGACGAGTCTTCCCGGGAGGCGTTCGTGGGTTTATCACGCGAAGAACGAGCATCTGATCGGTTTCGTTGACCTGCTGGTCGGTTTCGCCGTTGGGATCTCCCTTCGCCGTGTGTTAGGCCGTGTGCGGCCTCTGGGTGATCTAGCCTCTATTGGTGTGTGACCCGAATCGGCGTCAACACACTTTTTGGCGACTCCACTGGTGACGAAAGCAAATCAATCTACTATGACAAAGCCTAATGAGAAAATCGATCCGAAGAATCAAGGTAACATCATCAAGCCCTCGATCGATCAACTTCCACAGGAGATTCGCGAGATGCTAGAGAACAAGGCGAAAGCCCAAGCCGCTGCTGACATGGAGCATGCCCTAGCATGCTTTGAGGTGGATCGGTGGGAAACTATCAAGAAGATCCAAGATGTCAACTTTGATTCTCTTTCTACTACATCTATATCTGAGGTAAAAATAGATCAACCTCCCTCTAGATGTGGCATATCACATGATGAATCTGCTGCAATAATTACCGATCAAGCTAAGCTTTTTGAAATTTGTATGAGTGAAAATCTTAGCAAATTTATGGATAGTCATGATAAGAGGGAGGGAAAGAAATCTGAAATTTTTGTTTTACCTCAAGATATATCTATTAGCGGATCGGCTCCGGTTGCTAGCCAACCACAATATGGGATGTCGTTCGGCTTTTTCGAGGGACAAACAGACTGTGCATCGGCTAACCAGCTTAAATTGGCCTCTTCAGCGCCAGAAACTGATATGGCCAATTTAGGGGGGGTTTGGTACTACTTTACCAATGACTACCTTTGCACGGTCATCGGTTTCTACCACACGAGCTGATAGTAGTTCAACAGCACCACATGTCTCTTTTTTCTCATAATACGGTGTTGCCAAATCCTCCTAAACAACCGTTCAAGAGTCAACTGGCTAATGCTTATGCAAGTACTTCACAAATCGATAACCCAACCCCATGGGACAAACCTTTAAGCCGATTTAAAGAAAATTTTCATAAAGATTTAGAAAAAAGTTTGGGTGTGCATTTTAAAGCAACCGAGAGTTATACTAAGTTGTATCCTTCATGTGTTTTGATTATATGAAAGCTCCCGATGGTTGGAAAGTGCCCGACTTTTATAAATTTAGTGGTGAAGATAATAAGACCACAAAGGAGCATATAAGCATGTTTATTGCTCAACTGGGTCAAGCTGGTACCAAGGAACATATGAGGATAGATCCGTAATTTTTCGTTAGCTCTTACTGGTATTGTTTTTTCATGGTATTCTTCACTACAGTCTTGCTCTATTGGTTCTTGGGCACAATTAGAAGAAAAGTTCTATGAGCATTTTTATAATGGAACCAGTGAGCTTAAATTGACTAATTTCATATCAGTTAGACAAGGGCATGATTTATCATGTGTTATGCCATCCACCGCGGGTCTTGTACGCCACATTCACAGAGGACTATGGTCCTCCGTAACGGATCGCTATGCGCTGCTCATGACCGAGAAGTTGGACGAGCAGTTCAGAGGTGGAGATTAGCTCCACCCGCGTAGCCACCGCCGAAACGACTGGATTGAAATCCAGATCGAGACCGGTGAGGATATAGAAGATGAGCTCGTCATCCTCCATCTTGCGTCCCGCGGCCGCCATGTCATCTGCCAATCCCTTCATCTTGGTGAAGTATTTGGTAATGGTAGATGTACATTTGGAGACGGTGGCCAGAGCCATCCGTGATGATCTTGGCGCGCGACTGAGAGGTGAACAACCCTTGAATGGTTGCACAAGCGCTCGCCGTGGTGACACATATATGTTGACATGGCCGAGAATGTCCTTGGACATGTTCGATAACAGGTAGTTGAGTACGGTTTGATCCTTGGCCACCCATGACGTGTAGTCAGGGTTATGCTCAGGATCCTTCTTGGAGCCATCCGCCTTGTCTCCAGCCGGCGCGATGAAGGCCACCAGCAATACTGCGCGCAGTCGGTTCGATGAACGAACCCATCTAGGCTCCCCTCAACGCCGATAGTATGTACCTGGGCTTTCCAGAATTGAAAATTCGTGCGATTGAGTTTTTCATGGATGGGAAGAAAGGAGAACAGAAACATGCATGGCAGCAACGGAGGAAGAAGAGAGAGCGCCATGAGTATTTTGCGGTGGGGATTAGCGGCTCCGTGATACCATGTGAAAACGTGTAGGGTATAACGTGCTACCCCTTCGAGTGCACGGTTCCGTGTTATATATGGATGAGAAGAGCCCCACCATGACTTACATTATATTCATCTATGGTTACACCAGCCTAGATCCACTAATCTAGGAGCTAATCATGGTTTACATATATATGCTAATAATGGCGTATATACAGGATATCTTTATCTTCTAACACTCACCGGCAGGTCGATCGAGATGAGAGTGATGAGTCTGCTGCTTTGCTTGGTCTACACTGCTGATGTGACCTCTCTCTCTCTATGCAACCGCCTGCTGCACACCAGGAAGAACGTGGGCGGTAAACTGCCGGAGAGCAAGGACGGTCAAAAGAGAGATGAACACCATGCGCTGTGGCTTTGCCGAGTGCTAAATTTCGAGCACTGGGCAAAGAGCCTCTTTGCCGAGTGCCGGCCACGTGGCACTCGGCAAAGCGCAAACACAAGGCAAAACATGCTTTGCCGAGTGCCACGTGGCCGGCACTCGGTAAAGAGGGGCTCTTTGCCGAGTGCCAGCCACGTGGCACTCGGCAAAGCATGTGGCCCCGAATTGTGCCACGTGGGCGGTTCTTTGCCGAGTGCCACGTGGCTGGCACTCGGCAAAGAGGTGCCTTTGCCGAGTGCCAGCCACGTGGCACTCGGCAAAGAATGTGGCCCCGAACTGTGCCACGTGAGCGGTTCTTTGCCGAGTGCCACGTGGCTGGCACTCGGCAAAGGGGTGCCTTTGCCGAGTGCTAGCCACGTGGCACTCGGCAAAGAGCTCTTTGCCTAGTGTTTTTTTTGACACTCGGCAAAAGCCAGTTTTTAAATTATATTTTGAAGCAGCAAATTAATCCAAATGAAAAAGTTTTTAACTACAAAGTTGGTTAACTTATCAAGATGAACAATTTTTGTTTTGATGATTTTTTTATTTGATAAACTTAAAATAAATTCGTTCACAAATCTTATATATCTCTCCGGTAGTTTATAAAACTACAAGAGTGATATATAATGTTTGTGAATAATATTAGAACCACAATGTCGGATGCACAACTAGTCAAACAACCAAAATAAACTTTGTAGATCTTAAAAAGTTATGAAAGTTTGTAGTTGATAACTTTTTAATTTGAAGTCATCTAGTTATGCAAAACTGCGTCGAATTTGAAAATTTTAAAATTCAATTTTTTCAAAATACCTCAGATGGAGAAATGACCAAAATGAAAGTTGTAGATCTCGAAAAGTTATGAAACTTTGGTGTTGACAACTTTTTGATTTGAAATCATCTTGTCAACGAAAACTACGTTTCAAATTATAAAATTTGAAATTCAAATTTTTATAAACGACCTCGGATGGAAAAACTACCAAAATAAAAGTTGTAGATCTTGAAAAGTTAGAAAACTTTGTAGTTTACAACTTTTTGATTTGAATTCGTTTAGGGCCTCAAATAAGCAAGTTACACACGGTTTAGTATAATATATGGGTAATCGAAACGGAGATGAAACGTATATGAGTGTGTAGTGCAATGGTAGAGGAGGCTCCGCGCGAACGAGAGGTCGTGAGTTCGAATCCTGCTGACTGCCTCCTCCAATTAAATAAAATTTTTTCCCTATTTTTTCGGGGGTTTTTTCTTTTTTTCTTTGCCGAGTGCCAAATATGTCAGCACTCGCGACCCTTTGCCGTGAAATTCTTCGCCGAGTGCCCTTCGCCGAGTGCGGCACTCGGCGAAGCCTTCGCCGAGTGCAAAAGGCTCTTTGCCGAGTGCTGCCAGCACGATTATGCTGTAGTGATGCATGATTCTCGCATGGGCAACTATCTACTAGTTCTCAGTCGTCCAATGCAAGATGCGATGCGTGTATCCATCCCTTTACCTGCCAAGCTCGCCACATCTATCTACTATATTATATATGCACTGCTTGCTCAGTTGCTTGTACCACCACCATAGCTCTCTCTTACCAGTAGGCCAAGGTATTCACCATGGACATGGAGCCTGGGCGTTCTTCCACTTCCACTACGCTGCTGCTCCTCGCGCTCATACTCGCCGCCAGCAGCGCTGCAGCAGCGGCGGCGGTGCTGCGCCGCTGCCAGCCGCACGCTGACAGGAGGAGCTACAAGCTGATCACCGTTATGAGCAGTCACGGTGCCCTTCCAGTTTAGCCGTAAGGGGTCGTAAAGGCCTTATAATTTAGCCTAGCAAATTTAAGGATCGGGCTTAATGGCCGTAATACTATATGATTTTGAACTAAAAATGAAAAGAGCTAAGTTGGATTGTGAAGGAGTGATAAGGGCCGTGAGGGCAGACGACTCGTCCATTGCCGGCTTCGTCAGTCTGCTGGGCGCGTTGGTGATGAAGAAGAATGCCACATCGTAGTCGTAGCTAGGGCATCTGCATGCGGGCTCTTAGAGCATCCGCAGTGCATAGACACGGGGGTATGCCTTCAGTTAGGTCCCACGATGACAAGACACCACCTGATAATTTGCCATCAATGTATAGACACAGGGGGTGGATCTTTGTATTCATTGATTTGAGAGAGAAGAGAGAAGAGAGAACCTGGTTCTATGCATGGAATCGGGTTCTTGATAGACCAGGTACACAGTGTATAGAACCGGGTCCTATACTCACATTTAATGCATAGACACACCCTAGAACCCCACACTGTGGGTGCTCTTGCTAGCCCACTGATGTATAATAAGCTATGTACATTCGTACGTGTAGCCAGTCACTATATGGTGCTAGAATTATCGTTCGTGCGTGTTTAAGTTGTTTAATTATTGTGTTTTTTTCTTAAACTTTTTAGTCTGCTAGCTGGTCTTCTTTCATGCTGAATCGTCTTATCCAAAGCGTGTGTTCGACTGCTGTTTGTACGTGTTGAGCTCCAGTTTAGTGTCACACTGTCACCAACATATGGAGTACATTTTTCTTTTATTATAGAACCTTAGCGAAGCTACGAAGGGTACGATATTAAAGAGATCGATGATATACAACTATTCACCGAAATGAAGATGATGTACGTCCACTAATTATATATTGGTTATTGACAGTGCGCAGCAAAACAAAGACAATGTTAACATCGACAAAATATTATATCACATGAACGGAAGCATTTTTAACATCACAATATGCATGGCCAATGGCGTAAAATTATGAATAAATCCACAAAATTTACTAAATTTTCATATTTAAAGGCAAAAATTAATGACACAATGAAGTGAAATGGAATATATTCAGCGGCGGATCTATAGGGGAGGCTGTGTGGGCTCCAGCCCCCCCCCCCCCCCCCCCCCCTAAAGCTAGATCATCAATGTAAAAATGAAGGAAATGATGAAAAAAATTAGTGAAGAAAAAAGGAAAAAATGAAGAAATAGAGGAAGAAGAAGAGATCAGCCCCCTTTAATTGTGTTCTGCATCCGCCACTGGATATATTAGTTCTCTTAATCATCGAAACCAAGTCCCTTTCTTTTTTTCGCGATCGGGTGTGTGCCCGTTTTTCACTAAGAGGGAAGCAATACAAGTACACCGCCGAGCGCGATAAAGGACTCCAAGGCGAGAAGCCTCAGACGTCGCAGGGAACCAGAACCACCTATCGACTACTTAGGTATTTTTAGTGATTACATTTTTTCAAGGTGTGGGCAACCGGAGGGAACTCAGAGCAGCTAACGGAGAATAACCAGCCGACGCCCAAGTCTCGCCCTCCTCGAGAGTGTCAGCTGCAACTTCGTACGGTGAACACACGACCTGTCTGAAGACTCTTGCGTGTTCCTGTGCTTCCAGAGGTTCCATGCAGTGAGCAGCATCAGGGAGTCGAAAATGGGGCGCGAAGCCGAGTCAATCCGTCGACGTCGCTGTGTCCACCAATCGGCGACATCAAGGAAGCCATCCTCAATCGGAGCAAGAACCTGCAGTCCAATCTTGATTAGGATCAAGGACCAGACATGCCTAGAGAAGCCACACCCAAGAATGAGATGGTCGCTTGTCTCAGGAGCTTGAGCACAGAAAGTGCAGTCGTCATGATCCTGAAGGCCATGCCGTTTCCGGCGTTCATTAGTCCAAAGGCGCCAGTGCAAGACTAGCCAGAAGAACATCTTAACCTTCGGCGGCGCCTTTGTTCGCCACAATTCCTTGGCTCCCAGCAGGTCCGAGGAGCCGACGAATTGAAGAACGCCCGGGACGCGGATGAAGCCGAATAAGTCCCCGAAGCTGACCACCTCCCAGCAGTTCCAGACCAGATGAAAGCTAAGCTCGCCTCCGCTTATCAATCTGGCCCCGACTGTTAGTACTGGCATCAATATATTTTTGGACGATTAGATTATAAACCAAGTCCCTTTCTATTAGTTGATATCATCTGAACAAAAGTTACGTATGGCATCAATTTTTGGACGATTAGATTATAAGTTCACCTTTGGAACACACACAGTCCAACCAGAATTTTATAGGTCTACTACTAGTTTGTTGTCGCTTATATATAGATGGTCAACAACAAATGGTACACTAATTCTGCGATCGAGCAACGTGGATGAGTTCACCGGCATCGATCGATCGGCAATACATGTACAAACCTACAGTTCGAAATGAGAGTGATGAGTCTGCTCCTTTGCTTGGTCTACTGATCTGACCTCTCTCTCTCTCGCTCGCTCTGCAACTGCCTGCTGCACACCAGGTAGAACGTACGTGGGCGGCAAACTGCCTGAGCAAGGACGGTCAAAAGAGAGATGCATGCTCTGGCTCTGGCGGCAGTTCATGAACACACCATGCATGCATGGTTCTCGCATGGGCCAACTATACTAGTTCAGTACGTTATCCAATGCAAGATGCATGCGTGTATCCCATCTTTACCTTCTTTATATTGCTCAGTTGCTCATACCAGTACCACCACCATAGCTCTCTCTTATCAGTATTCACTAGTAGTATTCAGTAGCAGCAGTAGCTCAATCGCTGACAGCCAGGGTATTCACCATGGAGGCTGCTGGTGGGCGTTCTTCCACTTCCACCGCCGCGCTGCTGCTCCTCGCGCTTATGATGCTCGCCGCCAGCAGCACTACTACTGCTGCTGCAGGGGTGGCGGCGGCGCAACGCCGCCCCCAGCCGCCCGCTGACAGGAGGAGGAGCTACAAGCTCATCACCGTTATGACCAGTCGCGGTGACCGGTGCAGGTTAGCCGTGAGCACAGACCACTCGTACATCGCCGCCTTCGCCAACGCGAAAAACGACTGGTTCGCCGTGCAAGGAAGCGAGGACCTCCTGGAGCCCTTCCGCAGCAGGTACTACGGCGCCGCCGCCGCCGACGACGACATCCCGAGCCACGGCCTGGTCGGTCTGCTGGGTGCGCTGGTGAAGAAGAATGCCACTTCGTAGTCGTCGCAGGCCGGGCATCATATCTGCGGGTTGCCATAATTTGTTTAATTATGCTTTTTTTTTTCAAACTTTTTAGTGTGCTGGTCTTCTTTTTCATGCTGAATACATCGTCTCTTATCCAAAGTGTGTTCAACTGCTGTCTTTGTACTACGTGTTAAGCTCCAGTTTAGTCTTTATATAGTGTTACACTGTCACCATTCACCAACATACATTTTTCTTTTATTATAGAACCTTGGCGAAGCTAGCAGATACGAGGGGTACGCTATTAAAGAGATCATGAACTATATATTCACAGTGTAGCAAAACAAAGATAATGTTAACATGGGAAAATACATCACATGGATTAAAGCATTTAATATCACAATCTGGTCAATAGCGTAAATTTATGAATAAGCCAACAAAATTTACTAAATCTTCATATTTAAAGGCAAAAATTAATGACACAATGAAGTGAAATGGAATATATTAGTTCTCTTAATCATCGAAATCAGGTCTCTTTCTATTAGTTGATATCATCATCTGCAGAACAAAAATTACTGGGGCATTAATTTTTTGACGATTATAAAGGCGCCTTCTATAAAATGGTTCACGTTAATTTGGAACACAGAGTCAAACCATAATTTCGTAGGAATCAGTTTCTTTTCATATGGAAAACATATATAAAACAGGAATTTACCCATTCTAAAGGGGCATTCATTGGATATAGAGGATTCAAGTCAACAACTCGTAAAAAAAATACGCGTCGATTTCTTTGATTCCCTGATCCCTAATTTGAAGAATGAAAAATTGAACGATATGGAACTTCATTTTGCACCTTCAACATCAAATTCTCCTCTGTTTGGCAATTTCGATCCAATTATCTAGAATAAATTGAAACCCAAGTTTGTGTTAACCCTACAATGCAAACAACTTGACGGCTGCCACAACGGGAGATCACTTCTTTGCCGAGTACTTAAGGCACCTGGCAAAGCCTTAAATACACTCGGCAAAGGCTTTACCGAGTGCCACACTCGGCAAAGAAAATAATGAGAATGGGCTCTTTGCCGAGTGCCAAGGTGGCACTCGAGAAAGAAAAAAACAAAAAAAAAATCTAAAAAATAGGAATTTTTTTTATTTAATCGGGCGAGGGGCCCACTGGCCAGCGCCCGCCCGTTTTCCTCGAAATCGCAAGTCGTGGTTTTTTTTGCATAACGCAAGTCGGGGTATTTTTTGCGTAATTTTGTTTCACACAGCCAGCAGGATTCAAACTCACGACCTCTTGCTCGCGCGAAGCCTCCTCTACCACTACACTACGCACTCACATGAGTTGGATCCCCATATATTATACTAAACCGAGTGTAATTTGCTTATTTGAGACCGTAAACAAATTCAAATTAAAAAGTTGTCAAGTATAAAGTTTTCTAACTTTTCGAGATCTACAACTTTTATTTTAGTTGTTTTTCCATCCGAGGTCATTTATAAAAAATTGAATTTCAAATTTAACAATTTGAAACGTAGTTTTTATTGACAATATGATTTCAAATCAAGAAGTTGTCAACTACAAAGTTTCATAAGTTCTCGAGATCTATAACTTTTATTTTGTCCATTTCTCCATCTGAGGTATTTTAAAACAATCAAATTTCAAAAAATTTAAATCTAAATACAGTTTTACAAGACAAGATGATTTCAAATAAAAAAATTGTCTACTACAAAGTTTCATAACTTTTTTTAGATCTACAACTTTCATTTTGGTCATTTCTCCATCCGAGGTCTTTTGAAAAATTCAAATTTTATATTTGTCAAATTCAAACGGAATTTTGCACAACTAGATGACTTCAAATTTAAAAGTTATCAACTACAAACTTTCATAACTTGTCAAGATCTACAAAGTTTTTTTGGTTGTTTGATCATTTATGCATCCGACATTGTGAATCTAATTGTGAGCATCTAGGCCCCCAGTGGGTTTCGGTGATTGGATGACAACGGTAAATTACTATGACTAACGTGTGTTGTGCAGAAACAGTTGAGTTAAGTCATGGTAATGATGATCGTGAGGGCACTATGGTATTCATGCCCCCTTAGCGATGGAATTCATTCGGTTTTCAAAGGATGGACGACGAAGATGGTGATAGGCTAGTGCTAAGTGTCATTTGGTGTTGAAGGACACTTAGAGTAGCATAGGTCTTTGTTTTATCTTTGGACGTACTATAAAGAGGGGTTTGAATGAGTAGCTTGACCTAGGTGAGACTTTTGAGTTAGGTGTGGTGCACACTTGTTAACCAAAGCCCTAGGTAGCTTAGAAAGGTCCCTAAGATCATAAGGAAGAAAGTTCGTGAAGGGAGCGTCGCAAACCGAAGTCGTTTCGGACTTCAAAATGTGACCGGACGCTCCAACCCTAATGACCGGACACTGGGGCGTGCGTCTGGTCAGTAGGTTTGGCTGAGGAGCAGGCTTGGCTGCGACCGGACGCTCTTCAGTATTCGATCGGACGCACCAGGGGGTGAGTCCGGTCGCGTCCAGAGAGGTTCCAGAGAGGGAAATTGATGACCGGACGCGTCCGGTCAGTGGTGATCGGACTCATGGGTGCGTCCGGTCAGTGTATCGTACTGGTGTCAGGGCTAACGTCACGTAGTCGTTAGACACTGACCGGACGCGTCCGGTCACCCCGACAGGTGCGTCCGGTCAGTGTGTAACTGGCTGGACTTACCCCTTCGTGCATGTTTCGAGTTGGGGGGTATAAATATGACTCCCCCTCATTCATGCTGTAACTCTTGCTCATTTGAAAGGTTGCCAAACACATTGTGATTCCAAGTGAGTGCAAGAGGCCTAGTGAGGTTGAGAGATTTGATAATTGAGTGATCAAACACCTCATTAGTGAATAAGAGAGTAGCAAGTGTGAATCCACCCAGCTCATTAGCCTTGCGTTGGTCAAGTGAGAGTTCTTGCTTGTTACTCTTGGTGATCGGCATCACCTAGACGGCTTGGTGGCGATCGGAGAGCTTGGTGATCATCTGGAGGCATTGTGGATGACCCAAGCCAAGTTGTGACTGGTAGCGAGCGATTCACCGGGTCGGAGTGGCGAAGAATCAGCTCGTAGTGAGCACTTGATCCTTGCGCGGATCAAGGGGGAGCGATACCCTTGCGCGGGTGCTCCAACGAGGACTAGGGGGGTGTGCCGACACCTCGATACCTCGGCAAAAAGATCGTCGTGTCATCTCTACTCCCTTCTCTACGCATTTACCTTTGAGCAATTCAATTCCGCATTTACTTGTTGTTCTTTCATAAGTTGAATTGCCATGCTAGAGTAGAAATGGTTTAGCGATAGTCTTTTGTGCAATTGATTCTTGTCAAACACACTTCTAGGCACTAGGGGGTTAATTGGGGCCTGATAGGTTTTATTATCGCAAGAAGTTTTAGAAAAGCTCAATTCACCCCCCCTCTTGGGCATCTTGATCCTTTCACTAATATTATTCACAAACATTATATATCACTCTTGTAGTTTCATAAACTACCAGAGAAATATGTCAGATTTGTAAACAAATTTATTTTATGTTTGTCAAATGAATAAATCACCAAAACAAAAATTGTTCATCTTGATAAATTAAACAACTTTGTAGTTGAAAACTTTTTCATTTGGATTAATTTACTGCTTCAAAATATAATTTGAAAATTGGTCTTGCTGTGTTAAAAAACACTCGGCAAAGAGCTCTTTGCCGAGTGCCAGAAAAAACACTCGGCAAAGAAATTCTTTGCCGAGTGCAAAAAAAAAACACTCGGCAAAAATTTTCTTTGCTAAGTGTTTTTTTTGGCACTCGGCAAAGAAAATCTTTGTCGAGTGTTTTTTTTGTCGAGTGTTTTTATTTAGCACTCGACAAAGAAGCTGTCCGAAAAAAAATACTTGGCAAAGTATGAGGCACTCGGCAAAGATTAGTTTCCCGTAGTGTGCCATGAACACTTGGTGGCGCAAAGAAGAGCTGACATTGTGGTGATGTGCTAACTCATGTTGTTGTTGTTTTTTTCTTGCTAAAGAATGGATATAAACAAACAGAAAAGCCCACGGATGATGTGGTGGTCATACCGCCCCACCAAGGCAACACTACCAGAGACGGCCACTTTACCGAGGACCCTAGGCGCTCGGCAAAGCCTCTACGGCCCGCGACAAAGGCTTTGTCGCGCGTAGCTCTCGGCAAAGCGGCGTCGGCAAAATTTAGATCGGCAAAGCCTTCTTTGCCGAGAGCCGTTTATCGGGCTTTCGGCAAAGAAAAAGCGTCCTTAACGGTCGGCTGCCGTTGGCGCCTTCTTTGCCGAGAGCTCAACTGGCAGGCTCTTGGCAAAGAGTTTTTTTTTGAAAAAATATTTGCCGAGAGTCCAGTTGGCAGGCTCTCGACAAAGAGTTTTTTTATAAAAAGGATCTTTGCCGAGAGCCTGCCACTAGGAGTTTTTTTTAAAAAATATTTGTCGAGCAGGGTCGTGACAAAGAGTTTTTTTTTGAAAAAATCTTTACCGAGAGCCTCTCCGGCCTGGCTCTCGGCAAAATATAGACTTTGCCGAGTGCAGAGGCCATTGCACTCGGTAAAGCTGGGAACATGGCTGCTCTGGCAACCCAATTTTCCAACTTTGCCACAACTTGCGCCATAACTTGCACCACAACTTGCAGCCCAGTTTTATCTAGATATCACATGCGGAGATCTCAAGGTTTCAACCATCTTGCACCATAACTTGCTCCAAACATTTCTAAATTTTTTCCATAGCCTCTACACGTGATATCAAGGCCCCATCCATTTTCATGATTTTCCGACTTCGTTTGCGTTTTTTATAATTTTAAATCAAATCTCACCTAACTTGGTCGTCGTTAGGCCTGGATATCGAGCCAGCTCGGCTCGTTACAGCTCGGCTCGTTAGCAAGTTGGCTCGACTCGACTCGTTATACTAACGAGCTAGAAGAGCAGCTCGACTCGGCTCGTTATACAGCTCGAGCTGGCTCATTTGGCTCGCGAGCCAAATCATGAAAACATAACTTCTCAAAATACACGTAAATTTAACAAAGAATAATATCTATATATAAAAACATAATTTTCCTTGTATGATTATATCTTCTTAAGAATAAATATAATTTCCACCACATTGTTGGACGTCTGGATATTCTACGATAGCTAATTTAATTTTGTTGACTTGTGAATTAATTGGCTCGTACGAGCTAACGAGCAGCTCGCGAGCCAGCTCGAGCTGGCTCGTTATAAATCGAGCTGGCTTGTTATAAGCTGACTCATTATGAAACGAGACGAGCTCGAGCCAAGCCATTAACGAGCAAGTCGAGCGAGATGGTCGAGTTTCCGCGTCTGTCCCTGGATACGGTTTCGAAATACCCTCAGAAGAATGAATACCATTTTTCGAATCGCTGAGTACAGCCAAACGTGCATATCGCGGGAAAAATCAAGAAACTAAAGAAATTACACGAAATATACCAAGAAGAATGGAAAATATATCAAATTACAAATCTTGGCTGGTAGTACTGTAGCAAGGACACCCACAAAAATATATTTATTTTGCCGAGAGCTTCGGCTCTTTGCCCAGAGCCTCAGCAAGGGTTCTCGGCAAATAATTTTTTTAAAAAAACTTTGCTGAGAGCCTAACCAATGGCTCTCGGCAAAGCTAACGTTGCGATGGGGCCGTTTGGTGAGCCGGTTTCTATGCCGAGGGCTCGGCTCTCGGCATAGATAATCTTTGCTGAGAGTCGAGCTCTCGGCATATAGTTAACTTTGTCAAAAGCCGTTCTGTGCTGAGAGCCCGATATTTGCCTGTCGGTAAAACCACGGACGCTTAGCAAAGACTCCATCTCCGGTAGTGCAACCAGCGCTACTGGCTAGCTGTGGTTAACAAAGAGTTTAATAGAAGGAGTGTTTATTAAAAAAAACAGCTTATAAAGTGGCCGGTAAATTAAAGACATGTCAAACAAGGCCTTAATAAGAGTTTGATTTTAATTTGCAAAAACATAGAAGATGATATGTGTTAACTGTAAACGTTGCATTGGGGCAGTTGGCACTGATCCGCCGTAAAGCGCGCTGGCGGCATTGCCCTAAGAAGAACCGAAGAACGTAGAAACGTGTGGGCCCCAGAGACAGCCTGATCTGCAAGGACAGTCAACACAGCCGCTTGCATTGCCATTTTTTTTACGGAACTGGAGGGGACGAAGCACCTACAGCATATTATTAACACAAGAAGAGAAAACAGGAGTATAATTACAAAAGGGGGAAAGGGGTCACGAAACAGAAAGATCAGGAAACAAAAAAAAAGAAACAAAGAAGAGAAGAAACAGACAACAGCTTATTCTAGACTCTGAATCCATATGGAAAATTGATCTAGGCACTACCAGAATCCTGAATTACCTTAGAGCATCTCCAACAGTTCCCTAAATCAACTTGCTATCCTTCAGTTTTTTGCAAAACATGAAAATCCACTCTCCAACAACTTGGTAAAAGAGGTTGCTATCTTTATCAAGTTGCTATCTTTATGAAGTTGCTATCCGAAGGCCTCGCGCGCGCATATATCCACGCACAGAGAGACTTGCCATCGGTAGCGAAGGGAAGGAAGCAAAGGCGCCCCCCCCCCCCCCCCGACGGCCCGCGTCGTCATTGTCCGGCCATCGGCCTCAGGTGGGCGACATACTTTTCGCTCCTGCGTGGCCGGCATTGATTTGCCTGCCCGGCGACCCCAGCATGCGATGGCAAATCCAAGTACGAGTAGGAGAGATCAGAACGAAGCAAATGAGCCACTGCAGGAGGAGGCATTTGCGTTCTTCCTCAGCGAACCAGGATGACATGTTGTTGGGCTCTCGGCACAAAAAGCTTGTCTCCGGTCATGGGGGTCTCTCTGATCTGGATTTCGATCCAGGTCTGGTCATCGCCAAGCTAATCAACGTTCGTTTCAATTATTCGGTTAGTCCCCTTCCGTCTGCTAAGCACCCAGTTTTGGCCGAGCCTCGATCCAGCTCAATGCCCACTCTGTTGGTCTTCTTCATCTCCAGTCGTGTATTGGGGAATCTGCTCCAGATTTTGATGTTCTTCATCTCTCGGGATGGATATTTCGATTTACTCTTTCTTGCAAAGAGGTTGGTCTTTTAATATATAGGCTCAGAAATTTCTCTTGTAAAATGTAAGAGCCCTGGCGTGCAGTGTGATGGCCTAAATTTTAATTTTACCAAGTACAAATAGCAAACTCTTGGAGAGACAACAAATTTTGACTTGCCAAATATTTTAGCAACTTGTCAAAACACAAGATTTACCAAGTCAATTTTGGCAAACTCTTGGAGATGCTCGGCTACAGATTTTCTTGAGTGCCAAAATAAAACCGCCAAGGAAAGTGTAGTTTTCTTGACTGCATACATCAACCTCTAAGGAAATGGATATTCTTGAGTGCTAAACCAAACCGCCAAGGTAATTCCATGTTTCCTTCAGTGTTGTTACAAATTGCCAAGGTAATGTTAATTTCCTTGGGTCCTATTTGAAACTGCCAAGGTAAATCTTATTTCCTTGAGTGCTATTCGAAACCGCCAAGGTAATTCCTATTTCCTTGAGTGCTATTCCAAACCGTCAACGTAATTCTGAGAGATTTAAAATTTATTTTTTTTGAATTTTACAAATGACCTCGGATGGTGATTTGACCTAAACCAAAGTTGTAGTATTCGATGAGATCTTAAAAGTTTTAGTTTAAACTTTTTATATTTGAAATCATTTAGGGTTTCAAATATCCACTACAAGATTCCAAAAAGTTAATATAAAAGAGAAGAATAAGTTAGGTATTCATAAATAACTCAATGGTGTAGTGGTTAGGGTGTTTCAATCTAAAGCTTCAGGTCATGAATTCAATTCCTATGACCTGCATAAGGTGGAGTTTGTTTTTGCCGATTTATGATTTTTGCTCTTGCTTTATGTTTCCTTGGCGGTCGCTTGCCGTCAAAAAAATAATAATTTCCTTGGAATGGTTAGAAACATTTCCTTGGAAGTTAATGGCATAAGGTGGAGTTTGTTTTTGCTGATTTATGATTTTTGCTCTTGCTTTATGTTTCCTTGGCGGTCGCTTGCCGTCAAAAAAATAATAATTTCCTTGGAACGGTTAGAAACATTTCCTTGGAAGTTAATGGCCCTCAGCAAGGAAACTATTTTACTTGGCGGTGCTCTTGCTTTATGTTTCCTTAGCGGTCGCTTGCCGTCAAGAAAAATAATTTCCTTAGCGCGGTTAGAAACATTTTCTTGGAGGTTAATGGCCATCAAGGAAACTATTTTACTTGGCGGTTATAGTATTTTTCTTGGCTCTATGACAAATTAAGTAAGGTCTCAATTTGCTTGACGGTTGGCCTTCAAGGAAATCATCCTTGAGTGTCAAAACCGCCAAGGAAACTATAACACCTCTGGTGTTTAATATGTAATTAACCTGACATGTCATCATCATTAGTCATTAATCATTCTTGCCTTGCATTTATGTTTGCTTAGTACTTGTGTAGCAATCTCTTTTCAAAAACCCTAAAAGCCCTAACCTTCCTATAAGGGCAAAAATGGTAATTTCACCTCTATGCCTAGCCTTGATTTATTCTTGTTCAGTTGGATGTCTTGAAGTTTTGTTGTGTTGGCCAAAGTTCAAAAATCAAAATCAGATTTCAAATCCCTTTGCAAAACCCTGATTTCCAAACCCTGGATTTTATCCCTCCTTTTGTAATTCAAAAATTATTCAAAATTTGAGGTTGGTCCAAAAAGCAAAGTTGTAGATCTGGCCAAGAGAAACAACTTTGGTATTTACAAATTTTCAAGTTTCTGTACAAAGTTTGAAGTAAATCCAAATTCATTCAAATTCCAGTTTTTGTCCCCTTTTCAGTTTTCAAAATTTATTTAAAAACTATTGAGTTTCAGAAAAAGGGTATATTAGCAAAGTTGTAGGTTTTGATAAAAGGAACAACTTTCATATTTGCAGATTTCCAACTTTCAATGTAAAATCAAAAGTAATTTTGAATTTATTTAAATCCTAAAAGTGTCCCCTTTTCTGATTTCGTATTTAATTCAAAAACTGTTTGGAATTTGAAAATATTCTTTTTGACAAAGTTGTAGATCTCCTTTTTCTGCACAACCTTGGTATTCTGAGTTTTTCCTGTGCAGTTCAAAATTTGGGAATAATTTTGCCAGCACAGAAATCCATTTTCTAAAAGAACCCTACCCTAGCTACTGTTCTTCTCCTACCTAGGGTCAGGAGGGGGCCCCGGCCATGGCCGCGCGCCAGCGCCGCTTGCGCCACGCGCCTGGCAGCCGCCCGCCTGCTCCCGACCCGTCGCCCTCGACCGCGCCATCATGCCGCACCCGCACGCGCAAAGCGCTGACCTCCGCCCCCGTCCCCCACTGCTCCCAGCACGACGCCGCCGCGTGGCCGTCGCCGGCGAACGCACACCCGGTCCCTGCGCGCACGCCCGTCCTTCCGCCAGCGTGCAATCGATTGCGCACGCTTCGGCCAAGCTTACCCGCCTGCACGCGATACTTACCCGTCCCCGCGCACGGCTATAAAAGGGACCGCCGGCCGGCAGACCTCCTCATCCCCTCCGCCACCGTGGCCAGGCCAGTCCAGAGCTTCCGTCGCCCAACCATCTAGCCCAGCAGCTTCGCCTCAACGTCGCGCAGCTCCCCAACCCCTCAATTCCACCGCTACCAGCTCCCACCGCCGAGTGCAAGTCCGTCTTCCTCAGCGCCGGTGAGAAGCCGTCTGACTCGGGTCGACGGAATCCGCCGCCGTCGCTCCACCTCTCCTCCCTCTGACCTCTGATCTTCATTCATTGCCTTCTTGCGTTCCTAACCGGCTACTGGTGGCCGTGCCTGGTGTACAGGGTCGCCGAATCGCCGGAGTGCCGCCGCGGCCGTCTCCTTCCTCGAGCCGCATCTCTCAAACGTGTCGAGCCTCACCCTCGAGCCTCACCCTCGAGCACGTGTCGAGCCTCACCCACGAGCCTCACCCTCGAGCACGTTCCCGAGCCACACCCTCGAGCACGCCTGCGAACCGCGCTCCCTCGAAGCAGCCGAGCCCTGCTTCCGACCCGTGGTAAGCACTTGAAGCCCCGGTCTCTGCTTCCACTCCGCTTCGCCCGAGCCTACCGGCCAGGCCTCGGACGGACGCTTGTCTCCGCTTCGCCCGAGCCTACCGGCCAGGCCTCGGACGGACGCTTGTCTCCGCTTCGCCCGAGCCTCCCGGCCAGGCCTCGGACGAAACGATTGTTTCCGTCTCGCCCGAGCTCTGCTGTCCGCCTCGCCGCGATTCGCCCGAGCCCCTGCAAGGAAGGAGCACAGCGCTCTTTTCTTTTCTTTTTGAAAGAGTGTGAATAGTGTGCTGTTTTCTCTTTTTTGTGTGAATTAATTTGTTGTTCCTTAAATTCTGATAAATTTATGGTATGCTCCATGCACTGTGTAGTATTTTAGAAAAATATGAAACTTGACTTTTCTGCAAGAATTTGAAAATGTAAAATCCCTCTTTTAATTAATAAATGGATGGTTTTGGATTTTTAGAAAATTATTTATAACTCCAAAAATCATGAGATAAATTTTTGTGAGCTTCCTATGCCATGTTTAGTCTCTGGTGAAATTTTGAAGTCTTTTGGAGCAAGTTGATTTTTGAGCATTTATCCTTAATTGTTAATAGTGCCTTGTGTTAATTAATGTCTGATTTTATTTGAGCACCTTAATGACCTCCAAAAATTATGAAATTTGTTTTGCCATCTATCTACACCATAATGAACTTATGTGATTAATTTGGTGATTTTTGGAGCAACTTCATAAAATGACCTTTTTAAATAATTAAGAAAAACAGAAAAGGTGATTAAGGTTCATGTTGTATGCCCTGTTTTTTTTCATTGTTCATGCTAGCATACTCATGTGCATGCATCATTGCATTCGTATAGTCACCGAAGAAGGCGTCAAGATCGAGGCAGCCGCTGACGAACCTGTCCCTGAGGCTACCCCGAGCTCCGACAACTGCCCTGCCGCCCTCGAGCCTGCCCTCTTTGCTCTTCAAGGCAAGCCCCGGTGCATTTAACCCCTTTCCTTGGATTTATAAAATGTTTTCCTTAAATGCTTTTGAGTTAAACTACTGCATTAGGTTATAGGAGTTGTGTGATGACCTATTACCTGCATTATTTACCTCCACCAGAAGATCCACCAGCCCTGCTTTAAAACTATTTGCAAAATGCTTAGTGATGCTATACTATAGATTTGCAATAAAATGCCATTTTCAAAAGTGTGATCACTGAAAGAATCTTTATGGGAATTTGGCTTTACTTCCCGTTCGATGACTGCTTGCCTAGCTAGCATGTGGTCATTGTCGAGAAGAGGTTGTCCGCGCGTACGGTGCCGTCATGTTGTAGTCCGGGACTCAACAGTTGACACCGACCGGGACAGGGTTGAAAAACTGACAGGACTATTATGCTTGGGTGAGATATAACCAAGGTATAGTTCTGGCTGGAAAATTAGGGACCATCCGTATGGGGGCCTGCTGGTCAAGACTTGTAACTATTCACATACTTCGGAAAGCTCTGGCTCCGAGGAATCCTTTATTGGACCGACAACCGCGCACTGGGAGTGGAGAGATGGCGGAAGTAGCATGTACCCACGTGGTCGTCGTACCTGGATAGGAGTGGTGTACTGTACTTCCGGGTGGCGTAGGACCGGGCCCAATCTTGGAGGAATCGTGGTAGAAGAGTTGGCATATGCAAGCTTGGGTGCTACATATGCAGTGTGGATAGGGATCCTCAGCTGAGTATTATTTATCCGGATTAACGTTGCTCCTCGGTTATGGAGACTTGGCCACTGACTGTCAACGGAGAGTGGTTCTCAACTAGGAATGTTTTGAAATGTAAAATGAATCAGGAACGATGAAGAATTGAGGAATACTGAATCTTTCAAAAATAAAATAAGGTTTACAAAAAATGCTTTTCTGCAAAATACCTGATCTTGCTTAAGCCTTACCTTGACTACCCTAAGCCTCTCATTCCTGAGTCTTCTCCCTTTTCTTTAGTCGGGTAAGTCTTGTTGAGTACCCCAGTACTCAGGGTTTGTTACCCATGCTGCAGGTATGACAGAGTCCCCGATGTGTCTTGCAACCTGCTGCGTGACCATCGTCCAGGAAGAGGCCGATGAGGCCGAAGAATAGTTGTACACCCGCGGGCTGGGTGATTATAAGTATCTTTGCTGTTCTCCACTATGTTACCTATGTCTATTTCTATTATCAGAACTTGGTTTGTAATAACTGCACCTTAATTTCTATTTGGAACCCTGCTTTGTAAAAACTAATGTTATTTAAGTCTTCCGCTCTTTATTCCGATGTTATTTGTAAAAGTATGCAATCCTGTAACCGAATTGTGAGATGATCCTGCGGACATTGAGCACTGAAGTAGCCCGGTGGCGAACAGGTCTTAATCACATGGAACATGGGTTCGGCTGTCAGAGGTTGACAGGGACACGTGGGCCATGGGATTAGGGTCGTTCCGTCACCGAAACTAGTTTCCCTTGCCTCCTATCCTTGAGTGAATTTGCTTGACGGTTTATGGTCAAGGATTATTACCTTGGCGGTTTTTCCCCTTTCCTTGATGGTTTTTGGCACTCAAAGGTTATTCAGGATTCTGGTAGTGAGGTGTCCTGCTTTCACTCTGTACTTGAGGTGATTTAACTCCCTATGAAGAATTCACCCATCTTGCACTGCCATATTCACCCATCTTGCACTTGTACTGCAACAACTACGGTAGTTAAGCGAAAAAACCAGCAAAAGCAAAACAGACATCTCACACGAACACCTCTACTCAAATGACATTCATATCAAATCTCGAATCCGACCCTGACGTTTCACTTGAAGCCATGTTGCCGCGGCACCCTTGCAATTAAGCGCAGCAAAACTGTTGTTTGTAATGATTCGCCGGTTCGCACCTTCCTCTGTCACCTACATGCCCTCTGATGCTGCTGCCGTCTGCCATGGCATGGCCATGCCGTGCTGTTGAAGCTTCGTTTTGCCATGGAGCTTCCCAGACTCAGCTCGCACCCGGGGGTGGGAGTTCAGTCGGTCATTCGGCAAAGGTTCGGCTTGCCGGTCTCACCGCTCTCGCGCTCTCACTCCTCCTTCTTGGTTGCCTCTTTTGGACGCTCTAAATTTCGCCTTTGCGACACCTCTGTTGGGTTGATCCTGCAAGCTACCCTTGGGGGTGGTGCTCTTGACTTTGATGTTCTTCAGCTGGGTTCTAGAGTTTTTCGTTTTTCAGTTTCCTCTCATCACGTTGGTTTTCATATTGTCAAGCTCAGAAGCTTTGAATGTAACTGCTTTAAGGTGTTCTTCCATCTTTGGGGTCATGGTGGTCCGGACTGGAGAAAGAAATTAGCCGTGTTCGAAAGGGAAGAACATGATTCTTGGATTGAGGTGGGCAACATGACCAGTCAATCAAACACATCACGATCCTTCATGGAAGTGGTCAAGAATGGAATCCTCACTAGTGCGAATGCCTTACCCATTCGAAAATCTGTGTTTGATCGGTTGTTCTAACCCAAGAATCCCTCCTCTTCCGGTGTTCGTCCTCTTGTTGTTCATGCTTCGAGTCAGAATAGCAGACAGTTGAACCGCCCAAATTTGAATTCTGGTTTGGACCAAAGTCAATCGAGACTGAAGCAGTATCTTGCAAAGGGCAGTGTGCCCAGGATTTGCGTTCGATGTCTGTCAGCAAAACACTTGAGAGCTGCATGCAAATTTCCCATTAAGTGTTTTAACTGCGGTGGTTGGGGACATATGGCTGCTTTGTGCACCGGCAAGGCGATCAACCAGTTTAATGGCAAAGGGATTCTCGAGCAGCCCAAGCTCACTTTCCAGAAGCAGGCCTCAACTCTTGGGCCGGGTGCCAGCAGCCCTCCTAAATTCAGCTCGGTCACCGATTGGCTTGCGACGATCAACGGAATTGAACCGCTGCCTGAGCCAATTCTAGTTCCCTAGAAACTCCCTCGCCAGTCTCTGAACAGGGGGCCCATCATGGGAGAGGGCCTAGAACTAGAGAGAGACCGAGCTGTAAACCTGGAATTAAACCTTGGAGTCCCTTCGTCTTCTCCGGATATAATATTGCCAAATATTGGCTCACTCCACAGCAGTCCCATTGCACGCACAGAAAACCCCAACTCGCCGAGCTCACCTAGGTTGGCCATGGCGTTCCAGAGAGCCAACCCAAGGCCTTTCGTTCCCACTGGAATGGACTGGCAGGAGATTCCTAATAGGGTCTTCATGGTTCGTGCGGTGGCGCGATCCAGGCCACAACCAAGGAACGAGAATCTGGCCATCGTCACGATCGATCCTCTGCCTAGTAACCCTCTTGATTTCAATGTTGTCCATCAAGTTCTGGTTGAGTTCTTTCAAGAGAGACACATTTTGATAAGAAGCATTCAACCATCACACTTGGGTCAGGCTTTTGTTCAGTTCAGATCAGCTTTAGACAGAGAATCCTTAGTACTAGAGAGTCCCTGCCCTTTTGATGACATTCATCTGACTTTCATAAGGCATAATCAAGGGCGTAATTGGCGTAGGGTCCTGTTCATTAGAGAGGTCACTCTGCTGCTCTTAGGCTTCCATGTGGATTACTGGGTAGATGAGCATGTGGAGAATGTAGTGGGGCAGTTTGGCAGGCTGATTAACTGGGTGGGAGTGGATGACAGAAAAGCCAGAGTCATTGTAAGAGCTAGAGTCACTGATCTAGAGTCAATCCCCCAATTCATCGTCCTCATTAGCAATGAGGCCCATGAAGGGGATTCCTGGACTATCCAGTGTGAACTTCTTCAGCAGCAATTGCTTGGAGGAGCCCCACCGGATGAAGAACCTATACCAGAGCAACCCCTGATCCAAGGTCAGCTGCCTTTTGATTTCTTTGGTCTAGGACAACAGGTCCAACAGCCTGGCTTTCATTAGTTGATGGGAGGCCCTGAGGCAGAGGATGTGGAACAGCAGAATGAGGATTTTCAGTGGCCCCAACACCTCCCAGCTGCTCAGAACTTGGAACTGGACCTCAACTTGCCACCGCTAGTCATAATACAAGATCTGAATGTTGCCCCAATGGATGATCCCCAGGAGATGCTCATTCATTCTGCGGAACAAAATGAGGAGCAGTTTCCCATTCCCCAACCTGAACCAGTGCAGGAGCAAGAACCTCTGGAGGAAATTGCAGAAAATGCTCTGCCCCCTATCCAAGAAGGGGTACACATTCCCGCTCTTCAAGCTCCCATGGAAAACTTTCTGCACTTGGAAATTCCTGAACAAGACCTTATGGAGGTGGACTCTGATGATGAGCTTGGCATGAATCCACAGGAGCAGGAGGATGGAGAGGAAAGCAACAATGCACCACCTGAGCTAGGCATGAATCTGGAGGAGCAGGAGTATGGAGAGGAAAATAGCAATGCACCCCCTGAGAGGAACTTGTATTAGCCTGATGTGACAGGAGGATCAGGAGAGCCAGCTTTTCAGAATCACCTGCAGGTGGGGATGGTTAGAACTTACTTCATCAATTCTCCTGTCTTCCCTCAGATGGCGCCAAATTTGAATATGAATGGGCTGGCAGCTGGTTCAAATGGAAATGGGCCTCTTTGCAATGGACCCTCAGTTCAAGTACCTCTTCCTTGGATGGGCCTTTTTCAGGCTCTGCTTGATGCCCCGGCCCAATGTAAATGGGTCAAGATGCTCCTTCAGACTGAATTTCCACAACTCCTCCAGGGTGACCAGGAATGGGTGGCAAGGCTGTCTCTGGAGCCTAAGCATAAACAGTGTGTGCCTGTGTGTGAGTTCCTTTCCACAGAGCCAGAGAAAGTCATGCACCTTGAGCAGGCAGTGCAGGATGATGAGCTGCAGAACTCCACTCCTATCAAAAAAAGAAAAAGGAAAGGAAAGGCAGAAACACCTCTGGTGGACTCAGTAGTCAGACGCAGTGAAAGAGTACGAGCTAGTTGTGAGGGCTTCAAGAAGAACACCTGCAAGATCAAAAACTACCTTGGCTGCAATTCACCAGTCCCTACTCTCCCCAATGAGGCGCTGAAGAAAATTGGGACCTCCCTCTGTCAGTTGACTAAAGATCAGATCAATGAACTCTCTCACAAGGGGAAGAAGAAAATGGAGCCGGTGGGCAAGAAGCAAAAGAAGAGCAAGGATGATGCAAACAACAAGAAGAACAACCATGATGAAGCTTGAAAACTGGATGAGAGGAAACCTCCCCTTTTACTTTTGCTTTTCCCTTTTCAAACCAGGCATGTCTGGTCAAACTCAGTGTTGTATTGTTAAACTTCGTGGTGGTACTTTTCCTCCCTTCGGTACGGGTTGCTTCTATGAAACTTTACCCTTCTGGGGTTCTTTGTTTTATGGGCTTTTGTTTTTTGCCTACTGCTTTGGTTTTTGTTGCATCCTTCTTCAGACCGAGTGGTGGGGGGAGGCCTTGATGCCCCTTAATCTAGATCAGCATTTTTATGGCCCCCAACAGATCATGGAAAATTCTTGATTGGAATGTGAGAGGCCTCAATGCTGACATGAAATGGAATTCTGTCAGCAATAAAATCTTAGAAAGCAAGAGTGAAATAATTTGTCTACAGGAGACAAAGAAAGAAGACTTTAATATAAACTTCATCAGGAAGATCTGTCCACCGGATTTCGACTCATTTGAATTCTTGCCTTCGGTGGGGGCCTCAGGAGGCATCCTTGTGGCCTGGAAAGGATCTGCATTCATAGGCCAAAAACTCTTCATGAATGAGTATGCCATTACTGTTGAGTTCACCTCCAGAGTAACAAATGATAGTTGGGTACTCACAACGGTTTATGCCCCGTGCACCCCCAATGGTAAAAGGGCCTTTCTAGAATGGTTTAGAGAAATTCAAATGCCTCATGATGTAAACTGGATTGTAGTGGGAGACTTTAACCTGATCAGAAGGCCAGATGTTAATGAAATGTTGCTATTCAATGCAACGATAGCAAACCTTAGTCTTAATGAGCTGCCCTTGCATGGAAGGCGATACACCTGGACAAACAAGCAACACCCACCTCTACTTGAAAGGCTTGACTGGTTCTTTACTTCCAATTCTTGGACAGATAACTTCCCGGACTCTTCTGTAATGACTTTGGTGATGGAGACATCAGATCACTGGCCATGTGTAATAGAAATCAACACCAATGTCCCCAAGAGCTCGATTTTTTGTTTTGAGAACTATTGGCTAAAGCAAGATACTTTTTGTGACACTCTGGTCAACGGATGGTCAGCTTCAGAACAAATAGAGGACCCTGCCAAGCTACCAACAGCGAAGTATAAAAACTTAAGAAGAGATTTGAGGCACTGGCGCAAGTCACTTCCAAGGCTCAACATTCTGATTGACAGAATCAAATTAGTGTTACATTTTATGGAGACAATTGAAATCTATCGAGATTTATCATTGGAGGAATGGGCATTCAGGGACTTAGTGGCTGAAAAACTAATCCTCCTCCTAAAACAGCAGAGAACATATTGGAAGCAAAGAGGAAAAATCAGATGGGTTAAAGAGGGTGATGCTGAAACTAAGTATTTCCATGCTCATGCCACCATCAGACATAGAAAGAATGCAATCCCAGTACTACAAGATGGACAAGGCACTATTGTACATGAACATGATCACAAAGCAAAGCTGCTCTAGGAAGCTTTCAAAGAAAGAATGGGACAGTCTGAATTCTCCAGCATGTCTTTTGAACTCAATGGCTTGTTGCACGCTGTAGATGGACTAGAACAGCTGGAAGCTCCTGTCACCACACAAGAAATTGATCAGATAGTGGCTGCACTACCCAACAACAAGTCACCTAGCCCTGATGGATATACTAATGAATTCCTAAAAGCCTCCTGACCATTGATTGCACAAGATTTTTACAGTCTATGTGATGGTTTCTTTGAAGGCCAGGTTTGCCTGAGAAGCATAAATAAATCATATATAACTTTGATACCTAAAAAAGATGGCCCCTTGACAGTTTCAGATTACAGACCCATTTCACTCCTAAACTCTTCCCTCAAGCTATTGACAAAGCTCTTAGCAAATAGATTACAGCATCACATCAGAAAGACAATACACACGAATCAGTATGGATTCATCAAAACTAGGACCATCCAGGATTGTTTGGCCTGGGCATTGGAATACATCTACAATTGCCATAAATCCAAAAAGGAGTTGATCATTCTGAAACTGGACTTTGAAAAGGCTTTCGACAAAGTTGAACATGGGGCAATTACTGAGATACTGAGAGCAAAAGGGTTTGGTCAAAAGTGGATCCAATGGATAAAGACTATCCTGAGCTCTGGAACTTCATCAGTTCTGCTCAATGGGGTGGCTGGAAAGACCTTTCACTGCAAAAGAGGGGTCAGACAAGGAGAACCACTCTCCCCACTCCTTTTTGTTCTAGTAGCAGACCTTCTACAATCAGTGATCAACAAAGCCAAGCAGCAGGGTTTACTGAACCTTCCTATCCCACTCAGATACACTACAGATTTTCCTATTATTCAATACGCTGATGACACACTAGTAATCATGGAAGCATGTGGCAGACAGTTGTGGGTCCTCAAGGCTCTCCTCCACACTTTTGGTGAATCAACCGGCCTAAAGGTGAACTACTCCAAGTCAGTCATGGTCCCTATCAACACCCCTCAAGATAAACTGGTACATCTTGCAAGAACCTTCAATTGTGAGATTGGAAGTCTGCCTTTCACCTATCTAGGGCTGCCTCTTAGCCTCACCAAACCAAAAGCTATTGACTTTTCACCTCTTGTGAATAAATGTGAAAGAAGATTAGCTGCCTCCTCAGCATTCCTCAGCCAGGCTGGAAAACTTGAGGTCACGAATTCCATCCTCTCAGCACTTCCTATGTACTGCATGAGCACTTTCCTGCTGCAACAGACTGTGATTGATCAGATTGATAAATTCAGAAAATTATGTTTATGGAGGGGATCAGATGTCAATGCAAAACAAAGACCCAAAGCAGCTTGGAAAATTGTAACTAGAGCTAAAGAAGAAGGGGGTCTAGGAGTAATTTGCATCAAAACTCAGAATGAGGCCCTCCTCATTAAGCACTTGCACAAGTTTTTCAACAGGGAGGACATACCTTGGGTCTCATTAGTTTGGGAGAAATACTATGATAATGGAAAGCTTCCTGGAAATGTAAAGAAGGGTTCATTCTGGTGGAAAGATATAGTAAAGCTGCTAGACAAATTCAAAGGCATGGCAAGACCGGTGGTGGAAAATAGAAAATCCTGTCTACTCTGGGAGGACATGTGGGAAACAAATGTTTTAAAGCATCAATACCCTCAACTCTTCTCCTTTGTCAAAAAGACTCAAATGACTTTGGCTGAGGCCACAATGATAATTCCTACTCACAGTCTCTTCCACCTCCCTATATCCCAACAAGCTCATGCCCAGCTGCTACAATTGCAATCCAGTCTAAGGGATTTGCAGATCACCGATTCTCCTGACAGATGGACCTATATTTGGAATTCTCCTCATTACAAGGTCAAAAAAGCTTACACACAGCTCAGAGGCCACATGCCAATTCATCCTGCTTTCAAATGGTTGTGGAAGAGCTCCTGTGAAAACAAACACAAAGTTTTTTTCTGGCTGCTTCTTAAGGACAGGCTAAGTACAAGGGAATTGCTTAAAAGGAAAAACATGATAATACAGAGCTATTCATGTGTTCTGTGTGTAGACAGCATAGAGGAATCACTTCAGCACTTATTCCTGAATTGCCGCTTTGCAGTTGCCGCCTGGGCATGAATCGGTCTTCAGGTGGGCACTGACGATGAACCCTTTCAGACTCTACTAAGTTTCAGGAATCAGCTGGGTGTTCCATTTTACATGGAATTAATCATTATTATGGCATGGTCAATTTGGAAGCAAAGAAATGATTTTATCTTCCGTAACAGTCATCCCTCGCTGCAGATGCTTAAAACCGACTTCAGAGCAGAACTCCAAGTTCTCTTGCTTAGAGTCAAAAGGAGACATTATCAGCCCCTCGTCCAATGGATAGCAAATCTTTCGTAGCTTGGGCTATTTTAGTTTTACTCTTTTTTTTTCACTTCTTTCTTTGTCTCCTAAACTCTATTATCTGTAATTCCCGTTTGTTCTTTTACTTTCAATAAAGCTCTGTAGAGGGAGCCTCCCCTCCAGTTTCATCAAAAAAAAAAAAAAAAAAAAAACTACGGTAGTTAAGCAATGCAATCCTTGTGATTGGGCTGGGCGTTTCCATCATGTATGTACCACCCCGGCACCCCTCGCTTTGCCTCCATTATTTCCAGTCGATCTGGTCGATCGATCGAACACTCCACCATTGCGTTATATTGGAGATGGAGCATCGTTCTCTTTCCATGGCAATAATATTCCTTGTCGCCCTCATCCTTGCTCTGCTGCCCAGCAACAACCCCGACCAGCAGCAGGCCGCAAAAGCAAAACGCGGCGGCGGCCCGCCGGAGCTGATCCGCCTCCGCCTGGTGGGCCGCGACGGCGACAAGATTACCCTGGCCCTGCAGCCGCACGACCTCTCCCTCGCCGGCTTCGCCAACGGGAGCCACCACTGGTACGCATTCCCGGGGCACGACGAGCACGTGATCCGCAACGGCGCCACCACGCTCCCGTTCGGCAACAGCTAGGGCGAGAACCCGCGCTGCGCGCCATCGGCGCGTGCGCCGACCCGGCGGCGGCGAGCGCGGCCGCGGACGAGCACGCGCTCAAGCGCGGGCTGGCCACGCTGACGGTGACCAAGTGCGAGGCGGTGCGGCTGACGCCCGTCAGGGAGACGGTCTCCGGCGGGTGGGAGAGCGGCGACGCCCGCCTCACCGAGCAGCACCTCCGGTACATCGAGCACTGGGACGCCATCTCCTTTGAGCTCGTCCGGGCGCACAGGACGGGCCAGTGGAACGGGCCCTTCAAGGAGCTGCTCAAGACGAGCGCCGGCATCCATAGCGAGGAGGAGGCGCTCGCCGTGGTCAGTGTCATTGCCAATCCCACCTTGGCTCAGGTTCTCATGGCGCACGCTCGCAGCGCCTGACCCTGACTGATCGACCTATACCTGTCATCAGTTCGATCATGGCTGCTTTTTTTTTTCGGAATATAATAGGTCACCTTGTTGCCTGTTATCGGTCGTGTGTGTTTTACTTTTAACGTATTCTAGTTCTAAGTTTTCAACAGCTACATTACTTGTTCTTTATCTAAAAAAAAGCTAAACTTACGTGTTTATTGAGTGAAAGGTCTCTACAGTACTTGTTTGGTTATAGTTTAAAATCTTACGCTGGACTTATGAGACGGTTGACAGGGCCGGCTCTATAATTTTAAGGGTCCTTGCGCAAGTAAGAAGATAAGAGCCCATTGAACTAAATTTGAATATATCAAAACTATAGTATATATATATAGTAAAAATTATTTTATAATATCTATATAGCTCATAAGACATAACAATAGTGTAACAAGAAAAACTATAAAAAATAACCACTATGATTACCTCAAATAAAGATATAATGCTTCATTGCCTTGTAAAAATTGCCTTCGGGTATTTTTAATGCAAAATCTTCAAGAACAGTATCAAGATTTGAAAATTAAAAATTTATTCAAATAAAGACATTGAATTAGAAATTTATAACCGTATACACAAAATAAATAAGAAAAAAATAGAAAATACAAATCGAACATGAGTGTTGATGTGTTGCATACTGTGAATCCGTGATTGTCTGATCATGTTCACGTCTTAACATTTCAGCGTTTGTTGTCTGGCGCCGTGTCGTGGCACTATTCGGCCAAGGCCTTGACTCATCAGATCGGCGGCAACGTCTCCTCTTCCTCTCTGCCCCCCCCCCCCCCGCAGGTCGTAGTCTCGTCCGTCAATGCGTAGCTCGGTAGCTAGGGTCGCGGTTGCGAACTCGCGGCGGCAGAAAACGAAACATCGAACTCTAAAATGAGCGGAGGCCGGAGGGCTCGATAGTTCTGTGTTCCTTTCTTTTAAGCTGTAATAATTCCCTACGGTTGTGGGCTTCTGGCCACATCGGCTGGTGTTAACATGTGGTTTGTGATGAACTTTGTCTTTGCTTAAGCTAATTAGCTACATAAAAAATTATTATATATATACTAATTACCTATATAGTCTTGGCCCCCGGCGGTCGCACCGCCTGCCCCTCCCCTAGAGCCAGCCCTGTCGGTTGATAAGAGAAACGACTGATTTATTATGAGAAAAAAAAACCATTTCACCGATTTATTATGAGAAAAAAAAACCATTTCACCACTTATAGTTCGAGCAAACAGCGGGAGAGGTATATAGCAAACAAAATATATTTGCACATGGCCAGTAGCCTAGTACAATCACGCTGTAGGACATAGTTGTCCTTGTGGGACCAGAGAGCTCCAACGATACTTTTGGTGGTATCCTTGGGGCTCCCTGTCAGCAAGTCCACGACAAACCAATTTTTAGTTTCAGGGTCATACCAAAGCAACACGAGTACTGCTTGACTCTTTCATTACACTTGACTGAAATATAGGTACATCGTCGAAAAAATGGTTTACAAAATAACAGGTGAGGGATTTAGTGGCTGAAGGCTACCTGCTAGCTAGTAAATCAAAAATTGTTCCAAATCCTTTATCCAGTAAAAGAATGTGATATGTTTTCCTTGCATAAAAGTCAACAAATCTAAATTGTCAAGATCTATAGGTTAAGGAAAAAGTCAAGCAATCCCATTGAGTTCAAATAAATCTATTCTTATAAAACAAAACCCCACTAGTAATTTCTCTTGTCATGTAAAGTGTCTATATCAATATTCACTCGAACACTCCACTATCTAGCACATCTAACTAACTCTCTATATATGCAAAGTGTCCACATCAGCATTTACTAACACATGTCATCATGTCTTTATTCAAGTTATTCACATTAGCGAACCACATCATTTACAAATATATATTTAGTTATCTATATCTAAATGCTAAAAATCATCCATTAGCATGTATTGTGATATTTATTATTTATGGTAGCAACTTCCGCTCCCACGTGCGGTGCGGTTCTCCTAGTATCACAAAATTGGAACGTAACGTTCATGGAGACATGATAGTCGATCATTTTGTACACCAACTCATTTTTTTTACATAATGGATAAACATCCGGCCTCTACATCCGAGGATGTACACAACCCACTATTACAGAGTTTTTATCAAATAAAAAGAGAAAGTCATAGTCTTATAAGTCGATCAGGACGCTAATTCAAACAATATAAATATTTCCATCCTTTATTGGATATCTCTAAAGCAATGACTTCTAATTTCTTGCTCATCATCGAGAGCGCGTCCTTGGCTTGCTCGTCATGCTGCAGCTGGGCCCAAGAGCGTAACCAGTACGCTCCCCTGAAAATGACCTGCATAATAGAGTTAGATTTCATTTTATTAAAAATAACATCATTGCGGCATCTCCAAATAGCCCAAAACATAACAGCCACTCCAACCCAAATCAAGTTTCTAATCATTTTATTTTGATTAGATAACCAAATACCAAACATGTGGTTGATTGATCTAGGTTGAGACAAGCTAGTGGCAAAAAAAATAATCCTCCAAATCATTTTGGCAAGGGGACAGTCTAGGAATAAATGTTGTATAGTTTCATTCCCATTACAGCAAATGCACTTTTGACTTCCGTTCCAATTTTTTCTAGCAAGGTTGTCTTTGGTAAGAACGACACCCCTTTGCAGGAACCAAAGAAAAATTTTTATTTTGAGAGGAACTTTTATCTTCCAGATCTTCCTACGATGAAAAGGTGTATCTGTATCTATAAGATTGAGATACATGGATCGGACAGAGAATAACCCAGATCTGGTTAAACTCCATCTGAAATAATCTAATCCATCCACCAGTGCGACATGGGAGATATTTGCTACTAACCGAAGCCATTCTGTAAGTTTATTATCCACCAAAGCCCTCCTAAACGAAATGTTCAGTGGGCGAGTGCTCATAACGTTTGAGACTGTAGCATGAGGATCTCTCAGTATATTATATAATGATGGATAACGAGCTTTCAGAGGCTTATCTCCTATCCATGTATCATCCCAGAATCTAGCTGTGGTTCCATCCTTAATATTGAAAGAACCATTTGCCAACACCTCATCTTTGATACGCATGAGGCCTCTCCAAAAATGAGAGTCATTAGGCTTAGCTGTAACCTAGGGTAGACTTTTGGAGCTTAGGTATTTATTCCGTAAAAGTGATTGCCATATGCCTTCTGTATTCAACAGATTAACCAGCCATTTAGCCAAGAGGCATTTATTTTACAATTGTAAATTTAGGATACTCATTCCTCCTTGGTCCTTGGGACGGCATATAATGTCCCATTTGGCAAGGCGGTATTTATGGTTATCCGAGGATCCTTGCCAAAAGAACCTTGATATGTAATGATCCATATTCTTTATGACCCCCTTGGGAATCTCAAAGAAAGACATCATGAACATGGGTAGGCTGCTCAGGACTGAATTAAGCAAAACTAGTCTTCCCCCATAAGACAAGTACTTCGCTTTCCAACAAGAGAGTTTTTGTTTAAAACGATCTTCTACTTTACTCCATTCAGAATTTAGGAGTTGTCTATGATGCATTGGAATCCCAAGGTATCGGAAGGGGTATTCGCCTGCATTGCATCCAAAGAGATTAGTATAAAATGATTCCATCTGTTTTGCTGCTCCATAGCAGAAAATTTCACTCTTGTGGAAATTGATGTTCAGCCCTGATAGCTGTTCAAAAGCACAAAGCAACAGTTTCAGATTTTGTGCTTGTTTTGGGTCATGATCAAGAAAGATAATGGTGTCATCCGCGTACTGTAATATGGACAACCCATCATCTATCAGGTGGGGTATAACCTCTCTTATTTGACCGTCAGCTTTTGCTCTGTTAATAAGTAGAGCTAGCATATCCGCAACGATGTTAAATAAGATAGGTGACATTGGATCTCCCTGTCTGAGTCCACGTTTAGTTTGGAAGTAGGGTCCAATGTCATCATTGACTTTGATTCCCACACTTCCACCTGTAACCATCGTTTGAACCCATCGACACCACTTGGGGGAGAATCCTTTCATCCGTAGGGTTTGCTGTAGAAAAGACCACTTCACTTTGTCGTATGCCTTTTCAAAGTCAATTTTGAAAATAACACCGTTTCTTTTCTTGGTGTGAAGCTCATGGATGGTTTCGTGTAAGATGACGACACCTTCCATTATATTCCTACCTGGCATAAAGGCAGTTTGTGTTGGTCTCACTACAGTTTTAGCGACCATATTAAGCCGATTTGTGCCCACCTTAGTGAATATTTTGAAACTCACGTTAAGAACACAAATTGGCCTATATTGCTGGATTCTTATGGCATTATTAACTTTTAGGATTAAAGTAATAATTCCAAAGTTCAGACTGTAGAGGTCAAGAGCCTCTCTATGCAGCTCAGTGAATAAGGAAAGAAGGTCATCCTTTATCACTCCCCAAAACACCTGATAGAATTCTGTCGGAAAACCATCTGGACCTGAAGCCTTATTATGCTCCATTTGGAAAATCGCCTCCCTCACTTCAGATTCGGTGAATGGGCTAATGAGGATGTCATTTTCCTCAGGCGAAACCTATGGAATGTCCAGGTTATGGTCTTCCCTAAGGGAAATCTCAAGATCCGCTGGCTGGCCAAAGAGATCTTTATAGTATGTCGTAATATCATGGAGATCAAGATGCTGCAACGAATTTCAGTGATTCCTCGAGACCATAGAAAATAGGGAAATTTTAAAAGCTCCTAGATCTGACGACAGTGCTCATATGAAAAAATAGGATAAAAACATTATTAATAACTTAAGGTCTCGTTTCTTGCACATCGATCCACTCCAATCCATATGTGGAGGAAGATATTAGGGTGGCCAACAAAAAATTGCCTTATATCAGAACCAGAACTATAGTCTATATAAACAAGAGTTCTACGGAAATAGCACCCAATGCACGAGTCTACCCAAATTTGCCTAGTATTAAGAAAGCTATCTCATTTTGATGCGTGTCAACTCGTCTGGTGGCCTCTGAATGGGCCTATAGTCCAGTGGTATTAATTCATAAACAAATTGGAATATGGAGTGTTTTCATGTTCTGTCATTCTCTCTCGTGTTGTAGTAACAAGTGCAGAGCAGGGTGTTCAAACATGGTGCGGAGTCCAAATACAAAAGGAATTGCAACACACGGTTATTGATAAATCTATACGCCACATGTATCCATACAATTTAGAGCAGCATGCATGCATCGAGGCAAATTATAGAGTAGTATGATTCTAAGATGTACTCCCTCCGTCCGTGAATACTTGTATTCCTGGCCCAAATATTTGTCCACAAAAGCTTGTATTCCTAGAGTGGACGGGTTCCTCGGAGTTCCCCGTCTCATTTAACAAAACCCAAAACGCACGTCTCCCTCTCTCTTTTAATGCATCATTTAATTGTGTATTTGGTGCTATGTATTTTGGTGGCTGTGTAACCAATTTTTGGCGCGTACTAGTACTCTGCACGAGTACTACTCCACGGAGTATTTGGCTGAATTTGAATTAAATGCATCCCTCCATCGGTCTTCAACCGAAGAGCCAGACATCGCTAGACGTGCAAGAGTAAATACTGGAACTCAGATTATTGGAGGGTAGAATGGTCTTTTGTTTGTCACACTAATCTGTCTTAAATCTCTCAGGAATACAAGTATTCATGGACGGAGGGAGTATTAGAATAAATGACACGACCGTCCCATAAATTGTTGAGCTATAAGTCCCCTAGTTGACTGCATAGCATGCAAGTTGGACATTTGGTTGTAACACAGGTTCATATTTTCTGCAGGTAACAAAATAAAGACCAATTTTTTTTAGATAAAGGATAAAAACTATTCGGCTTTATCTACCCGTGGGTAGAATCAGACCAAATTATTACAGCATCTCCCACAACTAAAAAGTAAGAAAATTAAAGAAAGAAATTGACTGAAAAAATACATCCCCAACAAGGAGCTCTACGCGAACGCGACCTCTGACTTGTACCGTGACGTCAACTCCACAGAATAAGATCACCAACGTCAAGACGAAGCCGCCAAACACGTTTGCCAGACCTAATAAAGGTACTGAAAACGTTGGATACCGACCATTATTGAAGACACTGGATGTATGCTTCTTCCTTGGCAACAACACGAAGCACTTAGTGCAGATGCCCCCCAAACGTCGAGTTGTTATGCCATCAAATACCACCTCCACCTTGAGCTGAACATCGAACAGGGTAACTGTGACACCCCAATTTTAAGAACAAAATTGGAGCACAATATATGTATGCCAGGATCAATTTTTCATACATATATCCACATCATAGTAAATATCAAAACAATGCTTTTATTAAAAATAACGAACTTTATTACATAAATGACCCTCGGGTCTGAAAGAAAAAGTACAGACTCTCTCGACATCTATCTCTAATGAAGACTCTGAAGCAGTCGCGGAAGTCTGGACTCCATCTCCACAGGAAGGTCGACCGGGGGTAGCGCCATCCTAGTACAGGTCGTCAGGGTCGAAGCCACCGTCTTCGGGATACTCCTGCTCCTCGTACGCGTAGTCGCCAGCGTCTGGGTGGGGTAGCAGGGGGGACAAAGAGGAAGGGTGAGTACATCGAAATGTACTCCGCAAGTGTAGGAAATATATGCTTATGAGGCTTATAACAAAGGTAGGCTGACTCTGTTTGACTCAAGCGCCTAAAGCAACACATCCTATTAAATCCTATTAACCCTATGCACCTATTTACTAGGTTATAGATAGACACTAAAGAAAAGTAACAACACTCGGAGTCACACCGAGCAACCCACACTTGGAGTCACACCAAGCAACCGCACTTGGAGTCCACCAAGTACCCACACCTGAAGTCCATCAGGCAACCGCACCTGAAGTCCATCAGATGACCCAAACCGGTAACCAGTAACCAACTAATCTCGAAGAAGTCCAAGCCCGCTCGTGACCGTGAGCACGGCTGATATATCAGTTTTAATACTCTGCAGAGTTCGCACATCTTTACCCATGAGTCATGTGTTCCCCATCACGCTAAACACTGCCAAGGTGCACAGCAGGGTCGCACTACAAGGCCTTTACAAAGCCTCCTCCAAGTCCGTTCTACACGTTCACTAAGGTTTCACCGCTAACAGTGGATATACACACCACTGCAGAAGCCCCCTCTTGTGCCACAAATCCGACCCCGTGTAAACCCTCAACTTGGAGGAAACTAATTACTTAGCCAGTCCCAGAGCCATATAGGTCTCATGGTTTGCGTTGTTTTGCCGGGTTACTTGTCCAAGAACCGGGTCCTAGGGATCCAGGCAGGATAATCTAGCACAAGCCCAGAACCAAAAACCAAATTCAGCTGCCGAGTCCCACGGCACAAAAACCACCAATACGGTCCATCCTGCCAGATTTACCTACTCACCATACTACTCATTACCAGTCCATGTTCCATAGATCATTAATCAGAATTAATGATTTTAAACCATCATCCCAAGACAGCAGGGCTAAGCATAACTTCTACCCAACACATCCCAAACCAGGCGACAAGGATAATATAAACAAAATCTAGTAAACCCTAACATGGGATTCAAATTAATGACAAGCATGCATCTACAGGATCTAAACTACTCTAAACTCAAAGTAAAATAAAAGTAGGTGCAATATGTTCAAGGACACTTGCCTTCGGACTGGGTCGAATCAACTGGGTCGCAAGGATGGTCTGGAGCGTCCTCGAACTCCGCACTCTCTGGCCCAAGTAACATACATGACACATACAAGCAAAAATAAATAACAGTACAACAAACAGTAACAAAATAGTAAATTAATAGATCTACTGCGTAGAGAACAAAATTATGAAACTAACGCAAGTTGAACGGGTCAAAACGGAGTTAAAATGCAAAAGTTATAAGCATTTCAATCTGAGTGGCAAAACTGTAATTAGATTGAACTCATTTTCGAATTAAAATTAAATCAAAACTGAGTTTAAGCGCTGACTGGACCGGGCCTCAGTTATTCGATAACTCAGGGGCTAGATCAAAAGAAAACACAGACTCAGCGCACAGTAGGGATGGACGGCGGGTTTATTTCCGGAAAAGTGGGAGGACTCTTTAGCAAAAACGCCCGAGCGCTGTGCAGGTGCGGATGTGGCGCTGACGGGCTGCGCACGTGGCGTAAGGGGATTGGCTGGGTGCACCACGTGGTCGCGTGGACCCGCTGACCTGGCGACCATGGACCGAGTTTATGACGTCGGTGGACGCGGTTCATACCCCTTCGGTTTAGATCTAATCTTGGCCACACAAATCAGATCAGACGGCTATGGAGTAGGACGGGGAGGCGGGGTGACCGCCGGTGGCACAGGGCGCGGTGGCGCTCCGTTCTTCCGCGGCGGCGCCATGGGAGGGGGTCGCCGGAGTGTTCGGTATGGGACCTAGGGGCTAGTAGAGACATAGGAGGGAGGTGGGATCGATGGGGAACCTTACTGCGAACTCGATGAAAGAGTCGGTGGCGCCGAATTTGGCCCGGAGGTAGCCGGGGACGGTGCGGGGTGGACGGTGATGCTCTGGTGCTTGGTGCGGTCGGTGTGGCGTCTCCGGGTGTCGACTCCGCAGATGGTGACCTCTCCGAGCGCGGTGTGGCCTCGCGAGGTCGAGGGAGAGCAGAGAGTGGTTGGTGGTGGCCTCGGCGGCGATAACGAGCTCCGCTCCGAGCTCGTCAATGGCGGTGGCGGCTGCAGCGCTACTTCGTGAGGGAGAAAGGGGGGTTGGGCACGGGTAAGACTTTTTGTAGGCAGGGGGGTATGGGAGACGGCGCGGTCTTCTAGCAGATCGGATCGGGGACGCGGGTTGAGCGCGAGCGCATGCGCGAAGGGCGGAGGGAGTCTGGTGAGGGGGGGGGGGGCGAGTCCGCGCGGGAGGTTGGGGAGAGGATAGACTCGACACGAGGGTCCCACCGGTCAGCGACGCGGGGAGGGGAGCGCTCAGCGCGACTGGGACTGGGCCGCGCGCGCGGTGCGAGCGTGGGGCGGCCGACGCGGTTGTGCAAGGCGGCTGGGCCGGCTCAGCGCGGAGGGAGGGGACGGGCCAGAGGGAGAGGCCAGGCGGGCCGAGAGGGGAACGAGCGCCGGTGGGCCGGTCGCGCGGCTTGGGTCGAGCGAGGGAGGAGCAGGAGGTGGGTGCGGCTGGGCTGAAAGAGGAGAGGGGATCGATGAGGAGAGGCCCTTGCCTTGTTCTTTTTTTTTCTTTTGTTTTCCTTTTCAAAATCTTTTTGAAATCAAATTCAAATCTGTTTTGAAATTCAAAACCACTTTGAAATATTTTAAAGATATTTTCCTAGGTTTTGTAAATAAAGTTTGAGTTTAATTTTGTAAAATTTTCATAAACCTTTTTATTTGTTTTCTAAATAGAGTAAAGCCGATTCGCCCTATACGGGTTTAATAAATTCTTTTTCACCCAATAAAATTATGCAACGGCATGAATGCAACATGAAAATGATATATAAATTTTATTTTCCTCCTCTAATAAACTAGCCAACCTATTAAATTTCTAATTTCTTTTATTAAATTAGGGAAAAATTGAATCAGGGTGTTACAGTAACCACACGGGAGAACTGCCCGGCCTTGGCGGACAAGAACTTCGACGACGCGCCTGCGCCACCACCGCCGGACCAGAGAAACCAGGCTAGGTTTTCACCCAGTTATTGAACGCCCATGGACGCGGCAGGGACGAACTAACCAACGGCTCCAGCGGCACCTTCAACAAGGTACGTGGCACAAAAGGTTCCACTGCCGCTGGCCCGACGTAACACGCCAGACAAGGTTTTCACCCAAACCGCTGCCACCACCGTCGACTTTGCGCCCAGCCAACGTGGAAGGCCGCCTTCACCGAAAGGTCACCATCAGAGACGCTCAGAAGGTGGGCAGCCCCGGCACTGACCATGGACCAGATCCGGACCCAGGGGGCCAAAACCCGACCCGCCGTCGTCGCCGCCGCCAGACGAACGGCACACCGGCTGCCGCCGACGAGCCACCACCACACGGAGCAAGGTACTGTCGGCAGAGGGGCAGCACCAGTCTAGACCGAGGACGCTAGATCCAGGCCTGCAGGGCCCAAATCCGACCCTCCACCGCCACAATGACTACACGCCGAGGAAGGAGAAGCCCGCCACCGCCGCACAGCCTTGCGCCTGCCCAGGCCTCTAGCCAGCACCGTCGTGGTTGTGGACGGCGACCTAGCTCACCGAGCCCCACGTGACTCAGGGGAGTCGCCCCACCTGGTCGCGTCATCCCGCGCCGCCACTCCACCGGCTGAGAGCCCCCCCCCCCCCCCCCCCCCGCCCCGCCGCCGCCATCCCGGCCGGACGCACGGCAAGGCCGTGCGGCCTGCTCTGGCGGCGACGTGACTGGAGAGTGGAGGTGAGGTAGAGGGCGTGGCGGCTAGGGTTGGCTGCCCGAGCCGCCCGTGTGGGGGCGACGCGGGGCCTCAAAAAATAAAGACCAAATTGAATAGTGAATCAAATAACTCATTGCTTGTTAAAGAATTATGTTATAACCCCATATAAATATTTGTCGACTTGTCATGTCTTGGTGAATTTGAATGAGCTTGTTGTCGTTGAACATTTCAGTATATAAAAAACTTGAAATGTTTATACAAAACATCGACAAGGTCATGAAATTCATATGTTTTAGTGCATTTGGATAAACACTAAAGTCACATAAGCATCAATATTCTCCCATAAACATCAATATGTCTGAATGGAAAGAGTTAATTAAAAAAATCAATGCTAATTAGTTATTTTTAAATGGCTTGTGCTGGGTCGATTATTTTTATAAAAAGGGTAGAGGTAATGTCTCGATTCATTTTTCACTTCAATTTGATTTTTATTTAATTGGATTGCTGGGTACATGCATGAAGAAATTAATGGAATTTCTTCAAAAAAAGAAATTAATGGAAAACAGAATATTCGCATTAATTCAGTTTTAATTTCACTATCGTTTCATTGGCTTCCTGTTATGCCAAAATAAATGTAATTAACGTACACCTGATTCTTACAGTGTGTCCGGTGGATCGAGCGACTATATAAATTGGAGGGAGACGCAGTCATTTTTGCATCCAGCCCAGTAGATCACACTTCTTATCATACCATATCCACAAGGCTAAGACACAAAAAAAACATAGCAGTCATGTGCCACAGCCAGGAGCTTACTGCCCTCGTTGCCGTTGCCCTCATGGCTGCTTCCATCCTGCAAGCCGTCTCCGTCTCCTCCACAGCAACCACCTCGGCCAACTTGACCGGCGACGATGCGGCCAAAACAGCCTATGATGTCCTGGAGCAGAACAACTTGCCAAGGGGTCTTCTACCGCAGGGGGGTATGGGAGACGGCGCGGTCTTCTAGCAGATCGGATCGGGGACGCGGGTTGGGCGCGAGCGCATGCGCGAAGGGCGGAGGGAGTCTGGTGAGGGGGGGGGGGGGGGGGGCGAGTCCGCGCGGGAGGTTGGGGAGAGGATAGACCCGACACGAGGGTCCCACCGGTCAGCGACGCGGGGAGGGGAGCGCTCAGCGCGACTGGGACTGGGCCGCGCGCGCGGTGCGAGCGTGGGGCGGCCGACGCGGTTGTGCAAGGCGGCTGGGCCGGCTCAGCGCGGAGGGAGGGGACGGGCCAGAGGGAGAGGCCAGGCGGGCCGAGAGGGGAACGAGCGCCGGTGGGCCGGTCGCGCGGCTTGGGCCGAGCGAGGGAGGAGCAGGAGGTGGGTGCGGCTGGGCTGAAAGAGGAGAGGGGATCGATGAGGAGAGGCCCTTGCCTTGTTCTTTTTTTTCTTTTGTTTTCCTTTTCAAAATCTTTTTGAAATCAAATTCAAATCTGTTTTGAAATTCAAAACCACTTTGAAATATTTTAAAGATATTTTCCTAGGTTTTGTAAATAATGTTTGAGTTTAATTTTGTAAAATTTTCATAAACCTTTTTATTTGTTTTCTAAATAGAATAAAGCCGATTCGCCCTATACGGGTTTAATAAATTCTTTTTCACCCAATAAAATTATGCAACGGCATGAATGCAACATGAAAATGATATATAAATTTTATTTTCCTCCTCTAATAAACTAGCCAACCTATTAAATTTCTAATTTCTTTTATTAAATTAGGGAAAAATTGAATCAGGGTGTTACAAACCTACCCCCTTAGAAGAATCTCGTCCTCGAGATTAGGAAGAGTCGGCGAAGAGATGAGGAAAATCTGCCCGAAGATCATCTTCCTTCTCCCATGTGGCTTCTTCTTCGGAGTAATGCTTCCATTGCACCTTGCAGATTTTAATCCTCTTGTTGCGACTACCTCGTTCCATCGTGTCTAGAATCTTGATCGGCTCAGAGAATGTCAGATCATCCCGCAGATCAAGCTCCTCAAGTGGCAACTGCTCCTCTGGAACTCTGAGGCATCCCTTCAGCTGGGATACATGGAATACATCATGAATAGCTGCCAGCCGTGCAGGCAACTCCAGCTGATATGCAACTGCGCCTTTCTTGTCAATCACCTTGAAAGGGCCAATGAATCTCGGAGATAGCTTCCCTTTGACATTAAACCTCCGAAGACCTCTGAAAGGTGACACCTTCAGATAGACATAGTCCCCAATCTGGAATTCCAGCTCACGTCGTCTGACATCTGCATAACTTTTCTGTCTAGACTGAGCTGTCTTCAGGTTGTTTCTGATCTGCCTGACCTGTTCTTCAGCTTCTTCGATAGACTCAGGGCCAAAGACTTTTCTTTCTCCAACCTGATTCCAGAATAGAGGAGTTCTGCATTTCCTGCCATACAGTGCCTCAAAAGGTGACATCTTTAGACTGGCCTGATAGCTATTGTTATATGAGAACTCTGCATATGGCAGACTCACATCCCAACTCTAGCTGTTCTGAAGCGCACTGGCTCTCAACATATCCTCCAGAATCTGATTCACCCTTTCTGTCTGACCATCAGTCTGAGGGTGATAGGCTGAACTAAAACTGAGGCGAGTATCCATAGACTCATGCAATCGTTTCCAGAATCTCGATGTGAACTGTGTGCCTCTATCAGATACTATGATCTTAGGCACCCCATGCAAGCACAATATCCGAGACATGTACAACTCCGCCAGCTGCGGTCCACGATATGACTCCTTAACTGGAATGAAATGAGCCACTTTGGTCAAGCGATCAACTATGACCCAGATAGAATCATATCCAGACTGTGTCCTGGGCAAACCAGTGATGAAATCCATGCTAATCTCTTCCCATTTCCACTCGGGAATCTGCAGTGGTTGTAGCAAACCAGCGGGTCTCTGATGTTGGGCCTTAACCCTCTGACATGTGTCACACAAAGCCACATACTCTGCTACTTCCCTCTTCATCCCATACCACTAGTAATACTGCTTCAGATCCTGGTACATCTTGGTACTGCCTGGGTGAAGGGAGTAGGCTGAATCACGAGCTTCCCTCAGAATCAACTCCTTGATAGCCTTCACATCAGGAACACAGATCCTGCCTCCGAACCATAAGACACCCTGATCATCCTCTGTGAAACCCGGGGCTTTGCCCTCCTTGATCGACTGTCTGATCTCCAGAAGATACTCGTCAGTGAGCTGCCCTGCCCGGATATCATGCTCAAGTGTCGAATCAACCTCCATTGCTACTGCATCAGTGTGGCCAAGAATACCCAAGTTGAGCTTCACAAACTCCTCATGCAACTCGGGCTGCTGCTCCTTGATTTCAAGCACATTGCAGTAGACCTTCCTGCTCAAGGCATCTGCAACAACATTCGCCTTGCCTGGATGATAGTTAATGCTCAGATCATAGTCTTTGATCAACTCTAGCCATCTCCGTTGGCGAAGATTCAGATCTGGTTGGGTGAAAATGTACTTCAAGCTCTTATGATCAGTGTATATCTCTGTTCTTTTGCCCATCAGATAATGCCTCCAGATCTTCAGAGCATGAACAACTGCTGCTAACTCCAGATCATGAGTAGGATAATTCAGCTCATGCTTCCTGAGCTGTCTCAAGGCATAAGCAATCACACGACCTTCCTGCATAAGCACACATCCCAGACCCTGTCGCGAAGCATCACAATACACCGTGAAGTTCTTCTGGACATCTGGCATGACAAGAATAGGAGCAGAGGTCAATCTCGCCTTCAGCTCCTCGAAACCAGTCTGGCATTCAGGGGACCAAACAAACTTGGCACCCTTCTCAGTCAGTCTCGTCATCGGCTTCACGATCTTGGAGAATCCCTCAATGAATCTGCGATAAAATCCAGCCATACCAAGGAAACTCCGAATCTCAGTGACGCTCTCAGGTACCTTCCAGTCCAATATATCTTGGACCTTGCCTGGATCGACTGATATACCACCTTCTGAGATGATATGCCCCAGGTATGCAACCTTCTTCAACCAAAACTCGCATTTGCTCAGCTTCACATACAACTGATGCTCTCTGAGCTTCTGCAGCACTAACCTCAGATGCTTCTCATGCTCTTCTTCATTCTTCGAGAATATCAAGATATCGTCAAGGAACACCACAACGAACAAGTCCAGGAACTCCATGAAAACCTTGTTCATCAGATACATGAAGAAAGCTGGGGCATTGGTCAAGCCGAAGGACATCACTGTGTACTCATATAGCCCATATCGAGTTACGAATGCCGTCTTTGGAATGTCAGCTTCACGAATCTTCAGCTGGTTATAACCTGTTTGCAGGTCAAGCTTCGAGAACACATGAGCACCCTTCAACTGATCAAACAAATCATCAATGCGAGGAATTGGGTACTTGTTCCTGATGGTAGCTTCATTCAATGCGCGGTAATCAACGCACATCCGTAGGCCTCCATCCTTCTTCGGAACAAAGATCACAGGGGCTCCCCACGGGGATGTACTAGGACGAATATGCCCCTTCTCTAACTGCTCTTGGATCTGCGTCTTCAGCTCAGCTAGCTTTTCGGCATCCATTCTATATGGTCGCCTGTATATAGGTGCAGTGCCAGGAACTAAATCAATAGAGAACTCAATCTCACGATCAGGTGGCATACCTGGCACTTTCTGGAAGACATCAGGGAACTCCTTGACAACTCGGATATCAGGTACCACGACAGCCTCATATGCTCTGGCTTCTTCTGCCCTCTTCGTCGGTGCCTGATACACAATCTCCGTGCCATCTGGATGCTTCACTGTGATGATCCTCTGAGCACAATCAATAATACCCTGATATCTGCTCAACCAGTCCATACCCAGAATAATATCCACCTCTTGTGACTCCAGGACGATGAGATGAGAAGGGAAGACTACCCCCCTTATGAATAAGCTTACATTGGGGCACATATACTCGGTCAACATTTCTCCTCCAGGAGACTTGACTAACAGCTTGTTTTTCATCAAAGATTTAGGCAGGTTACATCTTGCTATGCATGGTGTTGATATGAATGAATGCGATGCCCCATAATCAAATAACACGGTAACAGGATATGCAGCAATGGAGAACGTACCAATCACCACATCGGGAGCCTCCTGAGCTGACTCCAGAGCCACATGGTTCACCTTCCCATGCCTATAGTTCTGGCCACCATTCCTGTTTTGGTTCTGCTGACGAGGTGCTGGTAGAGCCTGCTGCCTGGTCGGACACTGGTTGGCCAAGTGTCCCATCTGGTTACACTTGAAGCACGGGCCAACCTGACCTGCGCCCTGTGCTGGACGGGGCTGCTGTGGAGCTGGAAGACCCGGGCGAGGTGCCTGAGCCTGGCGAGGCGGCTGCTGCTGCTGCTACTGAGGTGGAGCCTGGTGCCTGTACTGAGGAGCGGGCTGCCGGTGCTGGGGCGGCCGGTACTGCTGCTGCTGGGGAATCTGCCTGGAAGCTAGAGCAGGTGGAGCGTAGCGGGGACGGGTAGAGCTACCGGAGGACTGTCCCTGGAATGTCATCTTCCTCTTGCGATCTGCATCGAGGTCCTTCCGTTCCTTCTCCACCGCGAAGGCACGGTCAACCAGCTTCTAAAATGAGGAATACTCATTTGAAGCTAGGGCATAACGGAGTCCTGGGTTAAGCCCATGCCTGAAGCAGAGAACAATTTTATTATTTATCAGGTAGCAAAAGGAATGAACAAGGTTATGGGAAGAATATATTAATATTAAAGAATGACAGAGATCTTGCCTGAAGCATTCCTGTTTCTTGTCATCCGTGTCCACGTCATCTGGGGCATAACGGGACAGCTGGCTGAACTGCGTGAGATACTCACGCACTGTCATCGCGCCCTGCCTGAGGTCCTGAAACTCCCGGCGCTTCACCCTGATCTCGCCGAAAGGGACGTACTAGTCGCGGAATGCCCTACGGAACTCCTCCCAGGTGATCGAGTCGGCGTCCGCATGAGCTGCGGTGTAGGCAGTCCACCAGTTCTTCGCCGGGCCCTGAAGCTGGTGCGCGGCGTAGAGGGCCTTATCAAGGTCCCCGACATGGGCAAGCTGCAACTTGCCTGTAATCGTCTCGAGCCAATCATCTGCATTCATTGGCTCTATGGCGTGGTGGAACACTGGAGGGCGCGTCGTCATGAAGCTCCTAAGAGTGTGATCCGGTCGGGGTGGCTGTGCAGCTCCTGCACCCTGAGCACCCTGAGCTCCCTGAGCAGCCTGCGCCATCTGCTGCATGTGCTGCATCATCTGGGCCATGTTCTGCATCATCTGGTTCTGCACCTGGGCCATCTGGAGCGGGTCGTACGGAGGCGGAGGTGGAGGTGGATGAGGATGAGGCGGCTGGTTGCCACCTGCCCCGCTCCCGCCAGCGTTACCGGCGTTACCCGCGCTGCTCCTGGTGTCAACCATCTGTTACATTTTCCAGGAGTAAGAGTGAGATATGATAGATAGATATATAGCAATCCCTGATTTGGTTAGTTAATTCGATTAGTAAAATATTTTAAACAAATGATGTCGCTGCAACCTGACGGTCGCAACACACCAACAATCATTACAAAGAACCAAAACATCACATATGCACAAGTACATGTCAAGCAACGTACTACGTGATCAAACAATTATGGTGGGCATCCTACTAGTGGAGGACCTACTTTTAAACTGAGTTTGAATTTTCAGCAGAGAAAGACTACAGAGGTGGGAAATAGGGTGAGGCCTTTAAAAATAGCTTTGTAAACTCGACGACTGACTAGGGTAGCGTCCTACGGTCAACACGGCTCCGATACCACTCTGTGACACCCCAATTTTAAGAACAAAATTGGAGCACAATATATGTATGCCAGGATCAATTTTTCATACATATATCCACATCATAGTAAATATCAAAACAATGCTTTTATTAAAAATAACAAACTTTATTACATAAATGACCCTCGGGTCTGAAAGAAAAAGTACAGACTCTCTCGACATCTATCTCTAATGAAGACTCTGAAGCAGTCGCGGAAGTCTGGACTCCATCTCCACAGGAAGGTCGACCGGGGGTAGCGCCATCCTAGTACAGGTCGTCAGGGTCGAAGCCACCGTCTTCGGGATACTCCTGCTCCTCGTACGCGTAGTCGCCAGCGTCTGGGTGGGGTAGCAGGGGGGACAAAGAGGAAGGGTGAGTACATCGAAATGTACTCCACAAGTGTAGGAAATATATGCTTATGAGGCTTATAACAAAGGTAGGCTGACTCTGTTTGACTCAAGCGCCTAAAGCAACACATCCTATTAAATCCTATTAACCCTATGCACCTATTTACTAGGTTATAGACAGACACTAAAGAAAAGTAACAACACTCGGAGTCACACCGAGCAACCCACACTTGGAGTCACACCAAGCAACCGCACTTGGAGTCCACCAAGTACCCACACCTGAAGTCCATCAGGCAACCGCACCTGAAGTCCATCAGATGACCCAAACCGGTAACCAGTAACCAACTAATCTCGAAGAAGTCCAAGCCCGCTCGTGACCGTGAGCACGGCTGATATATCAGTTTTAATACTCTGCAGAGTTCGCACATCTTTACCCATGAGTCATGTGTTCCCCATCACGCTAAACACTGCCAAGGTGCACAGCAGGGTCGCACTACAAGGCCTTTACAAAGCCTCCTCCAAGTCCGTTCTACACGTTCACTAAGGTTTCACCGCTAACAGTGGATATACACACCACTGCAGAAGCCCCCTCTTGTGCCACAAATCCGACCCCGTGTAAACCCTCAACTTGGAGGAAACTAATTACTTAGCCAGTCCCAGAGCCATATAGGTCTCATGGTTTGCGCTGTTTTGCCGGGTTACTTGTCCAAGAACCGGGTCCTAGGGATCCAGGCAGGATAATCTAGCACAAGCCCAGAACCAAAAACCAAATCCAGCTGCCGAGTCCCATGGCACAAAAACCACCAATACGGTCCATCCTGCCGGATTTACCTACTCACCATACTACTCATTACCGGTCCATGTTCCATAGATCATTAATCAGAATTAATGATTTTAAACCATCATCCCAAGACAGCAGGGCTAAGCATAACTTCTACCCAACACATCCCAAACCAGGCGACAAGGATAATATAAATAAAATCTAGTAAACCCTAACATGGGATTCAAATTAATGACAAGCATGCATCAACAGGATCTAAACTACTCTAAACTCAAAGTAAAATAAAAGTAGGTGCAATATGTTTAAGGACACTTGCCTTCGGACTGGGTCGAATCAACTGGGTCGCAAGGATGGTCTGGAGCGTCCTCGAACTCCGCACTCTCTGGCCCAAGCAACATACATGACACATACAAGCAAAAATAAATAACAGTACAACAAATAGTAACAAAATAGTAAATTAATAGATCTACTGCGTAGAGAACGAAATTATGAAACTAACGCAAGTTGAACGGGTCAAAACGGAGTTAAAACGCAAAAGTTATAAGCATTTGAATCTGAGTGACAAAACTGTAATTAGATTGAACTCATTTTCGAATTAAAATTAAATCAAAACTGAGTTTAAGCGCTGACTGGACCGGGCCTCAGTTATCCGATAACTCAGGGGCTAGATCAAAAGAAAACACAGACTCAGCGCACAGTAGGGATGGACGGCGGGTTTATTTCCGGAAAAGTGGGAGGACTCTTTAGCAAAAACGCCCGAGCGCTGTGCAGGTGCGGATGTGGCGCTGACGGGCTGCGCACGTGGCGTAAGGGGATTGGCTGGGTGCACCACGTGGTCGCGTGGACCCGCTGACCTGGCGACCATGGATCTAGTTTATGACGTCGGTGGACGCGGTTCATACCCCTTCGGTTTAGATCTAATCTTGGCCACACAAATCAGATCAGACGGCTATGGAGTAGGACGGGGAGGCGGGGTGACCGCCGGTGGCACAGGGCGCGGTGGCGCTCCGTTCTTCCGCGGCGGCGCCATGGGAGGGGGTCGCCGGAGTGTTCGGTATGGGACCTAGGGGCTAGTAGAGACATAGGAGGGAGGTGGGATCGATGGGGAACCTTACTGCGAACTCGATGAAAGAGTCGGTGGCGCCGAATTTGGCCCGGAGGTAGCCGGGGACGGTGCGGGGTGGACGGTGATGCTCTGGTGCTTGGTGCGGTCGGTGTGGCGTCTCCGGGTGTCGACTCCGCAGATGGTGACCTCTCCGAGCGCGGTGTGGCCTCGCGAGGTCGAGGGAGAGCAGAGAGTGGTTGGTGGTGGCCTCGGCGGCGATAACGAGCTCCGCTCCGAGCTCGTCAATGGCGGTGGCGGCTGCAGCGCTACTTCGTGAGGGAGAAAGGGGGGTTGGGCACGGGTAAGACTTTTTGTAGGCAGGGGGGTATGGGAGACGGCGCGGTCTTCTAGCAGATCGGATCGGGGACGCGGGTTGAGCGCGAGCGCATGCGCGAAGGGCGGAGGGAGTCTGGTGAGGGGGGGGGCGAGTCCGCGCGGGAGGTTGGGGAGAGGATAGACCCGACACGAGGGTCCCACCGGTCAGCGACGCGGGGAGGGGAGCGCTCAGCGCGACTGGGACTGGGCCGCGCGCGCGGTGCGAGCGTGGGGCGGCCGACGCGGTTGTGCAAGGCGGCTGGGCCGGCTCAGCGCGGAGGGAGGGGACGGGCCAGAGGGAGAGGCCAGGCGGGCCGAGAGGGGAACGAGCGCCGGTGGGCCGGTCGCGCGGCTTGGGTCGAGCGAGGGAGGAGCAGGAGGTGGGTGCGGCTGGGCTGAAAGAGGAGAGGGGATCGATGAGGAGAGGCCCTTGCCTTGTTCTTTTTTTTTCTTTTGTTTTCCTTTTCAAAATCTTTTTGAAATCAAATTCAAATCTGTTTTGAAATTCAAAACCACTTTGAAATATTTTAAAGATATTTTCCTAGGTTTTGTAAATAAAGTTTGAGTTTAATTTTGTAAAATTTTCATAAACCTTTTTATTTGTTTTCTAAATAGAGTAAAGCCGATTCGCCCTATACGGGTTTAATAAATTCTTTTTCACCCAATAAAATTATGCAACGGCATGAATGCAACATGAAAATGATATATAAATTTTATTTTCCTCCTCTAATAAACTAGCCAACCTATTAAATTTCTAATTTCTTTTATTAAATTAGGGAAAAATTGAATCAGGGTGTTACAGTAACCACACGGGAGAACTGCCCGGCCTTGGCGGACAAGAACTTCGACGACGCGCCTGCGCCACCACCGCCGGACCAGAGAAACCAGGCTAGGTTTTCACCCAGTTATTGAACGCCCATGGATGCGGCAGGGACGAACTAACCAACGGCTCCAGCGGCACCTTCAACAAGGTACGTGGCACAAAAGGTTCCACTGCCGCTGGCCCGACGTAACACGCCAGACAAGGTTTTGACCCAGACCGCTGCCACCACCGTCGACTTTGCGCCCAGCCAACGTGGAAGGCCGCCTTCACCGAAAGGTCACCATCAGAGACGCTCAGAAGGTGGGCAGCCCCGGCACTGACCATGGACCAGATCCGGACCCAGGGGGCCAAAACCCGACCCGCCGTCGTCGCCGCCGCCAGACGAACGGCACACCGGCTGCCGCCGACGAGCCACCACCACACGGAGCAAGGTACTGTCGGCAGAGGGGCAGCACCAGTCTAGACCGAGGACGCTAGATCCAGGCCTGCAGGGCCCAAATCCGACCCTCCACCGCCACAATGACTACACGCCGAGGAAGGAGAAGCCCGCCACCGCCGCACAGCCTTGCGCCTGCCCAGGCCTCTAGCCAGCACCGTCGTGGTTGTGGACGGCGACCTAGCTCACCGAGCCCCACGTGACTCAGGGGAGTCGCCCCACCTGGTCGCGTCATCCCGCGCCGCCACTCCACCGGCTGAGAGCCCCCCCCCCCCCCCCCCCCGCCCCGCCGCCGCCATCCCGGCCGGACGCACGGCAAGGCCGTGCGGCCTGCTCTGGCGGCGACGTGACTGGAGAGTGGAGGTGAGGTAGAGGGCGTGGCGGCTAGGGTTGGCTGCCCGAGCCGCCCGTGTGGGGGCGACGCGGGGCCTCAAAAAATAAAGACCAAATTGAATAGTGAATCAAATAACTCATTGCTTGTTAAAGAATTATGTTATAACCCCATATAAATATTTGTCGACTTGTCATGTCTTGGTGAATTTGAATGAGCTTGTTGTCGTTGAACATTTCAGTATATAAAAAACTTGAAATGTTTATACAAAACATCGACAAGGTCATGAAATTCATATGTTTTAGTGCATTTGGATAAACACTAAAGTCACATAAGCATCAATATTCTCCCATAAACATCAATATGTCTGAATGGAAAGAGTTAATTAAAAAAATCAATGCTAATTAGTTATTTTTAAATGGCTTGTGCTGGGTCGATTATTTTTATAAAAAGGGTAGAGGTAATGTCTCGATTCATTTTTCACTTCAATTTGATTTTTATTTAATTGGATTGCTGGGTACATGCATGAAGAAATTAATGGAATTTCTTCAAAAAAAGAAATTAATGGAAAACAGAATATTCGCATTAATTCAGTTTTAATTTCACTATCGTTTCATTGGCTTCCTGTTATGCCAAAATAAATGTAATTAACGTACACCTGATTCTTACAGTGTGTCCGGTGGATCGAGCGACTATATAAATTGGAGGGAGACGCAGTCATTTTTGCATCCAGCCCAGTAGATCACACTTCTTATCATACCATATCCACAAGGCTAAGACACAAAAAAAACATAGCAGTCATGTGCCACAGCCAGGAGCTTACTGCCCTCGTTGCCGTTGCCCTCATGGCTGCTTCCATCCTGCAAGCCGTCTCCGTCTCCTCCACAGCAACCACCTCGGCCAACTTGACCGGCGACGATGCGGCCAAAACAGCCTATGATGTCCTGGAGCAGAACAACTTGCCAAGGGGTCTTCTACCGCTGGGTGTGAAATCCTACGTGCTCCAGCCTGGTGCAGTGGCGCCTTTGAGGTGACGCTCCCCGGCGAATGCAGCTTTCCTGTCACGGTTGCTGGAAGGCAATTCAAGTTCCGGTTTGAGAGCAGCGTCAGCGGCACCATCAGGTCCGGGTCCATCAGCCGTGTGTCCGGCGTGAGTATTCAGGTGGAGTTCGCGTGGCTTGGGATCAACCAGGTCAGCCGCGCCGCCGGCGACCAGCTCAGCATTCTGCTAGAGAAGTCCTCCCAGTTGTTCCCTGTCAGTGCCTTTGCCCAAAGCGCACGATGCAGCTAGCTAGCTGACGCTTTGATCTCTGTTTTGACCGCATAAACCTATGGCCGCCTTTGAGTACGTTCTCAGATTTTGTAATGATTGCATATACTGGGAAGAATTTTGGAGTGAACAATAATTTCATTCAGTCCTAAATGCTGTCTTCATCCTTCTTCGATCAGTTTTGTTCTGTTGTTTAGCCTTAGTAGAACTTGGGCGCATTCTCCACGTCTCGGAACCTTCTCAATTTTTTTATTACAGCCTCCACATGTGATATCATAATATCTCGAAAAGTTTCATGATTTTCAGACATAGTTTGCTTTTTATAGAATTGAAAAACAAATTGTCCGCAAGTTGGTGGTAATGTTTCGCGAACAAAATGCTCGAAATTTCACATCTGTCCCTAATACGACCTTACACTACAATCAATAGCATAAATATAATTTTTTGAATCACTCAATTTCATTATTCGATGCACTGCAATTCAAATTTGAATTATAATTTTTTTAAAAAAAATGAAATAAATTTAAGAAATGTAGCAAAAAGTTTACAAAAAGTGCCAACTTTCAACATCATGAACCTCAAGGTAATGTAGGTTGGCTAGATAAAATTTTGGAGGCAAAAAAAAAAGGAAATATGTTTGCCGAGTGTCGTCCTCCTACGCTTGGTGAACATAGTTCTTTACCGAGTGCCAGGATGTGATGCTCGGCAAAGAGGACGCCGAGGGTCAGGCTCTCGGTTTTACCGAGCGTCTTATTTTGCCTAGGGCCTCACCCTTAATAAAGAGCTTTTTTTGTCGAGTGTCGTCCTTTGCCGAGTGCCTGACACTCGGTAAATAACATTTTGACAAGGGTCTTCCTTTGTCGAGAGTCAGCGCTCGGCAAACTTGCTCTTTGCCGAGCGTTTGATTTTTAGCTCTCGGCAAAGGCCGAGGCACTCGGCGAAGACGCTGTCTCCGGTTGTGTGAAAGACAAAAGTAGCGATATGATCAAGCTAAGACGAGAAGTATGAATGAAAGTTTCAAAACTTCGTTCATAGTAAGTAGTTATACGTACTCGGGGAGGGGTATAGGGTTGCGTTAGGATAGAGGCCCAAGCAAAACGTACTGATTCGCTTAAGATGGTCAGTTTTGAGCACGCTTTCATACTTACCACAAGCCAATAATGGGATTGGCAAGCTTAGTAGCTACTAGCTACTCCCTCCATGGCTCCATAATCTTTTGTAAACGCGTATGAAGAGATTTTACGGATACCAAGAAACTCTATGGAAACAAGGTGGGCACTCACAATGCAGACTCTATCATAGAGTCTAAACATATTTATTACACTCTTATTTATTGTATTTTGCTGATGTGACAGTGTAGTTATTGAAGAGAGAGGAAGAAAAAACAAGACTCCAAGTCTTATTTAGACTCCAAGTCTATGATAGGTTTGAGATAATAAATGGACTTAGACTCTAAGTAGAGTCTGCAATGTGAGTGCGCTAAAGCACTAAACTCAGCGCTCAAGGCAGCCAAGTCGTTGCGTTGATTGGTTCTGCGCCAACTGCATGCACACATGCAAACTCTTCGTAGTCTCAGGAAAACCAAAGACAAGCACCTGATTGGATGCATGCATGCAAATTAATGTTTGGAATTTGGAGAGCAGCACTAACAGCCCGACACCTGATTGGATGCGCCTTACATAATAATACAATCTCTACCCGCGGGAGGATAGGCGCCCTCCCGCGGGTTACGCTACTGTAGCTTTTTTGTTTTCCTTTTTTCTTTTTTTTCCTTTTTTTTACTTTTTTCTACTTTTTTATTTTTTTTCTTTTTAAGATTTTTGTAGGTATCTTTTTCTATTGAAAAACCGGTGCGACAATAGCGCGTCCAATAATACAAACTCTAATTGTGGGGACAACGCTCTCTCAATACTTACGTGCGTATGCTTCCTCCCGCGGGTTAGGCTACTGTAGCTTTTTTGTTTTCCTTTTTTCTTTCTTTTTTCCTTTTCTTTTACTTTTTTATTTTTTTTCTTTTTAAGATTTTTGTAGGCATCGTTTTCTATTGAAAAACCGGTGCGACAATAGCACGTCCAATAATACAAACTCTAATTATGGGATAACGCTCTCTCAATACTTGCGTGCATTTTATGCTTATATAGTGACTGATATATTTAGAGATTGTTTAGTTCCAAGCTAAAAAATTTTGGGATGTCATATCGGGTGTTTAACAGTAATTTAGAATATTAAATACTATTAACAAAACTAATTGCATAAGTGGAGAATAATTCGTGAGGCAAATTTATAAATCTAATTATTAATAATTATCAAATGTTTAATGTAACATCATATTATCAAAACATGAATTTATTAGGCTTAAAAATCGCAAATTATTTCGAATTTATGTAATTAGTTATTTTTAGTCTATATTTAATATCCTATGTAAGGTCAAAACATTCGATGTAATAAGTGGAAAATTTATAGGGTAAAAACTAAACACATTTCGGTTTTCCCAACCGGGACTAGAGGTGGGAGCCTTTAGCCCCGGGTGCTCCGAACCGGGGCTAAAGACTCCCACGAGAAAAAATAAATTTGAGTTTGTGAGATTCGAACTCAGCACTTCTTGCCTCATGCGCGCTTACCAACTGAGCTACACAACCCACATGATACAGTTCTAGACGTTTTCCTTTTGAATACACTCGTGAAGGACCTTTAGCCCCGGTTGGTAACACCAACCGGGGCTCAAAGAACCTTTAGTCCCGGTTGGTAACATCAACTGGAGCTAAAAGGTCATCCTTTAGTCCCGGTTGGTACGAACCGGGACTAAAGGCTGGGGGAACTTTAGTCCGGGTTATTAATACCAACCGGGACTAAAACCAACTGAGACTAAAAGTTTTTAGTCTCGGACGCAATTTTGTGCCGAGACTATAGTTCAGTTGATAGATCGGCCAAAGACCATTTCTGTTGTAGTGTTTGTACTATTTAGGCCGATCAAGTTTTCCGTACATCCATACACAGTAGAAAAGAGGCACTTATAAGACTTTGATAATCGTATTAATAGCCGGCGCGGCGAAGCGCGCTAACCACCCTTGTAATAATTATGGAGGGAGTAGCTTGTTGTCTCTGGTGGTTCATCACCCTATGCATATGCATCGATTCGGTGCATACGTATCTTGAGGCGTTGGGTATGTGAGTGAAATGCCAATAATGCCGTTGGCCGTTAAAGCCATTTGGCCAGAATTGAGGTTTGGCGTTTTGCTTCATATATATACTCCCTCTATACCCATATTAGTTGACGTTTAGGATAGCGACACGGTCTTCAAAACACAACTTTGACCTCTTATTTTTATAAAAATATTTATGGAAAAGTGATATATGTATATTTTTATGAAAGTATTCTTCAAGACAAATCTATTTATATAATTTTTATATTTGTAAACTTAGAAACTTAATAGTTATTGATGATTTATATTCCCAATATTTGACTCTAATCTTTTCTAAAACGTCAACTAATATGGGTATGGAGGAAGTATGAGAAAACTAGTACTACACGTACCCCTGCTGGGTTATAAATCATTTAAAATTTAACACTTTTAGCATTTAGCATCAGTAAATCACTACCGGAGATCAAATCTTTGCCGAGTGCTTGAGCCTTAAATACACTCGATAAAGGTTTTGCCGAGTGCTACAATCGGCAAAGAGCACTCGGCAAAGGGCTCTTTGTCGAGTGCCAAATATCGGGCACTCGGCAAAGGCTTTGCCGAGTGCTGACGTGGCACTCGACAAAGAAAAGCACTCAGCAAAGAAAAAAACAAAAAAAATCCAAAAAATAGGGAAAAATTTTATTTAATCGAGGAGGGGCCCACTAGGCAGCGCCCACCCGTCTCCCTCGAAATCGCAAGTCCTGCTATTTTTTCACACAATTTTCTCTCACGCAGTCAGCAGGATTCGAACGCGCGAACTACCACTGCACTACACACTCACATACGTTCTATCTCTATTTCGGTTCCCATATATTATACTAAACATAGTGTAACTTGCTTATTTGAGGCCCTAAACGAATTCAAATCAAAAAGATGTCAACTACAAAGTATTCTAACTTTTTGAGATCTACAACTTTTATTTTGGTAGTTTTTCCATCCGAGGTCGTTTATAAAAATTTAAATTTCAAATTTGACAATTTGAAACGTAGTTTTCGTTGACAAGATGATTCCAAATCAAAAAGTTGTCAACACCAAAGTTTCATAACTTTTTGAGATCTACAACTTTTATTTTGGCCATTTCTCCATCCAAGGTATTTTAAAAAATTCATATTTCAAAATTTTTAAATTCAAATACAATTTTGCAAGACAAGATGATTTCAAATAGAACAGTTGTCAACTACAAAGTTTCATAACTTTCTGAGATCTACAACTTTTGTTTTGGACATTTTTCCATCCGAGGTATTTTGAAAAATTCGAATTTTAAATTTTTCAAATTCGAACGCAGTTTTGCATAACTAGATGACTTGAAATTAAAAAGTTATCAACTACAAACTTTCATAACTTGTCAAGATCTACAAAGTTTATTTTGGTTGTTTAACCATTTGTGCATCCGACATTGTGGTTCTTTTTTAAAAAAAACATTATATATCACTCTTGTAGTTTCATGAACTATCGGACAAATACGTAAGATTTGTGAACAAATTTATTTTAACTTTGTGAAATAAAGAAATCACCAAAATAAAAATTGTTCATCTTGATAAGTTAAACAACTTTGTAGTTGAAAACTTTTTCATTTGGATTAATTTACTGCTTCAAAATGTGATTTGAAAATTGGCTTTGCCGAGTGTAAAAAAAACACTCGACAAAGAGCTCTTTGCCGAGTGCCAAAAAAAAACACTCGGCAAAGAAATTCTTTGCCGTGTGTTTTTTCTTTGCCGAGTGTTTTTTCTTTGGCACTCGACAAAGAAGCTCTTTGCCGAGTGTCCGAAAAAACACTCGGCAAAGAAAAAAACACTCAGCAAAGATTGGTTTTCCCGTACTGCATGGAATTCATGGAAGATTCAAGTTGTTCATGTTAGCACCATACTATATATTATATAGTAAACAATGTGGATATATAGGGCCTGTTTGGTACAACTCAGCTTTACTAGTGAAGCTCTTTTTTTTAGGAAATAGCTTTACGAGCGACTTCTTAGATGAAGCTGAGCTGTTTTAGGAAATGTGTTTGGCAAAACAGCTTCACTAACAACTTCATGTATGGTTGAGAGAGAAATGATGGTGTAAGAGCATCTCCAACAACTCCCCAAATCAACTTGATATTCTTATAAATTTGGCAAAAACTCAAAAACCCCTCTCCAACAACTCCCTAAACTAACTTGGTATTTTTCCCAACTTGGTAAATAGCCCCCTCATGCGCGCAATTTCCCGCACTGCGGAACCGGCGCGTACCGCCCCCTCCCCCCGCGCGCCTACACCTCCCCTCCCCTCAAGTTACTATTTTTTTATTCTTTTTACCTGAAAATTTTATACCCGTGTCTATGACTAGCGGACCCGGCTCTTCGTTCGATCGTTTTGGCAAATGTGTTTTAGAGAGTTGTTGGAGAGAAGTCTTTTTTTCACTTGGCAGATAAATTAGCAACTTGCTAAAACTCAAGATTTAGCAAGTAAATTATACCAAGTTGTTGGAGATGCTCTAAGATGTGAAAAGGTACTTTTTTCAGTTTCATCTCAACTTATGGTTTTGTGAGAGGAGGAATAAAACAGCTTCATAGGTAAAACTGTTTTGGAAAAAAAGTGTTTGACAAAAAAAAACAGCTCACACCAGCTCATGAAGCTGCTGTGAGCTGTATCAAACACAGGTTCATAGTCCTTCCTGGGAGTATGCCCCATATATACTCATGGAGTCATGGTGCTACTGGTAACTTGTTTTGCGCATGTTGACAGAGAACATGATGGCCACTTATGAAAGCTCGAGTGTGGTCAGTGGCACGAAGACAAAAATGGCTCGGGTATGCTTATTACGACCGCAGCTTTGACTGTGCCCAACTACCCACCATCACTACCCTGGTCACTACTACGCCTTTCAGGCTTAGGTTGACCCTGGTGACATGCAAAATGTCCTTTCATACTACGCAGTACGTAGGAGAAATTTTAAACCGGTAGGATTATGCTGTTTCCCCCACTTTGAACCGGTAGGATTCTAGTCTTATAGGAAGGGATGCACATTTCGGTCAGAGGTATAATTTTGGAGCTTGCTAGGGAGAAGGTACAACCAAAATGTACGTGAAGGCATCTATATAGACGGTCTAGCTAGCTTGACCAGCGAATACGTATATCTGCACTCATCATATATACTCCCTCGGTCTCTTTTTAATTGTCGTCCTCAGTCCCTTTTTAATTGTCGTCCGAAAAGCATGTCTGCGAGGAAAATACGGATTTCTAGAGACAGTTAGGGTGCCTTTGGCACGGCTCAGCAAGCGGCTCCAGCACCGGCTTATTGAGAAGCTGTGCCAAACGATGGTTTCAAAACGGCTCTAGCCATGAAGCATCCGGGTTTCGTGCTCTCTGGAACAGTTTGGCGGATGTGGAGCCAAAAATATTGGCTCCCCGCGGCTCCCTCCCTAGTTGTGCTCTCGTTTTGCAAGAAAAAACCGTTTTGTCAAACACTTTTGAAAAACGGCTTCAGATTAGCTAGATAAGTTGCTTCACCACCACAGCCACAGCCAGAGCCGTTTTAGCCACAGCCACAGTCATGCCAAACGCACCCTTATTTAGAGACGGAGGGAGTACGCCTTTAATTTTGTACAGTACAGTCAAACAAACCATGCATGTGGTACTTGCAGTGGATGCCGATGGACAGCATGGGACAACTGCTACTCATTACTGTTCCCCAATGCGATATGCGTGTGTCCTTGCTAGTCTGCACACACTGCTACTCCCTCAGACACTCAAATCCTATAACAGACGACTGCTGACCCTCAAGTCCTCGACTCCCTCTCCCTCTCAGTTGCTGAATATCATTGTTATTGATAGATAGAAGATAGATTTTCCACCACCATGGAGGGCGGCGGACCACGCTGTTCCATTGTGCTCCTCTTCCTCGCCGTTGCCCTCGCCGCCAGCAGCCTTTCTTGGCTGGCTCAACGCAGTCTGCCGCCGGCCGAAGGGCGCTACGTCCTCGTCGCCTTGCAGATGAATTAGAGCACTGGCGCTACCGCTAGCACAGATCGTATGGCCGAGTAGCAGCCGGTGCTTGAGGCGACGGGACCGTTGTCGCCGGCGCGCGCGCCCCCGGCTCGTGGCCGGCGGCGTCCCCTGCATCCGTTTCCCGATGCCACCGGTGTCTTTGGCACCTTCAATCAGGAGTGCGCTGCGGAGGATCACTGCAAGCGATCCTCGGGAGGAAGATCGTGAAGGCAACAACAACATCTTCTTGTCGCTCCCGCAGTCAGTTCAACCCGGATCGTCTTCTCTTTCTCGCGATGGCAAATTTTGGGACTCCGAATCCGACTCGGAGTGCGAGGATCTGGGTGATGCAGCCACCTTACCTCAGGCGACCCTCTGCATGGCTGAATCAAGACCTTCAGCCGCGTCGTCGAAGCCAGTTCGTGATTTTGGATCGGAACCGCCTGGTCCTGCGGTAATCTCTCCAACACCGCCACGCAGGATCCCGGCGCCATGGCAGCGTCTGGAAAGGTCCGCTTCCCCCGCGTCGCATCTCGCCGGCGAGGACGATCGGCGATCTTATCACGCCGGCTCTCCAATCCATCCATGCCCGGATTAACTGCGCTCGAGGTAGCAGCGACAGAGTTCGAAATCCAAACCTTCCAGCGGCTATCGAGGCGCCTCGACCGGAACCGGTTGGGCCCCGTCCGGTCCAACGCGTGGCCCAGCCAATTCATGTCAGGGGGATGGGGCCAGGCTGCAGCTCGGTCTCTCCTGGGTTCACTCGGCCTGGCCGCGCGCTGATCAACCCTAGCCTCTTCCTCGCCGCCGTTTCAGCTGTCGGGTCAGGTCCGGGACGTCCCCTCGCTAGTACTTCTTCCTCTTCCTCACCGGCGCCCTCTGTCGCCGGTGGACCTGCGCTGCATCTCCAGCACGCTGGTCCTCTCCCCCGGTCCTTCCGCGACGCCCTGATGGCGGGCGACGATGGTGGACAGTTCAGAGGTCGTGCTGCCCACGGCCGCCGGACGTCGGTTGCTACCACGGCCGGGATCGCGGACCCTCCTCGAACGCTCAGGAACGCTTCCGTGCCGAGGGCCAGGGCCGAGGGCGCCGGGGAGGGACGCCCCATGCTGGTGGAGTTAATGTTGGGCGCGGCGATCCTCCGCCTGCAGCCCGTGGCCGGGGTGCCTTTGCACCTGCAGCCCCTGGTGCTGGGCCTGCCCAAGCTGCTGGACGGGGAGGCCCGCCTGCTGGTCGTGGTCGTGGTGGCTTCGTGCCCGCGGCTCCTGGCGCAGGCCCTAGCCATGCCGAGTCTGCGGCTGGGAGCTTGCGTGGCCAGCCCAACGTCCCTGCTCAGGCCGGCCAGGCTACTCCCCCTGGTGCGCAAGCGGACGTACGGAACCTCCCAGCTCCCCCGGGGGATGGTCGCGCCAGGACAAGCACACATGATTCCTCTGGGTTCGCTGTGGATGAAGACCACGGCAAGCAAAAAAGAAAACGCAGGGATCAGCTACCAAAGTTAGAGTGCACCATCTGTTCCGAGGAGCACTATACAAATCAGTGTCTGCAGCTTCGGGGTTCCCAAACCTACGGTAGCCTTTTGTGGCGCTGCTGAGGATGGCATGGGCTTCTTCCAGATTCAGGCGGCGAGGAGCCACCATATTGTTAATCTTGCTCAGTCATCTGTCGCAGCTCGGATCACTGTGGAATCAGGTGATGTTTCTGCTCAACTGCTGCTGTCGGAGTTGGCCAGGATTATTCCAGTTCGTTGGGAATGAGAAGTGCAGGAGCAAGGGCCTCAGTCCTTTGTTGTCCCGTTTCCGAGTAAAGAGGAGCTAGAACGAATGGTTGCCATCCGTACTCTCACAATGAAGAACAAGGAAGGCACAATTATTTTTGATGAATATGTTGATGATTGTTCAGCCCATTAAAACCCTGGAGCAAGTCTGGGTGACTGTTTCCAAGGTGCCCCGCGTTCTTCGGTCTTTTCTTCCTCTGTGGGCAGTTGGGTCTACTATTGGGGCCACTCAGAAGGTCGATATGGCACACCTTCGAGCGACTGGTCAGGTCCGTATCTTGGTAGTTGTTTTTGACGCTAAGAAGATCCCGAAGCAGGCTGATGTTTGTGTGGTTAGCAACAATTATCGCCTCTTCTTTAAGCCGGATGCAGTGATTCAGGCTGATGGCTTCAACCCAGAAGAGAACGACTTGCTAGGGGATGGGAACAATGATAACAATCTGGACGGGTCTGACCGTGATATGGAAGATGCGGAGGCTCGGGATCCACCTCCTCAAAATTCTAATAATGCTTCCGAGAACGCCCAGGCACCCCCTCAGAACTTTCCACCTCAACAGCAAGCTGACTTGTTAGAAAAGAGTGTGGACCTGGCTTGTGAGCAGCTGATAAATGAGATTAGTTTCAAGGTCATGAATGAACAAGACGACGGGGCTGCTCGGAAGAAATTCTCTCCATTGACGGATGAGGAGTTGGGAGCTTTCAATTCTCTGGTGGAATCTCCTAATAAAATTCACCCCTCCTCTGTTTTTGTGTCTCCTTCCTCCGAGCTTTTAGCATGGATCGTGGTGCCCGACGACGTCCAGGCCGGGAAGAGGGGATCTTCACCACCGTCTGCTTCCCCTCCCGTGCTGGACTGTGTTGCGACAGGGGGTGCTGCTACCTCGCCTCCAGCGGGTGGTACTTCCTCACTTTCAGCGGGTGGTGCTGCCTTGCTTTCAGGCTCCCCGACCACCGAGGATCTTCACCTCGGTACGTTGGTTTCCGCTGGCGGCGTTCCGGCGGGGACGATGGGCTCTTCTTCGACTTCAGCTGCCGACACGCCTCCATCGGTGGAGCAGCGCGTCTCGGGGCAGCCGCCCCCGGCCTTGGAGCTGTCCTGGGGGGCCGCCTCCTCGTCATTTGAGCCATCGATCTTGGCTCCCATGGCGGTGGGGGACACTTCCGCAGTGCCTACCTCCCAGTCGGATGGTGTGGCTTCAGCAGCGAAGGACGCTTCTCCTGCCGATCCCAAGGCGGACGTGGTTCCGTTGGCAGGGGTGCTGCCGGCCATGCCCACTGCCGAATCTGCTCTGGGAGGAGCTGCGCGGGCAGGGGGGCAGCTCACCGTCCCCACCACCGAGGCTGCACGGGCAGGGGCCGCGATTGCTGCCTCGGACTCCGGAGCTGTGCGGGCAGGGGGACCGGACGTCGTGCCCACTGCAGGGGCCGCGCGTGCAGGGGCAGCAGTTGTTGCCTCGGTCTCCGAAGAGATGCTTTCTCAGAAGCCGCGCCGAAGCACCAGGAATGCGGCAACGGCAGATGAACATACCCTCCATAAGGCGGAACGTCTGGCGGCGAAAAGGAACCTCGAATCTGCGGGTACGTCTTTTGCCTCTTTTCCAGACTCTAAAATCTCGTCAAACCTTGGTAGGGTAGGCATCAACCTAGGTTCCTCGGACATAGCTCAATTAAAAATCTGGAGGTTGATAGACTGATCGTTTATGCTAATACCAAGAAACAAAGCCTTCTAAAATCTAATACTTTTTTTTTCTGAGAGTGACGATGAACGGGAAAATCGTCTTGAAGCAGTTCTCAGCCACGCGTGGGGTAATCTAAATGAGAATGTGCTGGATGTGGAGAACGATCAAATCATTGATCTCTCTCCACTCCGTCACCGGGGGAAGTATCATAATGCCAAAAATACAAAAAAAGGCAAACTCCCCAACAAGCCAAAGACCCCTTCGAAGATTATTCCAAAATGAAAGGAGTATTCTGGAATAGCAGAGGTCTAGCAGACTTGGCTAAGCATAGGTTTTTGGCGGAGTTAGTTAAGGAGGAGCAAATTAATTTTATTGCCCTCTCCGAAACTCTAAGAGATTCTTTTCCGGATCATGTCCTCAAAAATCTTTGTGGCGGACATGATTTCCTTTGGCATACCATGGCGCCCCAGGGTAGATTAGGTGGCATCCTTCTCGGTGTTGATCTGAATATTTTTGATATTGGAGCCATTGCCGAGGGAGATTTTTATGTAAAGTTTACCCTAAGATATAAGACAAATGGCTTCAAATTTGTTCTTTTTTCATATTATGGGCCAGCACAACATATTGACAAGAGTGCTTTCCTTTCTGAACTTGCCAACACTTGCTCCAAAGAATCCCTCCCCTATATTATTGGAGGTGATTTCAATATAATGAGGTCTCCGGATGATAAGAGCTCCGGTGATTTTGATCCTAAGTGGCCGAATATTTTTAATGCGGTCATCAAATCTCTGGATCTAAGGGAGATAGTGATGTCAGGCCGCCTATACACTTGGGCAGGGCCAGGCGATGACCCAACTTATGAGAAATTAGATAGAGTTCTTGTCAGCATAGAGTGGGAAGACCAGTTCCCGTTGGCAACGGTCGAGCCCAGAGACAGAAATATTTCAGACCATACTCCCCTTATTCTTAATACTGGAGCTTCGACTCACCAGACCGAGAATAGACCCTTCAAATTTGAAAGGGGATGGCTTATTCGGGATGGTTTTCATGACATGGTTGCAAATATCTGGCAATCTCAAACCTCAGGGTCAACCCCTCTAGAGCGTTGGCAGTCTAAAATTCGAAGACTTAGACAGCATCTGAGGGGCTGGGCAAGGCACACGGCAGGGTCTTATAGAAAAGAGAAGAAGACTCTTTAACTCTTTTAGAGAATCTAGATAAGAAAGCTGAGAGTAATTCCTTGTCTGACCAGGAAATTAATCTTAAGCATTATCTAAAAGAGCGCCTAGTCTGCCTCTTGCGAGAGGAAGAGCACAAGTGGTACGAGAGAGCCAAAGTCAAAATCCTTTTGGAGGGTGATGCTAACACAAGATTCTTCCACCTAGTGGCAAATGGCAAACACCGCAAGCAACATATCTATAAACTTGAAGATGATCAAGGAGTTGTTGTTGGTGAGGATCATCTCAAGAGCCACATTACTAATTATTATAAAAATCTTTTTGGGCCACCAGAAAACTCTGGGATCACTTTGATGGAAGATCAAATCTTAGATATTCCACAAGTTTCTCAGGAGGAAAATGATGTCCTTATTAGTCCCTTCACGTAATCTGAAGTGAAGGAGGCAGTCTTCCAGATGGAGCATAATAAAGCTCCAGGGCCTGATGGTTTTCCGGCGGAATTCTATCAGGTATTTTGGGGGGTAATTAGGGATGATCTTTTACCTCTTTTTGCCGATCTGCATAGAGAGGCTTTGGACCTTTTTAGTCTGAATTTTGGGATCATTACTCTAATCCCTAAAACTCAAGATGCCAACAAAATTCAGCAATATAGGCCTATTTGTGTGCTTAATGTTAGCATTAAAATCTTCACAAAGGTTGGCACAAATAGACTGATTAAGGTTGCTAAAACGGTGGTCAGTCCTACGCAGACCGCTTTTATGCCGGGCAGGAATATTATGGAAGGAGTACTTATCCTACACGAAACTATCCATGAACTGCATACAAAGAAAAGAAATGGCGTCATTTTCAAGATTGACTTTGAAAAGGCGTATGATAAGGTTAAATGGTCCTTTCTACAGCAAACCTTACAAATGAAAGGTTTCTCTCCCAAATTGTGTAGGTGGATTCAAAGTATGGTCTCGGGAGGAAGTGTGGGGATTAAAGTCAATGATAATGTTGGCCCCTACTTCCAAACGAAGCGTGGGCTGAGACAGGGCGACCCTATGTCGCCTATCTTATTTAACATCGTCGCTGATATGCTAGCTCTTCTTATTAATAGAGCAAAATTCGATGGTCAAATAAGAGGTATCATCTCAGACTTTATTGATCATGGTCTGTCTATTCTGCAGTATGCTGATGATACTATTATTTTTCTCGATCACGATCCAGAGCAGGCAAAGAATCTAAAGCTTTTGCTATGCACCTTTGAACAGTTATCTGGGCTTAAGATTAATTTTTATAAGAGTGAAATTTTTTGCTACGGAGCAGCCAAAGAGATAGAATCCTATTATACTACTCTCTTTGGGTGCAATGCAGGGGAGTATCCCTTCAGATATTTAGGAATCCCAATGCACCACAGACAACTCTTAAATTCTGATCGGAGAAAGATCGAAGAGCGTTTTCAACAAAAACTCTCTTGTTGGAAAGCAAAATATTTGTGTTACGGAGGAAGACTAATCCTGCTTAATTCTGTGCTAAGCAGCCTACCCATGTTCATGATGTCTTTCTTTGAGATTCCTAAAGAAGTACTAAAAAAACTTGACCATTTCAGATCAAGGTTTTTCTGGCAAGGTTCCTCCGACAAGAATAAATATAGACTTGTCAGATGGGACATCTTGTGTCGTTCTAAACAACAAGGGGGTCTAGGCATCCTGGATTTACATTTATAGAATAAATGCCTTTTGGCCAAATGGGTGGTTAATTTACTAAACTCAGATGACATGTGGCAGTCGATGCTTAAGAAAAAAATACTTATATTCAAAGACTCTTTCTCAAGTGACAGCCAAACCTAATGACTCCCATTTTTGGAGAGGCCTCATGCGTATCAAAGATGAGATTTTGGCTATAGGTTCTTTCGATATCAAAGATGGGACGAATACGAGGTTCTGGGATGACACCTGGGTAGGTGACAAGCCTCTAAAAGTTATGTATCCGTCCTTATATAATATAGTACGTGATCCACATGCAACTGTTTCGAAAGTAATGACCACAAGTCCTCTTAATATCTCTTTTAGAAGGGCTCTGGTGGATAATAAACTTTTGAAGTGGCTTAATTTGGTAGCGCGGATCTCCAATGTTAATTTGGTGGAAGATTCAGATTTCTTTAAATGGGGCTTAACCAAATCTGGGTTATTTTCCGTACACTCTATGTATCTTCATCTTATAGATACTCAACCACCTTTCCTTCATAGGAAGATCTGGAAGATAAAAGTTCCTCTAAAAATTAAAATTTTATGTGGTTCCTGCAGCGGGGGGTCGTCCTAACCAAGGACAACCTTGCTAGGAAAAACTGGACAGGGAGCCAACAATGTATTTGTTGCAATAGGAATGAGACTATCCAACACCTGTTCCTAGATTGTCCCTGTGCCACAATGATTTGGAGGATTATCTTTTACGCTACCAATTTGACCCAACCGAGATCTATCAGACATATATTTGGTGATTGGCTTATTAATCAGCCTAAACACATCAAAAATTTAATTTGGGTTGGGGTTGCTGCCATGTGCTGGGCTATCTGGCGATGCCGGAATGATGTTATTTTTAATAAAATGAAATTTAACTCTATTTCGTTGGTCATTTTCAGGGGAGCGTATTGGCTCCGCTCCTAGGCTCAGCTGCAGCGTGATGAGCAAGCTAAGGACACCCTCTCGTTGATAAGCAAGAAGATAGAAGTGATTGCTTTGGAGATTTCAAATAGAGGGTGGAAGCATGTTTATCTTTTGCTCTAGTGTCATGTGTTTTAGTTTCAAACTCTGGCTTGTTCTTTATCTTTCGTGCGTTGATTGACTTTATAATAATTGGCTGTGTACATCCTCGGATGTAGAGGCCGGATATTTTATCCCTTATTAAAAAAACCAGCCATGGCGTTCACACCAGGTTAGTAGCCGTGACGACAGACAAGGCGTCTGTGGGCGGCTTTGCCAACAAGTTCGGCAAGTGGTTTGCCTTCCCAATCGTCCCATCAGTCTCGGCCGGCAATAGCTACTCCGACGACAACCGCGGCCAGGGCGGCCTTGGCAACCTGCTTAGTTTGATCGTGAATGTGGCGCCTTAACAGCAACTCCAATGGAGCCCCTAAACAAGCCCTTATTCCAATTTTAGAGGCTTGAGCAAAAAAAAATCTACTTCAATGGGGCTCCTATTTGGACCCTCATTTTAGAAGACTCCCCAAAATTTAGTTTTGGCTCCCCAGAAACCAGGCCTTCCTATCCGCCCGACGCTCGTCCTCATCCTCCGCCCCCCGCCGCCTCCGCCCATAGATCTCGCCGCGGCCACCGCTTCCCCCCATGGCAACAGATCTCGCCGCGGCCACCGCTTCCCCCATGGCCGCGCCGGCGCACCGCCTTCTTGTGCTCGTCGTCGCCGTCGTGGGAGCCCTGGCGCCGCCGCCTCCTCCCTTGTCGCGCGGGCGGACCTCAAGCAGCTCGGGTTCTTCCTTCTCTCCGGCGAGTCTCTCCTCCACGCCATCGACGAGGCGCGGGAGGGGCCCACGCGAGAGAAGCGCGCCGCGGCGACCGACGGCGGCGGCGAGGACCCCGAGAGCGGAGGGCCATGGCCATGCCGTCATCTTGGCGCGGGAGCCGCGGGGCTGATGGCTGCCACGCAGTGGGGGGCACCTGGTGCCGGTGACAAGGCGAAGCAGGAGCAGGAGGGTGAGGTGCCGTTTCGTCACCCTGCCCTTCGTCTCGAAGGCCAAGCGGCTGCTCCACGTCGGCAGCAAGCGTGCATTCCTGGAGACCGCCCGCGCCGTGCGCGAGTTCGCCGAGCGGACCGTCGCCGACCGCCGTGCCGAGCTGCGCAAGGTCGGGGACCTGGCCGGCCGCTGCAACCTCCTCTCGCGGCTTATGACGGTGAGTTGTTGGTGTTGTTGGTTCGGATCGAGTACAGGGCCGGTCTCGTGATCGATCTGCTCTCTCTCCCTTGCGCTGATGGATGAACTGGCCGGATCTGCCGCCGATCTGCTATTTTTTTTGGAGGGTCAATAAGGTCTTGGCTGGAGTTGAAAGGAAATTTGAGTCCTTATTTTTTGTAGGCCAGTTTGCAAATGAAAAAATAGGAGTCCAATTTGCATGCTTGGGCTGGAGTTGCTCTAAGGCCGGGATCTGATCGAGTCTCAGTGCTGGTGATAGTGTGTGTTAACGCTATAGCTGCAAGCTAGTGGCGATCGACGACTCTACTTTCATTTCGTTCATGTGTACGTTGTCCTTTAAGATTTTTGTTACAGTATTTGTTTTGCTAGTTTGTTTCTCCATGCATGTTCGTTTGTTTTTACGGCTAGTTTGTTTTGCTAGTTTGTTTCTCCATCCATGTACTGGTGTCTGTTCAATAACTTCCAATATTGTGGCCGCTACAACCCTATTCCCCACTACGTACAATCCTCACTTGCTATTGTGTTCATCATACTCTTGCTGTTGTACTACAAGCATGTATGCGTGCACTAATAAGGAAGTCTAGACACATTATTTAATTCTATTTCAAATAGACAATCATTAAAGGAGGCATGCAATAAGGCTTCCAGTGGTCATCCCAACAATGTTTAGGTGGAAATGAAACAACCAATAATTGATGCTTGGAAATGATCCACTACTACACTACTACACAACAGGGATACTGTAACACTTTTATGTAACATATTCATTAATGTGTTCCAGTAAAATTTTATAGTAACACAAAATAGTGTGTTACAGACTTCGGCTGTAACACAAAATACTTTTTTTTTAAAAAAAGGTGTTACTCACAACAATTATAGTAACCCAAAATTAATGTTACAAGAAAAATATTACAAAAGTGTACTATGTTGTAACACATAAGTGAAACACATATAAAATGTGTTACAAATATATGCGCTAGTAACACAAAATAATATTTCAGTTCAAGTGTTACAAAAGAAAATACATGTACACCATCTTATTTATAGGCAACACATCACATATAGCTCTCATCAAGGCTGTTAGGCAATCACATCTTGGTCATATTTTGGTCATTACATGAGAACCATTAGCATTGAGTAGCCGCATCAAAAAGTCAGTTCGATGCTAAAGCATGTTGTTAATTTATTAGGCCGAGATCAAGAGACACACTAGATGGAGCTATATCATAAGAAGAACAAGTACAATGGAGAAGAAAAAACAAAATAAAAAATAAAAAATTAAATGGAATTAATATAGATATTTTTTTACTTTGTTGCATGAACACACCAACCTACCGCCATATGGGTTCATCAAGAATTTTCTCTTTTTGGTCGACATCAAGAAAGTTTATAGTTGATAACTTTTTAATTTGAAGTCATCTTGTCATGCAAAATTGCGTTTGAATTTTAAAAATTTAAAATTTGAAGTTTTCAAGAGACCTCAGATGGAGAAATGATCAAAATAAAACTTGTAGATCTTGAAAAGTTATGAAACTTTATAGTTGACAACTTTTTTAATTTGAAATCATAATATCATGCCAAACTACATTTGAATTTAAAAATTTTGAGATTCGAATTTTTAAAATACCTCAGATGGAAAAACAGCCAAAATAAAAGTTGTAGATCTCAAAATGTTATGAAACTTTGTAGTTGATAACATTTTAATTTGAAATCATCTAGTTCATGATAACTACATTTGAAATTTCTGAAATTTGAAATTCAAATTTTGTAAATGACCTTGGATGGAGAAACTTCCTAAACAAAAGGTGCAGACCTCAAAAAGTTATGAAACTTTGTAGTTAACAACTTTTTAATTTGAATTCGTTTAGAGCCTTAAACAAACAATTTACACACGGTTTAATATAATATAAGGGTAACTGAAATAGAATATGAACATAAGTGACAAATGGGTGGAGTGGTAGTGGAGGTTATGCATACGTGTGTGAGAGGTTGCTAGTTTGAATCTTGGTTGATGCAAAGTGTGAAAAATCATGAAAAAATATTATGGGAGTAGAGATGGGGTGGTGTGGCTATTTGGTGGGCCCCCTCTCGTGATAATTTTTTCCTAATTTTTTGATTTTTTTGTTCGAATTTTGCTGAATATTCCATGACAAAATGTGTTCCTACATCTCATATTGTGCTCTACCTTAATGTAGAAGTGTTACTAGAACTAATAAAAGTGTTACAACAAAGAATCATTGTAACACTTGGCAAGTGATCCAATGGATAAAGAAATGTGTTACAAACTATGTATTGTACCATAATGTGAAGTGTTACTAAAGTAAAAAAAGTGTTACAACAAAAATCATTGTAACACAAAAAAATATTCCTGTAGACAAGTAAATGTGTTACAATAAACCACTCTATAGTAACATGGCCAATTGGAACACAAACAAAAATATGTTACTAAGAGAGCTAGTAACACGTTTTTCAATCTAAGTAACACAAGTTGGTGTTACTATAGTCCTGCGTTGACAAGACCGTGTTAACACATACTATATATATACATATTACTTGTCTTGCAAATTAAATCGACGATGATTAAGGAAGTTGTTGGGGGTGGTAACCATCGTACAGGCACTCCGCTTCCGCGCGAATGCGTTTTCGACAGATGCGCTTTCGGTCGAAAGCATTCGAGAGCATGACACGTTTGAAGAGTTGGAGCAGCTTTCGAGCGAAGGCGGAAGGGTTATAAGTGTTGGGACCCTATCGGAAAGAAATTGTTTGTGAGTATGGATGTGACGACGCTTCGTGAGTTTGAACCATACTACACAAAACCATGAGATCTTGATCCATTCTTGGAGGAATTCTCTTCATTCACTAAGGGTGACAGTAGAGAGGGGGAGAATGAAAGAGCTGCTGCTCAAAAGGAAGTGATTGTTGGTGCTATCCCGTGTTCAGCGGATGCGTCTAAAACTCAAGGAGTGGTTGATCAGGATAATGTTGTGGATATGAGTAATGGTGGCCATGAGAATGAAGAGATTTGCTGATGAGAATGAGGAGGAGATTGATGAAGGGAGTGAAGAGGTGATTGTTGGGACAAATACATGTTTAGTGAAGAATGGGGAAACAGTTGTCAAGGAGCCAGGAGGCGGTTCAGGAGTCAGGGGGAGCAAATAGTTGCTAAAGAACCAATATTGTACCAGAGCAGGCGGTTCAGGAGTCAGGAGGAGCAAGTTAGTGCACCACAACCACAACAGCCTGTTTCACCAGTCCCAAACTCTTCTTGGATCTCTCTCCATTGAGCTCCTCGACCCAATCTGGGTCTAGTGGTAATGTCTCCCCTACCCCTAAGCATGTAGATTTACCTCTTGCACAACATAGAGATACTAGACCCAATTTTGGAAAACCTCCTATTCGCTATGGTTTTGAGCATCCTAGTATAGATCATGACATTGCCAATTTCCTCTCATACTCTCATCTTCACTCACTTGTTGTAGCCTTGAGGGACGAGGACGGGGGTGCAAAGGCCCTACGGACTCCCGTCACCGTGCTCATGCTCGCCTACTTGCCTGTTTGAACTTTCGGGAGCTCGGTCTGCTGACCGTGCTCTAGTTCGACCGGGGTACTGGTGTCGTTAGCCGTCGGGGGCGTTGGCGGCCGGGTCCCAACCAGTTTCCTCAGAGGGCACGGTCGCCAAACGTCGCTCTTTGAGTTCGAAAACAAGGATGCACCGAACATGGGAGTGATGATAAGGTTTTCGTCTAGTTTTTGCAAAGTGTTGTCTTTTCCTATTATTGAATCAGAAAGAACAAGCTTAGGAGAAAGAAACATAGCTTTTTGCAGAGCGAGTCATCGTCGTTGTACACCTTGCTTTGGTCGGTGAAACACCCCTCGGCGTGCGCATCCTTCATGCAGTGACTTCCTGGGAATTTTTATTTCGTGGATGAAGCGTTTAGGGGCCTGGCGAAAAAGTCCCCGAGGAAGTTGGCGCCAGAAGCGCCCATCTGAGGCTCGTCGCAGTAGCCTCGGGCGAGTCGGGGAATGGTGCGTCGGGATGGCAATGCCGCCTTGGCCTGCCCCCGTCGGATGGGTTTGCGGGCATCGGATGTCCTCATTAGCGAGTCAAGCCAGATCTTGTTGTTTGGTGGGGGATGAGACCAACTTCTTTATTATTTGGAAAGAAGAGAGCTCTTTCAATTCCTTTTTCAGATTACAATAGCGTTTTCTGCTAAAAGGAAAGGAAATAAAGAGCAAGAGGGAGAAAAATGGGATATTGGGGATGAATCTGTGGGATCCCAACTCCCCTGAGACAGACAGAGGTTCATCAGGGTTGATGCATGTCCCTTGTTTGGGCCCAGCCCCTTCTCTTCCCTTCTCTGACCCGTTCGTCACGCCCCTTTAGGACGGTGTTCCAAATCGTGTCGGTGAACCAAGCAATCGCGGCGAACGTGATGCCATCCCAAGGACTCGACGTTGCCATGAATGACTTCCTCATGTTTGAGGGAGAGACGGGACCGCTGGACTCGCCTTGCCCTGCTGCCCGTCAACTTTCTGTCGATCCCAGCATGGGCGGTGACCCTGAGAACTAGGGTTGCAGCGCCCGCTTGCTGGCGGCGATGGGGGCTAGACGAAGAACCTGCCGGTAGCAGCGAGTTCTTCGACTCGTCCAAACGAACCGCTGCGGGCGTGGGAGGCATTTCGGATTGTTCGACCAGTTTGGCCCTCCGAAAAGCCTCTTTAGCCCACCGTGGTTGCCCTTGGGGGGAGGCAGCTGGTTCCATTCCACTAAACATCCTCTTTTGCTACGCCGATTCCTGGCCAACGAGCGGGTCGTCGATGGAACCAGTGAGCTTAGAGGGGCGGGTCTTAGCGAGAATGGTGCCAGCCCTCCCCCCGTGCACCCTGTTTATTCTCCTAGCCCTGGATCCTCCTCTTCGCTTGACGTAACATCAGCGAACGGAGAGGTCGACCAACACGAGGAGGTGAAAAGGGGGCATGACGTAACATCAGCGAACGAAAACGTCCACTAATGCAGACTCTTCCCGAGCCTTTTGTAGGGCCCGAGAGGAGTCAAGAACAGCGCCGAGGACATGCCGAGCCTCTAGACGCCTTTCGAGGGAGGCGTGGAGCCCCCAGGTCTTCTTCTCACGGAGAGGGACTTCCTTTGGGGCGGTGCTTTTGACACCCAAAGCCAGTCAGGATTGTGGTCGCCACGCAGAAGATGCCCCTACCTGGCACGCCAACTGTCGGTGTTTCAAAAATGGGAGGTCCTAACACCGACGAGTGAATTTATATCTGCGTGTTCCTAGCTCTAGGTGGTGATGCAAGAAGAACACAAGAGGTTTATACTGGTCCGGGCAAACGGGGGCCCTACGTCCAGTGGGGAGAGCGGAGGTCGTGTTATCTTGCACCGGGGTGCTCGTAGTAGGGGTTACAAGCGAGTGAGAGAGGGGGAGCTCCCCAAGTCTCATGTAGGCGAAGGAAGATGCGAGTGAGGTTGCAACTGGAGTGTTGCTCGTGTGAAAGCCCTAGTTTGGTTTTGGTTAATTGATGAAACATATTTGGTGTAATCCTATTGCTAAGCATGTGTGTAGCTTATAAGAAAGGATTGAGACCAAGCCAAGTGGTGGAGCTAGCAAGGTGGCAACCATGGAGGATGGTGATGGCCATATGCAACTAAGTGATCAAGTGCTCTACCATTGATGAATTGAGAGAAGAAGAGAAGATATGGAGCAAAGAGGCCCAAAGGCAAAGGAATAACCTATAGGGCTCTTTGTTTTAGTGGTCAAGGCACTTAGCGAGTGTGATCACATTTACGATACATAGCCGTACTATTAAGAGGAGATAATTCACGGCTTATGCGGTGTTCAAGTGCCACTAGGTGTTCTCTAACATATCGATGCTATAGACCTAGTGAGTGACTAACAAAACCCTTGGAAAATGCTTTGCAAAATGCTAACACACGTGCACAAGTGTTGAAACACTTTAGTGTTGGCACATGGGAGCAAGGGTAGAAGTTAGAAAGCGAAAGGTGTTGAGATAGAAGCATCGGACGCTGCAGGCGGCAGCATCGGACGCTGGGTTGAGCGTCTGATGGCTAACCCTAGCAACAGTCTGTTGTTGAAGAAGCATCAGACGCTAGCAACGGACGCTGAGGAAACATTGTTGCAGCGTCCGATGGTGATGATGTGGCGCAAGCAAGCTTCGCAGGGAGCATCAGACGCTGGCCTGCGTCCGATGCAAAACCATCAGACGCGTCCGATGTGTTTTGGGGCATTCTGGAACCTTGCTGCATTGTCATCGGATGTAGGGGTTGAGCGTCCGATGTGAGGGTGCCGGCGCATCCGATGTGGCGCAGAAAAGAGCTGAATCGAGCACTAGCATCGGAGCGTCCGATGCCTAGCATCGGCGTGTCCGATGTCACATTAACCGTGGCGCGAAGAGATTTTACCATTGGGATCTGATAGACTAATTTCGTATCAAGGGGACACGTGGCTCCATCTAGAGCATCGGACGCTGGGGGAGCGTCTGATGGTCGCGATTTCAGCCCAACGTCTAGGCCGACTTGTGTGGCCTATTTAAGGGGCTTGACCGACTCACTTGAGTTCTCTCTTGCACATTTTGATTCCTAAGCATTCTAGTGAGCATTGGCAAGCCTCCCAACTCATCTCCGAAGTTGATTTGATCAAACCAAGTGAGATTGAGTGATCTAGTGCGTTGATTTGAAAGAGTTCAATCTAGTGGCACTAGTTCTTCGCATCAGCTTTGAGTTTCTTGTTACTCTTGGCATTTGCCGGTGCCTAGACGGCTTGGAGGCGTTGAGGTGGTTGACTGGCAAGATTGGTGATTGTTCTTGCCACCACCGTTCGAGATTGTGAGAGTTTTTGGAGCCTCACCTCGCCGGAGCGGCAAGTGGCATCCTTTGTGGATTGCTCATGTCATTGAGCTACCTCGCTAGTGGTAGATTCTTGTGGCGCTCTTTGTGAGCTTGGCTTTGTGTCGATTAGCCACCGGGTCACATAGTGTTGGTCGACACAACAGGGAGTAGCGTGCCGGCAAGCACGTGAACCTCGAGATAAATCTTAGTGTCCCGTGTGCTTATTGTGATTGTGCATTCATCTTGGTGATTGGTCTTCATATTCATATTCTTGGTGATTGGCGTCACGAGTGGTTTTCATCGGCAATTGGCTCTCTACTAGACGATCCCAAAGGCTCGGTGAAACCACTTCTATCTAGCTCGTTTATTTTGCGTATTTACCTTGAGCTATTCCATTTGTGTAGATACTATTAGTTGTTATATATCTTTTGTCATATACCTTGTGTAGTTAGTTGTAACTAGCTTGCTTAGTTTATCTATTGCACATACTTGTCTCATATACATTCTTTGTATATCATACTTGTGCTAGAGCTATATTGTATTATTCCGTATTAGATACTAGCTCTAGTTATTTGTGTGACATAGTTCTATTAGGTAGAATTGTTGGATAGGTAGCTTGCAACACACTATTAGGCTAGCGCAAAAAGCTTCGCCATTTGTTATACTAATAGTGTTTGCCTAAGTGATTTTGTAGATTTTTAATTAGGCTATTCACCCCCCCTCTAGCCAATTTGGACCTTTCAAGTGGTATCGGAGCCGTGGTCACCGTTTGTTTGAGGCTTAACATCCTTCGGTGTTAAAATGGCTCAAATCTACTATATGGGGAAGCCACCACATTTTCACGGCACCAACTTCGATTGTTGGAAGAGGAAGATGTGTGCATTCACAAGAGGAATGAATAGAAAGATATGGGATGTGATTGAGCATGACTTTGCGGTGATTGACACCTCCGATCCAACTCCAAGAGAAGAAGAGAAGCTTCAATGGAATGATGTGGCAATCAACTTGTTCTATGAAGCATTTGGCACAAAGGTGTTTGAGCAAATCAAGGACCTTGAGAGATCAAGTGAGATATGGGAGAGATTGGAGGAAACATATGAGGGCACCAAGGCGGCCAAGAGTACCAAGATATACATTCTCAAGGACAAGCTTGCTACCTTCAAGATGCAAGATGATGAGAGCATACCAGAGATGTTTCACCGGCTGCAAGTGATTATCAATGACTTGAAGGCTTTGGGAGAGAAAGTGGAGGACAAGGACTTTTCTCACAAGTTCTTGAGATGCTTACCACCAAGGTTTGATACTTTGGTGACTATCCTAGTGAGGGAAGGATTGGATACGGTGACCCCAAACCAAGTACTAGGTGATGTGGTCATACAAGACACATACCGTGTGGAACGGGATGGGGGAGCCCAAGAGGAAGAGAAGAAGAAAACCGTGGCATTCAAAGCTTCATCCTCAAAGAGCAAGATCAAGGGCAAAGCAAAGAAGGAGGAAAGTGATGATGAAGCAAGCTCAAGTGGTTGTGAGATAGATGATGAGATGGCTCTTTTTGTAAAAAGGTTTGGGAAGTTCATGAAGAAGAAGGGCTATGGAGCAAGAAAAAGAAGAGATGCAACCAAGAGCGCAACTAAAAGGTGCTATAGATGCAAAAGCAAGGATCACTTCATAGCGGATTGTCCATACTCTAGTGATGAAGATGATGATGATCACAAGAAAAGCAAGAAGAAGGACAAGAAAGAAAAGAAGGAAAAGAAAGAGAAAAGGAAGGAGAAGAAGAAGGGTGGTTCTTATGTCGTGACATGGGATAGTGATGCTTCCTCAAGTGATGATGACGATTCTAGTGATGATGAGAGGAAGACCACCAAGAAGAAGGCTATGGCTAGTCTTGCTATCTCAAGCAAGCCTTCTATCTTCGACACTCCATCGACATGCTTCATGGCTAAAGCCACTAAGGTATCATCCGATGAGAGTGATAGTGAGAGTGATGATGATGAGGAGTACTCAAAGGAGGACCTCATGAGCATGCTACAAGATGCTCACTCTTACATTGAGACTAAGAGGAAGGAGTGCAAAGAATTGCGCAAGGCCAACAAGGCTCTTGAGCAATCCTTTGATGAGCTCAAATCCACTCATGAGAGGCTAGAGGAAGCCCATGAGAAGCTTGATCAAGCTCACACAAGGCTTAAGGAAGCCCACTCCTCCCTCCTTGATGAAAGTAAAATTGAGGATGTTGTAGAGACATGCAATGTAGGAGTAACATGTGATATCCTTGATGAATCCTTTTATGCTCCTATTATTGTTGCTCCCACAAATGCATCATCATCATCTAGATCAACTAAAATACCTACTTCTACTACTTGTGATTCATCATTAGTGGTAGAAAATGAGAACCTTAAGAACAAGGTTGTTGAGCTCACTCATGCCTTAGGCAATGCCTATGGTGGAGACGCCCGCTTGCTAAAGTGCTTGGGTAGCCAAAGGTGTCCACTCAACAAGGAGGGACTTGGCTATACCCCCAAGAAGGGAAAGGCGGCTTTTGCTCCTCACAAGACTTGTTTTGTGAAGAGCAATGGTCGGTTTTGCCATAGTTGCAAGCAATCCGGGCATATAGAGCAAAATTGTTTTAACAAGAACAAGAACAAGAACAATGCTCATATTTCATCTATTAGACTTGATTCTTGTTATATGCTTACAAAGGGGACTAATGGTGTGAAGGCCAAGTATATTGGTGCACCCATGGTTGGCCCAAAGAAGAAGGCAATTTGGGTACCCAAAAGCTTGGTGACTAATCTTGAAGGACCCAAAAAGATTTGGGTACCTAAAAGGAATTGATCTCTTTTGTACGTGAACTATAAAGCGGGAGGAAGGCATTGGGTACTTGATAGTGGGTGCACTCAACACATGACCGGAGATGGAAGAATGTTCAAATCAATCAACACTAGTGGCAATGATCATGCGGATGCTATCACATTTGGTGACAACAAGAAAGACAAGGTCAAAGGTTTGGGCAAGATTGCAATATCCAATGACTTGAGAATCTCCAATGTGCTATTAGTGGAATCACTTAACTTCAGCCTATTGTCTGTGGCACAATTGTGTGATTTGGGATTCAAATGCATATTTGGTGTTGATGATGTGGAGATAGTGAGTGTTGATGGAAGTGATTTGGTCTTCAAAGGATTTAGATATGAGAACCTTTATTTGGTGGACTTTGATGCTAGTGAAGCTCAATTGACAACATGCTTATTCACCCAAATCAAGTATGAGTTGGCTATGGCATAGGCGCTTGGGACATGTTGGAATGAAGCAACTAAAGAGGCTAGTGAAGCATGACATGGTTAGAGGACTAAAGGATGTTCACTTTGAGAAGGACAAGCTATGTGGTGCATGTCAAATGGGAAAGCAAGTTGGAAACACCCATCTAAACAAAGGGATGATGAGCACTACACATGCACTTGAGTTGTTGCACATGGACTTGTTCGGACCAACTACATATGCAAGTATTGGGGAAACAAGTATGGCTTTGTGATAGTGGATGACTATAAAAGATACACATGAGTCTTCTTTCTCGTCGATAAAAGTGAAGTGTTTGACATATTCAAAACCTTTGTCAAGAGAAGTCAAAATGAGTTTGATAGAAGAATCAAGAAAGTGAGAAGTGACAATGGAAGTGAGTTTAGAAACACAAGAGTTGATGAGCTATATGATGAGTTTGGAATCAAACATCAATTCTCGGCCAAGTATACACCTCAATCCAATGGGATAGTTGAAAGGAAGAATAGGACACTCATTGATATGTCAAGATCTATGCTTAGTGAATACAATGTGAGTGATTCTTTTTGGGCCGAAGCAATCAACACGGCGTTCTATTATAGCAACCGGCTCTATTGTCACCCTTTGTTGAAGAAGACACCATATGAGCTCCTCAATGATAGAAAGTCCAACATTGCTTATTTCCGGGTTTTTGGGTGCAAGTGCTACATATTAAAGAAGGGCACAAGACTTGGCAAGTTTGAAAATAAATGTGATGAAGGGTTTCTACTTGGTTACTCTACTACAAGCAAAGCATATAGAGTGTGGAACAACACAACAAGAATAGTTGAAGAAGTCCATGATGTTGAGTTTGATGAAACCAATGGTTCACATGAAGAACAAGAAAATCTAGATGATGTGAGAGGAACACAATTGGTGGAAGCTATGAAGAACATGGATGTTGGTGATATAAGACCAAAGCAAGTGATTGACATTGAAGATGACAAATATCAAGTGCTCTCTCCTCCAACCATGCATGGCAATGATGTTGCAAGCTCAAGTGGGTCTCATGATCAACAAGATACTAGTAGCTCTCAAGTGACTCAACCAAGTACAAGTACAAGTACAAGTGTCCAACCGCAACAAGTGCTCCAACCAACACATATTGCAAGAGATCATCCTTTGGATCAAATTGTTGGTGACATAAGAAGAGGTGTGCAAACAAGATCAAGATTGGCTTCATTTTGTGAACACTACTCATTTGTTTCATCTATTGAGCCAACAAAGATTGATGAAGCCTTGATGGATGTTGATTGGGTAAATGCAATGCATGAAGAGTTAAACAACTTTACCCGCAATGATGTTTGGGAGTTAGTGGAAGGACCAAAGAACACAAATGTTATTGGTAGAAGATGGGTCTTCCGGAACAAGCAAGATGAAGATGGCATTGTTGTAAGGAACAAGGCAAGATTGGTTGCACAAGGGTACACTCAATTGGAAGGCATTGACTTTGGAGAAACCTATGCACCAGTTGCTAGATTGGAAGCTATTAGAATTCTACTTGCATATGCTTGTTCACACAACATCAATGACGGACCAGGATGTCAGAGATGTCATCAGTTGATGATTACTCCGACTAATCCCGGACGGCACGGGAGATCCGAAGACTTGTTACGAAGTGTACTTGGTTTAGGACTCTCGTTTGTAACTTAGCCGAGTTGTAAAAGGAAGTCTTGTAATTAGAGTAGGACTCCTTTGATGTAACCGGTTGGGACTCGGTCTGTGCTAAGGCTCACCCAGATATATAAGGGGAGCCGGGCGCAGGCTCCAAAGAATCGAACATTGAATCATAAGCAATACACAAGGCACACGCCGCACTGGACGTAAGGTATTACACTACTTAGCGGCCTGAACCAGTATAAATCGCTGTCCCTATGTAATCGTCGAGTCCTACGAACGCCGATCCCCATCGAACAAATCATCTGAGATCACTCAAGACGAGTTGCCGGTTAACAAACACCGACAGCTGGCGCGCCAGGTAGGGGCTTTCGGCGATTCGACGACCAAGAGCCCGACGAACCACGACAACATGTTCTCGGCGGGATCAATTTTCATTTTTGGCTCATGGACTTGCATCGCGGATGATCAAGGAAAGCTGCATCGACAACTTCACACTGATCTAGAAGTGCAAGCTACGCCAAATATGGATGACCTCGCTCAGAGCCTAGCAAACCTCACAGTTCAAGATCCGCGAGATTCCGAGAGCCAACTTGAAGCACCCGACTCCTACTCGAACTCAAATTCGGAGAACGAAAAGGACCCGGAGATCAAACATGGCATCACCTTTGGACTACGGAACTCAGCTCAAGACTTCCAAGACCTAGTTGACTCAAAGTTCAAAGAGTATCAAGAGATACCTTTGACAGGAGCTCAGCAAGGACTCGTCTTCAGCTCTACCGAGGAGGGTAATATCGTTCATTGGCCAATACAACCAGCTCCGGCTAGGATGGTTGGCACAATCGATCAGCAACTTCCATACCAGTACGGACATCAGCTCCCCCTTGAGGAACTCAACACCTCAATAGAACTAATCTCCGACACCTCTAGTTTGGAATCGGTTACGCCAGGATCACCAAACCAGGGCTACACTTGTGAAGTCTTCATGGCGGGGCATCAGTCATCTCTACGACCACCGACCCCTCCAGATGTCTTCCAGGATGACAAAACTCCAAGTATGATATCTGACAATGATCCTGAAGGACCTGCCGAAACCGAGTCCTTAAAAGCTGAGAGAATTAGAAAGAATCAAGCAAAAGAAGCTCGCAAAAGGCGCGCAAATCACCGCAAGGAGGCAGTTGACCGCTATAATGCACGAATCGAAGAATATAACACTCGGAGATGTCTAGAGGAAGACGCGGAAGATCGAGCTCGTGCTCAACGTGACCAGGAGCATCAGTCACAGAACAAGCACAATCGTCGACAAGCCGATTGCTCCCATAACATCGAGCCCGAGTTTATGAGGGTCGCTGGTCACAAGGTTTTCCAGACACCCTACCAGAACATCATGACCCTAGCCACAGAGATGGGAGCCAAAGACAATCGCACCCCTGAGGAAGAGCGACGATTGGTCATGCTTCAGAATACTGCGCTACAACTTCGGGGACGGAATCTTGAGTCTCTAGCTGATGAGCAAGCTTCATCCCACCCGAGCCAAAGGCGGCCCGTTCAAGAGCGACTCGGTCGAGTCCCAGCAAGGAGTCGTCTGGGCCACCGAGTATCTGACCAAGCCGAGGGAGGAGCTGAATCTTCATACAGAGGAATCGCAGCCATAACATCGGATGCAGTCGACTGCTTCCCCTGCTTCTCCCAAAGGCTCCGAGCAGTCTCGTTCCCGCGAAAATTCAAACCCGAGAACTATTCAAAGTACGACGGGAAGACAGAACCTAAGCGATGGCTCAGGCTGTATGCTCAAGCAGTTGAGCTGGCCGGTGGAAGCAATGACGTCAAAGCACTCTATCTTCCAATGGCTTTGGAAACAATGCCGCTTGCTTGGTTCGACAGGCTCAAACCCGAGTCCATAGACTCCTGGGAACAACTCCATCGTATCTTCATCGAAAACTTTGCGGGCATCCCAGAGAGATCAGATCCCCGGACTAAACTTAGAACCTGTAAGCAGCAGAAGAACAAATCAATGCGGGAATACTATAGGCGCTTCTCAGAGATCCGCTCTACAGTATCCGACATCACAGATAGAGAAGTAATTGACCTATTTGGCAATGACATTTGCGAAAGGTACAATTACAAAGATTTCATCAAGCAGGACCCGACCACCGCTGACGAGTTTCATCGGGTCGTAAACTCCATGATGGCGACAGAAGAACGTACACAGGAGCGTTTCCCCGATAGAAACACGTAGGGTGATCGAGGGAACAACCAGAGAGGCAACCAGGCACCATAGCAAAACACCCGAAAAAGGGCAGGAGACAATACTGTTGCTACCATGGAGCCCCAGAAGAAGGGAAACAAGCCATTCACCTTTGATGACTTGCTCAACGGACCGTGCCCTTTCCATCCGAAAGCCAGACATCAGGCAAGGCACTGCCGACAACTCAAGGAGCGAGGCCTGAATTCCGACTTCAACAAAAACAAGAAGGACAAAGGCAAGAAGACGGCCGAGGACCCTCCGCAAGACACCAGTGGTTTCCAACACCCCAAAGGGACTATCAATGTCATTTTTGGGGGAGTAACTACCAGTGACAGCAAGAGGCTTCAGAAACTTTCGCTACGAGAGATCATGTCCACAGAACCATCAATTCCGAGATACCTTGACTGGTCTGAGCACCCGATCAGCTTCTCCCGAGCGGACCAATGGACCAGCATCTCCATCGCAGGGCACTACCCGCTAGTCCTGGATCCCACGGTTGCTGGGTTTACGCTGAGTAGAGTACTCATCGACGGAGGGGCAGGACTCAACGTCATTTTCGCAAGCACCCTACGCAAGATGAATCTGGATCTCAGAACACGGCTCACACCATCAAGTGCCCCCTTCTATGGCATAGTACCCGGAAAGGTGGTCGTACCACTCGGAAGAATCATACTACCCGTCACTTTTGAAACTCAGATCAATTACCGGACTGAGTACATCAGTTTCGAGGTAGCTGACTTCGAGTCATCATACCACGCCATATTTGGACGACCAGCTATCGCCAAGTTCATGGCAGTACCTCACTACCCGTACCTTCTCCTGAAGATGTTGGGTCCTAAAGGAATCCTAACTTTCAGAGGTGACTTGAAGCGATCATTTGATTGTGACACAGAGGCTGTCCAAATCGCTGAAAAAGGTCAACTCGCCCAGGAAGTACAAGAACTCGCTCAGATGGTGCATAATACTCAGCCCGGAGATTCGGAAATCCCAACCAAAAAGGCGAGTACTATCCAACCATCAGCAGAGGTATCCACAAAGACAATTGATCTGGAAACTGGTGACCCCTCCAAGACAGTGGTCATCAGCGCTCGCCTATCTGAAGAATAGGAACTCGCGCTCACCAAGTTCCTCAGAGCAAACAAAGACATATTTGCTTGGAAACCAGCAGACATGCCTGGGGTCCCAAGGAACTTGGCTGAGCACAAATTGGAGTTAAAGGAAGGCTCTAGACCTATCAAGCAAAGATTACGACGGTTCTCACCAGAGAAGAAAGAGGCAATCAAGAAGGAAATAGCCAAACTACTCGCAGCTGGATTCATCAGAGAAATCCTCCACCCCGAGTGGTTAGCTAACCTAGTGCTAGTGAAGAAGAAGAACTTTGCTGAGTGGCGCATGTGTGTCGACTATACAGACCTCAACAAACACTGTCCAATGGATCCTTTCGGATTACCAAGGATAGATCAAATAGTTGGTGCTACCGCCCGCTTCGCTCTATTATCCTTCTTGGATTGCTACTCCGGGTATCATCAGATTGCACTCAAGGAAGAAGACCAACCCAAGACATCATTTATAACTCCTTTTGGTGCCTACTATTATAAAACCATGTCCTTCGGGTTAAAAAATGCAGGAGCCACTTATCAACGAGCCATCCAAGATTGTTTGGGTGACCAGATTGGCCGTAATGCAGAAGCTTATGTCGATGATGTGGTCATAAAGACAAAGGATCCGATTACTCTGATATCAGACCTGGAGGAAACTTTCAACCGACTATGCACATATCAATGGAGACTCAATCCGACAAAATGCGTCTTTGGAGTACCTTCGGGCCAATTACTCGGATTTCTTGTTAGTCATCGGGGCATTGAGGCTAGCCAAAAACAAATTACAGCTATCATCAACATGAAACCACCTACCTCAGTCAGGGATGTTCAGAAGCTCACTGGGTGCATGGCGGCACTAAATCGATTTATCTCACGTCTAGGAGAAAAGGGATTACCTTTCTTCAAATTACTCAAGGCCGGTGATAAATTCCAGTGGACAGAAGAAGCGGACAGGGCTTTTGAACAACTCAAAGGCTACCTTACCAATTCACCAATACTGACGCCGCCCGAGCCCAGGGAACCGATGATGCTGTATATTGCAGCTACCACACACGTTGTGAGTACAGCAATCATGGTGGAGCGTAAAGACGACAAGCACATCTACAACACTCAACGACCAGTTTACTATATCAGCGAGGTACTCTCCGACTCGAAGGTCAGGTACCCACAAGTACAGAAACTGCTCTATGCATTACTCATATCCTCAAGAAAGTTACGACACTACTTCGAAGCTCATGAGATCACGGTAGTCACGGATTTTCCTCTGGGAGAAATCCTCCATAATCGCGACGCCACTTGAAGAATTTCTAAGTGGGCAGTCGAATTGGGGGCACTCAACATCAAGTTCACTCCGAGGAAAGCAATCAAATCACAGGCTCTAGCGGATTTTGTCGCCGAGTGGACAGAAGTACAGCAGATCCAAGACAATGCTATTCCTGATCACTGGAAAATGTACTTCGATGAGTCCCTAAAACTCGGAGGAGCAGGAGCCGGAGTACTTCTAGTATCACCCGCCGGAGAGCAGCTCAAATACGTTCTGCAGATATTATGGCCAGGCACCAACAACGAAGCAGAATATGAAGCGCTACTCCATGGACTTAAGCTAGCAGTCACACTGAGCATCAAGCGACTCCTAGTCTATGGTGATTCTTCCGTAGTAATTCACCAAGTCAACAAAGACTGGGATTGCACAAAGGAAACAATGAACGCCTATTGCGCAGAAGTCCGCAAGCTGGAAAAACACTTTTCAGGACTCGAGCTCATTCATATTACTCGGGACCTCAACGTGGCAGCAGATATACTAGCAAAATTGGGCTCCGACAGGGCACAAGTTCCCAGTGGTACCTTTGTACATGAGCTATCCAAGCCTTCAATCCAAGAGAAGGAAGAGTTCGAGCCAGTACCTTCCACCCAGGTCCTATCTATAACACCCGACTGGACCCACGTCTTCATTGACTACTTCAAAGAGCATAAGCTACCAAGTGACAAAACTGCCGCAGAGCAAGTCACCAGACGTAGCAAAAACTATGTTCTAGTCGGAGACAAACTGTATCGACACGGAGCTTCATCAGGTGTCCTCCTCAAGTGTATTTCACCAGAAGAAGGCAGGGAAATCTTAAATGAAGTTCACTCTGGATGTTGTGGTAACCATGCGGCCTTAAGGACTCTCGTCGGAAAGATCTTCAGATCAGGGTACTATTGGCCCTCAGCCTTGAAAGACGCAGAAGACTTAGTCCGCCGCTGTCAATCATGCCAGTTCTTTGCCAAACAGCAGCATGTACCCGCACATGAACTGATATGCATCCCTCCATCATGACCCTTCTCATGCTGGGGACTCGATATGGTGGGTCCTCTCAAGCGTGCCCCAGGCGGATTCGAGTACATCTATGTTGCAATTGACAAGTTCACCAAATGGATCGAGTACATGCCCTTGGTCAAGTTCAATGCTTCCAAGTCAGTCCAATTCATGCAGAGCATCTTTCATCGCTCTGGAATGCCGCACAGAATCATCACTGATCTTGGGTCCCCCTTTACGGCTATCGAATTCAAGTCATGGGCTAGCAACTCTGGAATCAAGATAGACTACGCATCAGTAGCTCACCACAGACCAATGGCCAAGTTGAAAGAGCAAACGCCCTGATTCTCGACGGGTTAAAACCAAGGCTGTTTGATCTCCTAAAAGATCACGGCGGAAAGTGGGTTGAAGAATTGCCTAAGGTAGTCTGGGGGCTACGAACACAACGAAGTCGGGCAACAGGCCAAACACCTTTCTTTCTGGTATATGGCACTGAAGCAATCCTACCGGCTGACTTAATCTGGAACTCCCCACGAACGGAGCTGTACAACGAGGGCGAAGCTGATGATACCAAGCGGTTAGAAGTCGACAGCCTTGAAGAAGCCCGACTAACCGCACTTTTTCAGTCAGCAAGATACCTTCAAGTAATGAGGCGCTATTATGATAAGAACGTCCATCACCGCACCTTCCAAGTAGGCGACATGGTGTTGAAGAAAATTCAGAACACTACAGGACGCCACAAGCTCATGAGTCCATGGGAAGGTCCCTATATTGTATCCAAAGTAACAAGACCCGGGTCCTTTGAGCTAGTCAGTGAAGATGGATCTCCATTGCCAAATTCATGGAATATTGAGCACTTGAAAAAATTCCATACTTAAGACTATGCTACAATTTCGACTCAGGGCAATTGTATTTATTAGTCGGATATTAATAAAGTTTGAAGTTCATACAACACAAGAACTTTTATCCAGGCTATTTTCTATAACTCATCATGCCTATTTAGTCGCATAATAGTCTCTGCAATAGCAGGGCTTACCTCCGACTAATATATAATATTACTCGGATAGATTGGTTCAGCGGAAACCATACTTGAGTTATGAGCTTCAAGCTCAATACAACTCACAAGGTAGTACGGCTTAACATCCGGCTATCAGCCTATAGCGAATATGAAATCCACTATAGTGGACAACAGTTCCTATAAGGCATAACAAGGTGGATTAGTACTCACCTTGTTACACATTTCTTGGACAGAGGTCCACCTACCTTCGCACTCAAGCTGCGATCGTCAAGAGGATATGATTCACTCAGAAGGAACCAATGCTACGGTCCTTCAAGAGGTGCTTGATCATTGTTATCCCTTGAACAAGGGTACTAAGAGTAGTACTCGGGCAAGACTAAGTTCTCTACACAATAATTAGAGAAACAAAGTCATACGACCCACACTAAAGTGCTAGAGAGCACTCGGATAGACTCGTCTAGTCAGATGCCTGGTCATACATCCACAACAAATAAACTCAACCCATTGCCAAAGAAATTTGCCGCAATATGGAGTTGGACATATATGCAAATCACAAGATTCAAAAGTAACCAATATTTTTGATATCTTATAATAATTGTTTTTAGGAGATACAAGCTGCAGAGACTGAGGAGTCTAGATTACTCTACAAGATCTAATATCTGTGAGTACTCCTCCGCGGCGGCTTTCACCTCTTCTTGCATTGCCGCAAGGTCCTCATCGCCTTTGCCCTCAGGAAGAGTCATCAAAGCAGACAAGTCGAAGGACGGTAGATGAAGCCGCAGCGTCGCCATCAGGCCTTGCACCACGAAAATCGACATATCTTTGATGTATTGCGCCAGTCGTCCAGGTGCAGCCTTGGCCCGCTCAATCAAAGTCTCCTCGACTCCTGCTGGCGCCGGAATCATGTTGAGCAGGGGCTCGACAGCATGCTCCAAGGTCTTCAAGGACTCCGCCGACTCCTTTGTAGACTTCAAAGCCTGCAGAAGGTCCCGGTCAGCACCCTCACGCATCAATTTGGCTTCTTGAAGAGTACTCTGCGCATTAGCAAATACCTCTTCAAGCTCTGCTTGCTTCCGATTGAAGGCATTCTGCCACCCAGAAGCCAGTTCACTCGCATGTGCATACACAACAGTCAGTTATCATGCCATCCGACTAATATCATGGAGCAGATTGACACAGAAACTCCAAGTATACCTTCAAGCTGCTTTTTAGAACTCTTCTTGAGCTCCTTCAACTTCTGTTCCATGGCAGCAGACTTGGCTATCAGCCCAACCTCTCGGTCGTTAGCAGCGTCACGCTCCGCTACCACTTCCTTGAGGTTGCCTTGGAGTTCATTAATACGATTACGCAGAACCTGGGTGGCTACCTTCTGGCTAATTTGGTCCTGGGCAATATAGTCCCAGAGCTCTTGGTTTTCACGAGACAGCTCCTGGCGGATCCGGGTGACTTGATCTCTAACCTTGAAGTCAAAGGACTACAATACACTAATATCGTGAGTACTCGGATGAGTTTACAGTATAACAAGAAGAGATTGAGACTCTTACCTCAACAAATTGGTGAAGAGCTTCAAAGGGAGCCCTCACCTGGTCACTCAGTTCCTTCAGCCGAGTAAGGTCCTGGTCGTACCCGGCTACGTCAAGAGTAGCTCCTTGGCGCGAGGACTCGGGTGCATCTAAAGATCCTCCCTGCTGACAAGCTGAAGCCTCTGCATCAATCTCCGTCAAGACCATGTCCAGGGAAGGTTCGTCCGGCTGTCGTGTACGAAAAAACCAGTCATTCCAAACCCGGTCAAACTCCAATTGAGCGGGAGAACGAAAGATGGAGTACGGCCAACCAACCTGAGGCAATGGAAGAGCATCCGCGTCAGGAGTGGCTTCGACCTGAGACTTGGACGAAGAGGAGCCAGGCAGCGGATCTACCTGACTGAAGGTTGGCGGCACGCTGGAGTCATCCATGGCCAGTGGCTCCGACTCCTCTACCGCCTGAGGATCAGGAACGACACTCGAGGTCGTTGCATCTACTTTTGCTTTCCTACAAGCAAACAAGTATTAACGTCAGTATCAGAACTCTGTGTACACTCTACAAAGCAGAGCACTTACTTCATGAGCTTCAGTGGCTTGGGTAGCTTCAAGAGAGGCTGTTTCAGAAGAGGGTCTGAAGCCGAAGATTCTTCAGGGACCGCGCCGCTTGAAGTCCCTTGAGTAGTTCCAGCACCTGATAACAATGACATATATAAGATAAGAGATTATCAACACTCAAAAGGACTACAAAGTACTCGGGTTTTCCCTTACCAGGAGCACCCGACTTATAGTGCTTATCAGACAATTCTTGAGATAAAAGAACTTTTCGACAAGCACGGCGATTACCAGTGTGAGCCTTCTTAAGGACGGGTCCTCCGGCTTCTAGCTGAGGAGTCGCTGACCTCTTCCGGCTACCCTCAGCCTCTGGGTCTATAAGCAGGACATCAGAGTCAGTTGATTCTGTGTCAAGCCAATCAAGATCTTCAGGCGAACTTGGTTTGTTAGGAAGATCCTCACTTCGGATTGGACCTTCCAACGCAATGCCTCCGCCTTCTTGCGTCGCTGGAGGCAGGGGAGGACAATCATTGTTCTCTCTCCCCTGACCCTACAGGAAAAAGAGCATTTTAGTCAGGTCAGAAGGATATCTATTCAGAACCTCGACAACATGATAAATTAAGTACTTACCTGAGGAGGAGGATTAATGGCGGAGAAGGATGTCATCACTGGAGCAAGATGTTCACGGCTCTTAAGCAGCCGGTTCACTCTCCAGAGGACTTCGAAGTCTGACAATTGCTCGACAGCGTGGCGACCCGGGTCGTTCTTACCCAGGTATTCGAACCCAAAGTTGGCTCGCTGCTGAAGCGGGTGGATGCGCCGGGCAACAAAGTCTTGAACGACAGTGTATCCGGTCAGCCCATTGATTATCAATGCGTCTATCATAATGAGGAGGGGTTGGATAGCCCCTACTTCTTCACTTGTGAGCTTCTCTTTCCATTCACGACACTTCTGTGGTGGCCATCCATCATGACGACGAAGAGCTGGGGGTGGGTTACCCATATAGAACCACCCAGCAGCCCAGTCTTTTACTGACTCTGACAACTCAACAGTTATTTATTGATTGGCTACTTCCAATCTAACCTGAAGACTAGCCCCTCCGACTACTTCGGTATTAGCTTCACTAGGTTGACACTTAAACAAGAAAAAGTAGCGGAAAAGGGTAATAGAGGGACATATCCCCAGAAAAGCCTCACAGAGATGGGCGAAGATTGCAATATGAAGAACCGCATTGGGAGTAATATGGTTTACAGTCAAACCATAGTAATGCAGCAAGCCACGGAAGAAAACAGAAGCAGGAAGTCCCAATCCCCGCTCCACGAAGGACTTGAACATCACGATCTCCGTGGTGTCGGGGGCAGGAGCGCAATGATCAGTGGGTACCCTCCATCCATCCAGTGGTTGTGCCCGTAGCAATCCTTGCTGTGCCAGGAATGCTAGTTCCGCTAGGGCGGTGTCCGGCTTCTTCCACGCCAAGACATCAGTTAGCGGGTTCGGATGCTTAGGCTTTCCAGTGGTGGTGATCCTAGGCTTCTTCTTGTCTCCTGCAGATTGCCTCTTGGGACCCATGTTGGTAACAAGAGATTTTCCACGCATTCACTGAGAGATGGCTAAGGGATTTCTAGCTCTGAAGGCAATGGCTTGATGAAAGCGTGAGGAAAGCACAAGCCCGGTGGCGGCTTATTATAGATCTGTTTTGATAACCGTTTGGCTTTCCTAAACGGCGTCATGACAACGTCTGTAACCCTAACGGCTGGGAACACATGTCAGACGGCGTCAGAGATAGAGAACAGGAACAGTAAACAGACAAATTTTCCTTCCGCAAGATACATTTAGTACTCGGGAAACAAGACAGAGGACTCGGAAAATATTCCAAGTACCCGGATCTTTGTTATTATTACTCGGAATTACAACAGAGATGCATGGAAACATCTTGAAATACAACAACTTTCATCAGAAGTACAATCAAGGTGTAAAACGCTACTCTAGTGAATTCAAGGTACATAGCCTTGATGCCTGTTACACCAAGGACCGGGTTCAGTGAGACGCAGTAAAGCAGACACAGAACCTTGGGTAGACACTATCTTTTCAGTGCATCCCAAGGTGGGTCTTTGGTACTACTCCAGTACTCAAGGAACTCGGGGAAGACCATCACCCTCGCCGCCCTTTTGACAACCTGTGACTCCGAGGTTATCTACGAGTGGTAGTCACAAGAGTTTTTCTAGGCGCACCTCTGTGTCCCTCTGCTCGTGACCACTTGGAAACCACCCTAACGGATGGTCCTTTCACAAGAGTTCTTCTGGGCACTTCATCTATTCTACAGAAGGAAGACACCCGGGGGCTCGATCATTTCAGCTACTGCTATTACAATACCCATGGAACTAATAAGAAGTTTTACACTCTCGAAGGATATGAGCTCTTTGCTTCCCAGGCAGGGTATTTATAGGCAGTTTCTTCTTGGTCTATGGACATGGTTCATCAACAAGAGTGACCGCTGGACCAATAATTTAACCAATGTACTGTGGTGCATGTGAAGCTCGGCATGGGTAACAGAGCTGATTCTCACACGCGCTTCAAGACGAAGACGACAAAGTTTGCAGTTGCAGAAAACGACAAAAGACATTTATTACGCACAGCTGGAACAGTCACTGGTCAATAATTGCTGGCCTCATGGTAATTTTTATTCAGTGGGGGGGTGATACGGGATGTTTGTTGAAAACATTACCCACCTGAAGCTGAACAATTATTACTCGGACGGTTTAAGCAACAGATTGGTGTCATATTCCGACTCCTCAAGACCTTAATAGATTACCTGATGACTTCATTTAGAAGACCCCGAGAACCGACTACTATGGTACTCGGAACTCAGGCTCGGGGGCTGCAGGATATAATCTATAAAGGAAATGTTTTTTCTTATTCAAGATTTACTCGGAAAAGGCTCCAAAGATCCTCAAAGTAATTATAAATAACAAGAGGCTCGGGGGCTACACCCTATGGGTGCACTTTTTGTAAAAAGAGCACACCATGGAATTTCTTTACTCTCGGAGCACTTCAAGATTTCTCAAGACATTACTCAGAGATTCTCAAGAAGAAATTAGAAGATAACGTCGTGAAGAAATGATGAAGAGCTCGGGGGCTTGACGGACCAGGATGTCAGAGATGTCATCAGTTGATGATTACTCCGACTAATCGCGGACGGCACGGGAGATCCGAAGACTTGTTACGAAGTGTACTTGGTTTAGGACTCTCGTTTGTAACTTAGCCGAGTTGTAAAAGGAAGTCTTCTAATTAGAGTAGGACTCCTTTGATGTAACCGGTTAGGACTCGGTCTGTGCTAAGGCTCACCCGGATATATAAGGGGAGCCGGGCGCAGGCTCCAAAGAATCGAACATTGAATCATAAGCAATACACAAGGCACACACCGCACTGGACGTAAGGTATTACGCTACTTAGCAGCCTGAACCAGTATAAATCGCTGTCCCTGTGTAATCGTCGAGTCCTACGAACGCCGATCCCCACTGAACAAATCGTCTGAGATCACTCAAGACGAGTTGTCGGTTAACAAACACCGACAATCAAGCTCTATCAAATGGATGTGAAAGTGCTTTTCTAAATGGATTCATCAATGAGCCAGTGTATGTTGAGCAACCTCCTGGATTTGAAGATTTGAAGAAACGCAACCATGTGTACAAGCTCAAGAAGGCATTATATGGGTTGAAGCAAGCACCAAGAACATGGTATGAAAGATTGAGAGATTTCTGGCTATAAAAGGGTTTCAAGATGGGGAAGGTTGACACCACTCTCTTCACCAAGAAAATTGGAAGTGACTTGTTTGTGTTGCAAATCTATGTGGATGACATCATATTTAGATCAACCAACCAAGACTTTTGTGAAGAGTTTGGAGAGATGATGGCTAAAGAGTTTGAGATGTCTATGATTGGAGAGCTTAGTTACTTCCTTGGTCTACAAATCAAGCAAATGAAGAAAGGCACATTTGTTAGTCAAGGCAAGTACATCAAGGACATGCTCAAGAAGTTTGGGTTAGATGAAGCAAAAGCAATAACCACTCCAATGGGCACTAATGGACATTTGTATAGTGATTCTAGTGGTGACATGGTGGATCAAAAGTTATATCGGTCAATGATTGGAAGTTTACTCTATGTGACCGCGTCAAGGCCGGATGTTATGTTTAGTGTGTGCATGTGCGCAAGGTTCCAAGCTTCACCAAGAGAAAGTCATTTGAAGGCAACCAAAAGAATATTGAGATATTTGAAGCACACTCCAAATGTTGGGCTATGGTATCCCAAGGGCTCTCAATTTGAATTAATTGGATACTCAGATTCCAATTATGCGGGATGCAAGGTGAATAGGAAGAGCACATCGGGCACTTGTCAATTGCTTGGAAGATCACTTGTCTCATGGTCATCAAAGAAGCAAAATAGTGTTGCACTCTCTAACGCCGAAGTCGAATACATATCCACGAGTAGTTGTTGCGCACAATTGCTATGGATGAAAGCAACATTGCAAGATTATGGAGTCAAGTTTGGACAAGTTCCATTGCTTTGTGATAATGAGAGCGCCGTCAAAATAGCCACCAACCCGGTTCAACATTCAAGCACAAAGCGTATTGACATAAGGCATCACTTCATTAGAGATCATCAAGCAAAGAAAGACATATCTATTGAAAGTGTGGGCACCGATTATCAACTTGCCGATATCTTCACCAAGCCACTAGATGAGAGAAGGTTTTGCAAGCTAAGGAATGAATTGAATATCCTAGACTTCTCCAACATGAGTTGAATGCACCCCCACTTATGACATGCCTCTCCTCCAAGAAAGCAAAGGTGAAATTGTTTGGCATATGCATTCATTCTCATTAGGTTGTGTTCTAGTTCATATAGCCATCACATTGCTTATTTAGGATCATTCATGGTAAATCAAATGAATTTAAAGTGTATATGGTACCACTATTGCTTCTTTGGTTGACTTGTTCTAGTGGTAGCATAAACTTTGTTTGTGAGCTTGTAACTCTAGTGTTTGATCTAGTAAGTGAGCAATGAGTGTTTAACCAACGTGAGTAAGATAACCATTGCAAGATGTGTGAAGAAGCTTGCTCTAGAGCAAACCATGTTAAATGTCCTATGCTCATGAGCTAGATTAAGCCACAACTTGACTTAGTTTGATCCCCTCATGCGAGTCTCATGATAAAAGATTGTCTCCTTTCATTAAAACTTGCTCAACCTTTATGATAATCGTTGACAAAGGGGGAGAAAATGAAACAAAAGATATGCTAATGAAAGGGAGAGATAACAAAAAGTGTAAGTTTCAAGTGGTTTGGAGGATGGAAACAACTTAAATTTGAGCTTACAAATAGGGGGAGCAAGCTCATAAACATGCATGTTGCATTTGAAATGTGCATATTCATATGTTTGTTGCATTGCATAAGCTATTTATATTGATAGTCATGCTTATATGATGAATGCTAGTGATAAGACTTGATTGATGAATTGTTTAATTAGCATGTATAGGATTGCAACTAGACATATTGTTGTTTCAAGTGGTTCAAGAATCTTATTATAAATGTTGATCTCACGGGGTTCTTGAGTTTTGATGTATGTCTAGTGAATAATGATGCTAAGGATGGTATAACATGTGCACTCCGATTGGTATCACGCTTCAAAGGTCCATTCTTATGCCTTAGCATCATCATTAATAGTGTTGCTCACTCATATTTCATATCCATACATATGTGCCAATTTTAGAACCAAACTCTATAGCACATATGTAGGGGGAGCCAATACTATCAATATGGTTACTCAAATTTAAATCACATATCTTTGTATAAGTTGTCATCAATTACCAAAAAGGGGGAGATTGAAAGCCCTAGTTTGGTTTTGGTTAATTGATGAAACCTATTTGGTCTAATCCTATTGCTAAGCATGTGTGTAGCTTATAAGAAAGGATTGAGACCAAGCCAAGTGGTGGAGCTAGCAAGGTGGCAACCATGGAGGATGGTGATGGCCATATGCAACTAAGTGATCAAGTGCTCTACCATTGGTGAATTGAGAGAAGAAGAGAAGATATGGAGCAAAGAGGCCCAAAAGCAAAGGTATAACCTATAGGGCTCTTTGTTTTAGTGGTCAAGACACTTAGCCAGTGTGATCACATTTAGGATACATAGCCGTACTATTAAGAGGAGATAATTCATGGCTTATGCGGTGTTCAAGTGCCACTAGGTGTTCTCTAACATATCGATGCTATAGACCTAGTGAGTGACTAACAAAACCCTTGGAAAATGCTTTGCAAAATGCTAACACATGTGCACAAGTGTTGAAACACTTTGGTGTTGGCACATGGGAGCAAGGGTAGAAGTTAGAAAGCGAAAGGTGTTGAGATAGAAGCATTGGACGCTGGAGGCGGCAGCATCGGACGCTGGGTCAAGCATCCTATGGCTAACCCTAGCAATAGTCTATTGCTGAAGAAGCATCAGACGCTAGCAACAGACGTTGAGGAAACACTGTTGCAGCGTCCGATGGTGATGATGTGGCGCAAGCAAGCTTTGCAGGGAGCATCGGACGCTGGCCTGCGTCTGATGCCAAACCATCAGACGCGTCCGATGTGTTTTGGGGTGTTCTGGAACCTCTCTGCATGGTCATCGGACGCAGGGGTTGAGCGTCCGATGTGAGGGTGTCGACGCGTCCGATGTGGCGCAGAAAAGAGCTGAATCGAGCAGTAGCATCGGAGCGTCCGATGCCTAGCATCGGCGCGTTCGATGTCACATTAACCGTGGCGCGAAGAGATTTGACCGTTGGGATCTGACAGACTGATTTCGTATCAAGGGGACACGTGGCTCCATCTGGAGCGTCGGACTCTGGGGGAGCGTCCGGTGGTCGCGCATTAGAGCGTCTGGTGGTTGCGATTTCAGCCCAACGGCTAGGCCGACTTGTGTGGCCTATTTAAGGGGCTTGGCCGGCTCACTTGAGTTCTCTCTTGCACATTTTGATTCCTAAGCATTCTAGTGAGCATTGGCAAGCCTCCCAACTCATCTCCCAAGTTGATTTGATCAAACAAAGTGAGATTGAGTGATCTAGTGCGTTGATTTGAAAGAGTTCAATTCAATCTAGTGGCACTAGTTCTTCGCATCGGCTTTGAGTTTCTTGTTACTGTTGGCATTTGTCGGTGCCTAGACGGCTTGGAGGCGTTGAGGTGATTGATTGGCAAGATTGGTGATTGTTCTTGGCCACCACCGTTCGAGATTGTGAGAGGTTTTGGAGCCTCACCTCGCTGGAGCGGCAAGAGGCATCCTTAGTGGATTGCTCGTGTCATTGAGCTACCTCGCTAGTGGTAGATTCTTGTGGTGCTCTTTGTGAGCTTGGCTTTGTGCCAATTAGCCACCGGGTCACATAGTGTTGGTCGACACAACGGGGAGTAGCGTGCCGGCAAGCAGGTGAACCTCGGGATAAATCTTGGTGTCCCGTGTGCTTATTGTGATTGCGCATTCATCTTGGTGATTGGTCTTCATATTCATAGTCTTGGTGATTGGCGTCACGTGTGGGTTTCATCAGCAATTGGCTCTCTACTAGACGATCTTGAAGGCTCAGTGAAACCACTTCTATCTAGCTCATTTATTTTGCGTATTTACTTTGAGCTATTCCATTTGTGTATATACTATTACTTGTTATATATTTTTTGTCATATACCTTGTGTAGTTAGTTGTAACTAGCTTGCTTAGTTTATTTATTGCACACACTTGTCTCATATACATTCTTTGTATATCATACTTGTGCTAGAGCTATATTGTATTGTTTCACATTAGATACTAGCTCTAGTTGTTTGTGTGGCATAGTTCTATTAGGTAGAATTGTTGGATAGATGGCTTGCACACACTATTAGGCTAGCGCAAAAAACTTCGCCATTTGTTATACTAATAGTGTTTGCCTAAGTGATTTTGTAGAATTTTAATTAGGCTATTCACCCCCCTCTAGCCAATTTGGACCTTTCATCGTGTCTTTCTCCTTGGGTTTCCCTGGCTCCTCCTTTTATAGCCACAAGGAGCGCACATGGTTACAAAAAGGTATCACGCTCGTGACTTAGTCAAGAAGGAGGAGATGGGTTATTGTGGCTCTTTAGTGGTGGCATGGTCGAGAAGGGAGGACATGGGTCGTCGTCCTGTCTTTACTGTAGAGGTATAGTGGTCGTCCTTGCAGGCGTGGATGCACGTATCCCATACTGTGTTCTTGTTGCGCCTAGCACCTCCGTCCCGTCTCGTCGAGAAATGGGACGTGCGAGTCATGTGCCACGTCTCCAACCATGCGGTGTAGGCGTGCGAGCAGGGTCATGAGTGGGCCGTGGCATGCGGGGGCCTTTCGTACTTTTAGTTTGGCATCTTGCGCCCAGGCCTCTGGTCAAAGGAACAGGCTTTGCCCGAGGCCAGTGAGATCTCGGGTGGATCCGAGAGCGAGAGGCTCATCTGAGGCCTGGGGGTGAGATGAGGGGCTCGTCCGAGGCTTGAGCGCGAGGCCTCGGGCGAGATGGAGAGCGAGGGGTTCGTCCGAGGCTTGAGCGCGAGGCCTCGGGCGAGGCAGAGAATGGGTTTATGACCTGAGGCTCGAGCTTACGGCCTCAAGTGGTATGGTGGGTGTCGGCTTCTTTTGGTCAGTCCACAGAGTGGTTGACATAGTGCCCTTGCATGCGTGCCACTGTTACCGGATTCGCTGGTTTTTAAATCACTACTAAGTCCTTCTTTTGAGGAGCCAGTGGCGTGTGATCAGCGAAGCGCAGCGGTAGGCTATCTGCTCCATCAATGGTCTGGACGACCTCTCAGAGGGTGCAACTATGAGGCCATCGGTCCCCGGCGTGAGGCGCCCCGGATTACCCGGTCCGTAACCGGCCTTTATGGTAGCACGAATAAGGAGGCGGGCCGAAGAGGCCTTCCGTCCTTGCTGAGGCGAGACGCTTTGCCTGGTCATGACACCGTCCTTGTGCCGGACAATTCCAGCTCGGGCTTGTGTTTGCAGGTTGGGATGGTTTGGCGTTTTCTGCCTTGGCCCCAGGCTTAGGTCCGTTCCTGGGTCGGGCTTCTCCGCTTTTGGCCTCGTCTAAATGACAGGTCGTCCTTTTTGCGGTGAGGAGCATCCCGCGGCTGAGAGCGAGGCTCACAGTTATGGCTTTAATCGGTCAGGCCAATACTGCTTAACGGGCCTAGCCTTGCTCTTTGTCGGGCCGTTCGGGTACCCCTTTTTTTGGTACCCGACACTATGGTCAAGGCAGCTACAATTCGACTTGTACTTTCTCTTGATGTTTCAAGAAAATGGTGTTTGAGACAGTTAGATGTTCAAAATGCCTTCCTACATGGTTTCCTCGAAGAAGAAGTTTATACGAAGGAACCCCCAGGGTTTGAAGATAAAACCAAACCACATTATTTGTGCAAGCTTGACAAGGCTCTTTATGGTCTTAAGCAAGCACCGAGAGCTTGGTACTCCCGGTTATGCAGTAAACTTCAAAGTCTTGGTTTTGTTCCTTCGAAGGCCGATACCTCCCTTTTCTTTTACACAAAGGGTAGTCACGTGATCTTTATGCTTGTATATGTTGATGATATTATTGTGTCTAGCTCTTCACACGAAGCTGTAAGTGCATTGCTCAAAGATTTAGGACAAGACTTTGCAATCAAGGATCTTGGAGAATTGCACTACTTCCTAGGAATACAAGTTAAAAGAGAACACAGTGATTTCCTGATGTCACAAGAAAGGTATGCCTATGAAATTATTCAAAGAGTCAACATGCAACTATGTAAACTAGTCAAGACTCTCATTTGCACCAATAAAAAGTTATCGGCCACTGATGGAACCCGACTTGGAATTGAAGATTCAATAAAATATAGGAGCATTGTTGGTGCACTCCAATATCTTACCCTTACAAGACCTGATTTGTCCTTCTCAGTCAACAAAGTCTGGCAATTCTTACATTCTCCAATGACTATACATTGGGAAGGCAGTCAAAAGGATCCTACGATATGTTCAAGGCACTATTGGTTTGGGTATAAAAATTAGCAAGACTAATTCTATGCTTGTTAGCGCCTTTTCTGATGCAGATTGGGCTGACTGTCCTAATGATAGACGATCTACAGGGGGCTTTGCCGTGTTCCTTGGCTGGAATCTAATATCTTGGTGTGCAAGAAAGTAGGCAACCGTGTCACGTTCAAGTACTGAAGCTGAATACAAGTCACTGGCAAATGCCACTGTTGAGGTAATGTGGATCCAAAAATTACTCGATGAACTAGCAATACCACATCCCCGAGCAGCCTGTTTATGGTGTGACAATATTGGGGCAAAGTATCTTTCTGCCAATCCAGTCTTTCATGAACGTACAAAGCATATTGAAATTGATTATTATTTCATAAGAGAGCAAGTTGCAGCCAAGTTCTTAGATATTAGATTCATCAACACACAACTGATCAAATAGCCGATGGTTCACTAAAGCACTCCCTGAAAAACTAATAATCAAATTCCAGAACAATCTCAACTTAACGAGTGCGTTATGATTGACGGGGGTGTTAAGATACTTGACTCCTATTTACATGGATCCCATGGACTCGATGTGTAAATTCGTGGTAGAAATTAGAAGATAAATATAGTGTCATGCAGGTGTACATGCACATGCCTTGAGTTAGTATAGTTGTAATTAGCTCCTAGGAGAGTGGATCAACCTTGTACCATGCAACTCTTGTAAAGTCACGGTGGGGGCTATTTCCACCTATAACATGGAAACGTGAGAGGCCAAGAAAGGCAATCACGTTACACCATTCTAACACATCCAAATAAGGCCTAAGTTGTAACCATTACAGTTGTTAGTTCCAAGCTTGAAGAGGAGGTGGTGTTTGTTGCCACCACATCGAGGTATACGGTGATATACTTAGCTGTTGTCATCAGCGTCCCAGAAATCAGTGGCGTAGCAGTGGCAGTATGGTATGGTCTTACGATGGCCAGTGTGTTCTTGGCTACGACCGATCCAGTAGATGGTAATTTTGTCCTTCTTTCAAGTTCAAAAAAAAAAAGAGGAAAATTTGATAAGCGAGTAAACTTCTGAATTGGAAGAATTCAGTGTTAAATTTTGAACGGATTACAAATTGGTTGATAAAAGAAGTGAGACGCACAAATGCGGTGTCAGGTATCAAATTTTTTTTCTTGAAACACTCGGATCAAAACAGCTGCAGCCAGGATGGATAGGACGAGGATGGAACCATCCCCTGCTATTTGTCCATCAAACTCTTAAGCTCTTGGATCCCAGCCCACACAGATCGAATCACCAATATATACGGAAAGCTGGAATGCATGTTCATGTTGGGGGCTTTGGGGCCACCGGCCACCGGCGGATCCTGCACGGGTATGGTGTGGCATACCCTAACCCTAGGCCCAGCCCAACAAGCATACATGTTCCTGCAAAAAAAAAAAAAAAAAAAAAACATTTGCTTCTTCCCTCACGGCCTCACGCAACCAGTCCACGGAGTCGCGCGACGCGGCGACGGAAGCTCGCGCCCCCGCCTCCTACGCCTCACCCCTTCCCGTCCCGGCTTCCCGACGGCGGCACGCGGGCGGCACGCACTCCACAGCTCCTCCCCGGCGCCTCGTCCTCGTCCCCCAGCAGCCAGCTCCACCTCCGGCCAGTGCGCCCGCCGCCCCGGCAAATCGCCTCAGGGCTCCGGCAGTCCGGCCCCGGCCTCCCAGCCGGCTGTAGGCTGCCCCTTGCGGCCGTGCTCCAACCCCCAGCTGGTAAGAGTTCGTTCCCCTCAGCTCCAGTGCTCTCCACTTTATTGTCTTTAGTTTTTCCCAAATCCCTAACCCTAACTTCACTGTTATCCCCCAAATTACTTATGAATTATGTGGATGAAGATGATGTAGTCAAGACTTTCATTGCCATTAGAAGGCGCAGGCCTAAAAAAATAGTGTTGTAATCCAATTTGTTTAAGCTTGTGTCGTTAATATTTCAACCTATTAGTTTGCTACATTAAAATATATTTATTGTAATATTTAAGACTTATTACACCATTTAGTAGTTGTGTACCAATTTCTTTAGCAATTTTACACCATTTAGTATTGTTTGGCAATTTTTACGAAACTTTATTAAATTGCTAAATGGAGTTTACCGGTTTACATGTGAAAATTTTAGTTTGGCGTACCCCATGCAAAAGTTCTAGCTCCGCCTCTGCTTGGGGCTTGGATGAAATTTGTACTGAAAGCTGCACCAGCGCAAGCTAGGGGACGATAGAAAAAATGTGTTTCAGTCACAAAGCCGCTTTGAGATTTGGAAGCAAAATGAAATGGCAAGGACAAAAGGCTAGAATGAAAAAGAATGGTGCAAACTAAAGGAAGGATCAATAGTTAATTAAAGTAAAGGACACATTGAAAGAAGAATCGATCGATAAAAGCAACCGCCGAAAGTTGGTAGGAGCTACTAGTACTAGCTAGTACTCGAAAAGAGAGTTGCTCCCAGAAGCAGAAATAGACAGAAGAGCTCTGCCGTGCCAGCCACCGATACAGAGCAGCAGAGAGGCAGAGAGCACACTAGCCAAAGCCAGCTAATACGCCGTCGCCCATGTCGTCCACGGCTGCGGCTGGCAGCAGCAAGCCGCCGTCGGGATCTGCTTCAGCGATCGTCGCCGACGTCGCAAGCGGGTACCACATCCTCAAGGTGACCGGCTACTCGCGCACCAAGGGGACTCCAACAGGGGAGCTGATCCAGTCTCGCCCGTTCACCGTGGGCGGTCATCGCTGGCGCATCCAATATTATCCCAACGGACAGACCTCCGAGTGCGCCGATTACATCTCCCTTTTTCTCTACCTTGATGAAAGCGTCAGCAAGGCGGTGAGGGTGCAGCACAAGTTCCGTTTCATCGACAACGTGGAGGAGGACCAGGCACAGCAGCAGCTGCTGACCACAGAATCAGTGGATAGCTTCCAGAGCCACAGAGGCTGGGGCTATCCAAGGTTTATCACGAGGGAAGCTTTGGAGAAATCCAGCCATCTCAAGGATGATTCTTTCGTGGTCCGCTGCGACGTCGCCGTCGCCAACGAGCTCCGCACCGAGGAGCTGCCCCTGGCCGAGGCCCCGACCACGGCCTCCGTCGCCCTGCCGCCGCCGTCGGACCTGCATCGACACCTTGGCGACCTCCTCCAGACCGAGAAGGGCGCCGATGTGGTGTTCCAGGTCAGTGGCGAGACGTTCAAGGCGCACAGGTGCGTGCTCGCGGCCAGGTCACCGGTGTTCAGCGCTGAGCTCTTTGGGCAAATGAAGGAGAGCGACGCCGCCGGCGGCGGCGGCGGCGTTGTCCATATAGACGACATGGAGGCGCGTGTGTTCAAGGCGTTGCTCTTCTTCGTCTACACCGACTCGTTGCCAGAGATGAGCAGCGAGGATGAAGACCAAGCTGCCATGTCCCAGCATCTGCTTGTGGCCGCCGACAGGTATGGCATGGAGAGGCTCAAGCTGATCTGCGAGCACAAACTCTGCAGTTGCATAGAGGCCACCACTCTGGCAACTATCCTGGCGTTAGCAGAGCAGCACCACTGCCAGGGGCTCAAGAAGGCGTGCTTCGGCTTCCTCAGCTCTCCGGTAAATCTGGCTGCTGTCCTTGCGAGCGACGGCTTCGAGTACCTGAATACAAGCTGCCCTTCTGTTGTCAAGGAGTTGGTTGCCAAGCTTGGCACGTGAATTCATTCATCTGTTGCTTGCTACTTGATGTTTCGGAAATCGTCGTCGTGTGTAGATGCTGGCTGCATTCCTGACTTGTGTTATCAGGATTAGCTTAGTGTTGCAGCTCTGCTTGCAGTAAATTAAGCAGCTGCAGCCGCTGTTTTATGCAGTCTACCACTATTTTGGGTCGTAATGTACTGTATCTGTATGATGCCCAAATCCCAGACTGTGCTAATGTTAAGACAAATTAGACATTTTTATGTTAGACAAGTTAGACAAATTATGCAGCGGCTGCAGACTGTTGCTACTTGATGTTTCGGAAATCTAATCGTCGTCATGTGTAGTCGCTGGCTCTGGCTGCATTCCAGACTTGTGTTATCTGTTATCAGGATTACCTTAGTTTTTGCAGTAAAGCAGCTGCAGCCGCTGTTTTATGCAGTCTACTATTTTGAGTCGTAATGTGTTGTATCTGTATGAAGCCCAGATCCCAGACTGTGCTACAAATTAGACATTTTTATGTTAGACAAGTTAGACAAATTATGCAGCGGCTGCAGACTGTTGCTACTTGATGTTTCGGAAATCTAATGGTCGTCATGTGTAGTCGCTGGCTCTGGCTGCATTCCAGACTTGTGTTATCTGTTATCAGGATTACCTTAGTTTTTGCAGTAAAGCAGCTGCAGCTGCTGCCGCTGTTTTATGCAGTCTACTATTTTGGGTCGTAATGTGTTGTATCTGTATGATGCCCAAATCCCAGACTGTGCTACAAATTAGACATTTTTATGTTTTTATGTTAGACAAGTTAGACAAATTATGCAGCGGCTGCAGACTGTTGCTACTTGATGTTTCGGAAATCTATCGTCGTCGTGTGTAGTCGCTGGCTCTGGCTGCATTCCAGACTTGTGTTATCTGTTATCAAGATTACCTTAGTTTTTGCAGTAAAGCAGCTGCAGCCGCTGTTTTATGCAGTCTACTATTTTGGGTCGTAATGTGTTGTATCTGTATGATGCCCAAATCCCAGACTGTGCTACAAATTAGACATTTTTATGTTAGACAAGTTAGACAAATTATGCAGCGGCTGCAGACTGTTGCTACTTGATGTTTCGGAAATCTATCGTCGTCGTGTGTAGTCGCTGGCTCTGGCTGCATTCCAGACTTGTGTTATCTGTTATCAGGATTACCTTAGTTTTTGCAGTAAAGCAGCTACAGCCGCTGTTTTATGCAGTCTACTATTTTGGGTCGTAATGTACTGTATGTATGATGCCCAAATCGCAGACTCTGCTAACGCAGTGAAATTGATACCGTGTGGTATGAAGTTTGCAACCTTAACTCTCCAAAGGACATGATTCACATTAAAAAGATCTTTGTACTAGTTTGTAAAACCTTCACTCCATTGTTGAGCTTAGGACTGAAGCAATGAGACATATAGACACAATCGGGGTCAAACAACAGCGGCAAATCACAGATCTGCAGTGACTACAACACCGAAGCTCGAAGGGACAAAAATAAAATAAAATAAAAGAATGGGGTGGCTGATCTGCTCCCAACAGACTACTGATTATATAGCATAAGGGTGCCCAAGGACCCCTATTCACGTCCCTAACTGTCACCGACCTCAATCGAATCTAACTCACAAATCAAATTTAGTAACACAAATCGACTCTCTAGAACAATCTAGAATGTTCAGGGTACATGAATTGGTAGCTGAGAGGAGGAAGAGAGGAAAGGGTAGATCGAGTCCACAGACTCGCCTCGAGCTCTCGCTCGCCGCCAGTTCGGTTCGTGGTTGTGGTCGTTCGATGACTCTTCCTGATGGTGGTGCTGATGGTGATGAGTGTTTATGTTGTCTTCCCTTCCTACTTGGCTCATAGACATGTTCAGACATTGTGTTCCCTCAATTTTGGTTCAGCCCATATATCTTTTCATAGGCCCAGCCCATATTATCTCTAGTAGTATCATGACATTCTCCCCTCCTTGAAACACGGCTTGTCCCCAAGCCGTTGCAGCAAAATCTATAACAAACTTCAAACCACTGGGATCCCATGTAACTCGCACACTCATAGTGCTGGGAATAAATCTGCCGTGACACCACCAGTCATCATTGAGTTGTTTCCGATAACACAGGTATTGCATGGGCTGCAAGAGAAATACAATAAGTCTGATGGTTAAGGGTTTAGCACCACCTGGGTCCCTAAATCCACTTGCCAATCTTTGATGATGCTAATCCAGAGCACAACAACCAACTTCTGACGCAACCACCATTTTCTTCTTTCTTCAAATGGAGATCTGACCCAGTTGGAAGACCAATTCACATCTACAGCTGGGGCATCAGTATGTCCTTGAGGTGATGTCCGTAGGGTAATGTCCCAAAGAAAAGTAATTGACCCAATGTCAAATGGCAGTAGTTCTGAGAAAACTTGTGTTGGAACCTTCACTAGGACTATTGGCAATAATATCACTGTAATGTGTAATGTTGAGACAATGCACACGAAGTACCACTTTGTTGGTAGAATTAAAGAACCCTGAACTATCTCCAATTTTGCTGCCAAGACTGAACTGCCCAATCTTGTAGCAAGTAAGCAAAAACGATAAGGGATGTGTAGGCTGCGGCACCTTTCCATAGTGCTTTAACTGTTTATCTTGATTGAAATGCATCATTGTCCTTCTATTATCAATCAAGAGATGGAAACATACAGTGGACTGCTGGTACCATGGAAGAACTAGCCCCACTGCCATATCGCCTTGAGTAGCCAGACAATTATCTTCAAAACTGAATCCATCCCTTTCATCAGCCTTGATGATCCATCCACAACCCAACTCCTTGCAGGCTTTCAAGTCAAATAAAATGGCATTATGACATAACTGAAACAAGGCAACTCACGACCAGAATTCCAGTATGACTGCACCAGAAATATATATCAAACATTTCCAATTCTCTTCCACAATGATGAGGCTCAAGAATACCATGATAAAGCTACTAGTGGGACAGTGGCCAGCAATGTTTCTACCCACATAAGACACCCATGGGGTTTTCCACTGGTGTACACTTTCGTGGAGTAACTGATGCAAGTCGAAATCTCCATCTAGCACCACTGGACCGTTGAGCAAGACTGGTTCAAGTACAAACCGAAGATAGTAATACCATACCATTTTTTCTTTACTGTAGTACAACCCAACATAAAAAAAACATAACCAACTGTTGCCCATTGTTCTTTGGATCCCACTTCAATTTGATAGCAGCTATAACTGAAAGACGGCCAAGGTGTTGGTCGTAGCTTGATGATACTATCCTCAACCTGGCTGCCCAAACTGTCCACTAACATAGGAGGTGGCCATGGATATTTCAGAAACTTGCCACCATTTCTACAGATAAAATGCAGTGCTACTGGCCTTCCTGACAGCATCTCAAACACCAATATATATGACTGAAAATTGGAGTGCAAAATAGGCAATTCAACATATAGCAAATGCCAAACTTACGATCCAACAAAATTGTGAATTGCTTTGCTTCAGCTCTAGTACAGACAATGAATAGACATGGTAACAACTGCAGATTAGTACCTCTAGATGCTTTCATTAGTTGCACAGGTGGAGTCGTAGATTGTTGCCACTGCACGCACACCATGTCATCTCTGCACCAAGGTGATACCTCAAGCAGGAACCCACAGATCAGTTGCAATTTTCCAAACCATGAATGGAACACCTCTGTACCTAGTAGCCATAGAGGTTTTGGTTGCCTACATCCTCGCCCATTCCCGATGTCATTACTATCCAACAAAATCTTGGCAGCTTCTCGATGCAAACTGTAAGAGCACCTGGTGGGCGAGGTGGCGAGGATGGGGATGACAACAAAACCTTGTGGCGAGGAGCAGCACATCCAACCTGCAAACTGTAAGAGCCAAGATACCTCTCGATGCCAATTGATGAATCAATCATGGTTGCTGTCATAGTGGCCACGATGGGGATGACAAGCACGACCTCTTGGGCCAGTGTAGAGGCAGGGAAAGCTGTTGACTTTGTCGAGGATGGTGCTATGGACACTGGAGTACAGGCAACATGATAGGGAGCTAGCATCGAGCACCTGGTGGGCGAGGTGGCGAGGAGCACGGTGACGCCTGTTCCGAAGTCGAGATCCGTGTCCTGACTAGGAGCGGAGGTTGGGGAAGAGGTGGGCGAGGCCGAGGCGGCCATCAGCAGGTTCCTGGTGGCGGGGATGTTGGGGAGGTCGATGATGCACTTGTAGTTGTGGTCCCAAGCCTCGAGGCCGTGCGAGTCGGGGTTGAGCTGGGTGACGGGCCTGATGGAGTACACGGCCGTTGTGAAGTCGACGGGGGAGCATGGGAACAGGTCGCGGAACCTCGCCGTGGAGGCCACGGAGGGCTCGTGCTTCTCGCAGTAGGCCGCCACCGCGGAAATGAGGTCGCCCATGTTGTGACCCAACGTCGAACAGTTGGTGTGCGCCGCCGATGGGTATTCCGAGGTGGCGTTGTTGATGGAAGAGTGGCGTCTTGGAGTGACTTGGGGGTTGGCGGAGGTGCAGGAGGAGTTGAGAAGGACATCGCCGCCCTGCTGGAGCTTGCGGCAACAGGGATGGTGACCTCGCGCTCACGGTCCTCGATGCCGATGTCGAGGAAGGTGGTGGAGGTCGGTGGATGACACGAGGACGTCGATGGATCGACGAGGCTGTGCAGTTGAGCGTTCATCTCCTGCAACCTCGTCAAGATCTCGGCGAGCATCCTCAGTCGTCATGGCGGTGCGAATTCCTGATGGTGGTGCTGAGTGTTTATGTTGTCTTGCCTTCCTGCTTGGCTCATAGACATGTTCAGACATTGTGTTCCCTCAATCTTGGTCCAGCCCATATATCTTTTCATAGGCACAACCCATATTATCTCTAGTAGTATCATGACACTAAGGTGTCTCAACACGTTACAAAGATCCAAACGACCCAAAAGACGACAATATAGCACCTGGACAGATTCTGGACGTCAACTAGTTTTAATGATTCCTATCGATTCCGATAGAATTTGGATCTCAAACCAAAGTCATTGCTTAGATTATCAAATTATCTTTCCATCCATATGCGATCATCGAAAACGGAGTCCGTATGTGACATGGACGTTCGTTTTACTGCTGGCTGCTCCTAGATTCTAATATGAACTTAAACTTGACACAGATTAGACCTCCAACTTGGCTTGAACGACCTTGGTGCCCTCCTAAGGTGGTGGCCAAGGAGAAGGACGTCTTTGAGAGTCCTTGGGCTGTCCTCCGCATATTTTGGGCATGCTCCCACTTGGGCTATAGTCCCAAGGTTACATGACAAGCCCAGGACGACGTCGTAAATTTGACATAAATAGTAGCAGAATATCGTGATAATTTGAAGACCTTGCCCATGTGATATTTAGTTGGGACCATATCTATTTGAAAGCTTATCAAATAAGCTTTCTATCATGTGCTCATTGACCTCAATCACACTTCGGATGGATGAGTCATGACCTTCCCAATGAAGCACTATCGAGCTGTCAACGAACCGAATATTGGACTTTGATGAGCTTGCACTTTGAGACATGTTTATACCTACAAGCAAATAATGACATGTACATGTGGAACCAAATGAGTTGTACCAAAAATCACTATGCAAAGGTACGAACGAGCTCACCTTATAATCAATGGTTGCATCCAGATGTATCATGTCCTCATCAAAACGTGCAAAGCAAAAACACTGTGATGTCCACAACTTAATTAGTGGGTGGATGTTTTCTGGGAACACAACAAGACACCCTAATGAGCAGAATCTGCTCTCGAGCCAAAGGACAAAAAATAAGATACTCAACTCCTATGAGAAAAAACCGAGTTCTTGAATCTAAAATACTCCTATGAGAAAGGAAAAGGCTTCCATCATAGGGTCTCGTCTGAGATTCCCAGAATGTGTAGATATGCACAGGTTTGCTCAAACTCATCTAAATGGGAATAGTGTTTTCATCATCTTCGCCTGAAAAAGATTTTTCGTGAACCATATTGATTATCGAGAATGCAACTCATAGCCATCTGCTAAAATAGGATTGGAAGATTCTTGTGGCCAGCGTGCGCTCGTTGGTATGGTGTATTCGTAGGTAGGAATGGATTCTAGATCCATGATAAAAAATATACAAGATAAAAGATATATGATACAAGGATAAGCGAGGTTTGAAATTCACTCTCAATCATGGTTCCCTAGTAACAGCGCCAGAAATGCTGGTCGGTATAAATTCATGTACATAAAATTAATCCGCAAGCACACAGATTAGATACCGCACTTCACTGGAGTAATCCAGTTAATATCGAACCCAAAGGAATGGTCGTGAGTACAACACCATCTAACTTCACTCCTGGAATACAGTAAAAAAGTCGTGAATACCCTCCATTCCCGTATACCTCAAGTAATAATGTGTAGACATGCACGTCGTGAGTACTCTTCATTCCCCTATACCTCAAATAATGTGTTGCATTGTATGCATTGAGGACAAAAGTGATCTATGTAGATAAAAGTGACCATCGGGAGAGTATAACGGTCATAATAATGATAATACTAAGCAAAGAAATAGCTAAATTTCTGGACCTTTATGGTTCTGATAGAAAGATAACATAGTAAGCCAGTATACGTACTGGACGAGCCTCAAAGATATTATAGTGCTTAAGGCACTATATGAGTTTTGACAGATCAAACACAAATAAGAAACTTAAAGAAGCACCATCTTTACAAAAAAAAATACGATAATCTGGGGGAACATGACACTTAGAGACCTAAGACTTGAAGAGAAGTGGGACTGTGTGCCCATTCCAATGACTAAAAAACAATAAATTTTGTAATGTACCTGTTGATGTAGTATGGCCTGTACAACACCTGTTGTTAGCTCTTCAAAAAAGATGAGATGAGTAATGTAAACAAGAATCTTGTAATACAAGAGTCTATAGAATCAATTATCTCTTGGCAATAAAAGAGCAACAACAGCCCCATATGAAAGAAGTGTCATTATTTGGACCTAAAAAGTCGTAAAGAATAATAAAATCAGCTTTTTTGATGACTATGAAGTTTATGTTAGCAAAATTCAAATGGAGGGTAATCCCACCTTATATGAAGAAGCCATAAGCGCTAACTTGCCTGAGATGAAATGAAATCAAAAGTTACCAACGATGTTTGGGACTAGAAAGTCATTCCTAATGGAGCCAAAACAGTGGGTTGTAGTGGGTCTATAAGACATAATGTGGCTACAAAAGGGAATGTAGAAAGGCATAGCACCACTTGTGGCAAAAGGATTCACACAAAAGAGAAGAAAAACCCTAGCCGATCTAGAGGGAGGTGTGCTACCAGCGACGGGAAGCCCCTGCCTCGCCGCCATCGGGACACCAACATGAACGCCACGAGCTCGCTCTTCGCCACCAGACGTCGGGCTTCACCAACTCGAACACCGAACTCACCGTCGCCACGACTCCTTCAACTCCTCCAAGTCCCGATAGTATGCTCCTCTGCCTCTCTCTCTTTCTCTACAGTTTGTGCTCCACCATGTACCACATGTTGTTTGTACCGAATCAAAGAACCATCCCGCTGGATCTACCCCTAATGATCCCTAGACTTCTAACAAAATCCACCATTAAAGAAGCATCGGTCGGGGACGCACCCGAGCCCCTCCAACCTTGAATTGAAGCTCGTCGTGGACTCGTGCCAAAGGTAACCCGAACTTGATCCACTCTCCATCCAGCCACGAAACCACAACTGTCTCTACCTGGTAGACAAAAGCGTGTTGCTGGCATTGTCGTCGGTGTCGTCGCCTCATCGGGACGACACAACGGCAGACCACATGGACTCTTGCATAAGAACCGACAAAGCCGAACTCCTCCTCCATGAACTCGTCAATGACACTGGAGTGAAGCATCACCAAGATAGGGAAGATCCCGGGAGGACCTTATTCCTTGGCACCATCATCGTCGCCGCCACCTCGACGCTGCCGTCAGAAACCTAACCCTAGAACTACAAGAACCACCACCACCGACTGGCAGGAGCAGAACGGTCTCTACCACCTCACAAAGACCGAAATGGCCATCACAGGTGATGAAGACCGCCGGCCCTGCCGGCGAAGATTGAAGCGCTCGCTTTTGCCTCCCTCAAATAGTAACCGGACGAGAGAGTTCAAGTGAGCGAAAAAGAGTTTGAGAGAGAGATAGAGTTGGGAATGGGAAAGATGCTAGCAACTGATAGGAATGAAAAAATAAGCCAAGGATAGCGACACACGGGGAATCAGTGCAGCACGAGAAAGGTGGGAAGAAGGTGGAGGGAATGGGGGGGTGGCAGGAGGGAGAGTTGACTAGCACGGATCTTAGAGCAGCTCTGGATGACGGCGCGAGATAACCAGGGCATTCAGTTGATGATTTTTACGGATGATAAACCAACTAATGATATTTTGTTGTGAAAGAATAAAATAATACTATACTATATAACTAATAAGTTGAAACGAACATGACAATACAACAGAAATGGGCTTTTGCCCCGGTCGGCAAGGGCCTTTAGCCCCGGTTGCCGAGCCGGGACTACGCTTCCGGGACTAAAAACCCCCCTTTAGTCCCGGCTCCGGTCACCGGGGCTAAAGCCCCCCTTTAGCCCCGGCTGGTATTACCAGCCGGGACTAAAGGGTGCTGGTTTTTCCTTTTTATTTTCATTTCAGTTCTGTTTTCAGTTTTGTTTATTTATTTAATAGGTTTTCCAATATATATTCTTTGCTGCTAATATATATAATTTGCTTTGCTGCTAATATATATAATTTATATATATTAGCAGCATAACACAATAAGCTTATTGCATGCATATATAATTGAACTATAGAACTACATATATATATATATATATAAATATATGTACATAAAATTACAAGCAATATACATGCATATAGAAGTTGTCCAAATATCTATCTACACAAGTTGTACTCCAAAGTTAGTACTGTAAACCTATTACAAGTTGTACTCCATCTAAAGATCTATAGGCATACAAATGATCATCATTGTTTGGAATCAACTTCTCGTTGGTATTATAGTAGAACTCGCCGTTTGGATTTATGACTTGTTCCCGAAGAAATCCTGCTATTGTCTCTTGTATTGCTTTCAATTGGCCTTGTAGCATCACTTTTTGCTTCAACCAGTCAGTCTTCAATTGAAATTAAAGAAGATATTAGTTATATCTATATTATCAATAGTAAGTCTATAAAAAATGAAAAGAAACATGTTACGTACTTTGATGATTTCTTCAGGAATTCTATTTGATTCTATCATCATGCACTCGCAAACATAGAATCCGCATAAGTTGGCGCCCTGTTCTTGTCTCAAAATCCACTATAGAATGAAAAGATTCATCTCGTAATAAAGATATGATATATGACATGATATAATAAAGATACACGTACATTGACGAAGGTGTAAACTTACTGGTAGTCGTGGCTTTATTGTAAGTGGGGCCTTACACTGACTCATATGTTCCCGAGCAATGAATTTTTCCCAAACCCGAATCCGGTCAATGAAACATTAATAGTTGGATCATTATTTAATGGGAAAATTGGCTACAGGACATGTAAAGTAGAGACCATTTGCTGGTGGACACTCCGTACTGTTTTTCGTAGTGTAAAAAAATTGTACGGAGTGTCCACCAGCAAATGTTTTCACTTTCAGTGTCCTGTAGCAAATTGCCCCTTATTTAATTAGTATACATATATACAAGCTTAGTCTATACTTTAAGCATGCAAGCTAGGGATCGAAAAATTACCTTTGAAGGATGTCTATCATATCTTGGTAATCTTCTTGCGGTTTGCTCAACGAGTCATAGATTAACACATTGCTGTGTTTGAGATCGATGACCATCAATATCCAGTGATAGCTGTTCATACGCATGATTCATATATATATTATTAGGGGTTAAGTAAAATAAAATATGCACATACTTATTATTAACTATATATGTCTCACGCACTTAAAGTTGTATGGGAAGAGAATTCTTTCTCTATCTTTTTGGTTCACGAAGAACCTCATGAGATTCGTACACGACTCATCGCTCCAAGTCGCTGAAGGGTTTGGAGCCTTGAAAACAACATATGGATCAACAAACCCAACAGAATTGTCATGTTTATCTCTGAGCTGAGTCATCTGATACCTGCAAAATATCGAGTCGATCCACAAGTATATGTGTAAGAATACTACTATATACACATACTAGAGAGTTCAATGAAAACTATAAAAGAAACACTTACAAACAGTAGCAGCTAAGGAGCGATTTGTCCAGTGCGTCCATATGACATAGCTGGTGTAATTCCTCCATCTGGACTAAGATTAGGTCATCGCCACGGAAGTAGTGATGGTTCCGAATTCAGACAGAAATCCAATTGACATCTGGGTCTTTAGAAGCCTCCATGCACCATTTGTTGATTGCAAACATCTGCGTACCAAGTACATGTAAGTGATTGGAGTTCATTAGACTCCTGCATGGTGCAAAATTTCTCCTCCATTCATCAACTACTTCCGCTCGTGGAAACTCCAGCCCAGTAGCAATATTTTTAATGGTGTCGTACGGGAGACCGTTGTCAATGAAAAAATCTTCAATGGAGTCCATCTCAGACAAAGTGGTCTCTCTAGATTTCCGCTGTACTCTGCCCATGTTTGAACCATACTGATTTTGCACAACTAACGGGGACAAAGGTCTTGATATTTCCCCGAGCTGTGGAACACCTTTTCCCACTTTCTTCTTGCTGGATTGTTGTCCTTTTGCGGACTTCATTAGAGAGCGTTCGTAATCTGATTTTTGCGGAGCCTTTCGGGCTTCACGCATCTTGATACTATGTTGGTCCACCCTTTTCCTTAACTCCTGCGGGTTTAACAAGAGGTAAGGCTTCTCCGGGTTCCTCTTCGCTTTAGTAGCGGCCTCACATTCATCTAAAAAATTCCGCACATCTTTTTTCACCGTAATTTCTAACTCCTCATCAGTCTTTTCATAAGCTAATTTCTCCTGGGCTTTTTTTCCTGATGCAGGAGCCTTCTTCTTTGGAGGTGGGGCCTTTGGTTCTGTGGCGGCGGACCGCTTCTTAGGGCCGCGCGGTGGAGGCGGCGGTGTTGGAGCCCGCGGTGGAGGAGATGGTGGGCCCGGTGGTTGTATTGGAGCTCGCCGTGGAGATTGTGGCGTTGGAGCCCGCGGTGGAGGAGATGGTGGGGCCGGTGGCAGTGTTGGAGCCCGCGGTGGAGATCTTTGTGCAGGAGATGGGGTTGAAGCCGTGTCCTCCAACACATCGTCACCGCCCGCAGCACTCTGATGCGCTGGGGAATAATGATGAATTGGACTATAGTTCCTGCTACGCAAAACAACGAATGATGTGAGCATCCAACTAATATATACATATAGGAAGTTAGTGTAATAAAAATTGTTTCTCGTTCACACGCACACTACCTATGGTGAGGATCTTGATCAGTAGGAGGAGGTTGCGGCGGTGACACTCCAGGAATAATAATGAAGCGCTTGCGCCAGCAAATAAATGTCTTCTCCGCTTCACCTAAAGTCTTCTCCCCATCTCCCCCTTCGATTTCCAGTGCCACGCTGCCACAACCTGTCTCAACCCTATCCACCGAGACGCTAGCGTATCCGGCTGGCACTAGATGACCATGGATTCTTGGTGTTCTTGTGCGGTCGATAGGGTTTACAACACCGACATCCACTTTTTTCGTGGCATTTCCATCTGGAATGTGCAGCTCAAAAGTAGTAAAAGGTTCTTTAACGTCATCCATGGGGAAGCGTAGCTCGGAGTCATCTTGAATGGTTGGTACTTCCGTGGAGGCGCAACTGCTTTTCATCTGACCTGGGGGGCTAATGTTCGCTTGAGGCTATTGTGATGATGTACCTTGCCCACTCGTCATTTGACTAAGTGCCGCTTGCACTTGCCTTTTGATTTCCTCCTGCATCCATTCTTCACGAGATTTCTCACGCTCTTGTGTTTGAAGAACATACTCCTCCAACTTGAAGAGTCGCTCTGCCTCCTCGTCCTTCTTTCTCTGGCGGCTTCTGTAACTTTCTCGATTCGTTTCGAAGGAATGCAGCCACGAAACGGCCCCAAAGCCTCTCGTACGCCCACCGTGCTCAGGATTCTCCAGCGCATACGTGAGTTCATCCTTCTCTCTGTTGGGCTTGAACTCGCCAGCCAACACCGCACTTCGTGCTTGAACTAGCCTCTGTGTTGCTCTTGAAATTTGCGGGCCCCAATCAAACTCCCCGTCATTAGAGTTTATGGTTCCCCCATGAGCGTAGAACCAATTCCTGGACCGTTCACTCCAATTTCTTCTTATTGTCTCCGGGACTACCCCCTGGCAAGCATCTCCTGTTCCTGTCTCTCCCACTTTGGAAGGGCAGTCTTATAGCCACCTGATCCTAAATGATGGTGGTATTTCTTCTGAGCTGCATTCTATTTGTTTACTCTGACTCGGGCCTCGCTCTCTTGTGATCTTTTGTACTGTACAAATTCATCCCAATCGGCCCTTATCTTGACATACGCCTTAGAGTTGAAATCTGGCGTCTCGTTCTTCAGCACAAACTTGTGGTACAATTTCTTCTTCCAGTCCTAAAAAAGTGTGGCCATCTTCTTCATTGTCCACTCCCGAATTCGCCTCAGCAGCTCCTCATCATCCGTTTCGAACGAGAAATGAGCTTGGACGTCATCCCAGACTAGCTGCTTGTCAAGATTGGAGACATAACTGATCTCGGGAGCACTTCGCCTCTCTTTCCATTCATGGGCACTTATCGGAATCCGATCTCTCACAAGGAACCCACAGTGAAAGACATATTTCTGTGCATGGGGTCCTAGTGGTTGGCCTGTAGCCATATCGAATTCGGAGATTACATGACGACCCTTCAACGGCCTCTTCGGCCCTCGTTTTGGTCTGCTCTGCCCCGTCGCAGACGTCGATCCAGAGGGCTACATATAGGTAAAGACACGAAGATGAAACCCTAATACAAGTTGAAATAAAACCTAATCAAGTAATAAAGTAAATGTAAATCCTAACACGACATATTGTATATATACCTCGCCTGTATTGCCTTCTTCCATCTCAACTTGTTGTTCAGGGGGATTTTCATCATGCATGGTCATGTCTTCGTAATTCAATAAGTATTGACTCCCGTCATCGCCGCCGGCGATGATATTCATCATTTCCTCCTCCATGTTCTCATTTGGGTCGGCCATTTCTGCGAATATTAAAATATATATACAATATGATCGAACACTTAGAGGAGCTTTATACATGTATGTGAAACCAAAACCGAAAACTAGGGGTTTAATTAGGGGTTAAGGGTTTAGGGTTTGGGGTTTCGGGGTTTAGGGTTTAGGGTTTCGGGGTTTAGGGTTTCAGGGTTTAGGGGTTTAGGGGTTTAGGGGTTCGGGGTTTCGGGGTTTAGGGGTTCGGGGTTTCGGGGTTCAGGGTTTCGGGGTTTTAGGGTTTCGGGTTAGGGTTTCGGGTTTTAGGGTTTCGGGGTTTAGGGTTTGAGGGTTTCGGGTTAGGGTTTCAGGTTTTAGGGTTTCAGGGTTTAGGGGTTCGGGGTTTCGGAGTTTAGGGTTTTGGGGTTTAGGGGTTCGGGGTTTCGGGGTTTAGGGTTTCGGGGTTTAGGGTTTCAGGGTTTAGGGGTTCGGGGTTTTGGGGTTCAGGGTTTCGGGGTTTAGGGGTTTGAGGGTTTAGGGTTAGGGTTTCGGGTTTTAGGGTTTCGGGGTTTAGGGGTTCGGGGTTTCGGGATTTACGGTTTCGGTGTTTAGGGGTTTGAGGGTTTAGGGGTTTAGGTTTGAGGGTTTAGGGTTAGGGTTTCGGGTTTTAGAGTTTCGAGTTTTAGGTGACATGTAATCGCCAACATTAAAAATAACATATATTCGTAAAGAGGCAATTCAACATTAAAAATAACACGAAGAAGCATATCTGTCAAAATATTTCTAAGTGTAAATACATGTTTAAACATATCCAAGTGATTTTCTATGGTATTCCAACATGACACATGATTTTCTATGAACACATGTTTCTAAGAGTAATAAATACATGTTTAAACATCTCCTTGTCACGTGATTTACACACCGTGGACGAGAACGACGATGGCGGACAGCAGCGAGGATGACGACGGCGTGGATGACAGTGGACGGCGGCGAGGTCGGTGGAGCGGTCACCAGGACTACAGGTCGACGCGGCCTGTCACTTTTTATCTACATGTGTAAACATATATTTGTTAGGTTAAAAAACATATATATGATTTTCCTTTTTCTATAAATATGTCTATTCATATTCATTATCTGTATACTCCCTCTGTATCCTATTTAGAAGTCGTTTTGGAAAATATATATACACCACTTTACAACAAATATTTTTAAAGAAACAAGTGGTCAAAGTTATGCTATGAAGACCGTGTCGCTGTCCTAAACGACTTCTATTTGCGATACGGAGTAGTATATCTATTTCTATAAAAAAAGAAATGAAAAGTTAAATAGAAAATATTATATATAGAAAAAGAAAAATTGATATATATATATATAGATAATATATATATAGAAAAAGAAATGAATATAAATAGATATATATATTTATAGATAATGAATATGATCATATTCTCATATTCATTATCTATAAATATATATCTATTTATATTCATTTTATATATATCATTTTCTTTTTCTAAATATATATATCTATTTATATATCTATCAATCTAACTTTATCTATATATATATATATCTATCAATTTAACTTTTTCTTTTAATATTTATCTAAATATATTAATTTTCTATCTATATATATATCAATTTTCCTTTTTATATATATAATTTTCTATATATATATATCATTTTCGTTTCTTTATTTTTTTACACTCACACTGCACACACACGCACACAGGCACGACGGCGCACACACAGGCACGACATAGCCACGACACAGGCACGGCACGCCGGACACGAGGAGACGGCCGCGGCGCTCCTCACCGGACACGAGGAGACGGCGAGGACGACGGCGCGCGAAAGACGAGGACGGCGGCAGACGGCGAGGACGGTGAGGACGACGGCACGCGAGGCGGCGAGGGAGGACGAGGCTCGACGGCGGCAAGGGAGCGAGGTCGAGGCTTGACGGTGCGAAGGGAGCTCAACGGTGAGGATGGACCGAGGCTGACGGCGAGGACGGAGCTCGATGGCGGCGTACGGACGGAGGCTCGACGGCGAGGGAGAATGAGGACGAGGCAGGCGCGAAAGACGAGGATGACGGCGAGGAAGGCTGAGGGAGGCGCGGAGCTCGACGGCGAGGACACGGCGAGCGCGAGGGAGCGGTGAGGACGGCGGCGATGGAGGAGGCGGGGCAACTGCGTCGATCTGGGGAAGATTGGAGGGCACTGTGCCCTGTATACCCGGAGGGCCTTAAGTCTCGGGGCGTATTATGCACCGGGACTAAAGGGTCTTTGGACCTTTAGTCCCGGGCGGGCTTACGCACCGGGACTAAAGGGGTCTTTAGTCCCGGTTGGTGCCACCGCCCGGGACTAAAGGGTCCTTTCCCGCCACAGTTTTGGGTTTTCAGTATTTTGGATTTTGTATTAAGTTTTCACTGTATAAATATGTTGTAATTCTTGTTAATTGCATAGTAAATTGAACAGTAGGCATACAATTACTTAAAAATAACAGTTGTATATCCTTTAACATTATTGTATAGTAGAAAATTTTGTAGCATAAATTCTTTTCTTTTTTTATAATAACAAATATAAATGTAAATAACCATTCATATTTGGTTAATGCAAAAATTTAATGTTCAATTTAAATTTAAAAATTTGTTGGCTTTCAATAGAAAATTTATTTTCATATCATTTGGACGTTAATCTTTTGTTTATAACCTAAAAAATCATTGCCCAATTTCGTTCTACGCGACAGATGCAGTAGTTTTAGATTTTTAAATTTAGTTTTCTTTTTAAATATATCTTAAATCTTTCTAATTGAACAGAAAATTAAATATTTGATATACTTTCTTTTAAAAATTAGCATGAGATTCTTTTTGCTTTAGTTTACAGAAGAAAATGTTAAATTTTAGTATCTTCTTATATGTATTTTGATGATTCACATCTAGAGAAGCACATAAATTAATGATCACTACTACTAAATATATATATAAATCTATTATCAAATAAATGAAGTCTTAATTAATTAATTATTACATAATATCTTTACAACCCACTATTAAGTGGGCACAACTGCGAACCTCCTCTTGACATATGTCCCTTGGTTATGATCATTCCTTAACCATGGAGTTTCCTCATTGTTTAACAAAATGCTTGGGTCTTTGTTCACTTTGAATGGCGGAATTCGATCGTCTGTTTCATAATCACCTGACATGTCTGACTTGTCCTCAATTCCGACAATGTTTCTTTTCCCTGAAAGAACTATATGGCGCTTTGGCTCGTTGACGATCGAGTTGTTGTCATTTTTCCCTCCTTTTGGTTTTGTAGACATGTCTTTCACATAGAACACTTGACTCACATCCGCGGCAAGGACAAATGGTTTATCTTTGTACCCAATATTGTTGAGGTCCGCCGATGTCATCCCATACTCCTTGTCGACTGTTACCCCACCTCCGGTACCGGTCATCTTGACCCATTTACACCGGAACAAAGAGACTTTAAAATTAGGTGCGTAGTCTAGTTCCCATATGTCATGTATGCGGCCATAATATGTTTGTTTGTTCCCATTTGGATCCGTGGCATCCACGCGTACACCACTGTTTTGGTTGGTGCTCCTTCCGTCTTGGGCTACTGTGTAAAATGTATTCCCATTGATCCCGTACCCTTTGTACGTGCTGATATGCCACGATGGTTGTCTGACCAACAAATAAAGCTGCTCATCTATGTTGTCATCACCCTGACATTGTTTTCGCAACCAATCGCCGAAGGTTTGCATGTGCTGACGTGTAATCCAAGATTCACTCTTCCCGGGCCACTTGGATCGAAGGAAATCCTTATGTACCTCGATATATGGATCGACCAATGAGGAGTTCTGTAGAACTGTGTAGTGTGTTTTATCGAAGTAATCGTCTCCTGTACCGATATATGTTTTCTTCCCTAGTGTTCCCTTGCCACTGAGTCTGCCCTCGTGTCACGATTCAGGAATGCCAATCGGGTCAAGGTCTGGAATAAAGTCCACACAAAACTCTATGACCTCCTCTGTTCCGTAGCCCTGGGCGATGCTTCCTTCAAGCCGAGAACGGTTATGAACATATTTTTTCAGGACACTCATGAACCTCTCAAATGGGAACATGGTGTGTAGGAACACAGGACCGAGAATAATGATCTCCTTGACCAGGTGAACTAGGAGGTGTGTCATGATATCAAAGAAGGATGGAGGGAACACCAACTCAAAGCTGACGAGACATTGAACGACATCATTCTGCAAAGTAGAAAGTTCCTCTGGATTGATTGCCTTTTGTGAAATTGAATTGAGAAATGCACATAGCTTCACGGTGGCTAGACGTACATGTGGAGGTAGAATTCCTCTTAGAGCAATAGGAAGCAATTGGGTCATAAGCACATGGCAGTCATGGGACTTCAAGTTTTGGAACTTCTTCTCTGGCACATTAATTATTCTCTTTATATTGGAGGAGAATCCAGATGGGACCTTGATGCTGTTAAGGCATTCAAACATGCTTTCCTTTTCTTTTCTGCTAAGAGCGTAGCTAGCAGGGCTTAAGTACTGGCGCCCGTCATCTGTCTTCTCCGGATGCAAGTTGTCTTGTTCTTTTATGCATTGCAAGTCCTGTCGTGCTTCAAGTGAATCCTTAGGGTTTCCGTAGACACCCATGAATCCAAGCAGGTTCACACAAAGCTTCTTTGTCAGGTGCATCACGTCGATCGCATGGCGGACCTCTAGGACATGCCAGTAGGGTAGCTCCCAGAATATGGACTTCTTCTTCCACATGGGTGCGTGTCCCGAAGCATCTTTGGAAACAGGTTCGCTGCCCCGTTGTCGGGGGAACGCCAAAGGGGTATCCCCAGTCAACGTAAAACAAATAGGTCGGAACCTAGAACACCAATTAATAAAAAACCTAACTAGGCTAACCCCCTGGAAGGCCAGCTCCTCAAAGCCTACAATACTGGCTCACCACGCCCAAAGCCCATTAAGCGGAAGAAGGCCGCGCCAGCTTCCAAACCAGGCCTCGGGCGAACGATCAATCTCCGTCTCGCCCGAGCCCTCCGAGTCGGGCCTCGGGCGAACGCTCAATCTCCGTCTCGCCCGAGCCCTCCGAGCTAGGTCTCGGGCTGGCGCACATTCTCTGTCCCGCCCGAGCCCTCCAAGCCAGGCCTCGGGCTGGCGCTCGTTCTTCATCTCGCTCGAGCCCTCCGCGTCAGGCCTCGGGCGAGCTCTCCACCGCCCTTCAAGCCTCCCACAAGAAGGAAGTTCCTTTCTTCTCAGGTCTGACGGCCGTACCACCGCCTGCTGCGCCCACGTCCAGGCAAGCGAAACCACGTCACCTCCCTAGAGCGCGCTGACGTCCGCTGTCAGGACAGGGCAGGGACGTGCAGGAGGCGTGGGAAGACGGGACAGGAGTCAAATCACCATTTTCCCACCACCGGCGGATCCGGACGTGGACGGCCACACCCAGCGACACTGTTCGACACTATACCCACTCCGACGCTATTCTGACGTACAACCGACTGACACGCTACAGTGCGATGGAAGACGTGGCTTCCCTCCGAAGTCAAAATCCCTGTGCATCAAGTACGACCGACGTCGTAGGCTGCCAGTCCCACGACATCGCCCCCTGAACTCTCCACGGGAGGCCTCGGAGGATGACTCAACTCTCCGCCACGCCCGAGGCCTCACAGCCGAGCCTCGGATGAGGTCCGATCCGCCGACCGGAAGATACGGCGCAGGACAGCAGACGCCAGGACAGGCACCTCAAGACCCGGAGAAACCCCGCCACGTCACGTACGTCCCGGGATGGGTGCTGCACGACCTCCACGACGCCACGCCTTCACGCCCACGCCCGGGATGGGAGCCACGCTTCAAGGACGCTTCAACAGCAACCCCCGCGTCTGCTACAGCGATCCCGACGAGACAAAACTCCTACTCCTCGCACAACTGGGCGTCACACATATCTACTCTTGTACTCCCACGTGTCACCCTGGCCTCCTCTTGCTCTATAAAAGGGGGTGCCAGGGGACTTCGAAGACATGACCTTCACGGTTCCCACGAGTCCACACACACCAATCCGGACCCCGGTCCACGCTCCCTGAGCTTGTATTCGCCCCTGTACAAGCACTTAGGTGCAAGTAATACAAGAACCTCTCTCCCCCGCTGGACATAGGGCCTTCTTTGCCCGAACCAGGATAAATCTTGTGTCATCTTGCATCACCGTCCAGGAAGAGAGCACGCGATCATATTACTAGTTGGTGCTATACCCCCGGGGTAGAAACACTGACAATTGGCGCGCCAGGTAGGGGTTTCGCGTGTCGAGTCGGTTTCTCACTGTTTCCTGGATGGCTGCTTCCACTCCTTCGTTCTCTGCTGGTGCCGTCGTCTGGTTCGGGAGCCTCGAGTTCCTGGCCACCGGCAATGGCAACGAGTTGACCCTGCTCTCCACGGAGGGCCCGAGCGGAGGGCGTGTCACGCCACCCCACATGAGGAGCGTAGCACGTCGCCCGCACCACCACGCGTCGCCACCTCGTGAGCGGCGCCGTCGTCACCATCATCGCCGGGCACAGGCGGTGCCCGCGGCCTACACCCACTTCCCTGCGGCCGGTGCAGAGTCCCCAAGGGGAAACCTGCCCGGCGCGAGGCCGGAGACTTCCAGGGCTCGCGCGCGCCCTCCCAACGACTTCGCGTTCATCATGCGCACCGACCGGGAGCCAGGCCAGAGGCCTCCGAGTCGTTCTCTGTCGACGCCACCCAGCCTCCTCCTGCACGGGGTGTACCGCGCTCGACGCCAGCGGTTTCCGTTCGGCCTCAACAATTCCGCAGCAGTCTACGCCCGCCACCTCAACGAGCGCCGTCGGGACCGGACCCCGGCAGAGCGGGAGGAGCGCCCGGGCGTACTCCTACAGGCCATGGCCAACCTGGAGATCGTCCACCCCGCGCACGTCGACCGCGGCTTTTCACGAGTCGTTGAGCCACCTCGGCGAGCCACCATCGGGGAGTGGTACCGTGAGCTGCGGTCTCAGCACGAGCCAGGGAGGCGCGACGTCAACAGCTCCGACTCCGACGAGTACGACTACCACGACCCCGACCTCTGGGAACCGACCAGGGAATGCTTCCAGCTCGAGGTACACGTGAGTAATACCGAGGACGAGGGCGACGACGGCAGGCCGGCGATCAACCTCGAGGACCCCAACGACGTGGCTGCGGCAGGCGGATCGCGTATTCAGCGGAGGAACGAACCCCCGGCACCAGCTGCACCACCCCAGCACGACGATGACAGGGCGGCGCAACTCGCACAGCTGCGGGAGGCGATCGCCACGGCCGAAGAAGACCGCCAGCGCCTGCTGCAGCTCGAGAAGACCCTTGCGCAGGAGCCAGCCCAGCTTCGAGGCGCCGGTGCTCGCGGTCGCGCTCGAGAAGTCCATCGGCAGATCGTCGAGGATGAGGCGCCAGCAGGCCCCGGGGTGTGCTTCCCTCGAGCCGGGCAGAACGTGGTGGCAGCCGCGATGCTGCTCCGCGATCTACCCGCCATCTCCAACCCTGACGCCAGGCGCATGCTCGGAGAGATGAAAAACCTCCTCGAGACGGCCGCCGTTCAGCAGGCCGAGAGCTCAGCCTCGCATCGACGCGGAGTGGCCTCGGGGAGGCCAGCAGACCTGCCCCGCAACGAGCGAGAGATGTCCGTCCACCAGCCAAACGCCTCTCGAGCCAGGCCAGTCCGGGAGCGGATCATCGACAACCGGCCACCTCGAGACCCCAATGACGCCCGTAACGAGCTCACGCGATTGCGGGGGGCGAATGCCAAGGCAGAGGAGGGCGCGCTACAATACCAGCATAACCCCCGACGCAAGCACAAAGGTGGCGAGGAGCGAGGCTATAGTGTCCATCGAGGAGGACGCTACGACAGCGACGACGACCGACAAACCCTCGAGCCCCAGGGTTTTCAGCCGAGCCATCCGTACCTCGATCCTCCCCGACCGCTTTCGACCACCTACCAACATTATGAAGTATGACGGGGGTCGAGCCCAAGCTGTGGCTCTCTGACTTCCGCCTAGGCTGCCAATTGGGCGGGGCCAAGGACGACGACCATGTGATTATACGCCAACTCCCGCTCTACCTCTCGGACACCGCCCGCCGGTGGCTCAAGGGGCTCCCGCCGCATCAGATCCACGACTGGGCCGACCTGGTCAGGGTCTTCGACGGGAACTTCAAGGGAACTTGCGCGCGCCCAGGCAACCCCTGGGATCTGTGACGCTGCAGGCAGACGACAGACGAGCCCCTTCGCGACTTCGCCCGACGATTCTCAAAACAACGCCGTGAGCTCCACCACGTGCCTGATGAGGACGTCATCTCAGCATTCCTCGCAGGCACGACATGCCAAGAGCTAGTCCACGAGCTGGGGCGCTACCGACCCAAAACGGTCGAGGAATTGATGGATCGCGTTACCAGCTTCGCCTCAGGCGACGAGGCGGTGGGGGCCTTCTTTGGTCACTCCACGGACAAAGGCAAGGCGCAAGCCACGCCGAAGGGCTCGAGCAAGGGCGACAACGCCAAGAACCACAACAACAACAAAAAGAAGAAGAACAAGGGCAAAGGTCAGAAGGCGAAGCGTGATGCCAAAGACGACGACGATGAAGAAGTCCTCATGGGCGCCCACGAGAACAAAAAGCCTCGAGGCCCCCCTGACGGGGCTGTCTTCGACAAGATGCTCGAGGATCCCTGCCCTTATCACAAGGGCCCCGTGAACCACAAGTTGAAGGATTGCCGACTGTTGAAGGGTTTCTATTCCAAGATCGGCGACAAGAAGGAAGACGCGCCCCAGGGCAAGGACAACAACCGGCGCAACGACGGGGACGCGGACTTTCCCCCGGTGCGCGACTGCTACATGATCTACGGGGGCCCAACCGTCGGGCTCTCAACTCGAGAGAGAAAGAAGGAGCGCCGGGAGATCTTTACACTCTGCCATGACGCCCCCCGGTATCTTGACTGGTCCGATGCGCCGATCACGTTCGACCGTGACGACCATCCGGACCATGTCGTGAATCCGGGGGCGTACCCCCTCGTCGTCGACCCCGTCATCATCGACGTGCGCTTCTCCAAGGTATTGATGGATGGGGGCTCGAGCCTCAACATCATATACCTCGAAACTCTCGACCTCCTGGGGGTCTCGAGGGACCAACTCCGACCCAGCGTCGGGGGGTTCCACGAAGTCGTACCAGGGAAGAAGGCACATCCCCTCGGGCGCATCGACCTACCCGTTTGCTTTGGCACGCCAGCCAACTTCCGCCGCGAGACGCTCACCTTCGAGGTGGTCGGGTTCCAAGGGACCTACCACGCCATCATTGGCAGGCTCGGCTACGCAAGTTTCATGGTGGTCCCCAACTACACGTACTTGAAGCTCAAAATGCCCGGGCCGAAAGGGGTCATCACCGTTGACACCTCCTACGAGCACGCGTACCAGTGCGACGTGGACTGCGTCGAGCGCAGGGAGGCCAACGTCCAACTCGATTCGCTCGAGGCCCTGGCTGCCCTAGCCACCGAGGAGGCCCCAGAAGCGAAGCGCCACGCCGGCACCTTCGAGCCAGCAGAGCACACCAAGCAGATACCCGTCGACCCGACCTCGACCACCAACGGTAGGACACTGGCCATCAGTGCCAGCCTCGACCCCAAATAGGAAGCAGTGCTCGTCGACTTTCTCCGTGTGAACATCGACATGTTTGCATGGAGTCCCTCGGACATGCCGGGCATACCGAGGGAAGTCGCCGAGCACGCCTTGGAGATCCAGGCCGGGTCCAGACCGGTGAAGCAACGCCTGCGCCGCTTCGACGAGGAGAAGCGTAGGATCATCGGCGAGGAGGTACACAAGCTTTTGGCGGCTAGATTCATCAAGGAAGTATTCCACCCCGAGTGGCTAGCTAACCCTGTACTAGTTAGGAAAAAGAATGGAAAAATGCGGATGTGTGTTGATTACACTAGCCTGAATAAAGCATGTCCAAAAGTTCCATTTCCTTTCCCTAGAATTGATCAGATAGTCGATTCCACTGCTGGGTGTGAAGTGCTTTCATTCCTTGATGCGTATTCCGGCTACCACCAAATAAAAATGAAAAAATCCGACGAGCTTGCTACCTCTTTTATCACGCCTTTTGGTATGTATTGCTATGTTACAATGCCCTTCGGCCTTCGAAACGCCGGGGCAACGTATCAATGCTGTATGCAGCATATCTTTGGCGAGCACATAGGCAAAACCGTCGAGGCCTACGTCGATGACATCGTGGTTAAGACCAAGGAAGTCGGGGACCTCATCAGCGATCTCAAGACCACGTTCGAGTGCCTCCGGGCCAAGAATGTAAAACTCAACCCCGAGAACTGTGTCTTTGGTGTGCCTCGAGGCATGCTGCTTGGCTACATCGTCTCGCAACGGGGGATCGAGGCCAACCCCGAAAAGATCTCAGCAGTCACGAGGATGGGCCCAATCCGAGACCTCAAGGGCGTACAAAAGGTGGCAGGCTGTCTAGCCGCTCTCAGCAGGTTCATCTCGAGGCTAGGGGAAAAGGCGCTACCCCTCTACCGCCTGCTGAAAAAGACAGAACGCTTCGCGTGGACCGTCGAGGCCGAAGAAGCCCTGACCTAGCTAAAGGGGATGCTTACTTCCGCGCCGATTCTCGTACCGCCACGACCAGCCCAGGGTAACAATCCCCCCAAGCCTCTCCTCCTCTATATAGCCGCAACCACCCAGGTGGTCAGCGCGGTCGTAGTCGTCGAAAGACTCGAGGAGGGTCACGCGCTGCCGGTCCAACGGCCGGTATACTTCATTAGTGAGGTACTCTCCGAGGCCAAGATCCGGTACCCGCATATCCAAAAGTTGCTCTACGGCGTCATCATCACGAGGCGCAAGCTCCAGCACTACTTCCTCGCTCATCCCGTGATGGTGGTATCATCCTTCCCCCTCGGAGAAATCATCAACAACCGGGAGGCCACGGGACGCATCGCCAAGTGGTCTGCCGAACTGATGGGGGAAGCCATCATCTACACTCCACGGAAAGCCATCAAGTCGCAAGCGCTGGCGGACTTCGTTGCTGAATGGACCGACACCCAACTCCCGCCGGCGCAAATCCAAGCCGAGCTCTGGACTATGTACTTCGACGGGTCCCTCATGAAGACGGGGGTAGGCGCAGGCCTACTTTTCATCTCGCCCCTCGGAGTCCACATGCGCTACCTGCCGCGTTTGCACTTCCCCGCCTCCAACAACGTCGCTGAGTACGAGGCCCTCGTCAATGGGTTGTGTATCGCCCTCGAGCTCGGGGTCCGACGCCTCGACGTTCGAGGGGACTCGCAGCTCGTCATCAACCAAGTCATGAAGGCCTCGAGTTGTATCGACCCCAAGATGGAGGCATACTGCGGAGAAGTACGCAAGCTGGAAGACAAGTTCTACGGCCTCGAGCTCAACCACATCGCTCGAAAGTACAACGAGGCCGCAGACGAGCTGGCAAAGTTGGCATCCACGCGCGGCACAGTCCCACCAGATGTCTTCTCGAGGGACGTTTTTGAGTCGTCTGTCAAGATCGGCTCGGGGGCTAGCCCTTCGACGCCACCCCTCGAGCCGGACATGGGGGCTCGACCTTTGACGCCACCCCTCGAGCCAGACACAGGGGCTCGGCCTTCGACCCCGCACCTCGAGGACGATACCTCAACATCTGCCGAGGCAATGCAGATCGACGCACCCGCCTCTTCTTCAAAGCGACCCCCCGACTGGCGGACGCCCTTCCTCGACTACCTGACGCGAGGCGTGCTACCAGAAGACAAGACGGAGGCCCGGCGCATCGCTCGAAGGGCCAAGACCTACGTCATCTACGGCGACAAACGAGAGCTGTACCGTCGAAGCCCATCAGGAATCCTTCAGCGCTGCATCCCCCTCGAGGAAGGACGCAGGCTCCTCGACGACATGCACTCGGGGGCTTGCGGCCATCACGCAGTGCCAAGGACCTTGGTGGGGAACGCCTTCTGCCAAGGCTTCTACTAGCCAACCGCCATCGGAGACGCCAAGTGCCTAGTCCGAGCCTACCGTGGTTGTCAGTTCTACGCCAAGCAAACGCACCAGCCCGCGCACACCCTGCAGATGATCCCCATCACTTGGCCGTTTGCCGTCTGGGGGCTCGATCTCGTGGGTCCCCTCAAGAGGACGAATGGAGGATACACACATGTGCTCGTAGCCATCGACAAGTTCACCAAGTGGATCGAGGCCAAACCAATAGGCGACCCCACCTCCGAGAAGGCCGTTGAATTCATCGCCGACATCATGTATCGGTTTGGGGTACCTAACGTCATCATTACCGACAATGGCACTCAGTTCATAGGCAAAAAGTTCACCGGCTTCTGTGACGACAACAACATCCGCGTGAACTGGGCCTCGGTCGCATACCCGCAATGCAACGGGCAGGTCGAACGCGCCAACGGCATGATATTTCACGGGCTGAAGTCGAGGATGTTCAAGACCCTCAAGAACTTCGGAAAGGGGTGGGCTGCCGAGCTCCCCTCGGTACTGTGGGGCCTCAGGACAACGCCGAGCCGAGCCACCGGGTTCACTCCGTTCTTCCTAACTTACGATGCCGAGGCTGTCTTGCCTACGGACCTCGAGTATGGCTCCCCTCGACTTCGAGCTTACAACGAGCAAACCAACGACGAAAAGCTTGCCAACGCCAAGGACCAGCTCGAGGAGGCTCGAGACGTGGCGCTCATCAACTCCGCACGCTATCAGCAAACTCTTCGACGCTACCACGACAAGCATGTACGCAAAAGGGACTTGGCGGTGGGAGACCTCGTGCTTTGACGACTGCAAGATAACCGAGGACGCCACAAGCTCACCCCCCATGGGAAGGCCCATACACCATAGCTGAGGTGCTCAAGCCAGGAACATACAAGCTCTACGACGATCAAGACAGAATCCTGGCGAATGCATGGAACATCTCTCAGCTACGTCGCTTCTACCCTTAAAGGCCTCGGGGCCTTGTTCATTCTGTTGCTTTGTACAAACACGTTAAATATGAATGAACAATCTCGTATTGTCTTTCATTTTACTTAGCAACTTAAGGTAGCCTCGACCCTGCTTTGCTCAGGGTCAAGCCTCCCTCGGGGGCTGACAGGGGGAACCCCCCCTTCAGACTCCGGAAAAAGCGCGTTTTTCTTTTCAAAAAATTCGACTCTCATCTCGATTTGTATCTCGAGCGAGCTAGCAATGTCTAAATCCAAAAATACCTCGAGCCTCCAAAAGTCGGGGGGCGTCGACGTAGACAGCAACCTACGCCCCCGGGCTACGGTACCCTACCTGCGCCTCCCCTCAAGGAGCTCGTGACGTATCGAAGTAACACAGACTGAGCCAGCAGAAACTCGAGCTAACGACAAAAAGAGATGGTCGAACGAAATTAAAAAAGAAAACAGCTTCTTCAAGCAGACAAGTTATACATACATGCGGGCCTCGACGGGCCATGAGTCATGATGCAAAATTTTTACATTAGACCTCGAAGGCCACAAGCATGTTCTTTCCTACAAAAGTGTCCTCCCACGAAAGACACAACGCAAGGGCTCGGCGGCTCAAACTAACTTTGCCCTTCCTCTAGAGGCTGGTCCGCAGGAGCAGTCGCTGGGGGGTCCGCAGGAGCAATCGTCGGGGGGTCTGCAGGGGCAATCGCCGGGGGGTCTTCAGGAGCTGAGGGCGCCGCTGGGAGAAGCCCCACGTCCTCCTCAAAGAATCGAGCCAGGGCCTCCCCAGGGGCCTCGACGGCCTTGGTGAACTCCGCAATCTCCCGCTCAGCCTCGCCTTCGTCGTCCGGCAGGATGAATCCTTGGCTCACGGCGTCAAAGTTGAGGCCGTCGTAGTGGCTGGAGATCATGGCGAAGGCCCGCTTCACCCCAAGATGCAGGGCACCGCGCACCCGGTCATCCACCTGACCTCTCAGGGCGGTCAGGCGGCTGATCAGGGAGCTTCCCGACTGGCCCTCTGAGGTCCCGAGGGACGCGCAGGCCCCAACGACAGCATCCTGCAGAGCCTGGTGCTCCGAGGCCTCAGCCTGGTAAACCGACTGCAGGGCGGCCGCAGCCTCCTCCGTCTCGGTAAGCTTCCCCCGCCGCTCTGCAAAGGATCGACGCAACTCGTCAAAAGAAGAAGAGAGCACGATAAGGAAACATAGGGCCTACGGCACGAAAAGTGACCTTTCACCACACCCTCCCACTTCTGGGCGTCGGTGGCCGATGCCTCAGCAGACTTCCGAGCCTGCTCAAGGTCCGCGCTCATGGCCCGCGCCTTGGATGCCTCCTCGGCAGCCTGAGCGCGAAGGGCCTCGACCGCCTTCTCGGACTCCTCCAGCCGCGACGCCAAGCTCTTGGCCTTCTCCGCCTCCCGGGCGCCGTACTCTTGGGCCTCGGCGACTGCGGCGGTCAGGTCTGAGCAGCGGACGCTCAGCCGACCCGCTTCGGCAACCACAGCGGTCAGGTCCGAGCAGCGGGCGCTCAGCCGGCCCACCTCGGTGCTCTTCTCGGCAAGCTGCTTCTAGGTGCGGGCGAGCTCAGCGTTCGACGACCGAAGCTGCTCCCAGACGTGGCTCTCCCGACGGAGGAAATCCGACTTAGCCCGAGAGGCCTCCATGAGCTCCTAAGAAGGATAATCAACCAAACATTAACACCCCTTTGTAGCAAAAACGGGAGGAAAAGGATCGCCCGAACGAGGGTCCTCACCTGGGCGGCCTGAGGGAGGTCCCTTTTCACCAACGTCAGGGACGTCTTCAGCAACCGCGTGAGGAGCGAGCCGAGCTGCCCAAGGACGTTCCAGTTATCGACCTCGGGGGCGTCGTCGAGAACGAACACCGGATCGGCCCTAGGATCAACTGGATCCCTCCACTCCACTTGACCGCCCCAGGAGGGAGAGAGACCTCCCCAGCGGGCAAGGGCTGAGCTTTCGCCCCCTCCTCCGACCTCAGGCACCGGCAGCCTCGGTGGCGCGCTGGTAACCTCGCCCTCCGCCGCTGCTTTCCCGCCTTTTGGGGAAGTCTCGTCAGAGGAGATGTTATGGATCTCCTCTGGCAAGCGCGGCCCTTGGGGCAGGACGCTAGCCTCAGCCCCGAGCGCAACGGCCTGGAGCGGCTCTGCCTCAGCCGCCTTGGCGGCCCCGACTTCAACGGTAGAGGCCTCTGGAGTGCCTTCATCCCTCGACGCCCTGGAAGCAGGGGCCTCCTCTGGCGCCCCACCAGAGGCCGCGACCCCCTCTGGGATCTTGACGGTTTCGGGCGGGACGTCCGACCTGCCGGACCCCGGCAATGGTGGCATCGCAGATGGTGCGACTACCGCCGCGCCGGCGAAGGAAGACACGCCCACCTTCAACACCTTCCAAGGGCGGAAGGATAAGGCCTCCGCAGACCACTTCCCGCTGAAATGAAAGAAGAAAGATACGCATCACGAAGGAAAAATTCACAAGAAAACGCAAGACAGACAGGCGACGAGTGCTCACCCAGCCCTTGGCGCCCTCTTCGCAGAGAGCACGGGCGAAATCTGCAGCCGCGGTGTCCTAGCGGGGGGAATCCCGCTCGGCGGGGGCGGGAGCTCCGTCTCGAGGGCCTCCGTCGAAGCCCCCACCACCGGCGGCCTCGACGGGCCCTGAGTGGTCCCATCGCCTCCCTGGGGCGCCGAGGCCTCGCCACCTGCGCCCAGGGCAAGGACAAGGCTCTTGCCCGCCGCTTGCGCCCCGAGCACGCCCCTCGCGAAGATCGCCGACCGGACCGGCGAATGACCCACGTCTAGGACCCCCGCCAGGGGCTCGGAGTCCCCCTCCGAGTCCTCCTCATCTTCATCGTCAGAATCCTCCTCCGTCGGGGAGGACTCTTCCGGCTCACCGTGGAGCCTCTGCTGCCGCCGACGCTTCGCCAGGTCGTCGCGGGCCTTCTGACGCTTGGCCCGCTTGGCGTTCTTGTCGTCCTTTCTCTTCTTCTTCTCCTCGGCCAGGCATCGCCTCTCCTCCCTTTCCTCGAGAAGGGGAGGTTTCGAGGCAATGACCCCCCGTAAACCCTGCAAAAAGAAAGAGATAAGGACCAAACTTGAAAAAAGAAAGCTCCACGGCGACACACCCAAAAGGTCATTCCCCTTACCAAGCTGATGTACCCGCGGAACGGGCGCATTGGGATACTAAGCAGTTGGTTCGCGTCCTTCACCTCCTTTACCGCATCCCTCGCTCGGTGAACAAGCTCGGGATAGGCAACCGGGGACGCCCTGATTTGACACTCCTGCAGGAGAGGTGCGTCGTCCCTCATCCTCGCCATAATCAGGGGCCGGTTCATCAGCGGCAGCACGCACCGCTGGTGGAACCAGGCCACGACCATCGCAGCCGTAAGGCCCGACTTCCGCAGCCTCGACAAGGCCTCGAGCAGCGGGTCGAGATGGCTCTGCCTCTTTTCAGGGACGCTGTAGTTCCAGCAGTCCGGCCGCAGCTTGATGACGTGACCGGTATATGCCGGCAGCAGCCCGTCGTCGTTGCGAAGGTAGAACCAGCCCAAGCGCCAGTCTTTGTTCGAGGTGGTCGCCTGGGACGGGATGTACAGGCTCGACCTATGCTGGCGAACGGAGATCACGCAGCTCCCCGACCTCATCAATCTTCACGGGCCGTCTGAAACCGCCTTCGTGAACAGCTCGCCGCGGAAGAGGTGGATCCAGAGCTCCCAGTGGGGCTCGATCCCGAAGAAGCCTTTGCAGACGGTCACGAAGATGGCCGCCTGCGTGATGGAGTTGGGGGCAAGATGATGCAGCTCGAGCCCGTAGTAGAAGAGAAGCGCCCGGAGGAAACGACCGGCCAGCATCCCAAACCCGCGCTCGTGGAAAGCAATGAAGCTGACCACGTAGCCATTCGGGGGCCTTGGCTCTTCCTCCTCCGGGCCCGGGGCGATCCACTCCGACCTGTCGGAACCAGAAAGGCCCCGGAGGAGACCCCTCTGCACCAGATCCGCTAACTTCTCTAGGGTGGCGGCGGAAGCACCCCATGGCTCGGCAGCGTCGGCCATTCCGAACGACGGAACGCGAGGATGCAAGTATCACGAGGAGAAAAGGTCACTCGATCTCTCTCACTCTTCCTTCTTTACCTCTCGAAAACTCTACTCCGCCGATGGCCCTCTCTCTCTCGCCTCTGTTTTTGTATGACTGGACGGAGGAAGAAGATGAACGAGTAAGGGGGCCCGGGCGAATGAGGAAAGGAACCGCTCCGAAACCCCCAGGGGGCGTACTTATAGGGAGAGAACCAACGGCCAGATCCCGGTCGATCACTATTCGCCTGCATTTAATGCGTCGCATGCCCGAATCTCTCATGATTGCGGAAATCCTCTCGATACGAGCGCGCACGCAAGCATTAAATGACCAGCCGTGGGCCCCCGCACACGTCCACAACGGACGCCGCCCACGACTCCAAAAAGCCGCCTAAAAAGGCGCACCCGCCGCTCTGACGGAAGGGCGGCCCCCACCTCTGGCTCCTTCCCAGCGAAGGAACCCAGGGCACCGAGCCCGTTATGTTCCGGGGGTTCGAAGGCCGACCACTTCGAGGGTTCGACAACCACCCAGGGGCAACGGAGTCAGAGACGGCTACAGGAGCGCTTATCACATGGCCCGAGCCTGGCCTGAGCACAACCGCACGAGGCATCCAGAATCGTACCCGAGGCCAGCAGGACAGTCTCGAAACAGGACCCCAACAAAGGAAGGTGACGAGCCCTCAGAACCGATCAAACGGTTCCGGGCCCTGGTGACTATCCTCTGGCTCCGGGCCCCTGGTCGGCCCCTATCAAACACCTTGGGCTACCCCCAACCCCGAGGCCATCGATCGACACCCGAGGTTTTCGGGGGCTCGGGAGCTCGAGGGTTCGGAGGCTCGGGGGCTCGACTAATCCCTTTTGTTTATGTGAACCCAAGATTTTCAGCTCTTGGACGAACATTTCGCTCCACCAAGGCCTCGGTAGCTGAAAAGGTGAAGGCGAAGCGAATGGGTCCCACGACAGAGGAGAGGTAAACCACAAAAATTTAATGCACCCATCTAACCACGTCTCGAGCCGGTTGACAGGTGCACGTGGCAACTCCCCACTCCCCTCGCTACATGGGTCCACCACGACCGCCACTCCTACTTCTTGTCAATCGCCCTAGCGCCACAATCTCCACAACCTCGCCAAAAAGGCGCGCCCGATGGGCGGAATGTTTCAAGCGACGGAGGCTTCCTCGAGAAGGTAAACACGGGCCCTGGCCCTAAGCCTCGAAGCGGCGAAGGCTGGCCCTCGAAAAGGGTTCGACAGCCGGCTTCGAGCACCCGAGTCAGGGACGCCAAGGGGCGCCACTCGTAGCATCACTCGAGGGCCAAGCCCTCGAGGCCCCTCACGTGTATCCAAGGCAGGGCGCACGACATGCAGCGAGATCCCCTCGGAGGGAGGCGTCGAGCTACCGGGTCCTATCGAATGGACCCGACACTCCTGCAGACCGAGCGCCCATGCTTTATGAGATCGCCTCCGGGCTACAGTCGACCCTATCGAACGGGGCACGAGGTCTCACTTGGATTCCCCCGTTACCAGCTCACCGGAAACCTCGATACTCGCCCGCTCGTGGTAGTACGAGGCATCCCCCCTCGCATCCGATCAAAAGGACTCGCGGGATGACAAGCCAGGGCAACTGGCGTGCCAGACAGCTCGAAGAGCCGGCCGGTCGGTTCAGCCTGGCACCCCTCAACGAAAGAAGGTCAAATAACCCGGGGGCTCGACAGTTCCGAACCTAAAGCACGTAACTAACGCTCACGCGCGTAAAAAAGCCCACGAGGGAGTCATAACCACTCCCCCATGGCCTCGGGGGCTACACCCGCGGGTGTCGCTCGCGCGACACCCACGGAATCAAAGCAGCCAAACCCTCGAGAATCGGTTAGCTAACCCACAGGATCCAGGTTAAAGAGCCCCTGCTCGAGTGCCAGCACTCGAACAAGGGCTCGGGGGCTATTGTCGGGGGAACGCCAAAGGGGTATCCCCAGTCAACGTAAAACAAATAGGTCGGAACCTAGAACACCAATTAATAAAAAACCTAACTAGGCTAACCCCCTGGAAGGCCAGCTCCTCAAAGCCTACAATACTGGCTCACCACGCCCAAACCCATTAAGCGGAAGAAAGCCGCGCCAGCTTCCAAACCAGGCCTCGGGCGAACGATCAATCTCCGTCTCGCCCGAGCCCTCCGAGTCGGGCCTCGGGCGAACGCTCAATCTCCGTCTCGCCCAAGCCCTCCGAGCTAGGTCTCGGGCTGGCGCACATTCTCCGTCTCGCCCGAGCCCTCCAAGCCAGGCCTCGGGCTGGCGCTCGTTCTTCGTCTCGCCCGAGCCCTCCGCGTCAGGCCTCGGGCGAGCTCTCCACCGCCCTTCAAGCCTCCCACAAGAAGGAAGTTCCTTGCTTCTCAGCTCTGACGGCCGTACCACCGCCTGCTGCGCCCACGTCCAGGCAAGCCGAACCACGTCACCTCCCTGGAGCGCGCTGACGTCCGCTGTCAGGACAGGGCAGGGACATGCAGGAGGCGTGGGAAGACGGGACAGGAGTCAAATCACCATTTTCCCACCACCGGCGGATCCGGACGTGGACGGCCACACCTAGCGGCACTGTTCGATACTATACCCACTCCGACGCTATTCTGACGTACAACCGACTGACACGCTACAATGCGACGGAAGACGTGGCTTCCCTCCGAAGTCAAAATCCCTGTGCATCAAGTACGACCGACGTCGTAGGCTGCCAGTCCCACGACATCGCCCCCTGAACTCTCCACGGGAGGCCTCAGAGGATGACTCAACTCTCCGCCACGCCCGAGGCCTCACAGCCGAGCCCCGGATGAGGTCCGATCCGCCGACCGGAAGATACGGCACAGGACAGCAGACGCCAGGACAGGCACCTCAAGACCCGGAGAAACCCCGCCACGTCACGTACGTCCCGGGATGGGTGCTGCACGACCTCCACGACGCCACGCCTTCACGCCCACGCCCGGGATGGGAGCCACGCTTCAAGGACGCTTCAACAGCAACCCCCGCGTCTGCTACAGCGATCCCGATGAGACAAAACTCCTACTCCTTGCACAACTGGGCGTCACACATATCTACTCTTGTACTCCCACATGTAACCCTGGCCTCCTCTTGCTCTATAAAAGGGGGTGCCAGGGGACTTCGAAGACACGGCCCTCACGGTTCCCACGAGTCCACACACACCAATCCGGACCCCGGTCCACGCTCCCTGAGCTTGTATTCGCCCCTGTACAAGCACTTAGGTGCAAGTAATACAAGAACCTCTCTCCCCCGCTGGACGTAGGGCCTTCTTTGCCTGAACCAGGATAAATCTTGTGTCATCTTGCATCACCGTCCAGGACGAGAGCACACGATCATATTACTAGTTGGTGCTATACCCCCGGGGTAGAAACACCGACACCCGTCCCTTTCCAAATACTACTTTCGTATCCTTCACCATTTCGAATATATCATCTCCGGTTCGGTTACGAGGCTTGGTTTGGTGATCTGCCTTACCTTTAAAATTTTTGCCTTTCTTTCTTACTGGGTGGCCCATAGGAAGAAACCGACGGTGCCCAACATACACGACCTTCCAACACTTCTTCAAAAATAAACTATCAAGGTCTTCGGAACAGTGTGTGCATGCATTATATCCCTTGTTTGTCTAGCCTGAAAGATTACTTAGAGCCGGCCAATCATTGATTGTTACGAACAATAATGCTCGCAGGTCAAAGTGTTCCTGTTTGTACTCATCCCACACGCGTATGCCCGGTTTGCTCCATAGAAGTAGAAGTTCCTCAACTAATGGCCTCAGGTAGACATCGATGCCGTTGCCAGGTTGCTTCGGCCCTTGGATGAGCAACGGCATCATAATGAACTTCCGCTTCATGCATAACCACGGAGGAAGGTTGTAGATACATAGAGTAACTGGCCAAGTGCTATGACTACTTCTTTGCTCCCCAAAAGGATTAAAACCATCCGTACTTAAAGCGAACCTCAAGTTTCTTGCCTCATCTGCAAACTCTGGGAATTCTCTGTCTATCGCTCTCCACTGGGATCCATCAGCTGGGTGCCTCAGCATATTGTCTACCTTACGGTCTTCTTTATGCCACCGCAACAACTTTGCATTGTCCTTATTTCTGAACAAACGTTTCAAGCGTGGTATTATAAGAGCATACCACATAACCTTGCCAGGGATTTTCTTCCTGCTTGGACGTTCTTCACCCTCTACGTCGCCAGGATCATCTCGCCTTATCTTATACCGTGATGCTTCACATACCGGGCATGCATTCAAATTCTTGTATTCTTCCCCACGGTACAAGATGCAGTCATTAGGACATGCGTGTATCTGCTGGATTTCTAATCTCAAAGGGCAGACGACCTGTTTTGCTTCGTACGTAGTGGTGGGCAATTCATTCATTTTCGAAAGCATCTTTTTCATTATCTTCAATAACTGCCCAAATGCCTTGTCGGATGTACCATTCTTTGCCTTCCATTGCAGCAGTTCCAGTGTAGTACCCAGCTTTTTTGGCCATCTTCAGCAGTGGGATATAGCAATTTCCTATGATCCTCTAGCATGCGCTCGAACTTGACCTTCTCCTTGTCACTTTCACATTCTCTTTGTGCATCACGAATGACATCACCAAGAGCATCAACATCAGCTGCCACATCTTCTGTCGCTGCCGCATCTTCTTCACCATCTCCCCCACTGCATCATCATCAAAGGCACCGTACTGAGCAATAATATCAGCATGGGCCAATTCTTCTTCACCATCATCCATTACAACCCCCTTTCTCCATGCTTCGTCCAACAAATATAGTTTGTTACGAAACCCGACTTCAACAAATGCGTATGAAGAGTCCTTGGGCATGAATATTCCTTCAAATTCTTACAGGTGGCGCATGGGCAGCACATGAAACCATCATACTTGTTTGCCTCAGCCACACCTAAGAAATAGTGCACGCCAGCAATGAACTCTTTGGAGCGGCGATCGACATTATACATCCAATTGCGTGACAACATCTGCATTAAATATTACAACCATGCACTTAGTAGTTTCTCATGTTATTGCACAACACTCATGACATCACATGATTGATTAATTCAAGCAAGCTTGACTACAACGAAGACTATCGCAGCTAGCACTAAAAAAACTAAAAATAAAATGCACTTAAGCAACATATTTAGTTCGCGTCTGATCCCAACTAAAATAGACAGATCATTCGCTTCATCAGCATGGATGGGCTGCTGCCGCTGACTCACTGCCTCATCACCTTCAGCGGCAACCTCCTGTGCAATAGAATTTCGTATGTGCTGAACGTACTCTTCCTCCCAGTACCAACCTTTACATCCGCCGATGCCCTCTCACTGCAATTAGAACAAAGAATAAGAAATTTAAACAACATCATCAAGCAAAACCGATACGAATGAACCATATTAATCAAATGCGGGTAAATAATAACCCACCTCATGGTCCGGACACTTGTAGAATATACGACCCTTGTTGATTCCCTCTTTTTTCACTCGGTACTCCTTCATAATCTTCTGCTTACACTCGCCGCAAGCAATGAGAGGAAGATCCGGCCGCAAACGCTTCGGATCCCGATGATGAGAGGGTGAGGACCCGGTCACGGTTGCCATCTACTATATCCATGCTCATTTTTTAAACTATTACATGCAAATTCCTAATTTTCTAAACAATTATAAATAAAAAGACTCTAAATTTATTTTTGCACATTGTCTACTCTCTATATTTATTGTTGCAAACTATTATAAATTCCACATTTTTCTAAAGAAAATAAACTAAAAAGACACTAAAATTCAATATTACTCGTCTTGCATAAGTATGAAATATAGAATGGATACTACCTAGCAGTAGAAAACTATGAAGTGATTGTGATGAACCAATTTAAACTACTCAACTCTTTATGCTTGTTCTTGCAAACTATATATTTTAATTAAATTCCTCTCATATTCAAAAGACATGGTAGAAGATGAAAATAGTTACCTCTAAACACAAAGAGACGATGACGGAGTCGAAGAAGATCACCAATTGACGCCGGAGACGAAGAACAATGAAGAACAAATGAAGAACAAGCAATAGCAAACAATAGCAACAACAAGAACAAGCAAGAAGCTCACTGAAATTTGAATGTCTCTCGCTCGGGGGAGGAAGAAGTTGGCAGGTTATAAACCGGGGAGCTTTAGTCCCGGTTTGTATTAAAAACTGGGGCTAAAAGGTGATCATTTATCCCGGGGCAAGCCACAAACCGTGGCTAAACCTTTAGTCCTGGTCCGTGGCACCAACCGGGACTAAAGAGTGCCCTTTAGTCCCGGTTGGTTCCACGGACCGGGACTAAAGGGTCCCTGCCCCGACAGCTCTGCGCAGTAGCCGTTGGGGCAGGCCCTTTAGTCCCAGTCCGTGTTACCGACCGGGACTAAAGGGTCTATTAGTCCCGGACGGCAAAAACACCGAGACTAAAGATGATTTTGAGAATCGGCCAAAGGCCAAAGGCCATGTTCTGTAGCAGTGTGGGCAAGAAAGCCGTGCGCATGGACTTGTGTTCATCCCATATCCGGACAAGGCTTCATCATGGCTCCTCATGACGCGGCGTAGGAAGAGAAGACACGTACGTACTGACGAAACAAGCACCAATTCTTATTCTGGTGGGCGGGCGGGGCATTATATGCAGCCGCGGCCAAATCGCCACGCACAGAGGTTAGTGGTTGCCGTTTTCACGGACGACCTCCGTCCGTCCGTCCGGTCCAGCAGCCTCGTGAGCAAGCAAGTAATAATAATAATATATAAGTGCGGAACAGGCCGGACACATGATCCTCATCCACTGATCCACGTATTATTCCACAACCCACTCATGCTCAAGCAGGAAACAGCAAGCAAGTACTAATACACAGCGAGTGACAGCCAAAGCAGCTTCCTCATATATTATTGGCACTACTGCTGCTGCTGTACATCGCAAACAGATGATTCAAACACCAACTAGCAAGTAAAATGGAGGGAGCAGACTTGTTGAGCCTCGGCTTTGACTTCTACTTGCAGCCACCGCCTTGCTTCTTCGACGACAGGTATGTACATGTACATACGTTGTTATTACGCGCATATGCTGATATGGCTAGCTTAATTGGCCTCTTGAATTGGCTAGCTGCTCCAGCATCATGTTGGTGCCGAACGACGCTGATGATGAGTCAATTACCACCACCACCGGCGGCGGCGGGGTTGAAGTTGAAGGCGAGGGCTCGAGCTCGCCTGGCGCTGGCGCTGGCGCTGGCGGCGCCAACTCCAGCTCCTGCGCAACCGCAAGCGCAACGCAACAGGACGCGGCGGCGACGACGACCAAAAACAAAAACATAGTCGTCGTCTTGGAGAGGAGCCGCCGCAGGAAGCTCAACGACAAGCTCTACGCGCTCCGCAGCGTCGTCCCAAACATCACCAAGATGGACAAGGCGTCCATCATCAGGGACGCCATCGCCTACGTCGAGCAGCTGCAGGAGCAGGAGCGCCGGACGCTCGCCGAGATATCCGCTCTCCTCGTCTCCTCCTCCTCCTCTGCTGCCGCCGGCCAGACAAGCTGCCCGTGGAGGAAAAGGATGAGAATGACGGCGGTGGCGGCGTCCGACGATGTCCTTCCCCGCCTTCCCATATACGCCTCATCATCGCCGCCACTCCACATCCTCGGCCTCGAGGTAAACTGATCGAGAGCCATCGAGGTCGACGACCAAGACAATCGAAAACGAGCTAGTATGCTGAATTAATACGCATTTGCAGGTGCAGGTGTCGTCGGAGGCGGCCGCCGGAGAGAAGGTGGTGGCGGTGGTCAGCGTCCGGTGCAGCAGAGCAAGGGATGCCGTCGGCAAGATCTGCAAGGCGCTGGAGCCGCTGCGCCTCAGCGTCCTCACAGCCACCATCGCCGCCGCCGGCGACACTGTCGTCCACACATTGTTCGTCCAGGTAAATAATAGTAATAAAATTCTAGCGTTATTGCCGTGCCACTGCTGCCACGTGCGCACTCAGGTGCGTCACATGCTGCGTGCGTCGCTTTCCCCACTCTGTATGCCAATGCCAATGCCAATTTGCTCGGTGGATGACGTCAGCCGGTGTGACGTCAACACACCGGCGGCGGGCCTACCGGGGTTCCTCTTTCTCTATTGACAGCGTGGTTAGGGCATGTTTGGTACAGCTCACAACAGCTTCATGAGCTGTTGTGAGCTGTTTTTTTTGTCAAACACCATTTTACAAAACAGCTTCACCCATAAAGCTGTTTTACCCCCCCTCTCAAAAAAAACAGCTTCACTCGTGAAGCTGAAAAAAAATAGCTTTTCACAGCTTACACCTCCATTTCTCTCTCAACAATGCATGAAGTTGTTGGTGAAGCTGTTTTGCCAAATACTTTTTTCAAAACAGCTCAGCTTCACCTAACAAGTTGCTCATGAAGCTATTTTATAAAAAAAACAGCTTCACTAGTGAAGCTGACCTGTACGAAACACGCCTTAATTTCTACTGGTCGGGCATCATTCGTCCCGCGTCGAGATGCCGGACGCGACGTGGCCTCACGGTGTCCATGTATTGTATACTCCAGTCAGGTACCGCAAGCTGGCTCTTTTGACATATCATCCCACTCTGTCCAAGGATGCCAGCGGGCCGGTCAGATAAGCCATGTATTCGTTTACGATCATATCCGTAACGCTAACTTCTATTCACCTGTGAGCATAGCCACGAGTAAGATTTTGTATCCGTACCCATGCCCGGCGAGTACCCAGCGGGTATCGAGTACTCGTAGGGTACGGTGTGGGTAGGGCGCCGGTAACAAATTTTACCCTTGGATACCCGAGTACTCGTAGGGTACGGTGTGGGTAGGGTGCCGGTAACAAATTTTACCCTTGGATACCCGGTGAGTACCCGTAATATGAGAATACACATAAATATATGTCATCTACGTCATGTAGATATCACGTCAACTAGCTCATTTAACACGAAATTATGTCATATGCATATCATGTTGAACTATTAATATGTTACTTTAGTTGTGTAAATCTCTTATGTTATTCGTACGAGCATGAATGATTGAATTACGAATCTATGATGCATCGTGATGACTTGTGAACTTTCATATATTGTCCTATTAAACTCTATATAAGAAAGATTGATAGATTTGCGTGTCGTTAATTATGAACTTATCATTTCATATCATTATGATTTTATTATTTGATCTCTCTTAATTACACCCGACGAATATCTAATAAATGCTCTACCTACACCTTGCTCGATCCACTGTCATCCTTATAGAGGACCCCTGACCGCAGTAGGCTGGCCGCACCTCCATCGAGGGGAGCCTTCCTCACAGGCCACGCTGCATTGTCGCCATGGAATAGGATTCATGCGGCCTAGCATGCGCCGCCTCCCATGGGTCATCGATGTGAAGGAGATAACACTTGGAGGTGGTCGCCGCCGGGGAGACCACCACAATGGCGAGGGCGCCATGTCAGCCATAGCCACATCGAGGGTATCGTCGCAGCAACAACCATCGAGTGGGGAGGGGAGCCGCAAGGATGTCGTTGTCGTCGTCATGCCCCCGATGCGTCAGCGCCAACACAACGAAGAGGAAGGGGCGCCACCACCACCATAGAAGGCCTGATCTGCTAGGGGAAAAGGTCATTGCCGCCGATCTAGATTTAAGAATGGTCAGGGTTGAGGAGAGGTGCCACCACCGAGCTGGCCATGAAGTGTCCAGTCCCAAAACCATGGGGAACAGTGGAGGGGCCATCACCATATGTTGGGGAGGGGGCACTTGTTGCCGTCACCACCGGAGCAAGCAACAGGAGAGCATGTGGCAATTCGATCGTCGTGACTCAATCTGACGGTAGAGAAGGTGAAAGCATCTAGGCCTCTAGTGGGTTTCGGTGGTTAATGACGACATAAGATTATTGTGACTAACATATGTTTTGCAAAAATAAATTGAGTTAGGTCATGATAATGACGATTGTTTGGGAAATCAATGGTTTTCAGGCCCGTATGATGGAATTCATGTTTTGTTTTCAAAGGATTGATGGCAAGGTTAAGAATGGACCTTATGTGTCGTTTGGCGTTAAGAGCCACTTATATTAGTTGTAGAGCTTTGCTTTTGCTTTGGCCATACTATAAAGGGGAATGAACTAGTAGCTTGACCTAGGTGAGTAAAATGTGTTAGGTTTAACTTGTCAACTTAGCACTAGATAGCTTAGGGACAACCCAAATATCTAGAGGAACAGAAGTCATTCACAAAGCGTCATGATTCGGAAGTGAATGAAGTGATTTGCGATCAACAAGACATTGCCCTTGTCCCTATCGAACATGTTCGATCAGTGTTGGGAGCACACTGGAGAAGACATAGTGCGACAGAAGCACCTAAGAGAGCCACCGGACGTGAAACTCCGACTGTGCACAAGGGTTTACTATCAGACGCTGCACTGTATGCTGCATCGAACGTGTCTATAGGAGCATCGAATCGCTATGCAGAGAGGTCCAATGAGGGCCAAAATGGGATCGGACACGTCCAATCAAGCCGGATCATACTCTGACCAAGTCTGATCAGTCTGTGACGTGTGCTGTCAGGTACAATACAGATAGTTGGACGGTGTCAACCTGACAGATGCATCTAGTTTTACAAGATTTATACCCCTTCAACTTGACTTATTTCGGGAGGGGTATAAATATGACCCTGACTCGTCCATTAGGGGTCTCTTGGCCATTTGTTCAGCTGAGAACATATTAGAGAGAAAGTGTCGGGGGAACACCAAAGGGTACCATCCAACAACGCAAACAATAGGTTAACCTGGACGCCTTCAATAACGAACCTAGCGGTCTAAACCTTCTAAAAACCAACCCCTCGAGCTCCCGGTACATAGGCCTCAAGCCCTCCACAGCCATACATCGCTCCTCGAGACCCCACGCGGGACCCCGAGCCTCTCTGGCGCGACAGCCTATCCCTCGCGACGCTTCACGCCCCCCCTCGAGCGGCACGGGCGCCGGATACCAGCCCATACTGTGTATTTAATGCGTTCACCTACTCCGGTCACGTCTTCTGGTGCACGGCGACGTGCGCCACAGCAAACCGAGCCACACGGTCAAATCTCGCTTTCACCTCAAGCATGGGCAAAAGGGCGCGAGTACAGCACTGTGGGCCATGCCCTGCACTGTAGTACATTCGAGCCTCATCCCGAGCCTGGGTTCCCTTGTTGTGGCCGGGCGTTCCGGGACTTGCCCATACCTGCGGGGGCTCGAGCCCCCCTAGGCGCCACCCCGTCAAGCCGGCTCCGCGCCCCTCGAGCCCTAACCGCTTTCACGTCTATTGAGGACAGGTACCCCACCCCAGGACCCGGAGAGGACCCCGCCGCGTCCTGTACATACCAGAAGGGGCGATGTACGGCCCCCATGTCGCCACGCCCTCCACGTCCGCGCCCGGGATGGAGACCACACTCCAAGGACGCCTCAACAGCAACGCCCACATCGGCTCCAGTGGCCCCGACAAGACGGGTTCCTACCCTTCGCCATATCGAACACTGTACATGTCATTCCGTAAAAACCTGGCCTCCTCTTGCTCTATAAAAGGGGACGCCAGGGCCCCTCGCGCACTCGGTTACACAACTCGGAGAGACAACACACGAGTCCACACACAACGCACACTCGAGTCCGGACTCCGGTCCACGCTCATTGAGCTTGTATTCGCCCCTGTACAAGCACTTAGTTCAAGCAATACAGAACCTAAACCTCCTCCCTCCCCCGCTGGACGTAGGGCCTTCTTTGCCCGAACCAGGATAAATCCTTGTGTCATCTTGCATCACCATCCAGGAAGAGAGCACGCGATCGTATTACTCGTTGGTGTCATCCCCCGGGTTCGAAACACCGACAGTTGGCGCGCCAGGTAGGGGGTCTTCGCGTGTCCAAGCCGATTTCTCGTTGTTTTCTGGATGGCTTCATCTCCTCCTTCGTTCTCGGCTGGTGCCGTCGTCTGGTTCGGGAGCCTCGAGTTCCTGGCCACCGGCAACGGCAACGAGCTGACCCTGCTCTCCACGGAGAGCCTGAGCGGAGGGCATGTCACGCCACCCCGCGCGGGGGCGTGGCGCGTCGCCCGCACCACCACGCGACGCCCCACCTGTCTTGAGCGGCGCCGTCGTCACCATCGTCGCCGGGCACAGGCGGTGCCCGCGGCGAACACCCACTTCCCCGCGCCCGACGTAGAGTCCCCGAGGGAAACCTGCCCGGCGCGCGGCCGGAGACTTCCAGGACGCATACGCACTCCCCCAGCGAGTTCGCGTTCGTCGCGCGCACGGACCGGGAGCCTGGCCAGAGGCCCCGAGCCGTGCTCCGTCGACACCACCAGGCCTCCTCCTTCCGCACGGGTGTACCGCGTCCGACACCAGCGGTTCCCGTTTGGCCTCAACAACCCCGCGGCAGTTCACGCCCACCGCCTCGGCGAGCTCCGTCAGGACCGAGCGGCCGCAGAGCGGGAGAGCGTCCGGGCGTACTCCTACGAGCCACCACCGACCTGGAATCGTCTACCCCGTGCACGTCGACCGCGGCCTCTCACGAGCCGTCGAGCCACCTCGTCGAGCCACCTTCGGGAGTGGTACCCCGCGAGCTGCAGCCCCGCCCGAGCCAGGGCGGCGCGGCATCAGCAGCTCCGACTCCGATGAGTACGACTACCACGACCCTGACCTCTGGGACCCTACCAGGGAGTGTTTCCAGCTCGAGGGGGACGTGGACGATGCCGAGGATGACGGCGACGACGACACCAGGCCGGCGCTCAACCTCGAAGAGCCCGGAGACGTGGCCGCGGCAGGCGGATCACGCGTTCAGGGGAGGAACGAACCCCCGGCACCGGCTGCACCATCTCAGCACGCGACGACCGAGCGGCGCAGCTCGCGCAGCTGCGGGAGGCCATCGCCAAGGCTGAGGAGGATCGACAACGCCTGCTGCAGCTCGAGAAAACCCTAGCACAAGAACCAGCCCAGCCTCGAGGCGCCGGTGTTCGTGGCCGAGCTCGAGAGGTCCACCGGCAGATCCTCGAGGACGGGCGCCAGCACGCCCCGAGGTGCGTTTCCCGCGAGCCGGGCAGAACGTGGTGGCGGCGGCGATGCTGCTCCGTGATCTACCCGCCGTCTCCAACCCTGACGCCAGGCGCATGCTTGGGGAAATGAAGAACCTCCTCGAGACAGCCGCTGTGCAGCAGGCCGAGAGCTCAGCCTCGCGGCGGCGCGGGGCGGCCTCGGGGAAACCAGCGGACACGCCCCGCAACGAGCGCGAGACGTCCGTCCACCAGTTGGACGCCTCTCGAGCTAGGCCAGTCCGGGAACGGATCGTCGACGACCGCCACCTCGAGACCCCAATGACGCCCGCAACGACATCAACCGCCGGCGCAAGGACAAGGGGGGCCAAGAGCGTGGCTATAGCGCCCATCGAGGGGGGCGCTACGACAGTGACGAGGACCGGCAAGTCCTCGAGCCCCGGGCCCTAGAGTCTTCAGCCGGGCCATCCGCAGCTCAACCCTCCCCGACCGCTTCCGACCACCGACCAACATCGTGAAGTATGACGGGGAGGTCGAGCCCAAGCTCTGGCTCTCGGACTTCCGCCTAGGCTGCCAACTGGGCGGAGCGAAGAACGACGACCGTGTGATCATACGCCAACTCCCACTTTACCTCTCGGACACCGCCCGCCGGTGGCTCGAGGGGCTCCCGCCGGATCGGATCGACGACTGGGTCGACCTAGTCAGGGTCTTCGACGGGAATTTCAAGGGACTTGCGTGCGCCCAGGCAACCCCTGGGATCTACGGCGTTGCAGGCAGCAGCGGACGAGCCCCTCCGCGACTTTGCTCGACGATTCTCGAAGCAGCGCCTCGAGCTCCCCCACGTGCCTGATGAGGACGTCATCTCAGCGTTCCTCGCGGGCACGACATGCCAAGAGCTAGTTCATGAGCTAGGACGCTACCGTCCCAGGACGGTCGAGGACCTGATGGATCGTGTCACCAGCTTTGCCTCAGGCGACGAGGCAGTGGGGGCCTTCTTTGGCCGTTCCACGGACAAAGGTAAGGCGGTGACCGCGCCGGAGGGCTCGAACAAGGGCAACGACGCCAAGAACGACAACAATAACAGCAACAAAAAGAAGAAGAACAAACGCAAAGGTCAGAAGGCGAAGCGCGACGCCAATGACGACGACGACGAAGAGGTGCTCGCAGGCGCCCTCGAGCCTAAGAAGCCCCGAGGCCCCCCTGACGGGGCTGTTTTCGACCAGATGCTCGAGGACCCCCCACTTATCACAAGGGCCCGTAAATCACAAGTTAAGGACTGCCGACTGTTGAAAAGCTTCTACTCCAAGCTCGCCGATAAGAAAGAAGACGCGCCTAAGGGCAAGGACAACGATCGGCGCGCGGAGGGGACGCGGACGGCAACTTCCCCCCGGTGCGCGACTGCTACATGATCTACGGGGGTCACAACCGTCGGGCTCTCAGCTCGAGAAAGAAAAAAGGAGCGCCGAGAGATCTTTGCGCTCTGCCACGACGCCCCCTAGTATCTTGACTGGTCTGATGCGCCGATCACGTTCGACCGTGACGACCATCCGGACCGTGTCATAAACCCGGGGCGTACCCCTCCTCGCGTCGACCCCGTCATAGTCGACGTGCGGTTCTCCAAGGTGTTGATGGATGGGGGCTCGAGCCTCAACCATATACCTCGAGACCCTCGACCTCCTGGGGATTTCGAGGACCAGCTCCGACCCAGCGTCGGGGGGTTCCACGGAGTCGTACCGGGGAAGAAGGCACACCCCCTCGGGCGCATCGACCTACCTGTCTGCTTCGGCACGCCGGCCAACTTCCGCCGGGAAACGCTCACCTTCGAGGTGGTAGGGTTCCAAGGGACCTACCACGCCATCATCGGCAGACCAGGCTACGCCAAGTTCATGGCGGTCCCCAACTACACGTACTTGAAGCTCAAGATGCCGGGGCCGAAAGGGGTCATCACCGTCGGCACCTCCTACGAGCACGCGTACCACTGCGACGTGGTGCGTCGAGCGTGGGGAGGCCACGTCCACCTCGACTCGCTCGAGGCCCTAGCAGCCTTGGCCACCGAAGAGGCCCCTGAAGCAAAGCGCCACGCTGGCACCTTCGAGCCGGCGGAGCACACCAAGCAGATACCCGTCGACCCGACCTCGACCAATGGCAAGACGCTGACCATCAGTGCCAGCCTCGAGCCTAAATAGGAAGCAGTGCTCGTCGACTTTCTCCGCGCGAACATCGACATGTTTGCGTGGGGCCCCTCGGACATGCCGGGCATACCGAGGGAAGTCGCCGAGCACGCCTTGGAGATCCAGGCCGGGTCCAGACCGGTGAAGCAACGCCTGCGCCGCTTCGACGAGGAAAGCGCAGGATCATCGGCGAGGAGGTGCACAAGCTTTTGGCGGCCGGATTCATCAAGGAGGTATTTCACCCGAAGTGGCTAGCTAACCCTGTACTAGTTAGGAAAAAGAATGGAAAATGCGGATGTGTGTAGACTACACTGGTCTGAATAAAGCGTGTCCAAAGGTTCCATTTCCTTTACCTAGAATTGATCAGATTGTCGATTCCACTGCGGGGTGCGAAGTACTTTCATTTCTCGATGCATACTCCGGCTACCACCAGATTAAGATGAAAGAATCCGACGAACTCGCTACCTCTTTTGTTACGCCTTTTGGTATGTATTGCTACGTTACAATGCCCTTCGGCCTTCGAAACGCCGGGGCAACGTACCAACGTTGCATGCAGCATATCTTTGGCGAACACATAGGCAAAACCGTCGAGGCCTACGTCGATGACATCGTGGTTAAAACCAAGAAAGTCGGGAACCTCATCAGCGATCTCGAGACCACGTTCGAGTGCCTCCGGGCCAAGAATGTGAAGCTCAACCCCGAGAAATGTGTCTTTGGTGTGCCTCGGGGCATGCTACTTGGCTACATTGTCTCGCGACGGGGGATCGAGGCCAACCCCGAAAAAATCTCAGCAGTCACGAGGATGGGCCCAATTCGAGACCTCAAGGGTGTGCAGAAAGTGACAGGCTGCCTAGCCGCTCTCAGCAGATTCATCTCGAGGCTAGGGGAAAAAGCGCTACCCCTCTACCGCCTGCTGAAGAAGACGGAACGCTTTGCGTGGACTGTCGAAGCCGAGGAGGCCTTAACCAAGTTGAAGGGGTTGCTGACTTCCGCCCCAATTCTCGTGCCACCGCGACCAGCCCAGGTTGGCGATCCCCCCGAGCCTCTCCTCCTCTATGTGGCCGCAACCACTCAGGTGGTCAGCGCGGTCATAGTCGTCGAGAGGCACGAGGAGGCCATGCGTTGCCGGTCCAACGGCCGGTGTACTTCACCAGTGAGGTGCTCTCCGAGGCCAAGATCCGGTACCCGCACATCCAGAAGCTGCTCTACGGCATCATCATCACGAGACGCAAGCTCCAGCACTACTTCCTCGCCTCCTCGCCCATCCCGTGGTGGTGTCATCCTTCCCCCTCGGGGAGATTATCAACAATCGAGAGGCCACGGGGCGCATCGCCAAGTGGTCCGCCGAGCTAATGGGGGAGGCCATCACCTACGCCCCGCGAAAAGCCATCAAGTCGCAAGCGTTGGCGGACTTCGTTGCTGAATGGACCGACACCCAGCTCCCGCCGGCACAAATCCAAGCCGAGCTCTGGACCATGTACTTCGACGGATCCCTCATGAAGACGGGAGCAGGCGCCGGCCTGCTCTTCATCTCACCCCTCGGAGTCCACATGCGCTACCTGCTACGCTTGCACTTCCCCGCCTCCAACAACGTCGCCGAGTACGAGGCCCTCGTCAATGGGCTGCGCATCGCCCTCGAGCTCGGGGTCCGACGCCTCGACGTTCGAGGGGACTCGCAGCTCGTCATCAACCAGGTTATGAAGGCTTCAAGCTGCATCGATCCCAAGATGGAGGCATACTGCGGGAGGTGCGCAAGCTAGAAGATAAGTTCTACGGCCTCGAGCTCAACCACATAGCTCGAAAGTACAACGAGGCCGCAGACGAGCTGGCAAAGTTGGCGTCCACGCGCGGCACGGTTCCACCAGACGTCTTCTCGAGGGACGTTTTCGAGCCATCCGTCAAAATCGGCCCAGGGGCTGGCCCCTCGACGCCACCCCTCCCCTCGAGCCAGACACGGGGGCTCGACCTTCAAACGCCCCCCTCGGGAATGACCCCTCGACATCCGATGAGGCAATGCAGATTGACACGCCCGCCTCTTCTTCATCACGACGCCCCTCGACTGGCGGATGCCCTTCCTCGACTACCTGACGCAAGGCGTGCTACCAGAAGACAAGACGGAGGCCCGACGCATCGCTCGAAGGGCCAAGACCTACGTCATCTACGGCGACGAACGGGAGCTGTACCGTCGAAGCCCATCAGGAATCCTTCAACGCTGCATCCCCCTCGAGGTGGGACGCAGGCTCCTCAACGACATGCACTCGGGGGCTTGCGGCCATCACGCAGCGCCAAGGACCCTGGTAGGGAACGCCTTCCGACAGGGCTTCTACTGGCCAACCGCCATCGGAGACGCCAAGCGCCTGGTCCGAGCTTGCCAAGGGTGTCAGTTTTACGCCAAGCAAACGCACCAGCCCGCGCACGCCCTGCAGATGATCCCCATTACTTGGCCGTTTGCCGTCTGGGGGCTCGACCTCGTGGGTCCCCTCAAGATGACAACCGGAAAGTACACGCATGTGCTCGTGGCCATCGACAAATTCACCAAGTGGATCGAAGCCAAGCCCATAGGCGACCCCACCTCCGAGAAAGCCGTCGAGTTCATTGCAGACATCATGTACCGGTTTGGGGTGCCTAACGTCATCATCACCGACAATGGCACCCAATTCACGGGCAAAAAGTTCACCAACTTCTGCGACGACAACACATTCGCGTGACCTGGGCCGCGGTCGCATACCCTCAATGCAACGGGCAGGTCGAGCGCGCCAACGGCATGATACTCCATGGGCTGAAGCCGAGGCTGTTCAAGACCCTCAAAAATTTCGGAAGGGGTGGGCTGCAGAGCTCCCCCTCGGTGCTGTGGGGCCTCAGGACTACGCCGAGTCGAGCCACCGGGTTCACTCCATTCTTCCTAACCTACGGCGCCGAGGCCGTCTTGCCTACGGACCTCGAGTACGGCTCACCTCGACTTCAAGCCTACAACGAGCAAACCAACGACGAAAAGCTCGCCAACGCCAAGGACCAGCTCGAGGAAGCCCGAGACGTGGCGCTCATCAACTCCGCGCGCTACCAGCAAACACTTCGACGCTACCACGACAAGCACGTGCGCAAAAGGGACCTAGCGGTGGGGGACCTCGTGCTTCGACGGCTGCAAGATAATCGAGGGCGCCATAAGCTCACCCCTCCGTGGGAGGGCCCATACGCCGTAGCTGAGGTGCTCAAGCCAGGAACATACAAGCTCTACGACGACCAAGGCAGGATCCTGGCGAACGCGTGGAACATATCTCAGCTACGTCGCTTCTACCCTTAAGGCCTCGAGGCCTCATTCATTTTGTTGCTTTGTACAAACACGCCCAAAATGAATGAACAAACTCGTGCATTGTCTTTCATTTTGCTTAGCAACTTAAGGTAGCCTCGACCCTGCTTTGCTCAGGGTCGAGCCTCCCCCGGGGGCTGGCAGGGGCCCCCCCACACTCCGGAAAAAATGCGCGTTTTCTCTTCAAAAATTCGACCCTCGTCTCGATTCGCACCTCGAGCGTATTAGCAGCGTCTAAATCCGTAAATACCCCGAGCCTCCAAGAGTCGGGGGCGTCGACGTAGACGGCCACCTACGCCCCCGGGCTACGGTACCCTACCTACGCCTCCCCTCGAGGTACTCGTGGCGCGTATCGAAGGAACACGGACCAAGCCGGTTGAAGCTCGAGCTAGCGACAAAGAGAATTGATCGAATAAATTTGAAAAGAAAACAGCTTCTTTAAATAAACAAGTCATATATACACATATTGGCCTCGTCAGGCCACAAGTAATGACACAAATTTTTACAAAGGGCCTCGATGCCCAAATTTGACACGCAGGTCTTAATCCTCGTCGGTCTGGTACTCCTCCCCGAGATCTTCCGCGGCGGGCTCGGCCTCGACGTCCGGGCCAGGAGAAGGGGGGCCGCCAACACCGCTGTCCGCATCCGGAGGCAGCACGTCCTCCTCGAAGAGCTTCGCGAGCGCCGCCCCCGGCTTGTCCACCTTCTCGAGGATCATGTCGATGCGGCGATCGTTCCATTCCTCGTCCCTACCCTCGATCTCAATGAAGCCCTTGGCGACGACATTGACCGGGAAGCGGAAGCCGGAACGGACGGCCGCGAGCGCCTGCTTGACGCCATGGTGGAGAGCGTGCCGGACTCGGTCCCGCGCGGCCCCGTCAAAATAGCATAAGCGTCGACCAAAGCGTCGCCTCGAGCCACCGCCCTCTGCCGCGGCTACCGGAGCGACGCCCCACATAGAGTCAAGCCTGTCGAGGGTGGCGCGCGCTCGCTCTGCCACCATGGTCTCGTCCTGGAGTTGCCCAGGAGAGCCTGGTTCGTCCCGCGAAGCTCCTCGGCGGTCTTCTCAACCTCTGCGCAACAAACAAGAAGGAGTGAGATCGCGGCGTGACAAAAACCTCGAGATCAAAACAAGGCAAGGCATGAAAATTACCTTCGCAGTGCATGCCCAGAGCGGCGAGGTCGCTGGTAAGGCCCTCGACGCGCTGATCAAGCCTACGCTTCTCGGACAACACGTCGCGCTTTTCGGCCCTGAGGTCTTCTACCAGCTTGCCCGTCTCTGCGAGGGCCAGATCCTTCCGGATCACCTCTTGCCGCGCCGCCTCCGCCATGGATCGGGCGGTGGCGGCCTCGCTCTGGGCATCCTCGGCCTCTTTCTTCGCCGCCTCCGCTGCGGATCGGGCGATGGCGGCTCCGCTTTGGGCGTCAGCAGCTTCCTTCCTCGCCGCCTCCGCTTCAGACCGGGCGGAGGTGGCCTCGCTTTGGGCAGCGGCGACCTCCTTCCTCGATGCTTCCAGAGCGGTGGCGGCCTCCTCCTTAGCTCGGGCGGCCTCCCCTCGAGCCGCCTGGGCCTCTACCTGCGCTTCGTTGAGCCGGCTCGCCATTTGAGCATTCCGGCTCAGCTCAGCGCGGAGATCCTGGAGCTCCGCCTCCGCCCTAGCTAGGGCAGCCGCCGCCCGCGCGGACCTGTCCGTCTCCTCCGAGAAGGACCGCTCCGCCTCCGCCATGAGCTCGACCATCTCCCTGAAGATGGACCGCGCCTCCCGCGGGGCCCCCTGTTGGGCTGATCGCTCGACGGGGACCATGGCTCGGGGCGAGCTCGACGCGTAAGGAAATGGCCACACTGGTCGATCGACCTCGACGAGGGGCAGGCCCTCCTCCTCCGGCTCGAGCGGTGCCGGCTGCGGCCCACCAACCGGTGGCACAGGCTGCGGCTCCCTCCGCCCCTCCTCCGTCTCCGCCTTGCTCCGTCTCCTCCTGGGGCGACGGCGCGGCCTCGCGTGGGACGGGGACCCAAGCGGTAGCGGATCACTCGAGGGGTGGCTCGCCCCCAAGCTCTCCTTCCTTGCCGAGTCCTCCGGCGTCTTGTCGCCCCTGACCGGGGCCTCGAGCGCTTCTTCCAGCATTGGCCCTCGACCGAGGCGGCACCCGCTCCAGCTCGTCCAAGAGCTCCTCCACCGTCGGCACCAACGCCTCTCCCTCTTGCCCCTCCGCCGTGGGCCGACTCTCGTCGACTGGGGTCTCAGGGGCCGCTAACCCCCCGGCCTCAGACACCGACGGAGCCGCGCCTATCTCCGGTGCTCCCCCCAAATGGTTGTCACGGCGGGGGAGAAACGAACCCCTCGGTAGGTACCACCGAGCAAAGAGGCGGTGTCGCGACGGACGCGGTGACGGCAGGATCGATGCCAGAAGCTGCGCTCCCTGCTAAAAAGATAACGACGTCGTCAGAGTCAGGAAGATGCCTCGACCTCCGTGGTCGATGGCGGCGACCTCACCAAGATCCGCGGCGGCCATCTGACTTCCCCGAGCCATGGCCGCTCGGGCCTTTGCCAGCCAAGCGGCCTCCCGAGCAGAGGAAGAAGCCGTACCTCGAGGTGCCTGTTCCACAGCAGAGCTCGAGGTCTTTGTCCGCTTGGACGCTGCGAGGTCCACCTCCTGCCAGGAGCGCTTTCCCTAAAAAACCATAGACGACGCGCATCACAAAAGATAAAAGGAAGGGGGGGGGTAAAACCTCACTACCCAGCAAAATTGAAAAACACTACTTACCCAAAGTGACGGCGGGCCTTCTTCCCCGGACTGCCGGATTCACCCGGGGGCTTCGAGCCCGATCTACGGCTCGAGCCATGCTCCCGAGCCGTCTCTGTGTGGCTCGATCGGGGGGAAGGCTCCCGGTGCTTCCTGTGGCTCGACCTCGATGGGGAGCCCTCCTTCTGCCCCTTGTCTCTGGGGGGCGACCGCGCCTCCTTCGAGCGGTCATCTCGGCGCCTGTCCCGGCGGGGCTCCGAGACCTACTCCGGCGCTCGGGCCGGCGGTCGCGCCTCCCCACATCTGCCTCCTTCTCCCGGCGGTGGTGCGGCGACGGACTCCGGGGTCGGTCGCGACTCTGGTCGCGAGACGGCCGGGGACTCCCCCCTCGACGGTCATGATGACGGGGGCTCGGCGCCCTCTCATGCTGCCCGCTCCTCCGCGGGCTGGACGACGCCCTCGACGCCTCGTGGCGGTCGACCCCGGCATCCCCTCCGGCGTGATGATCACTCCTCGAGGTCCGGCCCTTCTCGAGAGCCCCCCGCCTGGGTCGATGTGGCCGAAGCCTCCTTCTGTGCCGCGGCGACGGCGCCCCGAGTCCGAGGCTTCTTTGCGTCCGGGGGCACGTCCGACACGGAGCTCGACGGACCTCGGGCCCCCGACGAGGCAGGGATCGGCGCCGCCTTCCGCGGCTGCGTCCCGCGCGATCCCTTCGCCGGGGGGACCTCCAGTATACCCTCCTGCACAGAGGAGCGGTCAGCCCTGACATCGACGACCCCCGCGCGCCTCAGACGCGCATCCATCCCCCCGTCGTCACTCTCCTCCTCATCATCACTCTCCTCCTCCGAGCTCGAGGAGCTCAGCTCGGGGGACCCATCTCCAGGCTGCCGGTTGTGACGAGCCTTCGCCAGCCTCTGCTCCTCCCGAGCCGAGCGACGCAAGTTTTTGTTTTTCTCTTTCTTCTTTCTGGCATCCTTGCTCTCCTTGTCTTTCTGAGCAGAGAGGCACCCACCGGGTATCCGCGGCGTCCTCCCTCACCGGAGGCCTCGACGCACGACAAGTAAACGCCCCCTGCAAAAATAAGAAGCGTGACGAGACAAACCACAAGAAGAATGCACAAGGTTCGGAGAAAGAGAAAGGGGGAGGAGGCTCGGGACAGCTTAGCTCGAGGGTGGCTTACCAGGTCAAGACACCCCTCGTCCGGTGCCATGGCGACCAGGTTGGTGTACTCAGGGATGAACGACCCTTGGATCGTGATTGACACCCGGGAGACGCCCTCGTTTCGAGACAGCCTCTCCTCGGCCATCCTCGATCGATTTAGCGCCTCGAGCTGGGCCTTCGGCCCCATCTCGTGCATAAGAAGGGGGCGGTCCGCCAGCGGAAGAACCCTTCGCTGGTGGAACGCCCAGATGACCGCTTGCACGGTCAAATCCCTCTCGTCCACCAGCGTCCTCATCATCTTCATCAGCGGTACCAGGTGGCGTTGCCTGTCCGCCGCGACGCCCCAGGTCCACTTCTCCGGGCGTTGAGTGACGACACTGCCGGTGTACTGCGGAAGGAGACTACCTTCATTCCGCAGATAGAACCAGTGGTCGTCCCACCCGGCCTGGTTGGTGGAAAGCTTGTACCACAGGTATTCGCGGGGGACATTGGCCGACGAGGTCCCAGTCCTCGCAGTGACGGTGAGGGAGCCCACGCGCACGAGCCACCTCCCTCTGGGCTTCAAGGCCTTGATGAAGAGCTCGCCCCGGAAGAGATGGACGAACATCTCCCAGTGCGGCTCCATCTTCAGGTACCCCTCGCACACCGCGGCGAAGATGGCAGCGTGTGAGATTGAATTAGGGGAGAAGTGTTGCAGCTCCACCTCGTAGTGATGGGTCAGCGCCCGCATGAAGCGGCTCGGCGGAACACCGAGCCCCATGCGGTGGTAGCGCGTGAAGCTCACCACGTACCCCTCCGGCGGGTGCGGCTCCCGGTGCTCCGCCGACGGGATAACCCACCACGCGGGTCCCTCCTCCGGGTTGGGGCGCAGAAGCCCCTGGGCCACCAACGAGTCCATCTCGCGTTGTGTCACCTTCGTGGGGCTCCAGTCTTCGGCCGGCAGCGCTTGCGTCTGGGCGGCCATGACGATGGCGGCGCGGACCCGAGCAGCGGACGGGCGGCCGGAAAATCCCCAATCGACTAGCTCGAGGGAGAGGGCGCGTGAAGGCTACGGCGGCGGTGAAGGCAAAGGCAAAGTAAAGGGTTCCTTTTCCCCTCTTTCGATATTTATAAGGGAAAACCCCAACGGGCGGGGTCTCCCACGACGTAAAAAGGTAACCGCATGCATTTAATGCACCCACCTAACCACATCTCGAGCCGGGTGACAGGTACACGCGGCGACATCCCATTCGTCAACTACCGGGGCCCTCCGCGGCCGCCGCTCCAACTTCACGCCCGTTGCCCTGGCGCCACGATCTCCACTCCCTAACGGTTTCTGCCTAAAAAGGCGCGCCCAATGGGCAGAAGGATTCCAAGCGACGAAGGCTTCTTCAGGAAGGTAAAAACGGGCCCCGGCCCTAAGCCTCGAAGCAGCGAAGGCTGGCCCTCGAAGGGGGTTCGACAGCCGGCTTCGAGCACCCGAGTCAGGGACACCAAGGGGCACCACTCGCAGCATCGCTCGAGGGCCAAGCCCTCGAGGCCCCTCACGTGTATCCAAGGCAGGGCGCGCGATGTGCAGTGAGATCCCCTCGGAGGGAGGCATCGAGCCACCGGGTCCTATCGAATGGACCCGGCACTCCTGCAGACTGAGCGCCCATGCTTTATGAGATCGCCTCCGGGCTACAGTCGACCCCATCGAACGGGGCACGAGGTCTCACTTGGATTTCCCCGTTACCAGCTCACCGGGAACCTCGATACTCGCCCGCTCGTGGTAGTACGAGGCATCCCCCCTCGCATCCGATCGAAAGGACTCGCGGGATAACGAGCCAGGGCAATTGGCGTGCCGGACAGCTCGAAGAGCCGGCCGGTCAGTTCAGCCTGGCACCCCTCGACGAAAGAGGGTTAAAAAAACTCGGGGGCTCGACACTCTCGAACCTCAAAAACGCAACTAACGGTCGCAGAAAGCCCACGAGGGAGTGCTAACCACTCCCCCGTGGCCTCGGGGGCTACACCCGCGGGTGTCGCTCGCACGACACCCACGGAATCAAAACGGCTAAACCCTCGAGACCAGTTAGCTAACTCTCGAGATCCCAGTCGGGAGCCCCTGCTCGAGTGCCAGCACTCGAACAAGGGCTCGGGGGCTACTGTCGGGGGAACACCAAAGGGGTACCCCCAATCAACGCAAACAAATAGGTTAAACCTGGAACGCCATTCAATAACGAACCTAGCAGGTCTAACCTTCTAAAAAACCAACCCCTCGAGCTCCGGTACATAGGCCTCAAGCCCTCCACAGCCATACATCGCTCCTCGAGACCCCACGCGGAGACCCCGAGCCTCTCTGGCGCGACAACCTATCCCTCGAGACGCTTCACGCCCCCCTCGAGCGGCACGGGCGCCGGATACCAGCCCCATACTGTGTATTTAATGCGTTCACCTACTCCGGTCACGTCTTCTGGTGCACGGCGACGTGCGCCACAGCAAACCGGAGCCACGGTCAAATCTCGCTTTCACCTCAAGCATGGGCAAAAGGGCGCGAGTACAGCACTGTGGGGCCATGCCCTGCACTGTAGTACATTCGAGCCTCATCCCGAGGCCTGGGTTCCCGTTGTGTGCCCGGGCGTTCCGGGACTTGCCCATACCTGCGGGGGCTCGAGCCCCCCCATAGGCGCCACCTCGAGGCCGGCTCCGCGCCCCTCGAGCCCTAACCGCTTTCACGCTATTGGAGGACAGGTACCCCAAGACCCGGAGGGACCCCGCCGCGTCCTGTACATACCAGAAGGGGCGATGTACGGCCCCCATGTCGCCACGCCTCCACGTCCGCGCTCGGGATGGAGACCACGCTCCAAGGACGCCTCAACAGCAACGCCCACATCGGCTCCAGTGGCCCCGACAAGACGGGTTTCCTACCCTTCGCCATATCGAACACTGTACATGTCATTCCCGTAAAAACCTGGCCTCCTCTTGCTCTATAAAAGGGGACGCCAGGGCCCCTCGCGCACGCGGTTACACAACTCGGAGAGACAACACACGAGTCCACACACACGCACACTCGAGTCCGGACTCCAGTCCACGCTCATTGAGCTTGTATTCGCCCCTGTACAAGCACTTAGGTGCAAGCAATACAAGAACCTCCTCCCCCGCTGGACGTAGGGCCTTCTTTGCCCGAACCAGGATAAATCCTTGTGTCATCTTGCATCACCATCCAGGAAGAGAGCACGCGATCGTATTACTCGTTGGTGTCATACCCCCGGGTTCGAAACACCGACAGAAAGGGAGAGCAAGAGCATAGTTGTAAGGACCTGTGTGGCCTAGAGGGGGGGGGTGAATAGGCCTGTCAAAAATCACAGCTTAAAACCAAATTAGATATGCCCGGCACTACCGCCCTGCGCCCGGCACTGCCGCTCCCCGGCACTGCCGGCCTCAGCGCGGTACTGCCGCGCAGACGAAGACCAGAAGCTGCAATTCGAAATCTACCCACAATCTGCAGATTCTATATGAATAGGAATGTAACAATAGGCTATATGAACCAGCAGAAACAACTACTCCAAGCCAAATATGAAAGATAGAGTAGATCGAGCCAAACCCTAGAATATATCACAAGCTCATGAACATAGAGAATGAAACTAAGCAAGCACGCGAGACAAGTGATTTATCCCGTGGTTCAGCTCGCCACCAAGGCTTGCCTACCTCCACGTTGTTGAGGTTGACCACTTAGGTCATGAGCTTTGCAACTCAACCTCGTTCTCAAGTCAAGGAACCAAATCCTTGAGATGAGGGGTAATCTTACTAGCTGCACAAGTGATTACAAACCTCCCTAGGCCGCCACACAAGTTGGCAAGGCTCTAGGGCGACGCCTAGCCGGCTAGGGTTCCAAGAACCCAAGAGTAATAGAAGCAAATCCACCGGCTATGGCTCAACTCAAGTGCTCTAGGCAGTAGATCTCAGCTAGGACTCCTCTTTGGTGAAGGTTTGAGCCTCTCAACCACTTGGAATCAATGGGAATGAAGATTTTGGTGGTTGGGAGCTTGGAGGGCCTTCAATGGAGAAAGGGAGCTTGTCTGGAGGTAGGTGGAGTGTTCTGGTCGTGGATAACCGTTGGGGGGCAGAGGGGGTGATGTAAATACCCCCTGCCATCCAACGGGCAAATCAAGTCGCGGCAGTGCCGGCCTTAGCCCGGTAGTGCCGCGGCCCGGCACTGCCGCGCCTAGAGCGGCACTGCCGCGCCCACCAAACAGACAGGAACAGATCTACAATGAGTGCAGCTGTCTTTGGTTGGAAATGTGGATGGTTTGGGTTGGTTTGAGCACATATCATTCAGCCATATCAATGAATTTGCATTCCCCCTTTATAGTACGGCATTCCTAAACTCAAGTAATCCAAAATAAAATATCTTTGAAGCGCTTTGAGTTCGGAACCGACGAAATGTAGTGTGAGGGGTCCACCAACGCATATACACCATCCTTTCTTAACATAACCTGCTTATCAACTTTATAAATCTCATTAGTCCTCTAATCGTGTGGTCATTATCACCAAAACCCACAATTAGGGCTTGATTGCACTTACAATCTCCCCCTTTTTGGTGATTGATGACAACACAATTAGAGCTTACAAGAGAAGGGTATAAAACTGAGATTTTGAAGCTTAGGTGTGAAACCTCCCCCTAAATGTGTGAATGAGAGCTGAATTCTCAAATTGGCATAAAAGGCCAACATTCACATATTAAAGTGGAATATAGGTTCAGTTTCACATCTGATAGCTTTGTGGGGTGCAATTAAACTGTGTCAATAATATAACGTGATGCGAATGACAGTTTAAGCACATCAGAGGTGTTTGCTGTCTTTTGCTAGAGCGGCACTGCCGCTCTGGGCGCGGCACTGCCGGGGCCCGGCACTGCCGGCCCTGGAGCGGCACTGCCGCTCAGGCAACAGTCAGCAAACGCAGCGGACAAAATATAAAACCACAAAGCATATATCAAACTGATCTAAACAAGATAGCACAAACTAAATAAAGCAGGTAAATGATACATGTCCACATCCAAGCATACGAAGTAGTACGATAGAGTATTTTACAAAAATAGAGTTTTTAAACGGTCCAACTCTCTCATCTCACAACTACAACTAAAGATGGGGACATGAAAAGCTGAAAAAGTGAAAAAGTGTTGTACCCCCTTCTCTCCATCTATTTCTCCCCCTTTGGCAACAAGTCACCAAAAAGAGCAAAGAGAGAAGAGAAGAGTTTCCAAGCACTCAATCATCATCCGATGCAACCTTGTCCCACTCAACCTCATCTTCTTCCTCTTCTTCCTCCTCCTCATCATCGTCGTCGTCGTCGTCATCGGACTCTACCACGGCCTTGCCCTGACGGTGGGTGGTACTGGTGTAGCGGGTCGAGGCGGAGGCACGTGAAGACCGACGAGGTGGCACTGGCACTATCTCCTCCTGCTCCTCCTCCTCGTCATCATCATCTAGGTCGTCGGACTCAAGACTGGAGAGGTCAAAGCGAGGTGGAGAGCGGGGTGGAGGTAACGGCGAACGTCCCGCCCGCTCTCGCTCTGCGCGCTGCTCAACAAGCGCCTGATGTGCCGTCTCGGCTGCGTAGGTGCAGGTAGAAAAGATGGCCTTGATCCATCGTGCTAGCTTGCTCTTCTTCTTCCTCTGATAGGAAGGGCGAGAGCTCCCAGGCCTGTCACTAGCTGCTGCCCCTGCTGAACCTCCTGCTGCCGCCTTCTTCTTCTCAGCCCTGTACGGCTCATGCAACCCATCCTTAACAAAAGAGTGTCCGGAGACCATCTCAATCATAAACATGATATAAGGTGCATATAGAACCGCCTTCCTAGCATCCTCTGCTGCAACCTGAAGCTCGGTCCAAATAAAGCTGGATATAGAAAAAGGTCTAGCCTGAGGGGCCATCCTAGCCAACATATTCCTGCCATATCCATACAAGTTAGAATGTGACCCTCCCTTCGGGTTGAGCGTCTGCCTGAATAGGTTGTTGAGCATGTAGTAGAAAGGTTTCAGCCCCTTCACCAACCCATCAGCCTTGCTAGGATCATCATATAAGTGGGCAATCTCCCTGTCTGTCAACGTCCTCTCATCATGCAGGTTATCCAACTGCCTGTCATCGCTGCCCAAGCCAAGGATCCTACTAAAGGTCTCATAGGTGACCTTGTAGTGGCGACCCTCGGTCATCCAGTGCATCTCCTCCAGCACATTATCAACATATAGAGTGGCATGAAACTGAGAAATAATCTCCACATTCCAGTTGTACTGGAAACCCATCAAATCATACATATTTCTTCTCTTGCATGCAGCTATCACCCTGTTGATCTCACTGTCAGTCTTGGCCTCAAGATGCTCCCAATCTACATATCTCATACTTAGAATTTTGGACTTTTTGGCATTGAACAGGACTGAACGGTAGAAATCTGAATGAAATTCATTCCAGAACCTGTAGTCAATTCCCATGTCCTTTGGAGCATTGTAGGGATTTTGCTGACGCTGTGCCTTCACTGACGAGAACTGCTGGTGGTAGGACACCACCTGTCTGGGCCTGGTGTCCTGTGGTGCCCTCTCCAAAACATCCTCCTCATAGGGCTGGATGTGGTCTCTGCTGACCTCTGCTAGGTGCTCTGGAGTGGCAGGGTAAAGATCTTCCCTGATCTGACGACCCTGCATCTGGAGACGGATCTCGTCTCGTATCTGCTGCCTAGCTGAACTGCCTCCTTGGGAGCGAGCACCACCACGAATGGCTGGCTGCTTGCTCCTCCCCCTGAGCGGGTCCAACCTCCTCTTGGTCCTCCTCTCTTCATCGCTTCCTCCCGACATCTAAAACATGAACACTGTGTGTTAGAAGACCGTATAAGGACTGGTAAATCATAGAGAGGTAATAGAAATTGATGGAACAGGTGTTGGCTGGATCAGAACTCTGCACAGAGTCCGGCACTGCCGCTCTGGGAGCGGCACTGCCGGGGCCCGGCACTGCCGCGCTGGGCGCGGCACTGCCGCGCAGGCAGACCGGATCTGAGCCAAACAACACCACATCCACCACCTCTACTACTCCCCTATCATCTACAAACCCTTCTACAACCTCTAAGAACAATATCCATGGCGCATTTTACAAATCGGGAAAAACTTAGGGTTAGGGATTTGAATCTTCACCTTGGGGAAAGAAGAAGAGGGATGGAGTCCCTTGGTGAAGAGGAAAGCGAGCAGCACGGAGAGAGACCCGAGCGGCACTACCGCTGGCCGGAAGCTCCGGGAAGTCGTCGGCCGGTGGAAGGTCTCGGTCACCTCCAGTCGCCCGTGAGAGAGAGTGAGAGATAGGAGAGAGAGTTACGGTGGTGAAAGTGAATGGATGAGGGAGAGAGAGGGGAAGTCACGGGTAGAATAGGAAAGAAAACCTTTTCCCTGTGACTCCACTCGGTAACAGACTGATTCAGCCGAATCAGTAAGTCGCGGCACTACCGCGCCTGGCGCGGCACTGCCGGGGCCCGGCACTTCCGCGCCTGGCCCGGCACTGCCGGCCTGTTACCAACAGAGAGAGTTATTCTCTATTATACTACAGCTTATTCTTGGAGTGGACAGGTACCTCATGCATGATATGACCAGCAGCAAGTAATCAATACAGAACAATGGTCATACCAAGCAAGTTTCTTTCAAAGATTTTGAAACACAATATGAAAGTTTTGAAATTGTTTTACCTAGGTCAAACTAGTTGAACAATCAAGCATGCTAGGTTTCAAACTAAGTTACGAGAGTCAAGTATATTTAGTTCACTCCTTAAAGCACAAAACCTTGACTCATCTAGAGGCTTAGTGAAGATATCGGCTAGTTGTTTGTCGGTGCTCACATGTTTGATGGCGATATCTCCTTTGATTTCATGATCTCTCAAGAAGTGATGCCGGATGTCTATGTGTTTGGTTCTTGAATGACACACTGGGTTGTTTGCTAGCTTTATGGCGCTCTCATTGTCACACAAGAGTGGGATATGAGTAAATTGACATCCGAAATCACGAAGGGTTTGCCTCATCCAAAGTAGTTGCGCACAACATGCACCTGCTGCAACATACTCGGCCTCGGCTGTGGATAGGGCTACACAATTTTGCTTTTTAGAACTCCAAGACACTAAGGAGCGTCCAAGGAATTGACATGTCCCCGAAGTGCTTTTTCGATCTACCTTGCAACCGGCGTAATCGGAATCCGAATAGCCAAGTAGATCAAACTTGGAGCCCCTAGGATACCACAAGCCAAGGTTTGGAGTGTGAACTAGATATCTCAAGATTCTCTTAACGGCCACTAAGTGACACTCTTTCGGGTTAGCTTGAAATCTAGCACACATGCACACGCTAAGCATAATATCGGGCCTAGATGCGCATAAGTAAAGGAGGGAGCCAATCATGGAACGATATACCTTGATGTCCACAGCTTTTCCTTCCTTATCAAGATCAAGATGTCCATTAGTTGGCATGGGCGTTTTGATAGGCTTAGCGTTCACCATGTCAAACTTCTTTAACATATCATGGGTGTACTTGGTTTGGCAAAGAAAAGTCCCTTCCTTCAATTGCTTGATTTGAAACCCAAGGAAGAACTTGAGCTCACCCATCATAGACATCTCAAATCTTTTAGTCATGATCCTACTAAACTCATCACAAAAGGATTTGTTAGTACTACCAAATATTATGTCATCGACATATATTTGGCACACAAAGATATCTCCATTGACTTTATGAGTGAAGAGAGTAGGATCGGCTTTGCCTATTTCAAAGCCTTGTTTGAGCAAGAATTCCTTAAGGCATTCATACCATGCTCTAGGTGCTTGCTTAAGCCCATAGAGCGCCTTTCGGAGTTTGAAGACGTGGTTGGGAAACATGGGATCTTCAAAGCCCGGTGGTTGCTCGACATATACCAACTCTTGTATAGGGCCATTGAGGAATGCACTCTTCACATCCATTTGATATAGCTTGAATTCATGATGGGCTGCATAGGCTAGAAGAATCCGAATGGCTTCAAGTCTTGCAACCGGTGCATATGTTTCTTCAAAGTCCAGGCCCTCTACTTGTGTGAACCCTTGAGCTACCAATCTTGCCTTGTTCCTTGTCACCACACCTTCTTCATCTTGCTTGTTGCGAAAGACCCATTTGGTTCCAATGACATTGGTATTTGGTCTTTCCACGAGTGACCATACTTGATTGCGCTCGAAGTTGTTGAGCTCTTCTTGCATGGCCATCACCCAATCCGGATCATCCAGGGCTTCTTCTACCTTGAGAGGTTCCAAAGAGGAGACAAACGAGTAATATTGACAGAAATTTGCCAAATGAGAGCGTGTCGTTACCCCCTTTCGTAGACTCCCAAGAATATTGTCAACGGGGTGATCTCGTTGAATAGTTTGCTTGAGTCTTGGATGATCGATGGGTTCTGGTTCATCTTCGGCTTCTTCTTCTTCATCTTGCTCGAAGATGGGTTGTAGGTTCACTCCATGAAGTGGAGTTGCTGCAGCTGCTCTGGGTGTGCCCGGCACTGCTTGGCTCCGCGCGGCACTGCCGGGGTCCGGCACTGCCGGGGTCTGGCCCGGCACTGCCGGGGACTGTATCTGATCAGTCCCAGCAGAAGCTTCAGCTTGAGGACCTTCCTGATCTGTAGCCTGCTGTTCCTGTGGTCTTATATCACCAATAGCTAGCTGCTTGATTGCTTCACAAGGAGGTTCCTCATTACCTACAACAACTTCATCAACTTGCTCTACTTGAGAGCCATTAGTTTCATCAAACGTCACGTCTATCGCTATTTCAACCTTGCCGGAGGCCTTGTTGAAAACACGATAGGCATGCTCGTTTGATCCATAACCGAGAAGAAAACCATCATCTACTTTAGATGCAAACTTAGAGGCTTTGGGTTTCTTGTTCAAGATGAAACATTTGCACCCAAATACTCTAAAGTAAGACACCTTTGGCTTGTTACCGGTGAGCAGCTCATAGGATGTCTTCTTTCTTCTCTTGTGGAGGTAGAGGCGGTTGATTGCATGGCAAGCGGTGTTGACGGCTTCGGCCCAAAAGATGTCCGGCGTCTTGTACTCATCTAGCATTGTCCTTGCCATGTCAATGAGCGTTCTATTCTTCCTCTCCACCACACCATTTTGTTGAGGGGTATAGGGCACTGAGAACTCATGCTTGATGCCCTCTTCATCAAGTAACTCTTCCACTTGGGTGTTTCGGAATTCGGTTCCGTTGTCACTACGAACCTTCTTGATATTGAAACCGAATTCCCTTTGAGCTCTTCGTACAAACATCTTCACCTTCTCTTGCACTACACTTTTATCATGCAAAAAGAATACCCAAGTGAAACGAGAATAGTCATCAACAATAACAAGACCATGTTTGTTACCGCCGATGCTAAGGTAGGCAACCGGTCCAAAGAGATCCATGTGAATCAACTCCAATGGATGAGTAGTCGTGTCGTAGCTCTTTGGTGGGTGAGGTACGCCTACTTGCTTTCCGGCTTGGCAAGCTCCACATACTCTGTCTTTCTCAAAATGAACATTGGTTAGTCCTAGGATGTGGTTGTCGTTTTGAAGTTTGGCCAAGTTCCTCATCCCAACATGAGCTAGTCGGCGGTGCCATAACCAACCCATGCTAGATTTTGCCACTAAACAAGTCTCAAGTTTAGCTTCACTTTTGTTGAAGTCAACTAAGTAAAGCTTCCCTTTCAAACGACCCGTAAAGACAATAGAGGAATCCTCTCTTCTAAAGACTTCCACACCCTCATTCGTAAAGAGACAATTGAAACCCATCCCACACAATTGTGAAACGGACAACAAATTGTAACTTAACGAATCAACATGTAAGACATTGGTAATTGAATGTTCAAGTGTGATAGCAACTTTACCAAGACCTAGCACATCCCCCTTGGAGTTATCACCAAATATGATATTCTCACTTGCATTTGTAGTTGGGGAATATGATGAGAACATACTCCTTTCTCCGGTCATATGATTTGTACATCCGCTATCAAGCACCCAACTTGATCCACCGGAGGAGTATGCCTGCAAAACAAGTTTAGTTCCTTGGTTTAGGTCCCCAATTGACATTGGGGCCTTGCATGTTAGTCACAAGTATCTTAGGAACCCAAATAAACTTGTCGGCTGCCCTCTTGTCTTTACCAACATACTTTGCAACAACTTTACCACTGTTGTTGTGTCCTAAGAAGTAACAAGAGGACATGCTCATTCTTGGAGCTTCTATCTTGGGTTGATGCATGAACTTGTTCTTGGTTACCCAAATAGACTCCTTTGGTTTCTGAGACCCTTGCTTCTGATTTGGCATCTGCTTGGGCTGTGTGTGAGAGTGAGCAGAAGGGGAACTGGTAGCCTTCCCTTTCTTGGGGCGCGGCACTGCCGGCCTGGGGGCGGCACTGCCGGGGCCCGGCACTGCCGCCTTCTGGCGCGGCACTGCCGCGGTCTGTGCAGGCTGAACTGTACCAATGTAACCCTTCTTCTCAAACCTCACACATTCATAGCCATTCACCTTCTTCCTTCCATTGGTTTTGCCTCCCTTTACATGCCCCAACCCATCCTTTATGAAAGGACGTCTTCCGTTCTTGAACTTGGGCATGTTCTTGCTTTGGGTCTTCTCACTAGCACTTATAGTAGCCTTGACACAACCACTTGCAATAACACTTGTCAATCTTGCTATTTCTTTTCTCATGACCTCCATGTTTGCAAGGTTAGTGGAATAGACATTCAAATCAAGATTATAGCATTTTCCACAACCTTCACTAGTGGAGGGAATAGGAGTGACATTTGCCTTAGGGAGAGTTGAGTTGCTTTCCCAAAGAAGGTTATATTGCAGCTCAAGTTCCTTGTGCTTTACATCCAAGTCACAATACTTTTTCTTGAGTCCAACATGAGCCTTCTTTAGAGAAGCATGTTCATCTTGCTCTTTGGCCAAGGCCTCATGCAAGACATCCAACTCACTTCTCTCTAATGCAAGAGCTTCCTTGCAAGCAATATAGAGATCCTCTTGTTTGATAAGAGCATCCTCACTTATTGCTAGCTCGGCTTGTACACCCTCTAGTTCCTCCATTAGCTTAGTGATAAAGAGTTTGGTTTTCTTATCTAAGTTCTTTGTTATCATGTTTATCTCTTCATCACTAGAGCTATCATCACTAGAAGAGTCACTAAGTTCACTACTAGAGATGTCACTAAGTGGAAGAGAAGGTTTGGAAGTACGAGTCTTTTTCACCTTCTCTTTCTTGGCCATGAGGCAAGTGTGGGAGTTGTCATCATCATCGGACAAGTTGTTGAATAACCTTGGTGGAGGAGATGGCTTTTGGAATGCAATGGTTGCCATCTTCTCATCTTCTTCACTTGAGGTTTGTACCGTTGAGTCCCATTCATGTCCAATGTGAGCTTCCCCCATGTACCTCTTGTTGTGCTTCTTGTAAGTGGCTTTGTCATCTTTCTTGCCCTTGTTGTCTTTCTTCTCATTTGGGCAATGAGCAATGAAGTGCTCGGTGCTACCACAATTGTAGCAAGTCCTCTTCTTCTTGTTGGGAAACTTCCTCTTCACAAACTTGTATCCTTCTTTCTTGAGCCCCTTGCGGTATCTTCTCATGAATAGGGCTATATCATTAATCTTCTCAAATTCTTCACTATCACTCTCACTTTTGCAAGAGGATGATGTGCTGTCCTCAACCTCTATTTTCTTCTTTTGTTGCTTGGGCTTGCTTGTAGAGGCTTGTTTGCTTGAATTTGGCTTGCTTGATGTTGCTTGCTTTGTTGGCTTGCTTGCCTTGAGTGCTACTTCCTTGATCTTCATCCCATCTAGCCTTGCTTGCAACTCTCCAAGCTTCCTTCTTTCATTAGCTTCCTCTCTTTGCATATCAAAAGTGATAATCCTCCCAAGCACATCACTAGGTGTGAACTTTTCAAATTTCTTCTTGTCTCTAATCAATGTCACCACGGTCTCATTTCTTGGTGAGTAAGCTTCCAACATAATCTTCACTACCTTGTGATCATTGATTTCGTTTCCACCTAGCCCTCTAATCTTGCCAACAATGACCATCAACCTATCAAACATCTCTTGAGGGCCTTCACCATCACAAATCACAAACCGGTTGAGCTTGGCCATCAACAAATCAATCTTGGATTGCCTCACTTTATCAACCCCTTCATGAGCAATATGCAATGTGTCCCAAATCTCTTTTGCAACTTCAACTCCCATGACCTTGTTGTACTCATCACCATCCAAGGCACTAAGTAGCACACTAGTTGCTTGGGCATTGAGATGAATGTTGCGGAACTCATCTTGAGTGGGGTTCTTTGGATCAACCGGTGCTTCAAGTCCATTGTGCACTATCTCCCAAATTCCTGGATGGAGACCAATAAGATAGGTCTTCATAATGTGCTTCCACTTGGCAAAGTTGGTCCCGTCGAAACGAGGCAACTTGCCCGCGGGTACATTAATGAGAGGCCTAGAATCATGGTTAGACATAGAAGAATAAGTATAGGATACGGCTTTGTATGTCTCCTTGGTCTCCTCCTTCTTCTTCTTGTCACCCTTGAGATGATAGGAGATGTCATCATCACCATCTTCGGTGCTACTTGAGTCTTCACTCAAGTGCACACTCTTCTTAGCTTTGAGCTCTTCCTTCTTCTTCTTTTCTTCTCTTCTCTTGGCTCTTTCTTCTCTTCTAATCTTTCTTTCTTCTCTTCTTTGAGCCTTGTCTTCCTTTGCTTTGAGAGCTGCTGCATCTTCTTTTGCTTTGGCTCTAGCTTCTCTTCTCAACCTTCTTTCTTCCTTTCGTCTTGCGAGCTCTCCGGCCGACACAACCAATTGTGGAAGTGTCCTTCCGCTAGCTGTGGAGATACTCTCGCTGCTGCTAGTGGTGTGCACATCCGGATCTTCAAAGGGTTTGGGTTGCACAACACTAGCATCACCCGCTCCGTCAGTGGCCATACTCTCGCACGGTTAAGTGCTGCTGAGAGACCAGGCTCTGATACCACTTGTAAGGACCTGTGTGGCCTAGAGGGGGGGGGGTGAATAGGCCTGTCAAAAATCACAGCTTAAAACCAAATTAGATATGCCCGGCACTACCGCCCTGCGCCCGGCACTGCCGCTCCCCGGCACTGCCGGCCTCAGCGCGGTACTGCCGCGCAGACGAAGACCAGAAGCTGCAATTCGAAATCTACCCACAATCTGCAGATTCTATATGAATAGGAATGTAACAATAGGCTATATGAACCAGCAGAAACAACTACTCCAAGCCAAATATGAAAGATAGAGTAGATCGAGCCAAACCCTAGAATATATCACAAGCTCATGAACATAGAGAATGAAACTAAGCAAGCACGCGAGACAAGTGATTTATCCCGTGGTTCAGCTCGCCACCAAGGCTTGCCTACCTCCACGTTGTTGAGGTTGACCACTTAGGTCATGAGCTTTGCAACTCAACCTCGTTCTCAAGTCAAGGAACCAAATCCTTGAGATGAGGGGTAATCTTACTAGCTGCACAAGTGATTACAAACCTCCCTAGGCCGCCACACAAGTTGGCAAGGCTCTAGGGCGACGCCTAGCCGGCTAGGGTTCCAAGAACCCAAGAGTAATAGAAGCAAATCCACCGGCTATGGCTCAACTCAAGTGCTCTAGGCAGTAGATCTCAGCTAGGACTCCTCTTTGGTGAAGGTTTGAGCCTCTCAACCACTTGGAATCAATGGGAATGAAGATTTTGGTGGTTGGGAGCTTGGAGGGCCTTCAATGGAGAAAGGGAGCTTGTCTGGAGGTAGGTGGAGTGTTCTGGTCGTGGATAACCGTTGGGGGGCAGAGGGGGTGATGTAAATACCCCCTGCCATCCAACGGGCAAATCAAGTCGCGGCAGTGCCGGCCTTAGCCCGGTAGTGCCGCGGCCCGGCACTGCCGCGCCTAGAGCGGCACTGCCGCGCCCACCAAACAGACAGGAACAGATCTACAATGAGTGCAGCTGTCTTTGGTTGGAAATGTGGATGGTTTGGGTTGGTTTGAGCACATATCATTCAGCCATATCAATGAATTTGCATTCCCCCTTTATAGTACGGCATTCCTAAACTCAAGTAATCCAAAATAAAATATCTTTGAAGCGCTTTGAGTTCGGAACCGACGAAATGTAGTGTGAGGGGTCCACCAACGCATATACACCATCCTTTCTTAACATAACCTGCTTATCAACTTTATAAATCTCATTAGTCCTCTAATCGTGTGGTCATTATCACCAAAACCCACAATTAGGGCTTGATTGCACTTACAATAGTAAGGTGTTTGAGATTTGATAATCCCAAGATTAAGGACCTCATTAGTGCATAAGGAGTAGCAAGTGTGCATCCACCTTTCTCATTAGCCTTGTTTAGGTCAAGTGAGAGTTTGTGCTTGTTATTCTTGGTTATCGACATCATCTAGACAACTTCATGGTGTTTGGGAGCATGATGATCATCCGGTGGAGCTTGTGGATGACCCATCTCATGTTGTGACCAGTCGTGGGTGATTCACCGAGGTGAAGAGGCAAAGAATCAGCCCGGATTGAGCACTTGGTCCTTGTACAAACCAAGGAGAGCGATGCCCTCACATGGGTGCTCCAACGAGGACTAAGGGGTGTGCCTACACCTTGATACATTGGGAAAACATCGTCATGTTTCTTCCTCTCTATACTTTCTGCATTTACTTTGAGCAATTCAATTTTTTTGTTATATTCCTAGAATTGTCATGATAGAGTAGGATTGAAACCTAGGTTGCTAAACTTTTGAGTTTTAGAGGCACAAAACACACATTATGCAGTAGGGGTGAAATAGACTAAGCAATAGGGTTTAATTGTTGCGAGAAATTTTAGATTAGCCCAATTCAACTCCTCTCTTGGGCTTCTTGATCCTTTTAATTGGTATCAAAGCTGAGTGCACTTTTCTTTAGGATTAACCGCCTAGAGCAAGTTGTCCGGAGGTGATGAACCTCCTCCCACGTTTGAGGGAGACAACTTTCCATATTGGAAAATCCATATGGAGTCATACCTAGAGGCTATAGACATTAGAGTCTATCGTGTCGTCAGTCAAGGTTTCCCAAAACCTAAGGATCCCGAACAACTCAGTCCTCATGAGGAGGAACAAGAGAAGTGGAATGCAATGGCTAAAATACCCTCTTTAGAGGTCTTTGTAAGGATGTGTTTAACAGTGTAGGGAACCACAAGAATGCTCAAGCACTATGGTCGGACACTTACATGCTCCATGAGGGAACCAAGATTGAGCATGCATGAGGAACACTATCATATTATCATGCAAAAGCTTAATTCATTTGAGATGCGTCATCAGGAGAATGCTAATAAAATGTACACATGCTTGAATGTTCTTGTAGAGGAGCTCAATGGACTTGGACTCACACAAATGTCACCATCTGATGTTGTGAGGAAGATCTTGTGTGTCCTACCTGTTGAGAAGTATGGCCATATTTCCACTGTTCTTCACCAAGGAGATCTTTCCACCGCTACACAACTCAAATATTGGGGAAGATCAGTGCCCATGTGATGTACATTCACATCAATCCTCAAGGTGGCTCATCTTTCAACAAGAAAGACTTAGCAGTCAAGGCTGGTCAAGAGAAGAAGGGCAAAGCTAAAGTTCATGAAGTTGATCTTGATACCTCAAGTGGTGATGAGCATGATGATGTGAACATTTCTCTCATGATGAAGCAGACCACAAAGATGCTCAAAATCCTATACAAGAATGGTGTCAAGTTTGACTCCAAGAAGAAGATGAAGTTCTTCGAAATGGATTGCTACAATTGTGGTGATATTGGTCATCTAGCTCATCAATGCCCTAAGTCCAAGAGAGAGAAGTACAAGAACAAGTACAAGGGCAAGAAAGATGACACAAGTAGTGAAGATGAGAAGAAGAAGAAGAAGAAGAAGAAGAAGAAGAAAGAAAAGCCATACAAGAAGAAGCAACATCAAAGAAGAAGAATGACAAGGCTTATATTGTTGGTGATTGGCTCATGGACATTAAATCTTCAAATGACTCATCCGGAGAAGATAGTGATGATGAGGAAAAGAAGGACAATAACAACGAGTGGTCGATGAGGTCTAACAACAATGAGAACGTGTCGACGAGAGCGGCATCGAGTGGTCGGCGAGGGCCAACGATGATGACGTGTGGTCGGTGAGGGCTGACGACAATGATGAGTCGAGATCGGCGAGGGCTGACGACGGTGATGAGTCGATGAGGGCAACGTCGAGTGGTCGGCGAGGGCCGATGACGACGACAAGATCGGCGAGACCTCGGCGAAGCCTGACAAAGATGTTGAGTCGATGAGATCGACGTCGAGTGATCAACAAAGGGCCGACGACGACGATGAGTCAAGGTCAGCGAGGAGTCGACGAGGATCATGATGATGAGGAGTTAACGAGATCTCGGTGAAGCCAAACAAAGATGATGAGTTGACGAGATCGGCGTTGAGTGGTTGGCAAGTGCTTGGAGACAGTCGCGATGATGATGAGTCGACGAGATCTCAGCGAGGGCCGACGATGATGACTTGAGGTCGGCGAGGGCTGAAGATGGCAAGTTGTTGACGAGGGCCATCTGATTCACCATGGATCAGCACGCATAGCTCCTACCTGCTGCGCCGCTGTCGATGAAATATGGTTGATAGCCCACCTAGGGGTATGTCCACGACGGTGGTTTAATCAGTGGAGGTGCACGTGAAAGGAACCAGATGGTAATACAAGTACCGAGACACAAGATTTATACAGGTTCATGCCGTTAGTATGATGTAATACCTTGCATCCTGTGTTCCGATGAATTGTATTCTTGTATGTTGTGTCATTTAGAGGACCTCTGCCCCTCCTTATATACTCTGGTGGGGTAGGGTTACGGGATAAGTATCCGAGTTGGTACTATATCTAGATTACAATTACATATTCTATCATCTTGTGGTCGGACGACTTCCAGTGGTGCGGCCCATGTACCATAGTGTGATACCCGAGGGTATATCCCCCCACAAACACCATCATGAAGATGGACAAGAGTGGAATTGGATTCTTAGAGAAGAAAGCTAAACAACATCAACAACAACACAAGCCAAAGCCCAAGCCAAGGAGATGCTTTTAGTCCATACAAGAAGGTTAGTTTGCTCATGAGTGTGAAACTCCACCCACACCCTTGCCCAAGCATGCTAGACCCTTTGCTTTCAATGCTCACTACATGCTTAGAAAAGATACAAGTGGAAAGATTAAGGTCATGTTCTCAGGTCCACCTAACAAGAATAGGCCTAAGAAAATTTAGGTTGCTAAGTCACTAGTTGAGAAAGTCAAGGGCCCTCAACAAGTTTGGGTCCCTAAACAACAAGCTTGATCTCTGGTGTAGGTGAACTATAAGTCCGGTGGAAATCATTGGGCTATTGATAGTGGTTGCACATAACATATGACCGCTGATCCTCGTCTGTTCACCTCACTTGATGAAGATGTAGATTATCAAGACAGAATTACATTTGGTGACAATTCAAATAGAAAAGTTCAAGGGTTGGGTCAAGTTGCAATATAAAATGATCACTCAATTTCAAATGTGCTTGTTGTTGCTTCATTGAGTTTCAACTTGCCATATTGTGTGATCTTGGCTTTCAATGCTTATTCACCGAGAATGAAGTGGTAGTGTCAAAGAAGAATTATGCTGAAGTGATATTCCAACACTTTAGATACAACAATCTCTATCTAGTGGTTTTCACATTCGAAGATGCAAACTTGAAGACATGCTTATTCACCAAGACATCATTTTGGTTGGCTATGGCATAGGAGGTTTGCACATGTGGGAATGAACATGCTCAAGAAGCTATTGAAGAAAGAGTTGGTTAGAGGCTTGAAGGATATCAAGTTCAAGAAAGACAAACCTTGTAGTGCATGTCAAGCCGACAAGCAAGATGTTAACACTCATCCAACCAAAATGTTTACTATGGCACCACATTGTGAAATCATAGAATAATTAGGCTTAATAAATTTGTCTCACAAATTAGTATCTATCTATGAAATTATTATGTAATTAGTCTATTTAATACTCCAAATTGTGTCCAAATATTCGATGTGGCATGAAGTAAAGTTTAGTCAAGGAATCAAACACCCCTTCAAGTCAGCGTGATGCAACGGTCACAATCAAGGAGAATGGAAATTAGTGCTTACAGTTGTTATCTACTCCACTCCCTCTTTTCTTTTTATTTAAGAACAATGGATATTAAAGGGGAGGATGGAAGTACACCCAGTTAGGGATGCAAGATAACTAATGAACTCATAAATATGTAGATTCAATAACTTTTACAAGTCATGTGGGCAATCCATAATTAAACTTATTCTTAGGTCCACAAATAAATCTTTGTTGGGTGAAGCAACTTTTGTTAGGAGCCCTATAGCTGCTTTGTGACCCTCGTCGTACCCACCGTTGGAGGACCTCGCACCTAGAGGGGGATATATTGTCTTTTGGTCAGATAACCCTCGCTCGAGGATGTGCTCTTTTGTTTTTTAGATGGCAAAGCGGCCCGATGGAACGATGCTATCCCACCTTCGCTGATGGCATAGACCACGATGGACCTTCACGGCAAAATGGTCCACGAGCATTTGGGCCGGTCTAGACGACTTCGGTGGTAGGAAAGGATCGGAGGACCAGCCCCAGTTGGCTAGGGTTTGGCGGCAATCGACGCTTTTGTCCCTAGCATGGCCCATTGTCAGCTAGGAGAGGGTGTGTGCCCTAGTTTAATTGAACTGCTCCTTTGGGTGTGATCTATAAATACTCGAAGGAGCACTATGCTAAAGGAGAGAGAGAGACCAATTTTAATGGACTATTTATTCCACATTGATTCTCGGCCCAAGGGTCTGATCCATTTCTGCTAGTCTCCCGACCGAGCTTGTACGGTCCCTATGGAAAACCCTCACCCTCCTCTCTCCTGGCACCTGGCGAGGGTATGTAGGAGGACAGGCTCACACCCCACAATCTTACTCCTATAGGTCCAACAACTAGAGTTGCTATAGACATATGAAGATGATACATGGTACATCACTACTACAAAACAGAACTTTGGTCAATCTGCCAAATGAGCTTTAGTCTCGACCAAATGTGTACGTCGATTTTACTTTTGACTATCCAAAGCACTGAGATTATAAGACATTTTGACTTTTCTAAATATATTATTTTTTACATATATCTAGACATAGCGTATATCTATGTATATAGCAAAAACTACATATCTAAAAAAAGCCAAAGCATTTTATACGAAACGGACTGAGTATTACATAATCAGTGGGGTTTTTATAGGACAAACTTTCTAACTAGCTAGCAGGAGATTATGTTTAGGCATAATAATATGGCGATAATGTACTAGTCGGAGGGTCGGACATAATATCACAATTATCAGATTATTTTTACCGAGGTAAAAAAAAGCCACAGGACATCAATGCTTAATGTATAATGGTTCGACGGAGATAAAAAAAAAAGCCGCAGCACATCTATGCTGATTCTATACTAGTGCAATAGTTGCCGTGTAAGGTGTTTTTTTTTCTCAAATATTGAAGTGTTTTTGATATGCAGATTGAAGAAATGGGTGGTGCTCAATTAAAAGAAGCAATAGTGGCTGCTCTTGTCCAGCCCGATGTGACCAGATGCCGACTCATCAAGTATCAAAGCCACGAGTTATATTGGGAGGATTGATTGATGACGCACTAACCTGTAAATAACCGGCGGCGTGTGATCATTTTCCTTGTGTTTTCATAATGAACTAGGTAGTATTGTATGTGTTCCATAATGATCTAGGTTTGGCTTAGACCTAATAAATCAGCCAGAAATAAACAACCATAGTTTCACCCAACAAACAGTATTTTTCTTTCACAACAAAACAGCATCATCCGCAACCGTAATAAGTCCTGTGGAACAGAACCTAAGTTTTCTTCATAACCAAAATGATTGATATTCTACGCTTCTTACATTTATAATATTTGTCTGCATCAAACTATGAACACATACGAAGGAAAATACTAGTTTAGATTTTTTTTTGATGGAACAGGAGGGGAGCCCCTACTGGAATTTATTAATTAAGATAGAAAACGTATAAACTCAGAAATGTCAAGATACATAGAAAGAAACAAAAAAGACAACAGCTAAGAGACAAAAACTTCTAGCCATTGATCTATTTGAGGGTGAAAACGTGATTATTTTGCCCTTAGAATAACTAGAGCAAATTCAGTCTTAAAAACTCAACGACATCTTTGAATCGAATAGGCTAAACTCCTGAAGATATATTATGTCATTTCTCATAGGCTAAATAGACCAACACATTGTAATCATGATTTCCATGAAGAATGGTACAGCATGAAGCTGAGACCGAATGGCTTCCAAAATAACTGAAATATCATCAGAGTTAGGAAGGTAAACATTCAACCTATACCAACAGGCACAGGCCACGGCAAAAGGACACTGAAAGAGCATATGCAACACATCTTCCTCAACGTTGAGAGACACAATTATAATCGTGATAAAAAAAAGAGACACAATTATAATCATCAATTTGCATGCCTTTGCGCTTTAGTAAAGCTCATGTGTTCAATCTGTCTTTTAGCAATAAGGAGAAGACGATTTTTCTTTTATTTTGGCAGGCAGATAACCATAGCCATTTATTTGAGCGATGCACTTGTTGATGGTTAATTAACTGCTGATAAGCCCTGAATTGAAGAATAAGAGGGAGAGCCCCATATATAAGACCAAACATCATTAGAGTGAGATAGCTGGAGATTACTGAGAGTATTGCTAAAAAGCTGAAACTGCCCAAAGGCCTCATTGGATAATGGCAAATAAAAGAGGTTCTGAAACGGGATGGTTGAATTGCAACACTAAAGAAAACATGTTAATTCTTATAGCAAATGAAAAGAGTTCAGAGTAAAGTTGATGATGCACAACTCCATTCTAAACATCAAACCATAGAAACTAGAAAGCATGATGAACCAATGTGCAAAGTAACTGAAGCTAAACTTTTTTAGGAATCAAGCAACTTTAAGATATCCTTCCACCAAAAGAAACTTATCAAGATTCTGCACGCCGGGGGGGGGGGGGAGTAACTCCTCCGTGAACCTTGCGTCTCGATGGAGCCACAGCAGCGGCAACCAGCATCAACCGTGCGGTCCGCGCGGTCGCGGTGGGTGACATCACAACGCATCGGATCGCGGTGGACCGTTTGGTTGCGGTGGCATGAACTGCTCCATCTATGGTCATCGTCATCGGCCCAATTACCAACATGGCCTATTCTGTCAAGTTTGCGGGCTAGGAGGTCATGGCGCAGACCGCTGCTACAAGGGGTTTGATGAAAATTTTACAAGACCTTCTTCCTCTTCTCACAAATCAGCTTCTTCGGCCACAACCTCGTATGGAGTAGACACCAACTGATACATGGACTTCGGCGCGACGAATCACATCACCGGAGAACTTGAGAAGCTCACTGTTCGTGACAAGTACACAGGAGTAGATCAAGTGCATGCAACAAATGGATCAGGTATGGAGATAGATTATATGGGTCATAGTACGTTACGTTCCCGCAATAATCCTCTTCATTTAAATAATATACTTCATGTCCCTAAAGCTAGTAAAAGCTTAGTTTATGTTCATCGCTTTACTCGTAACAATGATGCATATATATAGTTCCATCTTGATCATTTTTTCGTTAAGGAGCAGCGGACGCAGAAAATTCTCCACACCGGCAGATGTGAAGGTGGCCTTTACCCTCTCAAGTTGTCCTTCAATACGCATGGACTTGGCATCATCAAGCCCTCTAGTTGGGTATGGCACTATAGATTGGGCCATCCCTCTACCTCCACCCACTACTAGAGAATAGACCTTTGGACGATCTATCAATTGAGCTATAGTCTCGGCCAAAAATTGTGTCCAGGGCTAAAGACCTTTAGTTCCGGTGGATTCAAAAGGAAAACGTCCAGAACTATACCACGTGGGTTGTGTATAGCTCAGTTGGTAGGTGAGTTGTGTGCGAGATGAGTGATGCTGAGTTCGAATCTCACAGACACACATTTATTTTTTTCCGGTCAAAACCTTTAGCCCCGGTTGAGAAAAGCTTTAGTCCTGGATGGCCAGCCCCGTTTGGAAAACCCGGGCTAAAGCCCCTTTCCAACCGGGGCTATAGCCCCTTTCTGCAGTAGTGACCGTCCACCAAATACTCAGTCGCGACAATCTTTCATTTGTTAAAGATTCCAATAATTCTGTGTGTGACGCTTGTTAGCTAGGCAAACATCATCGGTTGCCTTATCCTAAGTCTAGTAGTGTGTCCTCTAAACCCATAGAACTTATTTTTTTCCAATGTATGGGGCCCCGCTCCAATTTCTGTTGGAAAAAATGCTTATTATGTAAGTTTCATTCATGATCACAGTAAATTTGTTTGGATTTACCTCATCCGTAAAAAAATCTAAAGTTTTTCAATGCTTCCAAGATTTCCAAAACCTTGTTGAACGACAGTTTAACTGCAAAATTCGATCTGTCCAAACTGATTGGGGGGGGGGGGGGGCGAATATCAAACATTGCACAATTTTTTCCAACGCATAGGAACAACCCATCTTGTATCTTGCCCACATGCCCACCTGCAAAATGGCTCAGTTGAACACAAACATCGTCATTCGTAGACATGGGACTTGCACTTCTTGCACACACATCCATTCCCTTAAAATTCTGGGATGAAGCTTTCCTTACTGCTGTGTTCCTCATCAATCGTTTACCTTCCAAAGTCATTAATCACCGATCTCCTTTTGAATGACTATATGGGAACGCACCCGATTACACATTCCTTCGTGTGGATGTGCGGTCTGGCCAAATCTTTGGCCTCTTAACGCCAAGAAACTTCAATTTCACTCAAAAAGGTGTGTTTTTCTTGGTTATAGCCACATGAATAAAAGGTTCAAATGTTTGGACCTTGCTGAAGGTCGGATTTACATTTCACGAGATGTGGTCATTGATGAAAGTATTTTCCCTTCTCCTCCCTTCGTTCCAATGCGAGCTCAACTTCGGGCAAAAATTGCCCTTTTACCACCACCTTTATTAAGCCCTAATGATAGTTTTGGGAACGCAATGTTACTTGATCAATATACTTCTCCACCTGTATCTACTAACATTGTGCCAAGTCGTGTGGATGAAACAGAGCAAACAAGAACACACTCAGTACAAAACAGTGGTCAAAACAAGCTTTTTGGGCATCATTTTATGTGGACAAAATAAAAACGCCGCACCGGGCACAGCACACGAAGGCGATCGTGCTACTCCTCGTACCTCGGATCATGCGCTGATTCAGATGCCGTCCGTGTCAGACCAAGCACCATCGAGCAGCGACAACACCTGGTCCGCACCAACCGGATCTTCTACGCCACTTCCGGATGATCGACCACCCGTGCAGGACGGATCCCAACCACAACACTATCTCGTACCACCGACCATGTCGTCAGACATCGACCCCACCCTGGCGCCCGAGTCGTAGCGTGCTCCCGCGCTAGCGACCGCACCGACAGGCACTGGTCCCTCCGCGCCACAAATCGACAAACGGGCGCCGACCATGGACATCCCACCCCCGCGTGGGGCAGATCCTAGGAGGCCCACCGAGATTTCCTCCTCCGGAGCTTCTACAACAGCAGATCCTACAGTCTCTCATGTCCAGCGACCAGTCACACGCGCCCAAAGAGGTATTATCAAACCGAATCCTATACCGACGGTACTGTTAGATGGTGTAATTTAGCTACAACATTGTCTGAAGAACCACACACACTTACTGCTGGTGCGGCCATGCATAGTGAAGATCAAGCTCTCCTCCACAACAAAACATGGCATTTAGTTCCCAAACCAAAAGGCAAAAATATCATTGGATGCAAATGGGTCTACAAGGTCAAACGAAAATTTGATATATGGTACTATTGATCGTTACAAGGCTAGACTTGTTGCCAAAGGGTTCAAACAATGGTATGGTATTGACTATAAGGATACATTCAGTCCTATTGTTAAAGCCGCCACCATTCGACTTATATTGTCCATTGCAGTCACCAAGGGATGGTCTCTACGACAGCTTGATGTACAAAATGCCTTTTTGCATGGTGTACTAGAAGAAGAAGTGTACATGTACCAGCCACCTGGCTATGTTGACAAGTCTCACCCATTCTATGTGTGCAAGTTGGACAAAGCTCTATATGGCTTGAAACAAGCTCCAAGGGCATGGTATGCTAGACTCTGCACCAAATTAGTGAAGCTTGGTTTTCTACCTTCCAAAGCTGATACTTCACTTTTCTACTACAACAAAAAGGGCTATATGATATTTGTTTTGGTATATGTTGATGATATCATTGTGGCAAGTTGCTCTCAGGAAGGTACAAATGCACTACTCAAAGATTTACAAAGTGATTTTGCACTCAAAGATCTAGGTGACCTTCACTATTTCTTGGGGATCGAAGTAAAAAAGACACGAGAAGGACTAGTGATGTCCCAACAAAAGTATGCCTCTGACATACTGATGTGTGCAGGCATGTTGTTTAACTGCAAACCAGTCGACACCCCCATGTAGCCACCTCTGACGAACTCAGTTTAACAGATGGAGATCCTCTCGATGCAGAAGATTCAACTAAGTATCGTAGTATGGTTGGAGCATTACAATATCTTACACTCACTCGCCCAGATATTTGTTTTGTCATCAACAAAGTGTGCCAATTCCTGCATGCCCCCACCACAGTTCACTAGAGTAGTGTCAAAAGGATACTACGCTACCTCCAAGGCACATTGACTATTGGCCTTCACATTCGAAAGTCTCCCTCCACGATGGTTAGTGCCTTTTCGGACACTGATTGAGCTGGGTGTGTTGATGATAGAAGGTCCACTGGTGGTTTTGCTATCTTTTTTTTTTGGCTCCAACCTTATATCCTGGAGTGACAGGAAGCAACCTACTGTATCTCGCTCTTCCACTGAAGCTGAGTATAAGGCGCTCGCTAATGCCACTGCTGAAATGATGTGGATACAAAAACTTCTGCAAGAACTAGGGATTTCTCATTCCTTAGTGGCCCGGACTGTGGCATGATAATTTAGGGGCCACATACCTATCTGCAAATCTCGTGTTTTATGCCCGCACTAAACACATTGAAATTGACTTCTACTTTGTCCGAGAACGTGTGGCTCAAAAGCTTTTGGATGTGCGGTTTATCTCTACAAATGATCAACTTGCTGATGGCTTCACAAAACCAATTACAGTAGCCAAGTTTGGATTATTTTGCTCCAATCTCAACCTTGTTCGCGACTGAGATTGTCAGGGGATGTTAGATGATAATATGTATTGCATGTATTGCCAAGTGTTAGTCTGATCCCCTAGGATAGGAATTTGTTAGAAGAGTTCGTGTGTTAGCATGTGGCGTATATGATGTGTGCATGTACTGACCAAGCATTTGGTCCTAGTCTGGTGTTAGCGTGTGTGGTGTGCATGTACCGACCAAGTAAATCCCTATCCAGTATATACACGCAACCGAGGGATGCCAGGAGAGGTAATCCTCGTTACTCTCTAATTCTTACTCAAGAAGTTTCCGCCAAGTTTGCGGGCTCGTCATGGCGTAGAGCCGTGTTGACCGTAGGACATGAGCCTAGGTAGCAATGGTCGTCTTTTAAAAACTATTTTAGCAAAAACAAAGTCTTGGCCTTCTTCTTTCACCACTACAAAAACGAACTTGCGCAGCGCTGTCCTTTTGTCCTCTGTGGCGGACTCTTTTTTTGCCCGCTGCGGTAAATCTCACGATTTACCGCAGCGGACACTTTTTATTTACCATGGCGGGCACTCTTGCCCGCTGCGGTTAATCGATTTACCGCAGCGGACATCTTAAGATGCCCGCTGTGGTAAATGCTCTATTTACCGCCGTGGACATCTTAAGGTGTCCGCTGCGGTAAATCGATTAACCGCAGCGGCCATCTTAAGATGTCCGCTGCGGTAAATGCCCTATTTACCGCAGCGGACATCTTAAGATGCCCACTGCGGTTAATCGATTTACCGCAGCGGACACCTTAAGATGTCCGCTGCAGTAAATCGATTAACCGCAGCGGGCATCCTTTAAAGCCCGCTACGGTTAAAACCGAGGCCCAAATGAGGCCCAATAGTCATCCTTCATATAAATATAAGGACCAGTTAGGGTTTTCTTCACTCATTCCCTACTCAGCCGCCGCTCTCGCTCCCTCACGGGCCCTTCTTCCTCCCCCGCCGCCCCACTTCCTCTCTCGGTAGGCACCGCACACAGCCTTCCTCCCTAGTCACACCCTCCTCACGAACGACAACGACATGACTCGTGACACCCATCTCGGAGTCGAGGGGGACGCCAAGGACAAGAACATCGCCGCCGACGCCTTGGCGGTGGCAGTGCCCGAAGACGGCGGCAATGACGGAGTTAGGGCCGGGTCCGGGTCCGGCGGCCGCCGCAAGCTGTCCCTGGTGCCGCTCATCTTCCTCATCTTCTTCGAGGTTGTGCGGAGGGGGGGGGGGGCTACGGCGTGGAGCCGGCGGCGTGCTCGCCGTATGTGCTGTTGCACTTCCTCATCTTCCCCTTCATCGTCTCCTTCAACGTCGCGCTCATGTTCCTCAACTGCATGGGGCTCACCGTCGTGGGATCGTCCGCGGTGGGGCTCAACTTCTCGATGGTCTGGATCCACCCCGTGGCGGCTGGATCCACCACATGGCGGCCAGATCCGGTGGTGGACCGACTGGATCCAGCGGTGGATCTACCGGATCCGGCGGCGGCGGCGATGCAGCTTTGGATGGGCTTGACGGGCCCGTGGATGGGCTCAGCGGGTCTGTCCAGGGCTTTTTTTTGTTTTTTTAAATGATTAACCACGATGGGCATCCTTACGTGCCCGCTGCGGTAAATCTGATTAACCGCAGCGGGCGCTTTATGTTGCCCGCTGCGGTTAATGCATTTACCGCAGCAGGCAAGGGCGCCCGCTGCGGTACTTGCCACGATTAACCGTGGCCTTAGCACCGCAACGGACGCCATTGTCCGCTGCGGTAAACCCAAATCGCCCGCTGCGGTTAAGCATTGTGGCGTAGTGCTTGATGCTTGTTCCAAATAAAACTTTTCAACGCAACCCTTTCGCTCTCTAAGATCAACGAAGATGATGAAGATCCTACCACGAGTATTGGAGAAGAGAAAGGTTCTACATCAACAAGAAGAATCATCACACTAAGAAGGCAGAAGATTTGAAGATTGTTTACCTCTACCCCTCATAATTAGGTTTTGACCCTGAGCGCTTTCACGCTAGAACGATTGCTAAGGTTAGGAGTTGATGTGATTAGACTAGGTTGTTTGATTTGTTATTATGCACTTGTTTGATTTGCTTCTTCGTAATGACTATAGTTTTCCCGAATCTAGGGACGAGATTCATCTTAAGGGGTAGGTTTGTAACATCCCGGTTTTTAATTATTTAAATTTGTTAGAATTTTATTAGAAAAATGGCCAAATTTCAGATGAAAAAAGTTTTTATTAATTATTTGTTGCATTCATTCCATTGCATAATTTTATTGATTAAAATTTTTTATTAAATTCGAGTTAGATTCGAATTGGTTTTAGCTCTATTTGTAAAATAAAAAAAGTTTACTTAGAAAAGCTTTATTTTAAAAACTCAAAAGTATTCTAAACATATTATCAAAACTTAGTTTATTTTTTTTAAAAAAAAATTAAAATTTAGTCTCAAAAATATATTTTTAAAATACACTTTGAACTTAGTTTCAAAAACAAGTCTGAAAAACAACTTTATTTTGTGTTTGGACCAAGAATCCCTTTCGCCTAGCCCAAATTTCTTTCCCTTTTTTTCAGCTTTTTGACATATCCATTTTCCAATCCCGGACCAAATACCGACTGAAGCCGACTCCTCGTCGCATCTGCTCCTGGGCCACCGGCCTGTCTTCACACGTATGCTCTCACTCGTGCTCTCCCTTCCTCACTTTCGCTGCCAGCATGGCCCACCTGTCGGTGCCATCTCCTTTCTTATCATCCCCTTCCTCTAGTCGCATCCATCCCTCCGATCCCCTTCACCGCTATGGTCGGGTGACCACGCAACCAGTGTTAGGCCTGAACCTCGGCGATGTACACCGTGTTGGAACCGAACGCCGAGGATCAGCGCCGGCGACGTCGCGACACCGGCAGGTGGTGACCGCGGCGACCGAACTCCTAGAACGCACGCGAGCTCTGGAACGGCAATACAGAAGGAGTCTTATTTTCACACTGCAAAACGAGCAGAGCTTCAGATGCATTCAGTTTGATTGATAAAGGAGATCAACAACAGGCTGACGCCCGCCCACCCCGCCATGATGCGCAGCTGCACGGTGCCCCGTTTTTCTCGGTGGCCCGTGCGACATGCACGGCGTGCGCCCATGGCGGGGAAACTCCCTATGACGCGGTCAGGGCGCGGATCGTGCAGTCTCCGTCCCGTCCTGATTCTACGCTTACAAAATAGACATGTGTTTCCAAAAAATAAACAACTAATGCCTAACTAATGCAACTATGATGTGGATACAATTTTGGTACGATTACAGGCCAACACACCGGCGGTGAGAGGGCGAGAGCTCGATGAAGAGCGAACGAACACACAACTGAGAACTCAACGTGAACACTTGTATTTTGGTGACTGCAAGAACTGGGCAGCTTTTCTAGTTGCTCCATTACACTTCTTACTGACAAATTACAGCAGGGCGAGTGGGCGACTGATCATAATGATGCACGACGCGGGAGTTTAGCGTGTCCTCCGTGCCCACGCCACTGTGACGTTGTCCATAGTCCATGCAGTGGCGGAGGATAGTGGAGACCAAGGTGGGCCTTGGCCCCCCCTCCTTTTGCAAAATTCCTTTAGACAACAGTAATCAAATCAACCCAGCTTAATTAAGCAATTATCCATATAATTTCTTTGATCATACGTTTTTGGCCCCTCCTACATTTAGCCTGAAGCTCCGCCACTCGTCCATGAACCCAGGCTACACTACCGGAGACGCGCTCTTCGCCGAGAGCCCGGTTCTGTGCCGAGGGCTAAAACACGGGCTCTTGGCAAAGAGCCAACCCTCGGCACAATAAGAAACTCGGCAAAAATTCATATGCCGACGGTACGACTCTCGGCAAAAACCGGCTCTCGGTAAAGAGAACCTATGCCGAGAGCCGAGCCCTCGGCATAGAATACACCTCGGCAAACGGAACCCTCGCGAACGGCTCCCCCAGCGCCGTTACCTTTGCCGAGAGCCTTCTGTTAGGCCCTCGGCAAAGGCTTGATTTTTTTTTTGTAAACTCTATGCCGAGAGCCCTGGCCCTAGCTCTCGGCATAGGTGCTCTTTGTCGAGGGCTTTGGAAGCTCTCGACAAAGAATATATTTTTTTTTGATTTTTTGCTCCCAACTTTTTTAATGCTCTCGGCCTTTTATTGAAGCTCTCGGCAAACATTTTCTGAAAAAAAATATAAAGCCTTTGCCGAGAGCCAGGTTAGCCGGCACTCGGCAAACAAACCGTCAACAGGAACGCGCCGTTAACGGCCACTTTTCTTTGCTGAGAGTCGTAGGGACCCTCGGTAAAGGGTTTGCCGAGAGCCCAACAAACGGCCCTCGGCAAAGGCTCCTTGGCCAAGAGGATTTTTGCCAAGAGCTCTTTGCCGAGAGCAACCCTCGGAAAAGCCTTTGTCGAGCGTCAAAGGGTCTTTGCCGAGTGCAGGAGGCACTCGGCAAAGCAGCCGTTTCCAGTAGTGCTAGTGGCCAATGTAAGCGATAGAAAAGAGAATTTGGACAACTCGAATCGTATTGGTCAGAGGCTTACGCCTATATACATGTACATCACGGTGAGTAACTGCCTAGCTAGCTATAATCAAGGAGAGCCGTGGAACATGGTGATCATGGCTGCTAACACCCTCCGTCAGTGTGAGCGTCATTGCCGGCGACGCACAGACCGTTCCGGAACTCCTTGAAGCTCGCCGTCGGTAGTCCTTTTGTCATCACATCGGCGAACTGTTGCGTCATGGGTACATGTAGAACTTTGCATTGACCAACTGCGACTTTCTCCCGCACAAAATGGACATCAAGCTCTATGTGCTTCGTTCGTTTGTGATGCACCGGATTGGAGCTCATGTAGCAAGTGGAAACATTATCGCAGAACACGATTGTGGCCTTGTTCAGGGAATAGCCAAGCTCGCCGAGCAGCTGTCTGATCCAGGTGCATTCGGCCACAGCATTTGCAACACCGCGGTATTCGGCTTCGGCACTTGAGCGAGATACTGTTGTTTGCCGTTTGGAGGACCAGGAAATCAGCGAGTCCCCTATGAACACACAGTAGCCGGAGGTGGAACGCCGAGTATCGGGACATCCTGCCCAGTCCGCGTCTGAGTATGCAATGAGGTCGGACTGGGAAGATCGTCGGAGATGAAGCCCGAGCTCTGTAGTACCACGGATGTACCTGAGTATCCGCTTGACGAGGCCTTCGTGCACTGTTGTGGGAGCATGCATGTGTAAACACGCTTGCTGGACTGCGTACTGAAGAAACGACCTTGTCATGGTCAAGTACTGGAGCGCGCCGACGAGACTTCGGTAGTCCGAAGCGTCTGCGGTGGACAGTGGAGTCCCAGCGGTGGTGGAGAGCTTGCCGGATGTGTCGACTGGCGTGTCGCTGGGCCGGCAGTCGATCATCCCAGCACGCTCGAGCAAGTCGATGGCGTACTGCTGTTGTTGGAGTAGGAAGCCGTCTGGGCGCCGTTGTACCTGAATGCCGAGGAAGAAATGCACAGGCCCCATGTCCTTGAGCTTGAATTCAGCGTTGATGGTGCTGATGACTCGGCGGAGAATGTTTTTGGAGGAGCCCGTGAGGATGATATCGTCGACGTAATGGAGCAAGTAGACGGACTCATTGCCTTTGCGCAGGACAAAGGGTGAGCTGTCGGAGCGCGTCGGCTTGAATCCCATGGTGACGAGGAAGGTAGCTAGGCGCATGTACCATGCCCTGGGTGCCTGTTTGAGACCGTAGAGGCTTTTCGAGAGACGACACACCAGATTGAGATTTTTGGTGAACCCGGCCGGCTGTCGTGCATAGACTTCCTCATCGAGAACGCCATGTAGGAAGGCATTGTTGATGTCGAGCTGGTGCACTGGCCAGTCGCGCTGGGCAGCGAGATGGAGGACTATGCGCATGGTTGCCGGTTTGACGACGGGACAGTACGTCTCGCCGTAGTCGACGCCCGCGCGTTGTGTGAAACCACGCGGACCACCCAACGGGCCTTGTACCGATCAAAGCTTCCGTCTTCCTTGAGTTTATGACCGAAGATCCACTTGCCGCTGACAACGTGTGCTCCAGGTAGGCGGGGGACGAGCTCCCAGGTGTTGTTGGCGATCAAAGCGTCGAACTCCAACTGCATCGCCTAGGTCCAGTTGGGTCCCTGAGCGCTGGTTGACTGATCCGGGGACCGGGGAGATGGTCGTCGTTGTAGCAGCGGCAGCATAGCGTGGGTTCAGCTTGAAAGTCCCCACGCGAGCCCTGGTCACCATAGGGTGTGGTGCGGGGCCGCCGGAAGATGTGGACGATGAGGGCGTTGAAGACTGGTCGGGCGCTGATGGCGTCGGTGGTGACCGCGATCCAGATGTGGATGTAGTCGTCCCGTTGCACGGGGCCTGGGACAGCGACGTTGATACCCGCGGTGAAGCGGTGCTCGTTGCTGCAGCCGGTGATGGAGATCGCGGAGTCGATGGGGAAGACGGAGTCCGGGTCGAGTCGTTGATCACGCGCGGGACCGGGAGTGCCGAGGTCGTTGGAGGAGGCGGCACATCCGCGTCTGCGATGAGATCCGGTCGCCACAGATTGTACGCGCAGTCGTTCATCGAGGTAGCAGATGGCCCCGATCGAAACGGGAACACGTCTTCATCGAAGTAGACGTGACGTGACGTGATGACCTTCCTCGTTGCTAGGTTGTAGCACTTGTAGTCTCAATGATCCTGCGAGTAACCAATGACAAACCGTGGAGAAAGTTTGTTTTGGCAGGTGGCCGCTGTGCTGGGGTAACAAAGACATCCGAACATTTTTAGGAAGTTGTAGTCCGGATCAGCTTTGTATAGGAGAGAGTATGGGGTGGACAGAGAACAAGGCTTGCACGGTTTGCGATTGTGTAGATAAGTGGATGTGTGCAGGGCTTCAACCCAGAAGACTGGAGGTAGCGCAGCGTGCAGGAGCAGAGCACGGATACCGTCATTTAGGCTGCGCAGAACGCGTTCCGCCTGTCCATTCTGTTGGGATGTGTAGGGACATGAAAGCCAAAGTAAAATGCCATGCTCGTTGTAGAACTGATGAAGCGTAGAGTTGTCAAACTCGCGCCCGTTGTCAGTTTGGAAGGCACGAATTGTGCTCCCAAATTGCGTGCAGGCAAAAGCATGGAACGGCATGATGTGCTTGGCGACCTCAGACTTGTGTCGCAAGGGGATGGTCCAGATGAAATGAGTGAAATCATCGAGAAGAACTAGATAGCACTGAAGACTAGTGAAACTTGCAACCGGGGATGTCCAAACATCACAATGAATCAATTCAAATGGTGCAACTGTTTTATGTTGGGAAGCAGAAAATGGAAGTCGAACGTGTTTGCCGACACGGCAAGCATGGTAGGTATGAGTAAGGTCTTTATTACAGGAAAAATTATACGACTGAAGTAGACAATGAAGGGACTCGGTTCCAGGGTGGCCGAGTCGTTGGGGCCATAGATCGGCAGACTGGGCGGTGAGGCAGTGAGTGGAGCTGGAGGGCACACTACTACAGAACATGGTTTTTGGCCGATTCTCAAAATTTCCATTTGTCTCGGCGTTTTTGCCGCCCGGGACTAATAGACCCTTTAGTCCTCGTCGATAACACGGACCGGGACTAAAAGGTCTGCCCCAACGGCTACTGCGCAGAGCTGCCGAGACAGGGACCCTTTAGTTTCGGTCCGTGTTACCAACCGGGACCAAAGGTCACTCTTTAGTCCCGGTTGGTGCCACAGACCGGGACTAAAGATTTAGCCACGTTTTGTGGCTTGCCCCGGAATAAATGATCACCTTTTAGCCCAGTTTTTAATACAAACCGGGACTAAAGCTCCTCGGTTTATAACCTGCTACCTTCTTCCTCCCCGAGCCTAAGACATTCAAATTTCAGTGAGCTTCCTTGCTTGTTCTTGCTGTTGCTATTGCTTGCTATTGCTTGTTCTTCGTTTGTTCTTCATTGTTCTTCGTCTCCGGCGTCAATCAGTGATCTTCTTCGACTCCGTCATCGTCTCTTTGCGTTGAGAGGTAACTATTTTCATCTCCTATACCATGTCTTTTGAATATGAGAGGAATTTAATTAAAATATATAGTTTGCAAGAACAAGCATAAAGAGTTGAGTATTTTAAATTGGTTCATCACAATCACTTGATAGTTTCTACTGCTAGCTAGGTAGTATCCATTGTATATTTCATACTTATGCAAGACGAGTAATATTGAATTTTAGTGTCTTTTTAGTTAATTTTCTTTAAAAAAATGTGGAATTTATAATAGTTTGCAACAATGAATATAGAGAGTAGACAATGTGGAAATTGGTATTATTATATCATATTTTTCGATTATCTAAACAAATAGATAAATTTAGAGTCTTTTTTATTTATAATTGTTTAGAAAATTAGGAATTTTCATGTAATAGTTTAAAAAATGAGTATGGATATAGTAGATGACAACCGTGACCGGGTCCTCAGCCTCTCATCATCGGAATCCAAAGCGTTTGCGGCCGGATCTTCCTCTCATTGCTTGCAGCGAGTGTAAGTAGAAAATTGTGAAGGAGTACCGAGTGAAAAAAGAGGGAATCAACAAGGGTCGTATATTCTACAAGTGTCCGGACCATGAGGTGGGTTATTATTATTTACCCGCATTTGATTAATATAGTTTATTTGTATCGTTTTTGCTTGATGATGTTATTTAAATTCCTTATTCTTTGTTCTAATTGCAGTGGGAGGGCACCGGCGGATGTAAAGGTTGGTACTGGGAGGAAGAGTACGTTCAGCACGTACGAAATTCTGTTGCACAGGAGGTTGCCGCTGAAGGTGATGAGGAAGTGAGTCAGCGACAGCAGCCCATTCATGCTCATGAAGCGAATGATCTGTCTATTTTAGTTGGGATCGGACGCGAACTAATTATGTTGCTTAAGTGCATTTTAGTTTTACTTTTTTTAGTGCTAGCTGCGATTGTCTTCGTTGTAGTCAAGCTTGCTTGAATTAATCAATCATGTGATGTCATGAGTATTGTGCAATAACATGAGAAACTACTAAGTGCATGGTTGTAATATTTAATGCAGATGTTGTCACGTAATTGGATGTATAATGTCGATCGCCGCGCCAAAGAGTTCATTGCTGGCGTGCACTATTTCTTTGGTGTGGCGGAGACAAGCAGGATGGTTTCATGTGTTGTCCATGCGCCGTCTGTAAGAATTTGATGGAATATTCATGCTCAAGGACTCTTCATACGCATTTGTTGAAGTCGGGTTTCATAACAAACTATATTTGTTGGACGAAGCATGGAGAAAGGGGGTTTGTAATGGATGATGGTGAAGAAGGTGAAGAAGAATTGGCCCACGCCGATATTATTGCTCAGTACGGTGCATTCTATGATGATCCAGTGGGGGAGATGGTGAAGAAGATGCGGCAACGATAGAAGATGTGGCAACTGATGTTGATGCTCTTGGTGATGCCATTCGTGATGCACAAAGAGAATGTGAAAGTGATAAGGAGAAGGTCAAGTTTGAGCTCATGCTAGAGGATCATAGGAAATTGCTACATCCCGCTACTGAAGATGGCCAAAAAAAAGCTAGGTACTACACTGGAATTGCTGCAACGGAAGGCAAAGAATGGTACATCCGACAAGGCATTTGGGCAGTTGTTGAAGATAATAAAAAAGATGCTTCCGAAAGCGAATGAATTGCCCACCACTACGTACAAAGCAAAATAGGTCGTCTGCCCTTTGGGATTAGAAATCCAGCAGATACACGCATGTCCTAATGACTGCATCATGTACCGTGGGGAGGAATACGAGAATTTGGATGCATGCCCGGTATGTGAAGCATCGCGGTATAAGATAAGGCGAGATGATCCTGGCGACGTAGAGGGTGAAAAACGTCCAAGCAGGAAGAAAATCCCTGCCAAGGTTATGTGGTATGCTCCTATAATACCACGCTTGAAACGTTTGTTCAGAAAAAAGGATAATGCAAAGTTGTTGCGGTGGCATAAAGAAGACCGTAAGGTAGACAATATGCTGAGGCACCCAGCTGATGGATCCCAGTGGAGAGCGGTAGACAGAGAATTCCCAGAGTTTGCAGATGAGGCTAGAAACTTGAGGTTCTCTTTAAGTACGGATGGTTTTAATCCTTTTGGAGAGCAAAGCAGTAGTCATAACACTTGACCAGTTACTCTATGTATCTACAACCTTCCTCTGTGGTTATGCATGAAGCGAAAGTACATTATGATGTCATTGCTAATCCAAGGGCCGAAGCAACCTGACAACGACATTGATGTCTACCTGAGACCATTAGTTGAGGAACTTCTACTTCTATGGAGCAAACCAGGCGTACGCGTGTGGGATGAGTACAAACAGGAATACTTTGACCTGCGAGCATTATTGTTCGTAACAATCAATGATTGGCTGGCTCTATGTAATCTTTCAGGCCAGACAAACAAGGGATATAATGCATGCACACATTGTTTCGAAGACCTTGATAGTTTATTTTTGAAAAAGTGTCGGAAGGTCGTGTAGCTTGGGCACCATCGGTTTCTTCCCATGGGCCACCTAGTAAGAAAGAAAGGCAAACATTTTAAAGGTAAGGCAGACCACCAAACCAAGCCTCGTAACCGAACCGAAGATGATATACTCGAAATGGTGAAGGATACGAAAGTAGTATTTAGAAAGGGACGGGGCAGCGAACCTGTTCCCAAAGACGCTTTGGGACACACACCCATGTGGAAGAAGAAGTCCATATTCTGGGATCTACCCTACTGGCATGTCCTAGAGGTCCGCCATGCCATCGACGTGATGCACCTGACAAAGAACCTTTGTGTGAACCTGCTTGGATTCATGGGTGTCTACGGAAAGCCTAAGGATTCACTTAAAGCACGATAGGACTTGCAGCGCATGAGAGAACGAGACAACTTGCATCCGGAGAAGACAGATGACGGGCGCCAGTACTTAAGCCCTGCTAGCCACACTCTTAGCAGAGAAGAAAAGGAAAGCATGTTTGAATGCCTTAATAGCATCAATGTCCCATCTGGATTCTCCTCCAATATAAAGAGAATAATTAATGTGCCAGAGAAGAAGTTCCAAAACTTGAAGTCTCATGACTGTCATGTGCTTATGACCCAATTGCTTCCTGTTGCTCTAAGAGGAATTCTACCTCCACATGTACGTCAAGCCACCGTGAAGCTATGTGCATTCCTCAATTCAATTTCATAGAAGGCAATCAATCCAGAGAAACTTTCTACTTTGCAGAATGATGTCGTTCAATGTCTCGTCAGCTTTGAGTTGGTGTTCCCTCCATCCTTCTTTGATATCATGACACACCTCCTAGTTCACCTGGTCAAGGAGATCATTATTCTCGGTCCTGTGTTCCTACACACCATGTTCCCATTCGAGAGGTTCATGAGTGTCCTGAAAAAATATGTTCATAACTGTTCTCGGCCTGAAGGAAGCATCGCCCAAGGCTACGGAATAGAGGAGGTCATAGAGTTTTGTGTGGACTTTATTCCAGACCTTGACCCGATTGGCGTTCCTGAATCGCGACACGAGGGCAGACTCAGTGGCAAGGGAACACTAGGGAAGAAAACATATATCGGTACAGAAGACGATTACTTCGATAAAGCACACTACACAGTTCTACAAAACTCCTCATTGGTCGATCCATATATCGAGGTACATAAAGATTTCCTTCGATCGGAGTGGCCCAGAAGAGTGAATCTTGGATTACACGTCATCACATGCAAACCTTCGGCGATTGGTTGTGAAAACAATGCCAGGGTGATGACAACATAGATGAGCAACTTTATTTGTTGGCCAGACAACCATCGTGGCATATCAGCACGTACAAAGGGTACGAGATCAATGGGAATACATTTTACACAGTAGCCTAAGACAAAAGGAGCACCAACCAAAATAATGGTGTACGCGTGGATGCCACGGATCCAAATGGGAACAAACAAACATATTATGGCCGCATACATGACATATGGGAACTAGACTACACACCTAATTTTAAAGTCCCTTTGTTCCGGTGTAAATGGGTCAAGATGACCGGCACCGGAGGTGGGATAATAGTCGACAAGGAGTATGAGATGACATTAGTGGACCCCAACAATATTGGGTACACAGATGAACCATTTGTCCTTGCCGTGGATGTGAGTCAGGTGTTCTATGTGAAAGACATGTCTACAAAACCAAAAAGAGGAAAAAATGATAACAACTCGATCGTTAACGATCCAAAGCTCCACATAGTTCTTTCAGGGAAAAGAAACATTGTCGGAATTGAGGACAAGTCAGACATGTCATGTGATTATGAAAGGGATGACTGAATTCCGCCATTCAAAGTGAACAAAGACCCAAGCATTTTATTAAACAATGAGGAAACTCCATTATTAAGGAATGATCATAACCAAGGGACATATGTCAAGAGGAGGTTCACAGTTATACCCGCTAAGTAGTGGGTTGTAAAGATATTATGTAATAATTAATTAATTAAGACTTTATTTATTTAATAATGAATTTATATATATATTTAGTAGTGATCATTGATTTATGTGCTCCTCTAGATGTGAATCATCAAAATACATATAAGAAGAAAAAGTATATTTTCTGTTAAAGTAGAAAGATTTAAGCTATATTTAAAAAGAAAACTAAATTTAAAAATCTAAAACTACTGCATCTGTCGGATAGAACGAAATTGAGCAATGATTTTTAGGTTATAAACAAAAGATTAACGTCCAAATGATATGAAAATAAATTTTCTATTGAAAGACAACAATTTTTTTAATTTAAATTTAACATTATATTTTTGCATTAACCAAATATGAATGGTTATTTACATTTATATTCGTTATTATAAAAAAAGAAAAGAATTTATGCTACAAAATTTTCTACTATACAATAAGGATAACTGTTATTTTTAAGTAATTTTATGCATAATGTTCAAATTACTATGCAATTAACAAGAATTACAACATATTTATATAGTGAAAACTTAATACAAAACCCAAAATACTGAAAACTCAAAACTGTGGCGGGAAAGGACCCTTTAGTCCCGGACGGTGGCACCAATCGGGACTAAAGACCCCTTTAGCCCCGGAGCGTAAGCCCGCCCGGGACTAAAGGTTACGCACCCGGACTAAAGACCCTTTAGTCCCGGTGTGTAACACGGTCCGGGACTAAAGGCCCTCCACGTATATAGGGCACAGTGCCCTCCAACCTTCCCCAGATCGACACAGTTGCGCTGCCTCCGTCCGCGCCGCCGCCCTCGAGCTCTCCTCGCCGTCGAGCCTCTCTCCGCGCCGTCGACCCTCAGCCTCCCTCGCCGCCGTCGAGCCTCGGCCTCGGCTCGTCCTCGTCCCTCGACCTCCGCGTCGGCGCCGTCGAGCTCCCCGAGCGTCCCGTCCTCGTCCTCGCGCCGCCGTCGAGCCTCGTCCTCGGCTCGTCCTCGTCCCTTGTCCTCCGCGCCGGTGTCGAGCTCCGTCCTGGCCTCGTCCGTCCTCGCCGCCGTGCGTGTGTGCGTGTGTGTGCAGTGTGTATGCGTGTGTGTGCAGTGTGTGTGCGTGGTGTGTGTGCAATGTGTGTGAGTGTAAAAAAAAGAAATGAAAAGTTAAATAGAAAATAATATATATAGAAAAAAGAAAATTGATATATATATAGAAAATAAATATATATATTTAGAAAAAGAAAGTGATATATATAAAATGAATATAAATAGATATATATACTTATAGATAATGAATATGATCATATTCATTATCTATAAATATATATCTATTTATATTCATTTCTTTTTCTATATATATTTATATTTATTATCTATATATATATATCAATTTTCCTTTTTCTCTATATATTATTTTCTATTTAACTTTTTCATTTCTTTTTTTTATAGAAATAGATATATACAGATAATGAATATGAATAGATATCATATATATGTTTTTTTAACCGGACAAATATATGTTTACAGATGTAGATAAAAAGTGACAGGCCGCATCGACCTGTAATCCTGGTGACCGCTCCACCGACCTCGCCCGTCGTCCAGTGTCATCCGCACCGTCGTCATCCTCACTGCCTTCCGCCGCCGTTCTCGTCCACGGTGTGTAAATCACGTGACAAGGATATGTTTAAACATATATTTACTCTTAGAAATATGTGTTCATAGAAAATCATGTGTCATGTTGGAATGCCATAGAAAATCACATGGATATGTTTAAACATGTATTTACTCTTAGAAATATGTGTTCATAGAAAATCATGTGTCATGTTGGAATGCCATAGAAATATTTTGATAGATATGCTTCTTCATGTTATTTTTAATATTGAATTGCCTTTTACGAATATATGTTATTTTTAATGTTGGCGATTACATGTCACCTAAAACCCGAAACCCTAAAACACCAAACCCTAAAACCCCTAAACCTCAAACCCCGAAACCCTAAAACCCGAAACCCTAAAACCCAAAACCCTAAACCCCTAAACCTTAAACCCTAAACCCTTAAACCCCTAAACCCCTGAACCCCATAAACCCTAAACCCCTAAACCCCGAAACCCTAAACCCTAAACCCTAAAACCCATAAACCCTAAACCCCTAAACCCCAAACCCCTAAACCCTAGAACCCGAATATATGTTATTTTAGGGTTTCGGTTTTGGTTTCACATACATACATGTATAAAGGTCCTCTAAGTGTTCGATCATATTGTATATATATTTTAATATTCGCAGAAATGGCCGACCCAAATGAGAACATGAAGGAGGAAATGATGAATATCATTGCCGGCGGCAATGACGAGAGTCAATACTTATTGAATTACGAAGAGATGACCATGCATGATGAAAATCCCCCTGAACAACAAGTTGAGATGCAACAAGGCAATACAGACGAGGTATACATACAATATGTCGTGTTAGGGTTTACATTTACTTTATTACTTGATTAGGTTTTATTTCAACTTGTATTAGGGTTTCATCTTCGTTTCTTTACCTATATGTAGCCCTCTGGATCGACATCTGCGACGGGGCAGAGCAGACCAAAACGAGGGCCGAAGAGGCCATTGAAGGGCCGTCATGAAATCTCCGAATTCGATATGGCTACAGGCCAACCACTAGGACCCCATGCATTGAAATATGTCTTTCACTGTGGGTTCCTTGTGAGAGATCGGATTCCGATAAGTGCCCATGAATGGAAAGAGAGGAGAAGTGCTCCCGAAATCAGTTATGTCTCCAATCGTGACAAGAAGCTAGTCTGGGAAGACATCGAAGAGCATTTCTCGTTCGACACAAACGATGAGGAGTTGAAGAGGCGAATTCGGGAGTGGACAATGAAGAAGATGGCCACACTTTTTCAGGACTAGAAGAAGAAATTGTACCACAAACTTGTGTTGAAGAACGAGACGCCAGATTTCAACTCTAAGGCATATGTCAAGTTAAGGGCCGATTGGGATGAATTTGTACAGTACAAAAGATCACAAGAGAGTGAGGCTCGTATCAGAGTAAACAAACAGAATGTAGCTCAGAAGAAATACCACCATCATTTAGGATCAGGTGGCTATAAGACTGCCCTTCCAAAGTGGGAGAGATAGGAACAGGAGATGCTTGCCAGCGTGTAGTCCCAGAGACAATAAGAAGAAATTGGAGTGAACGGTCCAGGAATTGGTTCTACGCTCATGGGGGAACCATAAACCCTAATGACGGGGAGCTTGATTGGGGCCCGAAAATTTCAAGAGCAGCACAGAGGCTAGTTCAAGCACGAAGTGCCGTGTTGGCTAGCGAGTTCAAGCCCAATAGAGAGAAGGATGAACTCACGTACGCGCTGGAGAATCCTGAGCACGGTGGGCATACGAGAGGCTTTGGGGCCGTTTCGTGGCTGCATTCCTTTGAAGCGGATCGAGAAAGTTACAGAAGCCGCCAGAGAAAGAAGAACGAGGAGGCAGAGCGGATCTACATGTTGGAGGAGTATGTTCTTCAAACACAAGAGCGTGACAAATCTCATGAAGAATGGATGCAGGAGGAAATCAAAAGGCAAGTGCAAGCGACACTTAGTCAAATGACGAGTGGGCAAGGTACATCATCACAACAGCCTCAAGCGACACATTAGCCCCCTAGGTCAGATGAAAAACAGCTATGCCTCCACGGAAGTACCAACCATTCAAGATGACTCCAAGCTACGCTTCCCGGTGGATGACGTTAAATAACCTTTTACTACTTGTGAGTTGCACATTCTAGATGGAAATGCCATGAAAAAGGTGGTTATCGGTGTTGTAAACCCTATCGACCGCACAAGAACACCAAGAATCCATGGTCAACCAGTGCCAGCCGGATACGCTAGCGTCTCGGTGGATAGGGTTGAGATAGGTTGTGGCAGCGTGGCACTGGAAATCGAAGGGGGAGATGGGGAGAAGACTTTAGGTGATGCGGAGAAGACATTTATTTGCTGGCGCAAGCGCTTCATTATTATTCCTGGAGTGTCACCGCTGCAACCTCCTCCTACTGATCAAGATCCTCACCATAGGTAGTGCGCGTGAATGAGAAACAATTTTTATTACACGAACTTCCTATATGTATATATTAATTGGATGCTCACATCATTCGTTGTTTTGTGTAGCAGGAACTATAGTCCAGTTCGTCATTCTCCAGAGCATCATAGTGCTGCGGGCGGTGACGATGTGTTGGAGGACACGGCTTCAACCCCATTTCCTGCACAAAGATCTCCACAGTGGGCTCCAACGCCACAACCTCCACCGCGGGCTCCAACACCGCCACCGGCCCCACCATCTCCTCCACCGCGGGCTCCAACACCGCCACCGGCCCCACCATCTCCTCCACAGCGGGCTCCAACACCCCCGCCTCCACCGCGCGACCCAAAGAAGTGGTCCGCCGCCACAAAACCGAAGGCCCCACCTCCAAAAAAGAAGGCTCCTGCACCAGGAAAAAAAGCCTAGGAGAAATTAGCTTATGAAAAGACTGATGAGGAGTTAGAAATTTTGGTGAAAAAAGATGTGCGAGATTTTTTAGAGGAATGTGAGGCCGCTGCTAAAGCGAAGAGAAACCCGGAGAAGCCTTACCTGTTGTTAAACCCACAGGAGTTAAGGAAAAGGGTGCACCAACATGGTATCAAGATGCGTGAAACCCGAAAGGCTCTGCGAAAATTAGATTACGAACGCTCTCTAATGAAGTCTGCAAAAGAACAACAATCTAGCAAGAAGAAAGTGGGAAAGGGTGTTCCACAGCTCGAGGAAACATCAAGACCTTTGTCCCCGTTATTTGTGGAAAATCAGTATGGTTCAAACATGGGCAGAGTACAACGGAAATCTGGAGAGACCACATTGTCTGAGATGGACTCAATTGAAATTTTTTTCATTGACAGCGGTCTCCCGTACGACACGATTAAAAATATTGCTACTGGGCTGGAGTTTCCATGAGCGGAAGTAGTTGATGAATGGAGGAGAAATTTTGCACCGGGCAGGAGTCTAATGAACCCCAATCACTTACATGTACTTGGTACGCAGATGTTTGCAATCAACAAATGGTGCATGGAGGCTTCTAAAGACGGTGATGTCAATTGGATTTCTGTCCGAATTCAGAACCATCACTACTTTCGTGGCGACGACCTAATCTTAGTCCAGATGGAGGAATAACACCAGCGTCATATGGACGCACTGGACAAAACGCTCCTTAGCTGCTATTATTTGTAAGTGTTTCTTTTATAGTTTTCATTGAACTCTCTAGTATGTGTATATAGTATGTAGTATTCTTACACACATACTTGTGGATCGACTCGATATTGCAGGTATCAGATGACTCAGCTCAGAGATAAACATGACAATTTTGTTGGGTTTGTTGATCCATATGTTGTTTTCAAGGCTCCAAACCCTTCAGCGACTTGGAGCGATGAGTCGTGTATGAATCTCATGAGGTTCTTCGTGAACCAAAAAGATAGAGAAAAAATTGTCTTCCCATACAACTTTAAGTGCGTGAGACATATAGTTAATAATAAGTATGTGCACATTTCATTTTACTTAACCCTAATAATCTATATATATGAATCATGTGTATGAACAACTATCACTGGATACTGATGGTCATCGATCTCAAACACAGTAATGTGTTAATCTATGATTCATTGAGCAAACCGCAAGAAGATTACCAAGATATGATAGACATCCTCCAAAGGTAATTTTTTTTATCCCTAGCTTGCATGCTTAAAGTATAAACTAAGCTTGTATATATGTATACTAATTAAATAATGATCCAACTAATAATGTTTCATTGGCCGGATTAGGGTTTGGGAAAAATTCATTGCTCGGGAACATATGAGTCAGTGTAAGGCGCCACTTACAATAAAGCCACGACTACCAGTAAGTTTACACCTTCGTCAATGTACGTGTATCTTTATTATATCATGTCATATATCATATCTTTATTACAAGATGAATCTTTTCATTCTACAGTGGATTTTGAGACAAAAAAAGGTACCAACTTATGTGGATTCTATATTTACGAGTACATGATGATAGAATCAAATAGAATTCTTGAAAAAATCATAAAAGTACGTAACATGTTTCTTTTTATTTTTTATAGACTTAATATTAATAATATAGATATTACTAATATCTTCTCTAATTCAAATTGAAGACTGACTGGTTGAAGCAAAAAGTGATGCTACAAGGCCAATTGAAAGCAATACAAGAGACAATAGCAGGATTTCTTCTGGAACAAGTCATAAATCCAAACGACGAATTCTACTATAATGCCAACGAGAAGTTGATTCCAAACAATGATGATCATTTGTATGCCCTGTAGATCTAATTTAGATGGAGTACAACTTGTAATGGGTTTACAGTACTAACTTTGGAGTACAACCTATGTAGATAGATATTTGGACAACTTCTATGTATATTGCTTGTAATTTTATGTACATAGTTATATATATATATATATGTAATTCTATAGTTCAATTATATATGCATGCAATAAGGCTTATTATGTTATGCTGCTAATATATATATATGTATATATAATATATATTAGTAGCAAACAATACATATTGGAAAACCTATCAAATAAATAAACAAAACTAAAAACAGAACTGGAATGAAAATAAAAAGGAAAAAACCAGGGGACCCTTTAGTCCTGGCTGGTAATACCAGCCGGGGCTAAAGGGTGCTGCTGCGGGGCACCGCTGGCAGCACCCTTTAGTCCCGGCTGGTATCACAACCGGGACTAAAGGGGGGCTTTAGCCCCGGTGACCGGAGCCGGGACTAGGGGGGCTTTAGTCCTGGAAGCGTAGTCCTGGCTCGGCAACCGGGGCTAAAGGCCCTTGCCGACCGGGGCTATAGCTCATTTCTGTTGTAGTGGCATCGACTGCAGTGGATAAAGGTCGCCCTTGCTGTCACTGCGGAAAATCACCTCTTTGGTATGTCGGTCCTCAATAGAGAAACCACAATCGTCAAATTGAACAATAATAGGATTATCGCGTGTAAGAGCACCAACTGAAATTAGATTCTTGATTAGAGAGGGTGAAACAAGAACATTATGGAGGGAAAGAGGATGTGAAGTGGTTGGTATGGAGGAGGAACCAGTGTGGGTAATGGGAAGTGAGGTGCCATTGCCAACGATGATTTGTGTTGAAGAAGAATCGGGAGATAGAGAGGAGATATTACCGAAGCCGTGGGACATGTGAGAGGAGGCGTCGGTGTCAAAGAACCACTCGCTAGACTGAGGCTGATGCAGCGACATGCTGTTCAGTGTGGCGAGAAGATGGGGATCCATTGCAGATGAGGAACCGACGACGTGGGCTTGCGGTGCTGGAGCAGGAGGGCGAGCGCCGAGCACGCTGGCTGCGGGCGTGGGCGCGCGTGATGCCTGGAACGGCCACGCATGAACCATCCCCGTCCATGGATTGGTGGAGGGCCAGAAGCCCGATGGTGGAGCTGGTGTAGAAGGTGCGCCTTTCTTCTTCTTCTTCCCACCGTGGGCATTGGCGGAGGGTCGCCCGTCGGAATTGCACTACGGGAAAATCAATCTTTGCCGAGTGCCAAATTTTGGGCACTCGGCAAAGAGGCTCTTTGTCGAGTGCCGACCACGTGGCACTCGGCAAAGCGCAAACACAAGGCAAAGGATGTTTTGCCGAGTGTCCGACACTCGGCAAAGAAAGGCACTCGGCAAAGGCACCTCTTTACCGAGTGTCAGCCACGTGACACTCGGCAAAGAATGTGGCCCCGAACTGTGCCACGTGGTCGGGTCTTTGCCGAGTGCCACGTGGCTGGCACTCGGCAAAGAGGTGCCTTTGCCGAGTGCCAGCCACGTGGCACTCGGCAAAGAATGTGGCCCCGAACTGTGCCACATGGTCGGGTCTTTGCCGAGTGCCACGTGGCTGGCACTCGGCAAAGAGCTCTTTGTCTAGTGTTTTTTTGACACTCGGCAAAAGCCAGTTGTTAAATTAAATTTTGAAGCAGTAAATTAATCCAAATGAAAAAGTTTTTAACTACAAAGTTGGTTAACTTATCAAGATGAACAATTTTTGTTTTGGTGATTTTTTCATTTGACAAACTTAAAATAAATTCGTTCACAAATCTTATATATCTCTCTAGTAGTTTATAAAACTACAAAAGTGATATATAATGTTTGTGAATAATATTAGAACCACAATGTCGGATGCACAAATGGTCAAACAACCAAAAAAACTTTGTAGATCTTGACAAGTTATGAAAGTTTGTAGTTGATAACTTTTTAATTTGAAGTCATCTAGTTATGCAAAACTGCGTTTGAATTTGAAAAATTTAAAATTCGAATTTTTTAAAATATCTCGGATGGAGAGTTGACCAAAATGAAAGTTGTAGATCTCAAAAAGTTATGAAACTTTGGTGTTGACAACCTTTTGATTTGAAATCATCTTGTGAACGAAAACTACGTTTCGAATTATCAAATTTGAAATTCAAATTTTTATAAATGACCTCAGATGGAAAAACTACAAAAATAAAAGTTGTAGATCTCAAAAAGTTAGAAAACTTTGTAGTTGACAACTTTTTTATTTGAATTCGTTTAGGGCCTCAAATAAGCAAGTTACACTCGGTTTAGTATAATTTATGGGTAACCGAAACGGATATGGAACGTATATGTGTGTAGTGCAGTGGTAGAGGAGGCTCCGCGCGAACGAGAGGTCCTGAATTTGAATCCTGCTGATTGCGTGAGAGAAAATTGCGTGAAAAATACCAGGACTTGCGATTTCGAGGGAGACGAGTGTGGGCACTGCCTAGTCGGCCCCTCCTCCAATTTAATAAAAGTTTTTCTATATTTTTTTGGATTTTTTTCGTTTTTTCTTTGCCGAGTGCCAAATATGTCAGCACTCGTCAAAGCCTTCGCCGAGTGCCCGATATTTGGCACTCGGCAAAGAACCCTTTGCCGATATTTTCTTCGTCGAGTGCCCTTCGCCGAGTGCGGCACTCAGCGAAGCCTTCGCCGAGTGCAAAAGGCTCTTTGCCGAGTGCTGCCAGCACTCGGCAAAGAATGATTCTGTTGTAGTGTTGGGTGTTGGCGGTGTAGGCGATGAAGCCAGCGGGCGTCCTGGTGCAGCCGGAGCTGCATGAGCGATGAATGCGGTAGCGGTCTGGAGAACAGCGGGCGCGTTTCTTCAAGTTGCAGCATGGATCGCGTCTTGAGGAACGATGGCAGGTGCCGACGGAGCATGATGTGCGGGATGGCATGATGGAGATGGGGATTGAGGCCATGAACGATGTTGTGGATAAGATCCTTGTCTCCAATCGGAGCACCGAGGCCAGCAAGGCGATCCGCCATGACCTTCATGCGAGAGAAATAGTCAAGGACGGACAAGTCACCTTGGTAGAAGTTGCGGAATTCGGCGCCGAGGTAGACGACTCGCGTGTCCTTGTTGTCGCGGAATAGATTGCGGACGGCGCGCCAGAGGGAGTACGCGGTGTCGGTGTCCTCGGAGACCATGGAGAGGAGCTCGGGCGAGATCCGATTGTAGAACCAAGAAACGATGGCGCAATTGTTCTGGACCCAATCGTTGTCGCCCTTCGCCGAGGAACGTCGATGTGATCGCGGAGGCCATACTGGCCAAAGACTGCAGAGAAGGATCGGGCCCAGGCGACGTAGTTGGACTCGTTGAAGTCGAGGACGATCGGCACCCGGTTGAGAATGTTGATCCCATGGACGACCGACGGATCAGCCGGATCGGTCTGGACGCGGAGCGTGTGGGGGAGTTGTGACTCGGCGTCGGAGTTGTCATCGGAGGCCAGAGAGGAGGAGGAGGAGGAGCTCATGGCGTCGCTGGTTTCTGCGCCTGGATGGGAAGTTGAGTAGCGGAATTTTAGGATCGTAGATCCTCTGATACCATGTAAGCGATAGAAAAGAGAATTTGGACAACTGGAATCCTATTGCTCAGAGGCTTACGCCTATATACATGTACATCATGTTGAGTAACTGCCTAGCTAGCTATAATCAAGGAGAGCCGTGGAACATGGTGATCATGGCTGCTAACAACCAAGCTATTCTCGCCACTTCCTCCTAAGTGCACGGTTGTCCACAGTTTAGAGCTCAGATGCAGAGAAACGCAAAACTGCAATGGGTAGCGGCCGCCTCCCCTATCTGTTGTCATCCATTTTGCTTTGCGATTCGTGCTCGGTGGATCTGCATTGAACGGTGGATATGTATAGGAAAGTTACGACATGACTTGCTTGAGGAACGTTACCGAATCCCAGTTCCAAACTCACGTGAACACAGCAGCGAAAGCACCAGCCGGACGGAGGCATGCTTCTTGTTGGCTTGATGACACAAGCATGATCGACATATCTTATGATTTAGGGCCATTTTTGTTTAGAAAATCGATTCGTAAAATACAATAGAAATACACAAAGTGGTACCTCTTCAGCATAGTGAACGTGCACTCGAATAGCCAGCTACCCCTTAAGTCTACGAATAATTCTGTTGTGGCCCAGAAAAGAATAAAAACTGAGTTTATTTTGTTTTATGCCTTGTTTAATGTCATAAATGATTATTGATGCCATTATTTTAGTTAATGATATCACTAATCTGTTTTAGCAACAAAATAAAATAGAAAATAGTTTTTTAAAAAATAATTAATGATGTATAATTTGGTTTAGGATGGCATTAATATATATATGTTCTAGCTTTAAAAAACAATAATTCTAGAAAATGGCACCTTTGCAAAATAAATATTTTAGCTCTTGTAAAATAAATTTTTGGTCCAAATATTTTACTTCTTAGTTCGTGATTTTGAAAAGTATTTAAAAATAAATCCTCTTTTAATTACCAAAATGTCCCTAAACATCAAAAGCCCAGAACTTTTCAGTGGTTTTCGCACTCACACGATCGTAGAAACAAGACCTACATGTTCGTAACCTTTTTAGAATACTTTCATAATGATTGGCATACTGCTTTTATTTATTTATACATGTTTGTTTGTATGTTTGCGCGCCAGAAGTTTACCGCGATGGAAGAAGATGTTGCAGATACATGGGTGTATGTCGAGTCTCGAGTGATGAGTGATTGTCAACGGGTTTGATCGCAGGTTCTTTGGCTTGTGTTGTGCAGGTGTCGAGCACGGAGACAGTGATCGAGGGCAAGGTGAAGGTCAAGTAGAGACGTGCCGTGCCGACGGACCGGGAGCGGTGAAGGGCGGACGTGAGGCTTGGACTGAGGGACCGGTGGCCTGAGGATCAGCTGTGGTGGCTGACAGCTTGGGACAGCGACGAGCGAAGATTTGCGGGGCACGGTGTTGCTCGGGTCGAGGACCTGGGGACACGTGTCGGTGGACGGGGTGCACGGGCGGTGCATCCCCTCTACGGCTTCGGTTTGGTGGTTCAGCCACAGAAAAACCACCGAGTGGACGGTTTCCAGGTTTGGGCCTCAAAACCTGGGCGCTGATGGTTTCCGAGTTTGGGCCACAAAACTCGGGGAGAGGACGGTTTCCAGGTTTGGGCCTCAAAACCTGGGCGCTGCGGGTTTCTGAGTTTGGGCCACAAAACTCAGGCGATGGTCGGCTGGTTTCCCGGTTTGGGCCTCAAAACCGGAGGTTGGTCGTGAAGGCTGGTTTCCCGGTTTGGGCCTCAAAACCGGGGGCGAAGTCCGTGAAAAGGACGAGCGGAGCGGTGGCGGCACGTGGCGGCAATCGGTGAGGTTGCGTCGAGGCAACGCTACCAGTTGTGCGGGCGTGGCCGTCGGATCACCAGCATCTTCGAGTTGGTCCAGAATAACCCTAGGGTTTAGCTGGTTCGCTCTGTAATTAGTGAGGGGTAGAGTATGAATTAGAATTAGGATAAGTAGAGGGAGACACCCTCCTCCCATCCTATCTGAGTCATTTGCTCTTTGCTTCTAGGGTTTCCTGCTCTCCCAATCCCTTGCTGTAGCTACTAAGATCCGCAGAGAACCATACCTTTGTGTACTGGAGATTTTGAGGAAGTGAGACCATAATCTCACTGTTGTAGCGTGTGGTAGCCACACAGTTGCAGATCGATGACTTGATTCGCGTTTTGTTCGTGTTCTTCGCGTTCTTCGTTTCTCCGCGTTTTTCCCGTCACTCGATCTCCCTCCCTACTACATCTTTTCGAATTCCACTTGAATCAACTTGTTCTTTATAGTGAGGAGATCATTTCCACCAAAGGAATTCATCTAACTCCTGACGAACAAGTAGATCGGGTCGATTTTGTTTTCGTGGTGCTTTTTCGTTCATACATATTCCCTCTCGATTTCCCGGTGATTGAGTTGGTTTGAGCGGATGATTTCTTGGGGATAGTCTTCCAACTACCTCGTGATCATCTTCTCCTAGTTTGGGATCATGGGATTGAGATTTGATTCGAATTTGGGAGGATTCGTGTGAGAGGCGACAAAATTCGTCCTCACTGGGTGTTGGCGGACAGTCCGCCACCCAGGGCGCAGACAGTCCGCGCGTCGGGGACGAGCCGGACCAGTGGCTCTGTTCTTCGGCCGTTTGGTTTTTGGTTGACCGGCGGACAGTCCGTCGTTGGAGTTCGCAGACAGTCCGGGAACGTCCAGGGGACTTGCAGCAACAATGCTGTTTCGGGGATTTGGCCGGCGGACAGTCCGCCATCCCCCCGCGGACAGTCCGCGGTTGAGCCGGACAGTCCGGGACCGTACTGGCGGACAGTCCGGGAGTCGGCTGCTTGTTGAGTTTTGGTGTGTTTGCTCTCCCAACTTCTCCGCTCGGTTTCCGGACTTCTCGTTTGGCCCTAGAGTTGATCAAGGAACTTCTCTAGGTATCTTTGCTACTAGTTAGCATAGGTATTTAGGATTTTCTCGACGTAGTCGTCTATCTACGTTCGGAACTTGGTTTTTGAGGGTCGAACTTGTGCCGGTGTCTTTGACGTTTGGTTTGATATCGCTTTGTGGTGCCTCGCTGTGATCCTAGGGATCATCCACCCTATTCCAAGGGTCGTGGGCATCACGGTTTCGATCGAAGCTTTCGAGGATTGATTTTGGGGACAAAAGGCCAAAGTTTCGAGAGAAATTTTTGTGCTCCCATTCACCCCCCCTCTGGTCGCCTTGCTATTGCATTCTCGGTCCTTCAATTGGTATCGGAGCGGGTTAAGGATCTTCCACCTTAGCCGGTTCCAGATCCACCGAAGGCGACATGGATCGCGGCGTGGGCAAACCGCCATTTTTCGATGGGACGAACTATGCGTATTGGAAGATACGCATGTCGGCCTCTCTGCAGAGTTTGGGTGCTTCCATTTGGGATATTTGCAACTCTGCCGATTACGTGGTCTTGGCTGCTCGTGTGACTCAGCATCAGATCGATGAGCACGATGCCAATAGCCGAGCCTGTAATGCTCTTTTCTCATGCTTGAGCATGAGTGAGTTTGATCGAGTTTCTCACCTCGCCACGGCTCGAGAGATTTGGGCTACCCTCTTGTGTTTCCATGAGGGAAGCTCTCAAGTTAAAACCCGTCTCTATGAGTCGTTCAAGCGAGAGTATGAGAACTTTTGACATATGCCTGGCGAGAGCATAGAAAGTTTATTCGCTCACTTTCAGGTCATTGTCAACAGGATGAGGGCTAACAAGGAGCTGTTGCCTTTCGACGATCATGAGAGAGCTTTGAAGCTTTTGCATACTCTCGATTGGTCGGTGTGGGATTCCAAGGTTCAGGCGATCATCGAATCGCCTAACTATGAGACTCTCACGTGCGACGAGCTCTTCAGTAAGCTCAAGTCCAGTGAGATCGATGCCATGGCGAGGGCTTCTTATGAAAATCCTTCTGGCCCGTCAATGGCTTTGCTTTCTGGCTCTTCTGCTAACCCCTCTGGAGGTTTTGCATTCTCTTCTCTCTTTTCTGTCACAGAGGAGCAGCTCGAGTCTTTGGGGGATGACGAGCTGGCTTTGCTCGCCAACCGGTTCTCGCAGTTTCACAACAACCGCATGAACCGTCGCCACGGAGGAGGACGCTCAGGATGCTTTGAGTGCGGCGACCCCAACCACTTCATCGCCAATTGCCCGAAGAAGAACAAGCAAGTCTTCGGCAAGGCGGATCATGGGCACAAGTACGACTCCAGCAAGCGCAAGGAGAAGTACGTCCTCGCGAAGCACAATCGGAAGGGCGGCTTCAACAAGGAGTACATCAAGACAAAGTACTTGGAGAAGGCCCAGGCTGAGCAGCGTGCATTCTTCGCCACGCTCAGCGACGTCGACGACTCGGATGACGACTCCGCTTCCTCAAGCGACGACGAGTCCGAGAAGAAGAAGAGGATCGAGGACAAACTGAACGGCCTCTGCTTCTTCGCCGACGACGACGGCTTCTGCACCATGGCCCTCGGCAAGGAGGTCGACGGCGAGCTGGAGGACACTCCTCGGAACAACGACGACGACGACGACACCTCCCAGGTATCTTAGACCCCCTACGAGCTTTCGGCTGAGGTCGAGAAGCTTACTGCCGCGCTCCTTAGTCTGGATAAGTTGCTTAGGCGTGCTGCTAGAGAGCGCAAGGAGTTTAGGCAGAAGTGGGAGGATACGGTGAAGGAACTTGAATCTGTCAAGTCCACCGTAGTTGTTACCGATGAGGAGGAGTGTGAGATGTGCACCACACACATGACTGACCTTCTCACTTTGAGAAGCAAGTATGCTGTGTTGGTAGGAGAGGTCGATGAGCTGAAGGTTAGATCTTCGCTGTTGGGTGCGTGCAAGTCCTGTGCGGGCTTGCAATCTGAGTTGGCAGAGAAGAATGCCAAGATTGTGTCTCTTGAAGAGGCCAACTCAGGTAGCACATGTGTGGCTAGGTGTGTTCTTTGTGAGGGTTTGGAGATGGAGATTGCGAATGTGAAGCATGACAAGATGCAAACCGAGGAAGAAAACACATACCTTTGGACCATCTTGTCATGGGTGTCTAGTGGTGAGCCGCAGCTCGGGATGATGATCTCCCAATTCAAATGAGCTGCTGGAGGTCCAGGTGTAGGTTTTGCTCCGGCTGTCGATGTTTCGTCTTTTGGCAAGATTGGAGAGTCGAGTGGTCTTAACCCATGTGAGAAGCCCAACTCCACCACTACTCCCAAGCTTACCAAGATTCCACCCAAAGAGCCTCTCAAGCCTAACACCAAGGATGGGGTCTTTGTTGAACCTCCGAGAGCTCCACCCAAGAAACAATCATGGGCTCCCAAACCAAACCACCTCAAGAACAAGCTAGACACCATGCCACCCATCCAGGAAGAGCTTATGCCACAGAAGGGCAAAGTGATCCACACCCACTACCGTGAGTACCAACAACCCCCTATGAGAGCGGTGAGGTACCATTGTGAGCACTGTGGGAGAGAAGGACACTTGAGTGAGTTTTGCTTTCGGCGCAAGAGAGAGGTGCGTCGTGCAAAGGAGATGAACAACACGGACATGTACCATCCTTTCCATGATGTACATGTGTCGAATGTTCAGAGGCGTGCTGCTAGGCCTAGAGGTTCAAAACCTCAAGTTCCTAGGCCTAGGCCGCAAGGAGGTCGAGCCCGGCGGGAGCCTGCAGTTGTGGGCTATGGACCCCGTGGCGGTTGTTTTGTAGTTGAGCGTTTTCCACCACCGCATTTTGAGTATCGCGATGGACGCTCCTCCCTTAGCGGACCACGTTTTCCTCTACGTGGTGATCGCTCTTCCCGTAGGCGTGCTAGGAATGGTTTTTCTGCTAACCGTTCTTTTGAGCAGTCGGCCCAACACTGGTATAATTCCTATTTCACTCACCCCAGTGTTGGACAGTATGCTCACCCTATGTCTTTTTATTGATGTAGGTAAAACGATTGGAGAATGTTTGGTTGGTGGATTTCGGATGTTCGAGGCACATGACCGGAAACGCCAAGTGGTTCTCCAGTATTAGTCCAGTTGCCGGAAAGGAGTTTATCACCTTCGGCGACAATAGCAAAGGTAAGGTGTTGTCTCGTGGGTCGGTGCGAGTTAATGAACACTTTGTGTTGCGCGATGTTGCTCTTGTTTCTAACTTGCATTTTAACCTTCTCTCTGTTTCGCAACTTTTCGATGATGACTATGAGATTCGTTTTAAACCGAATCTCAGTCGCATCTTGGATCCTTAGGGCAATCTTGTTTGTGTGATTTCGCCCTTTGGAAAAGTCTTTCGTGCGGATTTCTCGGAGTCGTTTGGAATTTCTCGTTGTCTTTTGGCTGGACCTTCATCCTCCGATCTTTGGAAATGGCATAGGAGACTTGGTCACCTGAGCTTTGACTTGCTTGCAAGGCTTAGTTCACTTGGCCTAATCCGAGGATTGCCCAAGTTATCCATGGAGAAGGATCTTGTTTGCCATTCTTGTAGACATGGGAAGATGGTTGCCGCTCCCCACCATCCTGTGACTCAGGTCATGACCAAGCGCCCTGGAGAGCTTTTGCACATGGACCTTGTTGGTCCGGCTCGGGTGAGCTCGGTTGGGGGGAAGTGGTATGTGCTTGTTGTTGTCGACGATTTTTCGAGATATTCGTGGGTCTTCTTTTTAGCTGAGAAGACCGAGACTTTCTCCTTTGCTCGCAATCTGATTTTGCGTCTTCAGAACAAGTTCCCTTTGAACTCGATGCGAGCTATTAGGAGTGATAATGGTTCCGAATTCAAGAATTCGGATTTTGAGAAGTTTTGTAACTCTTTGGGCTTAGAGCATCAGTTTTCTTCCCCCTACACACCACCTCAGAATGGTGTTGTAGAAAGGAAAAAACGGACCCTCGTAGAGATGGCCAGGACGATGCTCGATGAGCATAGGACTCCTAGGCGATATTGGGCCGAAGCAATGAGCACTGCATGCTACATTTCCAATCGCATTTTTCTCCGAGCTTTCTTGAAAAAGACTTCTTATGAGTTGTGTTTTGGAAAACTGCCCAAGGTGAGTTACTTTAGAGTCTTTGGTTGCCACTGTTTTATACTTAAGAAAGGCAACCTGGACAAATTTGAGTCTCGTTCTTCTGATGGTGTATTTTTGGGTTATGGCACTCATACTCGTGCATATCGTGTACTTAACTTTGATACTAACCGAGTCATGGAGACATCAGATGTCACCTTCGACGAGACCTTGGTTTGTCCTTCTTCTCGTTTTGAGCGTGCAGGTGATCATGAGGTTGGTGAGCCTCTTTTTGATGACGAGGATGAGGGTGCTGAAGGTATGGATAATCCAGCACCCCCTCCACCTGCTGTGCCGCAAGGAGCGGCGTCTACTATGACTCATGGCCCCGACACTTCTTCATCTTGGGGGTCGTGGGATCCGCCACCCCGAGCGGTACCTTTTGTACCCGGGGAGGCACCAGCTGCTGTTGAGGGGGAGATCACTTCTACTCGGGAGGCGCCACGACACATCCAGCGCCAACACCCGCCTCAACATATGATCGGCAGCATCGGCGAACGAGTCACTCGGTCAAGGTCACAACAAATCTCTCACTTTGCTCATTCTGCATTTGTTGCTGATTTTGAACCTCGAGATGTTGGACACGCTTTATCTGATCCAGATTGGGTCAATGCCATGCATGAGGAGTTGGAAAATTTTGAAGGAAATCGGGTTTGGGTTCTAGTTTATCCTCCCTCTAAGTGTCACCCAATTGGGACAAAATGGGTTTTCAAAAACAAACAAGGAGAGGATGGCCATGTTGTGAGAAACAAGGCCAGACTTGTAGCTCAGGGGTATAGTCAGAAGGAGGGGATAGACTATGAGGAGACTTTTGCTCCTGTAGCTCGTTTGGAGGCTATTAGGATACTCTTGGCCTTTGCTGCATCCAAAGGGTTTAAACATTTTCAAATGGATGTCAAGAGTGCCTTCTTAAACGGCTACATAGAAGAAGAAGTATATGTTAGACAACCCCCCGGTTTCGAAAATCCCAAGTTTCCAAACCACGTTTTTAAACTTCACAAAGCTTTGTATGGTTTGAAACAGGCCCCTAGAGCCTGGTATGATAGGTTGAAAACCTTTTTGCTTGCTAAGGGTTTTAAAATGGGATGTGTGGATAAAACTCTTTTTCTCCTCAAGCAAGGCAATGATACTCTCTTGGTCCAAATTTACGTGGATGATATCATTTTCGGTGGTTCTTCTCATGCTTTGGTTGCCAAGTTTGCAGACACTATGAGCAGGGAATTTGAGATGAGCATGATGGGCGAGTTGACATTTTTCCTCGGGTTGCAAATCAAGCAATCTCAGGAAGGGACGTTCGTGCACCAGGGTAAGTGTACCAAGGACATATTGAAGAAGTTCAATATGGGTGAGGCCAAGCCTCTTCCAACACCCATGTCAACCATGACGGCCCTGGATGCGGATGTGGATGGAGAAGCAGTGGACCAGAAGGAGTACCGGAGTATGATCGGGTCGCTGCTGTACCTGACGGCGACACGCCCGGACATTCAGTTCGCGGTGTCTTTGCGCGCGATTTCAGTCGTCGCCACGCACCTCGCACCGTCAGGCGGTCAAGCGCATTATGAGGTACTTATCCTTCACTCCAGAATTTGGGATTTGGTATTCTGCTTTCTCCACCCTCTCTCTTTGCGGTTATTCCGATGCCGATTTTGCTGGTTGTCGCATTGATCGCAAGTCCACTTCTGGGACTTGCCAGTTTATTGGTTCTTCTCTTGTTTCGTGGTCTTCTCGCAAGCAGTCTAGTGTCGCCTAGTCTACCACGGAGGCTGGGTATGTTGCTGCGGCCAGCTGCTGTTCCCAGTTGCTTTGGATGATGGCCACTTTGCGTGATTTTGGTCTGAGCTTTTCTCGCGTTCCTTTGCTATGTGACAGCACGAGTGCGATTAGCGTTGCTAAGAACCCCGTGCTGCACTCTAAGACCAAACAAATTGATGTGCGCTTTCATTTTCTATGAGACCACTATGAGAAGGGTGATATCGACCTTTGCCATGTCGATACTCATCATCAATTGGCTGATATTTTCACCAAGCCTTTGGACCAATCAACCTTTGCTAGGTTGAGAGGTGAGCTTGGTGTGTGTTTCCCCTTTTATATGGGGAAACATTTTGGCTCTTGTATTATAAACTGACCTTGTGTCTTTCATTTGGGTTCTTCATGCATCTTTGCATTTCATCTTGCATATTTACATTCAGAGCTTCATGTATATAATCTTTAGAATGTAATTATGCTCTGTATAGTATTTGCTCCAATGTTTTATGATGATGCTTGTAGCTTATGCTCTTTCTGATCACTGATACATGTTGTGAGATGAGCCATTTTATGAACGGTGAACTTTTGTAATAAACCTAAAATCTGAAAATGTTCACCATTGAGATATACAACTAGCATGTGTAGGATGTGTAGATTTCACTCGTGCTTTTCATATATGCTAGGTTGCTATGTCTCTAGTTTTGAGTCATTCACTTGCTTGGTATGTTCATATTCTGCTTTAAATTCTGAACCAAGTCAAGTATTTTGGAAAGATCGAGATGGGATTGCTTGTCAGCACATCACAGTTTTGAGACTGTTTCTCATTGCACTTTGAGTTAAACTTGAGCTGTGTAGTGTATGACCGAAACTGTTGCTTTGAGCTTCTGATTGCTTCTGCATAGGCTTCGCACAGTTGAAAAGTCAGGCAATGACAAGCTTTCAACCTCTCGCAATCATATGCTGAAATTTGACCTTGTGTAAATTAACCGCTGCAACTCCGATAAAATTTTGCATACATGTTTAACACTTGTCTGATTTCCTGTCTTCACATACTTAGTGCTATTTTGATGGTGAACCCTTTTTGGCTGAAAACTGCTCTTTTGCTCTCATATTCATATTTTGTATCTGGTGATCAGTTTGAGTCATCGGATCAGAACTGTGTAGAGCATCCTTGCACTCTCTTGATTCTATTTCTGAAGCTACTAACTTGCATTTTTACTCATATGCATTTTTGGAGGGAGATATTCTGTCCAGGGGGAGACATTTGAGTGCGTGTGCACATTTGCTTGATGATGCATTTTCAACTAAGGGGGAGAAAATATTGACAAATCATGAGTTCCCTTGGTTGTGTGCACTAGTTGAGGGGGAGTTTGCTAGTTGTGTTGAGCCTTTGCCTCTTTCTTGAGGGACTAGCAAACATTTTCAGCTCCTTTTCAGCTCTTCAATTGGTATCGAACTCTTTTGATTTTGAGTTGGTAACAGTTGGTATCGAGTTGTTTTGCTAGCGGTGTTGAGCCCGTTCTGCCTCTTCTTGAGGGCTAGCTCTGGTTTGCTTGAATTTCAGTTGATCCTTCAATTGGTATCAAGTTTTCTTGCTAGCGGTGTTGAGACTGTTCTACCTCTTTTTGAGGGCTAGCTTTGCTTTGCTTGGTTGCGTCGAGCCGTTGCCCATGTCTTTGGGAACCAAGTTGTTTTGCTCCTTCCACTTGACCTTTTTCGGCTTTGAGATGCTTTTGGGTCACTTGGTTGAGTTCTCTCTCTTTTTCTTCCTTCCTTCTTCTATTTCCATTATGATTTGTGTGTATAGTTGACAATGCACTTATCAAGGGGGAGATTGCGGATGGGTGTATGCCGAGTCTCGAGTGATGAGTGATTGTCAACGGGTTTGATCGCAGGTTCTTTGGCTTGTGTTGTGCAGGTGTCGAGCACGGAGACAGTGATCGAGGGCAAGGTGAAGGTCAAGTAGAGACGTGCCGTGACGACGGACCGGGAGCGGTGAAGGGCGGACGTGAGGCTTGGACTGAGGGACTGGTGGCCTGAAGATTAGCTGTGCTGGCTGACAGCTTAGGACAGCGACGAGCGAAGACTTGCGGGGCACGGTGTTGCTCGGGTCGAGGACCTAGGGACACGTGTCGGTGGACGTGGTGCACGGGCGGTGCATCCCCTCTACGGCTTCAGTTTGGTGGTTGAGCCACAGAAAAACCACCGAGTGGATGGTTTCCAGGTTTGGGCCTCAAAACCTGGGCGCTGATGGTTTCCGAGTTTGGGCCACAAAACTCGGGCTGAGGACGGTTTCCAGGTTTGGGCCTCAAAACCTGGGCACTGCGGGTTTCTGAGTTTGGGCCACAAAACTCAGGCGATGGTCGGCTGGTTTCCCGGTTTGGGCCTCAAAACCGGGGGTTGGTCGTGAAGGCTGGTTTCCCGGTTTGGGCCTCAAAACCGGGGGCGAAGTCCGTGAAAAGGATGAGCGGAGCGGTGCTGGCACGTGGCGGCAATCGGTGAGGTTGCGTCGAGGCAACGCTACCAGTTGTGCGGGCGTGGCCGTCGGATCACCAACATCTTCGAGTTGGTCCAGAATAACCCTAGGGTTTAGCTGGTTCGCTCTGTAATTAGTGAGGGGTAGAGTAGGAATTAGAATTAGGATAAGTAGAGGGAGACACCCTCCTCCCATCCTATCTGAGTCATTTGCTCTTTGCTTCTAGGGTTTCCTGCTCTCCCAATCCCCTGCTGTAGTTACTGAGATCCGCAGAGAATCATACCTCTGTGTACTGGAGATTTTGAGGAAGTGAGACCGTAATCTCACTGTTGTAGCGTGTGGTAGCCACACGGTTGCAGATCGATGACTTGATTCGCGTTTTGTTCGTGTTCTTCGTGTTCTTCGTTTCTCCGCGTTTTCCCATCACTCGATCTCCCTCCCTACTACATCTTTTCGAATTCCACTTGAATCAACTTGTTCTTTATAGTGAGGAGATCATTTCCACCGAAGGAATTCATCTAACTCCTCACGAACAAGTAGATCGGGTCGATTTCGTTTTCGTGGTGCTTTTTCGTTCATACATCTTCCCTCTCGATTTCTCGGTGATTGAGTTGGTTTGAGCAGATGATTTCTTGGGGATAGTCTTCCAACTACCTCGTGATCATCTTCTCCAAGTTTGGGATCGTGGGATTGAGATTTGATTCGAATTTGGGAGGATTCGTGTGAGAGGCGACAAAATTCGCCCTCACTGGGTGTTGGCGGACAATCCGCCACCCAGGGCGTGGACAGTCCGCGCGTCAGGGACGAGCCGGACCAGTGGCTCTGTTCTTCGGCCGTTTGGTTTTTGGTTGACCGGCGGACAGTCCGCCGTTGGAGTTCGCAGACAGTCTGGGAACGTCCATGGGACTTGCAGCAACAGTGCTATTTCGGGGATTTGGCCGGCGAACAGTCCGCCATCCCCTCGCGCACAGTCCGCGGATGAGCCGGACAGTCCGGGATGAAGGACCGAGAGGCTACCCGAAAGCGACCAGAGGGGGGGTGAATGGGAGCTTCAAAATTTCCTTTCGGAAACTAGATGCCACTGTCCCAAGATCAACCCCAAAAGCGAAACCTAGAGCTTGCTAATGTCCACGACCCTAGATGTAGGGTGGATGCTTCCTAGAAGCACAGCGGGACACTAGACAACTCTAGAAAGCCAACCCAAAAGACGGAACTCAAATCCGATCAAGGACGAACGAGCCGCGAACGAAAACGCGCGAAACAGCAGCGACCGGACTCTGGCCTGCGTCCGGTCAGCAGGGACCGGACGCGTCCGGTCGTCAGAAACCGTCTCTGGGAGCTCTCTGGAAACGACCGGACTCACGGGTACGGAGCGTCCGGTCGTGAACAGCGCGTCCGGTCAGAGACAAACAAGAACACACGAGACTGCGCAGAAAAGCACTGACCGGACTCTGCCTGCGTCCGGTCTGTGAGCACCGGACGCGTCCGGTCGTGCGAAAACGATTTTCGGAGCTCTCTGGAACTGACCGGACTCTGTGAGATAGAGCGTCCGGTCGGTTCACCTGCGTCCGGTCAGAATCAAACACGCGCAGTGAACAGTAACTGAGGCGAGTCCGGTCAAACAAAATGCCGAGCGTCCGGTCGGTCTACAGTGAACCACGCGACGAGCTGTTCAACGACCGGACTCTCTGAGCATGCGTCCGGTCAACCCGAGGCAGCGTCCGGTCACCCCGTGAATTCACTGTTCGTCCACCGATTCGACTAGAACTCACCCAAAACAAATCCTCTAGGGATCAAACTTGATGAGTGAAGTCACAAGGAGGTTAGTGAGCTATCTCTAAGAGATCATGGCTCGAACCTAACTCCAAATCGGTGAATCGAAGAATTTCGGGGGAAGGGAAGAAAAGTGACCCGAAACGAAAAATCGATCGATCTCCTAGACCGTGAGGTTAGAGGATGATTCCTTCGGTGGAAAGAAGTGCCTCACGATCTAGAACAACTTGGTTCAAACGGAATTGCAAAAGATGAACCGAGCAAAGAGATCAAGCGACGGGAAAATCGTGGAGCAAAAGGATTCCGCGAAGAACACAAGTAAAACGGAAATCACAGCCACGAACTCGAATCAAGGACGCAAATCAAGCCATCGATCAGTGCTCCAAGGTGAGGATACGGCCTCACTTCCTCAAATCAACAGTACACAGAGTGGAGTCTCTCTGCGGATCTCAACTAGCTAAAGCAGGGGATGGGAGAGTGGAAACCCTAGGTGCTAGGAAGCAAATGACTGCGCTAACTGAGATTGAGATCAGGAGGAGGGTGTCTCCCCTAGACTACTTATACTAACCTAGCCTAAGTCTATTTCCTACTCTACCCCTCTCTACTCTAATTACAGAGCGGACCAGCCTAACCCTAAGGCTATTCTAGTCCACCCGCTGGTGGTAGGTAGATCCGACGGCCACGCCCGCACGGTCTTCCGCGTCGCCTCCACGCAACCTTCAGATCGCCGCCACGTGCCGCCACCACTCTGCACCCCCGGTTTTGCGGCCCAAACCGGGAAACCAGCCTTTTCCATCAGCCCCCGGTTTTGAGGCCCAAACCGGGAAACCAGCCTCCAGCCCGAGTTTTGTGGCCAAACTCGGAAACCGTCCGCGCCCGAGTTTTGAGGCCCAAACTCGGAAACCGGCCCACGCCCAGGTTTTGAGGCTCAACCTGGAAACCGTCGCGCCCAGGTTTTGTGGCTCAACCTGGAAACCCAGCACCCAGGTTTTGAGGCCCAAACCTGGAAACCGTCCACCGTTGGTTTTTCCCGGGCTCTACCAACAAACCGGCGTCGTAGAGGGGATGCACCGCCTGTGCACCCCTTCCACCGACATGATCGCACTTCTCCGCCTGTCGCTGTCGCAGGCTGCCAGCCACCACAGCTGATCCTCCGGCCTCCAGTCCATCAGTCCAAGTCCACGTCCGCCCTTCACCGTCCGATACATCGGCATGGCACGTCCGCCGCACGGCACGCCCATCCTTCATCGCGCCCGGTCCGTCGGCACGGCACGTCGCAACTTGACCTTCACCCGCCATCGATCACTGTCTCCGTGCTCGACACCTGCACAACACAAGCCAAAGAACATGCGCATCATCTCCATTGACAATCACTCATCACACAGAGACTCGGCATACACCCATGTATCCGCAATCTCCCCCTTGATGAGTGCATTGTCAACTCCACAACAAATCATGAATAAGAAGAAGGAGGTAGGAAGGAGTGGGAAGAGAAAACCCAACCAAATGACCCAGAAGCCTTAACAAAAGCCGAAGAAGGTCAAGTGGATGAAGCAAAAACTTGGTCCCCAAAGACATGGGCAACGGCTCGACGCAACCAAGCAAAGCAAAGCTAGCCCTCAAGAAGAGGTAGAACAGGCTCAACACCGCTAGCAGATACCAATTGAAGATCGGAGGACAACAGAAGCAAAATGCTAGTCCCTCAAGATAGAGGCACAGAGGCTCAACACAACTAGCAAGAAAATCACTCCGAACCAATTGAAACTCAACCCAAACCAATTTGGAAAGCACACTAGACGATACCAATTGAAAGCCAAATGGAACAAGCTTATGAAGCTCATGAAAAGCTAGGAACGTTTGCTAGTCCCTCAAGACAGAGGCAACGGCTCAACACAACTAGCAAACTCCCCCTCGACAAATGCAAGCAACTAGGACAAATGATTCTCCCCTTAGTTGATCAATACAGGAGCATATGATTTGCATAAATTTCTCCCCCTAGTTGAAAATGCACTTATCAAGGCCAAAAGGTATCGGAGAAGCAACTCTCTTCACATAAACTCCCCCTGAACACAAGATCTCCTTCCACAATGCACATGAAGACAAAATGCAAGTTAGGAGCTTCAAGTATATAGTCAAAAGAGTGCAAAGATGCTCTAATCAGTATAGCTCCAAGATCTCCTTCCACAATGCATATGAAGTCAAAATGCAAGTTAGGAGCTTCAAGTATATAGTCAAAAGAGTGCAAAGATGCTCTAATCAGTATAGCTCCAACATCTCAATTAAGCACTCAAATAGCAAAGGCTCAAACTGATCACTTATACGAAATATGAAGCATATGAGCATGTGAGCAGTTTTAAGCCAAAAGGATAGTCACCATCAACATAGCACTAGACATGTATAGAAGGAATCCAAACAAGTGCTAAGCATATATACAAGGTGAACTACCCCTAGCAAAGTTCAATCATCATGCATAGGAATGAAGCATATACTTGTGATTTCAAATTCATATCGGAGTTGCAGCGGTAAAAGAATTCACAAGTTCATTTTTAGCATGTGATTGCGAGAGGTTGAAAGCTTGTCATCGCCTAACTTTTCAACCGTGCGAAGCCTATGCCGAAGCAATCAGAAGCTTAAAGCAACGGTTTCGGTCATACACTACATGGCTCAAGTTTAACTCAAAGTGCAATGAGAAACAGTCTCAATACCATGAGGTGTTGACAAGCAATCCCATCTCGATCTTTTCAATTCAACAATACTTGGTTCAGATTTTAAGCAAGTTATGAACAACCAAGCAAGTGAATGACTCAGAACTAGAGACATAGCAACCTAGCATATATGAAAAGCAGGAATGGACTCAACACACCCTACACATGCTAGTTGCATATCTCAATGGTGAACATTTTCAGATTTATATACATTAGGCATAATTCACCATTCCAAAAAAATAGCTCGCTCATAACATGTAACAGTGATCAGAAAGAGCATAAGCTACAAGCATCATCATAAGTATCGGAGCAATACTAACAAGAGCATAATTACATTCTAGTGAATATAGACATGAAGCTCAGAATGTAAATGCGTATGCCCGACACAAAACTGAACGAAAGAAGATACCAAAAGGAGAGACTCAAGAAACTCAAAAGAAAAGAGCCTCAAAATAAAAGAGTCAGTCTGTACATCTCAAAATGCTTCCCCCATCTAAAAGGGGAAACACACACCAAGCTCACCCCTCAACCTATTAAAGGTTGATTCGTCTAAAGGCTTGGTGAAAATATCAGCTAATTGGTGATGAGTATCGACATGGCGAAGGTCGATATCACCCTGCTCCTGGTGGTCTCGCAAGAAATGAAAGCGCACATCAATGTGTTTGGTTTTCGAGTGAAGCACAGGGTTCTTAGCAACGCTAATGGCACTCGTGCTGTCACAAAGCAAAGGAACTCGAGTAAAGCTCAAACCAAAATCACGCAAAGTGGCCATCATCCAGAGTAACTGGGAACAGCAGCTAGCCGCAGCAACATATTCAGCCTCCGTGGTAGACTGAGCGACACTAGACTGCTTGCGAGAAGACCACGACACAAGAGAAGATCCAATAAACTGGCAAGTCCCTGAAGTGGACTTGCGCTCAATGCGACAACCAGCAAAATCAGCATCAGAAAAGCCACAAAGCGAGAGGGTGGAGGAAGCAGAATACCAAATCCCGAGCTCGGGCGTGAAACGAAGGTACCTGAAGATGCGCTTCACCGCCTGACGGTGAGAAGTGCGTGGCGAAGCCTGAAAGCGCGCGCACAAGCACACGGCGAACTGAATGTCCGGCCGTGTCGCCGTCAGGTAGAGCAGCGATCCAATCATGCTGCGGTACTCCTTCTGGTCCACTGCTTCTCCATCCGTGTCAGCATCCAGGGCAGTCGTCGTCGACATGGGCGTCGGAAGAGGCTTGGCCTCACCCATGTCGAACCGCTTCAGCAAGTCCCTCGTGTACTTGCCCTGGTGCACAAACGTCCCCTCTCGGGATTGCTTAATTTGCAACCCGAGAAAGAAAGTCAGCTCGCCCATCATGCTCATCTCGAACTCCCTGCTCATAGTATCTGCAAACTTGGCAACCAAAACGTGAGAAGAACCACCGAAAATGATATCATCCACGTAAATTTGGACCAAGAGAGTATCTTTGCCTTGCTTGAGGAGAAAGAGCGTTTTATCTACACATCCCATTTTAAAACCCTTAGCTAGCAAAAAGGTTTTTAATCTCTCATACCAGGCTCTAGGGGCTTGTTTCAAACCATACAAAGCTTTGTGGAGTTTAAAGACATGGTTTGGAAACTTGGGATTTTCAAAACCGGGGGGTTGCTGGACATAGACCTCCTCCTCAATATAGCCGTTTAAGAAGGCACTCTTGACATCCATTTGAAAAAGTTTGAAACCCATGGATGCAGCATAAGCCAAGAGTATCCTAATAGCCTCCAAACGAGCTACAGGAGCGAAGGTCTCCTCATAATCTATCCCCTCCTTCTGACTATAACCCTTCGCTACAAGCCGGGCCTTGTTTCTCACAATGTGGCCCTCCTCTCCTTGCTTGTTTTTAAATACCCATTTTGTCCCAATAGGTTTACAGTCAGGAGGTGGTGGCACTAGAACCCAAACCCGATTTCGCTCAAAGTTCTCTAGCTCCTCATGCATGGCATTGACCCAATCCGGATCCGTCAATGCGTGTCCAACATCTCGGGGCTCAAAAGACGCAACAAAAGCAGAATGAGCAAAGTGCGAGATGTGATGTGACCTGGAGCGAGTAACTCGCTCGTTGATGTCGCCGATCATCTGTTCAGGGGGGTGCTGGCGCTGGATATGTCGTGGCGCCTCCCGGGAAGAAGTGACCTCCCCCTCAACAGCAGCTGGTTCCACCCCGGGTACAAAAGGTACCGCGCGAGGTGGAGGATCCACGGCCCCCAGGAAGAAGAAGTGTCGGGGCCGTGAGTCGTCGTCGAGGCCGCTCCCTTGCGGCACGACAGGTCGAGGGGGTGCTGGATCATCTACACCTTCAGCACCCTCGTCCTCGTCATCAAAAAGAGGCTCTCCAACCTCATGATCACCTGCACGCTCAAAACGAGAAGAAGGACAAACAAGAGTCTCGTCGAAGGTGACATCTGATGTCTCCATGACTCGGTTAGTGTCAAGGTTAAGTACACGATAAGCTCGAGTGTGAGTGCCATAACCCAAAAACACACCGTCAGAAGAACGAGACTCAAACTTGTCCAGGTTGCCTTTTTTCAATATAAAACAGTGGCAACCAAAGACTCTAAAATAATTCACCTTGGGCTGGCGACCAAAACGCAACTCATAAGAGGTCTTCTTCAAAAACGCTCTCAGAAAAATGCGATTCGAAATGTAGCATGCAGTGTTCATAGCTTCGGCCCAAAAGCGCCTAGGAGTCCTATGCTCATCAAGCATCGTCCTGGCCATCTCAACAAGGGTCCGATTCTTCCTCTCTACAACACCATTTTGGGGCGGTGTGTAGGGGGAGGAAAACTGATGCTCCAAACCAAGGCAGTTACAAAACACCTCAAAATCCGAATTCTTAAACTCGGAACCATTATCACTTCTAATCGCTCGCATCGAGTTCAAAGGGAACTCGTTCTGAAGACGCAAAATCAGATTGCGAGCGAAGGAGAAAGTCTCGGTCTTCTCAGCTAGAAAGAAGACCCACGAATATCTCGAAAAGTCGTCAACAACAACCAAAACATACCACTTGCCACCAACCGAGCTCACCCGAGCCGGACCAACAAGGTCCATGTGTAAAAGCTCTCCGGGGTGCGAGGTCATGACCTTAGTCACTGGATGGTGGGGAGCGGCAACCATCTTCCCATGTCTGCAAGAATGGCAAACTAGATCCTTCTCCATCGAAAGCTTGGGCAATCCTCGGATTAGGCCAAGTGAGCTAAGTCTTGCAAGCAAGTCGAAGCTTAAGTGACCGAGCCTCCTATGCCACTTCCAAAGATCGGAAGAAGAAGGACTAGCCAAAAGACAGCGAGAAGAACCAAACGACTTTGAGAAATTCGCGCGAAAGACATTCCCAAGGGTGAATCAGACATACAAGATCACCCTGAGGATCTAAGATGCCGGCTAAGGTTCGGTTTGAAACGAATCTCATAGCCTTCACGAAAAAGTTGCGAAACAGAAAGCAAGTTGAAATGCAGGTTAGAAACAAGAGCAACCTCGCGCAACACAAAGTGCTCATTAACCCGCACTGCACCAACGGACAATACCTTGCCCTTACCTTTGTCGCCGAAGGTTATGTACTCTTTTCCGGCGACCGGGACTAATGGCTGGAGAACCATTTGGGCATTTCCGGTCATGTGCCTCGAGCAACCGGAATCCACAAGCCAAATGTCCTCCAACCGCTCATTCCTACATCAATAAAAAGACATAGGGTGAACATACGGTCCAACACTGGGGTTAGTAAGATAAGAAGGAAACCAGTGTTGGGCCGGCTGCTCAAAAGAACGGTCAGTGTAAAAACCATCCTGTCTAGGGGGATAGCGATCACCACGCACAGGAAAACGTGGTCGCGGGGGAAGAAGCGCTCACCGCGATACTCAAACTGCGGTGGGGGAAAGCGCTCAACAAAGCCTCCGCCACGGGGTCCGTTACCTGCAAAAGCAGGACCCCGTCGGGCACGCTCTCTACGAGGTCTACGCCTAGGAGCCTGCTGCTCAACTCTAGCGTCTCTCCTCGGAGCTCTCTCCTGCCTAGGCCTCACAAACTGAGGTGCTCTACCTCTAGGCCTAGTCTCCCTCCTAGGGGCTCTCTCCTGCTGCCTAGGCTGGGTATGCTTCCCTCCAGACCTAGCAGCTCTCCCCTGAGGCTTCGGAGCATGTCCACCACGAGCTGGGTGAAACATGTCCGGGTTCTGCATCTCCCTAGCACGGCGCGCCTCTCTCCTGCGCCTAAAGCAGAACTCACTCAGGTGACCATCTCTCCCACAAAAATCACATTGGTACCTCACCGCACGCAAAGGGGGTTGTTGGTGACCAGAGCTGTGGGTGTGGCTCACTTTGCCTTTGCCCTTCTGTGGCAACTCCTCTCGGATGGGTGGCATTGTGTCAAGCTTGTTCTTTAGGTGATTAGGCTTGGGTTGCCATTGTGGATTCTTGGGTGGAGCCTTGGGGGGTTCAACTACAACTCCATCCTTGGTGACAGGCTTGGCAGGCTCTTTGGGTGGAAGCTTGGTTAGTTTGGGAGTAGTGGTGGAGTTGGGCTTCTCACAGGGGTTCAGACCACTAGACTCTCCAATCTTACCAAAGGCTGAAAGATCAACACTCTGGCCAAGACCTACACCAGGAGCCCCAACAGCTCGCTTGAATTGGGAGATCATCATCCCGAGCTGAGGCTCACCACAGGACACCCATGACAAGACGGTCCGAAGGTATGTGTTTTCCTCCTCGGTACGTACCTTGTCATGCCTCACATTGGCCATCTCCTGCTCCAGGCCCTCACACAAAGCACACCTCTTGACACAAGTGCTATCCGAGCCGGCCTTCTCAAAAGACTCAAGCTTGGCATTCTTCTCTGCCAACTCGGATTGCAAGACAGGACAAGTCTTGCACGCACCCAACAGCTGCGGTCTAGCTCGGAGCTCATCCACCTCATCTACCAGCGCAGCATGCTTACTCCTCAGAGTGAGAAGATCCGTCATGTGCGCGGCGCAACTCTCGCACTCCAACTCCTCCGACACAACCACGGTGGACCGAGCGAACTCAAGCTCCTTCACCGTGTCCTCCCACTTCTGCCTAAACTCCTTGCGCTCTCTAGCGGCACGCCTAAGCAACTTGTCTTGACTAAGGAGGGCAGCAGTCAACTTCTCAACCTCGGAGGAAAGCTCGTCGTAGGTGAGAGATACCTGGGAGGTGTCGTCGTCGTCGTCGTTCCGAGGGGTACGCTCCGGCTCGCCGTCGACCTCATCTCCGAGCGCCATGGTACACAGGCCTTCGTCGCCGGCGAAGAAGCACAAGCCGTTGAACGTGTCCTCCAGCTTCTTCTTCTCGGACTCGTCATCACTCGATCGAGCGGAGTCGTCATCCGAGCCGTCGACGTCGCTGAGCGTGGCGAAGAACGCTCGCTGCTCAGCCTGCTGCTTCTCCAAGTACTTCTTCTTGATGTACTCTTTGTTGAAGCCGCCCCGCTTCTTGTGCCTTGGGGGAACGTGCTTCTCCTTGTACTTGGAGTCGCGCCTGTGGCCGTGATCGCCCTTCCCAAGATGCTTGTTCTTCTTCTTGGGGCAGTCGGCGATGAAGTGGTCGGGGTCGCCGCACTCGTAGCATCCCGTGCGTCCTCCTCCTCGACGGCGGTTCATGCGGTTGTTGTGGAACCGCGAGAACCGGTTGGCAAGCAAAGCCAACTCGTCGTCTCCCAAAGACTCCAGCTGGTCCTCTGTCACAGAAAAGAGAGAAGAAAGCGCAAAGCCAGCTGAGGGGTTAGAGGAAGAGCCGGAAACCAAAGCCATGGACGGGCGAGAAGGATTTTCAAAAGAAGCCCTCGCCATAGCATCAATCTCACTGGACTTGAGCTTACTGAAGAGCTCGTCGCAGGTGAGGGTCTCATAGTTCGGCGATTCGATGATTGCCTGAACCTTGGAGTCCCACACCGAACGGTCAAGAGTGTGCAAAAGCTTCAAAGCACGCTCATGATCGTCAAATGGCAACTGCTCTCTGTTAGCCCTCATCCTGTTGACAATCACCTGAAAGCGAGCGAATAAACTTTCTATGCTCTCGCCAGGCTGATGTCGAAAGTTCTCATACTCTCTCTTGAACGACTCGTAGAGTCGGGTTTTGACTTGAGAGGTGCCCTCATGAAAACGCATGAGGGTGTCCCAGATCTCCCGAGCCGTAGAGAGGTGAGAAACGCGATCAAACTCACCCACGCTCAAACAGGAGAACAAAGCGTTACGCGCCCGGCTATTGGCTTCGTGCTCATCGATCTGAAGCTGAGAGACACGAGCAGCCAGGACAACGTAGTTGGCGTTGTTGCAAATCTCCCAAACAGAAGAGCCCATGCTCTGGAGATAGGCCGACATGCGTATCTTCCAATACGCATAGTTCGTCCCATCGAAAAACGGCGGTTTGCCCACGCCGCGATCCATGTCGCCTTCGGTGGATCTGGAACCGGCTAAGGTGGAAGATCCTTAACCTGCTCCGATACCAATTGAAGGACCGAGAGGCTACCCGAAAGCGACCAGAGGGGGGGTGAATGGGAGCTTCAAAATTTCCTTTCGGAAACTAGATGCCACTGTCCCAAGATCAACCCCAAAAGCGAAACCTAGAGCTTGCTAATGTCCACGACCCTAGATGTAGGGTGGATGCTTCCTAGAAGCACAGCGGGACACTAGACAACTCTAGAAAGCCAACCCAAAAGACGGAACTCAAATCCGATCAAGGACGAACGAGCCGCGAACGAAAACGCGCGAAACAGCAGCGACCGGACTCTGGCCTGCGTCCGGTCAGCAGGGACCGGACGCGTCCGGTCGTCAGAAACCGTCTCTGGGAGCTCTCTGGAAACGACCGGACTCACGGGTACGGAGCGTCCGGTCGTGAACAGCGCGTCCGGTCAGAGACAAACAAGAACACACGAGACTGCGCAGAAAAGCACTGACCGGACTCTGCCTGCGTCCGGTCTGTGAGCACCGGACGCGTCCGGTCGTGCGAAAACGATTTTCGGAGCTCTCTGGAACTGACCGGACTCTGTGAGATAGAGCGTCCGGTCGGTTCACCTGCGTCCGGTCAGAATCAAACACGCGCAGTGAACAGTAACTGAGGCGAGTCCGGTCAAACAAAATGCCGAGCGTCCGGTCGGTCTACAGTGAACCACGCGACGAGCTGTTCAACGACCGGACTCTCTGAGCATGCGTCCGGTCAACCCGAGGCAGCGTCCGGTCACCCCGTGAATTCACTGTTCGTCCACCGATTCGACTAGAACTCACCCAAAACAAATCCTCTAGGGATCAAACTTGATGAGTGAAGTCACAAGGAGGTTAGTGAGCTATCTCTAAGAGATCATGGCTCGAACCTAACTCCAAATCGGTGAATCGAAGAATTTCGGGGGAAGGGAAGAAAAGTGACCCGAAACGAAAAATCGATCGATCTCCTAGACCGTGAGGTTAGAGGATGATTCCTTCGGTGGAAAGAAGTGCCTCACGATCTAGAACAACTTGGTTCAAACGGAATTGCAAAAGATGAACCGAGCAAAGAGATCAAGCGACGGGAAAATCGTGGAGCAAAAGGATTCCACGAAGAACACAAGTAAAACGGAAATCACAGCCACGAACTCGAATCAAGGACGCAAATCAAGCCATCGATCAGTGCTCCAAGGTGAGGATACGGCCTCACTTCCTCAAATCAACAGTACACAGAGTGGAGTCTCTCTGCGGATCTCAACTAGCTAAAGCAGGGGATGGGAGAGTGGAAACCCTAGGTGCTAGGAAGCAAATGACTGCGCTAACTGAGATTGAGATCAGGAGGAGGGTGTCTCCCCTAGACTACTTATACTAACCTAGCCTAAGTCTATTTCCTACTCTACCCCTCTCTACTCTAATTACAGAGCGGACCAGCCTAACCCTAAGGCTATTCTAGTCCACCCGCTGGTGGTAGGTAGATCCGACGGCCACGCCCGCACGGTCTTCCGCGTCGCCTCCACGCAACCTTCAGATCGCCGCCACGTGCCGCCACCACTCTGCACCCCCGGTTTTGCGGCCCAAACCGGGAAACCAGCCTTTTCCATCAGCCCCCGGTTTTGAGGCCCAAACCGGGAAACCAGCCTCCAGCCCGAGTTTTGTGGCCAAACTCGGAAACCGTCCGCGCCCGAGTTTTGAGGCCCAAACTCGGAAACCGGCCCACGCCCAGGTTTTGAGGCTCAACCTGGAAACCGTCGCGCCCAGGTTTTGTGGCTCAACCTGGAAACCCAGCACCCAGGTTTTGAGGCCCAAACCTGGAAACCGTCCACCGTTGGTTTTTCCCGGGCTCTACCAACAAACCGGCGTCGTAGAGGGGATGCACCGCCTGTGCACCCCTTCCACCGACATGATCGCACTTCTCCGCCTGTCGCTGTCGCAGGCTGCCAGCCACCACAGCTGATCCTCCGGCCTCCAGTCCATCAGTCCAAGTCCACGTCCGCCCTTCACCGTCCGATACATCGGCATGGCACGTCCGCCGCACGGCACGCCCATCCTTCATCGCGCCCGGTCCGTCGGCACGGCACGTCGCAACTTGACCTTCACCCGCCATCGATCACTGTCTCCGTGCTCGACACCTGCACAACACAAGCCAAAGAACATGCGCATCATCTCCATTGACAATCACTCATCACACAGAGACTCGGCATACACCCATGTATCCGCACGGGACCGTACTAGCGGACAGTCCGGGAGTCGGCTGCTTGTTGAGTTTTGGTGTGTTTGCTCTCCCGGCTTCTCCGCTCGGTTTCCGGACTTCTCGTTTGGCCCTAGAGTTGATCAAGGAACTTCTCTAGGTATCTTTGCTACTAGTTAGCATAGGTATTTAGGATTTTCTCGACGTAGCCGTCTATCTACGTTCAGGACTTGGTTTTTGAGGGTCGAACTTGTGTCGGTGTCTTTGACGTTTGGTTTGATATCGCTTTGTGGTGCCTCGCTGTGATCCTAGGGATCATCCACCCTCTTCCAAGGGTCGTGGGCTTCACGGTTTCGATCGAAGCTTTCGGGGATTGATTTTGGGGACAAAAGGCCAAAGTTTCGAGAGAAATTTTTGTGCTCCCATTCACCCCCCCTCTGGTCGCCTTGCTATTGCATTCTCGGTCCTTCAGATGTGTCTGTGGATTCTAAAGATTAGGAATTCAAGATATATAGTATTTTCTCATCTGAGACAAGTGTCCTTGAACATCTTGCACCTGCTTTATTTTTCTTTTGAGTTAGAGTAGTTAGATCTAGTAGATGTATGCAGAGTCTAAATTGAATCTCCTATGTTAGTGTTTACCGGATCTTGTACTATTTTCTTTGTCATGTTGTTTGGGAATATGGGTAGATGTAAATGCTTAGCCCTACAGTCATAGATGGGATGAGATGGTTGTTAAATATAAATCCTCATGATTAATGATCTATGGAACACTATGAGTTGGTAATTTTTATAGTAACATGGTGATTTGGTATATCCGGCAGGATGGACCATTTTGGTGGGTTTTAGGTTGCCATAGACTTGGCGGATGATGTTGGTGGATTGGGTTTGTGCATGTTATCCTGCCTGGATCCCTAGGACCCGGTTCTTGGACAAGTAACCCAGCAAAACAACGCAACCATGAGGCCTACATGGCTCTGGGCCTAGCCAAGTAATCAGTTTCCTCCAATATAAGGGTTTACACTGGGTCGGTTTGTGTGGCACAGGAGGGGGCTTTTGCAGTGGTGTTGGTATCCACTGTTAGCGGTGAAACCTTAGTGAACGTGTAAATGGGCTTGGAGGAGGCTTTGTAAAGGCCTTGTAGTGAACCCTGCTGACTCTTGGAAGTGGGTCAAGAGGCTAGCTACCTCGGACACAAGGGCAACACGACTTGTGGGTAAAGATGTGCAACCTCTGCAGAGTGTAAAACTGATATATCAGTTGTGCTCACGGTCACGAATAGGCTTGGACTTCTTCGAGATTAGTTGGGCAGTTATGGGTTCTGGTTCTGGTTTGCCTGATGGACTTCAAGTGTGGTTTCCTGATGGACTTCGGGTACGGGTTTTCTTGGTGGACTCCAAGTGTGGTTGCTTGGTGGATTCTAAGTGTCGGTTGCTCGGTGCATCTATGGGTGTGGTTTTGCTCGGTGGACTTCGAATGTTGTTACTTTTACTCTGGAGTATGTGGTTGTAACCTAGTAAATAGGTGCATAGGATAAGTAGGATTAATAGGGTGTGTCGCTTTAGGTGCTCATGTTAAACAGAGTCAGCCTACCTTTGTTAGAATGGTGTAACATGATTTCCTTTCTTAGCCTCTCACAGTTCCATGTTATATAGGTGGAAATAGTCACGGTCCCACCGTGGCTTTACAAGAGTTGCATATGGTACAAGGTTGATCCACTCTCCTAGGAGCTAATTACAACTATACTAACTCACGACATGTACACATGCATGACACTATATTTATCTTCAAATTTCTACCACAAGTTTACACATCGAGTCCATGGGATCCATGTGAATAGGAGTCAAGTATCTTAACACCCCCCCGTCAATCACAACGCACTAGTTAAGTTGAGATTGTTCCGGAATTTCATTGTTAGTTTTTCAGGGTGTGCTTTAGTGAACCCATCGGCTATTTGATCAGTTGTGCTCATGAATCTGATATCTAACAACTTGGCTGTAACTTTCTCTCTTACAAAATGATAATCAATTTCAATATGCTTTGTACGTGCATGAAAGACTGGATTGGCAGAAAGATACCTTGCCCCAATATTGTCACACCATAAATAGCCTACTCGGGGATGCGGTATTGCTAGCTCATCGAGTGAAATAATGTAAAAAAAGTTCAAATTGAATTTCTGAAATATAGTATTTATCGGTGGGTGCCAAAATTTTTTTATACCGGTAGAAAAAACCTTAGCTCTGGCAGTGAGATGATGATGGCCGCGTGGAGCTTCGCATGGATCTTGGCCTCTGAGGCCACCAAGACGATGTCGTTGTGCATGGGGCGGTTAAGAGCATACCCTGGGACGTGCTCCATCTCAGTGGGTTCAGAGGCTGATGTGGGCTTGGGTTTGGGTTGAGGAGCTAGCTCTGCTTTGGTGGCTGGTGCGGGATTGGGGAGCGGGGGAAAGGCAATGCGACTATGGATATTTTCCAGCCGAAAGACGAGGCGGGAGCGAAGATCAGCGGAGATTTGGTGGTGGCGGTGGGATGGGCAGGAGCGGGAAATGTGCCCCAGGCCCCTGCATCTGCATGTAAGGCATCAGATTGGGTCACGACAATGGGCAACACGGTGATTAGTGGCTAGGCAACGGAAGCAGCGACCAACAAGCCGATTTATGGGAGACCATCCTGATCACCGCTAGGGAGCTCTTCCTCGGGGTCCTAGTTGTCTTGGCCATAGTTGTACCATGTGGTATATGGTAAAGGAGCAGTCTTCCTCCACCAATGCTTCCGCCTGGCCATTTGCATTCCAGTGAGAGACCATTTGCTTGCTTCTCATTAACTCGGGATGGCTCACCGTGTTCCCAGCAACAAGCAGAGGGGGAAATAGTCTGCGTCCGTACTGGGGCGCCCAATGGCTTGGAGCTTGGAGTCGTTGTTGTTGGGGAGGCCGAGACGGAGGCAGCTGTCAGATCCAAATGCCTCCAGACGGCTTGCGATGATGGCCTGGTTTTATGAGAAGTAATAGATATTATAGAGTACAAATATAAGGTAAGCTAGAAGTACATATATTACTATGTTAGTCAATATTGTTCCTCGATAATTATCAAACATGTTACATTTGAAACTGAACGCATCTTGGCCCCTAGTGGGTTTTGGTGACTGGATGAAACACAAGATTACTATGACTAACATGTGTTTTGCAGAAATAGGGATGAGTTAGGTCATGGTAATGGCGACGATACGGGCATATGGGGTTCATGTCCCCTGGTGATGGAAATCGTTTCTGTTTTCAAAGGACGGACGACGAAGATGGTGGTAGACTAGGCTAAGTGTCATAATGTGTTGGAGGACACTTAGGTAGTCTTAGGTCTTTGTTTTTCATTTGGCCGTACTATAAAGGGGAGCGTGAATCGGTAGCTTGACCTAGATGAGTCTATTGAGGTAGGTGTGGTGCACACTTGTTATTTCATAGCCCTAGGTAGCTTTGAGAGAGCCCTATGTCATGAGGATGAAAAGTCGTTAAGGCAGCGTCGCGATCTGAAGTTGTTTCGGCCATGTTACGGGCATCAGACGTTGGCCTTAGTGGCATCAGACGCGCGTCCGATGTCACTCAGACTTGAGTGTGCTGACGGCGTGGCATCGGATGCTCCGATGTTGTCACATCGGATGATGCGATGCCACTGTTCATGAGAGACTGCCCTGAGGGGCACATCGGACGCTGGCATCGGACGCTGAGGGCCAGCGTCCGATGTCCATGCAGAGAGGTTCCAGAAAGGTCAGATTCGCATCGGACGCGTCCTATGCGATGGCATCGGATACTGCCCAGCGTTCGATGTCCCTTTCAGAAGTCTGACAGAAAGTACAGTTGACCGTTGGGTCAAGGGCATCGGCGCGTCCGATGCCAGGCATCAGAGCGTCCGATGCCCCCAAAAAACATGTTGTGCAGTGCTCTTTTGGATGGCCGGTTGGGGGGAGTATTTATACTCCTCCCCCTCCTCCAATAGAGTGTTCTTGCCATTTCCATCTGCTGAGAAACACCTTGAGAGAGCAAGGGAGAGCAAGAGCCCTAGTGAGGTTGAGTGAATTGCTAATCGCGAGAATTAGTGACCTCCTAGTGAGAATTGAGTAGCAAGTGTGCATCCATCCATCTCTTTGGCCTTGGCTTGGTCAAGTGAGAGTTCTAGCTTGTTACTCTTGGTGATCGGCATCACCTAGCGGCTTGGTGGTGATCGTGAAGCTTGGGGATCATCCGGTGGCTTGTGGATGACCCAAGGAGGCTTATGACCGGTAGTGAGCGATTCACCGGGCCAGAGTGGCGAAGAATCAGCTGATATTGAGCACTAGATCCTTGCGCGGATCAAGGGGGAGCGATACCCTTGCGCGGGTGCTCCAACGAGGACTAGGGGGGTGTACTGACACCTTGATACCTCGGCAAAAAGATAGTCGAGTCATCTCTACTCTCTTTACATACGCATTTACATTTGAGCAATTCAATTCCGCAATTTACTTGTCGTTCTTTCATAATTGAATTGTCATGCTAGAGTAGAAATGGTGTTGAGTTAGTCTTTTGTACAGTATAGTTTAGTGAACCACACTTCTAGGCACAAAGGGGTTAATTGGGCTTGATAGGTTTTAATTCTTGCAAAAGTTTTAGAAAAGCCCAATTCACCCTCTCTTGGGCATCTTGATACTTTTAGAAAGATATCCATACATTTGTCTTTAGTTTGTAAGAAAATGAGCATATATATTATAAGATTTTATATATGATCTTGAGGGGCCATCACGATGAGTTCGTCAAAGAGGCCTTTAGTTCTAGAACCGGTACTGCCGATGATATGCGGGCGTTGGCGTCCGCCCTTCATTCCTAGCGCGTCTTCTTTCCCAGGTGTGGCAGGCTGCGGGCGGGAGGGTCCGCCATTGGTGGTTCCCCTTCCCTGGATGCGGCCAACAAGGATGCAAATTGTTGACCTATAGGTGGACCTCTAATCTTTTTTAGTTTAAATATTTGTACTAGTTCTTCACAATGAGAACTCATTTATTCTAAAAGTTTGATCTAAAGAGGGTTAGAGGTGCACCTAAGGGTCACTAATTTGCACCTTTAGTAGCCAAGCAGCGATGTTGTGTCGTCGATGCAGTGTGGTCGAGTGGTGGTGAGTGTTGGGTATTTTTAAATGCACACAGAAAAATCCGCAAGCGCACGGATACCGATGTAGCTTTCACCCGAGAGTATTCCAGGGTATCGATTTCCACGGGGAACGTGAAGTGTACTAAAAGAAACAAGAACGTCCAAGAAAAGAATGATAATATGGGTAGAGAGAGATCTTAGGGTTTTCTAAGCAGGTCTATCTAATCAAAGGCTTACTATACTTCACTTACTTTGGGACATCAGAACACTAGCACAGAAAGGGATGAGAAAGGGGCTTGGAAGCTCCGACTACGGTCCTACAAACACCAACCCGAACGTGGTGGACTACGTCGGCCGTCAGGGCTGTCACCACCTGGGGCTACCACAACTATCCGTGGGGCTGGGTGCAAACTCAGGTAAACCCTAGTCTAGACACCACGTCTACACTAACGTCTACTACTCTAATTACATATGATAACTAGAGCACTCAATACGAGCAGAGATCCAGTAAATGAAATAAAGCAAGAACTGAAATTAAATATAATACTAAGAAATAGTAAATGAAGAACGTGGAGATTACTTGAAGACGAACTAGATTCTGCACCAATACAATGTCGAGGAAGATCCGATAGATCCGTCTCCTCCTCAGCTCTCTCCTTCTCTCTCTAGATTACAACTAGATGATGAACTAGAACTACATCTAGAACTAGAAGATGAACTAGAACTAGAACTAGAACTAGACGATCAACTAGAGGGATCTCTACTTCTAATTGAAACCCTAGTTTCTGATGTGGAGATGAATAATGAAGATGGAGATGCCTGGAGAGGGGGGTCTGGGTCTGGTTTTATAGCCCGGAGCGTGGAACGTGAGCCCTTGGATCAAACCGACTTCAGGGACGGTCGAGATGCATCCTAGGAGGCGGTGGAAGAAGGTTCCAGAAGGCAGAGGCGAAACAGCCTCTGTGGCCGACCGGTCGGTCCCGGGGTGGGACCGGTCGGTCTGGCCCAGTGGGCCCATGTGGTGGCCCGCCTCGTGGTGTCTTCTGGTGTCTTCTAGATCCTTCTTTTGTAGATTTCGTTGCGAAATTAATATCTTTTCATCCGGGACTCCGAATATAGCAAATGATATGTCCGTTTCGATCGTCTCGACAAGCTGTTCGCAATGGTGCACTCCAATTCATCACTTGAGATGCTTTTATATGGTAAAAACATGGATGTCCTTAAAAACAAGTGAGAACACCAAAACTCGTGGAACTTGTTAGTTTCAAACCGTACAACTATGCTTTGTGATTCATTTAGTGTCATTTCATGCAATAGTTGATGGTTAATTATGAGCATTAGTGAGCGTCAACAAGTTCCCCCAAGCTTACCCTTTGCTAGTCCCTTAGCAAAGCCAATCTCAACAATGGATCAGGAGTTGCTGCAATATCTTCACTTCCATCAAGTACACATGTATTCAAACAAAAGTTCTCATATGGAATAGAAAAAGTATCATATTATTCATCACGGAGCTTAGTACTTTACCTTGAATCTTGATAATTGAAAGATAGAACGATCAAATCAAGCGCTATGTCTCTAGTTCTTTTACTTCACCATTATCCCGGAGTTTTTATGAATTTTCAGAAAAGATTTAAAACATATCTTATCAAATTAAACAATGGATCCAAAGAGAAAGTCAACCACACCATTGAATTGAGAAGTGCATGTGTATGGAAAATAGAGTCGGATGCTCTTTTGAAATATATCACTCTCTTTTGTCTATTAGAAACACATGGCTATCAAGCTAATTCTACTATCGGGCACGTGCCCATTTTTTTCTTCTTTTGATATTCATTTTTTTCTCTTTTTTCGAGGTTCCGGACACTTGTCCCTTTTTATTTCCTCAGGATTTATCTTTTTGAGGTTTCAGACACTTGTCCATTTTTATTTCCTCGGATTTTTTTCTTTCTCCCATTTTTTAATAGCCACATGCTTTCAACAAACTTTTGAGAGGATAACAATAGATAATCATGAGCATTTATGCGGAGGATTGATGAAATATGTAAGTGATCTCAATTCAATAGCATGATAACTTCTCATAGGGTCAACAAAGCTTAATTTAACTCAGTGCAATTATTAGTCATATTAATATTGGAAACTCTCCGGAACTGTAGTGTTGTTTAGAACAAGGTAATAGCAGCTCAGATCATCACATATCATTTCTGTCAATTACCTAGACTCTAGATCAAGCATTTGCTACCCATGTATTTAATTTCATTTTTAAGGCATCATTATTAATTAGGAGAACTCATGCTTTGAATGCTAGGTACTTGAAAGAAATTAGATAGAGCAACTATTCATCATTTCCATGTAAACGATCAGAGAGAGAGTTCTTCTTTTATTTATTAACTTTTTTTAAAACAATCTAAGCAAACTTAACACACTATTTATTTAATCTAACACACACTTATTATAAATAACTAAGATAATAAATAAGACATACCTGGATTACGAAGATAACGGGGGTGTGTCTCCCCCAAGCCGGTTCCCTTAGTAGCGTTGAGCCTTCATGTGCCCATATATTTTTTTCTTTTTAATTAACGGTGAGCCTTCATGTGCCCACATTTTTTTATATTTAGATTTAGGTATAGAAAGAAAACTTAAGAGGATAAGGATACTTACCTGGATACATGAGAGGGTGCCTTCCCCAAGCTGGATGTTGACATAGTCGTTCGATCTTGTAATGTAGTGGACTGACAGTGAAAATGTTCTTCCTCTATCGGAGTCCTGATTGATGTTGATGGTTGTTGAAACATTACTCCAACAGTGAATGGAACATCCACTTACTCGTCAGCTTTTCTTGGTCTTTCAAATCCTGTGAAACTCAAATAGACAACAAAACTTGTGGAACAGATTAAGCGTTAGTGGTTGGCCACTCAAGCCTTAGTTGTCCAGAGTTTCAGTCAGATCTCTTTCTCAATATTTTTGTATTTTTATTTTTATGATGCAATGACAGTCTAACAAAATGAATGCATTTTATTTTTATGCCACCACGGTGAATATCCCTGTGGGTTTTTACACACCATAGAATTATTCGCATGAGGCTTCATGGTTTATGATGTAGTGTAATAAATGCAATATTTTTATTTTCTTTTCTAATGCAATGTAGGAATTAAAATGTTTGTGAATTAAATATGATGATGCAATGACTAAATATGATGATGTAATAAATGACTAAGAATTAAATATGAGAAATATGCAGAAAAGTAAATATGAGGATAACTACCGGTTTTTACCTTTTGGCGAAGGTTCGGATATTTAGGTCCGACGAACCGGACATTCCCTTGTTTCAGACCTCCCGAGGTATGTCAGACATTTGGAAAGTTATTATTGATAGTACCTCTCAGGTGCAGACATTTTCTTCCATACCTTCTTGGTCTAAGTTTTCACTTCCTATGGTTCACTGTCTTGAGGTTTCTCTCTTTTTTTAGGACAGTGTCGATAACTTCTTCGTGATTTGCCTCTTTATTCTTGATAGTTTGTCTTCTTTGGCTTTGAGAGCGGCGTCTTTCACTTCTGTTCTTCTTGGGTGCTTCATTGGGTATGTAGTTGATGAAGTTGCATCGTGCCTTTTCTCCAGAAAAGTGAAAATGGATTTCCTCTTGTAGATGATTGCACTTGTAGCGTAGAGGAATGGTCTTCTTAGGATGAGGTGAACATCATCGTCTTCTCTTATGTTGAAGATCAAGACGTCTGTGGGGACTTCATGACCTCTAATTCTGACTACGACGTCTTCCATCATTCCTTCTTGTTTATGCCTCTTGATATGGTGTCACTCATGTTCTTCGTTCGTCCAGCAGTTTGAAGTGAAGCGTTAATTATGGAAGCTGGCAGCATCTTGCTCAGTGTGCATGTTCTTGTAGATCTAGGACCTTCACTCTGTAGAATTTGGGAATGACAAGCTTCTCCATGTTTTGCTCAAGAGTGTGTCCTGCTCATAAAGACAAGGTAGAGATCAAGTGCATGGGCTCTGTTGGTGGAAAAACACCAACAGAACCAAAAGTTTTGTTTATTCCCCTCTAACCTTAGGCACATTGCATAAGACAAACTTGTTGTTTATGTGTCCTCTTCAATCTTAACATGAGTGATAGGATCAGAGGATGAGCATGAAAGTAGCATCTTAAAATATTTAACAGATCAGATTGTTTAACCCAAGGAAGGATAATCTATGCATAATGTGTCGATATTTTAATGATTGTGATATATCATCTTCCAAAGGTTAGATGCATAACATTTTAGCTCATTGGTTAAGAGAGTAAAGTTAGGAACAAAGAGTAAAGAACTAAACATGTTGAGTTGATTAGGTTGGATCAATTAATGTGCTACTAAAACATGTTTGGTTCTTATTTATGCACATACCAGAATTAAGGAGAAGCTTTTAAAGTGATGGTCACATACCTTGAGATGTTACCTTTATCATTGAAGAGTGATGTGGCGAACCACCTTATGGAAGCTTCCCTTGTCTGGCTGGTTGTTCTTCATGAATAGCTTGTCTTCTCTTTCTTATCTCATAGTGAACCTGAGTGATGGGAGCTTGAGAGGAGGAAGGTATAGTAGGATCATCTTTAGAGGGATCAACCTTCCTTCTCTATGTGTCAACCTATCAGTGAAGGTGTGTTGTTCCTCCCACGATGGTCTTTATCTTCTAGTGACCCAGCTCAGACTTGTTCACCTACTTCCATGGAGTGAGTGCTTTGATTGTAGATATTGTTTTGTGGCACTCATCTTTTGTCTTGTTCCATGGATCTTATTTCTCCATGATCAGTGAGCTGTGTCTCCCTTGTGCAAGTTGTTGAAGTTCATGTGTCTCTTCATCTCCAGTGTGAGTTCATCTCAGGACTTTCCCATATTGATATTGAAAGTTTTCCTACAGGGGTTAGTCCAACAAAATATCCAGCATCCACTATAGTATACTATTGGCTCAAAAATCAACCTAGACACCATGTCTAATTTGATTTAGGAAGGCATTTAAACCGAAGCACCATGCTTAATTTAAAAACCTTTGAAAGCAAGATCACCACTCCTAAACTAGGCACCATGCTCAATTTAAGAGATGTGTGAAAGTACTTCAAACCTAAACATATACTATAGCAGATGAAGGTAGTATTAAAGCATTAAAGAGATTTACTCAAATGGTGATGAGAGAGCATGATTAGTGTATAGCACATGAGCATGACTTAAAGGTAAGGCTAACCAGGATAGCAACATGGTAAGGAATGTTCGTATGTAAGTGTATCCCCCAAACTTAGATTTTGCAAACACCAAGATTGGTTGACTGTAATTCAATGTTGCATGATGATTGCTTGGACATACCTTGTGTTTGCCGTTCCTTCGAACATTTTTGCTCCAGACCTGCAAAGGTTAGTAACAAGAATACCCAAAGGAATATTGTAACAATTATATCTTTATGCTCATTACACAAGGGTAGTATAGCAGGAAGGTGAACACTGGTCTGAAAAGAATGCTTGTTTTAGGACACTGAGCTTGTCTTTGGGAAACCTTCAAGATGTGATTTGGTGAGTGGTTTCCCCTCCAACACCAACTTTAAGAGCACAACGAGATCTACAACATTTGTGATAAACATATGCATCTACAACCACCCTTTTGAAGTTTTTGTAAATAGAAAGTGTGAGGGGGTTGAAAATCTCAAGTGTGGCAATGTTAGACAGACCAATTGAATCAGGAGATGTCTCATATGAGTATGGATTTAAAAAGGTGTTTATGAAGTAGCTTCCATGCTCTTTGATATCATCTTCCTCGATTTTAGAGAAGAACACCAAAGGATGGGTTTTACCATTTTCTAAAATGTTCGGTGTTTTCTCTAGAGAAGGTTCTATGACAACCAAATTATTAAAAGGATTTGAAGGAATTTCAAATTTGGTTGTGTGTTCCTCCTCGTGTTGGTCGTGGTTGGTCTCGACTTCTTCTTCGGGGAGTTCATCAAAAATGCCAGTGTAAGGAGTGTTTTCAAGGATTTTCTCTAGGATGGCTTTCCCTTCACTAACAGTTTTATGAGTGAATGATCCTCCCGAAGAGGTATCAAGAAAAAGGGCAGCTTCTTTGCTAAGACCATAATGAAAGTGTTGTAAAATAACGTCTTCAGGCAAAGAGAGATTTGGGCCAGTGTTGACAAGGCTCATAAATCTAGCCCAAGATGCTCCTATTGTCTCCTTCTCTTTTTGTTGAAAGGTAAGAATTTCTATTCGAAGGGCAGTGATTCGAGAAAGAGGGAAGAAAGCAAGACAAAATTTGTCTCGAAGTTCATCCCAATTCCCATCTACTCCTCTTACGTTATGAGCATACCACTGTCTCGCTCTTCCAAAAAGGGAGAACGGAAATAATTTCCATTTAATGGTCTCTTGTGCCATGCCCGCAATAGACAAGCAAGAACACAATTGCTCAAATTCACGAAGGTGGGTGTAAGGATTCTCGTCTTCTAACCCAGAGAAGGGTTGCTCCCGAACCATGGCTATAAAGCCAGGACGAATTTGGTAGCCATCTGTAAGAATAGGATGTGATGATGGTGGTGGCTCCAATAATTCACCCTTTGGAGCGGAGTATTTATAGATAGGAGTGGAATTCATGTGTAAGAAGTGTGGTGGTGAGGTAAAGGTGGTGGTAAGAGAAAATGGTGGTAAAAGAAAAGAAACAGGGATGACTTGGTTCGAAACTAGCACAACTACCGTTTCCCCGGCAACGGCGCCAGAAAGCTTGTTGGGTATTTTTAAACGCACACAGAAAAATCCGCAAGCGCACGGATACCGATGTAGCTTTCACCCGAGAGTATTCCAGGGTATCAATTTCCACGGGGAACGTGAAGTGTACTAGAAGAAACAAGAACGTCCAAGAAAAGAATGATAATATGGGTAGAGAGAGATCTTAGGGTTTTCTAAGCAGGTCTATCTAATCAAAGGCTTACTATACTTCACTTACTTCGGGACATCAGAACACTAGGCACAGAAAGGGATGAGAAAGGGGCTAGGAAGCTCCGACTACGGTCCTACAAACACCAACCCGAACGTGGTGGACTACGTCGGCCGTCAGGGCTGTCACCACCTGGGGCTACCACAACTATCCATGGGGCTGGGTGCAAACTCAGGTAAACCCTAGTCTAGACACCACGTCTACACTAACGTCCACTACTCTAATTACATATGATAACTAGAGCACTCGATACGAGCGGAGATCCAGTAAATGAAATAAAGCAAGAACTGAAATTAAATATAATACTAAGAAATAGTAAATGAAGAACCTGGAGATTACTTGAAGACGAACTAGATTCTGCACCAATACAATGTCGAGGAAGATCCGACAGATCCGGCTCCTCCTCAGCTCTCTCCTTCTCTCTCTAGATTACAACTAGATGATGAACTAGAACTAGATCTAGAACTAGAAGATGAACTAGAACTAGAACTAGACGATCAACTAGAGGGATCTCTACTTCTAATTGAAACCCTAGTTTCTGATGTGGAGATGAATAATGAAGATGGAGATGCCTGGAGAGGGGGGTCTGGGTCTGGTTTTATAGCCCGGAGCGTGGAACATGAGCCCTTGGATCAAACCGACTTCAGGGACGGTGGAGATGCATCCTAGGAGGCGGTGGAAGAAGGTTCCAGAAGGCAGAGGCGAAACGGCCTCTATGGCCGACCGGTCGGTCCCGGGGTGGGACCGGTCGGTCTGGCCCAGTGGGCCCACGTGGTGGCCCGCCTCGTGGTGTCTTCTGGTGTCTTCTAGATCCTTCTTTTGTAGATTTCGTTGCGAAATTAATATCTTTTCATCTGGGACTCCGAATATAGCAAATGATATGTCCGTTTCGATCGTCTCGACGAGCTCTTCGCAATGGTGCACTCTAATTAATCACTTGAGATGCTTTTATATGTGTCGGTGTTTCGACCCCGGGGGTATGACACCAACTAGTAATATGATCGCGTGCTCCCTTCCTGGATGGTGATGCAAGATGACACAAGGGTTTATCCTGGTTCGGGCAAAGAAGGCCCTACGTCCAGCGGGGGGAGGGGGTTCTTGTATTACTTGCTCCTAAGTGCTTGTACAGGGGCAATACAAGCTCAACGAGCGTGGACGAGAGTCTGGACTCGTGTGTGTGTCGTGTGGACTCGTGTGCTTGGAGGGCCCTGGTGTCCTCTTTTATAGAACAAGAGGAGGCCAGGGTTACACGGGAGTGACATGTACACGCCCAATACGGCGAAGTGTTGGAATTCTGTCTTGTCAAGGTCATTGGAGCCGGCGTGGGGGTTGCTGTTGAGGCGTCCTTGAAGCGTGACTTCCATCCCGGACGCGGTCGTGGAGGCGTGGCGACGTGGAGGCCGTGCAGCGCCCATTCCGGCACGTACAGAACGTGGCAGGGTCCCTCCGGGTCTTGGGGACCTGTCCTCCAATACCATGAAAGCAGTTAGGGCTCGAGGGGCGCAGGGCAACATGAGGGGGCGTCGAGCCCCTGCCACCATGACCGTCGAGGGGGGAGCTCCCGGTCGTCTCGTGACAGGAGTCGCGAGCGATCCCGGAGCCTATCGCCGCACCGTCGCCGGGAGAAGGAGGCAGACGCGGGGGGGGGGGGCGCGACCGCCGGCACGAGCGCCGGAGCAGGTCCCGGAGCCCGTGCAAGGAAAGGCGCCAAGAGGACCGCTTGAAGGAGACGCGGTCGTCCCCCCGGGACAAGAGACAGAAGGAGAGCTCCCCGCCGGGGTCGAGCCACGGGAAGCACCGGGAGCCTTCCCTCCATCCGAGCCATACGGAGACGGCTCGGGGGCATGCCTCGAGCCATGGGGCGGGCTCGAAGCCCCCGAGCGGGTCCGGCGACTCGGGGAAGAAGTCCCGCCGTCACTTTGGGTAAGTAACGTTTCTCAATTCCGTTGGTAGTGAAGCTTTACCTTTTTACCTTTGGTGATGTGTGTCGTTTCTGGTTTTTCAGGGAAAAGCGCTCCCGGCAGGAGGCAGACCCCGCGGTGTCCAAGTGGGCCAAGACCTCGAGCTCTGCTGAGGACCAAGCACCTCGAGGTATGTCTCCTTCTTCCGCTGAAATGGCCGCTTGGCTGGTGAAGGCTCGAGCAGCCATGGCTCGGGGAAGTCAGATGGCCGCCGCGGATCTTGGTGAGGCCGACGCCGTCGTCCACGGGGGTCGAGGCTTTTTCCTGATTCTGACGACGTTGTTCTCTTTTTCAGCAGGGACCGTGGCTCCTGGCGCCAAGCCCGCCGCCACTGTGTCCATCGCAGCACCACCTCCTCCTCCTCCTCCTCTTCCTCCGGTGGCGCCTACCGAGAGGGCCACTCCTCCCCCTGTCACGACGACCATCTCGGGGGGAGCACCCGAGACAGGCGCGGCTCCGTCGGCGTCTGGGGCTGCGGGGACAGCGGCCCTTGAGACCCCAGACGACGCGAGCTGGCCCGCTGGACAGGATCCCCTATCGACGGAGCCTCGCGCGCCCGCGGAGAAGGAGAAGGAGGGGGAGGCGTCGGTGGAGAAGATACCGACAGTGGAGGAGCTCCTGGACGAGCTGGAGAAGGAGTCGTCCCCGGTCGAGGGCTCAGCGCTGGAGGGGGCGCTCGAGGCACCGGCCGGGGACGACAAGACGCCGAAAGACCTAGTGAGGGAGGAGAGGCTCGAGGGGCCGGTCGGGAACGAGGCAGAGGGGACGACCGGTCCCTCGGCTGGCGCGGAGGAGAGCTTGGAGGTGAGCCACCCCTCGAGCGATCCGCTGCCGCTCGAGCCCCCGCCTCTACGCGATGCCGCACCGTCGCCTCGGGAGGGGACGGAGCAGCAGGAGGAGATGGCTGAGGGGCCGCACCGGGAGGCGCGGTCGATCTTCAAGGAGGTGACCGAGCTCATGGCGCAGGCAGAGAGGGCCTTTGTGGAGGAGGCGGACAAGTCCGCGCGGGTGGCGGCTGCCCTCGTGAGGGCGGAGGGGGAGCTCCAGGAGCTCCGCGCTGAGCTGGGCCGGAACGCGCAGATGGCGGGCTGGCTCGATGACGCTCAGGCGGAGACCCAGGCGGCTCGAGACGAGGCCGCCCAAGCTAAGAGGGAGACCACCACCGCTCTGTCCGCGGTGGAGGCGTCGAGGAAGGAGGCTGCCGACACCCGAAGCGAGGCCGCCACCGCCTGGTCTGCAGCGGAGGTGGCGAGGAAGGAGGCTGCCGACGCCCGAAGCGAGGCCGCCACCGCCCGGTCTGCAGCGGAGGCGTCGAGGAAGGAGGCCGAGGAGGCCAGGAGCAAGGCCGCCACCGCCCTGGCTGTGGCAGAGGCAGCGCGGAAGGAGGCCCAGGAGGCCTTAACTGCCGCGCGCTCGAGGATCCAAGGCCTCGAGATCGACATGGATCAGGCTCTCGACAGAGCTAATGACATGTCGCTCAAGCTCGAGGCCGCTCGGCAGGAGGTGATCAAGAAGGATCTGGCCCTTGCGCAGACGGGCAAGCTGGTCGAGGAGCTTAAGGGCCAAAAACTTGACGTGATGTCCCAAAAGCATACACTCAAGCAGCGCGTCAGGGTCCTTACCAGTGACTTTGACGCTCTGGGCGTGCACTGCCAAGGTACTGTCGTAATCTTCAGGCTTTGTCTTGCTTTGATTTCGAGATTCTTGCCACGCCGCGAACTTACTCTTTTCTGTTTGTTGCACAGATCTGGAGAAGACCACCGAGGAGCTCCGCGAGACGAATCAGACTCTCGTGGAGCAACTCCAGGGTGAGACCATGGTGGCGGAGCGGGCGCGCGGCACCCTCGACAGGCTTTGCTCCACGTGGGGTGCCGACCCGGTGGCCACGGCAGAGGGCGCGGTGGCTCGGGGCGACGCCCTGGTCGATGCCCTGTGCTTCTTCGACGTGGCCGCGCGGGAACGCGTCAAGAGCGCTCTCCACCACGGCGTAAAGTAGGCGCTCACGGGCGTCCGCTCTGGCTTCCGCTACCCGGTCAACGTCGTCGCCAAGGGCTTCGTCGAGATCGAGGGGAAGGACGAAGAGTGGAATGATCGCCGCGTCGACAAGATCCTGGAGAAGGTGGAGAGGCCAGGGGCGGCGCTCGCAAAGCTCTTCAAGGAGGACGTGCTGCCTCCCGTTGCAGACAGTGGTGTAGATGGCTCCCCTCCTCCTGGCCCGGGCGTCGAGGCTGAGCCCGCAGCAGAAGATCTTGAGGAGGAGTTCCAGACTTGATGAGGAATGAGGCCTGCGTGCCAAATTTGGGCGTCGAGGCCTTTGTAAAAATTCATGTCATGACTTATGGCCCGTCGAGGCTAACATATGCGTATGACTTATTTGTTTAAAGAAGTTGTTTTTTTTTCAAATTTATTCGATCATTTCTCTTTGTCGCTAGCTCGAGTTTCTACCGGCTTGGTCTATGTTCTTTCGATACGCGTCACGAGTTCCTCGAGGGGAGGCGTAGGTAGGGTACCGTAGCCCGGGGGCGTGGGTGGCCGTCTACGTCGACGCCCCCCGCCTCTTGGCGGCTCGAGGTATCTACGGACTTAGACATTGCTAGTACGCTCGAGATACGAATCGAGATAAGGGTCGAATTTTTGAAAAGAAAAGCGCGTTTTTTACGGAGTCTGGGGGGGCCTGTCAGCCCCCGAGGGAGGCTCGACCCTGAGCAAGGCAGGGTCGAGGCTACCTTAAGTTGCTAAGTAAAATGAAAGACAGTGCACGAGTTTGTTCATTCATATTTGACATGTTTGTACAAAGCAACGAAATGTACAGGGCCTCGAGGCCCTTAAGGGTAGAAGCGACGTAGCTGAGATATGTTCCACGCATTCGCCAGGATCCTGCCTTGACCGTCGTAGAGCTTGTATGTTCCTGGCTTGAGCACCTCAGCTACGGTGTATGGGACCTCCCATGGAGGGGTGAGCTTGTGGGCCCTCGATTATCTTGCAGCCGTCGAAGCACGAGGTCCCCCACCGCCAAGTCCCTTTTGCGCACTTGCTTGTCGTGGTAGCGTCGAAGTGTTTGCAGGTAGCGCGCGGAGTTGATGAGCGCCACGTCTCGAGCCTCCTCGAGCTGGTCCTTGGCGTTGGCGAGCCTCTCGTCGTTCGTTTGCTCGTTGTAGGTTCGAAGTCGAGGGGAGCCGTACTCGAGGTCCGTAGGCAAGACAGCCTCGGCGCCGTAGGTTTGGAAGAACGGAGTGAACCCGGTGGCTTGACTCGGCGTAGTCCTGAGGCCCCACAGCACCGAGGGGAGCTCTGCAGCCCACCTCTTTCCAAAATTCTTGAGGGTCTTGAACAGCCTCGGCTTCAGCCCGTGGAGTATCATGCCGTTGGCGCGCTCGACCTGCCCGTTGCATTGAGGGTATGCAACCGAGGCCCAGTTCACGCGGACGTTGTTGTCATCGCAGAAGTTGATGAACTTTTTGCCCGCGAATTGTGTGCCATTGTCGGTGATGATGACGTTAGGCACCCCAAACCGGTACATGATGTCGGAGATGAACTCGACGGCCTTCTCGGAGGTGGGGTTGCCTATAGGCTTAGCCTCGATCCACTTGGTGAATTTGTCGACGGCCACGAGCACATGCGTATACTTTCCATTTGTCATCTTGAGGGGACCCACGAGGTCGAGCCCCCCATACAGCAAATGGCCAAGTGATGGGGATCATCTGCAGGGCGTGCGCGGGCTGGTGCATTTGCTTGGCGTAGAACTGACACCCTTGGCAGGCTCGAACCAGGCGCTTGGCGTCTCCAATGGCGGTTGGCCAGTAGAAGCCTTGGCGGAAGGCGTTCCCCACCAAGGTCCTTGGTGCTGCGTGATGGCCGCAAGCCCCCGAGTGCATGTCGTCGAGGAGCCTGCGTCCTTCCTCGAGGGGGATGCAGCGCTGAAGGATTCCTGATGGGCTTCAACGGTATAGCTCTCGTTCGTCGCCATAGATGACGTAGGTCTTGGCCCTTCGAGCGATGCGTCGGGTCTCCGTCCTGTCTTCTGGTAGCACGCCTTGCGTCAGGTAGTCGAGGAAGGGCGTCCGCCAGTCGAGGGGTTGTGATGAAGAAGAGGCGGGTGAGTCGATCTGCATTGCCTCAGCGGATGTCGAGGGGTCGTTCTCGAGGGGTGTCGTTGAAGGTCGAGCCCCCGTGTCCGGCTCGAGGGGTGGCGTCGAGGGGCCAGCCCCCGGGCCGATTTTGACGGATGGCTCAAAAATGTCCCTCGAGAAGACATCTGGTGGGATGGTGCCGCGCGTGGATGCTAACTTAGCCAGCTCGTCTGTGGCCTCGTTGTACCTTCGAGCGATGTGGTTGAGCTCGAGGCCGTAGAACTTGTCTTCTAGCTTGCGCACTTCTCCGCAGTATGCTTCCATCTTGGGATCGATGCAGCTCGAGGCCTTCATGACCTGGTTGATGATGAGCTGCGAGTCCCCTCGAACGTCGAGGCGTTGGACCCCAAGCTCGAGGGTGATACGCAGCCCGTTGACAAGGGTCTCGTACTCAGCGACGTTGTTGGAGGCGGGGAAGTGCAAGCGCAGCAGGTAGCGCATGTGGACTCCGAGGGGTGAGATGAAGAGCAGGCCTACACCTGCCCCTGTCTTCATGAGGGACCCGTCGAAGTACATAGTCCAGAGCTCGGCTTGGATTTGTGCCAGCGGTAGCTGGGTGTCGGTCCACTCAGCAACGAAGTCCGCCAACGCTTGCGACTTGATGGCTTTTCATGGAGCGTAGGTGATGGCCTCCCCCATCAGCTCGGCAGACCACTTGGCGATGTGCCCCGTGGCCTCCCGGTTGTTGATGATTTCTCTGAGGGGGAAGGACGATACCACCGTCACGGGATGAGCGAGGAAATAATGCTGGAGCTTGCGCCTCGTGATGATGATGCCGTAGAGTAGCTTCTGGATGTGTGGGTACCGGAACTTGGCCTCGGAGAGCACCTCACTAATGAAGTACACCGGCCGTTGGACTGGTAGCGCGTGACCCTCCTCGTGTCTCTCGACGACTATGACCGCGCTGACCACCTGGGTGGTTGCAGCCACGTAGAGGAGGAGAGGCTCGGGGGGATCGTCACCCTGGGTTGGTCGTGGTGGCACGAGAATTGGCGCGGAAGTTAGCAACCCCTTCAACTTGGTTAGGGCCTCCTCGGCTTCGATGGTCCACGCAAAGCGTTCCGTTTTCTTCAGCAGGCGGTAGAGGGGTAGCGCCTTTTCCCCTAGCCTCGAGATGAACCTACTGAGAGCGGCTAGACAGCCTGTCACTTTCTGTACGCCCTTGAGGTCTCGAATTGGGCCCATCCTCGTGACTGCTGAGATCTTTTCGGGGTTGGCCTCGATCCCCCGTTGTGAGACAATGTAGCCAAGTAGCATGCCTCGAGGCACACCAAAGACACATTTCTCGAGGTTGAGTTTCACATTCTTGGCCCGGAGGCACTTGAATGTGGTCTCGAGATCGCTGATGAGGTCCCCGATTTTCTTGGTCTTAACCACGATGTCATCGACGTAGGCCTCGACGGTTTTGCCTATGTGTTCGCCAAAGACATGCTGCATACAACGCTCCTTGATGAATCCAGCCGCCAAAAGCTTGTGCACCTCCTTGCCGATGATCCTACGCTTCTCCTCGTCGAAGCGGCGCAGGCGTTGCTTCATCGGTCTGGACCCGGCCTGGATCTCCAAGGCATGCTCGGCGACTCCCCTCGGTATGCGTGGCATGTCCGAGGGGCTCCATGCAAACATGTCGATGTTCGCGCGGAGAAAGTCGACGAGCACTACTTCCTATTTAGGCTCGAGGCTGGCACTGATGGCCAGCGTCTTGTCGTCAGACGAGGTCGGGTCGACGGGTATCTGCTTGGTGTGCTCTGCCGGCTCGAAGGTGCCGGCGTGGCGCTTTGCTTCAGGAGCCTCGGTGGCCAGGGCAGCCAGGGCCTCGAGCGAGTCGACTTGGACGTTGGCCTCCCCACGCTCGACGCACTCCACGTCGCAGTGGTACGCATGTTCGTAGGAGGTGTCGACGGTGATGACCCCTTTCGGCCCCGGCATCTTGAGCTTCAAGTATGTGTAGTTGGGGACTGCCATGAACTTGGCGTAGCCAGGCCTGCCGATGATGGCGTGGTAGGCCCCTTGGAACCCAACCACCTCGAAGGTGAGCGTCGCCCGGCGGAATTTGGCCGGCGTGCCAAAGCAAACAGGTAGGTCGATGCGCCCGAGGGGGTGGGCCTTCTTCCCTGGTATGACTCCGTGGAACCCCCCGACGCTGGGTCGGAGCTGGTCCCTCGAAATCCCCAGGAGGTCGAGGGTCTCGAGGTATATGATGTTGAGGCTCGAGCCCTCATCCATCAATACCTTGGAGAACCGTACGTCGACGATGACGGGGTCGACGACGAGGGGGTACGCCCCTGGATTTACGACATGGTCCGGATGGTCGTCACGATCGAACGTGATCAGCGCATCAGACCAGTCAAGATACCGGGGGGCGTCGTGGCAGAGTGCAAACACCTCCTGGCGCTCCTTCATTCTCTCTCGAGCTGAGAGCCCGACGGTTGGGCCCCCGTAGATCATGAAGCAGTCGCGCACCAGGGGGAAGTTGCCGTCCGTGTCCCCGTCGTCGTGTCGATTGTTGTCCTTGCCCTTAGGCGCGTCTTCCTTCTTGTCGCCGAGCTTGGAGTAGAAGCCCTTCATCATTCGGCAGTCCTTCAACTTGTGATTCGTGGGACCCTTGTGATACGGGCAGGGGTCCTCGAGCATTTTGTTGAAGACGGCCCCGTCAGGGGGGCCTCGAGGCTTCTTACGCTCGAGGGCGCCCACGAGCACTTCTTCATCATCGTCGTCATCGGCGTCGCGCTTCGCCTTCTGACCTTTGCCTTTGTTCTTCTTTTTGTTGTTGTTGTTGTGGTTCTTGTCGTTGTTGCCCTTGCTCAAGCCCTCCGGCGTGGCCACCGCCTTGCCTTTGTCCGTGGAGTGGCCAAAGAAGGCCCCCACTGCCTCGTCGCCTGAGGCAAAGCTGGTGACACGATCCATCAGGTCCTCGACCATCCTGGGACGGTAGCGCCCTAGCTCGTGGACTAGCTCTTGGCATGTCGTGCCCGCGAGGAACGCAGAGATGACATTCTCATTAGGCACGTGGGGGAGCTCGAGGCGCTGCTTCGAGAATCGCCGAGCGAAGTCGCGGAGGGGCTCGTCCGCTGTCTGCCTGCAACGTCGTAGATCCCAGGGGTTGCCTGGGCGCACGCAAGTCCCCTTGAAATTCCCATCGAAGACCCTGACTAGGCCGGCCCAGTCGTGGATCTGATCCGGCGGGAGCCCCTCGAGCCACCGACGGGCGGTGTCCGAGAGGTAGAGTGGGAGTTGGCATATGATCACGCGGTCGTCGCTCTTCGCCCCGCCCAGTTGGCAGCCCAGGCGGAAGTCGGAGAGCCATAGCTTGGGCTCGACCTCCCCGTCATACTTCACGATGTTGGTTGGTGGTCGAAAGCCGTCGGGGAGGGTTGAGCTGCGGATGGCCCAGCTGAAGACCCTGGGGCCCGGGGGCTCGAGGGCTTGCCGGTCCTCGTCACTGTCGTAACGCCCCCATCGATGGGCATTATAGCCACGCTCCTCAGCCCCTTTGTCCTTGCGCCGGCGGTTGATGTTGTTGCGGGCGTCATTGGGGTCTCGAGGTGGCCGGTTGTCGACGATCTGCTCCCGGACTGGCCTGGCTCGAGAGGCGTCCGACTGGTGGACGAACGTCTCACGCTCGTTGCGGGGCGTGTCTGCTGGCTTCCCCGAGGCCGCTCCGCGCCGGCGCGAGGCTGAGCTCTCGGCCTGCTGCAGAGCGGCTGTCTCGAGGAGGTTCTTCATTTCCCCGAGCATGCGCCTGGCGTCAAGGTTGGAGATGGCGGGTAGATCGCAGAGCAGCATCGCGGCCGCCACCACGTTCTGCCCGGCTCGCGGGAAGCGCACCTCGGGGCGTGCTGGTGCCCCATCCTCGAGGATCTGCCGGTGGACCTCTCGAGCGCGGCCACGAGCGCCGGCGCCTCGAGGCTGGGCTTGTTCCTGCACAAGAGTTTGCTCGAGCTGCAGCAGGCGTTGTCGGTCCTCCTCACCCTTGGTGATCGCCTCCCGCAGTTGCGCGAGCTGCGCGGCCCGGTCGTCGTTGTGCTGAGGTGGTGCATCCGGTGCCGGGGGTTCGTTCCTCCCCCGAACGTGTGGTCCGCCCACCGCAGCCACGTCGTTGGGCTCTTCGAGGTTGAGCGCCGGCCTGGCGTCGTCGTCGTCGTCGTCCTCGACATCGTCCACGACCCCCTCGAGCTGGAAGCACTCCCTGGTGGGATCCCAGAGGTCAGGGTCGTGGTAGTCGTACTCGTCGGAGTCGGAGCTGTTGATGTCGCGCCGCCCTGGCTCGTGCTGGGACTGCAGCTCGCGGTACCACTCTCCGATCGTGGCTCGCCGGGGTGGCTCGACGACTCGTGAGAAGCCGCGGTCGACGTGCGCGGGGTAGACGATCTCCAGGTCGGTGGTGGCTCGTAGGATCACGCCCGGACGTTCCTCCTGCTCTGCCGCCGCCCGGTCCTAACGGCGCTCGTCAAGGTGGTGGGCGTAGACAGCAGCGGAGTTGTTGAGGCCGAACGGAGGCCGCTGGCATCGAGCGCGGTACACCCCGTGCGGGAGGAAGCCAGGTGGTGTCGACGGAGCACGGCTCGGGGGCCTCTGGACAGGCTCCCGGTCTGTGCGCATGACGAACGCGAACTCGCTGGGAGAGTGCGCGCGCGCCCTAGAAGTCTCCGGCCGCGCGCCCTAGAAGTCTCCGGCCGCGCGCCGGGCAGGTTTCTCCTCGGGGACTCTGCGCCAGCCGCAGGGAAGTGGGTGTACGCCGCGGTCACCGCCTATGCATGGCGACGATGGTGATGGCGGCGCCGCTCACGAGGTGGCGACGCATGGTGGTGCGGGCGACGCGCCACGCCCCCCGCGCGGGGTGGCGTGACACGCCCTCCGCTCGGGCTCTCCGTGGAGAGCAGGGTCAGCTCGTTGCCGCTGCCGGTGGCCAGGAACTCGAGGTTCCCGAACCAGATGACGGCACCAGTAGAGAACGAAGGAGTGGAAGAAGCCATCCAGAAAACAACGAGAAATTGACTCCGACACGCGAAGTCCCCTACCTGGCGCGCCAACTGTCGGTGTTTCGACCCCGGGGGTATGACACCAACTAGTAATATGATCGCGTGCTCCCTTCCTGGATGGTGATGCAAGATGACACAAGGGTTTATCCTGGTTCGGGCAAAGAAGGCCCTACGTCCAGCGGGGGGAGGAGGTTCTTGTATTACTTGCACCTAAGTGCTTGTACAGGGGCAATACAAGCTCAACGAGCGTGGACGAGAGTCTGGACTCGTGTGTGTTGTGTGGAATCGTGTGCGTGGAGGGCCCTGGTGTCCTCTTTTATAGAACAAGAGGAGGCCAGGGTTACACGGGAGTGACATGTACACGCCCAATACGGCGAAGGGTTGGAATTCTGTCTTGTCGAGGTCACTGGAGCCGACGTGGGGGTTGCTGTTGAGGCGTCCTTGAAGCGTGACTTCCATCCCGGGCGCGGTCGTGGAGGCGTGGCGACGTGGAGGCCGTGCAGCGCCCATTCTGGCACGTACAGAACGTGGCAGGGTCCCTCCGGGTCTTGGGGTACCTGTCCTCCAATAGCATGAAAGCAGTCAGGGCTCGAGGGGCGCAGGGCCGGCCTCGAGGTGGCGCCTACGGGGGGCTTGAGCCCCCACAGGTATGGGCAAGTCCCGGAAAACCCGGCCGTACAGCGGGAAACCAGGTTTCGAGATGTGGCTCGAGTGTGCTACAGTGCAGGGTATGGCCTAGCAGTGTTGTACTTGTGCCTTTTTGCCCATGCTTGTGGTGAAAACGAGGTTTGACTCTGGCCCTGGTTCACTGTGGCACACGTCGTGTACCAGAGGATGTGACCGGAGTAGGTGGACGCCTTAAATGCGCAGTACGGGGCTGGTATCCGATGTCTGGCGCTGCTCGAGGGAGGTATGATGTGTCTCGAGGGATAGGTTACCGTGTTAGAGAGGCTCGAGGTCCCGACGTGGGGTCTCGAGGAACGGTGTACGGCTGTAGTGGGCTCGAGGCCTATGTGCCGGGGCTCGAGAGGTAGGCTACCATGAGGCGGTCGGTAAGGCCTTGGCGGGCCCGGGCTTCCTGGCGGTGGCCGGCGTTGTAGGCCTCGAGGGGTTGGTTTTTTAGGGGGTTAGACTAGTTAGGTCTCTTATTAATTGGTGCTCTAGGTTTAACTTATTTGTTTTGCATTGATTGGGGGTACCCCTTTTGTGGTCCCCCGACAATATGGTAAAAACATGGATGTCCTACAAAACAAGTGAGAACACCAAAACTCGTGGAACTTGTTAGTTTCAAACCCTACAACTATGCTTTGTGATTCATTTAGTGTCATTTCATGCAATAGTTGATGGTTAATTATGAGCATTAGTGAGTGTCAACAGTGAGTTCCCGACCGGCCTAGCGTCTGATGTCCCTTTAAGAAGTTTGACAGAAAGTACAGTTGACCGTTGTGTCGAGGGTATCGGCGCGTCCGATGCCACCAAAAACATGTTGTGCAGTGCTCTTTTGGATGGCCGGTTGGGGGAGTATTTATACTCCTCCCCCTCCTCCATTAGAGTGTTCTTGCCATTTCCATCTGCTGAGAAACACCTTGAGAGAGCAATGGAGAGCAAGAGCCCTAGTAAGGTTGAGTGAATTGCTAATCGCGAGAATTAGTGATCTCCTAGTGAGAATTGAGTAGCAAGTGTGCATCCATCCATCTCTTTGGCCTTGGCTTGGTCAAGTGAGAGTTCTAGCTTGTTACACTTGGTGATCGGTATCACCTAGACGACTTGGTGGTGATCACGAAGCTTGGTGATCATCCGGTGGCTTATGGATGACCCAAGGAGGCTTGTGACCGGTAGTGAGCGATTCACCGGGCCGGAGTGGTGAAGAATCAACTCATAGTGAGCACTTGATCCTTGCGCGGATCAAGGTGGAGCGAAACCCTTGTGCGGGTGCTCCAACGAGGACTAGGGGGTGTGCCGACACCTCGATACCTCGGCAAAAAGATCGTCGAGTCATCTCTACTCTCTTTACATACACATTTACATTTGAGCAATTCAATTCCGCAATTTACTTGTCGTTCTTTCATAATTGAATTGCCATGCTAGAGTAGAAATGGTGTAGAGTTAGTCTTTTGTGTGGTATAGTTTAGTGAACCACACTTCTAGGCACAAAGGGGTTAATTGGGCTTGATAGGTTTTAATTCTTGCAAAAGTTTTAGAAAAGCCCAATTCACCCCCTCTTGGGCATCTTGATCCTTTCAATTGGTATCAGAGCCTCGTGCTCTCGGTTTAGGCTTAACCACCTAGAGTTAAGATGTCAAGAGGTGATGGACCACCTCCCATGTTTGAGGGAGACGACTTCCCATATTGGAAAATCCGTATGGAGTCGTACCTTGAAACGGTTGATGTCAAATGCTGCGAAGCCGCGATCACCGGCTTTCCCAAGCCCAAGGAGGGCACAAGCCTTACTCCTAATGAGGAGGAGAATGAGAAGTGGAATGCAAAAGCCAAAAACATCATATTTAGAGGCATTTGCAAGGATGTGTTTAACCGCGTCCGGAACCACAAGAATGCCCATGATCTATGGGATAACATTTGTGCGCTCCATGAGGGAACCAAGAGTGAGCGTGTGGAGCGTTATCATTTGGTTATGCAAAAATTACATTCTTTTGAAATGCTTGCTCATGAAAGTGCAAATGAAATGTACTCGCGCTTGAATGTTCTTGTAGAAGAGCTCAATGGACTTGGCCTCACACAAATGCAATCGTCCGATGTTGTGAGGAAGATTCTTTGTGTCCTTCCAATTGACAAGTATGGACACATTGTGACCGTGCTACATCAAGGTGATCTTTCCACGTCCACACCAACACAAGTCTTGGGAAAGATCAATGCACATGAGATGTACATGCACATCACACCAAGTGGTGGCTCCTCCACCGACAAGAAGAAGGACTTGGCCTTCAAAGCAAGCCATGACAAGAAGGGAAAGTCCAAGGCAGTTGAGGTGCATCATGAGAGCACAAGTGATGATTAAGATGATTCCAACATTGCTCTCATGGTGAGGAAGACCACAAAGATATTGAAGAAGCTTCACAAGAATGGAGTCAACTTTGACTCAAGAAAGAAGAAGTTCTTCACATGTAGCAAGAGAAGGCCACTATCCGAAATGGATTGCTATAATTGCGGTGACCTTGGCCATCTTGCTCATCAATGCACCAAGCCCAAGAAAGAAAGCTACAAGAACAAGAACAAGGGCAAGAAATATGACTCATCAAGTGAAGATGAGAAGAAAAGTGAGAAGCCCTACAAGAAGGATGGCAAGAAGAAGAAGCAATACCACAAGAAAGGTGGCAAGGCTTACATTGTTGGTGATTGGCTCACCGACATTGACTCCTCCGGTGGCTCATCAAATGAAGATAGTGATGATGAGAAGGAGAAGGTGGCCGCTCTAGTGATTGGGACCTCTACACCACCACCTCCACTGTCGCCATCATCCTCTACACACCTATGCCTCATGGCAAAGGGTGACCCGGAAGGTACAAAGTGATGATGACTCTAGTGATGATGAGAGTGATGGAGAGTTCCAAGCTCCTTCTTATGATGAACTTGTTGATTTGCTAAACAACTACTCTAAAATCATAAGAAAGACTAGAGCTAAAAATGAAAGGCTTGTTCATGACAATGAATCTCTTGTTGAAAAGTATAACAATGCTACACATGCTAGTGATGAGCTAAAAATGAACTTGCTACTATGTCATCCTCTATCAAGGAGCTCAAGTCCTCTAACAAGGAGCTCAAAGCTAAAAATGAAAAACTCGATAAGATGCATAGTGACCTTAAAACTAGTTATGCTTTGCTCAAAGAACAATACACTCAAGTTAAAGTTGATCATGATGCTCTTACTATTGCTTATGATATACTTTCTCTTGAGACACATGATGCCCCTAACCATGTTGTTAAGTGTGACATAGCAACATCTTGTGAGGACTTGGTTAGTGAGCATGATGAGCAGAGAGCTAGTTGCAAGGGCAAGAAAGTGGTTGAGGCTGAACACTATGATGACTATGTCAAGATCAAGAATGAAAATACAAAGCTCAAGATTGATCTAGAGAAGCTAGCAACCACCAAGCAAGTTGTCATCCAAACTCATGATGAAGAATATAGCATGACACTTGAGATAGACATGCTAAAAGAAGAGAACAAGAGATTGAAGATGGACAGAGATTACAAGATGACACCATCCCAATTGGAACTCCAACAAGAGAACGACAAGCTCAAGAAAGAGAAAGAGCACCTTACCACCGGGTTGAGAAACTTCATCAAGGGTCAATGTCTTCAAAGTGAGCTTCTCATGAACACCGTAATGAAGACCAATAGAAGTGGTATTGGCTACCTTGAAGAGAAGATGAAGCAACGCAAGAGCATCCCAAAGCCAAAGAAGAAGAAGTTGGGAAGATGTTTTGAGTGTGGAAAGGAAGGTCACTTTGCTCACAATTGTGAAGAGCCAAAACCCACACCCTTGCCCAAGCATGCTAGGCCCTTTGCTTTCAATGCTCACTACATGCTAAGACAAGATTCTAGTGGCAAAATGAAAGTCATGTTCCTGGGGCCCCAAATAAACAAGAATAGGCCAAAGCAAATTTGGCTAGGTTGCTAAGTCACTAGTAGGGAAGGTTAAGGGGCCTCAACAAGTTTGGGTTCCTAAAGCTCAAGCTTGATTTCTTGTGTGTGTAGGTGAACTACAAGACCGGTGGATCTCATTGGGTGATTGATATTGGTTGCACACAACATATGACCGGTGATCCCTGGATGTTCACCTCACTAGAAGAGAATGTCAATGACCAAGAAAAGATTACATTTGGTGACAACTCAAAGGGCAATGTCAAGGGTTTGGGCAAAGTGGCAATATCCAATGATCATACTATATCCAATGTGCTTCTAGTTGCTTCATTGAGCTTCAACTTGCTATCCATTGGGCAACTATGTGATCTTGGCTTTCAATGTTTGTTCACCGACAAAGAAGTGGTTGTGACCAAGAAAGATGATACACAAGTGATATTAAAAGGCTTTAGATACAACAATCTCGATCTAGTAGATTTCTCCTCCGAATATGCCAACTTGAAAACATGTTTGTTCACTAAGCAATCTCTTGGTTGGCTATGGCATAGAAGATTGGCACATGTTGGAATGAACACTCTCAACAAGCTATTGAAGAAGGATTTGGTTAGGGGCTTGAAGGATGTCAAGATTGAGAAGGACAAATTGTGTAGTGCATGTCAAGCCGGCAAACAAGTTGCAAACACTCATCCAACCAAAGCCTTTGTTTCAACATCAAAAGAGTTAGAGCTACTTCACATGGATCTATTTGGGCCAACAACATATGCAAGCTTGGGTGGAAATCTCTATTGCCTAGTGATTGTTGATGATTACTCTAGATAAACTTGGGTGTTCTTTCTTCATGACAAATCCGAAGCAACCCCTTCATTCAAGAAGTTTGCCAACAGAGCCCAAAATGAATTTGACTTCAAGATAAAAAAAGATTAGAAGTGATAATGGGAAGGAATTTGACAACACCCACATTGAGAAATATTGTGATGAAGTTGGGATCAAGCATGAAGTCTCCGCAACCTACACACCACAACAAAATGGGGTAGTTGAGAGGAAGAACCAGACACTAATCACCCTAACAAGAACTATTTTAGATGAGTACTCTACACCGGAAAGATTTTGGGTGGAAGCAATCAACACCGCATGTTGTGCATCCAACCGGTTCTTCCCTCATCGTCTCCTTGGCAAGACCCCCTATGAGCTACTCAACAACAAGAAGTCGGATGTATCCTTCTTTAGAGTGTTTGGGTGCAAATGCTACATCTACAAGAAGCGCCAACACCTAGGGAAGTTTCAACGTTGATGTGATATTGGTTTTCTTGTTGGTTACTCATTGAAGTCCAAAGCATATCGAGTATTCAACCATGCCACCGGGCTTGTAGAAGAAACATGTGATGTGGAATTCGATGAATCTAATGGCTCTCAAGGAGAGCATGAGAATCTTGATGATGTAGATGATGAACCATTGAGGGAAGCAATGAAGAACATGTCGGTGGGAGCCATCAAACCTAATGATGATGATGATGATGATGATGTGCAAGTCATTGACAAGCCATGATGTACCACAAGATGATGACAAAGATGGGAGAGATCCGAATGAAGATACTCATGTCTCCCATGATCAAATGGTGGTACAAGCTCAAGATGTTGATGCTCCACAAGCGGCCCCTCAAGTGGTTGATCGAAGGACTACTCCTTTACTACAAGCTCATCCTCAAGATCTCATCATAGGGAGTCCAACAAGGGGTGTAATGACTCGATCTCAAAAACTTGCTTTATTAATGGAACACCACTCCTTTGTTTCTCTTGTTGAGCCTATCATTGTAGATGAAGCTCTAGGTGATCCGGATTGGGTGAATGCATGCATGAAGAATTGAACAACTTCACCCGCAATCAAGTTTGGACACTTGAAGAGCGACCTAAAGGCGCAAGAGTCATTGGAACAAAATGGGTATTTAAAAACAAGCAAGATGATCAAGTCAAGGTTGTTAGAAACAAGGCAAGGCTAGTTGCAAAGGGGTTCTCTCAAGTTGAAGGCTTAGATTTTGGAGACACTTTTGCACCGGTTGCAAGACTCGAAGCCATTCGTATCCTCCTTGCATATGCATCACATCATGAAATTAAATTATATCAAATGGATGTGAAAAGTGCATTTTTAAATGGCTTCATAAATGAACTAGTCTATGTTGATCAACCTCTCGGGTTTGAAGACCCTAGATATCCTAATCATGTTTATAGGTTGTCCAAGGCGCTATATGGGCTCAAGCAAGCCCCAAGAGCATGGTACGAGCGCCTCTGGGACTTCCTCATTGAGAAGGGCTTCATCATTGGGAAGGTTGACACCACACTATTCACCAAGAAGCTTGATGGAGAGATCTTCAATTGTCAAGTCTATGTTGATGATATCATCTTCGGGTCAACAAATGAAGCATATTGCAAGGAATTTGGTGATCGACTTGATGTCGAAGGAGTTCGAAATGTCCATGATTGGCGAGCTCACATTCTTTCTAGGCTTCCAAGTCAAGCAATTGAAGTAGGGGACTTTTATATCTCAAGAGAAGTACACAAAAGACCTCCTCAAGCGCTTCAACATGGATGATTGCAAGCCTATCAAGACTCCAATGCCAACAAATGGACATCTCAACCTAGATGAGGGAGGTAACTCGGTTGATCAAACTCTCTACCGTTCTATGATTGGTAGCTTGTTATATTTGACCGCATCTAGGCCCGACATCATGTTTAGTGTGTGCATGTGTGCTAGATTTCAAGCCGATCCTAAGGAATCACATCTCATAGCCGTAAAGAGAATCCTTAGGTACCTAAAGCACACCCCAAGCATTGGCCTTTGGTATCCCAAAGGAGCTAACTTCCAACTCGTTGGGTATTCTGATTCAGATTACGTGGGTTGCAAAGTAGATAGAAAAAGCACATCCGGAGGGTGCCATTTGCTTGGGAGATCACTAGTTTCATGGAGTTCGAAGAAGCAAAATAGTGTGGCCTTGTCTACCGCCGAGGTGGAATACATAGCCACGGGTGCTTGTTGTGCACAAATCCTTTACATGAAACAAACCCTTTTAGACTATGGTGTAGTTCTAAAAAGGGTACCTTTGTTGTGTGACAATGAGAGCGCAATTAAGCTTGCTAACAATCTGGTTCAACACTCTCGCACTAAACACATAGATATTCGCCATCACTTTCTAAGAGACCATGTTTCAAAGAAAGATATATCCTTAGAAGAAGTTAGAATCGAAGATCAATTGGCGGATATCTTCACAAAACCCCTAGATGAAAATACCCTTTGTAGATTGTGAAGTGAGCTTAATGTGCTTGATCTAAGTAACTTTGTCAAAAGGTGAAAGGAGGTTGTCCTTGCATTGCATTGTATAATATGTCATGTTTCAATTATGCTATGCACATAGTCTTGTCAGACGTGGTTAAGATAACCGCCTTAAAAAGCGTGTGAAGAAACTTACCCATGAGCAAACTTGACAAGCAACCTAGATTCAAATCCTGTATTGCATTGCATATGCATGTTTGTTGCTTACCGTTTCTTTTCGGTTAAGCTTGAGCAACCGCTGTGTTCATCCACCGCTAGGGGGAGCATTTGAGGCTCCTAATGGTTGAGACCCCTAGTTTTGGTGGCCACATGTTGTCTCCTCGGGATTTATTGCCTATTTTCTCTAAAAAGGATATGTAGCCTAAGGCAAAATATTTGTATAATTGAGGGTTTATGCGAGGATGCTCATACTAGGTTCCAACTAGTGTTTATTTGCCTCTTATTTGAGTTGGAACTTGGTTGGGAGAGGGAGCCACAACGGAGATCTTCGAAACTGCCCAAAATGCAGCATCGGACGCTGGCCCCAACGTCTGATGCCCCCCACTAGGCAGCTCCGGCTGGAACAGTGTTGGTGTTGCGTCCGATGTGTCATCATCGGAGCGTCTGAGGCTCTGCCGAGGCAAAGGACGCGTCTGATGTGATTTTGGCGAATTTGGAGCTCTCTAGATGGACATCGGAGCGTCCGATGTGTTTACATCGGAGCGTCTGATGCCCCTTTAGGCGGCGCGTTGAGTTCTTTTCACCGACGGTTGGGTCCCACACGTCATTTGTTCGGTCTTCGTCTTCCTCGTGTCTATCCCGACCTTGCTCGAGCCCCTAACCATAACCGCTGCCGCCCGCCCGCTCCTTCGCCGGCCGCCGCGTTCGCTCGCCTCTCCGCCGCCCGCACCCATGCTCGCCACCTCCCTCCACCGTGCGTGCCCTCGGTACCTCGCCCGCAGTTGCAGCCGCGCGCGCGCTCGCTCGCTAGAGCTGCACTCCTCGCCGAGCCACTGAACGAGCTCGCCGGAGTTCTGCCAGTTCAAGCATCACGAGCTCGTCCTCATCTTCTTCGTGTTTTCCTCTTCGACGAGCCCCTTCCCGGCATCATACTCTTTGGCCTCCTACCCACAACAGTGAGCTTCCACCTCTTCCATAACCTATGCACATAACCTGCTCGATGAAATGCCCGAATCACTGTTCCTTCCATGTTTGACCCCCGTTTCGCCTAAAATTAATTGCAGACCTCTTGGTGTGAGTCGTGGGTGCCCGAACGTCCGTGACTCTCCTATTCTTGGTTCGGTTTGTCGGTTCGTCAGGTAGCACAACCTGTTTCCCTTGTTATCTATTTGCTTTGCTTCCAATAGGATTCCTCCTCTCTAGATTATGTATATGCTGATCTGTACCTCCCATCTATTCTTGCAGCGAGTCAGTGGCACTGTGTCAGTTGTCAGTTGGTCAGTGACGGTGAACCCGGGGGCAAGCCCACGGGTACGGATCGAGGCCAAGCCTTGCGAGTGACAGTGTCAATTGGTCCGTGACTCAGGGGGAGTTCTATCAGTGGTTTGCTTGTCAGAGGACTTGTCAGCTGTCAGTTGATCTTTTCAGAGGCAGTCCAGTCTTTCAGCGGCAATTGCTTCTTGTTCTTGTCAGCTAAGCGCTGCAAGAACGTCGGCAGTGCTCCCGGGGATTCACCCCCTCATCCTCCTCCTTCTGGTGAGCCGAAGGGGAAGGCGAAGCTTGTTACGCGCAGGAAGCGCTCTAGGGCTGAGAGAGAGGCCGAGCAGGCCCGTGCAGTTGCAGACGCCGCAGAGCGTGCTGAGAGGGGAGGCCGCAGTGGCGGTTTGCGTATTGAGGATCAGCTTACCCCCGATCAAAAGAGAGCTATTGAGGCGACAGAGTGCTTTCACAGTTCGCCGACCGGGACTCTTATGGTTGCCAGTCGTCGAACAACTTTCACAGCTCCAGGTGTCGAGTCGCAGAGCTCAGGACAGGGTCAGGCAGAGGCCGAGGCAGCTGCCACAGAGGAGGCAGAGCCAGAGTCAGAGGAGGAGGTGCCAGAGGAGGTGCCCAGGCGCCGGTCGTCTCGTCGCAGAACCGAGGTGCCACCCCGGCCCGACGTCCCTCTGCGGGGTGCACGTGCTCCATCGAGGCATCCACCCTCGCAGATTCCGCAGCTTGACCTCCATGCGGCCACTTGCTCCCAGATTCAGACTCTTCGACTTGTACCGGTGGAGCAGTGGTTTCCGAGAGAGAGACAGCAGCAGGCGGGCCCCGAGTTCTACCCTGTTCTCCAGGAGGATTTCTATCAGGGTTACAGGAACGCCGACATTTGTTTGCGTTCGTAGAGAGTCTGTCCCCTAGAGGCAGTAGTTACCACAACCAGAGAGCAGATTCGCCCCATGCTCACGTATTTACCAGGCTTGGCAGATCTTCTAGGGTGGTCTGGCTCGTATATTGTGGACCGGGTGTTTCAGTTCTACGCCTCGTTGTGGGTGCACTTGAACAGAGAGACTATCGAGTTTGCTTTCAGAGGAGACCACTACAGGTTGTTTTTGTCAGAGATCCGGGATTGGTACGGACTTCGCCACTTTGAGACCCGGATCCACGACGTGTGCTACGACAGGATGGAGCCACCCAGACGCCCTCACGGCGGTGCGCAGCCTCCGACAGACCTGGTCTGCCCGTGCTTCACTGAGCCCTTCGGCGAGGGTTCGAGTCGCGCTCCTAGGGACCTTAGCCCTACGACTCGGATCCTCAACGAGGTCTTACGGCGTACCTTGTTACCCAGGGTGGGCTTCAGAGAGGGTTTGTCTCGCCTGCAGCTTTGGTTACTCGCATATATGGTCAGGTAGCAGGAGTTCGACGTCTGGAACGTCATACTGTGTGAGATGGAGGATACTATGGCAGAGGGCATCAAGGCCCGCAGGCAGCTACCGTACGCTCACTGGATCTCCTACATCCTATGGAAGGTAGCTACCATGATAGGGACAGACCCCCAACAGACTCTCACCGGCTCCGCGACTGTGTTCCCCGAGTATAACATGAGTTAGCTTCTTGGACACGGTCGGGACCGCCAGCAGCAGTAGGAGCAGCAGCGACCATCCAGCTTGAGACAGCGGCCCACGGTGCCCGAGTCAGCTGAGGAGCAGGACGAGGCAGTGAGAGCCCTCGCCGAGCAGGAGCTTGCTGACCTAGAGGGTGGGGACACGTATGTTGTTGAGGACCCCACCGACAGCTCCGACGAGGACTACCAGCTCCCGCCTCACGCTCAGCCTCACCCCGATGACTCACAGGCCGGGACTTCGGGTACAGCCTCCTCCGATCCAGCGCTACTTGTTATACTATCTAGGATGGAGGAGCAGCAGAGGACAGTGACACAAGATGTGCAGCGGCTAGCACAAGAGCAGCAGAGACTTGCACATGCACAGGCCCTCGCTCAGCAGCAGGATCAGGAGAGGTCAGACGATCTTCAATAGCAGATTCTGAGCTTCATGGAGAGGATCATGGGTGGACCTCCTCAATGGCAGTGGCAGCAGCCTCGACCTCAGCAGCAGCTCCAGTGGCCGCCACCTGTCTCACCTCAACCGCAGCCGTCTCAGCAGTAGCAGCCGCAGTTCTTGGGCCCCTCCTAGTCCACTTGGTACACTACTGCACCTGGAGGGCCCCCGCTCTTTAGTACGCTTCACACAGGGTTCACGTCATGTCCGACAGAGTCTCTGTTCGTGACGACCACCACTGTGACGCGCGACCTGTACGTTTGTGACCTTCAGTGAGCTCACTGGGATGCCCACTCCGGAGTTCCCTACTTCGGTCCAGACGTCGACGGCTCCTGTCACCTCTACGACAGAGACCTTACCGAGCTCTATCGCGTCTTCCGAGCAGACAAAGCTTGTTCAGTCAGAGATGGCCACTTCAGTTCAGCCTGAGCTTTCTACTATACACGAGCTTCCGCACTCTGATACTCAGGTTGTCACAGCTACAGTGACTGAGACAACGACAGCAGGGCAGACAGATCAGACACAGCAGTCAGAGCAGCTTGAGCAGCCAGAGCAGACCTGTATCACTTGTCCGCAGCTTCCAGCTCCTGAGGGTCAGCAGGCTACATGCTCCTCTTTGTCAGACTCTGAGGCGCTCCTTCAGCAGTTCGAGTTCTCTCAGCGCACTCCAGAGACAGCTGCACCTGACTCGTCTGCGCCACCTCCGCCCTCCGACGCTTAGTTTGGTGTTTGACTCCAAAGGGGGAGAGTGGTCGAGTATAGAGATAGGGGGAGCGATGTGAGTGGGATTTGATTCTTATGTGTGTTATGTTTCACATACGCTCTTGCTTATCGCATATCTTTTGCTTATCAATGTGTGTGATATGGACCTTGTGACATGTTTGTGCTCACTATGATATCATTTATGACATATCATTTTATTTCGCTCGATTACTTGTGCTTAATTCTTATTTAGTTGGTATTCGAGCTCTATTACTCTTGCACTTGCTTTTCACTCTAACTCTTTGAGTGCAGGTTGTTGACATGATATATATGTATGAGCTTGCCCCTAATCATTCTCTTATTTATCGCAAGTTCATACATGTCATGATATTGGAAACCTCTTCTCTCTATACTCGAGGTCATGTTGTCATCAATCACCAAAAAGGGGGAGATTGAACGCATCTTGGCCCCTAGTGGGTTTCGGTGATTGAATGAAACACAAGATTACTATGACTAACATGTGTTTTGCAGAAACATGGATGAGTTAGGTCATGGTAATGGCGATGACACGGGCATATGGAGTTCATGTCCCCTGGCGATGGAAATCGTTTCTGTTTTCAAAGGACGGACGACGAAGATGGTGGTAGACTAGGCTAAGTGTCATATGGTGTTGGAGGACACTTAGGTAGTCTTAGGTCTTTGTTTTTCCTTTGGTCGTACTATAAAGGAGAGCGTGAATCAGTAGCTTGACCTAGATGAGTCTATTCAGGTAGCTGTGGTGCACACTTGTTATTTCATAGCCCTAGGTAGCTTTGAGAGAGCCCTTATGTCATGAGGATGAAAAGTCGTTAAGGCAGCGTCGCGATCCGAAGTTGTTTTGGCCCTGTTACGGGCATCTGATGCTAGCCTTAGTGGCATCGGACGCGCGTTCAATGTCACTCAGACTTGAGTGTGCTAGTGATGTGGCATCGGACGCTCCGATGTTATCATATCGGACGCAGCGATGCCACTGTTCATGAGAGAGTGCCCTAAGGGGCACATCGGACGCTGAGGGCCAACGTCCGATGTCCATGAAGAGAGGTTCCACAAATGTCAGATTCGCATCGGACGCGTCCTATGTGATGGCATCGGACGCTGCCTAGCGTCTGATGTCCCTTTAAGAAGTCTGACAGAAAGTACAGTTGACCGTTGGGTCGAGGGTATCGGCGCGTCCGATGCCACCAAAAACATGTTGTGCAGTGCTCTTTTGGATGGCCGGTTGGGGGAGTATTTATACTCCTCCCCCTCCTCCATTAGAGTGTTCTTGCCATTTCCATCTGCTGAGAAACACCTTGAGAGAGCAAGGGAGAGCAAGAGCCCTAGTGAGGTTGAGTGAATTGCTAATCGCGAGAATTAGTGACCTCCTAGTGAGAATTGAGTAGCAAGTGTGCATCCATCCATCTCTTTGGCCTTGGCTTGGTCAAGTGAGAGTTCTAGCTTGTTACTCTTGGTGATCGGCATCACCTAGCGGCTTGGTGGTGATCGTGAAGCTTGGTGATCATCCGGTGGCTTGTGGATGACCCAAGGAGGCTTGTGACCGGTAGTGAGCGATTCACCGGGCCGGAGTGGCGAAGAATCAGCTGATACTGAGCACTAGATCCTTGCGCGAATCAAGGGGGAGCGATACCCTTGCGCGGGTGCTCCAACGAGGACTAGGGGGGTGTGCCGACACCTCGATACCTCGGCAAAAAGATAGTCGAGTCATCTCTACTCTCTTTACATACGCATTTACATTTGAGCAATTCAATTCCGTAATTTACTTGTTGTTCTTTCATAATTGAATTGTCATGCTAGAGTAGAAATGGTGTTGAGTTAGTCTTTTGTACGGTATAGTTTAGTGAACCACACTTCTAGGCACAAAGGGGTTAATTGGGCTTGATAGGTTTTAATTCTTGCAAAAGTTTTAGAAAAGCCCAATTCACCCTCTCTTGGGCATCTTGATCCTTTTAGAAAGATATCCATACATTTGTCTTTAGTTTGTAAGAAAATTAGCATATATATTATAAGATTTTATATATGATCTTGAGGGGCCATCACGATGAGTTCGTCAAAGAGGCCTTTAATTCTAGAACCGGTACTGCCGATGATATGCGGGCGTTGGCGTCCGCCCTTCATTCCCAGCGCGTCTTCTTTCCCAGGTGTGGCAGGCTGCGGGCGGGAGGGTCCGCCATTGGTGGTTCCCCTTCCCTGGATGTGGCCAACAAGGATGCAAATTGTTGACCTATAGGTGGACCTCTAATCTTTTTTAGTTTAAATATTTGTACTAGTTCTTCACAATGAGAACTCATTTATTCTAAAGGTTTGATCTCAAGAGGGTTAGAGGTGCACCTAAGGGTCACTAATTTGCACCATTAGTGGCCGAGCAGCGATGTTGTGTCGTCGATGCAGTGTGGTCGAGTGGTGGTGAGTTCCCCACCGGCCGAGTCCTCACCACTCACTATCGGATGAATAATTACGATTAAATACTATTCTAGTTTATTTTTCACTTTCCTGAAACTACAAAAATATCATTCTAGTTTATTTGATCAATAATTTAGGTCGATCCAATGACCCAGAATATTTTAAATGCCTATCCCCATGCGATGCCTTCCCTACCCCGAGCGATGATGGCCATGATATAGGGAAAAAGGATGACTCTTCAAGGACAAATTTAGAAAGTCAATTTTAGGAATGTAGTATTGCTAGAGCAAACCATGAAATATGGATAATATAAAAATAAGTAGCTACCTAAGTAGAGAAGTAAGAGGGTCTATTTTAGATAGCATTGCTGGAACCTAAATATTCACTTCCTCACCATGTTTGCCTTTTTCTTTTTAGATAAATATATCGAGATTAAGGTAGGATGGAGACACCATTTTGGACAAAATCAAATTATTAACCTCGGATAAAAAAAACCAACACGTAGAATACAATATTGGGCAAATTTGGTACTCCATCCCCCAAAAATGCAATTCTAAGTTTCAGATAAGTCAAACCTTTTCTTTTCAAAGTTTGACCGAGTTTATTGAAACATATATTAATTTTTGTCTTTAATTAGATTTACTATGAATTTCGAAAAACTAAACATCCATTAAGAGAAACTAGAATTGTATTTTTTCGCACGAGAGAGTATTCAGGAAGAATCAATCGGAGGCTGTCGTTATCATGTGGTCCATCCACATTTGCCTCACTAAAATTGTGGGCTATATGCAAAACCGTTAATGAGACGATTGAGTGGACTTTTCTAGAGTTGGAGAAACTTTAATTTCAAAACATTTTTTTTAATTCATAACTGTTGTTTAACTTATTTATATACCTTAATCCCTCTTTTCCCTTAATTTATTTGGTAATATTAGAGTTTTAAAGATTGGAAAGTTGATTTAATAAATTATAAAAGCCTAGGGGACGATTTTGTGGCACGACTGATCGCAATCCTGGGATAATTATTGGATGAGATGGCAAGGTGAGTCCACCATGCATATCATTGGCATAGAGCAATGCAACAGCATATAGGCTATAGAATATGCGACAAAGTACCATACCTAATCAAGTATTCATCAAAATTCAAGAGAACACCATTAAGTTCATGCATGGAGTCCATCCAAAGTAGCCTCACCACAAACATCATCTTGGGCTCTAAGCAAAAGCGCTGTTAGGGAATCACTAAATGGAATTCTCTAGAGTTAGAGAAATTTAAATTGATTTCATTGTGTCGGGGAACACCAAAGGGGTACCTCAATCAACGCAAACAAATAGGTTAAACCTAGAACACCAATTAATAAACCCAGCTAGGCTAACCTTCCAAGAAACCAACCCCTCGAGCCCGCTACAGCTACGCACCGCTCCTCGGGACCCCGCGCGGGGACCTCGAGCCCCTCCAGCACGATAGCCTATCCCTCGAGGCTCATCACACCCTAGGCCTCGAGCTGGAGCTCAACCTCCGCTCACCCGAGCCCTCCGCGCCCGGCCTCGAGCGAGCGCTTCACTACCCTTCGAAGCCCTCCACGAAGAGGAAGCTTCCTGCTCCTCAACCTCATACCACGCATTTAATGCATCCACCTACTCCAGTCACGTCCTCTGCAACCCGACGTGTACCACAGTGAACCGGGGCAGAGCCAAGTCTCGTTTTCACAACAAGCATGGGTAAAAAGGCACCAGTACGGCACTGTTAACCCATATCTTACACTGTTGCACGTCCAAGCCACGTCTCGAGGCCCGGATACCTGCTGCTCAATCGGGTTTCCCGGGACTTGCCCATACCTGCGGGGACTCGAACCCCCCGCAGGCGCCACCTCGAGGCCGGCTCTGAGCCCCTCGAGCCCTGGCTACTTTCACGCTATTGGAGGACAGGTACCCCAAGACCCGAAGGGACCCCGCCGTGTCCTGCACGTGCCGGGATGGGTGCTGTACGGCTTCCACGTCGCCACGCCTCCACGTCCGCGCCCAGGATGGAGGCCACGCATCAAGGACGCCCCAACAGCAACACCCACGTTGGCTACAGTGGCTTCGACAAGACAGAGTTCCTGCCCTTTGCCATACCGAGTGTTGTACATGTCAATCCTGTGTAAACTCAGGCCTCCTCTTGATCTATAAAAGGGGACGCCAGGGCCCTTCGCGCAAAGCGAGACAACACACGAGTCCACACACACACATACACGAGTCCGGACTCCGGTCCACGCTCACTGAGCTTGTATTCGCCCCTGTACAAGCACTTAGGTGCAAGTAATACAAGAACTCTCCTCCCCCGCTGGACGTAGGGCCTTCTTTGCCCGAACCAGGATAAATCCTTGTGTCATCTTGCATCACCATCCAGGAAGAGAGCACGCGATCATATTACTCGTTGGTGTCATACCCCCGGGTTCGAAACACCGACAGTTGGCGCGCCAGGTAGGGGCCTTCGCGTGTCGGAGTCGATTTCTCGTTGTTTTCTGGATGGCTTCATCCCCTCCTTCGTTCTCGGCTGGTGCCGTCGTCTGGTTCGGGAGCCTCGAGTTCCTGGCCACCGGCAACGGCAACGAGCTGACCCTGCTCTCCACGGAGAGCCCGAGCGGAGGGCGTGTCACGCCACCCCGCGCGGGGGGCGTGGCGCGTCGCCCGCACCACCACGCGTCGCCACCTCGCGAGCGGCGCCGTCGTCACCATCGACGCCGGGCACGGGCGGTGCCCGCGGTGCACTCCCATTTCCCCGCGGCTGACGCAGAGTCCCCGAGGGGAAACCTGCCCGGCGCGCGGCCGGAGACTTCCAGGGCGCGTGCGCACTCCCCCAGCGAGTTCGCGTTCGTCACGCGCACGGACCGGGAGCCTGGCCAGAGGCTCCCGAGCCGTGCTCCGTCGACACCACCAGGCCTCCTCCCGCACGGGGTGTACCGCGCCCGACGCCAGCGGTTCCCGTTTGGCCTCAACAACTCCGCGGCTGTTTACGCCCACCGCCTTGACGAGCGCCGTCAGGACCGGGCAGCCGCAGAGCGGGAGGAGCATCCGGGCGTACTCCTACGAGCCACCACCGACCTGGAGATCGTCTACCCCGCGCACGTCGACCGCGGCCTCTCACGAGCCGTCGAGCCACCACGTCGAGCCACCTTCGGGGAGTGGTACCGCGAGCTGCAGTCCCGGCACGAGCCAGGGCGGCGCGGCATCAGCAGCTCCGACTCCGATGAGTACGACTACCACGACCCTGACCTCTGGGACCCCACCAGGGAGTGCTTCCAGCTCGAGGGGGTCGTGGACGACGCCGAGGACGACGGCGACGACGACACCAGGCCGGCGCTCAACCTCGAAGAGCCCGGAAACGTGGCTGCGGCAGGAGGATCACGCGTTCAGGGAGGAACGAACCCCCGACACCGGCTGCACCATCTCAGCACGGTGATGACCGGGCGGCGCAGCTCGCGCAGCTGCGGGAGGCCATCGCCAAGGCTGAGGAGGAGCGACAGCGCCTGTTGCAACTCGAGAAAACTATAGCACAGGAACCAGCCCAGCCTCGAGGCGCCGGTGTTCGTGGCCGTGCTCGAGAGGTCCACCGGCAGATCCTCGAGGACGGGGCACCAGCACGCCCCGAGGTGCGTTTCCCGCGAGCCGGGCAGAACGTGGTGGCGGCGGCAATGCTGCTCCGTGATCTACCCGCCGTCTCCAACCCTGACGCCAGGCGCATGCTTGGGGAAATGAAGAACCTCCTCGAGACAGCCGCTGTGCAGCAGGCGGAGAGCTCAGCCTCGCGGCGGCGCGGGGCGGCCTCGGGGAAACCAGCAGACACGCCCCGCAACGAGCGCGAGATGTCTGTCCACCAGCCGGACGCCTCTCGAGCTAGGCCAGTCCGGGAACGGATCGTCGACAACCGGCCACCTCGAGACCCCAATGACGCCCGCAACGACATCAACCGCCGGCGCAAGGACAAAGGGGCCCAAGAGCGTGGCTATAGCGCCCATCGAGGGGGGCGCTACGACAGCGACGAGGACCGGCAAGTCCTCGAGCCCCCGGGCCCCAGAGTCTTCAGCCGGGCCATCCGCAGCTCAACCCTCCCCGACCGCTTCCGACCACCGACCAACATCGTGAAGTATGACGGGGAGGTCGAGCCCAAGCTCTGGCTCTCGGACTTCCGCCTAGGCTGCCAGCTGGGCGGAGCAAAGAGCGACGACCGTGTGATCATACGCCAACTCCCACTTTACCTCTCGGACACCGCCCGTCGGTGGCTCGAGGGGCTCCCACCGGATCGGATCCACGACTGGGCCGACCTAGTCAGGGTCTTCGACGGGAATTTCAAGGGGACTTGCGTGCGCCCAGGCAACCCCTGGGATCTACGGCGTTGCAGGCAGGCAGCGGACGAGCCCCTCCGCGACTTTGCTCGGCGATTCTCGAAGCAGCGCCTCGAGCTCCCCCACGTGCCTGATGAGGACGTCATCTCAGCGTTCCTCGCGGGCACGATATGCCAAGAGCTAGTTCATGAGCTAGGACGCTACCGTCCCAGGACGGTCGAGGACCTGATGGATCGTGTCACCAGCTTTGCCTCAGGCGACGAGGCAGTGGGGGCATTTTTTGGCCGCTCCACGGACAAAGGTAAGGCGGTGACCGCGCCGGAGGGCTCGAACAAGGGCAACGACGCCAAGAACCGCAACAACAACAACAACAAAAAGAAGAAGAGTAAAAGCAAAGGTCAAAAGGCGAAGCGCGACGCCGACGACGACGACGATGAAGAAGTGCTCATGGGCGCCCTCGACCATAAGAAACCTCGAGGCCCCCCTGACGGGGCTGTTTTCGACCAGATGCTCGAGGACCCCTGCCCTTATCACAAGGGCCCCGTGAATCACAAGCTAAAAGACTGCCGACTGCTGAAGGGCTTCTACGCCAAGCTTGACGACAAGAAGGAGGACACGCCTAAGGGCAAGGACAACAAACGACGCGACGACGGGGACGCGGGTTTCCCTCCGGTGCGTGACTGCTTCATGATCTACGGGGGCCCAACCGTCGGGCTCTCGGCTCGGGAGAGGAAGAAGGAACGCCGGGAGGTCTTCGCACTCCGCCACGACGCCCCCCAGTACCTCGACTGGTCCGACGCGCCGATCACATTCGACCGTAACGACCATCCGGACCATGTCGTAAATCCGGGGGCGTACCCCCTCGTCGTCGACCCCGTCATCGTCGACGTACGGTTCTCCAAGGTGTTGATGGATGGGGGCTCGAGCCTCAACGTCATATACCTCGAGACTCTCGACCTCCTGGGGATTTCGAGGGATCCAGCTCCGACCCAGCGTCGGGGGGTTCCACGGAGTCGTACCAGGGAAGAAGGCTCACCCCCTCGGGCGCATCGACCTACCGGTTTGCTTTGGCACGCCGGCTAACTTCCGCCGGGAGACGCTCACCTTCGAGGTGGTTGGATTCCAAGGGACCTACCACGCCATCATCGGCCGGCCAGGCTACGCCAAGTTCATGGCGGTTCCCAACTACACGTACTTGAAGCTCAAGATGCCGGGGCCGAAAGGGGTCATCACCATCGACACCTCCTACGAGCACGCGTACCACTGCGACGTGGAGTGCGTCGAGCGTGGGGAGGCCAACGTCCACCTCGACTCGCTCGAAGCCCTAGCGGCCCTGGCCACCGAAGAGGCCCCTGAAGCAAAACGTCACGCCGGCGCCTTCGAGCCGGCAGAGCACACCAAGCTGATACCCGTCGACCCAACCTCGACCGATGGCAAGACGCTGGCCATCAGTGCCAGCCTCGAGCCTAAATAGGAAGGCAGTGCTCGTCGACTTTCTCCGCGCGAACATCGACATGTTTGCGTGGGGCCCCTCGGACATGCCAGGCATACCGAGGGGAGTCGCCGAGCACGCCTTGGAGATCCAGGCCGGGTCCAGACCGGTGAAGCAACGCCTGCGCCGCTTCGACGAGGAGAAGCGCAGGATCATCGGCGAGGAGGTGCACAAGCTTTTGGCGGCCGGGTTCATCAAGGAGGTATTTCACCCAGAGTGGCTAGCTAACCCTGTACTAGTTAGGAAAAAGAATGGAAAAATGCGGATGTGTGTAGACTACACTGGTCTGAATAAAGCGTGTCCAAAAGTTCCATTTCCTTTACCTAGAATTGATCAGATTGTCGATTCCACTGCGGGGTGTGAAGTACTTTCATTTCTCGATGCGTATTCCGGCTACCACCAGATTAGGATGAAAGAATCCGACGAGCTCGCTACCTCTTTCGTCACGCCTTTTGGTATGTATTGCTACGTTACAATGCCCTTCGGCCTTCGAAACGCCGGGGCAACGTACCAACGTTGCATGCAGCATATCTTTGGCGAACACATAGGCAAAACCGTCGAGGCCTACGTCGATGACATCGTGGTTAAAACCAAGAAAGTCGGGAACCTCATCAGCGATCTCGAGACCACGTTCGAGTGCCTCCGGGCCAAGAATGTGAAGCTCAACCCCGAGAAATGTGTCTTTGGTGTGCCCCGGGGCATGCTACTTGGCTACATTGTCTCGCAACGGGGGATCGAGGCCAACCCCGAAAAGATCTCAGCAGTCACGAGGATGGGCCCAATTCGAGACCTCAAGGGCGTACAGAAAGTGACAGGCTGCCTAGCTGCTCTCAGTAGGTTCATCTCGAGGCTAGGGGAAAAGGCGCTACCTCTCTACCGCTTGCTGAAGAAGACGGAACGCTTTGCGTGGACCCTTGAAGCCGAGGACGCCCTAACCAAGTTGAAGGGGTTGCTGACTTCCGCGCCAATCCTCGTGCCGCCACGACCAGCCCAGGGTGACGATCCCCCCGAGCCCCTTCTCCTCTATGTGGCCGCAACCACTCAGGTGGTCAGCGCGGTCATAGCCGTCGAGAGGCACGAGGAGGGTCGTGCGTTGCCGGTCCAACGGCCGGTGTACTTCACCAGTGAGGTACTCTCCGAGGCCAAGGTCCGATACCCGCACATCCAGAAGCTGCTCTACGGCATCATCATCACGAGGCGCAAGCTCCAGCACTACTTCCTCGCTCATCCCGTAACGGTGGTGTCATCCTTCCCCCTCGGTGAGATCATCAACAATCGGGAGGCCACGGGGCGCATCGCCAAGTGGTCCGCCGAGCTAATGGGGGAGGCCATCACCTACGCCCCGCGAAAAGCCGTCAAGTCGCAAGCGTTGGCAGACTTCGTTGCTGAATGGACCGACACCCAGCTCCCGCCGGCGCAAATCCAAGCCGAGCTCTGGACCATGTACTTCGACGGATCCCTCATGAAGACGGGGGCAGGCGCAGGCCTGCTCTTCATCTCACCCCTCGGAGTCCACATGCGCTACCTGCTACGCTTGCACTTCCCCGCCTCCAACAACGTCGCCGAGTACGAGGCCCTCGTCAATGGGCTGCGCATCGCCCTCGAGCTCGGGGTCCGACGCCTCGACGTTCGAGGGGACTCGCAGCTCGTCATCAACCAGGTTATGAAGGCTTCGAGCTGCATCGATCCCAAGATGGAGGCATACTGCGGAGAAGTGCGCAAGCTAGAAGACAAGTTCTACGGCCTCGAGCTCAACCACATCGCTCGAAAAGTACAACGAGGCCGCAGACGAGCTGGCAAAGTTGGCGTCCACGCGCGGCACGGTTCCACCAGATGTCTTCTCGAGGGACGTTTTCGAGCCATCCGTCAAAATCGGCCCGGGGGCTGGCCCCTCGACGCCACACCTCGAGCCAGACGCGGGGGCTCGACCATTAACGCCACACCTCGAGGACGACACCTCGACATCCGATGAGGCAATGCAGATTGATACGCCCGCCTCTCCTTCATCGCGACCCCTCGACTGGCGGACGCCCTTCCTCGACTACCTGACGCAAGGCGTGCTACCGGAGGATAAGACGGAGGCCCGACGCATCGCTCGAAAGGCCAAGACCTACGTCATCTACGGCGACGAAAGAGAGCTGTACCGTCGCAGCCCATCAGGAATCCTTCAACGCTGCATCCCCCTCGAGGAGGGACGCAGGCTCCTCGACGACATGCACTCGGGGGCTTGCGGCCACCATGCAGCGCCAAGGACCCTGGTAGGGAACGCCTTCCGGCAAGGCTTCTACTGGCCAACCGCCATCGGAGACGCCAAGCGCCTGGTCCAAGCTTGCCAAGGGTGTCAGTTCTACGCCAAGCAAACGCACCAGCCCGCGCACGCCCTGCAGATGATCCCCATCACTTGGCCGTTTGCCGTCTGGGGGCTCGACCTCGTGGGCCCCCTCAAGACGACAACTGGAAAGTACACGCATGTGCTCGTGGCCATCGACAAATTCACCAAGTGGATCGAGGCCAAGCCCATAGGCGACCCCACCTCCGAGAAGGCTGTCGAGTTCATCGCCGACATCATGTACCGGTTTGGGGTGCCTAACGTCATCATCACCGACAACGGCACCCAATTCACGGGCAAAAAGTTCACCAACTTCTGCGACGACAACAACATTCGCGTGACCTGGGCCTCGGTCGCGTACCCTCAATGCAACGGGCAGGTCGAGCGCGCCAACGGCATGATACTCCATGGGCTGAAGCCGAGGCTGTTCAAGACCCTCAAAAACTTCGGAAAGGGGTGGGCTGCAGAGCTCCCTTCGGTGCTGTGGGGCCTCAGGACTACGCCGAGTCGAGCCACCGGGTTCACTCCGTTCTTCCTAACCTACGGCGCCGAGGCTGTCTTGCCTACGGACCTCGAGTACGGCTCCCCTCGACTTCGAGCCTACAACGAGCAAACCAACGATGAAAGGCTCGTCAACGCCAAGGACCAGCTCGAGGAGGCCCGAGACGTGGCGCTCATCAACTCCGCGCGCTACCAGCAAACACTTCGACGCTACCACGACAAGCACGTGCGCAAGAGGGACCTGGCGGTGGGGGACCTCGTGCTTCGACGGCTGCAGGATAATCGAGGGCGCCACAAGCTCACCCCTCCATGGGAGGGCCCGTACACCGTAGCTGAGGTGCTCAAGCCAGGAACATACAAGCTCTATGACGGTCAAGGCAGGATCCTGACGAACGCATGGAACATATCTCAGCTACGTCGCTTCTACCCTTAAAGGCCTCGAGGCCTTGTTCATTTTGTTGCTTTGTACAAACATGTTAAACTATGAATGAGCAAACTCGTGCACTGTCTTTCATATTACTTAGCACCTTAAGGTAGCCTCGACCCTGCTTTGCCCAGGGTCGAGCCTCCCTCGGGGGCTGACAGGGGGGACTCCCCCCCCAGACACCGGAAAAAACGCGTTTTTCTTTTCAAAAATTCGACCCTCATCTCGACTCGTACCTCGAGCGAACTAGCAACGTCTAAGTCCGAAAATACCTCGAGCTTCCAAGAGTCGGGAGGCGTCGACGTAGACGGCCACCTACGCCCCCGGGCTACGGTACCCTACCTACGCCTCCCCTCGAGGAACTCGTGACGCGTATCGAAGGAACACAGACCAAGCCTGCAGAAACTCGAGCTAACGACAAAGAGAAACGATCGAATAAATTTGAAAAGAAAAACGGCTTCGTTAAACAAACAAGTCATATATACACATGTTGACCTCGACAAGCCACAAGTCATGACATAATCTCTTACAAGGGCCTCGACGCCCAAATTTGGCACGCAGGCCTTATTCCTCGTCGGTCTGGTACTCTTCCCCGAGATCTTCCGCAGCGGGCTCAACCTCGACGTCCAGGCCAGGAGGAGGAGGGCCTTCAACACCGCTGCCTGCGTCAGGAGGCAACACATCTTCCTCGAAGATCTTCGCGAACGCCGCCCCCGGTTTGTCCACCTTCTCGAGGATCTTCTCGACACGGCGGTCGTTCCATTCTTCGTCCTTCCCCTCGATTTCGATGAAGCCCTTGGCGACGACATTGACCGGGAAGCGGAAGCCGGAGCGGACGGCCGCGAGCGCCTGCTTGACGCCATGGTGGAGAGCGTGCCGGACGCGGTCCCGCGCGGCCACGTCAAAGTAGCACAAGGCGTCCACCAGGGCGTCGCCCCGAGCCACCGTGCCCTCTGCCGCGGCCACCGGAGGGGCACCCCACATGGAGCCGAGCCTGTCGAGGGTAACGCCTGCCCGCTCCGCCACCATGGCTTCATCTTGAAGTTGATCCACGAGGGCCCTGTTCGTCTCACGAAGCTCTTCGGCGGTCTTCTCGACCTCTGTGCAACAAACAAGAAAGAGTGAGACCGCGACGTGACAAAAACCTCGAAATCAAGGCAAAGACAAGGCATGAAAATTACCATCGCAGTGCGCGCCCAGAGCGGCGAGGTCGCTGGCGAGGCCCTCGACGCGCTGCTCGAGCCTACGCTTCTCGGACAGCACGTCAAGCTTTTCAGCCCTGAGGCCTTCGACCAGCTTGCCCGTATCGGCAAGGGCCAGATCCTTCCGGATCACCTCTTGCCGCGCCGCCTCCGCTACAGCCTGGGCGGTGGCGACTCCGTTCTTGGCCTCCTCGGCCTCCTTCTTCGCCGCCTCCGCTGCGGATCGGGCGGTGGCGGCTTCGCCTTGGGCCCTCTCGGCCTCCTTTTTCGCCGCTTCCGCTGCGGACCGGGCGGTAGCGGCCTCACTTCGAGCATCGGCGGCATCCTTCTTCGACGCCTCCGCCTCGGACAGCGCGGTGGTGGCCTCCTCCTTTGCCTGAGCGGCCTCGTCCCGAGCCGCCCGAGCCTCCGCCTGTGCGGCGTTGAGCCGGCTCGCCATCTGGGCGTTCCGATCCAGCTCGGCACGGAGCTCTTGGAGTTGCGCCTGCGCCTTCGCGAGGGCAGCCGCCGCCTGCGCGGACCTCTCCGCTTCCTCCGAGAAGGACTGCTCCGCCTCCGCCACGAGCGCGGCCAGCTCCCTGAAGATCAACCCCGCCTCCCGCGGAGTTCCCTGCCGAGCCGATCGCTCCACGGGGATCAGGGCGCGGGAGGAGCTCGGCGCGTCGGGATATGACCACGCCGGTCGATCAAGCTCGACGATGGGCGGGCCCTCGACCTCCGGCTCAAGCAGCGCCAGCTGCAAACCACCAACCGGCGGCACCGGCTGTGGCTCTCCCCGCACCTCCGCCGTCTCCTCCTGCTGCTTCGTCCGAGGCGATGGTACGGCCTCGCGTAGAGGCAGGGACTCGAGCGGTAGCGGGTCGCTCGAAGGGTGGCTCGTCGCCAACCTCTCCCCCCTCGTCGGGTCCTCCGGCGTCTTGTCGACCCCGGCCGGTGCCTCGAGCGCTTCCTCCAGCGTTGAGCCCTCGACCGGGGGCGGCACCCGCTCCAGCTCGTCCAGGAGCTCCTCCACCGTCGGCACCCTCTCCACCGACGCCTCTCCCTCCTTCCCCTTCTCCGCGGGCCGGCTCGCGTCGACCGGGAACTCGAGGGCCGCCGACCCTTCAGCCCCAGACGCCAACGGAGCCATGCTTGTCTCGGGAGCTCCCCCCGAGATGGTCGTCGCGACGGGGGGAGGAGTGGCCCTCTCGATAGGCGCCATCTGAGGAGGAGGAGGAAGAGGAGGATGCGGTGCCGCGACGGACGCGGTGGCGGCAGGCTTGGCGCCAGGAGCCGTGGTCCCTGCTGAAAAAGAAGAACAACGTCGTCAGAAACAGGAAAAAGCTTCGACCCCCGTGGTCGACGGCGTCGGCCTCACCAAGATCCGCGGCGGCCATCTGGTTTCCCCGAGCCATGGCCTGCTCGAGCCCTCGCCAGCCAAGCGGCCTCCCCAGCGGAAGAAGGAGCCATACCTCGAGGTGCTTGGACCTCGGCAGAACTCGAGGTCTTGGCCCGCTTGGACGCCACGGGGACCATCTCCTGCCGGGGGCGCTTTTCCCTGAAAAGCCAGAAAACAGCACATATCACCAAAGGTAAAAAGGTAAAGTTTCCCTCACCAACGAAATTAAGGAGACCTACTCACCCAAAGTGAGGGCGGGACCTCTTCCCCGAATCGCCGGACCCGCTCAGGGGCTTCGAGCCCGACCCATAGCTCGAGCCACGCCCCTGAGCCGTCTCCACGTGGCTTGGACGGGGGGAAGCGCCCGATGCATCTCGTGGCCCGACCCCAGTGGGGTGCTCTCCTCCTGCCTTTGTCCCGGGGGGGACCGTGTCCCCCTCGAGCGGTCCTCGTGGCGCCCTTCCTTGCGCGGGCTCCGGGACCTGCTCCGGCGCACGTGCCGGCGGTCGCGTCCCCCCGCGTCGGTCTCCTTCTCCCGACGACGGTGCGGTGAGGAGCTCCGGGAGCGCTCATGGCTCCCCGCCCGGCGGTCATCATGGCGGGGGCTCGACGCCCCCTCATGTTGCCCGCTCCTCCGCGGGCTCGACGCCGCCCTCGGCGACTTGCGGCGATCGGACCCGGAGTCCCTCTCGACGTGTTGGCCGCTTCTCGAGGGCCGGCCCTTCTCGAGACCCCCCGCCTGGGCAGACGTGGCCGTGGCCTCCTTCTGTGCCGCGGCGACGGCGCCCCGGGTCCGAGGCTTCCTTGCGTCCGGGGGCACGTCCGGCACGGAGCTCAACGGGCCTTGAGCCCCCGACGAGGCAGGGCTCGGCACCGCCTTCCGCGGCTGCGTCCCGCGCGATCCCTTCGCCCGAGGGACCTCCAAGACATCCTCCTGCACAGAGGAACGGTCAGCCCGGACGTCGACGACCCCCGCGCGCCTCAGACGCGCATCCATCCCCTCGTCGTCACTTTCCTCCTCATCATCACTCTCCTCCTCCGAGCTCGAAGAGCTGAGCTCGGGGGACCCATCTCCAGGCTGCCGGTTACGACGAGCCCTCGCCAGCCTCTGCTCCCGAGCCGAGCGACGCAAGTTTTTGTCTTTCTCTTTCCTCTTTCTGGCATCCTTGCTCTCCTTGTCTTTCTGAGCAGAGAGGCGCCTCACCTGGGTATCCGCGGCGTCCTCCCTCACCGGGGGCCTCGACGCACGACAAGTAAACGTCCCCTGCGAGGAAGAAGAAGCATGACGAGAAAAACCACAAGAAGAATGTACAAGGTTCGGAGGAAGAGAAAGGGGGAGGAGGCTCGGGGCGGCTTAGCTCGAGGGGGGCTTACCAGGTCAAGACACCCCTTGTCGGGTGCCATGGCGATCAGGTTGGCGTCCTCAGGGACGAACGACCCTTGGATCGTGATCGACACCCGGGAGACGCCCTCGCTCCGAGGCAGCCTCTCCTCGGCCATCCTCGACCGATTTAGCGCCTCGAGCTGGGCCTTCGGCCCCATCTCGTGCATAAGAAGGGGGCGGTCCGCCAGCGGAAGAACCCTTCGCTGATGGAACGCCCAGATGACCGCCTGAACGGTCAGATTCTTCTCGTCCACCAGCATCCTCATCATCTTCATCAGCGGAACCAGGTGGCGTTGCCTGTCCGCCGCGACACCCCAGGTCCACTTCTCCGGGCGCTGAGTGAGGACCCTGCCGGTGTACTGCGGAAGGAGACCACCTTCATTCCGCAGGTAGAACCAGTGGTCGTCCCACCCAGCCTGGTTGGTGGAAAGCTTGTAGCGAAGGTATTCGCGGGGGACATTGGCCGACGAGGTCCCAGCCCTCGCAGTGACGGTGAGGGAGCCCATGCGCACGAGCCGCCTCCCGCTGGGCTTCAAGGCCTTGATGAAGAGCTCGCCCCGGAAGAGGTGGACGAACATCTCCCAGTGCGGCTCGATCTTCAGGTACCCCTCGCACACCGCGGCGAAGATGGCGGCGTGCGAGATTGAGTTGGGGGAGAAGTGTTGCAGCTCCACCTCGTAGTGGTGGGTCAACGCCCGCATGAAGCGGCTCGGCGGTACACCGAGCCCCATGCGGTGGTAGCGCGTGAAGCTCACCACGTACCCCTCCGGCGGGTGCGGCTCCCGGTGATCCGCCGACGGGATAGCCCACCACGCGGGTCCCTCCTCCGGGTTGGGACGGAGAAGCCCCTGGGCCACCAACGAGTCCATCTCGCGCTGCGTCACCTTCGTCGGGCTCCAGTCTTCGGCCGGCAGCGCTTGTGTCTGGGCAGCCATGGCGATGACGGCGCGTACCCGAGCAGCGGACGGACGGCCGGAAAATTCCCAATCGACTAACTCGGGAAGAAGGCGTGCGGAGGCTACGGCGGCGGTGACGGCAAAGGCAAAGTAAAGGGTCCCTCTTCCCCTCTTTCAATATTTATAAGAGAAAACCCCAGCGGGCGGGGTTTCCCACGACGGCGGAAAAAGTAACCGCACGCATTTAATGTGCCCACCTAACCGCGTCTCGAGCTGGTCGACAGGTACACGCGGCAACTCCGCATTCGCTCCACTTCTCCGGGCCCACCACGGCCGCCGCTCCGACTTCTGGTCAGTCGCCCTAGCGCCACGACCTCCACTACCTCGCCTAAAAAGGCGCGCCCAACGGGCGGAAGGTTTCCAAGCGACGAAGGCTTCTTCGGGAAGGTAAAAACGGGCCCCGGCCCTAAGTCTCGAAGCAGCGAAGGCTGGCCCTCGAAGAGGGTTCGACAGCCGGCTTCGAGCACCCGAGTCAGGGACACCAAGGGGCGCCACTCGCAGCATCGCTCGAGGGCCAAGCCCTCGAGGCCCCTCACGTGTATCCAAGGCGGGGAGCACGACATGCAGTGAGATCCCCTCGGAGGGAGGCATCGAGCCACCGGGTCCTATCGAATGGACCCGGCACTCCTGCAGACTGAGCACCCATGCTTTATGAGATCGCCTCCGGGCTACAGTCGACCCCTAACGAACGGGGCACGAGGTCTCGCTTGGATTCCCCGTTACCAGCTCACCGGGAACCTCGATACTCGCCCGCTCGTGGTAGTACGAGGCATCCCCCCTCGCATCCGATCGAAAGGACTCGCGGGATGACAAGCCAGGGCAACCGGCGTGCCGGACGGCTCGAAGTGCCGGCCGGTCGGTTCAGCCTGGCACCCCTCGACGAAAGAGGGTAAAAAACTCGGGGGCTCGACACCCCCGAACCTAAAAAACACAACTAATATTCACACTCACAAAACAGCCCACGAGGGAGTCCTAACCACTCCCCCGTGGCCTCGGGGGCTACACCCGCGGGTGTCGCTCGCACGACACCCACGGAATCAAAGCAACCAAACCCTCGAGATCCGACTAGCTAACCCTCGAGATCCCAGTCGGGAGCCCCTGCTCGAGTGCAAAACACTCAAACAAGGGCTCGGGGGCTACTGTCGGGGGAACACCAAAGGGGTACCCCCAATCAACGCAAACAAATAGGTTAAACCTAGAACACCAATTAATAAACCCAGCTAGGCTAACCTTCCAAGAAACCAACCCCTCGAGCCCGCTACAGCTACGCACCGCTCCTCGGGACCCCGCGCGGGGACCTCGAGCCCCTCCAGCACGATAGCCTATCCCTCGAGGCTCATCACACCCTAGGCCTCGAGCTGGAGCTCAACCTCCGCTCACCCGAGCCCTCCGCGCCCGGCCTCGAGCGAGCGCTCCACTACCCTTCGAAGCCCTCCACGAAGAGGAAGCTTCCTGCTCCTCAACCCCATACCGCGCATTTAATGCATCCACCTACTCCAGTCACGTCCTCTGCAACCCGACGTGTACCACAGTGAACCAGGGCAGAGCCAAGTCTCGTTTTCACAACAAGCATGGGTAAAAAGGCACCAGTACGGCACTGTTAACCCATATCTTACACTGTTGCACGTCCAAGCCACGTCTCGAGGCCCGGATACCTGCTGCTCAATCGGATTTCCCGGGACTTGCCCATACCTGCGAGGACTCGAACCCCCCGCAGGCGCCACCTCGAGGCCGGCTCTGAGCCCCTCGAGCCCTGGCTACTTTCACGCTATTGGAGGACAGGTACCCCAAGACCCGGAGGGACCCCGCCGTGTCCTGCACGTGCCGGGATGGGTGTTGTACGGCTTCCACGTCGCCACGCCTCCATGTCCGCACCCAGGATGGAGGCCACGCATCAAGGACGCCCCAACAGCAACACCCACGTTGGCTACAGTGGCTTCGACAAGACAGAGTTTCTGCCCTTTGCCATACAGAGTGTTGTACATGTCAATCCTGTGTAAACCCAGGCCTCCTCTTGATCTATAAAAGGGATGTCAGGGCCCTTCGCGCAAAGCGAGAACACACGGGTCCACTCACACACATACATGAGTCCGGACTCTGGTCCACGCTCACTGAGCTTGTATTCGCCCCTGTACAAGCACTTAGGTGCAAGTAATACAAGAGTCTCCTCCCCCGCTGGACGTAGGGCCTTCTTTGCCCGAACCAGGATAAATCCTTGTGTCATCTTGCATCACCATCCAGGAAGAGAGCACGCGATCATATTACTCATTGGTGCCATACCCCCGGTTCGAAACACCGACACATTGCGAATGAAGCTGTTTGACACGTTCATATTTCATACCTCTTTTTTCCTTAACTAATTTGGTAACTAGAGTTATAAAGATGGAAATTTGGTGTAAATTACAATTATAAAATCCTAGGGGATGATTTTATGGTTTGACTAAACCCTCTCCCACCACTACCGGAATCCGTCGCTTTGCCGAGTGCTTAATTTCGGACACTCGGCAAAGGCCTTTTTTTGTCAAGTGCCAAAAACAAAACACTCGGCAAAGAGGGTCTTTGCTGAATATCATAGTGCTAAAATTGAACACTAAGCAACAATCTACATCTCTCGTATAGTTTCATGAAACTAGAAGAGAGATATATAAAATTTGTGAACAATATTACTATCACCATATCAGATGATCAAATGACTAAAATAAAAGTTATAAATCTCAAAAAGTTATGAAACTTTCTAGTTGACAACTTTTTGATTTGAATTAATTTGATCAGCGAAAGTGTATCTGAATTTCTCAAATTTAAAATTCAAATTTTATAAACGACCTCGTATGGAGAAACTACCAAAATGAAAGTTGTGAATCTCCAAAGGTTACGAAACTTTATAGTTGACAACATTTTGATTTAAATTATTTTTCAGCACAAAGTACGTTTGAATTTCTCTAAATTTGAAATTTGAATTTTTCAAACAACCTTGGATGGGAAACAATCAAAATGAAAGTTGTAGATGAAACTTTATAGTTGCCAAGCCGGGATGCACAGGCTCGCCTAACCGGATGTGTGCAGATTCCGCCCATGTTCTACTAAAGCGAAAAGATAGTACTCCCTCCGTCCCTAAATAACTGTCTCTAGAAATCCGTGTTTTTCTCACACACACGCTTTCCGGACGACACTTAAAAAGAGACGGAGAGAGTATCTATCAATAGATGAAGACATATATAAAATTAAAGAAGGATGAAGACAGTATTTAGGACTGAATCAAATTATTGTTCACTCCAAAATTCCCAGTATATGCAGATTACAAAATTTGCGAATGTATCATATAATTAAGCATTATCATCAGAAATCGAGAGGCCGGCCGGCCATAGATTTATGGAGTACGTCAATAGATGGAGCGGAAGCCTCAGCTGCATCGTGCGCTTTGGGCAAAGGCACTGACAGGGAACAACTGGGAGGACTTCTCTAGCAGAATGCTGAGCTGGTCGCCGGCGGCGCGGCTGACCTGGTTGATCCCAAGCCACGCGAACTCCACCTGAATACTCACGCCGGACACACGGCTGATGGACCCGGACCTGATGGTGCCGCTGACGCTGCTCTCAAACCGGAACTTGAATTGCCTTCCAGCAACCGTGACAGGAAAGCTGCATTCGCCGGGGAGCGTCACCTCAAAGGCGCCACTGCACCAGGCTGGAGCACGTAGGATTTCACACCCAGCGGTAGAAGACCCCTTGGCAAGTTGTTCTGCTCCAGGACATCATAGGCTGTTTTGGCCGCATCGTCGCCGGTCAAGTTGGCCGAGGTGGTTGCTGTGGAGGAGACGGAGACGGCTTGCAGAATGGAAGCAGCCATGAGGGCAACGGCAACGAGGGCAATAAGCTCCTGGCTGTGGCACATGACTGCTATGTTTTTTTTGTGTCTTAGCCTTGTGGATATGGTATGATAAGAAGTGTAATCTACTGGGCTGGATGCAAAAATGACTGCGTCTCCCTCCAATTTATATAGTCGCTCGATCCACCGGACACACTGTAAGAATCAGGTGTACGTTAATTACATTTATTTTGGCATAACAGGCAGCCAGTGAAACGATCGGGAAATTAAAACTGAATTAATGCGAATATTCTGTTTTCTATTAATTTCTTCTTCACGGACCCCAGCAATCCAATTAAATAAAAATCAAATTGAAATGAAAAATGAATCGAGAGATGACCACTACCTTTTTTTTATAAAAATTTGAGCAACTCCAACGGTTTTGCATTTTTTGTTTCGCAAAATATAGTATTTGTCAACTCTCAAATTAATATGGCAAAGGTAAAAAGAGTCAATCTCCAACGGTTTTGCATTTAGACTTGGCAAAACTAAAAAATTGTGCGCGAGAGAGGGAAATATCCCGCGGGAGTAGCACGCGAGGACGTTTGCCAAGCGAACCGCAGCTTGGCATATATGTCAAATATCACCCGGTATTTGCCAAGTTGCTAAAAATGTCAAGCTCATTTACCAAACCGTTGGATAGGAGATTTTTAGACTTTTTTGCAAAAACAAGAATGCAAAACTCATTTGCAAAACCGTTGGAGATGCTCTAAGGGCATCCACAATGCAAATTGTCTAAATCTATAAATTATCCTCCTATTTATAGTATTTTGCTGATGTGACAATGCAAATTGTCTAAATCTATAAATTATCCTCCTATTTATAGTATTTTACTGATGTAGTATTTTACTGATGTGACAGTATATTTATTGAAGAGAGGAGGAGAAAAAACTACATTTAGCTACATCCAATTTATTTATATATAGTAGTACCTCTACTCGGCACCGTTAGAATCAGGTTTTAACTACATTTATTTTTTGTAACATAACAGGAAGCAAATAAAACGATCCTGAAATTAAAATGGAATCAATCGAAATATTCTTCTTTTCAATTAAATTCTTCATGCATGCACCATGTAATCCAATTAAATAAAAAATCTCATTGACTTAATAACTATTTCCATTGAATCATCCCATTGAATAGATAGAGAAATACTCTGTAAGAAATCAACAGTGGAGATCTTGCATACCAGATGCCAGAATTTTGATGTTTATAGGGAACTTTAGGGCTTGTTTGGATGAGATGAGGAGTAGATCGATGCGGCCACTGATACAGGATGTCGGCGCGGTGGTTGCATTCACGAAGACAGCGATGGGTGGAGGAGCTCTGAGGACGACACCGGCCGGTGAGTGCAGGCCGATCTGCAGTCACCTAAAAGACATGCCCAACGCACATATCCCCCTTACGAAGCTTCAACTGATGATTTAACTCCCAAGGGGCAGCCAAAGCAAAGTACTTGTTGCACTCTTGATCTTGGCGATACAGCTCACCATTTCGTCCTTCCTGTCGACGGGGCAGAGAACTGTCCAGTTCAGAAGGAGCCCAATAATTCGAAAGAGAAGCATCTTCATACTTCTCCACTCAATTCTTTGAAAACACATATCATTTCTGAGTTTCCAAATAGCCCAAATAGTTGCTGAAGAAACCATATTAAGTATGCAGAATTTTTTATTGCTTAACCAAACTTCCCAATAGCAATGATGTTATCCCCTATCTGGAAACCAAAAATATCTGATATAATCTTCCAACATTGTTTAGCCACAACGCAATCAAAGAAGACATGATGAATAGATTCCTTTTCTAGACAAAAAAGACAAGATTCATTCTATACCTTCTGTTAGCTAAGTTATCTCTAGTAAGAGCTTGATTGTTAATAACTAACCAAAGAAGAAATGTACTCGCGGAGGAATTTTGAGACTCCAAACCTGCGAGACATGAACCGATTCTATACCCCTAAAATTGATAATTTTGTAGAGAGACTAGGATGAGTAGTTCCCAGACGAAGTAATCTGCCAGACCATTTCATCCTCAACCTCTGAGAGCTCAATAGAGGAGACTAACTCCACAATTTCTAGCCAAGTCCGGTATAACTCATCGGACACTGTCCTTATTCTGAAAGTGCATTTCAGATTCACCCCATCCCACAACTCTGTTATACTCTTACCCTTCTCATTAACTATTCTATACAAAGGATAAAACTGAATGGCTAGACTAGAAGATCCTAACCAGTTGTCTTCCCAAAACCTAATCTTGTTGCCATTTCCTACTTTCCACCTATAACCCATCTTAGCGGCCTGAGCAACCCACATGAAACTCTTGAAAAAGGAAGAGGCTCCTACTGAACAAGCCTGAAAGATATTTGGTCCTGAAGTATCATATTTATAATCTATTAACACCTTCCAGAGTTTGTCCTTATCGACCTTATATCTTTTCAACCAAGACGCTAAAAGGGAAATATTTAAATCTCTCATATTTGGGAGCCCTAGTCCCTGAAACTCTTTTCTCATTGAAACTAGATCACAATTAACTAAATGATATTTGTGATGATCTACTGAGTCATTCCACAGATAATTACTCATATGAGTATTTAGAATCTTAATGGCCCACTTAGGGAACTTAATAAATGATAGAAGATAAACTGGAATGCTTGCAAGATTGGTCTTAATCAGCATAGCTCTCGCTGCTAAAGACAGGAGCTTTCCTCTCCAGCCCGCTATCCTTTTCAGAATTTTGTCCACCAAAGGTTGAATGTCTTCCCTAGTTAGATTTTCAAAGTGAAGAGGGACACCTAAGTATTTAATAGGAAACTCTCCTAAAGGACAGGCAAAAATATGAGCTAATCAATGAGGAAAGGAACATGGTGATGTTTTCTCGAGGTATCAAGGTGTCAGCACACTCCCTAGCCCTCGTTGGAGCACCCGCACAAGGGTATCGTCCCCCTTGGTCCGTGCAAGGATCAAGTGCTCACTCCGGGTTGATTCTTTGCCTCTCTGACCCGGTGAATCGCACACTACTGGTCACAACACGAGCTAGGTCATCCACAAGCTCCGTCAGATGATCACCAAGCTCTCGATCGTCACCAAGCCGTATAGGTGATGTCGATCACCAAGAGTAACAAGCACGAACTCTCACTTGATCAACGGAAGGCTAATGAGAACGGTGGATGCACATTTGCTACCCTCTTCTCGCTAATGAGGTGTTTGATCTCACCATTATCAAATCTCTCAACCTCACTAGGGCTTTTGCACTCCTTTGCACACTCAAGGAAGTTTGCTACTATTTAAATGAGCAAGAGACCCCAAATGGAGGAGGTGATAGGATATCAATACCCCCCATAACCCCTCTACGAAGGGGTAAAACCTGGCAGAAAAAGGAGCATCAGACGCATCCGATGCGGGCATCAGACATGTCCTATGCCCTAGCAACGGTAACCTGTACTATTCACTGACATCACACGTCATAGTGGCATCGGACGCTGGCAGCGTCCGATGCCACCCCATCAGACGCGTCTGATGGCAAATTACCCTCTCTGAAACCTCACTAAAAAGGCATCGGACACACCCCCTGGTGCATCCGATGTGACGCTGAAAATGAACCCTGAGTAAATATTGTAACCTGTGCGGCCGACGCTACCCCCTGTCGCGTCTGATGCCACAGGCAAACTCACTGTGCACTCACTGCATGCATCGAACGTGTCCGATGTAGATAGGGGTAGCGTTCGATGCTCTTTGAAGGGCTCAAATGACTCCAAATCGCGATGCTTCCTAAACGACTTTCGATCCTCACGATCTATGGGCTATCTCTGAGGTACCTAGAGCTATGAAAAATAAGTGTGCACCACACCAAAGTCAATAGTCTCACCTAGGTCAAGCTACCCATTCATACCTTTTTAATAGTACAAACAAATGTAAAACAAAGTCCTAAACTCCTCCAAGTGTCTCTCCAACACCAATCGACACTTAGAACTAGCCTATCTCTGACCTTGTTGTCCATCCTTTGAAAACCGTAGGGGGCATGAATACAATTTGCCCATACAATCGCCATTATTGTGACCTAACCCCACTTGTTTCTGCAAAAAAAATACATGTTAGTCACAATAATATTATGTTGTCAATTTGTCATTAATCACCAAAGCCCATTAGGGGCCTAGATGCTTCCAATCTCCACCTTTTGGTGATTGATGACAACACGTAAGAGAAATTGGGTTAGAGGCAAGCTCATACATACCATGCCAACATCCTGCGCTTAACAAATGTGAGTGAAATACAAGTGCGAGAGATATATATCTCATTTACTCATAAGATAAGAAATGACGCGTAAGTAAAAGAGTGATGAAACATGACATGTCATATAATATAGAGAGTGAGCACAAACACATGTCATAAAGGTCCATAGCACACATATAATGCAATGCAAAGCAAGTAGTAAACATGATGCATGCAACTAGAGTATATAACACAAAAAGGAGCAAAACCCTCTCACAACACTACCCCTAAAGCTAGTAGCTGTCATATGCTGGAAAGATAGTAATTCTCAATGCTAAGTCGTGTCCTGCTGCAAGCCCTACTCGAGCTGAAATCTGGAATAGCAGATATGAAATCTAATGGGCAAACGGGAGCTGCTTGCGGGCTCTGATGCCCTCTGCCACAGTGTCCTCTATCTCTGACAAGATGATGTCCCAAACGTTGAACTGCTTCTGTCAGACAATGTGGGCTAGCAACCATAATTGTATCCTCGACAACCCCTCTCTATAGCCAACCTAAGGAAGAATGGTGTGCCTCATGACCTTGTTCAGGAGACGGGCTGTAGGGGTAAGGTCCCTCGGTGTATGGCTTGAGCCCTCTTTATTCGAATGGCTCAGTGAAGCACGTTTGCACCAACTCTGTAGACGGTTGCTCTCTGTCGTGAGGGCGCCTGGGTGGCTCTGTCCTGCCCTAACACAAGTTGTGGATCCATGTAGCAGACTCTTACAATTGGAACAAGTCTCTGACCTCCGAAGAGTATAGTCTGAAGTGATGACACTGAATGCGAAGTGAATGAACTCGTGGTCTGAGTCAATCCACAAAGAAGTGTACAACTAAAAGACCTGCTCCTCAATATATGAGCCAGACCACCCCAGAAGATCTGCCAGCCTGGGTAGGTAAGTGGGGTGGGGCGATCTTCTCTCCTCCTGCAGCCACTATTGCCTATGTAGAAATCCTCCTGTAGCACGGAGTAGAACTTTGGGCTTCCTACGGCTGCCTCTCTCTCGGGGACCACTTCTCCACTGGCACTAGCCTCAGCTCCTGTATTTGACGATAGATACAACCCTCAGGTCGAGATGCACTACCGGTGATGGCTCACTGCCAGCTCCTGTAAACTGAACACACTTTGAGTCTCTCTATTTAAGTATTGATCATATCAAGGTTCCATTTGTCAAATAAAATCGCAAAGTTATGATAGATGGGCACAAATTACTACTAGTTTGTAATACCATGCCAACAACGTTCTTGCTACAAGTGCTTTGTGCAATTTTAGTTCACTTGGGGTTAAATAGCATATACTCTTCTATGGCCACACTACAGCTGAATTTTATTTCGCTTTGATTTTGTACTACATGAACTATTACCCCTTTTTGTTTTAATTCACTTTGATTTGGGAGATCACAGTTAGTGTACTCCAGTTTAATTTTCTTTGCATATGTATCATCCTTTTATTCATCACTAGGGTTAAATTTTAGGCTATCGTTATAATATAAATCCAAACCAAGCTGAATCTAAGCCAAACTAATTGGACCCCATAGCAGTTCTTGTAGCCACTGGTTGAGATAACTTGTTTACAGGCTTGGGCTTTTTTAATAGCAAAAGCCCACTAATCAGAGATGTTTCCTACATCAACGACACTAGAAATTATAGTGACCAAACACAATTGTCGCAAAAGTAACATACTATTGCATCACTTTAGATATTTAGTTGTAATAAACAACTACCTATTGCAATGGTCATGAGAATTATTACAACCTAACAAAGGTATGGTAATAGGAACATACTATTGCATCGCTTTAAATATTGAGTTGCAATTAATGACTACCTAGTTGCAACGGTCGTGAAAAATGTTGCCACCCAACACAATTGTGGCAATAATTTTAAACAATACCAACATTGTTCTCTATGGTTGCAAGAGCACGAGACAGTTGCAACACCAATCAATACTAATGCCATGCGATGTTATCGTGGCAATATTTTGAACCTATAGCAACACTTCTCACAAAAGGATTGCTATAGGTCTCACCTGTTGCAACAACGAACGTAAATATTGCAATGCACTATTTTTGAGGCAATAGAGTCCCCCCTATTGCTACCTTTTTGAACAAAAGTTGCAAAACACACCCCTTATTACAACTCAATTTGTGATGTTGCACATGGTAACACATGGCTATAGTATCGAAATCTAGTAATGATAACATCAACTTTGTGGCAGAAAACATAAATGAACTCTTAAAACAATAATACTTAATCAGAAGCATCACTTGTACTTTTCTATTCTCTGAACAAAGTTATCCCGTTGGTTCAAATTTTGACAGAGATTAGAACTTATTCAAATTTACAAACTAAAAACTTCTAAAAAGTATAAACAAAAACAAACTTCATTATGTGTTATTGTTCATATGGCCATTTCGGCCCATTCGTGCCTACCAAGCAGGTCGACCCACCCACGGCAGCCCAATGGCATGCTCTCGCGCGCTTCCCCCGTGCCTAGGCTGGGATTTGATCATCCCGCCTGGGCCGCATTTGGCCCACTCTTCTGGAGCCGCTGATATGCATCTGACGGTTGCCTAACGTTTTTGCGAGAACAAAGCCCCCTTTTGGCTGGTGCTCCCCCGAACCCTAATCTTCATTTGTCTCATCCACTCTCTCTCTCTCTCTCTCTCTCTCTCTCTCTCTCTCTCTCTCTCTCTCTCTTGTGCAGTACAAAGCGGGCGACAATAGTTGCAGCTGTGGTGGCCCTCCGTGTCGGTGAAAGAGGGTGCCGCCAGAGAGATCCAGCTACCCTTCATCCACTTCTTTGACTTCCCTTCTTGTGTTTCTCCTCAGCACCGACGGCCTCCCGTGGTGGTCGAGAGAGGAGACGGCACCACCACGGGTCCCTTCCCTGATGCACGTGCTCATCGTTGGGTTGAGCACGACGCCGTCGAGCGGTCCCACGGCGGTGCCCTTGGTCGAAGCTTGGATGCATGGTAGCTCAGCCTTCTTCCCTTCTGCTAGTGAGAACCGCCGTGCAGCTTGGCTTGCTCCCAGAGCGCCACCGAGGCAGCGACGCGGGCTTCTTTCCCGCGACGGCGGTGGCGACGATAGTGGGAGAACCTAGGTATGTCACTCCCTTCTCCCGCCACTCTTCAGTGGGTTAGGGTTAGGGTTTGACCCGCATGCATCACGTCCCTTCTCTGTTTTCCTCTTTCGGGTTTCTTCTTTGTTTCTATTCCACGCGTCGATAAGCAACGACGGTGATTCAGACGTGCGTGCCAACGAGCGGCGGTGGTCACTTTACGGTTTCCCCTTCACTTTTCTTCCTTTCCCAATATAGATCCACTGTCAAGATCAGCTCTGATACCATTGATAAAACACTAGGATCAACTAGGAGTAGATTATGGGGAAGATCTTGCTTCTATTTCATATGAACACATGGAGTTTATCGAAGAACAGATCCAAGAACAGGAACCAGAGAGAGAGAGAGAGGTGGAGTTAGTAGAGTCCATGGCGTCTGGTGGTAAAGGGTGAGTTCATTGCGGCTACATGGGTGTAGGGAATCAATGGCGGCGAGGCAGGGACTTTTCGTCACTGGCAGCACCTTCTTCTAGATCAACTAGGGTTGAAACATTAGAGTGTGATGACTCCAGTTAACCTCGTCACTTGAGTCATGGCCCCAACTCCCTCTTATATGACACTGTGTGATGGGAGCCCACCAGCCTGCTATTGGGCTGGGCGTCCCTGATCAGGACGCGGATTAGAGTTTAGTTAGGTCGTTGGGCCTAACTGGTGAAGATCAATCTAACAGGAAGTTCATGAGGCATCTCTCTCTTCTATTGAACGACAATGCTTAGTGAAGGACCGAGAAAGCTCACACAAGGCGACCAGAGGGGGGGTGAATGGGAGCCAATCAAAATTCTTTCGAATCTTTGGCCAAGTGTCCCAAATTCAACCCCAAGAAGCTCGAACCCAAAGCGTGATGCTCACGACCCTTGGAAGAGGGTGGATGATCCCTAGGATCACAGCGGAGCACCACCGAACACAAGCAAAGCAAAGGCCAAAAGCTCCGGCAAAGGTTTGCCCTTGGAAAACCAAGTCCCGAACGTAGATAGGCGGCTACGTCGGGAAATCCCTAAACACCGATGCTAACAAGTAGCAAAGATATCTAGAGAGGTTCCTTGGTGAACTACAAGGCCAAACGGGAAGTCCGAAAACCAAGCGAGCAAGCCGGGAGAGCAAACGCACTAAAACGGACCAATCAGCAGGGTCCCGGACAGTCCGCCGTCAGGCTCCCGGACTGTCCGGTAAGAGCCGGATTGTCCGCCGCGAAAGGCCGGACTGTCCGCCGGTGAAAACCACAAAAACGCACTGCTACTGAAACCTCCCTGGACGGTTCCCGGACAGTCCGCGAGGTTGAACTGCGGACTGTCCGCCGTACAAAAATTGGTCTGTCTGAACTGACTTGGCCGAACTGGACTGGCCAAGTCCCGATGCGCGGACTGTCCGCGCCCTGGGTGGCGGACTGTCCGCGGTCACCCAGGAAGGGGCGATTTGATCGCCTCAATCCAACCTCTCCAAAAATCCGAACCAAATCACGATTCCAAGTTCCCAAAAATGGAGAAGATGATCACGAGGTAGTTAGGAGACTATCCCCAAGAAATCATCCGCTCAAATCAACTCAATCCACGGGAAATCAAAAGGGAAGGTGAGATGAACCGAAAAGCGCCACGAAAACGAAATCGACCCGATCTATTCGATCATGAGGTGTTAGATGAATTCCTTTGGTCGAAATGACCTCCTCAATGATACGAACAAATTGGTTCAAACGGATTTCGCAAAGACGCACCGAAGAGGGAGATCGAGTGACGGGAAAATCGTGGAGAAACGAAGAACGCGAAGAACACAACGAACTCGAATCAAAACACGAATCAAGTCATCGATCTGCGAGAAACGGTGAGGATACGGCCTCACTTCCTCAAATCAACAGTACACAGAGTGGAGTCTCTCTGCGGATCTCAACTAGCTAAAGCAGGGGATGGGAGAGCAGGAAACCCTAACAAATGAAAGCACTAACTGAGATGGGGAGGAGGGTGTCTCCCCTGGACTACTTATACTAACCTAGCCTAAGTCTATTTCCTACTCTACCCCTCTCTACTCTAATTACAGAGCGAACCAGCTAAACCCTAAGGCTACTCTGGTCCAACCCGAAGTGGTAGGTGGATCCGACGGCCACGCCCGCTCGAACCGAAGCGTTGCCTCGACGCAACCTCTGGATCGCCGCCACGTGCCGCCCTCGCTCTGCACCCCCGGTTTTGAGGCCCAAACCGGGAAACCAGCCTTTTTCCATCAGCCCCCGGTTTTGAGGCCCAAACCGGGAAACCAGCCTCCAGCCTGAGTTTTGTGGCCCAAACTCAGAAACCCGCAGCGCCCGAGTTTTGAGGCCCAAACTCGGAAACCGGCCCATGCCCAGGTTTTGAGGCTCAACCTGGAAACCGTCGCGCCCAGGTTTTGCGGCTCAACCTGGAAACCCAGCACCCAGGTTTTGAGGCCCAAACCTGGAAACCGTCCACCCGTTGGTTTTTCCCTGGCTCTACCAACAAACCGACGTCGTAGAGGGGATGCACCGCCCGTGCACCCCGTCCACCGACATGACCGCATTTCTTCACTTGTAGTCGCCACAGGCTGCCAGCCACCACAGCTGATCCTCAGGCACTCTGGTCCCTCAGTCCAAGCCTCCCGTCCGCCCTTCACCGTTCGATACATCGGCATGGCACGTCCGCCGCACGGCACGCCCATCCTTCATCGCGCCCGGTCCGTCAGCATGGCACGGCTCAACTTGACCTTCACCTTGCCTGCGATCACTGTCTCTGTGCTCGACACCTGCACAACACAAGCCAAAGAACATGCGCATCATTCTCGTTGACAATCACTCATCACTCAGAGACTCGGCATACACCCATGTATCCGCAATCTCCCCCTTGATGAGTGCATTGTCAACTACACCACAAATCATAGTAACAGAAGAAGAAGATAGGAAGGAAGAGGAAGAAGAGAACCCAACCAAATGACCCAAAAGCGTATCAAAGCCGAAGAAGGTCAAGTGGAAGAAGCAAAGAACTTGGTCCCCAACGACATGGGCAACGGCTCGACGCAACCAAGCAAAGTAAAGCTAGCCCTCAAGAAGAGGTAGAACAGGCTCAACACCGCTAGCAAGTACCAATCGAAGTCCAGATACCAATTGAGAATTCGGAGCAAAAGACGGCAAAATGCTAGTCCCTCAAGATAGAGGCACAGAGGCTCAACACAACTAGCAAGAAAACCACTCCGAACCAATTGGAAAACATTCGATACCAATCGAGGAACTCAGAAGCTCGATACCAATTGCTCAATACCAATTGAGGAAAAACAAAGTTTGCTAGTCCCTCAAGACAGAGGCAACGGCTCAACACAACTAGCAAACTCCCCCTCAACAAATGCAAGCAACTTAGGGAAACGGAGTATAAAAGAATTTCTCCTCCTTAGTTGAACAACATAGGAGCTTATGATTTGCAAAACTTCTCCCCCTTAGTTGAAAATGCACGAAACAAGTACCGGAGCAAAAATTCCCCCTTGGTAACAACGAAATCTCCCCCTTAACACAAGCTTCTTCTTCCAAAATGCATATGAAGTCAGAAATGCAAGTTAGAAGCTTCAGACATATAATCAAAAGAGTGTAAAGATGCTCTAATCGGTATAGCTTCAACAGCACAATTAAGCACTCAAATAGCGAAGGCTCAAACTGATCACACATACGAAATATGAACATATGAGCATGTGAGCAGTTTTTAGCCAAAAAGATAGTCACCATCAAAATAGCACTACACATGTATAGACAGGAATCCAGACAAGTGCTAAACATGTATACAAGGTGAACTACCCCTAGCAAAGTTCAATCATCATGCCGATACCAATTGAAGGTAATACTTGTGATTTCAGATTTCAATCGGAGTTTGCAGCAGTGAAAATTCACAAGTTCAATTAATAGCATGTGATTGCGAGAGGTTGAGAGCTTGTCATTGCCTAACTTTTCAACCGAGCGAAGCCTATGCCGAAGCAATCAGAAGCTTAAAGCTACGGTTTCGGTCATACACTACACGGCTCAAGTTTAACTCAAAGTGCAATGAGAAACAGTCTCGATACCGTGAGGTGTTGACAAGCAATCCCATCTCGATCTTTTCAATTCACTCAAGCTTGGTTCACATTTTAAACAAGTTATGAACAGACCAAGCAAGTGAATGACTCAGAACTAGAGACATAGCAACCTAGCATATATGAAAAGCATGAAAGGACTCAACATATCCTACACATGCTAGTTGCATATCTCAATGGTGAACATCTTCAGATTTTAAGTTATTAATAAAATTCACCATTCAAAATAGCTCAGCTCACAACATGTACTAGTGATCAGGAAGAGCATAAGCTACAAGCATCCATATCAGCATCAGAGCATACCACTTAGAGCATAGTTACATTCTAATAATTATAAACATGAAGCTCAGAATGTAAATGCGTATGCTAAAATGCAAAAGAAGGAAAAAATAAACGAAAAGAGTCAGTCTATATACAATAGCCAAAATGTTTCCCCCATCTAAAAGGGGAAACACACACCAAGCTCACCCCTCAACCTGTTAAAGGTTGATTCGTCTAAAGGCTTGGTGAAAATATCAGCCAATTGGTGATGAGTATCGACATGGCGAAGATCGATATCACCCTTCTCCTGGTGGTCTCGCAAGAAATGAAAGCGCACATCAATGTGTTTGGTTTTCGAGTGAAGCACGGGGTTTTTAGCAACGCTAATGGCACTCGTGCTGTCACAAAGCAAAGGCACTCGAGTAAAGCTCAAACCAAAATCACGCAAGGTGGCCATCATCCAGAGTAACTGGGAACAGCAGCTAGCCGCAGCAACATACTCAGCCTCCGTGGTAGACTGGGCGACACTAGACTGCTTGCGAGAGGACCACGATACAAGAGAAGACCCAATAAACTGACAAGTCCCAGAAGTGGACTTGCGCTCAATGCGACAACCAGCAAAATCGGCATCGGAATATCCGCAAAGCGAGAGAGTGGAGGAAGCAGAATACCAAATCCCGAGCTCAGGCGTGAAACGAAGGTACCTGAAGATGCGCTTCACCGCCTGACGGTGAGAAGTGCGCGGTGACGCCTGAAAGCGCGCGCACAGACACACGGCGAACTGAATGTCCGGCCGTGTCGCCGTCAGGTAGAGGAGCGACCCGATCATACTGCGGTACTCCTTCTGGTCCACTGCTTCTCCATCCACATCCGCATCCAGGGCAGTCGTCGTCGACATGGGTGTTGGAAGAGGCTTGGCCTCACCATATCGAATCGCTTCAGCAAGTCCTTCGTGTACTTGCCCTGGTGCACAAACGTCCCTTCTCGGGATTGCTTAATTTGCAACCCGAGAAAGAATGTCAGCTCGCCCATCATACTCATCTCGAACTCCCTGCTCATAGTATCTGCAAACTTGGCAACCAAAGCGTGAGAAGAACCACCGAAAATGATATCATCCACGTAAATTTGGACCAAGAGTGTGTCTTTGCCTTGCCGGAGGAGAAAGAGCGTCTTATCTACACATCCCATTTTAAAACCCTTAGCTAGCAGAAATGTTTTCAATCTATCGTACCAGGCTCTAGGGGCTTGTTTCAGACCATATAAAGCTTTGTGCAGTTTAAAAACATGGTTCGAAAACTTGGGATTTTCAAAACCGGGGGGTTGCTCAACATAAACCTCCTCCTCTATGTAGCCGTTTAAAAAGGCACTCTTGACATCCATTTGAAAAAGTTTGAAACCCCTGGATGCAGCATAAGCCAAGAGTATCCTAATAGCCTCCAAACGTGCTACAGGAGCGAAGGTCTCCTCATAATCTATCCCCTCTTTCTGACTATAGCCTTTCGCTACAAGCCGGGCCTTGTTTCTCACAACATGGTCATCCTCTCCTTGCTTGTTTTTAAATACCCATTTTGTCCCAATAGGCTTACAGTCAGGTGGAGGTGGAACTAGAACCCAAACCCGATTTCGCTCAAAGTTCTCTAACTCCTCATGCATGGCATTGACCCAATCCGGATCTGTCAATGCGTGTCCAACATCTCGGGGCTCAAAATTAGCAACAAAAGCAGAATGAGCGAAGTGAGAGATGTGCTGTGACCTGGAGCGAGTAACTCGCTCGCCGATGTCGCCGATCATCTGTTCAGGGGGGTGACAGCGCTGGATGTGTTGTCGCGCCTCCTGGGAAGAAGTGACCTCCCCCTCAACAGCAGCTGGTTCCACCCCGGGTACAAAAGGTACCGCGCGAGGTGGAGGATCCCACGGCCCCCAGGAAGAAGATGTGTCGGGGCCATGAGTCATCGTCGAGGCCGCTCCTTGCGGCACGGCAGGTGGAGGGGGTGCTAGATCATCTATACCTTCAGCACCCTCATCCTCGTCATCGAAAAGAGGCTCTCCAACCTCATGATCACCTGCACGCTCAAAACGAGAAGAAGGAGAAACAAGAGTCTCATCGAAGGTGACATCTGATGTCTCCATGACTCGGTTAGTGTCAAGGTTAAGTACACGATAAGCTCGAGTGTGAGTGCCATAACCCAAAAACACACCGTCAGAAGAACGAGACTCAAACTTGTCCAGGTTGCCTTTCTTCAATATAAAACAGTGGCAACCGAAGACTCTAAAATAACTCACCTTGGGCTGGCGACCAAAACGCAACTCATAAGAAGTCTTTTTCAAGAACGCCCTCAGAAAAATGCGATTGGAAATGTAGCATGCTGTGTTCATAGCTTCGGCCCAAAAGCGCCTAGGAGTCCTATGCTCATCGAGCATCATCCTGGCCATCTCAACAAGGGTCCGATTCTTCCTCTCTACAACCCCATTTTGGGGCGGTGTGTAGGGGGAAGAAAACTGATGCTCCAAACCAAGGCGGTTACAAAACTTCTCAAAGTCCGAATTTTTGAATTCGGAACCATTATCACTTCTAATAGCTCGCATCGAGTTCAAAGGGAACTCGTTCTGAAGACGCAAAATCAGATTGCGAGCGAAGGAGAAAGTCTCGGTCTTCTCTGCTAAAAAGAAGACCCACGAATATCTCGAAAAGTCGTCAACAACAACCAAAACATACCACTTGCCACCAACCGAGCTCACCCGAGCCGGACCAACAAGGTCCATATGCAAAAGCTCTCCGGGGTGCGAGGTCATGACCTTAGTCACCGGATGGTGGGGAGCAGCAACCATCTTCCTGTGTCTACAAGAGTGACAAACCAAATCCTTTTCCATCGAAAGCCTGGGCAATCCTCGGATTAGGCCAAGTGAGCTAAGTCTTGCAAGCAAGTCAAAACTCAAGTGACCAAGCCTCCTATGCCACTTCCAAAGATTGGAAGAAGAAGGATTAGCAAAGAGACAACGAGAAGATCCAAACGACTCCGAGAAATTCGCGCGAAAAACTTTCCCAAAGGGCAAAATCAGACATACAAGATCGCCCTGAGGATCTAGGATGCGACTAAGGTTCGGTTTGAAACGAATCTCATAGTCATCATCAAAAAGTTGCGAAACAGAAAGCAAGTTAAAATGCAGGTTAGAAACAAGAGCAACATCGCGCAACACAAAGTGCTCATTAACCTGCACAGTCCCACGGGACAAAACCTTACCTTTACTATTATCGCCGAAGGTTATGTACTCCTTTCCGGCGACCGGGCTAAGGCTGGAGAACCATTTGGCGTTTCCGGTCATGTGCCTCGAACAACCGGAATCCACCAACCAAATGTCCTCCAACCGTCTCACCTACATCAATAAAAAGACATAGGGTGAGCATACGGTCCAACACTGGGGTTAGTGAAATAAGGGGAAAACCAGTGTTGGGCCGGCTGCTCAAAAGAAGGGTTAGTGTAAAAACCATTCCTAGCACGTCTACGAGGGAAGCGATCACCACGCTAAGGAAAACGTGGTCCGCTAGGGAAGAAGCGCTCACCGCGGTACTCAAACTGCGGTGGGGGAAAGCGCTCAACTAAGCCTCCGCCACGGGGTCCGTTACCTGCAAAAGCAGGACCCCGTCGGGCATGCTCTCTACGAGGTCTACGCCTAGGAGCCTGGGGCTCAACTGCTCTAGCGTCTCTCCTCGGAGCTCTCTCCTGCCTAGGCCTAACAAACTGAGGTGCTGGACCTCTAGGCCTAGTCTCCCTCCTAGGGGCTCTCATCTCCTGCCTAGGCCGGGGACCCTAACGTCCGGACCTAGCAGCTCTCCCCTGAGCCTTTGGCACATGTCCACCATGAGGAGGATGGTACATGTCCGGGTTCTCCATCTCCCGAGCCCTGCGCGCCTCTCTCTTGCGCCTAAAGCAGAACTCGCTCAAGTGACCATCCCTCCCACAGAAGTCACACTGATACCTCACCGCGCGCACAGGGGGTTGTTGGTATGCAGGGATGTGGGTATGGCTCACTTTGCCCTTCTGTGGCAAACACTCCTGCTGGATGGGTGGCATTGTGTCAAGCTTATTCTTGAGGTGGTTTGGCTTGGGTGCCCATACCTGGTTCTTAGGTGGAGCTCTCGGGGGTTCCTCAAATACCCCATCTTTGGTAGTAGGCTTGGCAGGCTCTTTGGGTGGAAGTTTGGCAAGCTTGGGAGTAGTGGTGGAATTGGGCTTCTCACATGAGTTCAAACCACTCGACTCTCCAATCTTCCCAAAAGCAGAAAGATCAACACCTTGAGCCAAACCTACACCAGGAGTCCCAGCAGCTCGCTTGAATTGGGAGATCATCATCCCGAGCTGCGGCTCACTACAGGAGACCTATGACAAGATGGTCCGAAGGTATGTGTTTTCTTCCTCGGTTTGCATCTTGCCATGCTTCATATTGGCAATCTCCAGCTCCAAGCCCTCGCACAAAACGCACCTCGCCACACCGGTGCTACCTGAGTTGGCCTCCTCAAGAGACACAATCTTGGCATTCTTCTCTGCCAACTCAGATTGCAAGACAGGACAAGTCTTGCATGCACCCAATAGAGAAGGTCTAGCCTTCAGCTCATCTAGCTCTCCTACCAGCGCAACATACTTACCTTTCAAAGTGAGAAGGTCAGTCATGTGCGCGGTGCACGACTCACACTCCGCCTCCTCCGACACAACCACGGTGGACCGAGCGAACTCAAGCTCCTTCACCGTGTCCTCCCACTTCTGCCTAAACTCCTTGCGCTCTCTGGCGGCACGCCTAAGCAGTTTATCTTGGCTAAGGAGAGCAGCGGTCAACTTCTCTACCTCGGAGGAAAGCTCGTCGTAGGTGAGAGATACCTGGGAGGTGTCGTCGTCGTCGTCGTTCCGAGGCGTGTGTTCCAGCTCGCCTCCGACCTCATCTCCGAGCGCCATGGTACACAAGCCTCCGTCGCCGGCGAAGAAGCACAAGCCGTTGAACTTGTCCTCCAGCTTCTTCTTCACGGACTCGTCATCGCTGGAGCCAGCGGAGTCGTCATCCGAGCCGTCGACGTCGCTGAGCGTGGCGAAGAATGCACGCTGCTCAGCTTGCTGCTTCTCCAAGTACTTCTTCTTGATGTACTCTTTGTCGAAGCCGCCCCGCTTCTTGTGCCTTGGGGGGACGTGCTTCTCCTTGTACTTGGAGTCGCGCTTGCGCCCATGATCGCCCTTCCCCGGATGCTTGTTCTTCTTGGGGCAGTTGGCGATGAAGTGGTCGGGGTCGCCACACTCGTAGCAGCCCGTGCGTCCTCCTCCGCGACGGCGGTTCATGCGGTTGTTGTGGAACCGCGAGAACCGGTTGGCAAGCAAAGCCAACTCGTCGTCTCCCAACGTCTCCAGCTGGTCCTCTGTAACAGAAAAGAGACAGGAAAGAGCAAAGCCAGCTGAGGGATTAGAGGAAGAGCCGGAAACCAAAGCCATGGACGGGCGAGAAGGATTTTCAAAAGAAGCCCTTGCCATAGCATCAATCTCACTGGACTTGAGCTTACTGAAGAGCTCGTCGCAAGTGAGGGTCTCATAGTTCGGGGATTCGATGATCGCCTGAACCTTAGAGTCCCACACCGACCGATCAAGAGTATGCAAAAGCTTCAAAGCCCTCTCATGATCGTCGAAAGGCAACTGCTCTCGGTTAGCCCTCATCCTGTTGACAATCACCTGAAAACGAGCGAATAAACTCTCTATGCTCTCGCCAGGCTGATGTCGAAAGTTCTCATACTCTCTCTTGTACGACTCGTAGAGCCGGGTTTTGACTTGAGAGGTGCCCTCATGAAAGCGCATGAGGGTGGCCCAAATCTCCCGAGCCGTAGAGAGGTGAGAAACACGGTCAAACTCCCCAGCGCTCAAACACGAAAAGAGCGCATTACGGGCTCGGCTATTGGCCTCGTGCTCATCGATCTGCTGCTGAGTCACACGGGCAGCCAGGACCACGTAATCGGCAGAGTTGCAAATATCCCAGATAGAAGCTCCCAAGCTCTGCAGATAGGCCGACATACGTATCTTCCAATACGCATAGTTCGTCCCATCGAAAAACGGCGGTTTGCCCACGCCGCGATCCATGTCGCCTTCGGTGGATCTGGAACCGGCTAAGGTGGAAGATCCTTAACCCGCTCCGATACCAATTGAAGGACCGAGAAAGCTCACACAAGGCGACCAGAGGGGGGGTGAATGGGAGCCAATCAAAATTCTTTCGAATCTTTGGCCAAGTGTCCCAAATTCAACCCCAAGAAGCTCGAACCCAAAGCGTGATGCTCACGACCCTTGGAAGAGGGTGGATGATCCCTAGGATCACAGCGGAGCACCACCGAACACAAGCAAAGCAAAGGCCAAAAGCTCCGGCAAAGGTTTGCCCTTGGAAAACCAAGTCCCGAACGTAGATAGGCGGCTACGTCGGGAAATCCCTAAACACCGATGCTAACAAGTAGTAAAGATATCTAGAGAGGTTCCTTGGTGAACTACAAGGCCAAACGGGAAGTCCGAAAACCAAGCGAGCAAGCCGGGAGAGCAAACGCACTAAAACGGACCAATCAGCAGGGTCCCGGACAGTCCGCCGTCAGGCTCCCGGACTGTCCGGTAAGAGCCGGACTGTCCGCCGCGAAAGGCCGGACTGTCCGCCGGTGAAAACCACAAAAACGCACTGCTACTGAAACCTCCCTGGACGGTTCCCGGACAGTCCGCGAGGTTGAACTGCGGACTGTCCGCCGTACAAAAATCGGTCTGTCTGAACTGACTTGGCCGAACTGGACTGGCCAAGTCCCGATGCGCGGACTGTCCGCGCCCTGGGTGGCGGACTGTCCGCGGTCACCCAGGAAAGGGCGATTTGATCGCCTCAATCCAACCTCTCCAAAAATCCGAACCAAATCACGATTCCAAGTTCCCAAAAATGGAGAAGATGATCACGAGGTAGTTAGGAGACTATCCCCAAGAAATCATCCGCTCAAATCAACTCAATCCACGGGAAATCAAAAGGGAAGGTGAGATGAACCGAAAAGCGCCACGAAAACGAAATCGACCCGATCTATTCGATCATGAGGTGTTAGATGAATTCCTTTGGTTGAAATGACCTCCTCAATGATACGAACAAATTGGTTCAAACGGATTTCGCAAAGACGCACCGAAGAGGGAGATCGAGTGACGGGAAAATCGTGGAGAAACGAAGAACGCGAAGAACACAACGAACTCGAATCAAAACACGAATCAAGTCATCGATCTGCGAGAAACGGTGAGGATACGGCCTCACTTCCTCAAATCAACAGTACACAGAGTGGAGTCTTTCTGCGGATCTCAACTAGCTAAAGCAGGGGATGGGAGAGCAGGAAACCCTAGCAAATGAAAGCACTAACTGAGATGGGGAGGAGGGTGTCTCCCCTGGACTACTTATACTAACCTAGCCTAAGTCTATTTCCTACTCTACCCCTCTCTACTCTAATTACAGAGCGAACCAGCTAAACCCTAAGGCTACTCTGGTCCAACCCGAAGTGGTAGGTGGATCCGACGGCCACGCCCGCTCGAACCGAAGCGTTGCCTCGACGCAACCTCTGGATCGCCGCCACGTGCCGCCCTCGCTCTGCACCCCCGGTTTTGAGGCCCAAACCGGGAAACCAGCCTTTTTCCATCAGCCCCCGGTTTTGAGGCCCAAACCGGGAAACCAGCCTCCAGCCTGAGTTTTGTGGCCCAAACTCAGAAACCCGCAGCGCCCGAGTTTTGAGGCCCAAACTCGGAATCCGGCCCACGCCCAGGTTTTGAGGCTCAACCTGGAAACCGTCGCGCCCAGGTTTTGTGGCTCAACCTGGAAACCCAGCACCCAGGTTTTGAGGCCCAAACCTGGAAACCGTCCACCCGTTGGTTTTTCCCTGACTCTACCAACAAACTGACGTCGTAGAGGGGATGCACCGCCCGTGCACCCCGTCCACCGACATGACCGCATTTCTTCACTTGTAGTCGCCACAGGCTGCCAGCCACCACAGCTGATCCTCAGGCACTCTGGTCCCTCAGTCCAAGCCTCCCGTCCGCCCTTCACCGTCCGATACATCGGCATGGCACGTCCGCCGCACGGCACGCCCATCCTTCATCGCGCCCGGTCCGTCAGCACGGCACGGCTCAACTTGACCTTCACCTTGCCTACGATCACTGTCTCTGTGCTCGACACCTGCACAACACAAGTCAAAGAACATGCGCATCATTCTCGTTGACAATCACTCATCACTCAGAGACTCGGCATACACCCATGTATCCGCACTTAGTGGCCTCTTATAAGCTGGTAAGCATGCGTCTTTGCCATCTTAATATGAAGTCAATAAATCATCCTTATATTTAAACTTGGATAAGGGATGTCCATTGGCTGTTTTTTAGTGGGCCCTCAGTGTCAGTAGGGTAAGACTATTCTTAGATTGGCACTGGACTTTCACAATGTAGAACAAACTCGCAATACTGGTGGGACGATTTTAGCTGTGAGGACATGCATGAAGCGAGATGGAAATCAACCGGATTGAGAAGCAATTTGATGAGTGTGTCGTATTTCTCTTGAGTAGGTCTTCTGTAGGTGTGAATCAACAGGGACACCCAGTGATGAGAAGAACAAGAGAACTAGAGGATGTATAGGGCAGCTAGTGATTTCTGAGTTCTTTACCAGGCCGCCTTCCTTTATTGTTGCACAACGCACTTTTCTTGTATAGCTGAGTGTGCGCTGAGCTGATGACAGTGGCTTGCTCTTGTTTCTTCTCCTCCTCGCATGCTGACTTGCATGTGGGTTGGGCTGTTGTGGTCTTTAGAAATTCTTGGTTGCAAGGGGGGCCGGCACTCACTATGGCCCGAACGAGGCTCCGCCACTACACATAAACCATAATCTCTTTATGCTCGTAAATAAAGTCGTTTTTATAAGATTTGAGTAAAACATTGGAAATATAAATTATGAATATTTTTTAAGCGGTTGAGTTTAAAAATGTGATAACTATACGCAGTGGCGGATCCAGAATCGGCCCACTAGGGGGGCTAAATACATATAATGCCGAGTTTAGACCGAAATTTTTCTTATATTTTTTTTTTGCATACGAGAGTTTTTAATAGATTTTAAGGTGATTTGGACTGAATTTTCCATTATTTTTCTAGCCCGCAAGAGATTTTGGACTAATTTAAAGAAAAATTAGACTAATTTTTGCTAAAAACTTATGTGTATTTTTGGGCAAGCGGGGCTGGGGGGCCCTTGGATCCGCCACTGACTATACAAATAGATTCGTCTTCCAATGTCACTTTTCAATAAATATTTTTATAGAAATAAGAAGTCAAAGTTATGATTTGAAGATCGTGTCGCTGTCCAAAATGACCTTTACGAGTATGGAGGGAGTACTCCCCTCGTCCCAGAAAAAGAGTAGTATAAGATACGTGATGGTCAAACTTTCTCAACTTTCACTAGGTTTGTAGAAAATACGTGCAACATCTACATCCCCAAATAAATTTAATTTATTATGAAAGTATATTCAAAGATGTATCCAATGATATTAATTATGTACCATAAATATTAATATTTACTTATATATTTGATCAAAGTTTAAATTTGTTAACTTTTTGGCAAAGCGAGAATTACTTTTTTTTAGGACAGAGGGAGTATGTGCTGGGAAAGCGAGAATAGACATTGGAAGTAACATTCAAGCGTGGGTAAAAGGAAATCATAACACCGTCATAGAAAACTCTCAAATTATTATTAATGATTCCAGGCACATGAGACCCAAGAAACACAAGAAGCCAGGATGAGCAAAACTATGGGCCGCCCAGCCCCTAAGTACACATGCTGCTTCGCAAATCATCAGCGACTGAGTTGCAGCTGGGGCTCTGTGAGAAAGCGCTGGCAGGGTAAGACTTGGTGGAGGTCTCTAGCTGGATATTGATCTGGCTGCCGGTGTGAGTGACCTGATTGATCCCGAGCCACGCGAACTCTACCTGAAACCTCACGCCGGACACAGCGCTGATGGAGCCGGACTTGATGATGCCGCTGACGCTGGTGCCATACCGGAACTGTAGTTTGGTTCCACCCACCGTGATAAAGAAGTTGCACTCCTTAGGGAACGTCACTTGCAGGGCACCGCCTGGTTGGAGCACATATGACTTGGCGCCAAGCGGTAATAGGCCCCGCGGCAGGTTGTTCTGCGCCAAAACATCGTACACTGTTGTAGCCACAGCTATTTTGGAGTTAGCATCCAGCAAACAGGCCACCAATAGGACGGCGAGGACAAGAAACTGCTTAGCCATGGCTGCTGGTGCAGACTATTGTTACCCCCACGATCACAAACAAGTATGAATATATACTATATGTATTAGTATATGAAATTAGTTGGATAGTGTTGTGTGGTGGCCCTCTTCCTAGCCTTGGTATATATAGCCGGTCACCAAAATCCAGAATAGTTATGTTTTAATTGCATTTATTTATTGCTGCATAATTATGTTACTGCTTCATCAAAATGACCCACCAGTTATATGAGTTTATTTGGGTTGCCTTCATAGCCTCTTCTATATCTATACCTATATCTATATCTATATCTATATACCTAATAATAAAGAGGCAAAATTTATTTATTTGGGTTGCCTTCATAGCCTCTTCTATATCTATACCTATACCTATATCTATATCTATATCTAAAAAGGCAAAATTTATCCCTATTCTTTTTGGTCTGGCCCATTCTAATCTATGTTCGATCCACTCTACCTCTCCACTGGAAACCCACTCGCTCTTCACTAGAAGCCCACTCGCTCGTGCGGCCCACTTCTGCCCACCAGCCCACATCACCTGCCCCAACCCGATTTGGTCTGGCCCATTCTAATCTACGTTGAATCCACTCTACCTCTCCACTAGAAACCCATTCGCTCGCGCGGCCCACTTCTGCCCACCAGTCCACATCACCTGCCCCGGCCCGATCACAACACTCCTGCCCACCGGTCCGCAGGTGACCCGGCCTGATCGCAGCCCACTCAAGTCCACCACCTGCCCAGGCGGGAAAAAAAGACCAAAAATCTTCACCACATGGGGTTTTAAAGTGTAGTCTCTGCCATGAACAGATCACAAACTTACCACCAGACTATACAACCTCAATTGATGCTCTACGAAACGTTTTTTATTTGGTGCACAAACCTGAACTTTTATGTAAGCTAAACCTTATGGACCGAGACAAAGAAATAAAAAATATATAAAAATAAAGTATTGTAAATTATATATATAACAATGTTAAAATATGTCTGTTACTACTTACTTTATGTATGATGTAATGGACTCCAAGGTAAAATTTCTCCCTATTTATTTTGGTCCGGTCTCCCCTAACTAACATAACTTTATAAATATTGAAATTGTCTCTTTTCATATTCCACACGTACAAATATATAAGTTTTGTTGAGTAATCTAAACAGAAATCCTAATCAAAATATATATAAGGAATAAAAGTATAAACCTATTCAGGTTCTATACGTCTCCCACCAGCTGAGTCCGTCCGTTAACCATCTCTCTATATATTTTTTTGTTTTTCCATAAACAAAAACAAATAACCTATTTGCAGTGCCGAGCCAACAAATATTTTTCTAGAAACGGATGTGTCTGTTCCTCCTTTTTTTCTCCGCTTGGTTACACGTGCCAACAAAAATAGAAAGTTAAACTGCTACAGTTTGTAACAGGAATCCATTATTGTGTTTGGCAAGCCAGAAAAAAAAACTCAGAGACTTTCTTTTCTTCGAAAGATCAACTCGTTAGAATTCGAAACGAACTCAGATGAGTCACATGTATAAATCTATGCTCGGTTGCATGATTAACAGTGTCAGCATGCACAAGATCTAGGACGGTCATGGATGTCACGAGGCAGACGGCGAGATGGCAAGGGGCAACACAACACCAGTCACCGACGCCAAGTCCAGTGCCTCATGTTCCACAAACGCTACCGCTGGCTCGTGATCGACCATCAACGAGTCCCTAGCTCTGTGCCGCATGTTCGCTAGAGAGGCCGCAAGGTCCTCTTCGACAACTGCCACCTCGTGCTCAACAACAACAACAGAATCTCACAGTACTCGTAATAACAATGTTGGAGCTTCATCAACTTTGACCACACGATTACATTCAAGACACTGGCCATGACCCGACTAAGAAGAAGAAAATCATGACAACCTATCGACACACCGCAAGCCATGGAAACAGGGGTATCTGCTGCTCGCCGAGACTAATGGCTCTGTTCGCTTGACCTACAAGCCGGATTTAATCTGTACAAATCAGTCGTGAAATGATATTTCCCTCTCACAACAAATCAACTGTTTCAACTTATTCTCGGCTTATAAGTCATTGGCTCTGTTCGGCAGGACTTATAAGCAGAGAATAAGCTAAAACGGCTGATTTGATCGCAGCCATGGCCAAACATCTGAACTAGGACATGTATAACGTCATGCTCACCATCGTGAAAAACAATGACAACCTCTAGAAGCTACTTAAAAAGTTTTTTCCACATAGAAGTTTGTTATTCTTCGGAGGAAGCGACCTCTTTGGTGCAATTTGAAAATCAATGACGTATTTGAGGAACAAATTAGAACAAAAGCTAAAGGATTCTATTGCAACATGAATATATTTACTTTTCTATTTATCCCTATCCCTAATAATAAAGAGAACAAATTTTGGGACGATAAGCGGAGGCAGGAGATCTTTAGCCTGAAGTGCCTCATGCTTGACGTGTACAACCTCATCATGGCACACCATCAAAGTGCTTCACCGTGCAAGCTCCGAATACATGCATATGCTTTTGTTAATATAGTGAAGTTGGCTTTTCAAAATAACACATTGCTTTCTGACCCAACCATCCAAATAAGGACAATAAACCTATAAACATGATAGACATGAACAGTCTTGTAAAGCACACTACATATTATTTGTTCTTGGTGCTTTTTATCGTGCTTATGATAATATAGTGGAGATACAGTTGAACTGACTGAAATCATCGAAATTCTATAAAAATTGCACTGAGTAATAAATTGTACTCCCGTTGCAACGCACGGGCATATTTTGCTAGTAATTATATAAAGCCCGTTGGACAAACACATAACAGTTATGTTTTAATTGCCTTCATTTTTTTCCCATTTACATTTCCATCAAAACAGTCCTCCAATTAAAAAAGGAAATTAAGCTTATTACTTTAATGCCTTTATTTTTTTCCTAATCAGTATTCCATCAAAATGATCCTCCAATTAACAAAGGAATCAAGCTAAATGTACTACCATTCTTTACCAGAAACAAAGCTGAAAATTTTTTACTTTGAAGGTGATCGAAACAGTTTTAAATTTGGTAATGACTTATTCTCGGCCGGCCGTGCGTTTACGCAACTGCGTGCACGCGTCTAAAGCGAACGTTTATCCGCATTTTGCTCGGCCGTCTCTCGATCTTTTCCCCAAATAAAAGCCTGACGCTTCTCTCTCTCCCTCTCGGTCGTCGTCTCCAGTTCAGTTCTCCCCAATCCCCACTGTGCACTCTTCTCCATCTCTCTCCCGCGATCCGTTCTCCTCCCGAAGCGCCAACGCCGACTCTCCTCGCATCGTCCTCCCCACGCAGGTTCCTACTCATCCCCGCGGCAGGGTCGTGCACTCCGAGATGGGGAGGCCGAGAGCCATGGCTAGCATGCCGCTGCTGCACCATGGCTGGTTGGCTGGCCAACGCCGGCGCCGGCGTCCCCAGGACGGGCGAGCTAGCTGCTGGCCGAGCACTGCCGCCGCGGCTCTCACCACGCTAGTCCCGGGACAGGATGGGCCTGGATGCGGGCTCGATCTGCGTCGACTCCGCCCGATCTACACTGTCGCTGCTCCCCTACCCTGTGTGGCCTACAGATCGAACATGCACGTCCACGGTGAGTTATTTTCTTCCTCGGATGCATTTCTGCTGCTAGCTGTCTTCTACGGTCCTGCCTGCTCGGGCACAACAGAGTCGTTGTTGATGTTGTGGTTGGAAAATACAAGGGTATCTGGGCTAGGTAGCGAGTTTTTCCTCCCTAATACCACTGCATCTTGGTGAGTAGCACGACCTAGATGTTGTTTGTATATTAGTGTTTGTGTCAGCCTCGATGCAATTTGATGATTTCAATTGGGAGTACACAGATGTCAAATAGCTGTTGTGGATGGCTATTGAACTTCTCAGTTATTCATGATTGGTTATTTTGTTATGCTACTGTCGTCGGTAGTGATGAAATTTGGCTCAAAGTAGTACTAGCTTGTACTTGAAATACTAGTTAATTTGTGACTGGATTCATATAAGGAGTTCAGATAATACAATTGGGATGCAACTGGAATTAATGAATCTTGCAAATTCAAATGCAACTGGACTATTTTCAGTAGTACTTAGCTCATTCAGGAATGGAAGTTCAATTAAAAATGCTCAAATTTTTCTCCATTTTTATGTAGTATTGCTTTTGTCTAAATTTTTTTGTTCATGTATTACTATGTACATAGGCATGTTAGCCTCTAAACTATTGCTAGACTTGTTTGTGGGGTATTGCAATCCTTTTGGATTTATTGTGAACCAGTAAATCACCATTTAGAGCTTCTCCTTGAGCTGCGGCTACAGGTAACAGGTAGCGGCTTCTTATTTTAGCATCCTCCACCTCATTGCGCTGCTCAAGGTTGTTCGAGATTCGTTCATGTTTCTTGGCTTCATCTCATCTCAATGCTCTTCCGCTTCCCCTCCAACAGACAAAACAATTGACAAATCACTCTGCTGCGTTTCGCGATGTAGCAGAAGCTGCCATGGCCACACTGCCGTCGCCGTCGTGAGCGACACCATGCGCCCAAGGAGCAAGAGCAGGACCGTCTTTGTTGAATTGTATATATATGTTGAGTGCTGGACTGGAGCACATGGGTGCACTCGATGCCTGCTTGTTTGTATATTATACAGCTTTTTGGAATTGGTCGAAAGGAAACCAAAGCCATGGGCCTTCTGATATCTATCGGCGGAGGAAGTTTCATTTAGTGCTCATATGCGAGTTATCAATGCTATTAATATAACGATGAGAGGAATTGAAGAAGAAACGGGCAGTCGCCCACTCACCCTGTTCATTGTGGAGCAGGGAGGAGTTACATTTGGAGGAACCGAACTGGACTGCTACTTTGAACCAAATGAGTTGGCTGTACCCGGTAGTATAGTAGCGCGTATATGCAGTGTGCACGCCGGCAGCAACTGAGCACGTGCACGCAAGTCGTTCTTGGAATAAAAATGCTCTAGATAGCTGTTGTCAGGTTGAACCTTGGGTAGTTGTTTAAATTTATGTAATTAGTCGTTGTTTGTTCATCATGGGCGCTGCTGCCCTCTTATATATATATAATAATAATAATAATAATAATAAGTACTGCTGTTTTTAATCTTCTTCCTTCACAGTTTGACGTTATATTAAGCGTCTTAATCATCACAAGCTGTTTTTAAAAGTTCGAGAGAAGTTATAAGAAATCGAGTTAAATTCATAAACAGATCGAGTGTGTCATGTATATAGATCTGATACATTTTGTATATTTTTAGTGGTTAAATTTCCTATTTAAAAATACATTGTTGTCTAATGGATGACATTTAAATTGCCTAAAAAATACAATCCACTACAACATTACCTGCTCTGCTGGAACAACATTCAGAACTTTAGCAGGGGCTCATCTTTTTCAGTTTTATTTGTGTGAAGAGATATTTGTGTGATATTGATCAACAGGGCGGTCTGGGATGATTCGCAGGTGACGTACTGATGCATGAGAAGATGAAATCATTGGCTGCCCCTCGCATGATCTGACCATCACCAGGTTTCGCTAATTCAACTGGACCTCCTTTAGATCTCATAAGGTAGTTGAATAGTCTTAAGTTTATTGATTAGCTCATTTTTTCAGAACTACTCTCATCAGTTTCTTCGAATTTAAGATGCAAACATTCCTATTAGTTTCAAGATTGAGCTAATTTTACATGAGATTAGAAAGAATGCAAGATCTATTAGAAAGAATGTAAGATCTATTTGGAAATACTTGGTTTTTCAAAATACATAAATTGCCTATTTAGGAAAACATGGTTGCTTAATAGATGACACTTAAATTGCCTAAAAAATGTGATCCACTACAATATTACTTGTTCATCACCAATAGAGGCTCCACAAACATCCATAATGCTTGTGCTATTATGTTGTATAGTTATTAATCTTTTTTACATCAACTATGTATGTTTTAGAATGCCTGTGATGAAAATAAGCTTGTATATTCATGCCTCTCGCTATTTGTAATAAACTGATAGCCGATAGATTTGAGGTTCCTCAACACGTGAATGATGAACTAATATATCTCAGTAATTCTGCACTAGTGAATTAGCACTATAGTTTTGAAGTTCCTAATAGCTCAGATCCCAATGTTCTTCTATGCATTTTATTCTATGCCATTGCACTGCTATTTACCTTGTCTTAACACTGCTTCAATTTAACACGACTCCTATTTTAAACGTCTCCTATTTACTCTTTTGTACTGGTGCACTTGCTTTTTCAAAATATATAAATTGTCTATTTTGAAAGACAGTGTTGCCTAATGGATGACACATAGATTGCCTAAAAACTGGAATCCACTACAACATTACCAGCAACAACATGCTCATCATTAATAGAGACTATATTCTTGTTTCTTTTAAGTAATAGCCTGATTTTAGATACATCAGGCATATCCTGTTGGTTTGGTAGTTGTTGAGTGCAAATATTAGGTCAGTTGCATCGATTCATTCTTGAAACATTGCATCTAGAAAATCGTAGCCAAATTCTGGTGGAGGCTTATTTAAGTCTGTAACGCGCCTGCTATTGTTTGCCTACAATAAAAAGAGTTAGTGCAATGACATTTATGTTTTTAACATAAGGTATCAAGAACAGTAATGATCTGAGCAACATAGGCACTTCAATTAAGTAATAGTACTACTACTTTTAGACAATAATGTCTTCTAAATAGGCAATATAAGGTTTTTATTTTTTACATATGTATCCTTTTTTATCTCCATCCAACAATAAATTTACAGATTGTATGTATGTACAATAGTAGCCCACTTTGAAACATTGTCTCTGTTTTTTTTTAACACAAAACTAGTTTTTTGACATCATCATCTTGCCTCTGTTTGATATGTTTTTTACAAATAAATGGGGGTGGGGGCTCTGAGTTGCAAATGAAGACAGACACTATAGTTACTTTGCTTTTTTTAAATACCTGAATTGCTTATTTAGGAAGACAATATTGCCTAATGAACGATACTTAAATTGTCTACGAAAATGCAATCGACTACACCATTATCAATAGCAGCCTACTCATTTGCAGCAAAGGCTCCAGGAACATCCCCTAGCACTTTTTTGTGTACTTCCTTTTCAATCGCTACATCTTGCTAATACACTTGTATTTTAAATTGTCCAATGCACAATTTTGTTACATATGTATATCATTACAGGAATAGTCGTTTGTTTTTTTTGTGTTTGGCTTCATCAATTGAAGATGAGTGGTATGCCCTCAGACTTTATCAATTGAACAAGATCATTCCTTTGCGATCTGCGTTGCCTTCTAACTGTTTGAAATGGTTAATTCATGTCCTCCCCATCTTGTCAGACGTTAGGCAAAGCTAAAGCATGCAGAGGCATGTTCCAGGTGGAGCCGCGGCTGCAAGCAATAGGGTGGGCTGCAAGCAATAGGGTGATCTTCGCCATTCAGCATCAACATCCATGGTCAAGTGAAAAGATGGATGACAACATGCAAAGGTGAGCGATTCAGTGTCAACTGTTTTTTCTAGTAGCCCCATGTTGCTATCTTTGCATTTTTCTTAGACAATTTAGGTGTCATTTATTTGGCAACAATGTGCATCTAAATAGGTAATTTAGCCTTTTCTTACTAGTCAAAAAGGTCATCTGACTAGGATGACTAATCATGATTAGTCACAATTAGTTGGACGACTGCAACAATCTGATTATTGACTTTTTTTTGTCACTCTAGTGCAGGTCATAAATAGGAAGCAAATAACAAGTATTTAGCGGGGAAGTTCATGTGAATGTGACTGCAGTATTTTTTTCATGTGCTCCTCTGATTTGTCCCCACTTTCTGAATGTGCAATTCGAAGATCTGTGATGTAATGTGATGTTCTTTGTGTAAACTTGTCTGAAGATACCTAATGTGCTGTTCTGACCCACATGTTTTTATGACAAAAATATAATTTTTTGCTCGGAAATAATGAATGACAGCTAAAGTTTGTTCAATAGCATAGCATGAACTATGAACTATAAGGAATTATAGATTAGGTTGGCTGTTAACACTTTTGTACAAAAAGTACATATTTGAGATCCTTATGTAATACACAATTTTTATTTTTTTCCTCCCTTCTCAATATGTATGTATGCATTACTAGTGAACTTGGGCTGTTAGTGTAATAGTGTCGAGCCTAGCAACTTAATTCAATTTTTTTATTAAGCAGAAGGGCGTAAGAAACTGTAACGGGACAGCCGGCTAGCGTTGGGGCAGGCAACATTACCGTAAAAGGTAAAAACTAAATCGATGACATTTTTATTTCCTAAAATAGACTGTGCGTGCGGGGAGTTAATAGCATGGCCGGCCGTGCATTAGCTGCTTTCTTTAAATTTTTCAATAGAACGGTTTTGCATTGTGTTACAACATTTATTTCTCATGGCTGAACATTTTAACCTTGATTTTGGTTATAGATGAGTAATTTATTTTATCAAACTAAAATATATTTTTGTATAGACCGGTCTTGGCATGGCTGATGTACATTTTTGTACTACTCATTTTGGTGGCTTTCTCTTCTCAAACAAAAGACCTCAAGTTCCTTTCGAGAACCATTAACACATGGGACCTACGTGTTAGTGGAACTCTCCTTCCCTCTTACTCTTCTCTTTCTATTCGTGTTCTATGGAGGTATTGCCCGTGGGAGGCTGCACCACAGATCCACCCGTTGTTGAGCTTGTCGTTGTTCCTGTTAATGAGATTCAAACATAGGGGTATGTCAACTCACCGGGAGGAAGACCCCTGACCGACAGACCCCACGACAAATCCCTCCAGGATCGCTCGGGGCTCGGGGCTATACCCATCGGGTACGCTTGCGTGTACCCTCTAGCTAGAGTCAAGGCAAGGCCCGAGCGTGCCCACGGCCACTGCACAGGCTCAGGGGCCCATCAAGGCCCTAGGCTCATGATCGATGGAGCCTGAACCTAGCCCAGTTCCCTCCCGAGCTAGAGCGCTGGTTCCAACATGTTGGGCGCCCAAAGGCCCCCCTGGATGGTCCTTTGTTTGGTTTTGATAATTAAGTGACAAGCTACGTGAACTAATTATGTTTATGTGAGATACAGGAGAGATTAGTTCACCACATTTCCTATCTCTCTGTCGCCTGATGCGCTCGCTCTCTCTCAGGCGACACGCGTCGCCATCTCTCGCTTGGCCAGCACGCGCGGCGTCCGCTCGATGTCCACTTTGTTGTCGGGTCGGAATCGAACCCGTTACCGAACCGCACCCGGACGCGAAATTGGGGGGAGTTACTGTTCGAACTCGATCGACGCGCCCACGCCCAGACAGTGGAAGACGGTGGAGTTGTCCAGGCGGAGGTGGCGATTTCAGTTGTCCTCTCCGTGCCGCTCCCCTTCCCGGTGCGTCGGAGTTCTTGTCGGCGACTTGGAGGCCGGGTCGCCGTCGTCGTGTCGAGGTAATGAGGCTACGCCGCCGTCTTCCCCTTTCCCCTTTCCCCTTTCCCCTGTCCCTGCTGTGTGCTCTGTGTTCGATGTGCTGATGTGGTGGATGTAAGAATGTGTGCTCTGTCCCTGCTGTGTGCTCTGTGTTCACTAGATCTGGTGATTGGTGGGATGTGCGGATGTGCGGATTTGTGGGAATGTGCGGATCTGTCCCTTGTTCTTGTGCATTTGTGGCTTTGGGGGTGGAATATGTTGAGTTGTTCGTGTTCCCTCCCGGTCTCTGCGTCTACGGTGGGGGGCTCGCTGTCGCATTTTTCTTGGGGGAGAGGCGGGGAGATTTCGTAGCATCGGAAGTGTAGACGAGGTGGGGGAGTTGAGCGGCGTTTGGTGCTGACGCTGCGGTTGCCGGCGGGGGATTAGACGGGCTGTTAGAGCGAGACGGTGTTCGTCTCCACGGACGCAACATCAGGTCTGTAAGGAAGTAATCTGCTCCAGTTTTGTTGTCTCAGATCCTTCCCAGCTACGCTCTCATCGCTTGGCACAAGATCAATCTCGATCTATTGCTTCCATGAGGTCTCTTGCTTCGATAGTTGATAATTTGTGATTCGATTGAGCGCACAGTCGATCTAAATTTCCTCAATCTTTAGCTTCTGAGCTGAAAGGCCTCTCTGGCTGAGGCCTGAGTGATTCCAGTTTATATCCCGTTCGTTTCTTGTATGGATGGGACCATAGTAGCTGATTGATTACTGGCATGTGTACTAAGCGTCTTGACTCTTGACACTAGGTAGTCCGTAGCTGTAGGGGTCGTAGTAGCAGATGGGGCTGGGCTTGCTGCAGCGGCTGCAGGAGCAGCAGCCGCTCTCGAGCCACGCCTTGCAGTCCTTCTCGCACCTCTCCTTGCACTTGTGCTTTGTTGTTTTTGTTGTCTGGCTGTGGCCGTCTTTCAGCTGGTAGTCCACTGCCTTGCTTTTGTTGGGTTTGGTCCAGTACCTCTGAGCAAACCTGAAATCCACGAACTAAGATTGTTTCAGTTAACTGAAACAAGCATTTGGACCATTTGTTGCAACACTCTTTTAAGGATGTTTGTTGCTGTGAATATGGGACGCCCGACCACATCTGTTACTGGACCTTTCTGCATTAGCTGTATCACGACAAGGGATTTCAGGAAATGGAGACCTCAGTTCAGTTTTAGTTTTTGAAATGACGGAGGACCTAATTTTTTACCTGGTAGCAAGTCAGGTTTTTATGAGCTATTGCCCATTCGTCTTTGACTCTTCGCTTGATCTGTTAAATATATTCAGTTCAATGAAGGCGGAGATCAAAGCCAACCTCTGCTTCATGATTATCTGATTAACTGATTTATTAGAAAATAAATTGGAGGCTTTCTCTTTTACCTTAATGCAAATAACTGGTTAACTGCTGATTTTTACAGTGTCATGATTTGAAATCGATTATGGGTACAAATTATTTAGTGTTGTAGTACATATGTTTATGTTTTTTTTTTTGTTGGCATTTTGACAGTATCTATTTTGCACTAGCCACAAGGCATAAATGCAGTCAGTTATTGATGACCTCTAGTTATGAATCATATGGTGGACATTCAAGGGCTTTTTAAGTGGCCCTGTAGTGTCAGAGATAAATGATGGCAAGTTGAGATAAATGATGACCTCTATTTTTATAGTATCTGAATACTCCATTTCGTGTCTATTTTTTGTGAATAGACGATTATGGGTCAAGTTACTAACGCAGGTTTCTATTTTTAATGAATTTTCAGTTATTTGTCAAAGTTGGTATATTGATTCTAGTTTCTGAATTTATTGTGCAGACCAATGCAAGCGCCGGAGTGTGTGATTTAGCTAAAATTCGATCTTCTCTTTTGGATATAGCAGACTGAATTGAGTTCAGGTTGAACACGACATCACTGATTGTTAAATCTATTGGACATCATGTGTTAGTTGCTTTTCTTTGTGTTTTACATTTTGGATGTTGTCATAATTTTAGTTTGTCCAACCTTTGATCCTAGAACTCTAGATAAGTTCGACTTGCATAGTTGAGAGTTTGCTATTTTACTCTATCCTAAATAGGTTGTATTATCCTAGTTATGCTGCAAACTGCCAATGATTAATAGGTTTGGATAAGTGTTTCTATCTTTGGCACTCTTTATTTTTGCTAAAATACCAATGATTTAAATATGATTAATATATCAGCAAGAGCATGATATATCATTTTTTGGAAAATATTTCTATAGATTAAAAGGTTAGTTCAACTTTCAGTAGCATGTCTATCATGTCCGGGTATTTCTTGCATATTCTAATATGCAATATCATGTATGATTTTATTATCAGTAAATTACACTTTTATTAGTTGCAAATTGCATATTCGAATAGTAGCAATTATTGTATTTGTCATGTGCAATATACTTTCTTGCCACATATAATTTATAATTTTGATCTAGAGCAATTTACTACATGTGTAGAAACACTTCAACGTGTAGTACAGTTCATTCTGGAAGACATGAATGTATTCCTCAACGTGTAGTACAGTTCATTCTGGAAGACATGAATGTATTCCTCTAGTTAGTAGTGCTCAACTCTAAGAGTAAAGCTCTAGTATCTGATGTTCACACTGTAAATTGTTGTTTTCCTTCACACTGTAATAGCAATCTATTTATCAATCGTAACCTGAAAGCTAACATATCTCTTTACTTTTTGACTTTTTTTTGTAGCTATGGATGAGGAACTCCAGTCTGATGGTGATTCAGCAAGTGTTGACAGGGATGATAGTTTTGAAGTTGAGTCTGAAGAAGAGCAGGTTAGAAAAAACTATAATCCAACATTGTTGCTTATGATCCAAGGTCATTTTGTATGTATAGGATCCAACATTGATGTTGACTCATTTTTTATGTGTATGTTCCGAAGTCACCAGTTGAAGGAATTGATCCAGTTTCACTTGGCAAAGCACTAAAGGATTTGAAAGGAGTACGTTTGATTTTTTATTTTGGTGTATTCTGTTTTCTTTGTCTCTAATTAACACTGTTGGGACTGATGTCTAGTGTTACATTTTTATTTTGCAGTTAGTGAAGTCTTATGCGAACAAAGAGAATCCAAGAGTTCATGGTGCTCAGAAGCGTAAAGAAATTGGCAAAGGAAAATCTCAAGTTGGTTGCAGTGGTACAGCAGGTAGCAGGTGCAACAATGTCTATTTTGGAGAGATAGTAGGAAGTTTGGATGATGATAAGAAAAAGATCATAAGGGATCATGGATTTGGAAGTTTGCTTGATTATGATGGATGTGCTGTTCCTAGGAGATTTGTGCAATGGTTGGCCAATCAAGTTGATGTGAATTGTTGGGATATTGTAGTTGGAGGCAAAGTGATTCCATGTTCCCCAAAATCTGTTCATCTTTTCTTGGGAATTCCAATTGGTGGCAAGGATATCAGAGATAACAGCAATGAGTCTGCAACTTCTAAGTTTCTCAAAAAGATTGATGAGAGTAAGAAGCCTCTTATAAAAACATTTGGCTCAAAGCTTTTGACTAGTAGTTTGAGTGAAGAAGATGTGGTTCGTTACTTCTTGATTGTGGCATTGTCAACCTTCCTATGCCCAAACTCCAACACTGTACCGAGCCCAAAATATTTCCACCCTTTGCTTGAAATTTCAACTGTGAAAGAATGGGACTGGTCAAAGTTTGTGTATGAGTGGCTCTTCAACTCTATATCATTGTACAGAAAGAAGAAGAGACAAACAATTGGTGGCTGCATATACTTTTTTGCTGTAAGTGTTGTTTGCTATTGCTGTTATCTTGTCGGTTGTTTTCCTCACACAACCGATTATCTTGTTGTAATTTGTGGCAGCATATACTAATTAATCATGTATTGGTAACTTTTTCCTTCAGGCTTACTATCTCGACTTCTTGAACTTTGGATCACGACATGTTATTCCTGAGACATTGCCAAGGATCCTATGTTGGAGAGGATCTATGATAAAGGAATTTGCTTCTTATGATTGTGTCTCGGGTGATAAATTTGGAAAGCGTCCGGTTAGTGTTCGATAATCTTGTTGAGTATATTTGGGGGGTGCAAAATGTGGCTTCCATTTGGGTTATTTTATTGACTACAATATATTTTTGTGTAGGTGAAATCTATTGAGCAAACTTGTTATGACGTGCCTTCCTTGGCACCTGATCTTAGTGCTTCCTTTAGGTCTGGTATGGATAAATGTGATATCTTCAGAGCAAGTGTATGTGTCTCTATCTATATTACTTTGTGTATGTGAATTTTGGTCTCTATGTATATTAGGTTGTCCACCTAAAGATCTATTAAATTAAAAAATGCTTTGAATAATTGTAGTTGGGCTGAACCTCTCTTGTATACAAAAAGTGTTGACAACTCATTTATATAGGTGCTGTTACATTTTGAGGCCAACTGGCTTAGTGGTTTGGGAGTTACAGCTGCTCAAACTTGGAGCAGTTGCATGTTTGCTCTCTGTCCAGACTGAGTTGTCTCTGAAGTTTGGTCATTTCGAATATGTTAACTTGCGAATCATACTTTTAGGTATTGGCTCATGGCCTTTGGACTTATAGATCTCCAGTTATGAATTATTTACTGATGTGCTATTGTTATGCCTAATTTAGCTGAAAATGTTAGAATGGCTGATTTCTGTACTTAAGTGGTGCTTATAAATCTATAATTATTTGCAGGTTCGGGACGATCTTTGTTCAATTTTTGATGATTATCAAAGAAAAGGTTTTATGATCCCAGAGTATGGTGTTGACAAATTGGTGTTGTCGATGTTCACGTACATGCATGGACGTTTTGGGAAGAGAACCGATGAAGGACCTTCAGGGAGGCATTGTAGAGAGGAAGATGTTGATGCAATGGAAACTGAAATTGTAGGCCCAAAACCTGGTAGTGATGAAAATGTAAATTTGGAAGCTGTGCATCCGACAATTCCTGGTAGTACTGAAAAGATCAATGAACCAACTGTGACTGAGCCAGTTGAGTCAGGTGGTTCCCATGTTGCTTCTAGTACTGAGATTTGTGGTGGTTCTGAGGCAACCGAAATCCTTCCTTCAAATGAGTCGTCAATTCCAGGTACATGTGCATTGTTGTATAACAACTTTTTATGGTCTTTGTTAACTTTGTTAGTTTTCTTAACACACTTTTATGCATATTTGTCACTTGCAGACTCAGATCTAGTTTCTGGTACAAGGAAGAGGAAGAGGAGGAACTTTGCTACCGAGTGTTCTAGTCCTGAAGTCTCTAATACCATTGGTTCTAGGCTTCGACAACGTAGACACTCTCAAGGTCTTGATAAGTCTCCTCTTAGTCGGACGAACATTGATGATGCTCAGGTTATTACCTTGTTGCTTATGTGAATTCATGTATCTTTGTATTGCCGTGTTTTTTTTTGTTGCTTATGTTAATTCATGTATCTTCAGGGAACTGGTCTGGACTCTACTCCTGTTGGTTGCACATCAAAAAATCCTTTGATTGTGGAAGAATTTGCTGAAGGCTCTATGAAACATGCAAGTAAATTTGACAAGCTCAAAGAAAAGGTGAGTTTGGCGGAGTCTATGTTGACTGTTGTAGCATTCCATGGCATTGCATGTTGTATCGGATAAATTGTACTATTTGTTAATTGTGATTAGAAGTTATATATGAAATTTGTACTGTTTTTAGCTTATCACTGTCCCTACTAATTTTCCATTAGTACTTTATTTCCCAGGATATTTTTTTAGTTTTTCCATAGTAAATTTTCCACATTTCCTATTTATAAAAGTTTATTTTCCTTGTGTGGTGGGGGATCTGCCGGAATGGCCGGCAGATCTGGGTCTTGCTTGAAATGTCACTTGTTTAAACTTTCAAGCTATGCAAGAAGGAAGGGGGGATTAGATGGATTCTAGTTGTAGCATAGCAGTGAAGGTGGCATGTTGATTTCAGTACCTTGCAGTCAGTTACTATCCATTATCTGATTGAACACATAAGCATTGTTAGCTAATGTAGCTACATGAATGAAACTATTCTATGATGCAATTCTATATGCTTCCATCTCCATCGACACACATATGCTCAATGCTTAATTAGATTCATTTCTAAATTTCTATATTACATTCTTATAAGAATTTATAGCTTAATTGCCCCTAACCATGGTTGTTGTAGCTTCATTGCTCCCGCCCTTACATTGAAGGTCATGGCTCATGTTGCTTTGTTTCTATTTGGGTTGGATTTTAGTAAATGTTAATTAATTAATTGGTGAATATGGCTTATTCATGAAAATGCACTAAATAATTTATGTTAATTAATTGCAATACGGATTAATGTAAATTGCAACTATTGAGTAGTGCAATTCTAGTATTGAGGAGATGCAAAAAATAACCTACAGATGCAATTGTCTATTTCTTTATTTCTTTATAGTGCACTGAGGAGGTGATCTTGGAGGCTGTGAATGAAGAGCATGCAACCCCAATTTCAAAGGAAAATGAGTTGGTTGACACTGTTCGTGCTGCCTTGGATACTTCTGGTTTGTATGCATGTTTCATTTTTGTATTATTGAAATAGTAGATTTGGCATTTGTAATTATGGTTGTTTATTTGTTTTCCATTAAATTTAGGAGGAAAAGCACCTGCTAAGAAATCTTTGCCCAAAAGGACTCCTTATTTTAATAGTCCTAGCATGCCGTCGTTTAGGATCCTAGAAGATGAAGATGATTTGGGCAACTTTGTTGAAGATCCTAAACTTAGGCGTCCTATTGGTACTGGAGTTCACTCTGAGGTACATGTCGTATTTTTTTGTGTTAATTATTAATGGTACATGTGCATAATCAGTGTCTATACTTAATTATCGTTATTTGTTTGGATTTTTGTGAAGGTGCAATCTGAAATCCCTTTTAATTTCCAATTTTGTGCTGGACCCAAAGGATATGTTGTTGTTGTTCCTGTCTTGGATTATACTTCAGAGGCAAATATTGTAGAGGAAGAACATAACAAGAATGTAAGATTCTTTAGTATCATAGTACGAAGCTTTTGTTTTTAATCTTTGAAATGTTGTGTGCTAATATCATGTTAACATGATGTATAGGAATGTATCACTATGGAATCTTTGCCATGGAGCGAATATGATAGTGGTGATGCTTCAGCAAGTGTTCCTCCAGGAGTTCATGAGACAAGTGGTACTGCAGTTAATGAGACTATTGCTGCTGCTGAAGAAGAAGATGTTACTGAGGCAGTACCACTTGCTGCTATTGTTCCTCCTGGAGTACGACAAGATTTATTGCATTGGGATTTCTAGTTTAAGCAAGTTGGAATAATCTTGTGGTTTTTCAATTAGTCTATGTCCTCTATTAGATGAGGAATGGTAGTAGCTGGGTGACCCATGTAATAGTAGCAAGTACAAGTAGTTGGATGAGGGATGTGTATTTTGGTGGAACTAGTGATGTGTATATCCAAAACTATGACCCATGTAATATTGTTTTTTCTTCTTTGTATGTCTAGTGTACTATAGTTGTGGAGCTAGTGTAATTTGTTTTCATTATGAGCACTTATATTCAGCATCTTCAAACAATTTTATGTGTTTTTTTTCTGAATTTTGCAGTTACCTTGTGCAACACCAAGTCCTATGCATCAAGATGTTCCAATTGTTCATGAGACTTATTTGTCTTCAAGGAGTCATGGTTCATGCGATGGCTCTGGCTTCTTATTCAATCAAGATGGTGTTGAAGCTTCATATCACTGTTCTAGCTACAAGATTGCAGTTCATCGCCCAAGGAGGGTTGTCGTCCCAAGCAAATTCAAGCTGAGTCCTTACATTGTTCCTCATGCTAATATTATAGTGTCCAGTCTTGAGGCTGCTATCTATGATGTTGTGTTGAGGTTGGCCGAAAGTGAATTCTCAGAGTAAGTTATAGTCATTATATTGGTTTCTTAGTTGTTGATATTTTAGTAGCATGTGGGTAACTGTTTTGCTTGTGTTTGTTGCAGTCTTGCAGTGATTGACTATGGACATGTGATTGTTAAGTTAAGTGCTCTTGGAAGTTCTCTGAAACCAGATGGTAAGGTTAATTATTTTGTAGTCAATGCACTGTGTAAACTCCTATTCCATAAGAGACATCCCAGGACCTCTTACAAGCACTACTTCTTCTCAAAAGTTGGGGTTAGTATGATTGAATTGTTATTTGTTTCTTTTCTGCAATAACTGCATTGTGACCATGTGATTGAATATTGTTTGTTTAGGACTACTTGATTGGAAATCATGGTCCTAACGACATTAAGGAACAATTGCTTCGTGATAATGCTAAGAGGTGCTTCGAGGGTGCTTCTCGTGCTAGGGCTTTAGCAAATTCCAGCTTGGTTAGTTTTTGTTCCTGTTGTGGGCATAGTATTAGTTTTATATGTCTTTGTCTTATGGTATTTCTTAATTTGGTAGCTTTACTTCCCAATTCTTTTCCAAGAGCGGTGGTATGTACTTGTTGTGCACATAAAAAGAAGGTTGTTCGTTATCTTGGATTCGTGGTCTGGAGTTGACTCAGATTTCCATAGAGTTGTGCGAGATGAATTTGTAAGTAGGCATAACCCTTGCATTGAACTTGTTTTTGTGCAAGGCAACAGATATACATGTAGTGTAATAATTTCGATCGAACTTGTTTTAGGTGGAAAACTTTGCCACACTGTGGAAAGATGTCGTTAAGATTGATATGGGCTTTCATTCGTATGGTATCATCTTTGGAAATGTGCCTCAGCAATCTGAGAAGTACGTTTAGTATTTTCTAACCTTTTTCGTATATATGCACATTATATATTAACACATCTGTAGTTTTGTTTCTCATATCTTGTTTCAGCTTTGATAATGATAGTGGTGTATTTGCCATGAAGTATTTGGAACTGTGGGAACCAAACGTATCTCTGAATGATAAGTTTGTTGAAGCTGATATTCCTCACCTTCGCATCAAGTATGTCAGTGAGATGATATTCAATGAATTCAACTGTTCAGACGACGGTCGACGTAAAGTTATGGAATATGATACTGAGGTAAAAAATAGCACAACACTTGCAATGTCAATTTGTGCCATGTGACATGTTGTAGATAATTTGTTATAATTCTTTGTTCTCAGGTCTATGAGAAGTACTACAAGACTGCATGAGCTTCATATAATTAGCTATATAGGGTGTTTTTTATTGTACCTGTTCATGGATGTGTGTAAAGAACAATCTATGAATGATGAGAAGATTTGGTGGTTATATATCTTAATTGTGTCATCTTCTAAATAAAATATAATACTTGTTATGTTGGCTATGTTCCTGTTTGTTTGTATGGCACAACTGAGCTGACAGGTGGGAGCATATAAATGAACTCAACTAGAAGAGAAGTTGAGATTCGAGGATGTCATAAATGGAACTAAGGTAACTCTGATGATTTGTTATTTATTCCAACACATACCTCTGATTTTGCCTTTGTACACCTATAATATGTCTCTGCAGGGATTTGTGTGGCAACTTCCTGTATGGAGACATCCCCTTCTCCATCTCAAAGGTCAAGCAGCTTGAGGACCTGTAAGCTCTACTAGCTGTCCTCGCTAGTTGTGTTCCACAACAATTGAGTTATTTTGCATATAAAGGTTATTTCTGTAATTAATTATTGTTCTTGATTTTTCTATTTAACTGGCTGCAACAATTGACTCACTAGTGTTGGCCATTCTGCTTCTGTTTGAGATATATATAGCTAGATATATATAGTCTGCTAGTGTGGGATCATATTTGCAGATGTGGCATACATTGTTAATCAAATTAAAGGGTTCATATAGAGTGCATGCCTCCTCTCTTTAATAATGGTGGTGTTTCAGTAGGTGAACTCTTTAATTTGTTATCTGTGATTTGTGCGAGCACACACTACATTTTTGTCCTTGTCTTCCTATAGAAAAAAATTGTTTGTTATGATTTGTGTTGTTACTTTTGCATAGTAATTTTGTAGCCATAGACTTGTGATAGTGTCATATGACTTTTTCCTGGCACTAATGCATCTTTTCTGCCACAAAGCATTGGTTTTTGTTATTTTTGTGCTTTGTAATATGGTCACTAATAACTTTAATTTGACTACTTGCAGGAGGCTTTTTCCAGCTCGAGTTATTCTTGTCTAAAGAATATCCAACGCCTCCACCAAAGGTATTTTGTTCTTACTCTACTCTTGATTAGGATTTTAGTGATATACTTCTATGGTTCTTTAAATTGCTAATAAGTACTAAATATATCTGCTGCAGAGTGCCCTGCTTGGACCTAGATCATTTCTGTTTGTTGTGATTTTTGCCATCCTGCTCCTGCAGATGTTCTGCTCTTGTTTTTGCTGGGTTGCTATTTGGGTTTGTGGCTATTTGTTCTGGTTATTACCTTTCTTCCCTCGCTTGTGGAATAATTTAGGTCCTCCAAGATCTGGAGTATCATTTTCAATTTCAATTTCCCCCTATTCTACTTTCCTTCTATTTTAGTTCAGAGTGTAAGGAAGAAAAGATCGAACCCAACTTGGCCTGAAACTGAGATGTTGTGATTCACATGCCTACGTCCCGAAAAGAAGGGAGACGGTCATTTTTATAGCTTTTCTCAGTCTGATGTGTGCTTGTATCCTTTGCTTTAAAAATCTCCGTGGTTGTGTAGGTGTGCTTCAGCTATGCAGTTCGGCAGTGTGTTCCCCCTAGAGGGCCACTCCTGTAAGTTTCATCCTGTGAATAATAGTCTTGGTGTAATTTTTTGACTTGATGTTAGCTGCTAGAATTCTTAATTTCTGGATGCAAAAACTTACAGGTCGTCCGAACCTCCTTTCGGAGGAATTTTTATAGCATGATTGTTGTATGTGTATATGTTTTTATTTTAAATGCCTGATGCCCTGGCATTTACTGTTTGCAGAAACATGTTGATGTAATGTAGGAGTATGGCGAGAGATGTGTAGAGTGATTAACAAGAGCTAATAAGTAATGGTTTGCTTTTGAGGAACTACTAAGTGAGTTTTGTAGTCTTTCAATTATTCCTCTTGTTACGAATGTGACTTCCGCTTTCAATCAATATGCGTGCTTGATTGATGGTAATTTGTTTGGCAAGCTCGGCCAAAAAATGATGAGATTTATGACCAGCTCCCTCTACTACCTAAATCGAAGGTGAGTGATGTTTCACACTCTCCTCCATCTTTTATTGTCTAGTATGGGAAGCAACTCCAACTATCCTATCAGCTCGGTTCTATAGGTTTTGATATAGTATCCTGGTTTCATGTGAATTATCTATACTTATGTCCTCCCTGTGCTTTTGAACTCTTGTAGAGCTTCAGCATCTGAGGATCTGCTAGAACTTGGAACAGAGGCAGTGAGGTCATTACTGTAGGCATGATAGTGAATGACTGGACACGTACTGTCCTCAAACATATATCTTGGTGGGCCACTGCCAACTTCCAACATATATTGTCAGTTGCAACAGTTTGTGTTATAAAACGATAATTTTTTAATTATTGTTTAGTAATTTTGAACAAGCTTTATTGCAAAACTTTAATATAAAACGATAAACCAATTATGCAAAGCACTCACAACTACTGATAAGTGATAACACAAGTTGTGCTTTAAATATTACAGAGCCACAAGGCTTATTGTCATGAATCTCCCTCTAAGGCATAATACTACATTGTCGTCCTTCTCCTTGTAACCAATCTAGTCATCCCATTTCTTCCACTAAGCACCTCAAAGTTGTTTGTTCCCAATGAGTGGTTCAGCAAATCGCTTCTTAGCTTGATTGGATGTACTGCTGGTTTGAAGAGCTCCTGTATCATAATGGTTATAGGTTCAGATTAATATATGTAGTTATATGTTTGGATGTACTTGTGGTTGATTAGAAGAAGATGTGTACCTTTGTCTGTGGTTGTTGATTTCCTTTTCTTTGTTTTTGAAGGAACCGGAGGAAGGTGCTTCTTTTGGCATGTCTTGATGTTATGCCCGGCTTCACGACAGTGTGTACAGGTAAACGTGTTTTTGCCTTTGCTTCTGATGTCCTCAACTATACCTTTTTGCCTGGTTACTGTCTTGGGCCTTCCTTTTTTCTGGGCATTATCAGGATCTTGCAAAACCATTGAAGCACTTTCTTGAGTTGATTGTGTTTGAGGTAGTCTGTCATTAGTACTAGTGTTTTCCAATATGACTGAAGCACTTTGTTGAGTTGCTTGTGCTTGAGGTAGGATGCCATCATCTGTTCTTTGATTCAGTTTCCTTTCCATTTGCTCTGCTTGTTCTACAACATAGTTGAATGTTTCGATTGTTGTTGATCCATCCGAAGCAATCTTGCTCAACTTGTTTGACAAAATGTTGTGCCTCAATGGCCTGCTCTTCTCTATATCAATTTGTGGTACAGTATTGTCCCTTCTAAAGTGTTTCATGTCCTTATTCCTCCACCTTTCAATGAAGTACTTGTCATCTAGTTGAGATATGTTGAGGTTTGTTAGCACCTTGATGATATGGCAGCATAGTATTCCATCTTTTTGAAACTTGCAGCATATGCAGTTGTACATTTTCTGTGGCAAGTCCACTGTCACAATGTACCTCCTTGTTCTGAACTCAAATTTCCTATGGTACTCAGATTTGAATACTGCATAAACTCGATCTTTCTGTAGTTCCTGAGTCACATATTTTGTTGCCAATGTGATTTCCTTTTGGAACTTGAAGAATATGTTTCTGTTATATATCTTTGCAGCCTGCCTTTCAAACTCATATGCTGTACTTAGCCAAGGCATTGATCTGGTTTCAAAGTCCTGTTGAGCTTGATTCTTCTCTGTATTATCTGAAATTCTTTGGAACTCATTCATAAATCTCATGATGCTGTATCTTGGTGTCACGTCCATTTTGAATAATGCATTTGTTCCTTCACTTCTGGCTGTAGAATTGATGAAAGGGAAAAACTGGTGCTTGAAGTAGACTGGGACAAAGTTTTCCCTATTCAACCACATTTCATTAAGGTACTTGAAGCCACCAACATCATATGTTTGTCTTATGTTGTTGTACAACTTCTCAAACTCTGTTACACTGACCGAGTTCCTTAGGGTGTCAAATAGGTCGTCATGCAGGTTTTCATTCTTCTTCATTGAAAAAATCCTGCCTCCTTTCTCTTGTGCTTTCTTCACAATGTGGAAGAAGCAGTTTCGATGAACAGTGTCTGGTAGTATGTTTCTGATTGCAGCCTTCATTGCTAGGTCTTGATCAGTGATTATTGTTTTAGGGTGCTTTCCTCCCATGCAAACTAGCATTGTCTGAAATATCCACTCAAAAGTCTCGGTTGTTTCATCCATGATGAAAGCACATCCAAAGAGGCAATTGTCCCCATGTCCTGTAATTCCTACAATCGGTGCAAACTTGAGAGAGTACTTGTTGGTGTTGTAGGTCGTATCGAAACTGATGCAATCTCCAAATTCCTCATAGTATCTTCTACTTGTTCCGTTTGACCAGAAAATGTTTTTGACTTTGTTGTTTTCATCAATGGAGAACTTATAGAAGAACATTGGGTCTTCGGCCTGTTGTCTGGAGAACCATTCATAGACTTGTTGTATATCATTTTCTGATGTGTCCTTCTTTAACTTTGTCTTCTCATTGCTGATGTGTTTCTTGTTGTATGGAGTGACATCCCCTCTAATGTAAGATAGGACTGCCATAATCTTTCTGTCGGGTAGGTTGACCTTGTTGAATGTTGCAATAAGCTCCTTCTCCATTTTAGTCATCCTAATCTGTGAAAATAGTTTATTCTTTTGGTCTTTGCTTGCAAAAGCATGATTGTGCTCTAGATTCAACCTAGTGACTGTCCATTCTCCATTTTGTAGTGTTAGAACAAGCTCAGCGGGGCACTGGGTTGGTATAAGTGTACTTGTTTTCCTTTTGTTTGCAACCGGATTGGGTGTTGGAGGTGTGCGAGAAATCTTGCTTTTGTTCTTCCTTGCGCTTTGCACTCCTGAAACAGTAGCGGTTTCCTCCTCCTTTCTCCTACCTGACATGTTACACTTCAGTGTCACTCTTGTAACCTTGTCATAGTTTGGATCTTTCTTATCTTTGCACTTGTATGTGTGCCATTTCACCACTGAAAATCCCACTATGAATGCATAGTCATTGTAGAATTTGTATGCTTCTTCTGTTGATGGAAATTTCATGCCAAGGCGAGGAACATGCCTGCTAGCATGTTCTTGAGACAATCGCTCAGCTGCCATAATGTTTTGGCTTTCAATCTGAATTGCCCTGATATCTTCTTCATATTGATGTCCACTAGCAACTGTGATCTGATCTTTATCTTGTTCTCCACTACCAGCCGTGATATCTTCATCTTGTTCCCCGCTGGCAGCCCTGATCTCTTGTAGATTTTGTTCTCCACTACCAGCCCTCATATCTTCATCTTGTTCCCTGCTAGCAGCTCTGATCTCTTGTTCATCTTGTTCTCCACTACCAGCCCATTTTTGTTGCACTTCATTGCTTTGCCCATTTTCCTCCTCCTCATGTACCATGTTGTCTTGATTGCCAAAGTATGTGAATGCTTCTGATTGCTCATTTTGCAGGTTGTCATGGTATTCTTGTGGTGCATCAGAGAATCTGCTGGTCGTGACATACATATGGTTCTGTTTTTGGACAGGTAAGAAAAAAGGACAGTTAGAGATTTTGATTATGTATTGAATGAAGCAAACAACTGTATTTGTATATTTGCATAAGCACTAAATACCTCTAGTGGATATTGCTGCTCCAACAAGTCCATGTAGCTTCCTGTCATTTCTGATGACAAGAAATCATCATAATTGTGATTTGAGCATTGTGGTTTAGCTATGACTTGGTTCACTAGGCTAGTATAGGTTGAGGCACCCTGAGATTGTACATAGCTTGTTGCTCCTGGTGATGTGATCACCTGCATATGTTGGCACTCATCATTAGTGATAAAATGATACTTTGTTCCAAAGTATTTTAATAGAAATTGTCAAATATAAGTTTTTTAGGAATCACACATGTTGAGTATCCTGCATTTGTTGATCTTGTCCATGGATGTTGTAGTTCATTGATGGTGTAGAGGTCTCTTGTTGGATCATGGGGGCTTGTCCTTTGTAATTGTTCTCCAGTATGGCTCTTGAAGCAGCCTGTTTATTTCAAAGACAAAGATTGAACTGAAATTTAAGTAATTGCAAATGACAATAGTATAAATTACATGGTTGTATCACTGCAATTATTGATTTGTGAATTTACAATTAATTAGCTTTATGTTTACCTCATTTGTGTAATTCAGATTTGTTGTGTTTCTCTCCCAGTGGTAGTAACTCTCTACATTGACACCCTGCATATAGAATGGTAGATGTATTAGCAAAATCAAGTTGCACGAGTCTTAAAGAGAAAATTTAGCAAAGGGACTCATTTTGTTCATTATATTTCATACCTGTTGAAAATCAATGTGAGCAGTTATCTCTGACACTTGAGTTAGTTCCATTGCATTGTTTTCACATCCAAAACCCACTTGCCTGTAAAAATCTTCATCTTGCATTTCACGAAGTTCTTCGTGCTGGACCTGCATAGAGATGAAGGTTTTTGTTTACTCTTTGAACATCTGACTTTTTTGTCGTATTTTGTGCTACATTACATCTCTATTATGTAATTGTCCTTCCATAGAAAATCTTGTATCTTGTTTTTGTGCTAGAATAGGTCACAAACTGTTTTTTTTTTGCTAGATAAGATCTCAATTTTGTACTTGTCATCCTATAGAATAACTTGTCTCTTGTTTTTGTGGTTGAATAACTTAGTGCTTTGTTTATGCACTTTGTTTCCTTGTTTCTGTGTTAGAATAGGTTGCTGTGCTTCTATAGAATAACTTGTTTCTATGACCAAATGCAGGCAGGCAAGCAGGCATGCAGATGGCCAAGGCAGCAGGAGCAGCATTTGATAACAGATGACTGGTACACTGTCTATTGCTTCTGTCTTGAACTGCTGGAAGTGATGCTGCCAACTAAGTTGGGTTTACAAGTACTAGCTCATATATGTTTCATTGTTGTACAGGCTATACATAGTGGTGAGGATGGCTATAATGCATTCATCCTTCACCTGTAAGCATTGGCCTAAGGTTTCAGTCTGCATGTACTGAACCTAAAACTCTAAATTTTATTCAGAGCAAGTGCAGACTTTATGGAGTAAAGTTCTGTCAAAAAAATTATTCAGAAATTACATGTAGTATAGCATAATTTTCAGATTTTGGTTTGTGCAATTTCTTTAATTTTCAATTGCAATTTACTGTAGCAGGAGGAACAACTTAGGATCTGTGCAGGATCCTAATTTTCTTTAGACCAGCAGCATGAAAACAAGTGCTCAGATCAATAGCAGGATGAAGGAGATGCTCATTACAAACAGCAAAATTGCTATGGTTAGTACCTTTTTGGCTTCATGGTCTTGATAGCTTTTGTCCTTTGTAAGCATCTTGTAATTTTCCTTTTGATTCATTCTCTAATTCTGCAATCTTCGCACTGTGCATGTGTGTGTGTTCGTAGATCTAAAAACTGGTGTGTGCGTGTGGAGTTTCTTTCTTGTTGGAGGGTGAATGGCATATCTGTAAAACCAGTAATATTGTATTGGGCTGATAGTTGTTTTCTGGGTCCAAACAGAACAAGAGGTGGGCCGGATCAGCAGGAAAGGTGGCCCGAATCAGCAGGAAACAGTTAGCGGGTTTTGGAGCTTGCATCCGTTATTTTTTTAGCGGGCTCGGTACTCCACTTCAGTCACTTATTGGATTATTTTCCGGACCCGTTTACTGAGCCTGTGCAAAATGAACAGACCAACAGAGCTGGTCGTTGGATGGTGATCAGATGGTCCATATTGTCGCCTGAGATGACGCTGGGATCTCAGGCGACTGTGATATAGCATGTCCCTTAGTTCACAGGTGAATGTGTAATATAGGAGCTTATTTCATATGGTTTACCTTACATCACTTCTTTTTAGTTTTCGTAGATAAACGTAAGGCCACCAACGTCCTAGACTATCATATTATTTTTCCTTGAGGAAATCGGTAAAATTATTATTTTTACACAAATCAATTTGAATTATTATTTGCACACAATTCAACTCGAAGGACTTCTTCTATTCAGAGGAATGTGGTGTATGTTATTTGCCACTTTTTAGACAGTCAGCGGACAATGGTGACACGCATCGAATTACTGTATAAAGCATAAATTCATATGTCGTTCTGCCCATAGGAAAGACTTATGTGCAAAGCTATGACTTTGTCATCCTATAATTTAAAGTATTTTTATTTAAACAAATAACCAAAGTTTCAGGTTCCTAAAGAGGCCTTTAATGTGGGGTCGCCTCATGCCAACTTCAGCACTATAGTTTCTGCTTGCCCCCTTCGTCCATCCAGTGACTTTAAATTGAGTTACATTAGGATTGACAACTATTCCTATTTCTGGGTAACATAAAGTTGATGCATGAATCATTTGTTATTAGAATTGCATATGCCCATATACAACACAGTTGCCTTGTTTCATATAATAATGGCCTTCGTCTTAGCCATAATCTGATTATATATAGAAAATAAAATGCCCCGTTATGCTGCTTTTCATATTACATCAATCTGATTGTTGGTTGAGAGATAGATTGATTTCACTTGTAGTCTATGATGCTTCTAGTTGCCTGGATTTAGTGGTTGGTAATGTTTTTTTTGCACACATGGTCTTGAGCCTTCCGGTACAGATTTTCCTATGACCGTGTTATACATTCCATAACTTTTACGATTTTACTTTTCATGGGCACCAATAAAATCACTATTCTAATTTTGACAAAGAAGTATTTATGTCGAAGAAACTTTGAAGCTTGTTCTATCCACTTTTAGCCCTTAGCATATGAGTGACATAATAGACCACACATGGTCCATAACATCAGGTACATGGCCTCTAAAATGCGGTAGCAAAATTGGTGGACACCCGCATTATGGACATGTTTGGAGTTGCAGTGCTAAATTTCATCCTTTCATCCTTGACAAATGTCACAAACCTCCCATGTCTGTGAAGTTAAATTGCAGATTATGGCCTTTTTTGCTTTGTTGACCACTAAAAGTAGGGTAACATGATTGTCAAGTTGAACAATATTCTGCATGAAGATGCTTCTTTGTCCATTTTTTTCTTTGCTTCCTTTGCATGGCTTTCCTTCTCTATTTATTCTTTTTATTTGGCTTGGTTCATAAACATATTTGGTTTCAGCTCCACCATACCATGCACTTGCGGTCGCCATGTTTAGACATCTCTATGCTCAGAATTTTGTAGCAGAGCATTAACAATCCAGGAAAAGGAAAACTCTTGGTCACTATGAAAAACTAGAGTAATAACACCCTTAGGATTAGTGATGATTTCTGACCGTTGTGTGAGGGAAAAGAGTTTGTGTCTGTTTTAGCTATAATTTTGTTTACAGTATATGTCAACAACTCCATGGAATAGCAAACCCATAGTCGTAAACTGTGTCAAATCTCGTGCAGGTATTCCTACAGACTCACCAGGCCACATCTCCGACGTTCTGTCCACAACATTTCAATACACATCAGTTGCTTCTTTGTACTTCCTTACATTCATACTGATAGAGTGATCTTTTTTTTAGAAAAGGGAATATATTAATATCCCAGCTTCTGCATCGACTAATGCATATAGTTGTTCATTATTACAATCGAGCAAAACAAAGTTCAAGGAATCTCAAACACAAAATTTTGAGCCATTTAAAACTTCAAGATATGCAGAGAGAAAAGACTAATGATCAATTCTATTGCTAAATCTCCAGCCATGACTTGCAAACACCTCCATCGCGATTGTCTCAATAATTCTACATCCAACCTTCATGACATGATAGAGTGATCTTAGAGTCACACTCACTAAATATGTTTATCATTATGCAACCTTATTTACAGTTACACCACGACGCAACTCAGACGATGATGAAAACCGTTACAACACAACTCAGACAATGATAAACGACGTTGGGGATCTGATCACAGTTACTGGAAAATGGACTAGTCATTTCTGCCTCTATGACCAAGCCAAAGAAAAAGTGAGTCTGCTTCATCCTAGCCTTGTGTAACAACTCTGACAGACACTTTACCATCTTTTTCTATATCTATTAAACTCTCACGTCTTACTATACAATGGCACCTCGTATCATCGCTTATGGTGAAGCAAAACTTTATTTTAAACTTCACTGTTGTGTATGTACTTATTAGCTTCCCCAACTTTATACCTGTTTTTCTACTTTGTTAATCACAAATTGTAGTACTTTTCTTTCGGCGCGCAAGGGTGCACCATTTCTACTAGTCGGAAGTAACATTGAAGTGGGTAATAATAGGCAATCGTAACCCCGTCATAGAAAACTCTCAAATTATTATTAATGACTCTGGGCACATGAGATCAAGAAACACAAGATGCTAGCATGAACAAAACTATGGGCTGCCCAGCCCCTCCGTACACATGCTGCTTCGCAAATCATCAGCGACTCAGTTGCAGCTGGGGCTCTGTGAGAAAGCGTTGGCAGGGTAAGACTTGGTGGAGGTCTCTAGCTGGATATTGATCTGGCTGCCGGTGTGAGTGACCTGATTGATCCCGAGCCACGCGAACTCTACCTGAAACCTCACGCCGGACACAGCGCTGATGGAGCCGGACTTGATGATGCCGCTGACGCTGGTGCCGTACCGGAACTGTAGTTTGGTTCCACCCACCGTGATAAAGAAGTTGCACTCCTTAATTAGGGAACGTCACTTGCAGGGCACCGCCTGGTTGGAGCACGTATGACTTGGCGCCAAGCGGTAATAGGCCCCGCGGCAGGTTGTTCTGGACCAAAACATCGTACACTGTTGTGGCCGTAGCTATTTTGGAGTTAGCCTCCAGCAAACAGGCCACCAATAGGACGGTGAGGACAAGAAACTGCTTAGCCATGGCTGCTGGTGCAGACTATTGCTACCCACAATCACAAACAAGTATGAATATATATGTATTAGTATATGAAATTAGTTGGATAGTGTTGTGTGGTGGCCCTCTTCCTAGCCTCGGTATATATAGCCGGTCACCAAAATCCAGAGTAGTTATGTTTTAATTGCATTTATTTATTGCTACATAATTATGTTACTGCTTCATCAAAATGACCCACCAGTTATATGAGTTATTTGGGTTGCCATCATAGCCTCTTAATTACATAAAGCCCGTTGGACAAACACATAACAGTTATGTTTTAATTGCCTTCAATTTTTCCCAATTACATTTCCATCAAAACAATCCTCCAGTTAACAAGGAAATTAAGCTTATTGTTTTAATGTCTTTATGGTATAAAGTGGCTCATATCATTTCATGATCAAGATTGGTGCATTTGTTGCATCAACATCGAAAGAGAAGCAATGGAATGCGCAAGGCAAAGGATGACCTCTAGGGAATTTCATTTAACCGGTCATAGGTGTGTAGAGAAGTTTATGACTAGATTTAGGATAGATGGCCCTACTATCAAGATAGGAAAACATGCTTGCATATCAGACAACTAGTGCCACTTGAGCGATCCAACATTGCGATGTTGCTAGGATCGAGTGGCTTGGTGAGTGCAAGTGAAAACCCTTTAAATAATGGTTGTGAAAATACTAACACACTTGCACAAGGTAGTCTACACATGGTGGTGCTGCCACATTTGCAAAGGATAAGAAGTTGGTGTTGAAAAAGAGGCGAAAAGTTGTCGCTGCTTGTAGACCGAACTCAACGCAGAGGCACGTCCAGTCAGTAGGTGCAACGTCTGGTGTCCTCAATCGAGCAATGCAAGGGCGGCATGGGCTCGACCGAGCTATTGGACTCGGCGCGGGAAAGTGACCTAACACGCCCAGTTCACTGTTCCTGCATCTGGTCAGTTGTGGCGTGGCCCGAGCAAGTGATACCATTGTGACCAGACTCTGGGGCATGTCCGATTAGGCCTAATCAGACGCGTCCAGTCAGCTTTTTGCTCTCTTGGGAGCTTTATGAGTTGGATCGGATTCAGTGAGGCGATTGTCCGATCAATCAGGGAACAACGCATATGTTGGCTGCTAAGATAGCACTACAAGAGATATAAAAATTTATGCCATTTAATTGATATCATAATATCTGCATTTGATATCATAGATGAACATTTATGACACCCTATTAATGAAAAAGCTTACATCAAAAACCATTTGCCTTAAAAAATGTTTTATGTCATTTATTTAGATGTTTATATCATAAATGTATGACACTGGTTTTGATGTCACAAAATTTTATGACAAATAGTTTTGAGTCATAATTCCTCGTGCCACATAATGTGGCCTATTAAAGCCCATATGGCAAGCAAGCTTATAATGGCCCAAGCCCATTATTGTGGATCATGTTTAGGCTGGCCCATTCCTTGTTTCAAAGCTTTCTCAGCTTATTTTATGGGCCAGCCCACATGTTCTAGAATCTAGACAATAGAATTTTAAAACAAAAAATTCCATATTGACGTTAATCAAATATTGTCCAGCCATCCAAATAAACAATAGTCATCATGTACAAAGGTCACAATTCGACAACCAAGTCAAACAATTTACAATTGTTACATGCACATACATATATCTATAAAATAATAATAAATACATTGGCCGATGCATTAATCTGCATTTGAAAAGTGCCAACAACTAAATAACTAATGTGTATAGCTAGTACCAAATACCAATCAATAGTTCTAGTTCAGGACAAATTTTCCTAAGCCGTTGGGTCGGGGATATTGGCGTGATTGGACACTAGCACCGGGTGCATCCGATCAGGTGGACAGGCACGTCCGGTCACTATTTAACCTCGTGGGGTTGAACGGTTGAAGTAGTCGTAGATACACGACTGGCGTTGAAAGGCGTGGATATGCGGTGCTAACCGGACGCTGGGGTAGCATGTCTGGTCGGCTCGACCAGCGTATCCGGTCACTGCACAGTGGGCGCAGTAACACGGCAATAACTCTTTTTTGGCTTGGTCCTATAAATATAAGTAGTGGCTGGCCTTAGCCGACTAAGCTAGCACCCTTGAGCCTTGGTGGCTTTTGTATAGGTGTGCTTGAGAGCCTCCTAACTCGCTCGTGCTTGCTAGTGTGCGGATCGATTGCGAGTGAGTGATTCTAGTGGGTTGTATTGAGATATTGTAAGGTGTGGTACTAGGTGGCCATGTTACAAGCCGGTGGTGCTTGTTATTCTTAGAGGCTGCCACCTACTACATGGCTTGGTGATCATGTCTCCATCGTGAAGCCCGCGTGGTGATTGTATTTACTAGTTGTATTTACTTGTTCATGTACTTGTGCTAGTGTGGCACTAGGTGTGGTTTGCAAACTCTATATTCACTAGTTGTATTTACTTGTTCATATACTTGTGCTAGTGTATATTGCTCTTGAGCTTCTTATTAGCTTGTGTAGCTTCCAAGTAGCATTCTTAGCTTGTGTAGCTGAGAAGTAGATCCCATGAGTAACTAGTTGTCTTAGCTTGTGTAGCTGAGAAGTAGATCCCATGAGTAACTAGTTGTCTTGTAGTCTTGCTAGTCACATTTGGCTTGTGTAGCTTCCAAGTAGCATTCTTAGCTTGTGTAGTTGAGAAGTAGATCCCATGAGTAACTAGTTGTCTTGTAGTCTTGCTAGTCATATTGCTTAGTTTGCTAGTCAAATTTGGCTTGTGTAGTGAAAGGACCGTGACGCCTAAGAGGAGGGTGAATTAGGCAACTAAAAACTTTTACTCTAAACTATGGCATCTAAATACCACCTAGTCAAAACCTATATAAAAAGGTAAACTATTTAAAGAGCAACTAAGGTTTTGCTAGGTGTGTTGCTATCTCTAACGCAAAAGAGTTTTGCAACCTATGTTCCAAACCTATCAACTAAGCTAGGAAAGATAAAGCTCACAACAAGGAAGCAAAGTAAATGTGGAAGCTAAAGAGAGAGGTAGAGATGCTGTTGGTATTTCTTAATGCAATTGCCCATAATAAACTTTAATAAACTGATTCTAGCAAAAGCCCTCAGAAATGCATAGGACACTCCTAGCATCACTTAACGTCAAGTTGTCATCCCCAACATGATACTAGAAATGTGATTCATTGTGGCACTAACTCAAAAGATATAAACAAATATTTATCAGCAAGCGCACAGATAAATATACCTGTTGTAGCAGCATTTCACCCAGGTTGTCTAGGTATCGTTATTTATATTTTACCAAAGAAAACAGCGAAGCGGGGAACAAATGGATATAAATGTGATTCAAAGGTAGTGGAGATTACTATTCATTCATTCACTACTCACATGTCTAAACAGGGGTAAGACAAGGTAAAGATAAATAATGTATAATAATAATAATGATCATAAAAACGGGAATTCTAGAGATAGAGCGAACTACATGGATCAAGTAGAGCAGTCAGGAGATTAATTAAGAGATTCAAAACCTAAGTTACTTCATATTTACTAAGCCTAGTGGTTACTCTAGTTAATATACAATCATTTATAGCTAATTAATCTATCATCCATGATCAAGGGACATTACTAAATTAGAATCAAGAACAAAGTAATGAATTCTAACTTGCAACTGCGTCCTACTAAGGTCTACACTCGGGGGGAGGACTACAAAGGACTCAACAGGACTGTCACTCCTGCGATCTACCTCTCGACCCGGAGCATAGGATGTATTCGCAGGTAAACTTAGCCTAAACACCATGTTTACACCAGTTTGACCACTTAACTTTATCTGGAATAAAGCTAAGTACTTTACGAACATGATCATAAACTCTATCATAATCAGATCTATATTAAATATATATAACTAGAATAAACTCCAAAACTGAATAAACTAAAATATATTAAAGTAGCACAAAGTCGAATAAAGATACAAATTACCGAGTCTTCGACAACGATTCGGAGACTCAGACGAAGCTTCTAGCCGGATATGTCGACGAAGTCGCCTGCCTCTACTTGAACCTAGCTAGACTAAACTCTGATCTTGATGTAGAGCTCTAACTCTCTCTCCAGAAACCCTAATTCTCTCACTACAAAAAATGAGGCCTTCTACGACGATTAGAGGGTTTTCTGTTGTCGTAAAAGGCCCGTCACTAAGGACCTTCTGTGACAATTACAAGCTATTTTTATGACAATTTGTGATTTACGACAACTGTAATTGTCACAAAAATTGACATAGATCAAAAATTGTCATAAAAATTGTCACAGAAGGTCCTTAGTGACGGGCCTTCTATGACAACAGAAAACCCTCTTATCGTCGTAGAAGGTCTCATTTTTTGTAGTGTCTGTCTTCTGTCTTGTCTTCTCTCTGATCATCTGGAGGGGGGGTCAGGGGTCTGGTTATATAGCCCTAGGCATGGAACCGTGATCGTTGGATCAAACTGACTTAAGGTACGGTCGAGATGCATCCTAGAGGTCGGTGGAGGAAGGTTCCGGAAGGAGGAGTCGTGGGGGCCCTGGCCAGGACCAACCGGTGGGCCCAGGGGACCGGTCGGTCCCACAGGTAAGGCTCCCGGGGTGCCTCGCCTCGTGGTGTCCTCTGGAGTCTTCTAGAGACTTCCTGACGTGGCGGTGAAGTAATCTACGTCGGGTTCCTTCTTGAGGAAGAAATGTAGTCCGGTTTTCCTGTTTAATCCCTGGGAAATATAGAATCACCAAAACTCATGGAATTTGTCAGTTTAAACCTCCTATTTCTAAGTTGGCAATCCTTTTTGGCATTTATTCAAGTATTGTTGACGGAAAATAATGATAGTTAATAGATGTCAACAGATGCAAACTCTCGTCGATGACTCCGGTATTTTTACCGAGGTATCGAGAAGCGCGCAAGCTTCCCCCTAGTCCTCGTTGGAGCCCCTCGCAAGGGCCAAGCTCTCGGTCGGGTAACTCCGTGGATAGCCCTGGGCCTTCCCCACGCACAAGTGGGTCTCCGGTTAAGCCTCTCGAGGCATGACCTTTCCCGGATGCTCCCCGCCGTCTTCACTATCAAGCTTCCAACCGAACCGCCACGGGCCTTGTTCCCTTCGGTACACGGTGGCGGCCACACCACAAACGCGATTGGTGTGGTCTCGCAAGACTACAAGCCCCTCCGATATACAATAACGGTGCGCGCAAGCACCGGTAGGTAAGAGCTATGCAAACCTCACTAAACACTAGGCCTAACACCTAGAGCAAGCGCAAAGCGGTGGTCTAACTAGCCTAAGCACTTCACAAAGCACCTACACTAATCACCTAGTATATCACTAAGCACTTTGGTGGCTAGAGCAACTAAATATGTGTCTATGCACTTGGTATGCTTCCTTGAGCTCCAACCATATGTTTTTAGCCGGCTATGGGGGTATATATAGAGCCCCAGCCAAAAAGAGCCATTGGAGAACAAGTTGGACTTCACAGAGCAACATCGGACGGGCGTCCGATGCTCCATTAACGGCTAGTTGCCATCCTGGGACTGAGTCACATCGGATTCTGACAGTGTCTAATGCTTCACCACCTGACGCGTCCAATGTCTTCAGAGCCTCTCTGGAACCTCTCTGCATAGGCATCAGACTCAGGGTCCTGTAGCGTCCGATGCTTCATCGATGCGTCCGATGTAAGACTGTGCGTGGTGCACAGTGTTACCATTGCGTTCGATGGGCTCGGTCTTCAACGTCCGATGCTTCTGCTGGCGCTGACACGAGCTAGGGTTTGCCATCGGTGCGTCTGACGCGTGTTATGCCAGCGTCCGATGTCTCATTTGCTTCGTTTCTTCATGATTTCTTGCGCCGTCTTGGTTCCATCCTTGTGCCTTGGACTTTGCTTGTTCTTGAGAGTCTTATACTGAGCTTCAAATGTCTTGCTTGAGGTGTTGATCATCGGATCACCACATCGCCTTAGTCCAAGTCACCTTTTGCACCCTATTGGACTACAAAACAAACACTTGCAAACACATTAGTCCAATTTGGTTATGTTGTTCATCAAACACCAAAATCCAAAGTCAAATGGGTCGAGGTCCATTTTCCTTACGTGTTGAGAATTGCTAGTGAGCTTAGACTTTGTGCTTTTACTTAGTAACATGTGGAGGAAATCTGAGTGCATGAAGTAAGAGTGGCATAGGTTTTTGTGACCTCGTTTGCTAGAATTGTTAGGTGAGCTCTAACTAGCCTGATACCTTATTTGCTTTGTTTAGAATCTTTATAAGGTGCTCGATAGTATGGGTAGAGGGGTGTAGTCTTGGTTAGACTGATAGTTTTAATTTCGTATTTGTTTTGATTCTCTAGTGCGATTAGATTTTTAAAAAGATTATTCATCCTCCCTCTAGTTCATCATCTCAACCATATACTTGGGTGCAAAGATCCCAAGGCACCAGCCCATTCATTAAAGAGCGTAAGGTGTTGCCAGTCATTCCCTCAGTATGGTCAAGAAGATGGCATGACATAACAAGACAAACAAGAACACCAGCTCAAGGGGCATAGGGCTCCTGGGCTCGCTCAATGGTCCCCATGTCGGGGCGCCTTCGCCGCAAAGGAAACCTCGAGAAGGTTTATCCGGTAGGCCGAACCACAACAGAGAAGACCTAACGGTTGTGTGTTAGAGGCCCTAGCAACGTCAGGTTGCGCCCACATTCCCCCAACTCCACAACAATGTCAGGGTCCATCCACACCACAGTAGCACCCTCCTGGACCTCCACGCAGGAAGACTATAGACCGAGGCCCCCAAACCATCTTGTACCCGACCTTCCTCAGGAGATAAGGGGAAGGTCAGCATCTAGGAGCGAGGGGCTACAAGAAGAAGGGCTCAGTTGATAGATTAGACACTTTGAGAGGAATAACATAAGCTTCCTATACTCGACATCCCAGCAAGAGAGGGGTGATTTCCTTACTCGTTGGAGAAGAAACCTCACCGCCAACGAGCTATAGGATAGCACCAAGCAATCCCCCGCCAACCTCTTATTCTCCTTTGTTGTAGCACTCCAATTTGGGTGCTCCTAAATGCGAAAAATTCCACATTGTCCTCCAATTTGGGTGCTTTTGAATACGAGGTACTCCTCACTATTGGACGTAGGTTCTCAATAGCCCGAACCAGGATACATCGCCATGCCTCTCACATGTTCTTGAGTACCTAAGCCACTGAAGACCCACACTTCTGACCTTTAACGAACATCGATGACTGCCATGGTTATGAACGTGCAACACTTGTCCTTTGCGGCTGTAGGCATCGGAGCTTGAGATCCTGTGGGCGGGGAGGGAGATTTGCTAGAGATGGTGGAGCTGTCCGGGCTCAGGCGCATGCGGGCAGAGAGGGAGATTCACTAGAGATAGAGGAGTCGCTCGAACCCGAGCGTGTGCAAGGAAGAAGATCCACCCAGATGGAGAAGCTCACGGTGATGGAGATTCACCTGCAGGGATCAAAGAATCACCTGATCTTGCATGGGGAGGGCAATCTGCCAGGGAAAGGAGTCGTCTGAGCTCGCCAGCGCCAAGGCGTCGGTCACAGACCTCATCCTTGTTGTCCTCGAGGCGTGGGTTGTAGGCCTGGTCCTCGTGGAAACCCTAGAGGGCGCGTGTGGGTGAAGAACGACCACACAAGCAGGAGAAGGGGCAGGTATGCTAGGAAAATGGAGGCATGAGAGTGAAATAAGTGACGGACCAGGATGTCAGAGATGTCATCAGTAGATGATTACTCCGACTAATCCTGGACGGTGCAGGAGATCCGAAGACTCGTTACGCAGTGTACTTGGATTAGGACTCCGATTTGTAACTTAGCCGAGTTGTTAAGGGAAGTCTTGTAATTAGAATAGGACTCTACCTTTGTAACCGGCTAGGACTCAGACTATGTTAAGGCTTACCCGGATATATAAGAGGAGCCGGGCGCAGGTCCTAGATCATCGAACATTGAATCATAATCATACACAAGGCACACGCCGCACTGGAGGTAAGGTATTGCGCTATTTTGCGGCCTGAACCAGTATAAATCGTTGTCTCTGTGTACTCGTCGAGCCCTGCGAACGCCGATCCCCACCGAACAAATCATCCTGAGATTACTCAAGATGAGTTGCCGGTTAACAAAAACCGACAGCTGGCGCGCCAGGTAGGGGTTCTCGGCGATTCGACGACCAAGAGCCCGGCGAACCACGACAACATGTTCTCGGCGGGATCAATTTTCGTTTTTGGCTCGTGGACTTGCATCGCGGATGATCAAGGAAAGCTACATAGCCAACTCGACACTGAATCAAAGCTGCAAGCCACGCCAAAGATGGATCTCCTCGCCCAGAATCTAGCAAGTCTGCAAATCCAAGACCCGCAGCACCCTGAGGACAGTCCAAGGGCATCCGAATCCTACCCGAATTCAAATTCTGAAGAAAAGGACCCGGACACCAGCCACGGCATCTCCTTCGGGCTGCGGAATTCCGCTGGAAGCTTTCGAGACCTGATTGAAGCCAAATTCAAAGAGTATCAACAGATACCTTTGACAGGAGCTCAGTAAGGACTCGTTTTCAGCTCTACCAAGGAGGGTAACATTGTCCATTGGCCAATTCGGCCCGCTCCGGCTAGACTGATTGGCACAATTGACCAGCAACTCCCATATCAGTATGGACATCGGCTCCCCCTTGAGGAACACGACACCTCAACGGAACTAATCTCCAGCACTTCTACCCTGGAATCATTAACACCAGGGTCAAACCAAGGTTTCAACCGCGAAGACTTCATGACGGGGCACCAGTCATCTCTACGACCGCCAACCCCACCAGATGTCTTCCAAGATGACGAAACGTTGAGTATGATCTCTGATAATGATCCCAAGGTACCCGGAGAAACCGAGTCCTTAAAGGCCGAAAGAATCCGCAAAAACCAAGCTAAAGAGGCCCGCAGGAGGCGGGGCAATCATCGCAAGGAAGCTGTGGATCGCTACAATGTACGACTAGAAGAGTACAATACTCGGAGGCGTCTGGAAGCAGAGGTAGAGCGCCAAGCTCGCACTGAAGAGAATCACTCTTATGATGATCTCAACAGGCGACGTCCTGATTGTTCTCGCAACCATGAACCCGAGTTCATGAGGGTAGCAGGACATAAAGTCTTCCAGACCCCCTATCAAAATATCCTAGCTCTAGCTACGGAGATGGGAGCCAAGACCAACCGCACCCCGGACGAGGAGCGACGACTAATCATGCTTCAGACTACCGCACTTCAACTCCGGGGACGCAACCTCGAGTCCTTAGCTGATGAGCAAGATTCATCCCACCCAGGCTAGAGGCGACCCATTCAAGAGAGGCTCGGTAGGATCCCAGCAAGGAGTCGCTTGGGTCCCCGAGCACATGATCAAGCCGAAGGAGGAGCCGAATCCTCATACAGAGGACCCGCAATCGCAACACTTGACGCAGTCGATCGCTTCCCCTGCTTTTCCCAAAGGCTTCGAGCAGTCTCCTTCCCGCGAAAATTCAAACCCGGGAACTACTCAAAGTACGACGGGAAGACAGAACCCAAACGGTGGCTTAGGCTGTATGCTCAAGCAGTCGAGTTAGCCGGAGGAAGCAATGACGTCAAAGCACTCTACCTCCCAATGGCCCTGGAAACAATGCTGCTTGCTTGGTTCGACAGGCTTAAACCCGAGTCCATCGACTCCTGGGAACAACTCCATCGTATCTTCGTCGAAAACTTTGCAGGCGTCCCAGAGAGATCAGACCCTCGAACTAAGCTTAGAACCTGCAAACAACAGAAGAACGAGTCAATGCGGGAATACTATAGGCGATTCTCAGAGATTCGCTCTACAGTATCCGACATTACAGACAGAGAAGTAATTGACCTTTTCGGCAATGGCATTTGTGAAAGGTACAACTACAAAGATTTCATCAAGCAGAACCTGACCACCGCTGATGAGTTCCATCGAGCTGTAAACTCCATGATGGCGACAGAGGAACGCACACAGGAGCGCTTTCCCGATAGAAACACGCAAGGTGATCGAGGAAACAACAAAAGAGGCAACCAGGCGCCACAGCAAAACACCCGGAAAAGGGCAGGAGACAATACTGTTGCTGCCATGGAACCTCAGAAGAAAGGAAACAAGCCCAAGCCCTACACCTTTGATGATTTACTCGACGAGCCTTGCCCCTTCCACCCAAATAGTGGACATCCAGCAAGGCACTGTCGACAACTCAAGGAGCGAGGCTTGAACCCTGACTTCAATAAGAACAAGAAAGACAAAGGCAAGAAGACAGCTGAAGACCCTCAACAAGATGCTGGTGGATTCCAGCACCCCAAAGGAACCATCAACGTCATCTTCAGAGGAGTAGCCACCAGCGACAGCAAGAGGCTCCAGAAGCTTTCTCTGCGAGAAATCATGTCGACTGAACCAGCGACGCCCAAATACCTCGACTGGTCTGAGCATCCGATTAATTTCTCCAGAGCCGATCAATGGACTAGTGTCTCCAATGCAGGGCACTACCCGCTAGTATTGGACCCCATGGTTGCGGGATATACACTTGGAAGGGTACTCATTGATGGCGGGGCAGGACTCAATGTCATCTTTGCAAGCACCCTACAAAAGATGAATTTAGATCTTGCAACTCAGCTCACACCATCAACCGCTCCTTTTTACGGCATAGTACCCGGAAAAGCTGCTCTACCACTCGGAAGGATCATACTACCTGTCACTTTTGGAACTCCGGCCAACTACAGAACGGAGTACATCAGCTTCGAGGTAGCTGACTTCGAGTCGTCATATCACGCCATATTTGGGAGACCCGCTATTGCCAAGTTTATGGCAGTACCCCACTACCCGTACCTCTTATTGAAGATGCCGGGTCCCAAAGGAATCTTAACCTTCAGAGGCGACTTGAAGCGGTCATTTGATTGCGACACAGAGGCTGTCCAAATCGCTGAAAAAGCCCAACTCGCCCTGGAAGTACAAGAACTCGCTCAGATGGTGCATAATACCAAGCCTGGAGATTCAGAGATCCCAACCAAGAAGGCGGGTACTATTCAACCATCAGCAGAAGTCTCCATAAAAGCTATTGATCTGGAAACCGGTGATCCCTCCAAGACAGCGGTTATCCGTGCTCACCTATCTGAAGAATAGGAACTCGCGCTCACCAAGTTCTTTAGAGCAAACAAAGACATATTTGCTTGGAAACCAGCAGACATGCCTAGGGTCCCAAGGAACTTGGCTGAGCACAAATTAGAGTTAAAGGAAGGCTCTAGACCTATCAAGCAAAGGTTACGACGATTCTCACCAGAAAAGAAGGAGGCAATCAAGAAGGAAATAGCCAAACTACTCGCGGCTGGATTCATTAGAGAAATCCTTCACCCCGAGTGGTTAGCAAACCCAGTACTAGTCAAGAAGAAGAACTCTGCTGAGTGGCGGATGTGTGTCGACTACACGGACCTCAACAAGCATTGTCCAAAGGATCCTTTCGGATTACCAAGGATAGACCAAATAGTTGATGCCACCGCAGGCTCCGCCCTACTCTCCTTCCTCGATTGTTACTCCGGGTACCATCAAATTGCCCTCAAAGAAGAAGATCAACCCAAGACATCGTTCATTACTCCTTTCGGAGCGTACTGTTACAAAACTATGTCCTTTGGACTGAAGAACGCGGGGGCTACTTATCAACGTGCCATCCAAGATTGTCTGGGTGATCAGATTGGCCGCAATGCAGAAGCGTATGTTGATGATGTAGTCATAAAAACAAAGGATCCGACTACCCTGATATCAGACCTAGAGGAAACCTTCAACCGATTACGTGCTTATCAATGGAGACTCAATCCAACCAAATGCGTCTTTGGGGTACCCTCAGGCCAGTTACTCGGATTCCTTGTTAGTCATCGAGGCATCGAGGCTAGTCAAAAGCAGATCACAGCCATCATCAATATGAAGCCACCTACCTCTGTCAGGGATGTCCAGAAGCTCACCGGGTGCATGGCTGCGCTAAACCGATTTATCTCACGATTAGGAGAAAAGGGATTACCTTTCTTCAAATTGCTCAAAGCCGGTGACAAATTCCAGTGGACGAAAGAAGCGGCCAGGGCTTTTGAACAACTCAAAGGCTATCTGACCAATTCACCCATACTCACGCCATCGGAACCTAAAGAACCAATGATGCTATATATTGTTGCTACCACGCACGTTGTGAGTACCGCAATTGTGGTGGAGCGCAAAGATGACAAGCACATCTACAGTACTCAACGACCAGTTTACTACATTAGCGAGGTACTCTCCGACTCGAAGGTCAGGTACCCGCAAGTACAGAAACTGCTCTATGCGTTACTCATATCCTCAAGAAAGCTACGCCACTATTTCGAAGCTCATGAGATCACGGTAGTCACGGATTTTCCCTTAGGAGAAATCCTCCACAATCGCGATGCTACCGGCAGAATCTCCAAGTAGGCAGTTGAACTAGGAGCACTCAACATCAAGTTTACTCCCAGGAAAGCTATTAAGTCACAAGCTCTAGCTGATTTCGTCGCTGAATGGACAGAAATACAGCAGCTCCAAGACAACGCTATTCCTGATCATTGGAAGATGTACTTTGATGGGTCTCTAAAACTCGGAGGAGCAGGAGCCGGGGTTCTTCTCGTATCACCCGCAGGAGAACAGCTCAAATACGTTCTGCAAATATTGTGGCCGGCTACCAACAATGAAGCAGAATATGAAGCATTACTCCACGGACTCAAACTAGCAGTCACCTTGGGTATCAAGCGACTACTAGTCTATGGCGATTCATCCGTGGTAATTCACCAGGTTAATAAAGACTGGGACTGTACCAAGGAAACTATGAACGCCTATTGTGCTGAAGTTCGCAAACTAGAGAAGCATTTTTCAGGATTGGAACTCATTCATATTACTCGGGACCTCAATGTGGCAGCAGATATACTTGCAAAATTGGGTTCTGATAGAGCACAGGTCCCTAGCGGTACCTTTGTACACGAGTTATCCAAACCTTCAATCCAAGAGAAGGAAGAATTTGAGCCAGTACCCTCCACCCAGGTCCTATCCATAGCACCCGGTTGGACTCAAGTCTTCATCGACTACTTCAAAGAGCATAAGCTACCAAGTGACAAAACTGTTGCAGAGCAAGTCACCAGACGTAGTAAAAACTATGTTCTAGTCGGAGATAAGTTGTATCGACGCGGAGCTTCATCAGGTGTCCTCCTCAAGTGTATCTCACCAGAAGAAGGCAGGGAGATCTTAAATGAAGTTCACTCCGGATGTTGCGGTAATCACGCAGCTTCAAGGACGCTAGTCGGAAAAATCTTCAGATCAGGGTACTATTGGCCCTCTGCTTTGAAAGACGCAGAAGACTTAGTCCGCCGTTGTCAATCATGCCAATTCTTCGCCAAGCAGCAGCATGTACCCGCAAATGAATTAATCTGCATCCCTCCGTCATGGCCTTTCTCATGCTGGGGGCTCGATATGGTGGGTCCTCTTAAGCGTGCCCCAGGCGGATTCGAGTACATATATGTCGCAATTGACAAGTTTACAAAGTGGATTAAGTACATGCCCTTGGTCAAGTTCAACGCATCCAAGTCAGTCCAATTCATGCAGAGCATCTTTCACCGCTTCGGAATGCCGCATAGAATCATCACTGATCTTGGGTCCCCCTTTACGGCTATCGAATTCAAGTCATGGGCTAGTAATTGTGGCATCAGGATAGACTACGCCTCAGTGGCTCACCCACAGTCCAACAACCAAGTTGAACGAGCAAACGCCTTGATTCTCGCAGGATTGAAGCCAAGGCTTTTCGACCTCCTAAAGGATCATGGCGGAAAGTGGGTTGAAGAGTTGCCTAAGGTAGTCTGGGGGTTACGAACACAGCGAAGTCAGGCAACAGGCCACACTCCCTTTTTCCTGGTATATGGCACTGAAGCAATCCTCCCGGCTGATTTAATTTGGAACTCCCCGCGAACAGAGCAGTACAATGAGGGCGAAGCTGATGACACCAGGCGGCTAGAAGTCGACAGCCTTGAAGAATCCTGACTAACTGCTCTCTTTCAGTCAGCAAGATACCTTCAAGGGATGAGGCGCTATTACGACAAAAATGTCCACCACCGTACCTTTCAAGTAGGCGATATGGTGTTAAAGAAAATTCAGAACACTACGGGACGCCACAAGCTCATGAGTCCATGGGAGGGTCCTTATATTGTATCCAAAGTAACAAGACCCGGGTCATTTGAGCTAGTCACTGAAGACGGATCTCCATTGCCAAATTCATGGAATATCGAGCACTTGAAGAAATTCCATACTTAAGGACTATGCTACAATTTTGGCGCAGGGCAATTGTAATTATTAGTCGTATATTAATAAAGTTTGAAGTTCATCAGAAACAAGAACTTTACGATTCATCTAGGCTTTTTTCTATATCCCTTCACGACTATTCAGTCGCGTAACAAGTCTCTACAATAACAGAGATCACCTCCGACTAATAATTAATTACTCGGATAGATTGGTTCAGCGGAAACCATACTCGAGTTACGAGCTTCGAGCTCAATACAACTCACAAGATAGTACGGCTTAACACCCGGCTATCAGCCTATAGCAAATATGAAATCCATCATAGTGGAGACTAGTTCCTATAAGGCGTAACAAGGCGGGATAGTGCTCACCCTGTTACATACCTACTGGACAGAGGTCCTTCTACTTTCGCACTCAAGCTGCGATCCCCAAGAGGATACGATCCACCCAGAAGGAACCCACATTACGGTCCTTCAAGAGGTGCCTGATCAGAATTATCCCTTGACCAAGGGTACTAAGAGTAGTACTCGGGCACGACTAAGTTCTCTACGCAATAAGTTAGAGAAACAAAGTCATACGACCCAGACTAAAAGTGCTAGAGAGCACTCGGATAGACTCGTCTAATTAGACGCCTGGTCATACATCCACAACAAACAAACTCAACCCATTGGCAAGGAAATCTGTCGCAATATGAAGTTGGACTCATATGTATTTCACAAGAATCAAAAGTAACAAGTATTTTTGATATCTTATAATAATTGTTTACAGGGGATATAAGCTGCGCTCAAAGGACTAAGGAGCCTACATTACTCTACAAGATCTAAGATCTGCGAGTACTCCTCCGCAGCAGCCTTCACCTCCTCCTGCATTGCCGCAAGATCTTCGTCGCCTTTGCCTTCAGGAAGGGTCATCAGAGCGCCCAGATCAAAGGCCGGTAGATGCAGCCGCAGAGTTGCCATCAGGCCCTGCACCACGGAGATTGACATATCCTTGATATATTGGGCCAGCCACTTGGGTGCAGCTTTGGCTCGCTCAACTAAAGTCTCCTCGACTCCTTCAGGCGCCGGGATCATACTGAGCAGGGGTTCGACGACTTGCTCTAAAGCCTTCAGGGAATCTCGTGACTCCTTTGTAGACTTCAAAGCCTGCAGAAGATCCCGGTCAGCACCTTCACGCATCAGTTTGGCTTCTTGAAGAGTATTTTGTGCGTTATCAAATACCTCATCAAGCTCCGCCTGCTTCCAGTTGAACGCGTTTTGCCACCCTGAAGCCAATTTGTTTGCATCTGCATAAATTTTAGTCGGTTACCACACAATCAGACTAATAATATGGACAAGACTACCAAGCAAACTTCAAATGTACCTTCTAGCTGTTTCTTGGAAGATTTCTTCAGCTCCTTCACCTTCTGCTCCGTGGAGGCGGCTTTGGCAATCAGCTCAATCTCACGAGCATTGGCAGCATCACGCTCGGTGACGACTACCTTGAGGTTACTTTGGAGCTCATTGATGCGGTTGCTTAGCACCTGGGTGGCTACTTTCTGGCTGATCTGCTGCTGAGCAATATAGTCCTTGAGTTCTTGGTTTTCACGGGACATCTCCTGGCGGATCCGGGTAATTTGATCCCGGACCTTGAAGTCAAAGGCCTAGAGCACAGTTATATTGTAAGTACTCGGACGAGTCTACAAGAACAATAAGAAGAGATTGGAAATCCTACCTCGACAAACTGGTGAAGAGCTTCAACAGGAGCCTTCACCTGATCGCTCAGTTCCTTCAGCCGGGTAAGGTCCCGATCGTACCCAAATACGTCGAGAGTCGCCCCTTGGCGCGAAGACTCAGGCGCATCTAGGGACCCTCCCTGTTGACGGGTTGAAGTCTCCGCGTGAATATCCGCCAAGACCATATCCAGAGTTGGCTCATCAGGCTGTCGGGTACGAAAAAACCAGTCATTCCAAACCCGATAAAATTCCAATTGCGCGGGGGAGCGAAAGATGGAGTACGACCAACCAACCTGAGGCAATGGCAGAATATCCGCATCAGGAGCAGCATCAGCCCGAGACTTAGACGGAGAAGAGCCAGGCAGCGCATCTACCTGACTGAAGGCAGGCGGCACACTAGAGTCATTTTTGGCTAGCGGCTCCAACTCCTCTACCGTCTGAGGATCAGGGATGGCACTTGAAGTTGTTGAAGCCGGCTTCGCTCTCCTACAAACAGACGAGTATTTGTGTTAATACCAGAAGTTTGTGAATCTTCCTATGAGTATGAAGACGCGACTTACTTTGCGAGCTTTAAAGGCTTTGGTAACTTCAAAAGCAGCTGCGGGTCTGAAACAGAAGAATCCTCAGCAACCGCACTACCTGAAGTACCTTGATCTGCTCCGGTGTCTGATACAATACCACATATAAGATAAGAGATTATCAACAAGCAAAAGGACTACAAAGTACTCGGGTTTTCCCTTACCAGGAGCACCCGGCTTACAGTGCTTTTCAGCCAATTCTTGTGATAAAAGTACTTTGCGACAAGCACGGCGATTACCAGTGCGAGCCTTCTTATGGATGGGTCCTCCAGCTTCTAGATGGGGAGTCGGCGACCTCTTCCGGCTGCTCTCTGCTTCGGGGTCTATGAGCACGACATCAGAGTCAGTCGAGTCTGAGTCAAGCCAATCAAGATCCGCAGAAGAGCTTTGTTTGTTGGGCAGGTCCTCACTTCGGATAGGACCCTCCAAGGCTATGCCTCTGCCTTCTTGAGTCGGTGGAGGCAGGGGAGGACAGTCATTGTTTTCTCTCCCCTGACCCTACACGAAAGAAGCATATAGACAGGTCAGAAGGATATCTATTCAGAACACTGACGACATGATAATTCAGTTACTTACCTGAGGAGGAGGATTAATGGCGGAGAATGTCGCCATCACTAGAGCTAAGTGTTCACGGCTCTTAAGCAGCCAGTTCACCCTCCATAAGACTTCATAATCCAACAGCTGTTCAACAGCGTGGCGACCCGGGTCATTCTTCCCTAGGTACTCGAACCCAAAGTTCGCCCGTTGCTGAAGAGGGTGGATGCGTCGGGCAACAAAATCTTGGACAACATTGAATCCAGTCAGCCCGCCGATTATCAATCCATCTATCATCATGAGGAGGGGTTGGATAGTTCCCAGCTCCTCAATCGTAAGCTTCTCCTTCCACTCACGGCACTTCTGTGGTGGCCATCCATCATGGCGACGAAGAGCTGGGGGTGGGTTACCCATGTAAAACCACCCGCCAGCCTAGTCTTTTACGGAGTCTGATAACTCAACAGTTATATACTGATTGGCTACTTCTAGCCTAACTTGAAGACTAGCCCCTCCGACTACTTCGGTCTTAGCGTCACTAGGTTGACACTTAAACCAGAAAAAGTAGCGGAAAAGGGTAAAATTGGGACAAATCCCCAGGAAAGCTTCACAAAGGTGGACGAAGATTGCAATATGAAGAACCGCATTGGGAGTAATATGGTTTAGAGTCAAACCATAATAGTGCAGCAACCCACGGAAGAAATCTGACGCAGGTAGCCCCAATCCCCGCTCTACCATGGATTTGAACATCACGATCTCCGTAGTATTGGGGGCGGGAGCACGATGGTCGATGGGTACTCTCCAGCCATCGAGTGGCTGCGCTCGCAGGTACCCTTGCTGCGCCAAGAAGGCTAGCTCCGCCAAGGTGGTGTCTGGTTTCTTCCACGCCAAGACATCAGTCAGCGGGTTTGGATGCTTAGGCTTCCCGGTGGTGGTGATCCTAGGTTTCTTCTTGTCAGTTGCAGACTGCCTCTTGGGACCCATGTTGGTGACTAGAGACTTCCTACGCATCAACTGGCAGTTGGCTTAAGGATTTGTGGCTTTGAAGGCAAGAGCTTGATGAAAGCGTGAGGAAAGCACAAGCCTGGTGGTGGCCTATTATAGATCCGTTTTGATAACCGTTCAGCTTTCATTAACGGTGTCATAGCAACATTAGTAACCCTAACGGTTGGGTACACGTGTCAGACGGCGTCAGAGACGGAGGGCAGAAGCGGTAAACAAACAAGTTTTCCATCCGCAAGATACAGTTAGTACTCGGAAAACAGAACAGAGGACTCAGAAAATATTCCAAGTACTCGGATTTTTGTTATTATTACTCAGAATTACAACAGAGATGCATAGAAGCATCTTGAGATACAACAACTTTCAACAGAAGTGCAATCAAGGTGTAAAACGCTACTCTAGTGAATTCAAGGCACATAGCCTTGATGCCTATTGCACCAAGGACCGGGTTCAGTGAGACGCAGTAAAGCAGACACAGAACCTTGGGTAGATACTATCTTTTCAGTGCCTCCCAAGGTGGGTCTTTGGTACTACCCCAGTGCTGAAGGAACTCGGGGAAGACCATCACCCTCGCCGCCCTTTTGACAACCTGTGACTCTGAGGTTATCTACGAGTGGTAGTCACAAGAGTTCTTCTAGGCGCAGCTCTGTATTCCTCTGCTCGCGACCACTTGGAAACCATCCTGGCGGATGGTCCCTTCACAAGAGTTCTTCTGGGCACCTCATCTACTTTACAAAAGGAAGACACCCGGGGGCTTAGCCATCTCCGCTACTACTATTACAATACACATGGGATTAAAAGAAGTTCTACACTCCAATGGGATATGAGCTCCTCGCTTCCCAGGCAGGGTATTTATAGGCGATTTCTTCTCGGTCCATGGACATGGTTCATCTTCAAGAGTGACTGCTGAATCAATAATTCAATGATTGTACTGTGGTGCATGTGAAGCTCAGCATGGGTAACAGGACTAATTCTCACACGCATTTCAAGACAAAGACGACAAAGTTTGCAGTTGCAGAAAACGACAAACATCATTATTGCGTACAGTTGGAACAGTCATCAGTAAATTATTGTTGACCCATGGTAATTTTTACTCAGTGGGGGGTGATACGGGATGTTTGTTGAAAACATTACCCACCTGAAGCTGAGTGTTTATTACTCGGACGGTTTAAACAATAAACTGGTGTCATGATCCGACTCCTTCAGACCTTAAATGGATTACCCAAACATATGATTCTACAGATCCTAAGCACCGACTACTATAGTACTCGGATCTCAGGCTCGGGGGCTACAGGGTACCATCCATAAAGGAAATGTTTTTTCTTATTCAAGAATTATTTGGAAAAGGTTCAAAAGATCCTCAATTTTATTAATAACAATAGGCTCGGGGGCTACACCCTATGGGTGCGCTTTTTGATAAAAAGCGCACGCCATGAGATTTCTTTAAACTTCAGAGCACTTCAGGATTTCTCAAGGAAAAGCTAGAAGATAACGTCGTGAAGAAATGATGAAGAGCTCGGGGGCTTGACGGACCAGGATGTCAGAGATGTCATCAGTAGATGATTACTCCGACTAATCCTGGACGGTGCAGGAGATCCGAAGACTCGTTACGCAGTGTACTTGGATTAGGACTCCAATTTGTAACTTAGCCGAGTTGTTAAGGGAAGTCTTGTAATTAGAATAGGACTCTACCTTTGTAACCGGCTAGGACTCGGACTATGCTAAGGCTTACCCGGATATATAAGGGGAGCCGGGCGTAGGTCCTAGATCATCGAACATTGAATCATAATCATACACAAGGCACACGCCGCACTGGACGTAAGGTATTACGCTATTTAGCGGCCTGAACCAGTATAAATCGATGTCTCTGTGTACTCGTCGAGCCCTGCGAACGCCGATCCCCACCGAACAAATCGTCCTGAGATTACTCAAGACGAGTTGCCAGTTAACAAACACCGACAATAAGACACCAACGGTGATTTGGGGGCTTGTCCTAGAGTCCCCAAGAATGGGTGTTGGAGGGTGGTTTTGGTTGCCCACCCAAATTTGCATGCTCTAGTAGAGGCCCTACTCGAGCTATCCTTTTATCAGGGCACCTGTATTTAGCTAGGGGGCTCAAGTAGGGGTTCTACTGGAGTTGCACTTATTAATCACATTCATATATTAACATGTGCATGCTTTTGTGTTTCTGCTCTGATTCTTCACATGTCATGGAGACACTTTTTCTCTTGCATCCTTATTATGAGGTAGCTAGTAGAGAATGTCTAACACATAGCACATAGATTAGTTGATTGCTTGTCTTTTCATATACATCATCAAAACATACTTGATCATGCATATGCCACATGATTCTTACAATCCCCTCATTTGTGGTGATGATATTAAATCAACTGACTTAGAGTGCGCTTGAAGGAGTCATGACCCGGATGACCGAGACATTGGTGCTATAAATTAGTAGGTAACGAGCTCAACAGCAATGCCTGTGCAGACGAGGGCAAGAGATGATACAACTCGCCATTGCTGTTACATTGGCGCATCTTCATCCGAGTAGAAAGATCCTTAATGGAGAAACTAAAGTATCAAATTCGATTGTCACATTGTTACTACGGGTGAGAGCATGAATGGAGATCAAGTTCTTAACAAGGTATGGGGAAAGCCTTCTCGTTGTCAAGATGAAAGGGAGTACCAGGAAGGGTAGAACTAGATGTATGAGTGATGGGCATGGATGTGCCATTGCCAATAGTGATTTAAGTTGAATGAATTAAAGGCGAGCAAACGAAAAATTACTAGAACCTCAAGTCATTTGGGAAGTGGCCCCTATGTCGAGGAGGCACTAGGATGCTTGAGGTCTTGCAGTGGGCACATTGGCCATGGCGATAGCGGCAAGCAACGCATGTTGGTTCCATACGCTAGTGGAGGGTGGCAGCAGAGCAGGCGCTTGAGTGGAGGCAGGTGGTAGCATTTCGGCAAGATATGCCTGTTGAGGAGGAAGGACATATCATGGACTAAGGACACTAGCTTCGGTAACATATATAGAACAACATAGGAGAAACCTGGACCATGTCGTTCCATGGGTTGAAACCCAGGAGCTAAGGAGAGGAGGGTGGGCACACAGTGGAGGTGGAGCCGACAAAACAACAAGAGATGTTGTGTCCATAGCCACTGCCACTGCCAATGCACCGAAGAAAATGTTGCCCCATGACTTCGATGCTTCTTGTTGTTGCAGTTGTCAGGCCAAGGCTAGTGTCCTCAGTCGGTTGGTTGGACTAAGATCCACCAACATCTACATGACCAGGAGGTGGATCGGGTGGAGGATGTGAACCACTGGAGGACGTGAACCACTAGCTACAAGAAGAGCTTGGTGAGAAGCCATCCTGGTGTGCTCCTTGTTGTAGTGTTGGTCAAGAAGAAGATAGGAACACGCAAAGAGGAAGGTATACGATAGTTGCTTAGAGGTGATTACCGGGAAGAAGTGATGATACTTGGGGTTGAGCCCAAGGAGCATTTTGAGCACCTGGCTCGTCTCACGTACTAGCTGCCCAATGTCATGGAGTACGTTAGCAAGTAGTTTGAGGTAGTTGCAGTACAAATGGATGCTCATGTCACCTTGATAGAGGTTGCTCATGTCGCCTCGGTGAAGCTCATTGTTGTGGAACGCATCCTCGATGGTGCGCCAGATAGAGAAGGCGGTGGCGAGAGGGTGATGGATGATGTTGAGGACATTGGTGGAAATGGAGTTGTAGATCCAACTTAGAATAGAATGTGTCGATCGACAATCAATCACTCGGAGTCGTGACGTTGGTCGGAGATTAGGGCAGTAGCAAGATGAGAGCTAAGCCCAAACTTTCCAATGACGTCGTTGAAGAAGGTGCACCATTGAGCATAGTTGGGGGCAACAATGTTGAGGATGACAAGAACGTGCGACTTGATGTTGACGGTTTGAAGCACCGACATGGTGGAGACGTGACGGGAACAACATCGTCAAGGTCACTGGAAGACGAGGAAGAACCACGAGGTGAATCACAAGGTGAGGAGTCGAACTCGAAGAGAGCATTGACGTCCATGGCGAGGCAGCAGAGGAGAGTGGCTGGCGAGAGGCAAAGCAGGATCATGTTGTGCTCACTGATACCATGATAGAGAGATTTTAGAGTCAACAATGTTTGTATTGATCTCACAACATTTATACATGTACAAAGCAGTTCGTGAACTGTTAGCGTGAGTGTACTCCTGCTAGCCGAGTGCACCATGAGGCAGTGAGAAATCTAGAAAAAATGTTAGAGAGGCTTTTTCAACCTCCAGATAACTTCAGTCTCTCCTCAATGTATATCCATGGCAAAAAAAAAAATAGGGGACCTATGGGCCAGCGGCCATAGGGGGCTAGAGGCTCACTCGTCCCATTGCTAGAGCCGCCCCTGCCATGAGGCAGCACATGACGTGGGTGATGACATGGCTGACCGGCGTGTGGAACAGATGAACAACGCGGGAAAATCCTCAGCAGTCATATGCGTTTGAACTAAGCTGTGCTTCAACACAGTAGGTCAGTATCTTCAGGAACTGATCTCAGTGATTTGCATGTTTGACTAGTAGTTATTGCACAAAGAACTATAGGGTGCCCAGCCTATGTAACTTGGCTGTCACTACCCAAGGATCAATCCAGTAAAATTGTCACGTGACGCGCTTGAGATGCATGGCTCAACCACAAGGTTTTCAAAAACTTAGTCACAATGCGTCTGAAAGGCAGGCCCTCCAATCCATCTTTTTTTTAGAAAACCCCACGCAGAAGAGCTGCACTTCATTGTATTATAGAAAAAAAATAGACCCTACATAGCCCACTCATCATATTATATAGGGACCAAATACGAGAGGTGGTTTTAGCAGCTAAACAAAGAACACTTGGGACAAACGCAAGTACACGACCCAACAAAAGCTACACTACGGGAAAATCAATCTTTGCCGAGTGCTTGGGGCTTTACCGAGTGCCAAATTTCGGGCACTGGGCAAAGAGCCTCTTTGCCGAGTGCCGGCCACGTGGCACTCGGCAAAGCGCAAACACGAGGCAAAGGATGTTTTGCCGAGTGCCACGTGGCTGGCACTCGGCAAAGAGGGGCTCTTTGCCGAGTGCCAGCCACGTGGCACTCGGCAAAGCATGTGGCCCCGAACTGTGCCACGTGGTCGGGTCTTTGCCGAGTGCCAGCCACGTGGCACTCGGCAAAGCATGTGGCCCCGAACTGTGCTACATGGTCGGGTCTTTGCCGAGTGCCACGTGGCTGGCACTCGGCAAAGAGGGGCTCTTTGCCGAGTGCCAGCCACGTAGCACTCGGCAAAGAGCTATTTGCCTAGTGTTTTTTTTTGACACTCGGCAAAACCAGTTTTTAAATTATATTTTGAAGCAGTAAATTAATCCAAATGAAAAAGGTTTTAACTACAAAGTTGGTTCATTTATCAAGATGAACAATTTTTGTTTTGGTGATTTCTTCATTTTACAAACTTAAAATAAATTCGTTCACAAATCTTATATATCTCTCCGGTAGTTTATAAAACTACAAGAGTGATATATAATTTTTGTGAATAATATTAGAACCACAATGTCGGATACACAAATAGTCAAACAACCAAAATAAACTTTGTAGATCTTGACAAGTTATGAAAGTTTGTAGCTGATAACTTTTTAATTTGAAGTCATCTAGTTATGCAAAATTGCGTCGAATTTAAAAATTTTAAAATTCAAATTTTTCAAAATATCTCAGATGGAGAAATGACCAAAATGAAAGTTGTAGATCTCGAAAAGTTATGAAACTTTGGTGTTGACAACTTTTTGATTTGAAATCATCTTGTCAACGAAAACTACGTTTCAAATTGTAAAATTTGAAATTCAAATTTTTATAAACGACCTCGGATGGAAAAACTACCAAAATAAAAGTTGTAGATCTTGAAAATAGAAAACTTTGTAGTTGACAACTTTTTTATTTGAATTCGTTTAGGGCCTCAAATAAGCAAGTTACACACAGTTTAGTATAATATATAGGTAATCGAAACGGAGATGGAACTTATATGAGTGTGTAGTGCAGTGGTAGAGGAGGTTCCGCGCGAACGAGAGGTTATGAGTTCGAATCCTGTTGACTGCGTGAGAGAAAATTGCGTGAAAAATAGTAGAACTTGCGATTTCGATTTCGAGGGAGACAAGTGGGCGCTGTCCAGTGGGCCTCTCCTCTAATTAAATAAAAAAATTCCTATTTTTTCGGGGTTTTTTATTTTTTTTCTTTGCCGAGTGTCACGTCAGCACTTGGCAAAGCCTTCGCCGAGTGTCCGATATTTGGCACTCGGCAAAGAGTCCTTCGCCGATATTTTCTTCGCCGAGTGCAGCACTCGGTGAAGCCTTCGCCGAGTGCAAAAGGCTCTTTGCTGAGTGCTGCCAGCACTCGGCAAAGAATGAATCTTTGTAGTGCTACAAAGAAAACTAGATTGTACCACCAAGCTCAAAACCTTGCGGCTTCTTTGCTCCGGCTAGGCAGTAGCACAGAATGTGTACAGGCGCAGGTGTTTGAACTTCGAAGCATTTGTATGAGCCGTCTCGTTGGTTTGCCTGATCAACAACCTTATCAGCCGTATTTATTCTCTCTCATAAAACACTATTAAAATAGCCGAATCAGTCGTAAAAACGACCAGCCAAACTGTCCGACTGGAAGGTTTCGGCAGGGTCGTCCAGTTTAATTGTGTTGAATGAATCTTTTAATCAAAAAATTGTGTTGATTCTGTTTTACTATGAAAGTAAGAGTTATGCTCTGGTTTTATCGCAAACAGTATATGAAGGACCGAAAGAGTCAAACCAGGCGACCAGAGGGGGGTGAATGGGAGCCTCAAAAATTTCTTCACAGAAAATAAGGCCTCTGTCCCAATAAAAGCAACCCCCAAAAACTCCAAACAAAACCGTGATGCCCACGACCCTTGGAAGAGGGTGGATGATCCCTGAGATCACAGCGAGGCACCACTGACCAGAAAACCGCAAGCGAACCAAGTGAAAGACTGAGCCACGAGGCCTCGGGGCGAAACTCCGATTCGCCCGAGGCTTTTGGAAAGGCCTCAGGCCAAAGTAGCGATTCGCCCGAGGCTGAGGCCAGAGAGAGAGACCTCGGAGCAAAACTCCGACTCGCCCGAGGCTGAGGCTCGAGAGAGAGGCCTCAAAGCAAAACTCCGACTCGCCCGAGGCTGAGGCTCGAGAGAGAGGCCTCAAAGCAAAACTCCGACTCGCCCGAGGCTGAGGCTCGAGAGAGGTCTCAGAGTGAAACTCCGACTCGCCCGAGGCTGAGGGGACCTCGGAAAGAGTTCCGATTCGTCCGAGGCTCAAGAGGCCTCGGGAAAAGTTCCGCCTCGCCCGAGGGTGGTCTCAGTTCACTCGAGTGGCTCCGTACGAAGGAGGCCTCGGCACGTTCCGACACCCGAGCCTGCTGCGAACTGCTCCCGCAGAAGCTCGAGTCTGGACGTGTTTTCCCGAAAAGCAAATCCTCAAGAACTCGATCAAAGCACAATCCCAAGTTCCCAAACTTGGAGAAGAAGATCACTGGGTAGTTAGGAGACTATCCCCAAAAATCATCTTCTCAGAACCAAGAACCCAGGGAAATCAAAAAGGGAAAGTGGATGAACAAAAAGTGCCACGAAAACGAAATCGTCCCGATCTATTCGATCATGAGGAGTTAGATAAATTCCTTTGGTCAGAGTGACCTCCTCAATGATACGAACAAACTGATTCAAACGGATTTCGCAAAGACACAGTGAAGAGAGAGATCGAGCAACGAGGAAAAACGAGCAGAGCCAAAACGCGATGAACACAGTGCACAACACAGCCAATCGGAGGGCTCGATCCAAGAACACAGTGCACAGCACGAGTCTGCTCGGAAGGATGAGGATATGGCCTCACTTCCTTGAACCAACTGAACACAGAACAAGTTCTTCTATGGATCTCAACTAGCTACCAGCAGGGAATGGGAGAGCAGGAAACCCTAGAAACAAAAGCAACTAACTGAGATAGGAAGGGAGGAGGGTGTCTCCCTCTATTTATACTACAACTAGCCTAAGTCTATTTCCTACTCTACCCCTCTCTACTCTAAGTACAGAGCAAGTCAGCCAAACCCTAAGGCTAAACTGGACTAACTCAAGTGGTAGGTATATCCGACGGCCACGTCCGCACAACTCGTCCGCGTTGCCTCCGCGCAACCTTCTGATTGCCGCCACGTGCCGCCTTTGCTCTGTACCCCCGGTTTTGAGGCCCAAACCGGGAAACCAGCCACCGCCCGAGTTTTGAGGCCAAACTCGGAAACCATCCAGCCCAGGTTTTGAGGCTCAACCTGGAAACCGTCCAGCCCAGGTTTTGAGGCTCAACCTGGAAACTGTCCAGCCCAGGTTTTGAGGCTCAACCTGGAAACCGTGCACCCGAGTTTTGAGGCCCAAACTCGGAAACCGTCCACCCGTTGGTTTTTCCCTGGCTCAACCAACAAACCGGGACTGTAGAGGGGATGCACCTCCCGTGCACCCCATCCACCGACACGTGTTCCCAGGTCCCGGACCTGAGCAACACATGTCCGCACTTCTTTGCTTGTCGTCGTCACAGGCTGCCAGCTTCCACAGCTGATCCTCAGGTACTCCGGTCCCTCAGTCCAAGCCTCACGTCTGCCCTTCACCGCTCGGTACGTTGGCATGGCACGTCCGCCGCACGGCACGCCCATCCTTCACCGCACCCGGTCCGTCAGCACAGCACGTCTCAACTTGACCTTCACCTACCCTCGATCACTGTCTCCGTGCTCGACACCTGCACAACACAAGCCAAAGAACATGCGCATCATCCTCGTTGACAATCACTCATCACTTAGAGCCTTCGGACTACACCCATGTATCCGCAATCTCCCCCTTGATGAGTGCATTGTCAACTACTCACACAAATCATAATAATAAAAGAGAAAGAAGGAAGAAGGAAGAAGGAGAAAAGAGAACTCAACCAGATGACCCAAAAGCATCGCAAAGCCGAAAAAGGTCAAGTGGAAAGAGCAGAACAACTTGGTTCCCAAAGACATGGGCAACGGCTCGACGCAACCAAGCAAAGCAAGGCTAGCCCTCAAGAAGAGGTAGAACAGGCTCAACACCGCTAGCAAATATCAATCGAAGCTTCCAGAGAAAAGAGCTCGACAACAACTAAAGTAATGGTGGAAAACAAGACAAAATGCTAGTCCCTCAAGAAAGAGGCAACGGCTCAACACAACTAGCACAGGAAGCTCAACACCAATACTTATCAGACTGCGAGAAAGCAGCAAGACTCGAGGCTCGAGGCCGAGGCTCGAGGCAGAGGCTCGAGGCCGAGGCTCGAGGCAGCGGCTCGAGGCCAAGGCTCGAGGCCGAGGCTCGAGGCAAAGGCTCGAGACAGGGGCTCGAGGCCAAGGCTCGAGGCAAAAGCTCGAGGCAGGGGCTCGAGGCCAAGGCTCGAGGCAGCGGCTCGAGGCCAAGGCTCGAGGCCGAGGCTCGAGGCAAAGGCTCGAGACAGGGGCTCGAGGCCAAGGCTCGAGGCAAAAGCTCGAGGCAGGGGCTCGAGGCCAAGGCTCGAGGCAAAAGCCCCCCTCGAAAAATAAAGCTCAAATAAAGCTCGAGACTCCCTCCGCTCCCCCTTGAATAGTGCAGATAATAACTCCCCCTCGACTGAACATCCAGGGAACAGGGAACATATGATTTGCAAAAATTCTCCCCCTTAGTTGAAAATGCACTTATCAAGAGTCAAAAATTCTTCCTCTTTCATGATACAAATGCGAGGCAGGAGCTTCAGACTTATAGCCAAAAGAATGCAAAAATGCTCAAAACGGTATAGTCCGAGGGGTGCAACAGAGGCATAGAGGCTCAGCGAAGGCTCAGACTGATCACTAGATGCGAAATATGAGCCATATGAGCAATAGTGAGCAGTTTTGAGTTAAAAAGGCATTCACCATCAAGGTAGCACTAACAAAGCGTAGACTGGAGTCTATACAAGTGCTAAACATGTATACCAGGTGAACTACCCCTAGCAAAGTTCAATCATCATGCATAGAACTGAAACATATACTTGTGATTTCAATTTTATATCGGAGTTGCAGCGGTGAAAATACACAAGTTTAATTATTTGCATGTGATTGCGAGAGGTTGAAAGCTTGTCTGTGCCTTACTTTTCAACCGAGCGAAGCCTATGCCGAAGCAATCAGGAGCTTAAAGCTACGGTTTCGGTCATACACTACACGGCTCAAGTTTAACTCATAGTGCAATGAGAGACTGTCTCGATACCGTGATGTGTTTGACAAGCAATCCCATCTCGATCTTTTCTGTTCACTAATACTTGGTTCCGAATTTTTAGACATGATATGAACAGACCAAGCAAGTGAGAGACTCAGAACTAGAGACATAGCAACCTAGCATATATGAAAAGCACGAGTAAACTCGACATAACCTACACACGCTAGTTGCATATCTCAATGGTGAACACTTTCAGATTATAATTTATTTAGCAAAATTCACCATTTAAAAAGGCCCAGCTCACAACATGTACTAGTGATCAGTAAGAGCATAAGCTACAGCCAGCCAGTATGAGCCTCGAAACTCACTGTACAGAGCATAGTCACATCCTAGTAAATATCAATCTGAGGCTCAGAGAGTGACTAAAAATGCCGAATCAAAAGAAAAAGAGAAGAAAGAAAAACTGTACAAGATCCAAGATATTTCCCCCAACTAAAAGGGGAAACACACACCAAGCTCACCCCTCAACTGATTAAAGGTTGATTCGTCTAGAGGCTTGGTAAAAATATCGGCCAGTTGATGATGAGTATCGACATGGCGAAGGTCGATATCACCCTTCTCCTGGTGGTCTCGCAAAAAATGAAAGCGCACATCAATGTGTTTGGTCTTCGAGTGAAGCACGGGGTTCTTAGCAACGCTAATAGCACTCGTGCTGTCACAAAGCAAAGGAACTCGAGAAAAGCTCAAACCAAAATCACGCAAAGTGGCCATCATCCAGAGTAACTGGGAGCAACAGCTAGCCGCAGCAACGTACTCAGCCTCCGTGGTAGACTGGGCGACACTAGACTGCTTGCGAGAAGACCACGAAACAAGAGAGGAACCGATAAATTGGCAAGTCCCAGAAGTGGACTTGCGATCAATACGACACCCAGCAAAATCGGCATCAGAATAACCGCAGAGGGAGAAAGTGGATGAGGCCGAATACCATATACCGAGCTCGGGTGTGAACCGAAGGTACCTGAAGACCCTCTTCACGGCCTGACGGTGAGAGGTGCGCGGCGAAGCTTGAAAGCGGGCGCACAGACACACCGCGAACTGAATGTCCGGGCGTGTCGCCGTCAGGTAGAGGAGCGATCCAATCATGCTGCGGTACTCCTTCTGGTCCACTGCCTCTCCATTCGCATCGGCATCTAGGGCAGTCGTCGTCGACATGGGCGTCGGTAGAGGCTTGGCCTCACCCATGTCAAACCGCTTCAGCAAGTCCTTGGTGTACTTGCCCTGATGCACAAACGTTCCCTCTCGGGATTGCTTAATTTGCAACCCGAGAAAGAATGTCAGCTCTCCCATCAAGCTCATCTCGAACTCCCTGCTCATAGTATCTGCAAACTTGGCAACCAAAGCGTGAGAAGAACCACCGAAAATGATATCATCCACGTAAATCTGGACCAAGAGAGTGTCTTTGCCTTGCCTGAGGAGAAAAAGTGTTTTATCTACACATCCCATTTTAAAACCCTTAGCAAGCAAAAAGGTTTTTAACCTATCATACCAGGCTCTAGGGGCTTGTTTCAGACCATATAAAGCTTTGTGAAGTTTAAAAACATGGTTCGGAAACTTGGGATTTTCAAAACCGGGGGGCTGCTCAACATACACTTCCTCTTCTATGTAGCCGTTTAAGAAGGCACTCTTGACATCCATTTGAAACAATTTAAAACCTTTGGATGCAGCAAAAGCCAAGAGTATCCTAATAGCCTCCAAACGTGCTACAGGAGCAAAAGTCTCCTCATAATCTATTCCCTCCTTCTGACTATAACCCTTCGCTACAAGCCTGGCCTTGTTTCTAACAACTTGGCCATCCTCTCCTTGCTTATTTTTGAAAACTCATTTTGTCCCAATAGGCTTACAGTCAGGTGGAGGTGGAACTAGAACCCAAACCCGATTACGTTCAAAGTTCTCTAACTCCTCATGCATGGCATTGACCCAGTCTGGATCCGTCAAAGCGTGTCCAACATCTCGGGGCTCAAAATTAGCGACAAATGCAGAGTGAGCAAAGTGCGAGATTTTCTGAGACCTGGACCGAGTGACTCGGTCGTCGAGGCTGCCGATCATCTGCTGAGGCGGGTGCCGACGCTGGATGTGCTGCGGAGCCTCCCTGCCCGAGGTGGCCTCGGCTTCAGCCTCAGCAGCAGCTGGTGCCTCCCCGGGTACAAAAGGTACCGCACGGGACGGCGGATCCCACGGCCCCCAGGAGGAAGAGGTCTCGGGGCCGTGGATCGTCGTCGAGGCTTCTCTATGGGCCTCAGCGAGTGGAGGGGGTGCTGGACCGTCCATACCCTCTGCAGGGTCGTCCATACCCTCGGCACCCTCCTCCTGGTCATCAAAAAGAGGCTCACCGACCTCATGATCACCTGCACGCTCAAAACGAGAAGAAGGACAAACGAGAGTCTCGTCGAAGGTGACATCTGATGTCTCCATGACTCGGTTAGTGTCAAGGTTAAGTACACGATAAGCCCGCGTGTGAGTGCCATAACCCAAAAACACACCGTCAGAGGAACGAGACTCAAATTTGTCCAGGTTGCCTTTCTTTAAAATAAAACAGTGGCAACCGAAGACTCTAAAATAACTCACTTTAGGTTGGCGACCAAAACGCAACTCATAAGAAGTCTTTTTCAAGAACGCTCTCAGAAAAATGCGATTTGAAATATAGCACGCAGTGTTTATAGCCTCGGCCCAGTAGCGCCTGGGAGTCCTGTGCTCGTCGAGCATCGTCCTGGCCATCTCAACGAGGGTCCGATTTTTCCTCTCTACAACACCATTTTGTGGCGGTGTGTAGGGGGAAGAAAACTGGTGCTCCAAACCTAGAGAGTTACAGAACTTCTCAAAATCCGAATTTTTAAATTCGGAGCCATTATCACTTCTAATAGCTCGCATCGAGTTCAAAGGGAACTCGTTCTGTAGACGTAAAATCAGATTGCGAGCAAAGGAAAAAGTCTCGGTTTTCTCAGCTAAGAAGAAGACCCACGAATATCTCGAAAAGTCATCGACAACAACCAAAACGTACCACTTGCCACCAACCGAGCTCACCCGAGCCGGACCAACAAGGTCCATGTGTAAAAGCTCTCCAGGGTGAGAGGTCATGACCTTAGTCACCGGATGGTGGGGAGCAGCAACCATCTTTCCGTGTCTGCAAGAGTGACAGACTAGATCCTTCCCCATCGAAAGCTTGGGCAATCCTCGGATTAGGCCAAGTGAGCTAAGTCTTGTAAGCAAGTCGAAGCTTAAATGACCGAGCCTCCTATGCCACTTCCAAAGATCAGAGGAAGAAGGACTAGCTAAAAGACAGCGAGAAGTGCCAAAAGACTCCGAGAAATTCGCACGAAAGACTTTTCCAAAGGGCGAAATTAGACATACTAGATTGCCCTGAGGGTCCAAAATACGACTGAGATTCGGTTTAAAACGAATCTCATAGTCATCGTCAAAAAGTTGCGAAACAGAAAGCAAGTTAAAATGCAAATTAGAAACAAGAGCAACATCGCGCAACACAAAGTGCTCATTAACCCGTACTGATCTGCGGGACAAAACTTTACCTTTACTATTGTCGCCGAAGGTTATGTACTCCTTTCCGGCAACAGGGCTAAGGCTGGAGAACCACTTGGCGTTTCCGGTCATGTGCCTCGAGCAACCGGAATCCACCAACCAAACGTCCTCCAACCGTCTTACCTATATCAATAAAAAGACATAGGGTGAGCATACGGTCCAACACTGGGGTTAGTGAAATAAGGGGAATACCAGTGTTGGGCCGGCTGCTCAAAAGAACGGTTAGGATAAAAACCATTCCTATACAGTCTACGAGAGGAGCGATCACCATGCTGAGGAAAACATGGTCCGCTAGGAAAGGAGCGCTCACTGCAATGCTCAAACTGCAGTGGGGAAAAACGCTCACCAAAGCCTCTGTCACGGGGTCCATCAACTGCAAAAGCAGGACCCCGTCGGGCACGCTCTCTACGAGGCTTATGCCTGGGAGCCTGAGGCTCAATATGCTGCCGAGGCTCTGGACCTCTAGGCCGAGGCTCTCTCCTTGGAGCCCTCCGCTGCTGAGGCCTGGGTGCTCGAGGCTGAGGCCTCGGGGCTCGAGGCTGAGGCCTGTGAGCACGAGGCTGAGGCCTCGGGGCTCGAGGCTGAGGCTGAGGCCTCGATATCTGAGGCTGAAGCCTCGAAGCTTGAGGTCCTGAGCCCCTGGACCTGTCAGCGGGCCTCGGTGCCCCTTTCTTGGCACGGCGCACTTCTCTCCTGCGCCTAAAACAGAACTCGCTCAAGTGACCATCTCTCCCACAAAAATCACACTGGTACCTCACCATACGCACAGGAGGTTGTTGGTACACAGGGCTGTGGGTGTGGCTCACTTTGCCCTTCTGCGGCAAGCACTCCCCTTGGATGGGTGGCATTGTGTCGAGCTTGTTTTTGAGGTGGCTCGGCTTGGGTGCCCACACTTGGTTCTTGGGAGGATCTCTCGAGGGTTCCTCAAACACCCCATCCTTGGTGATAGGCTTCAGAGGCTCTTTGGGTGAAAGCTTGGTCAGTTTGGGAGTAGTGGTGGAGTTCGGCTTCTCACTGGGATTTAGACCACTCGACTCTCCAACCTTTCCAAAAGCAGAGAAATTGACACCCGGAGCAAAACCTACACCAGGAGCACCAGCAGCTCGCTTAAATTGGGAGATCATCATCCCGAGCTGCGGCTCACTACAGGAGACCCATGACAAGATGGTCCGAAGGTATGTGTTTTCTTCCTCGGTTTGCATCTTGTCATGCTTGACATTTGCAATCTCCATCTCCAGACCCTCACACAAAGCACACCTTGCGACACAAGTGCTATCTGAGTTGGCCTCCTCAAGAGACACAATCTTGGCATTCTTCTCTGCCAACTCAGTTTGCAAGACAGGGCAAGTCTTGCACGCACCCAACAGCTGAGGCCTAGCACGGAGCTCATCCACCTCTCCAACCAACGCAGCATACTTACCTCTCAAGGTGAGAAGGTCTGTCATGTGCGCTGTGCATGACTCACACTCAGCCTCCTCCGACACGACTACGGTGGACCGAGCGAACTCCAGCTCCTTCACCGTGTCCTCCCACTTCTGCCTAAACTCCTTGCGCTCTCTAGCAGCACGCCTAAGCAGTTTATCTTGGCTAAGGAGGGCAGCAGTAAGCTTCTCTACCTCAGCAGAGAGCTCGTCGTGGGTGAGCGATACCTGGGAGGCGTCGTCGTCGTCGTTCCGAGCGTTGCGCTCCAGCTCGCCTCCGACCTCGTCGCTGAGCGCCATGGTGCAGAGGCCGTCATCGTCGGCGAAGAAGCAGAGACCGTTCAGCTGATCCTCGATCCTCTTCTTCTTCTCGGACTCGTCATCGCTCGAGGAGGCGGAGTCGTCATCCGAGCCGTCGACGTCGCTGAGCGTGGCGAAGAACGCGCGCTGCTCAGCCTGGGCCTTCTCCAAGTACTTCTTCTTGATGTACTCCTTGTTGAAGCCGCCCCTCTTCTTGTGCCTTGGAGGGACGTACTTCTCCTTGTTCTTGCTGGAGTCGTACTTGTGCCCATGATCGCCCTTCCCCAGATGCTTGTTCTTCTTGGGGCAGTTGGCGATGAAGTGGTCGGGGTCGCCGCACTCGTAGCATCCCGAGCGTCCTCCTCCGCGGCGACGGTTCATGCGGTTGTTGTGGAACCGCGTGAACCGGTTGGCAAGCAAAGCCAACTCGTCATCCCCCAAAGACTCCAGCTGCTCCTCGGTGACGGAGAAAAGAGAGGCAAGAGCAACGCCACCAGAGGAGTTGGAGGAGCCAGACACCAAAGCCATAGTCGGGCCAGAAGGGTTCGAATAAGCAGCCCTCGACATGGCGTCGATCTCACTGGACTTGAGCTTACTGAAGAGCTCGTCGCAGGTGAGGGTCTCATAGTTAGGTGATTCGATGATCGCCTGAACCTTGGAGTCCCACACCGAACGGTCAAGAGTGTGCAAAAGCTTCAAAGCACGCTCATGATCGTCAAAAGGCAACTGCTCTCTGTTAGCCCTCATCCTGTTGACAATCACCTGAAAGCGAGCGAATAAACTTTCTATGCTCTCGCCAGGTTGATGTCGAAAGTTCTCGTACTCTCTCTTAAACGACTCGTAGAGTCGGGTTTTGACTTGAGAGGTACCCTCATGAAAACGCATGAGGGTGTCCCAGATCTCCCGAGCCGTAGAGAGGTGAGAAACGCGGTCAAACTCTCCCATGCTCAAACAAGAAAAGAGAGCATTACGGGCTCGGCTATTGGCATCGTGCTCATCAATTTGCTGTTGAGTGACACGAGCAGCCAAGACCACGTAATCAGCGTTGTTGCAAATCTCCCAAACAGAAGAGCCCATGCTCTGGAGATAGGCCGACATGCGTATCTTCCAATACGCATAGTTCGTCCCATCAAAAAACGGCGGTTTGCCCACGCCGCGATCCATGTCGCCTTCTGTGGATCTGGAACTGGCTAAGGTGGAAGATCCTTAACCCGCTCCGATACCAATTGAAGGACCGAAAGAGTCAAACCAGGCGACCAGAGGGGGGGTGAATGGGAGCCTCAAAAATTTCTTCACAGAAAATAAGGCCTCTGTCCCAATAAAGCAACCCCCAAAAACTCCAAACAAAACCGTGATGCCCACGACCCTTGGAAGAGGGTGGATGATCCCTGAGATCACAGCGAGGCACCACTGACCAGAAAACCGCAAGCGAACCAAGTGAAAGACTGAGCCACGAGGCCTCGGGGCGAAACTCCGATTCGCCCGAGGCTTTTGGAAAGGCCTCAGGCCAAAGTAGCGATTCGCCCGAGGCTGAGGCCAGAGAGAGAGACCTCGGAGCAAAACTCCGACTCGCCCGAGGCTGAGGCTCGAGAGAGAGGCCTCAAAGCAAAACTCCGACTCGCCCGAGGCTGAGGCTCGAGAGAGAGGCCTCAAAGCAAAACTCCGACTCGCCCGAGGCTGAGGCTCGAGAGAGGTCTCAGAGTGAAACTCCGACTCGCCCGAGGCTGAGGGGACCTCGGAAAGAGTTCCGATTCGTCCGAGGCTCAAGAGGCCTCGGGAAAAGTTCCGCCTCGCCCGAGGGTGGTCTCAGTTCACTCGAGTGGCTCCGTACGAAGGAGGCCTCGGCACGTTCCGACACCCGAGCCTGCTGCGAACTGCTCCCGCAGAAGCTCGAGTCTGGACGTGTTTTCCCGAAAAGCAAATCCTCAAGAACTCGATCAAAGCACAATCCCAAGTTCCCAAACTTGGAGAAGAAGATCACTGGGTAGTTAGGAGACTATCCCCAAAAATCATCTTCTCAGAACCAAGAACCCAGGGAAATCAAAAAGGGAAAGTGGATGAACAAAAAGTGCCACGAAAACGAAATCGTCCCGATCTATTCGATCATGAGGAGTTAGATAAATTCCTTTGGTCAGAGTGACCTCCTCAATGATACGAACAAACTGATTCAAACGGATTTCGCAAAGACACAGTGAAGAGAGAGATCGAGCAACGAGGAAAAACGAGCAGAGCCAAAACGCGATGAACACAGTGCACAACACAGCCAATCGGAGGGCTCGATCCAAGAACACAGTGCACAGCACGAGTCTGCTCGGAAGGATGAGGATATGGCCTCACTTCCTTGAACCAACTGAACACAGAACAAGTTCTTCTGTGGATCTCAACTAGCTACCAGCAGGGAATGGGAGAGCAGGAAACCCTAGAAACAAAAGCAACTAACTGAGATAGGAAGGGAGGAGGGTGTCTCCCTCTATTTATACTACAACTAGCCTAAGTCTATTTCCTACTCTACCCCTCTCTACTCTAAGTACAGAGCAAGTCAGCCAAACCCTAAGGCTAAACTGGACTAACTCAAGTGGTAGGTATATCCGACGGCCACGTCCGCACAACTCGTCCGCGTTGCCTCCGCGCAACCTTCTGATTGCCGCCACGTGCCGCCTTTGCTCTGTACCCCCGGTTTTGAGGCCCAAACCGGGAAACCAGCCACCGCCCGAGTTTTGAGGCCAAACTCGGAAACCATCCAGCCCAGGTTTTGAGGCTCAACCTGGAAACCGTCCAGCCCAGGTTTTGAGGCTCAACCTGGAAACCGTCCAGCCCAGGTTTTGAGGCTCAACCTGGAAACCGTGCACCCGAGTTTTGAGGCCCAAACTCGGAAACCGTCCACCCGTTGGTTTTTCCCTGGCTCAACCAACAAACCGGGACTGTAGAGGGGATGCACCTCCCGTGCACCCCATCCACCGACACGTGTTCCCAGGTCCCGGACCTGAGCAACACATGTCCGCACTTCTTTGCTTGTCGTCGTCACAGGCTGCCAGCTTCCACAGCTGATCCTCAGGTACTCCGGTCCCTCAGTCCAAGCCTCACGTCTGCCCTTCACCGCTCGGTACGTTGGCATGGCACGTCCGCCGCACGGCACGCCCATCCTTCACCGCACCCGGTCCGTCAGCACAGCACGTCTCAACTTGACCTTCACCTACCCTCGATCACTGTCTCCGTGCTCGACACCTGCACAACACAAGCCAAAGAACATGCGCATCATCCTCGTTGACAATCACTCATCACTTAGAGCCTTCGGACTACACCCATGTATCCGCAGTATATAGAAGTATTTATCTTTAAGGAAAGCACACGACGGGTTGCCCCCATTGGAATTTGTTTAAAACAAACACAGTCCTCCATCCCAAATTATAAGGCATTCCAAGAATCTTGGAGAGTCAAACAATTTTAACTTTGACCAAATTACTAAGTGCAACTAGATTCTTCATTAGTTATAATTTCATAATATATTTATTTGATGTTATAAATCTTTGTATTTCTCTCTATAATTTTGGTCAAAGTTCCAAGATTCTTCTTATAATTTGGGATGGAGGGAGTACGTAGTCAACTCATGGCAAAATCAGCTTAGCCAACAACGACCCGCCAATTAGGCTATCACTATCAGTGGTGTGTTACTACTGCCTGTGTCTCAATAATACTTACATACAGTACTTATCTGGTACACACCTTCTGTAACCGCGGTTTTGCATTCATCTAATAGAGAATATTTGAGTAGCAAACTAGCAATGCACATACTAGCCACACACAGGAAGCAAATCAAATAGTTTAGTAATTATTAAATGACATGGACCTAGCACAGCTGACAGCCTCGCAGCATCAATGTAGTACCCCCTCCTCATGACTACACTAGATTAGTTGCAAGTCAGGTCATCTATGCTGCCAGGAGATTGCGTTATATTTGCAATCATTCTCACTGCAGGGTAGGGCTGGTCGACTGGTACCTGTTGACAAATAAGCACCATGCATTTTAATATGGCTTTGGCCAACACCAAATGGAATCTAATAGTATCATGTAGTGACATGTATAAGGATAGATGCTTAATTACCATGTGGCCAGCTTCGAGTATCCAGTAAAATACAAGGTTTTGATAAGCCCTTACATAAGCTCGGATCTGCTTGGAACAATGCTCCGGAGATGAATCGCAGTAATGCAAGGGATGCCTTGGAAGGCTCAGGAACTTGTCAATGCCATCCCATCTGAAACACGAATTAAGTTTGGGAACTTGTGAGGCACGCATTAACAGAAATTTGCAACTATATATGGTTAATTAAATGGTAGCGGGGTTGCTTATTACTCGAGCTTCTTCACCCATGCCTCTGAACCAATACTTGGGACAATCACATCATACTTCAAAGAAAAGAGATTTTATTCATCAGAATATGTACCGAATTGAAATTAGTTGATAGTATATATATGATTCAGTATCACAAATATAAATAAATTGACATGTAATGTTCCAATCAATCTATCTGTAAAAAGATTACTCATAATTTGAGGAAATGCTCGCGTCAATCTGAAAGGAAAACATATTTCTTTCTTTTCTATGAAGAAAGAAGAAAAAAAATCTCGTGGGTTCTATGATAGCCTAGCATCACAATTGTCACAGAAGAGGAACTACTTGTGGTGGCATCCAAATGTGCTGGCATTAGCACCCACTCAAAGACAAGAAGATATGCATGCAATAGAGGTGCAGTAGCCCGGATCATGGTAGTTGCGCTGTAGCGTCCTATGGATAGATGGAGATGCATGCATGCCTCACAGATCAGTTTATAGTAGGATCCACACATACATGTAGCTCATGGCTTTGTATGACCTATATGTGCCAACCGAAGCGGTGACCAAGTCCACTTCATGCCATAGGTTAATTGGCAACAGTGTTTGTGGACAAAGGGTCTGTCCCAAGACTCCATGCTGTGAGCAGGAATGGAACTACTCCCTCTGTCCCTAAATAACTGTCTCTACAAATCCGTGTTTCCCTCACAGACACGTTTTCCGAACGATAATTAAAAAGGAACGGAGGGAGTATTTCCAAAGGGTATGGAACTATTCCCAATGACTAGTCCTAATTCCTATATAAAACATGCTGAGGTTTCACGAGTAGTATTTTGTACTCACCTGTCCGTTGTACACAGTCACACTGACCCCAAGCTTAAGAAGTTGAGCAACCTCTCTAGTTGCCGGCCTCATGAAGTCATCTTTTAGCTCGTCATAGACCTGCAGAATTGCCTCCTCCCACCTGCAATGCAATCGATCGGCTCAAGGAGATCAGCTTGGTAAAAAATGAAAAAATAGGGGGAAGCCATCAGTATGCAAAAGCTCAAGGAGATCAGCTTGGTAAAAAAAATAGGGAGGAAGTTAAAAGCCATCATATCAGTATGCAAAGGGACACTTACATAACTTTCTTGGGGATAATCCTGAGAAAGGGCTTGACATCCCTGTTTATGATATCATCGGTGTTGTTGCTGAGGGCTGATTGAGATGCCTGCTGGCTGTTGTTAAGGTAGAGTAGGCTGCTTGACAACACTGGGTTCATGCCGGTGTCAAGCATGAAGTTGAATATATTCTGCAAATAGTAAAAAAAAAAATCATTTAGATATTGGAAATCTACTGGACATGTGCCTGGGTGATAAAACGTGATATGTACATATATATATATACGTATCATGCATGATTAATACAAGTTGATGAGATTTTTTTCTGGCAAATGAAAATGCCTACTCTAGAAAAGAACTGAACTTAATTACTCCGTATACACTTTGTGTGTTTATGTAGTTTGTTTTACCTATAAAAAAGGCAATCGTTCGAATCAAAGTAGTTACAACGCTTCATGTTAACAAGTAGATGATGTTATGCCTCAGAAAAAACGTATTGAGTTAACATTACGTACCACACTGTCCGTCTGAGAGTCTATGACGTCCAATTGGTCCGTCCAAGTTTGCTGAGCTGCGGCAAACTGCCCCGCTGCCATCTGCTGCTCCACAGTCAACCCCATTCTAAGGATAAAATAAAGTGTCAAAAAAATTTAGATGAATCGGGGTTAGTTCTCTCACATAAGACGAAGACCAAACAATTAATTAAGTAGAACGGAGGACAGAGAACACACAAGAAAATTGCGGAGAACATCTTGCTTTTGTTATCTATAAACTCTATAAAGCTAAACCCCACTAGCTATTTCTTTAAACATACAAGCTATCCAAAAAGACACCTCACTACCTATTTCTCTTAACATACAAGCTATCCAACTAACCAATACACTATCATATGCAATTAACATCCACTACGCAAAACTCCACTAGCTATAAGCATTTTATTGTTCATATCATCATATCATGTAATCTACTAATCCGTAATTTCTGCAGCAACGCGTGGGGTAGTCCACTAGTATTAACAAATGTTCAGACATATATTAAAAACTTAGCATGTTCAAAAACTTTTCAGCTACAAAGTTATAGATCGCGTCAAGGACTACAATTTTGATATAAACGGTCGACATACAAGTTTGAGGACTTAGATGGTCGATTTACGAGTTTAGGGACCGGAGAATACAGTGGTACAAGTTTAGGGACCGGTGATAGACTTTATTCTCAAAACTCGGCAAAGGCTTTGTCGAATGCCGCACTCGGCAAAAGGCATATGGCTTAGCTTCCTCCGACAAAGCGCTCTTTGCCGAGTACCGAAAAACACTCGGCAAAATATAAATTAGAGAAAACCATAAAAATAGAAAAAAAAATTAAAAAGGCCAATAAGATTTGAACCTGCAATCTCTCGTCGAGTGCACTCCCCTCTACCACTGTACCACACTGTCACTTATGTCTAGTAGATTCCGTTTTTGTTCCCAACATATTATACTAAACCGAGTATAAATTGCTTGTTTGAGACCCTAAACAAATTTAAATCAAAAAGTTGTCAACTAGAAAGTATCATAACTTTTTGAGATCTATACTATACTTTTAGTTTAGAAAGTTTTCCTCCATCCGATGTTGTTTACAAAATTTAAATTTTAAATTTAAGAAATTTCAAACGTAGTTTTCGTTGATAAGATGATTTTAAATCAAAAAGTTCTCAAATACAAACTTTCATAACTTTTTGGGATCTACAACTTTTATTTTGGTCATTTCTCCATCTAAGGTATTTTGAGAATTTCAAATTTTTAAATTTTTAAATTCAAATGCAGCTTTACATGACAAGATAATTTCAAATTCAAAAGTTTGCAACTACAAAGTTTCATAACTTTTTGAGATCTACAACTTTTATTTTATTCGTTTCTCCATCTGAGGTCTTTTGAAAAATTTGAATTTTAAATTCTTCAAATTTGAACGCAATTTTGCATAACAATATGACTTCAAATCAAAAAGTTGGCAACTACAAAGTTTCATAACTTGTTAAAATCTATAAAGTTTATTTTGGTTATTTGACCATTTATGCATCTGACGTGGTGATTCTAACATTATTCATAAATTTTATATATCACTCTCCTAGTTTAATAAACTACGAAGAGATATGTAAAATTTGTGAATAAATTTATTATTAGTTTATTATATGAAAAAATTACCAAAACAAAAATTGTGTATCTTGATGAGTTAAACAACTTTGTAGTTGAAAACTTTTTCATTTGAATTAATTAACTGCTCTAAAATGTGATTTAAAAATTGGCTTTATAAGTGTAAAAAACGCTCGGCAAACAGCTCTTTTATGAGTGTCAAGAAAAAAGCACTCATGCCGACTATTTTTTTTTTACACTCAAAAAAAAATTATTTGCCAATAGTTTTTTTCGAGTGTTTTTTATTTGGTACTTGGCAAAGAGCTTCTTTGCTGAGTGTCTGAAAAAAAACACTCGGCAAAGATAAATTCTCCAGTAGTGTTTGTTTGATTTCAAACATAGCTTTGTGTGTTTAGATGTATTCATTTTGCAAAATGAAACAGTATAGCACTTTCGTTGTTATTTGACAAACTTTGTCCAAACATGGACTAACTAGGCTCAAAAGATTCGTCTCGATATGTACGTACTAAAAGTACAATTAGTTATTTTTTTACCTACATTTAATGCTTCATGCATACGTCCAAACATTGATATGATGGTTGATGTGATGGAAAATTTTGCAAAATGGGGGAACTAAACACAATATTTTCGATTTTCGATTTGTGGCATTAAATGGCTTACCTATTCACACGGGAGACAGCGTTGTCGTTCAACCTTGAAACCGCGTGCAGCAGGTCCCCGTACGAGAGCTGAAAATAAACATGGACGAAAAGGACTCACTGTGAAAGACAAGTCAACTTTATCCTGTACTATGATACTAGGGAGAGTTTGCTCATTTAACTTACAGCGTTATCAGCTGGGGAGATCCAGCCATCACCAATGACAACACCTGTTTGACCAGAGAGCAAGAAATTTTTTTAAAAAAAAAAAATCTCGAAGAACAAATAGGGGGTTATGCTTAATATTAGCCCTTCAGCCACCAAATGTTGTTGCAGACTATTCAGTCAGCTACCGTACCACTCCCTCTCCGGTCTCTCCAATTCAGAAGAGAAACAAAATAATTTGTTCAAAGAAATCACTTATTTGGAAACATTTCTGTACAGGTGGGTTACAGGGGTCAGGATCCAATAGCAACATGCAATCATTTGGGCAGATTTATTCTTACGACCAATCAACCCATGCATGGAATAAGCACCTTATGGTACCATTTAACCACACAAAGGTCAGGCATGTAAGGAAAGGAAGAACCAAGCAACACCAAAGCATCGTTTGAGTGTTGAAGACTGTCACAAAGCACTTGCTGGTCATAATTGATGAGATACCATTATTCACAGTACGTAGCTGAAGATCGATGTAGGGTTCAGAAGATATTCCAAAGTGCTACAGCCTAGGTTTGAACCACCATCTAGAGTGACAGTTGCAATTGCATGTTGCGATATATCGAAGAAAAGCCCAAGCGCGCTAAAGAAGATTTTAAAGAATCTGCCTAACAATGGATACTTGAAACCTCAAAGCAAAATCTACTTTACATGACTCTCACTGCCCACTGGATAGATGACCAATGGAATTTGCACAAAAGGGTTCTTACCTAATTTGTCTCAGTTGCAGATCACAAGGGAGAAACTCATGGAAAAAGAGTTGAAGAATGTTTGCTCTGGAATATAATGGGGGTATTGATTGCATATTCACAATCACTGTTGATAATGCAACCTCTAATTAAGGACAAAATGATTAAGTACATGAAGGTTGTGTGCGAAGACTGGAAGGGAGTTTTGTTAAAGCATAAATTCCTTCATGTAAGGTTCTGCGCCCACATAGTTAACTTGGTTGTTCAAAGTGGATTAGAAGATCACAACGAATCTATCGACAGAATCAGAACAGCGGTCAGATTTGTGAGATCTTCTCCATCGAGAATTGAGATTGAAGGTTTTCAAGAAATGTGCAGAGAACTGGAGAAAGTCTCAAGCAAAAGTCATTTCTCCATATTGAGATGGAATGCTACCAAACTTATTATGTTCGAGAGTGCTGAAAAGTTTAAGAAGGCTTTTGCAAGATTAAGGGGGAGGCTGTAAGCCATTCAATGCTTAGTTTCCTAATATATATAGTAACCCAAACCATGAGCTAGCAGGGCTAGGCGTAGCAAGCTTTGTCTAAGTTACTATATATCTTGTCCAACTCCAATGCAGTACACATAAATAGAGACTGATCGAGTTTGGGACTGTGGCTATAGTATAGCTGTGTGTTACTGTGGAGTATATGCTTACCTCCGAGAGTCAGGTTGATGGTGCCATTGCGGATGGCCCTTTCTAGGACGAGTCCCAGCATGGCGGCCATCTTGCCACCGTAGGACTCGCCAACAAGGTACAACGGGCTGCTGCTCTGCAGGCTGGACAGCTGCCTGGTCAGCTCTTGGACGACGCCCAGCAGGTCAGAGACGGCCTGCTTGTCCGTTTTGACAAGAGCGCTCGGGTGGTCGGCATAGCTGAACCCTACTCCGACAGGGGCGTCCTGCATGCAGCCCGGCCGCCGGAATAATTGTCATCATGCATGACATGAGATATGGGTCATCAGCTCTACTCGATCGATCAGGCATATATATATCAAGAAGAAGAAGAAGAAGAAGAAGAAGAAGAAGAAGAAGAAGAAGAAGAAGAAGAAGAAGAAGAAGAAGAAGAAGAAGAAGTAAAAATAGAAGGAAGGTAATTAATATATGATCAACTTAACTTACAATAAAAATGAGATCGGCTACATGCAGCCAGGTACATGGGCGTGGGTGCATGGTGATATTGCGTGGCCCGATCTCAAGAAAATTTCCGCGTCCGACGGAAGACCCTCCCTATATATATGTTTATTTTTGTAGATGATAGAACAAACAAAAAACATGTCAAAATCATTTGAGACTGCATATGCGTGCAATGCTTAATTAGTTATGCATACATATTACTATTAATATAATTACCGGGCCACCCTGCAGCCACAGGACTGTTGGCCACGGCTTGGCCGGCGTGCTCACGCGGCGTGGGCTCCGGTACCACATCCAGAACATGTGAACCCCTGCGATCGAGATAGGATGCATCAATAATTATAAGCACATCAGACGAGTTAATTAAATTAAGCAGAATTGGTCAGCAGCATGCAGATCCATCCATGGATTGAGATTGAGATTGAGATGATGTTTGCTCACCGGGGCGGGGTCCCACGTAGCCCCACAGCTCGCTCCCGTCGGGTGTCCCCGTGGTGATATCGATGGGGGGAGACGACGAAGAGGAGCTGCCCGCTGATGATGAAGCGCTGCTGCTGGTGGTGGTGGTGGAGAGGGAGAGGGAGAGGGAGAGGATCAGCCACAGCAGCATCGTCGCCGCCATCGGAGCGGAGGAAGAAGGCTGCTCTAGGCCGGGCCGCCGGGGAGCTTGATGGACAAGGAGGACAGCATGCAATGCAAAGACTGCATGCGGCCCCAGAGCAGTTGTACACAGTGCTAAAGAATGTTTGCTGGCTCAGGAATCCCAGAGGACCTTTGTAGACACATGGGTGTGTTTGGTTGGCTGCACCGCCCCTCAGCCAGGCTCCACAGATGCGAGAACAGGCGTTTGATTGGTTCGCGTATTTGTCTGGTCAGGCTCTTCTCGTACAAGATTCCTCCTGCAGCCTGGCTCTGGAGAAACGCAGAAATCGGCTGTTTCTGCCGGGCTAGGCTCGCGTGGTGCAGGTAATTAGTCATCTAATGATATTATTAATATATTATTAACATATATTAAATGATATTAATATATTTTGAAGTATATTAAGGAGAATAAGGTAAACTAAGTGTTATACGATAATAGTTGTCCTAAAAAAATGTCATGATGATGATTATTTATATATTTTTATCTCATGCAACTCGTTCTCATACGAGCAACCAAATAACTTCTCAACTCAACCTGCCTCGTGCATACACACAACCAAACACCACGTTCTTGTATGTATTGAGCCTGGCTACTCAGAACCAGGCTCCTTCTATGTGAGTCAGGCTAAACTCATCCGCGAACCAAACATGCCCATGATGAAGCTACATGACCATACATGCATGCCAGAGGACCTATTATCTTGCAGTACATTTTTTCCCCCTCAAAGTTCTGAAAGGCGAGAAGAGACATAATAATGCACGTACGGTATATATCTCTTAATTATTAGCGTCATTATTTTGTTTGTCATGTATAATTGACACAACAATGCAAGTCGTATGTTGAAATTGAACTACCAGCTAGTTTAGATACACATATAAAGATATATACCATTTCTCGTCTAAAAAAAAGATATATACCATTTATTTATTTGCGAGTACGTTTTCTTATGTAGATAGCAAAATATAATTTCTGCAAGTATATATGCATGGGACGAAAAATTAATAATGTGTAGTACAAATTTATCATGTTACACACTCATTTCCACCTGATTGGCTATGAACCGTCTGCGTAAATGACGATCGCCTATGAAAATACTCGACAAAGAAAAAATAGTAAAAACCCGAAAATATAGAAAAATATTTTATTTAAATCGAAGGACGGCCCCACCAGGCAGCACCCACCCATCGCGAGTCACGGCATTTTTCACGGCTAACACAGCCGGCAGGATTCGAACCCACAACAACCTCTACCTCATACGAAGCCTTCGCTACCACTGCACTACACACTCGCATGTGTTTATACTATGTTTCGGTTCCCCACATATTATACTAATCCGAGTGTAATTTGCTTATTTGAGACCATAAATAAGTTCAAATAAAAAAGTTGTCAACTATAAAGTTTCATAACTTTTCGCGATCTACAACTTTTGTTTTGGTAGTTTTTCCATCCGAGGTCGTTTATAAAAATTTGAATTTCAAATTTGAGAATTTGAAACGTAGTTTTCGTTGACAAGATGATTTCAAATCAAAAAGTTGTCAACTATAAAATTTTATAACTTTTTGAGATCTACAACTTTCATATTGGCCGCTACATCTGAGGTATTTTTAAAAAAACAAATTTTAAAATTCTAGTGTATTTCTAGAGGTGGTTTGTTAAGAAAACCGCCACTAGAAATGGATTTACACAGGCGGTAGCCTTAAGAAAACCGTCACTAGAAATGGTGTATTTCCTCTGGCGGTTAGCTTATGACAACCGACTATGTAAATCCATTTCTACATGTGGTTGTCATAAGCCAACCGCTAGTGGAAATGCACCATTTCTAGTGGCTGTTTTTTTTAACAAACCGCCTGTGGAAATGGATTTCCACGGGCGGTTACTAAGTCGTGGTCTACCTATTTCTTTACACAGTCGACCCTAAAGTGAAACCGCCTATAAAAAAATAGAACCGCCGGCTTAAAGCTCTTTTCTAGCTGTACCACAATGATTGGGAGAGACAATCCACAGGCGGAGGGGATTGAGTGGTGGAAGGGGATTAACCCAATCCCTCCTTCCCAGAAAGCAGCAAAAAATGATTGGGGGAGGCAATCCATAGACGGAGGGGGTTGGGTGGTGGAAGGGGATTAACCCAATCCCTCTCCTTAATCGAACTGACCGCGCTTTGCAGACTCCTTGATCAGTAGTTGTGAGTACCATTTTACTGTACCAATATGTTGCGATTTGATACAAAGCATATATCAAACATAAATAAAATAATATGATAGCAATATAATATGTTTAGTAGAGCCAATATAAATGATACCCCCTCTCTCTCTCCGTGACTCCGTCCCAATATAAATAGAACTCTAGAGTGAGCCTCTCATATTCGTTCATTTATTCATTCCCAGCTAGGATGATGTTGCTGGTCGACACGTCGTATATGCATGCTTGTCTTTTTTTTTTCCTTTGATCATGCATGCTACTAGGCATAGCTTGTCAGATCGAGCCAGCAGGTGTGCTGGCTTTCACCAAAAGGCTTCGATCACGTACTGATCCATCTCTCGACACATCGTACATGGATCTCTGCTTTTTTCCCCAGTACGTGATTAGGCTGTCCGCAGCGGGGACGTTAAACGAGACGCTAAACCAGTTAGCGTATCAACAGTTGCAGCGGGATACGGAAAAGCAATCGCTACTCGCGCTTGAACGGTATTGCCAGCGAAATACAGTGCGTCCGGTACCGGCTGTAGGCCCCGCGGCCAGGCGCTGCCGCGCTGGCGCACGCGTGAGCGGAGGTTGCTCGCCTGCTGCTGCTGCGGGTCCCGCCTCATTTTACAACAAAAAAAATGCTATATCTCACAAACTAAAAACCCAAATTAAATTCTGATTGCACCATTGAATTCGTTGCAATTAATTCTTCAAAACTAGATCTCTCATGAATATATTTAGATAAAGTGATAAGTGAGCTCACAATAGATAGAGGATGAATGGATGCAGAAGAAACGAGTATAGAGGAGAGAATCTTGATGACTAGGCAGTATAGAGTATGAAAATAGAGGAACGTGACTGCGGACAGTCTTATACTCCCTCCATCCCAAATTATAAGACGTTCCAAGAATCTTGGAGAGTCAAACTTTTTCAACTTTGACCAAATTTATATAAAAATATAATAATATTTATGATACCAACTAAGTGCAATTAGATTCTTTATTGGTTATATTTTCATAATATACATATTTGATGTTATAAATCTTTATATTTTTCTTTATAATTTTGGTCAAAGTTGAAAAACTTTGACTCTCCAAGATTCTTGCAACGTCTTATAATTTGGGATGGAGGGAGTACATGCTACTGTACTTATTAGCTTGTCACATCGAGCCAGCAGGATAACATCGGGTGGTGCTGGTGCTGGCTTTCACGGCCAAAAGGCTCACTAGAGCACGCATGATCTAACATCGATCGGTGGGTGCTGGCGCGGCTTCCACCAAAGGCTCACTTCACCGCTCGCTTTCTGATTATTGGCATAGCATGCATCATAACGCATCTTGTTTTCACATCCAGAATTAGGGGGTGTTTGGTTCCCACCCCCTAGAGTTAAGCCACTAAAATTTAGTCACTTTTAGTCACTAAAATTCCAAACACCCCCACTAGAAGTCACTTTTAACACTACAACTCTAGTGACCTCCACTAAACTTTAGTGGCTAAAATCTAGGGGGTGGGAACCAAACACCCCCTTATTCTTTGCACGTGAAGATAAAAGAGATGGCAAAGAGCACCTTCTTTTAGAGTTTTAGGGTCTAGCTTCCTAATTACCTCAGTGTTGACACTCAAAACTTCAAAAGTGTCTTAAGCATATAATGGACTCCTCCATCATGTTTCTATCGTCGAGATGGCCAAAAACACACTTAGATCATCATGTTTGGAGCCAAGACGAGGAAAACAGTTTTTCGGGTGCTGAACCAGTCAAAGTAGGCTTAGCCGGGTCCACCAACCGACTAAGTCGGTTTTGCCAACTTTCTCAAATTCAAGAATGGACTTCACCATTGTGTTCCCTCTTGTCGAGCTGATCGAAAAACATATATGGCTTGTCTCGTTTGGAGTCCGGATGAATTAATTATGAATTTCAGAAGATTATTGCCTGAATTTCCTGTGGCCAAGTTGACTTAGCCGAGTCAGGGACCCGACTAAGCCAACTTCCCCCTGTTTAGAGGCTAAAAATAATGTCTCGGTCCACTCCATTCACCCCAAGGTGTCTCATGATAGATCATAGGTGTCATCAATAAGTTATGCACATCATATATGTGTTGGTGGTCAAAAGGGACAGAGAAACATCAAGAAAACACGAAGAAACGATGACGTGCTTCCTGAGCCACTTGAACCGACTTAGCCGGATCCCTGAGCCGACTAAGTCGGGTCCCTAAACCGACTTAGTCGGGTCAGGCCGACTTAGTCGTGTCCCAGAGGCGACTAAGTCAGGTCTCCCCCCAGCTGTTGTGCCGGAGCCCGCAAAAACCGACTTAGCCAGTTTGGGAACCGACTAAGCCGGTTTTGGGTGTTCCAGTTCGAGTTGGACTCTTTTAATTTCATATTTTGATGGGATTTCGAGTAGGAAACTTGGGGATCGCGATCTGAAGATGTTTCCTACTGGGATAAGACCACCCCCTCTATATATATGAGAGGATTACGGCCGATTGAAGGATCCAACCCTAAAATTGTCAAAATACACTACTCAAACCCTATTTTCCCTACTTTCTCTCTACCTTGCTATTCGTCATGTCTCCCGACGATATTTGACGGCGTTCTAGGCGGCCTTGCTGGTCCTAGGACACTCTCCACGTGCTCCTCCCCGACGGGTCTTCCCGGGAGGTGTTCAGGAGTCATCAACACAAGGGACCAAGCCCTAAATCGGTTTAACCGGTCTCTAGATCGGTTTCGTCGGTTTCTTCGAGTTCCTTGTTGTTTCTAGGTTGATTTGCAACCTCTTTGGGCGTGCTAGCCCTGCGGTGTGTGATTTGGATCTCCTCCGACGTCAACACACTTTTTGGCGACTCCGTTGGGGACGAAGAAGCAAAATCAGATTTCATCTACTAGCAAGATGGACAGCAAAGATGCTTCCACCGACAAGGACAACATCATCCACCCTTCGGCTATTAAGGAGCTTCCCGATGAATTGAAGCAACAAGCGCATGCCAAACTTGATGTCGTTCTGAAGGCATTCCTAGAAAGATGCTCTAAAGATCGGCGCGGTAAGATCACTCAAGATAAGGAGCCAGATTTCAGCGAGATAGTTCCGACTTCATCATCTAAGTCCGCTGAAGAGACCGCTGAAAAGGTAAATACCGAGGTACAAGATGATCCTTACCCTACTCATGCTAATTATGCTATAATATTAGAGGTAAAATAAAACGGCTTCTCGTAGGAAGCCCCTTAAATTGTGCTCTCACAAAGTTTTGAGGTGGGATGAAGCCAAAAATAGTGGCTTCACCCGGCTTCACCTCATCCTATGTGGCATTCTATTAGAGCATGTTTTAAGGAACTTTATATATAGAGCTATTTTGCCAAACGATTTATCAAAGAGAACGTATGCTATGCAAACTAGACTCATGTGTAAACTATGCAAACTCTAATCAAGACCACAAGAATCTAATCTGATGGCTGGTAATTTTAGCACTGAAACCCCCCACTCATCCTATCCGGCTGTTGCAAAATATTCTCATGAGTGGAGGGGTTTAAGTGCTAAAATTACCAGCCATCAGATTAGATTCTTGTGGTCTTGATTAGAGTTTGCATAGTTTGTACAGGAGTCTAGTTTGCATAGCATACGTTCCCTTTATCAAAACGGCTCTAGCTTCACCGGTAGAGCTGTTCCTGAAGCTGAAGCAAAAAAAATGACTTCACTAGTGAAGCCGTGCCAAACAGTGTCTTAATTAATTTACCGAGAGGACGACGGTGACGGCCCTTACAACATTTGCAACAATCATTTACCCATTCATTCAGGTGCAAATCTTGTTGCCAAACTCCTGTTGCAACCACCATAATTCCACTTAGGCCATCTGCAATGGTTGTCAAATAGCTAGTTAGAAGGAATTTTATTGGCTCTCGATAGCACTTTACAAATAGCTAGCGAGATGACATATAAAAATAATAAAAAAGTAGCACTCTTAAGGGTATCGAGAAGAGAAATCAAATAGCTAGCGACTTCCCAATAGCTAGCTATTTGATCTCTCTTCTCGATGGCCAATAACAGTGTTACTTTTGTAAGTTGCCTCATCAAAATAGTATTTATTTATATGTCTATCTAGCTAGCTATTTTTAAGCTGTCATTAAAAACCAATAGTATTTTTCCTAGAGACTAAATAGCTAACGATTTGAATGCACTTAGGGCACCCGCAATGGGTGGCTCATAAGCTAGCTCTTAGCATTTTTTTTCATATTTTAATAGAAGAAAGACAAGAGCTAGATCTTGATCAAGAGCTAGACTTATACACACATTTCAAGATGATGTGAGTATATTATGTGGGCCTTTTTTTTTGCTAAAAACTAACACTATTGGAGAGATGATGTGAGTATATTACGTGGGGCTTTTTTTTTCTGAAAACTAACACTATTGTAGAGGTTGGCTACTACTGCGGCTGCTCGATGACTGTTGCCACGCGATCAGATTCAGACGGCGAACATGCTGCTCTGCTCTGCTCTGTTTGGTGGGACAGACAAGATGCACTGCCGGCCGCTCGTTTCCACGCCCGCACTCACAACACGCAATTCTCGGCGAGACCGCAGCAGCCGAGCCCGATGGCATCCGCCAAGCCAGGGCTCCTCCTGCTGCGGCGCACGGACGCCACCTTCGCCGCCGCGCTGCGGTCGCGCTTCCGCGTCCACGACTTCTACGCCTCGGGCGCGGCGCTGCCGGACTTCCTCACCGCCGCCGCGGCGGGGCCGGACCCGCCGCGCGCCGCGCTCGTCGTGGCCGGCGGCGCCATCCTCGTCGACGCGCGTTCCTGGACGCCGTCCCCTCCCTCGGCTGCGTCGTCACCACGGGCGCCGGAGTGGACCACGTCGACCTCGCCCAGTGCGCGCGCCGCGGCGTCGCCGTCGCCGGCGCGGGCGACATCTTCTCCGCCGACGTCGCTGACCACGCCGTCGGCCTCCTCATCGCCGTCCTCCGACGCGTCGCCGCCGCCGACCGCTTCGTCCGCGCCGGGCTCTGGAGGACGCAAGGGGACTACCCACTTACCACCAAGGTTCCATCTTGTACTCCTTTATTTTTCAATTTTCAATTTTTTGCCTTCTTTTCCCTCTTCTGTCAAATTTCTCTCAATTGATTCATCAGCTGAAAACAAAAACAACTTGATGGATCAGCTCAGCGGCAAGCGCGTAGGCATCATCGGTCTGGGCAGCATCGGCGCACGGATCGCCAAGCGTCTCGAGGCATTCGGCTGCGCCATCTCGTACCACTCGAGGGCGCGCAAGGCGGCCGCTGAGTCCGTCCCGTACCGCTACTTCGCCGACGTCCGCGCCCTCGCCGAGGCCTCCGACGCCCTGGTCGTCGCGTGCGCGCTCAACGACGCGACGCGGCGCATCGTCGGCCGCCGCGTGCTGGACGCGCTGGGCCCGGACGGGGTCCTGGTGAACATCGCGCGCGGGGGCAACGTGGACGAGCTGGAGCTCGTCGCGGCGCTGCAGGAAGGGAGGATCGCCGGCGCCGGTCTCGACGTCTTCCAGAACGAGCCGCACGTGCCGCCAGAGTTGGGAGACATGGACAACGTCGTGCTGACGGCGCACGAGGCCGTGTGGACCGTCGAGTCACGCGCCGACCTCCGCGACCTCATGATTGCCAACCTCCAAGCCTTCTTCTCCGGGAAGCCGTTGCTGACGCCAGTGCTTCGTGCATAGTGCATTATAGACATGGCATCCTGGCTGCTGTCTTAATTTCTTCTCTTTTTTGTTTTGTTTTGTCCTACCTTGTTCATACTTGCATTGCAGAGATTGAGGTTGTGACATTTTCCTCTGTCCTAAACAGGTTCTATTATCCTAGTTATGCTACACATTGGAATTCCATCTTTAGCACTCTGTTTATGCTAAAATTGGTAGCAAATTAAATGGGTGACTTGCTGAGTACATAGTGCATTATATGAGTCTCCTTAAACTAGCTCATCTACAAGTTGTCTTTTACTGGATTGACCTCAGCTGTTGTCCCAAAGGTAAATTGCTGCCTCCTGTCCTGTACCGAGAGAGATTTTCTAATTTTCATTTTCTTTGTAGTATGGTAGTTTACTAGTTACTGGTGCTCTAGCGAGTCTGCAGTAATTTTCTGTCTGTGTTGACCATACAAACTTGGTTTATCTGATTATACTTTATCAGAATCATGTTATTTAATGAGCACGAGAAAGGTCAGACAGTGGATATTAGAACTTGAAATGAAGCCTTTTCTCCCCTGTAGGTCTGTACTGAACTACTGACTACTGAGTAAGGCTCCCAACCTTTCCTGGTATGGTGGTGTTGTCGGTTTGTCGTTCATACTATTATGCTTTTGATGAAGCCAGATATGTGTTGCTGGATATGAAGCCAGCTATATGTTATTTGAGGTTGCCAATTTGCCAAGTTTGTTGTAGTTCATTCTCTAATGCTTGTTCTGTTAGGCCCTGTAGCAGCAGCATAGCAGCTCAGAGCTACTCTTTGGCTCGGGCCCTGCAGAAATAAGACTGTGGACATGGACACCCAAACTCTTCCAGGTGAAGTTCCATTGCTGCACATTTGCTTCATAAGTGTATCTGAATTTTGGACATCTTCTGTACCTTTGCAAGAAATAATTTAGATAATACTGCTATGTCGATTTTTGGATCATGCAGCACCGGAGTTAGCTTCTGCTGAAGCACAGGTGGAGATAAGCCATTTGCGCATCTGAATTTACTTTACAGCATGGTAGGCCAAGATTAACTTTTCCAGGATCTGAAAACTTATAGCTGTTTCCACACATCTGTTTCATGGACGTGGACCATACTTGATTTGTGTCATGCATGGTGTGCACTGTGCAGGTTAGAAGAAGCAAGAAAGCACCAGAATCCTCTTCCTCTGCATCTTTTGTTCATGGTGTGCACTGTCATAGGGTGGTGATGCATGGTTGTGACTTTGGGAATGTCATTTCCCATCTTAGTTTGGACTGCAAGTGGATTGTTTATTGGACTCAGGAGTCTAAACTATTAATGACACTCATAATACAGACTCTACCATAGAGTCTAAACCTATTTATTATCCTCCTATTTATAGTATTTGGCTGATGTTTAGACTCGAAGTCTATGATACCTTCAAGGTAATAAATAGACTTAGACTTTATGGTAGAGTCTACATTGTGAGTCTACTTATATATGTTGTCATCTAGATTTGGACCATGGATTATTGAGAATCTTTGTGAACGCCCGTTGTTGCGTCATTGCCTGCATAGCCAGTGACTATATTGAATAGTTGAGGTTGACTGTGAACCGATAAAGGAAAAGGGCAAAAAAAAATGTCATAATATATAAATACTTTCGCCAGCCTCTAAAGCTAGATTTCGTAGTAGTGCTAGTGCCTAGTGGGACGAGATCGAATCGGATTGCTGAATTCTTAGTGTATATGTACTGTACTGTGCAAATTAACGATAAATGGTAAGTGCATCTTGTGGTTCAAGTATGTTTTTTGGAAATAACAACAAGGACCTGCAGTAAATGTAAATGGTTTTGTTGTGACGTTTATTTAATTTGTCAGAAACCGAACAAGGACCTGCCGATCAGTCTCCTGAGCATCAGGCCCATAGAGTTTCTGGCCGTCCTTGGGCCTTGATTGGTAGTAGGCCTTAGTGCTTTACAGACAAAGACTGCCAAAAGTTTTCAAGCCCAAATACCGCTTCACACGTAATAACAAGCCCAAATCATTTGAATCTTTGGAAAGTATCTAAACAGTATAATGTATTTTTTTTTAAAAAAAGGACACGATACAAGGAGAAAATCATTATTACGGGACTCCAAAGAAGTGGTTTCGCTAAAATAGAAATCTTAATGTTGGCTTCTCCAAAATAGTACTTCAAACATTTGTTGTTTCTATTTTCCTTGACATTTTTTTTTTGAGACCGGGGATATAGCCCATTTTGCATTAAGCAGAGGAGAGTGATGGTCAATAGACCTACACATAGATGATACAAGAGATTCTCAAGTAATCTCAAGATTACCGACCAAATCCCTACTCGAACATGACAACATGAAAAAACAAGAGAGGGGGAGGTCACTACCTCCGACATCAACCAAAGAACCAACTAAACTATGTCTGCAAAAAGGATACATCCCCGCAAAAGGATGCCAGTCGAGGGGGGGGGGGGTCAAGCCGCGGTGGCAAAGTATCCACCAGTACCTCAAGCGAAATTGACTTGTAACTTTATCTCTTTTTTTGTATGATGAAGAAAAGTCTTAGAAGTTGGAAGATGTTTAGTAATATAATAACGCTGGAGCGGATCTGCAAAATCTAAAGTGAAGCATCTCAATACCAAACACTCTCTCACAACTAAAAAGAGTAAAGAAAGGACACTATTTTGGTGCGGAAAAAATCACTACGCCTTTGTTTTGCCCCCTTGCGGTCCGTCCCCGCGAGATGAAAGAGGGATGCGCCAACAAGTGGGACCAATCTCACGACATCCCTCTGGCATGTCGCTCCAATCAGATCTCCCTCATGTGCACGCCCACGCAGCCTCCCTCCTGCCGCGAAGCCGCTCGCCGTTGACGCTGTCGTTCTCGCCCAACGTCGATCTGTGGCCGATGGATCGCCGAGAAGACCTTTCTGACGCCTTCTCGATCCGCTCCTCGCCCCGCGCCGCGCCATCGACCACACCGTTTGCGCCCCACCAATCAGCTCCCCCACCACGCCGCCGCCACCGTCGCACGGGCCGTCGTACGCGTCGTAGCCACGATGCCGCCTCCGTTGGCTCCTGCCCCCTCCCCTCCCATGATGATGTCGTCCTGGCCAAGAGCGGATTCAACGACGAGGCAACCCAGCCAGTGTGCAGACCGTCGGCCATCACCCTCGGCTTCCGGCTAGGGTGGCGCATGGGACCCAACGAGATGGGCATGGCAGCGCCAGCAGCCGGTGGCCTTAGCACGGAGGGCCTCTAGCGGGTGGCCCCCTGCCCCCGCAGCCTTGCCTCGGTGCGGGTGTGGCGACACCGGCTCCAGCCTCGACGCGACCGCGTGAGGCATCCATCGACGTGTAGCTAGATCTCAGGATTTACGGGTGAGACTGTCGGCTACCAGGTACAACCACTTCTTCCCCTCCCTGTGGCCACCAGCGCTTCTTCCCCAACTCCATGGCCACCCACCACAATTTAGAGTTGGCCCTGTCGCCCCCAAACCCTAGCAGCCGCCATATCCACTCCGCCTTGCCGTGTACAGCAGATGAGGTCCTCTTCATTTTGTCTGAATTTTATTTGAATGAACTGTTAAATGGACATAGAACTGATCATCTGAATTTGGAATTTAGGGTATGTGACATACGATTCATGAATCCTTAAGCAAGGCAACAATACCAATTTATTGACACAGATGTTTATTTTTTGTAGTTTTTATGGGTACAAATACCATGATGCGAATGGCCTCTAAAAGATTTTTTTGTTTGACTCCTGACTTTACCTTCATTGGCAAAGACGACATCAAGTACTTTAGTAGCTGTTAGTAGTCCTTTCTACCAGGCGTCAATCATAGGGTTAATAATTCGGTAATGCTTCTATTGGTGTGGGTTCAAACTTCCTTTTGGAAATAGCTATTACTCAGACTCTGGTGTTTCCAGTTGTTCTGTTGTTTAGTTCATGAACATTTCTACACATTATACTTTGTGCCTCCAGCCCTTGAGAATATACGCTTGCAAGAACATCTAGCATCTTTTTCCAGTTATTCTAGGTTGCCAAACAGAATATGTTATGTCAGTTAACTTATTGCATTAACAGCTCCAAAGAATGGAAGATAATTTTGATTTCTGACAAACTAAGGTCTCTAGCTTTGCTTCTCACTCCAGTTTCTCCTATTGTAGGTTATAAGTTGTCAAATCTAATACAAACCTTCCTAATTTTTTCCTCATTGTCCATTTGACAGTTTTCTGGAAAGGAACGAAAATAGCTGGTATATGTCTGGTGAGATGTAAAGAATCTAAAACAAGTCTTCCTGATTTTTTTTCGGAAAGATGCAATTTGGTTTGTTAGTGAAAACTCATTATTTGGGCCATTTGATTTTTGGTAACATTCTTTGATGCATCATACTGAAAAGTGTTCTCTCACTAATGCTTATTTCCAGGGCAGCCTTCTCAAATTTTTTTATTTTCAGAAGAAAGATGCAATTTTATTTGTTAAAAAAACTCATTATTTGAGCTATTTGATTTGGTAACATTCTTTGATGCATCATACTGAAAAGTTTTCTCTCATTAATGCTTATTTCAAGGGCAATCTGCAGCATGAGTATACTGGCATCAATTGGGAGTCTAGCAATTGTGTGTCCTTGGATGGTCCTGGAGTAAGGCAGGAGGTGACCTTTCCTCAAGCTTCAATAGTCAAATAACTGGTGTCTGCAATTGCCATTGAGTAAGTCTGTTTCTTCCTTATTGTATCTATATTGTTAACTTTTTTAAATATGTTTAATTTTTCACAATTTCTGGTTAGTTTAGTCTAGGGCATTTTATATCTGTTGGACCATGATAAAAAAAAAGAGAATTGTGTGTTGATGTTTGAGATTGTTGAAGCTTGATCTAAACCGCCAGAAAGTCATCTACACAGCTAGGGCCCATAGGCGAGGCTAAGTTTCCTAAAATTATCGCCAAAATCACCTTAGTGAGTTAGTGATGACCAAACCATGTTCAAAATTCTTTCAGTTCTTATGACCAGTTTATAGGGAAGCAAAGCACATTTGTCTACAAGTAACCATTTGTGTTTACTCGCCCACATACCGTTTGATGAAATGTCTTACCTAATAAACAAATAAAGTGAATGTTGTATCTTGGTTTATAGACCAATCTTACTTTTCTACAGCCTGTAGTACACACGATGGCCTCAAAAAAAGTTAACAAGTGCGTGCAATCACACTACTGGATCAACAAAAGGGTGTGTGTTCTTTGCTTGTAGTTGAGCAAAAGTTGTTTTTCAACAGTTTAAATTTCCTATCCTCATGATCCTAATATCTGGGCCTCGCCATGATACTTGATACTCCAGTTAACTGGTTTTGCATTTTTCTTATTCTTCCTCTATTATTTTCATTCATAGATTTTAGTTTAATATAATGTGTACCAATTAATATATATCCTAATCTGAAGTAGAGGTTCAGTGTCATTGTTAATTTATAATAGTTCGCTGCCACCACACTATTCTTAGATCAGAGGCTGATTATTTGCTTTTACTAGGGCTTCACCTGTATGATAAAACTGCATGTCTAGGAAAGGCGTTATTCTTGAATCTGAATTGCCAACATGAAAGATATTATCCTGAACTATAAATTACTGTTGCTACAGTTCTTGGAAACTTACTGATATTTTATATCTTTTTTCACTCTGGATCTGTGTAGTCCCACAAATCTGATGAAGTTCACAATGTTGTCAGACTAAGTTTTTTGAATATGGATAATTTATAGTGTACCTGCTTAAATAAATTCATGCTACATAGTAAGGTCATCCTACTCTAATCCTGAATTACATATTTGGTTATATTATAATATCATAGTAAGGTCATCCTACTCTCAGTAGTTAGAATTCATTCAGAGTTTAGCTACATCTCTAGATTTTCATGTTCTAGCTTCATTGATATTTTTTAAAGAAACCATATGGGAGGTCATGGATGGTTCTTCATACAATACAATAGTTAGTTTGGATAGGGCAACAAACACAGCAAATGGATTTGGTTTTAGGAAATGGTTTGGAGTGAATTGGTTTCAATTTTGATTTGAAATGGTTTGAATTTGGATTGGATGAATGGATAATATAATGTTTCCGAGTGAATTTTTTGGGCTATCATCTGAATTTCTGAACATTAGAATATGCCTTGAGATGAGTGTTCATTTACTGGATAACATTGTTGGTTGACTGGAATTCATTTGGATTGTTTTTTAGCTAAAGTTGACTGGTCGATTATATATTTCACAGTGCTACCCAGGATTTTCAAACTTAAGTTGTAGTGCTTGTCCAGTAGGGCCACTAATTTGTTTGCTTTGATTTTTTTAGGTCGGGTGCAAGTACTACTGATGTTGAATTGAAGTTACATTACCATATGGCAGCAACCAGCAACATACCATCTTCCTGCAGGTGCATCAAGAGCTGGACAGCAGTTGGAGGAGGCCTACCAACTATATCTCGACCACACACTCTGCCTCTACTCCGAGGAAACGGCCGCCGCCGACCACCTCTACCACCGCTTCTAAAGGTGCACATTCCACATTCTTTCAATTAACATGGATGCCTCAAAATTCTTTTTTTTTGGAAGTGAACTATTCTGAACTTTGAACTTAGAGGATAAGGTGAATAAAAATATTAGACTAGTCATTCTAGAAAATAAATAAGTTGCACCATGGATAAGCCTCTGAAGCATGATTTTTGGTCAAATTTCTGCATCACTTTTTGTCAAATACTGTTAGGGTGAGAAATCAATACTGCTAGAACATGTTACCTTATCTCTAAATCTATAAAAACTAAAAAGAATAAGGTGTCAATTTTTTTCGTGCGATATTTTTTTCACTTCCTTGGCCTGCCTCTGTGCGATTGTTCCACGTCGCCCGAAAAAATTGTCGCCTGGCCTCCTGAATCACGACACCTCCTCCTCCTTCCTAAATCCCCTCGCACCCGTGCGGAAGAAAAATACCCACTGTCGGATGCGACCTCTGTAACTGTGAAGCTGTCGATCCGTGTGCGCGGACAGATGACCTCACTAACTTGTCGCCGCCACGATGCACCGGCGCTGTCGCAGCACCTCCGTTCCTCGGCCTCAACCAGCACATGCCACCGCCGTCGGACGGGCCGCTGCCGCTCGCGACACCTGCGACCTCGCCAAGCCGCCACCGCCCTCCCAACCCCACACGCCCTTCGTCCCCAAGCGCACCGCCGAAGCCGGCACAACACTCTGCCACCTCAAGGGCGCCTGGGCTCCAGTCCACCGCCTCGACGCCCCTACGCTTGTGCTTCACTCTGCCCTGCCCTCCACTTTGTCGTCTCGATGCCGCAAGGGTTGTGCACTCCACTCTGTCATTGGCTCGACCTACAGCGTCCCATCATCCACCAGTCCTAGGTAGTCCTCGGGCCGCCGTTGTCGACTACATGTCTTGGCCCGTGGCGCCCCTGCAGCCCTTGGCTTCGATTCACCTCACCTCCAAGGTGGCAGAGTCAACCTCGCATCCACGCCACTGACCACAAGCTTCAGGAAATCAGAAGGCAACAACTTCACAGGGAAGATGATATGGTCGTAATAGGCCTTATGCTTGTTCCAAGTGAACTTAAAGGGAAACATGAAAATTGATACAAATATATATATTCAAATAAGCTCAGACCATTATAAGACTGGTAACTGGTATGGATGGATAGATATCATTTCAATTTTTAATCAACCACGACGATAGTCCTTTTTCATTACATGAGCAGAAGATATAAATCAAATATTGCACATGGCCACAGTGGCGTGGCCTCAGCCTCCGATGGATGTGATAGGGTAAGGAGAAAAAAGTGGCGAAGGAGAGGACAACCTGCCGATCCAGTGTCGGAAGGGTGACCTTATAGGGAGTGGCTCGTTTGAGCAGGTATATCTTGATACAAATTCTGCCCATACTGTTACTTTGATGAGTTAACCGGTAAAGAGTATTTTTGATTCAGTTTATTTCTTTATCATGTCATCAAGAAATATACTAAACAACTTTTGTATGGACTGGAATATTTGCATCATATGGAATCATACATAGGGCCCGGGATATAAAGACAAGAAAATTTTGCCTGTTATACAAATTGTGTCCGCAAATGCTTTTAGTGATGTGGCTTGTTATTTTGTTATATTCCAGGGTGCAAATATAAGGTTTCTTTGGATAGTTTGTTATCTGTTTTGAGGTTGATGGCTTGCTTTGACCTCAGTAGTAAATGGGTTGTCAAATTTTTCTTTAAAAGAGTTCTCGATCCTTCTCATTGCATCTTAGCTTAGACTAAAGTATGCATGTGAAAGTATTTGAAAGCTGTAGGAAACTCCAGAACTTATGAATGACATTCTTGTTTTATTTATATATGTAATAATTGCCTAATGTTCCTTTGAGTTCTGCTTCAATAATCTTTCATTTATTGCTCGCAGCAAATATTTATTGAGTATGAAGGCAAGAACTCTTTTGATAGACCCGGCAAAGGGTTCTCAAACTATTAACAAGACCATAGTAAAAATGTATAAAGATCAACAACAGCACATGGACGTCGTGGCACGGCATGGCTCCCTGTGCCATCGATTGACCGAGCAGCAACGGTGGCTGATAACATGAAGCACAGAGACAAGGAAAATAACAATACAAATGATAATTATATATGTACAATGACGTGAATACATCAGTGACATAAATAATTATGTGTGTAGAAAAATACTAGATTTTTGGATTAAATGTCACTTTTCTATCTATATAATTTTAAAGTATTGTTATCTTATCGTGTGATCGGTGTATTTTAGTATAAAAGTTTAGTTGTCCCGTAACAACGCACGGGTACGCTACCTAGTCTAGAATTAAATCCAATATATGAGACATCGCGCGCTGCCGCCTGTCCCTCTCCTGGCCATATCCTATATAGCCCTCATGTCACGTACATGAGTGGCACATGATTTGAATTCGAATTCGAAATTTAGAGCGTACTCCGATCCGTAGATCAGTACTATGTATAGGAGTCAGTACAACGTTGTACGTAATACTCCACGTCCTCCATATACAACACAGCGTACTGTATCTGTTGAGGGGACCTGACCACAGATATCAAGGGCGGATCGGCTCCAGCTGCATGCTTGCATGCGTGAGTACACTAGTCGATCGATCGATCATCGATGCATGGCTGGACAATACTCCCTCTGTCGCATTGAAAGTGTCGTTAGAAAATCGTGTCCCCTTCATAAACACGCTTTCCGGATGACATTTTCAATGGGACGGAGAAAATACGTGCATGACTGTACGATTTGCAGTACGGTTGCCACTCGATCTCTCTGCTGGATGTCCTCGATCTCTCTGCACTGCTGCCACTCGATCGGGTCCACGTATGATTTGCAGTTGCATGCAGACGCGCGCAGGATCGCATTAACGTGTGCTGATATGCAGGCACGCAGGATCGTCTGGCCGGCGCGCCGAACAGGACACGATCGCCCACACTACCCACCTGCCGGCACAGCGGCTGATCTGGACTACAGTACTCCGCTACCTAGTTATGGGCATCGAATTTCATGCAAGCCTACGTGCTCGTGCGTACTCCCTCCGTCCATAAAAAAATGCAATTATGGGATCCGTGCCGGTCAAATGAGCTCAAGTTTGACCAAGATTATAATAAAAAGTATTAGTATTTATGTTGTTAAACAAATTATTATGAAAATATATTCTATTACTAATCTAATGGTACTTTTTTGGAATCAAGAATGTTAGTATTTTTTTATATAATTTTGGTCAAAGTTTGAATTGTTTGACTTCTCGATAAGTGAGAATTGCATGTTTTGTTGGACGGAGGGAGTACTAGCTCATCCAGCAACGGCCGTACTGCCTACTAGGACGGCTTGTTCCATCAACGTACTATATACACATCTTGTCAACAAAAAAAAAAACGAACTATACACACAGTGGCGGATGCATGAAAATTGTTAGAGAACTTATTCAACTATCAGACAACTTCTGCCCCTTCTCAATATGTATCTACGAAGAAAAAAAAATTGTAGAGGGACCTCATGTGTCGTAGGGGGCGGCTGGAGCCTCACCCGCTCCACCGCGGGATCCGCCCCTGAATATACATTCAACTAGACCTCTTTATTTCTCACCTAATTTTTTTTCATCCATCACATCGAATCTGCTTCTTTAATTTCCTACCGAAAAACTTTTTACTTATCACATCGAATATTTGGACACATACGTGGAGTATTAAATGTAGACTACGAAAATAACTAATTATACAGATTGCGATAACCTTACATATGATTTTTTTTTTTGAAACCTAATTACTTACAGTGACGTTTATTGGATTTGTTGGATGGAGCCCTATCCTTGAGCATCAGGCCTAGCATGAGAAGAGTCGAACGGAGGCCTAGAGTTTCCGGCCCAGCCTTGATGGGGTAGTAGGCTTTGATCCTTAAAGCAAGGCGAGCAGAGATTCCAGGCCCAAATACCACTTCACTTAATAATAGCAGGCAAAAAGCCATTTGAATCTATTCTTTGGGTCTTTGGGAAGTTTCTAAAACAGTAGAAAGTACTATTTTCAACCAAAGGGCGATATTACTCATAACGTACTACACAGTATATAATATAGCTAGAGCACCTAGTAAAGGCTAATTACCAGCTCTAAGACAAACTTCGTTCAATAGTAGTAACGTTTAGCACATATTAGCTTATAACATAGGTAGCCTCACAGAGAACACACACATAATTTTGAAATATGTGCAAAAATTTAGCTCTTGATTAAGAGCTAGTTTTTTCTCTCTTATATTAGCAAAGACTTAGTACAACATACAGTACCTTTTTCTTTAAACTAGGACAAATGCGCGTGCGTTGCAACGGGAGAAGAAAGAGTCTCTAAAAATTTTTTAGGTTGAGTTTAATCCGAAGTTTAAAATTTTAAACTCTAACTATAAATAAACTCTTTTGGGTTTAGTTTAAAAATATGAAAGTGATGTAAGTAGATCTATTTCAAAATTTAATTTCATAGTACATATGCCCGTACGCTGTAACGGAAAAAAATACATTAGGATTGTTCGGCATGATTTATGGCAGTTGTTGTTGTTTTGTTGTGATAGAAAAACATTGACCAACTTTGACTGATCATAAGCTTTAGCAAACAAGGTCATTAACACAAAATAAGATAAATGTTAAATACCTAAATATTTATATTTGTTCCTTTCTATTAATTTTTTGAGCTATAATTTTCTTTATGATGGATTCGTAGTGTAGGTTAACATTGATAATGTCCAGTTAATCTATACCTAATAATAAAGAGCCCTCGTTGTATGGACCTTAGGGCCTGATGGCAGCAATGGTGGCCGATCCAAGGAGGGGCGGGGATGTCAGGTGGTTTTAACGGAGCTCACCATAGCGCCATGGGGGAGGGGAGGAGTAAAAAGTGTCTCGCTGATGGTAGGGAGCTCGGCGAGACCGACTGATGACGTGGGGCAGAGGAAGATGAAGGCGAGAGCGACACGAGGAGAGGAGAAGACGGGTGAAAGAAGATACATACGCACCCGCACATACGCTAAGCATCGCATTTAAAAAAAATCAGTCAAAAAATTTGTTTGAGGCAGAGGAAGATGAAGACGAGGGCGACACGAGGAGAGGAGAAGACGGGTGAAAGAAGATACGTACGCACCCGCACATACGCTAAGCATCGCATTTTTTAAAAAAAAATCAGTCAAAAAATTTGTTTCTGCAAAAAAAAAATACAAATTTTAGAATAATAAATTTAGTCAAAATTGTTTCACGGGAGAAATATTTGTCAAAATTGACTCAATCTTGAAAACAAATAATTGCAGAAAGACCAAAGTTTAAATTGTTAATTTTGGCAGTGGTCCACGAGCCTTAATGATCTCACGTCGATCCCGTCCAGGTAAATATGAAGCAACGGGGCACGGGGCGCTCTTTAATACGTGAGCTCGTGGCTATCACTATAGATATAAATTAGAATTCAATAATAAATTAAGTAAGTCATAGATATTTATGAGGTTATATGAGGATAAAGAGTTTAAAGATTTATATAGTAATAGATTTTGTTATTTATTTTTTTATTATATAAAAAATAGGAAAGAGTCACGCAGAGAGATAGATAGCATGCAGGGAAGCGGAAACGGAAGAAAAAAACGAAAAACGGAAATAAGAAGGAACCCTCTTTCATTTAGTAAGGAATTCGATTTTTTTTCTCGGAGTTGCCAGCTGCGTTTTGACTTTTGAGTCCTAGTTCAAGTTAGAAAGACCAAAGTTTAAATTGTTAATTTTGGCAGTAATTCACGAGCCTTAATGATCTCACGTCGATCCCGTCCAGATAAATATGGAGCAACGGGGCACGTGGCGCTCTTCTTATAGCGTGAGCTCGTGGCTCGTCCGCTTTCAGCTGGTGAGGTGGTGCTAATGCCCAGACCGAAATTGAACGAGCGCCTCGTCTCCGCTCTACTGACGCTGAGGTCTCGTGGCCTACCGAGACTGGGCCTTCAAATTCGGGCCGATTTCGTTGTAAAGAGGTCCGGACTGAGACGAAACAGCTAGACTGGATCGGTTTTTGCTCTAACCGGTGCTGTCGACCAGACAAAAGGGGAAGAACGGACATGCTATTAGTCCCATATCGGTCCCCTAATCTTGTGGAAATCCTAGTTAGTCTATATATAAATAGGTTTGGAATTCGATTTTTTTCTCGGAGTTGCACAGCTGCGTTTTGACTTTTGAGTCCTAGTTCAAGTTAGAAAGACCAAAGTTTAAATTGTTAATTTTGGCAGTAATCCACGAGCCTTAATGATCTCACGTCGATCCCGTCCAGATAAATATGGAGCAACGGGGCACGGGGCGCTCTTCTTATAGCGTGAGCTCGTGGCTCGTCCGCTTTCAGCTGGTGAGGTGGTGCTAAATGCCCAGACCGAAATTGAACGAGCGCTCGTCTCCGCTCTACTGCCGCTGAGGTCTCGTGGGCTACCGAGACTGGGCCTTCAAGTTCGGGCCGATTTCGTTGTAAAGAGGTCCGGACTGAGACGAAACAGCTAGACTGGATCGGTTTTGCTCCAACCGGTGCTGTCGCCCAGACAAAAGGGAGGAGGAACGGACATGCTATTAGTCCCATATCGGTCCCCTAATCTTGTGGGAATCCTAGTTAGTCTATATATAAATATGTTTGACGAAAACGGCCAGACAAAAAGTGAAGAAATTTTGCCTCTTTATTATTATATTATTATTATATATTATTATATATTATTATTATATTATTATTATATTATTATATTATTATATTATTATATTATTATTATTTATTATTATTATTATATTATAATATTATTATAATATTATATATTATAATAATAATATTAGGTATAGATAAAGGAAATAAATATTCAAGTTTTCCAAATGAAGTCCATGGGTCGTTGCAGTGACCAGTATTATACGAATATATAGTACTAATTACTACGTCTTACGTTTAATGAGCTGATATGAAATGGTACTGCTGGAGGTGTGGCCGGTACACGTACGCATTATATTTTTATAATCTGGTGGATCGACTGAACTGACGTATTACTACTATTTTTGTTGGTCGCTAGAATTAAATCCAGTCACGCGTCGCCCGCTGCCTGTCCCCTCCTCCTTTCCATCCATTATATAGTACTTCCTCTTCAACAACTCTTCAAATTAAAAATTGCTATCTTTATTAATTTAGCAAAATCACAAATTTTTTTCTCCAACAACTCATCAGACCACTTGTTATTTATCCAAACTTGTTATCCTGAGGTCTCACTTACATATATACAAACTTGCTATCTTCAAACGTGGGAGAGATGCGGTGGGCCAAGGCGCGGGCGAGGCGTGCGCGGCCAAGGACGGTCACGCTGTGAGGGTTGCGGTGACGCGCGGTTTCGTGTCGTGCTGGGAGTGCGGCGGCGGCTGCAAGGTGGCGATGGCAGACGGAGGACGGAGAGGTGCGGCAAGTGCAATGAGAACAACCTCATGATGGGCACATCTGCCACTGATTGCATTGTATGTGCTCGCTCATTTGCATGGATATGCATGTATTGGCATATACTACAGTAAGTAATGTGTGTGTGTCTATATATATATATATGTGTGTGTTTGTGGTGGGCCCTTCTTTTTAGTTTTGGCAAGTTGAAAATAGAGAACTGTTGGAGAGAGCTTCTTTTTAACTTGGTATATTATTTTGGGTCATTTGCAACACTGCCCTTGTTTTAAAAGTCCAATTGCACGTTTGTCCCTGTTCTTTTAACTTTGCATGTTTGTCCCTGTTTTTTTGTCTTCCAATTGCATAGATGCCCTGAAAACGTGAAAAACAGGGGTAGTTTGCAATAAATAGGGGCAACCATGCAATTGGAAGACTAAAAAACAGGGGCAAACATGCAAAGTTAAAAAACAGGGGCAAACATGCATTAAAAAAACACAGGTCAAACATGCAATTGGACTTTAAAACAAGGGCAGTGTTGCAATTTTTCCTATTATTTTAGCAACTTGCTAAAACACAACATTTGACAAGTCAATTTTACCAAACTGTTGGAGATGCTAGTCATTTCAAAATCTTAAAGATCCAAATTTATATATTAAAATAATAGCATTTATGATACCAATTAATTATCATTAGATTCTTAATTAACTATATTTCTATAATATACCTATTGAATATCATAATCTTTGTATTTCTCTCTCTATATATTTTGGTTAAATTTGAAATATTTTGACTCTTCAAGATTCCTAGAATGACTTATAATTTAAAATGGAGGGAGCACTACTATATCATATATGGATCAAAAATCAGAACGAATCGATGCAGACTCGATCTATCTATGTCACGTACAGAATTTGAATTGGAATTCGAATATGCACGGAGCGTTGTTTGTATTAGTACGTACAGTACATACGTATATGTAGCAGATATAGGAGTACGCACGTACGTAGTACGCATATTAACAAACACTCTATGACCCTGTTTAGTTCCCTCTATTTTTCAAAAAATTTTCATCACATCAACCATCACATCAATATTCGGACGTATGCAGTACTCCCTCCGTATAGTAAAAAGAAATCGTTTTGGACAAGATTTTAGTCAACATCGAGAATATAAACTATAAATAACTAAATAACTTTTAGGTTATTGAGTTTTAAAATATAAAAGCTATATAAATAAATTGTATTAATAAATATTTTCATAAAAGTATATATATTATTTTTTTGTAATAAATATTTTTTTAAAAAAAGAGACCGTATCGTTGTCCTTTTCATCAAAACTATTGGAATCACCTCGGTTAACCGACGTCCGTCCGACGACTTGTGTGCATGTGGTTACTAGTACGTTGACAGGCCGACGGGTCACATGCATGCATGCATACACACGAGTGATGATTCCTCCGTCCCTCCGTCGCTTCATTTGTCGTGTCGTGTTGCACACGTGCAACGCAGCAGTCACTAAAATCGTACGTGATGATGACGTGAATGGAACATTTATAATCGAGATCCAACGTACGTACTGTACGTAATAAGTAGGTATGCGTGTCAATTCAACGATGCATGCATATACGTCGTCCACTTCGGAATTCAAATTTTGTGTGATGACCTGATGGGCAACGTAGTACTCGCATGCAGATCAAGTCATGCATGCATGTAATTGGTATCATTAGATGAATTAATTGCTCAGTATATTTTGATAATAGATTTATTTGAAAACATGAATATTATCAATATTGTATACAAACTTAGTTAATTTTTAAAAAGATTACCCGCATGATCCATAACAACATTCTTTTTGGAGGGGATGGACCAGGCAACTATAGCTAGACTCGTGACGACGATGACAAATATGTGAGAATATGTGCATGATCTTGCTTTCGCCTAAAGCGAGTAAGTGACCAATGCAATGATGCAATGCAACGTACGTACGTGCATGCACGTGAAGCCATCCGTCAATGCTTTTTAGCTGATGCCGATGTGTAGTACCCATGCATGCATGTATGCACGGGATGGGTACGGTCGATGACGCGACACGTAATAAAGCTCCTTTTTTATTTCGTGCCGTTGGATACATGCATGTACGTGCACGTGGTAGAGGATTTTCAAAAATGTAGAAACTCGATCGTATTTGAACGCGGGTAGGGAATCGGGCTTTAGTTTCAGTTCCAAACCGCCTTTAGTTCTGGTTTTGGCAACCAGAACTATCAATACAAGACTAAAGGTCTCAGCTTTTAGTCCCGGTAATTTAATCGGGACTAAAGATCACCCTCATAACAAAACTTTATTTGTGCTTCGTGAGATTTAAACCTAGAATCTCTCGCCTCACGCGTAACTCACTTACCAACTCGGCTACACAACCCATGTCACAGTTCTGGACACCCTCCTTTTAAATTCACTCGTGAGGGACCTTTAGCCTCGGGTGAAAGAGCTTTAGTCCGGGTTGGTAACACCAACCATGACTAAAATGGTCTTTTAGTTTCGGTTGGTGAAAGGATCAAGGTTCTTTAGTCTGGGTTAGGGGCACTAACAATCAGAACTAAAAACTGACTTTTAGTCTCTGTTAGATTGGTTGTAATCCACCGCGACAATTAGTCCTTTAGTCCTAAACACAAAAAATATTAAGACTAAGCCAAAACTCGATGTGGATCAAAAGTCTATTTTTCACGAGGGGAACTTCAAAAGAGAGCTATCGGTCGATCTTGGGTAACTACAGTAATAAAACACCCCGACAGTGCAGCAACCAAGGGACATGGTGGGTCCACAAATGTCAGTCACATGCATGTAATGTAATAATTTGGTTCCTGCTACTGCTAGCTATATAATTAATATTGGGCCACATGTGTTTGCGTTGAATTTAACATGAGCCTATCTTAATTAAAGCAAGTATAATAGAGAGTTGTAAGTCGGCTGAAAGGTAATGTCACTACTGCAAACGGCTGCTTTGCCGAGTGCCTCTAGCACTCGGCAAAGACCATCTGGCACTCGGCGAAGCCTATGCCGAGAGCAGCCCTCGGCATAGAGCTCTCGGCAAAAAAAACCTCACGGCAAAGGATCCTTTGCCGAGGGCCATTTATCGGGCTCTCGGCAAACCTTTTACCGAGGGTCCCGACCGGCTCTCGGCAAAGAAAAGTGGTCGTTAACGACGGTCCCTATTGACTGTCAACCATGTCTAAGTACTCCTCAGTATCCGAAGACAGGTCGTCGTCTTCATTTGCTTGGCCTAAACGGAATCGTTCTAGCATTTCTATGTCCTTCGCATTTACCACCTCATCCCCAGCGTCCTCGTCATCATTCTCTACTTCCATTTCCATCGCTTCGGTTAAGTCTATCGTGAACGTCCCTTACAACCCAGATTCTTGAAAGAACTCACCGTCATACGTGTTTGTGTTGAAGTTATAATCCTCATCATTGGGGAGAGGTAGTTTAGCATGTGGTGATATCTTGTGCACAATATACCAACCCAAGAGATGCTCTTTGCTTTTGCACGCGTGTGGCGTGTAATAAACCTGCGTGGCCTGTTGAGCCACAATATACACATCGGAGCCTGGATAGACGAATATGTGACAGAATCCTGTCGAATGTCGGCTAGCCCAAGATTAGGGTCAGCCTCATTCTTCCAGGATCGAACCAATGACATTTGAACATGACAGGATCAAAGGCTTTTCACCGTGAAATGAAAGTTCATATATTTCTTCAATTCTTCCATAGTAGTCACGGTTGTCATTGCCTGGAGTACAAACTCCGCTATTTGTGGTTTTTCGATTGGGTCGACTCTGCTCGTAGCTTGATGTGTGGAAGCGAAATCCATTCACGTCGTAACCGTTAAATGACTTGACCCTACGGTCAAAGCCTTTTGCAACCTGTCTCAGCTCTTCACTCATAGACGCATCGGTTTGAGCCTGCAAGGTGACGCAAGATATCGTTATACGGTCAGAACGTAAGAGCAAGTTGGAACGTCAGACTAAGTGCGACCTTGGTAGGACAGTACCTTCTGTTGGAACCAAGAAATAAAATCAGGCCTCCCTTGCCCCGCACCATTTGCAATTAGGGTTTCAGCTGCCGCATCAGAAAGAGGCCTTGGTCCATTCGAGAACAAATGAAGAAATTCACTGTACGAAACAAAAAGAATGGTGTTGGAAAGTGACGACGAATTGGATGAAGATAGATAACAACTTACCCCATGTACGGATCCAACTCATCAAGGTTGGTAAGCACGTATAGCATGATCTTTCGCCACTCTTCATAGTTGAACTGCTTAACTGTGGATCCACTTGCCGTGCCGAGTTGGCCTCGAAAAAGGCTAAGACCCGATTCATTTTCTCCAGCATTGTAATGAGGGGTGGATTATGCACGCTAGGAAGGTTCTCAGAGTAGTATTCTTCAGTGAAGTTGGACACCTCCTCCAGAATGGATGCCTCTGCAATGGAAGCCTCAATTTTGGCTTTGTTTCTACATTTCTTGCGAAGAGTCTTCATATTTCTCTCGACTGGAAAGCACCAACGCCATTGCACAGGCCCTCCCATTCGAACCTCATTTGGGAGGTGTACGATCAAATGAAGCATCGGAGTGAAGAAGCCTGGTGGAAAGATTTTCTCCAGCTTACAGAGCAACACAGGTGCAGCTTTCTCCAAGTCATCAATGACGGACCGAGATATCTCCTTGGTACATAGCTGGCGGAAGAAATAGCTCAACTCTGCTAGGACAACCCACATAGGCTCAGGAACATAGCCTCGAACCATCACCGGAAGAAGCCGTTCGATCCATACGTGGAAGTCATGACTCTTCATCCCTAGGACTCGCAGAGTAGATAAGTTGACTCCTCTCGTTAGATTCGCTGCATATCCATCAGGGAATGTCAATGTCTGGATCCACTGAAGTATTTCTTTCCTTTGTGGCCTGCCCAAGACGAAATCGACCTTGGGCCGTGTCCATCTCCTGCCGGGCTGAGGAGGCACATCTCTTGCTTTGGTCTATCGCACAACAGTGCCAGGTCTAGTCTAGCCTTAGGGTTGTCCTTGGACTTTTCAGTGTCCATGAGTGTTCCCCAAAGCGACTCAGCGATGTTCTTTTCAGTGTGCATTACATCAATGTTATGTGGCAGAAGAAGATCGTCATAATAAGGGAGTCTTTCCAAGCCTGACTTATGAGTCCACATATGCTCCTGACCATACCCCGCAAAATGACCGTCTGTTTCGTTGAACTGGAGAGCATCTATCTGAGCATGAACCTCGGCACCGGTCAGCATCCGAGGTCGAGGATCTCTCACCACACACCTTTGGTAAAGTTCTTGGTGTCCCGTCTGAAAGGATGGTCAAGAGGCAGGAATTGTCGATGTTGGTCGAACGCCGAATACTTGCCACCCTTCTTCAACCAGATAAATCTCGTAGCTGTCTTACAAACCGGGCATGAGAACTTGCCATGGACACACCAGGCACAGAATATCCCATATGCCAGGTAGTCATGCAGTGAGTACTGGTACCAGATGTGCATTGTGAAGTTAGACCTTGAAGCTCGGTCGTATGTCAATACCCCTTCATTCCAAGCAGTTTCCAATTCATCAATCAGAGGCTCCATGTACACACCATGTTATTCCCCGGGTGTCCAGGAATTATCAACGACAAGAAGACAGTATGACGTTGAAATAGGACGCCGGGGGGGAGATTGAGGGGATAACGAAGACGGGTCAACAGGTGTACGGGACAGCCATGAGTCCATAGGGATTGAAACCGTCCGTTGCAAACGCAACACGAACATTACGAGCCTCTCTAGCTTTGTCATGATGGATGCGATCGAAGTGGGCCCATGCTTCACCATCGGCGGGATGTACCAACTTCTCAGGATTGTATCGGGTACCCTGTTTGTGCCATGTCATCTGTTTCGCGGATTCCTCGGTCATGTAGAGACGTTGGATCCTCGGTGTGAACGGCAGGTAACGCAGGACTTTCATGGGGATAGAAAGCTGCCTCTTCGGGCCTTCACCATCGTCTACCTCCATGTATCTCGACACGCTTTACACTTCGGACAGTAACCTGCATCCGTGAGATCTTTCCTGAAGAGGACGCACCCATTTGGACAAGCATGTATCTGCTCATACGACATCTTCAGGGCACGAAGCAGTTTCTGTGACTCGTACAGGCTCTTTGGCAATATTGGCCGTCCGGAAGCATGATACCAAATAGGGCCAAATACCATCGAACGCATCTCGACTCAGGTTGAACTGGGACTTGAACCCATCACACGGCCAATGGCATCCAGTTGAGAAACCGTTGTCCGATCGTGAAGGGGTTTCTGTGCCAAAGACATCATCATCTCGTAAAACGCCTTTGCGGTCTTCTCCATCTCCTCCTCCGTACGTCTTCAGCGTACTGTGCTTCTTGGAAGTATCTAACATGTCTGCTACCCCCGCATCGCATCAAAGTCCTCCGACATGGTCGCACTGCCTCCGCTCTCAAACGATGTGCTTCACCATGGTAGATCCACCGGGTGTAGTCCGGCGTGAATCCATTGTTCACAAGAGTTTAGCCATGTTCTCCTTGTCTTGCCTTCTCGGTTCCACATCTGCTGCATGGGCACAACACTTTGATCTCTCCTCGCCGAGCCGCGCCAAATGCATTGTTCAAGAAAGCATCTGTCTTGCGCAACCATTCATTGATAATGAAAGTCACTTTTGCTTCTACGGCCCGAGTACATCCCCATGACGGTCATCCATCCTACTGTCATCCATCCGAGTACTTACATATCTACCTACGAGTAGAGTACTTCCATCCTACTATCATCTAATAGGTGAGGGATAGGCCTAATCCCACCCGCGGATGCGTACATGAGCGTGGCCATTCCCATTGTTTGCCCCGAGCCGAGACAGAATTCGGCAGCACCTCCCGATGTTCTCAAGATACACGTCCCTGTAGGGAGAGTGTGTATCCGGAGAACAACAGGGAGGTGATGCCGAAACTCCATCTCGAATCGGGGCAAACCATGGGAACTAGCCTCATCGACGCATCTGCGGGTTGTCCAAGTAACGTGGGACAATCCGAAACAGATACGGTTATCGATATGCAGAGACCTGCATACCTCCAGTCGTATCTCTTTCGAATGGGAGACGCCTAACTGGGTTCAATGACCTACGACCCTTATCTAGGATAAGACGTTATTTATACTAGGGTGCCGGTGGAGTCAGGCTAGCGGCGCAGTGGCGAGTCGGTGCAGTGGCGAGGCGAAGCGGTGCAGGCAGGCTTGCCGAGGAACTCTGGCTCGGCTCCAACAGGTCCTTCTGTATAGAAAAGCCAAAAAGGTTAGTATCAATTAGAAATTTTGGCAGAACATCCCCTGCACGGTGAGGTTTCGAAAACCTGCAAAACCCTCGACACGATGGCCGACATCCACATATATTCACATGCATATACGCTATTACTAACAAATACTCGATTGCCACATACATTCACATTCACTTCACATTCACGGGATCGAGGACGACTTACAAGTGACGACGCGGGACGGCCCTAGCAGAGGCGCAAGGGACGGCTCCTCCTCCTCTTCCTCCTGGTCCTCTCCTCTTCCTCCTCCTCCTCCTTCCTCCTCCTCCTCCTCTCCTGTTTCTCTTCCCTCCTTCCTCCTCCTCTCTCTTCTCGTTTCTCCTACTCCTCCTCTCCTCTTCCTCTAACTCCTACTCCTCTCCTCCTCCTCTCCCGCGGCAGCGGCACGGCGCGCCGCGGCCGGCCGTGGAAGGGTGGCGGGCGGCAGGGGGGGGCGGGCGGGCCGCGGGATGGCGAGGGTGGTGAGGGACGGGCTGCGGGGGGGGAAGGGCGGCGGCGGGCGGGGCGGGGGCCGGCGGCGGAGCGAGGCCGGAGCGGAGGGGCGGGAAAAAAGGGGGAGTGGAAGGGGAATGGCGCGGGGCCGGAGGAGGGGTGCCCAAGGAGCGGCCTTGAAGGGCGGGGCAACGAGAGGCCGGGCCTGTGGAGGCGCGGGTGGCGGCTGCAGCGCGGAGGAGCAGAGGCGGCGGCGGGAGGGAGGGGGGGCGTGCGTGCGTGGGCGTGTGTGGTGGTGGGCGGATGAAAGTCCTTGTTTTTTTTTTGGGTAATTGATGTCACCTAGTGTACTAACCTTGTCATGAAGTGTTTATGAGCTAGGTTGGTACACACCAAGTGCAGGAGCTATACAATAAACATGATATTGGTGGTGGTGACCAAAAGATAGATCAAGTGCTCCACATTTGGAAGAAGAAGAAAGAGAAAAGCAAAATCCTATGGAGATCAAGGCAAAGGTATAAATAGGAATTTTGTTTTGGCACTCAAGACACCAGAGGGTGTGAGTGCATTTAGGATAGATATCGTACTATTAAGAGGGGAATATCTCAGTGATCACGGTTATCAAGTGCCACTAGGTGGATTCATACATGCATATGCATTAGGACCTAGTGTGCTAACTCGAATCCTTTGAAAATGTTGTTGTGAAAATGCTAACACACATGCACAAGATGATGAACACTTGGTGGTGTTAGCACTTTTGCAAAGGAGAAGTTGTTGAAGTAGTTTTGGATCAACACAGAGAAGAAAATGAAGTTTTCTGTGTATGGACGGTGGTACCGACCAGGGTGGTCGGTGGTACCGCCATAGGTGCTGTGTGCAGCCTTCTCTGTGGTTGGGGGCGTTTGGCCTGGCGGTGGTACCGCTATAAGCTCGGTACTACCGCCGGCGGTGGTACCGACCGGATGGTCGGTGGTACCGTGGCCTGAGGAGTCCTTGCAGAGCTCTCCTGTGTGTTTTGAAAAGACCTACCGGTAGTACCGCCATAACCTCGGTAGTACCGCGCCCGGTGCTACCGACCCAAGGCCGGTGGTTAGCAAGTTTGCGGAGCTCTCTGAGTTGAGTGGAAGTTGACCTGGCGGTGGTACCGCCATAGGACCGTACCACCGGGCTCGGAAGTACCGACCAGGGGATCGGTAGTTCAAAGGTCTGGAGGAAGTTTTTGAATGCGTTCTGTGTAGATCGAAAGTAGCCTGTCGGTAGTACGCCATAGGGCCGGTACTACCGACCTCGGAGGTACCGACCAGAGAGTCGGTGCTTCGCCTAAATCAGCGGGTCGTGTGTTAACGGCTGTTTTGACTCTGTCGGTACTCCCGCCCAGTAGGCGGTCGGTACTACCGACCAGCGCAGAAAAGTGGGTTTCGGGCTGTCGTCCTCCCCTCTCTAGAAATTGGTCGTGGCCGCTTTTGGGGATATCTTCTTGACTTTTCCGACTTCTGAACATCCTCTTGAGCACAAGATCTTATCCCTCCCTCCGATCTCTTTGCTTGTTAGTGCGAATCCAAGTGAGATCGAGAGATCCAGTGCATTTTTTGCTTGTGAGTTGCATCTAGTGGCACTTGGCGATTGTTGTTGCTGCGGATATTCTTATTACTCTTGGTGGTTGCCGCCACCTAGACGTTTGGAGGCAGCGGAGGAGATTAGGCACGAGTGGTGATTGTTCGTGTCATCTCCCGGTGATTTGTAAGGGGTTTCTTGTACCTTCCCCGGCGGAGCGCCAAAGGTAACTCTAGTGGATTGCTCGTAGCTTGTGGATCCCATCTTGTGTTGGTTGTGCGGCACCCTATTGAGGGTTAGGCGTGTGATGCCTATTAGCGCGTGAACCTCCAAGTGGGTTGTATCGCTACAAACGGGGACGTAGCTTGCCGGCAAGCAAGTGAACCTCGGAGGAAAAATTATTGTGTCAACCTGTCTCCGTGGTATTCTTTGATATTCATTTATTAATCTCTTGCCGGCCTCGGTATACACACCTCTATCTCTTGTACTTACATTTGTTACTTTCTTGCAAGTTAATATTATACCTTGTTGTTAGTTACTTTCTCTATCTTGTGTAGTGATATACATTTTTGCTTATTTAGTTGTTGAATAGTTCCTTTGATTGTGTGACTTAGAGTTTGTGGTTATCTAGAATGTGAAAATAGGTGGCTTGCATCTGTGTAGCTAGCGCAAACTTCGCTTCGCCAATAGTTGTTCTAACTAGTTTGTTTAAGTGTTGTTGTAGAAATTTTTTATAGGCTATTCACCCCCCCCTCTAGCCATTTTAGGACCTTTCATTGGTATCGGAGCTTGGTCACCGTTTTTTGAGCTTACAACCTTCGGTGTCAAAATGGCTCATATCAACAACACCAAAAGGCCACCCCAATTTGATGGCACAAACTATGGCTATTGGAAGGCAAAAATGACCACTCATTTATAAGTCAATCAATAGAAAGATATGGCAAGTTGTGGATGTCAAGCTTGAGATAGTCGATCCGGAGCATCTCACCAATGCCGAAGAAGAGAAGATGCAGAACAATGGCATTGCTCTCAGTGCTATTCATGATGCCGTTGATGAGAGGGTATTTGAGCAAATAAAAAATTTGGAGATGGCATATGATGCTTGGAAGAAATTGGAAGAATCATTTGAGGGCACTCAAGCAGTGAAAGGAGCAAAAGCATACATTCTCAAAGAAAAGTTTGCTAGCTTCAAAATGAATGAAGATGAAAGTGTTCCAGAGATGTTCCATAGGCTTCAAGTGCTTGTCAATGATCTCAAAGCACTTGGAAGAGGTGAAGGACAAAGACTTCTCTCATAAATTCTTGAGATGTCTTCCCAACAGATTTGACATGTTAGTCACGTTGCTTGTAAGAAGCGGTTTGGACATGACACCAAACCAAGTTCTTGGAGATGTAATGACCGATGACACCTACAGAGATGAGAATGATCAAGAAGTAAAGAAGGATGAGAAGAAGAAGAGTGTGGCATTCAAAGCCACACATCATCATCAAGAACAAGGGCAAAGCAAGAAAGAAGATTCTACGAAGATAACTGCTCAATGACAGTGATGACGATGATGAAGAGATGGCTCTATTTGTCAAAGGTTTGGCAAATTCATGAAGAAGAAGGGCTACCGGGCAAGGAGGAAGAAGACTTCATACAAGAACAAGGATGAACCAAGGAGGTGCTTCAAGTGCGGTAGCAAGGACCATCTTGTTGCTCAATGTCCGTACAACAGTGAGAATGATGATAATGACAACAAGAAGGACAAGAAGAAGGAGAAGAAAGAAAGAGAATTACACAAAAAGAAGAAGGGCAATCATATATGGTCACTTGGGATAGTGATGCATCCACAATGATAGTGATGAAGATAGTGATAATGAAGATCGCAAGACAAGCAAGAAGAAGGCACTTGCAAGTATTGCTATCAACAACAAGCCTTCAATCTTCGACACTCCATCATGCTTCATGGCAAAGGCCACAAAGGTACTATCTGATGATGATGAGAGTGATAGTGATGATGATGAACCCCAAAGATGAATTAATTGAAATGCTTGATGATGCTAGAGAACACTTTGATAAAAAGAGAAGGAGTGCAAAGAATTGCAAAAGAGACTAAACTCTTGAGCAATCCTTTGAGGAGCTCAATGCTACTCATGAGAGGCTAGTGGAAGCCCATGAGGAGCTTGGCAATGCTCACACTAAGCTTAAGGAAGCTCACTCCTCACTTGTTGATCAAGCTAAAACTGAAAAAGTGGTTAAAACATGTGACATAGGCATAACTTGTGATATAATCGATAATCTTTCTATAAGCCTATTATTATTGCTGCTACTAACCCTTCATGTAGCTCATCATCTACCACTACTACTTCATCTATGGATGATGGCTTCACTTGTGATGCCTCACTCATGGTTGAGAATGAGACATTGAAGAAGGAGGTAAATGAGCTCACTCACGCCTTAAAGCCTATGGTGGTGAGGCCCGCTTGCTTAAGTGCTTGGTAGCCAACGTTTTTCTCTCAACAAAGAGGGATTGGGCTATACCCCCAAGAATGGCAAGGCGGCTTTTTGCTACTCACAAGACTAGTTTTGTTAAGAGCAATGGTCGGTTTTGCACTAGATGCAAAGCAAAGTGGGCATGTAGAGCATATTGGCAAGAACAAGAACAAGAACGCTAATGTATCCTCTATTAAATTTGATTCTTGTTATTTGCTTACCAAGGGTGTTAATGGCATGAAAGCTAAATTCATGTTACCACACAAATTGTGGGCTCAAAGAAGAAAGCTATTTGGGTACCAAAGAGTTTGGTCACTAATCTTGGAGGACCCAAAAAGGTTTGGGGTACCTAAAAGGATTGATTTGTTCTTGTAGGTCAACTATAAAGCCGGAGGGAGGCATTGGGTGCTTGACAGTGGGTGCACTCAACATATGACTGGGGATTCAAGAATGTTCAATTCAATCAATTCAAGCGACAATCATGGTTTTGGATTCTATCACATTTGGTGACAATGGCAAAGGCAAGGTTAAAGGCTTGGTAAGATTGCAATATCCAATGACATGAGCATTTCCAATGTGTTGCTAGTTGAGAGCTTGAACTTCAATTTACTGTCAGTTGCTCAGTTATGTGATCTTGGTTTCAAATGCATTTTTGGAGTTGATGATGTAGAAATCATAAGTGTAGATGGTTCTAATTTGATATTCAAAGGATTTAGATATGAGAACCTATACTTGGTTGATTCAATGCTAGTGAAACCCAGCTGTCAACATGCTTGTTCACTAAATCTGGTTTGGGTTGGTTATGGCATAGAAGGCTTGGTCATGTTGGAATGAAACAGTTGAACAAAATAGTGAAGCATGATTTAGTTAGAGGCTTGAAAGATGTCACTTTTGAGAAGGATAAACTTTGTAGCTCTTGTCAAGCTGGCAAACAAGTTGGTAACTCCCATCCTAAGAAAAGCATGATGAGTACTAGCAAAGCATTTGAGTTATTGCACATGGTTTTATTTGGACCAACAACATACACTAGCATCGGTGGAAGTAAATATGGCTTTGTGTTGGATGATTACACTAGATACACATGGGTCTTCTTTCTTAGTGATAAAGTGAAACTTTTGATATCTTCAAAACTTTTGTCAAGAAATGTCAGAATGAGTTTGAAACAACAATCAAGAAAGTTAGAAGTGACAATGGGAGTGAATTTAAGAATACAAGAATTGATGAGTTGTGTGATGACTTTGGCATTAGACATCAATTCTCACCCAAGTATACTCCTCAATCAAATGGGATTGTTGAAAAGAAGAACAGAACTTTGATTGATATGGCAAGGTCTATGCTCAGTGAATACAATGTCAGTCATTCCTTTTTGGGCCGAAGCTATCAATACGGCTTGCTATTGTAGCAACCGTCTCTATTGTCATGGCATGCTAGAGAAGACACCATATGAGCTATTAAATGGAAGAAAGCCAAATATCACATACTTTAGAGTTTTTGGTTGCAAATGTTATATTTGAAGAAAGGTGCAAGATTGAGCAAATTTGAGAGAAATGTGATGAAGGATTCTTACTTGGATATTCAACAACAAGCAAAGCATATAGAGTTTGGAACTTGGCTAGTGGTATTATTGAAGAGTGCATGATGTTGAATTTGATGAAACTAAGGGCTCTCAAGAAGGAAATGAAAATCTTAATGATGTGAGAGGCACTCAATTGTCAAATGCAATGAAGAATATGGATATTGGTGATATTAGGCCAAGACAAGTGGATGATAATGAAGATGACCAAATGTTCTCCTCCAATGAGCAAGTTGATGCAAATCAAGCTAGTGGTTCTCATGATCAATCAAGTGCTAGTGAAGATCAACAAGCTAGTTCATCTCAACCAAGCAATCAAGTGCAAATCCTCCAACCAACCAATATTGCAAGAGATCATCCCATAGATCAAATTGTTGGGATATTAGAAGTGGTGTGCAAACAAGATCAAGATTGGCATCATTTTGTGAGCATTATTCTTTTGTGTCATCATTTGAGCCAACCAAAATAGAAGATGCATTGATGGATGTTGATTGGGTAAATGCTATGCATGAAGAGCTAAACAACTTCACCCGCAACCAAGTTTGGAACTTGTTGAGAGACCAAAGAATTACAATGTAATTGGAACCAAATGGGTATTTCGAAATAAGCAAGATCAAGATGGGATAGTAGTAAGAAAAACAAAGCAAGATTGGTAGCTCAAGGTTACACTCAAGTTGAAGGTCTTGATTTTGGAGAAACATATGCACCGGTTGCAAGAATGGAAGCAATTAGAATTCTATTGGCTTATGCATGTGCTCATACTATCAAGTTATATCAAATGGATGTCAAAAGTGCATTTCTCAATGGGTATATCAATGAGTTAGTATTTGTAGAACAACCTCCCGGTTTTGAAGATGACAAGAAGCCCAACCATGTTTACAAGCTCAAGAAGGCGTTGTATGGTTTGAAGCAAGCACCAAGAGCATGGTACGAGAGGTTGAGAGATTCCTACTCTCTAAAGGGTTCAAGATGGGCAAGGTTGATACTACTCTCTTCACCAAGAAGATTGGCAAAGACTTGTTTGTGTTGCAAATATATGTTGATGATATTATCTTTGGGTCCACCAACCAAGAGTTTTGTGAAGAGTTTGGGAATATGATGGCAAATGAGTTCGAGATGTCTATGATTGGAGAGCTTAGTTACTTCCTTGGTCTTCAAATCAAGCAAATGAAGAATGGCACTTTTGTGAGTCAAGGCAAGTACATCAAAGATATGCTCAAGAAGTTTGGTCTAAATGATGCAAAAGCTATTAGTACACCTATGGGAACAAATGGACATTTGGATAGTGATGCTAGTGGCAACATGGTGGATCAAAAGTTGTATCGGTCTATGATTGGAAGCTTACTCTATGTGACCGCTTCTAGGCGGACGTCATGTTTAGTGTATGCATGTGTGCAAGATTTCAAGCTTCACCAAGAGAGAATCACTTGAAGGCAACTAAAAGAATATTGAGATATTTGAAGCATACACAAAATGTTGGATTGTGGTATCCCAAGGGGTCAAACTTTGAGTTGATTGGATATTCGGACTCCGACTATGCAGGATGCAAAGTTGATAGAAAAAGCACATTGGGCACATGTCAATTACTTGGAAGATCACTTGTATCATGGTCATCGAAAAAGCAAAATAGTGTTGCACTTTCAACCGCCGAAGCAGAATACATATCCGCAGGGAGTTGTTGTGCTCATTACTTTGGATGAAAGCAACTTTGGATGACTTTGGAATTAAATTCCAACAAGTACCATTGCTATGTGACAATGAGAGTGCAGTGAAGCTCACCAACAATCCAGTACAACATTCAAGAACAAAGCACATTGACATTCGCCATCACTTCATAAGAGACCATCAACAAAAGGGTGATATTTCAATTGAGAATGTTGGTACCGATGATCAACTTGCCGATATATTCACCAAGCCACTTGATGAAAAGAGATTTTGCAAGCTAAGGAATGAATTGAATATACTTGATTTCTCAAATATGAGTTGATGCACCCTCCATTATATGACATGCCTCTCCTTCGACAAAGCAAAGGTAAAATTGTTTGGCATGACATTCATTCTTGCTAAGGATATGTTTAGTGCATTTAGTCATTCCTTGCATCTTATAGGCTCATTCATGAAAATAAAATGCTTTTGATGTACATATGTACCACTATTGCTTCTATGTTTGATATGATCTAGTGGTAGCATATGACATGTTTATAGGCTTGTGAACCTAGTGTTTGATCTTGAAAACAAGCATTCAAGTGTTTAACCGACGTGAGTAAGATAACCATTGAAAGATGTGTGAAGAAGCTTACTCTAGAGCAAACCGTGTTAAATATCTTATGTTTGTTTGCTAGGTTGAACCATACTATGAACTTGATCACCCTATTGATTAACTTAACTCCTACTAAAATTGGTGTGCCTTTATGGTACTTAATGACAAAGGGGGAGAAATGGTTACTAAGATTGATATATATAACAAAGGGAGGATCAATTAAAATTTGAGCACATAAGTCGGGGGAGCAAGCTCATGAACTTATTATTGCATTTGAATGTGCATATTCATATGAGTGATTGCATTGTAAAAATTTAAATTCAATATACATGCTTGTGTGATGTATGCTAGAAATAAATTTTGAATGATGATTTGTGAACTAGCATGCATAAGTGGTAGCTAGATGTAATCTGTTTTCGCAAAGTGGTACTAGAACCTTTTATATAATGTTGATCTCATAAGGTATCTAGTGTTTTTGTAAGTCTAGCTAATCAAGATGCTAAGGATGGTGTACATTGGCAACTCCGATTGGTATCACGCTTCAAAGGTCCATTCTTTATACCTTAGCATCATTTGATAGTATTTCACTCCCACATTTCATATTCATGCATATGTGCCGAACTTGAACCAACTCTATAGCACATACGTAGGGGGAGCTAATACTACCAGAGGTGACTCAAATTTTTCAATAATTATCTTTGTAAAAGGTTGTCATCAATTACCAAAAAGGGGGAGATTGAAAGTCCTTGTTTGTTTTTGGGTAATTGATGTCACCTAGTGTACTAACCTTGTCATGAAGTGTTTATGAGCTAGGTTGGTACACACCAAGTGCAGGAGCTATACAATAAACATGATATTGGTGGTGGTGACCAAAAGATAGATCAAGTGCTCCACATTTGGAATAAGAAGAAGAGAAAAGCAAAATCCTATGGAGATCAAGGAAAGGTATAAATAGGAATTTTGTTTTGGCACTCAAGACACCATAGAGGGTGTGAGTGCATTTAGGATAGATAGTCGTACTATTAAGAGGGGAATATCTCAGTGATCACGGTTATCAAGTGCCACTAGGTGGATTCATACATGCATATGCATTAGGACCTAGTGTGCTAACTCGAATCCTTTAAAATGTTTGTGAAATGCTAACACACATGCACAAGATGATGAACACTTGGTGGTGTTAGCACTTTTGCAAAGGAGAAGTTGTTGAAGTAGTTTTGGATCAACACAGAGAAGAAAATGAAGTTTTCTGTGTATGGACGGTGGTACCGACCAGGGTGGTCGGTGGTACCGCCCATAGGTGCTGCGTGCAGCCTTCTCTGTGTTGGGGCGTTTTTGGCCTGGCAGTGGTACCGACCACTACTAGAGAACAGGCCTTTGGACGATCCACCAACCGAGCTTTAGTCCCGGAAAAAATTTGCGTCCGGGACTAAAGACTTTTAGTCCCGGTTGGTATTACCAACCGGGGCTAAAGGTGAATCTTTAGCCCCGGTTGGTATTATCAACCGGAACTAAAGGTCCTGGACCTTTAGTCCCGGTTGGTAATACCAACCGGGGCTAAAGGGTCACCCTTTAGCCCCGGTTGGTGGTACCAACCGGGGCTAAAGGTCCTTTTAGCCCCGGTTGGTGTTACCAACCGGGGCTAAAGGTCCTTCCCGAGTGGATTCAAAAGGAAAACGTCTAGAACTACATCACGTGGGTTGCGTAGCTCAGTTGGTAGACGTGCCTGAGGCGAGATGTGCTGAGTTCGAATCTCACACAACACACATTTATTTTTTCCTCTCTGGACCTTTAGCCCCGGTTGAAAGCAACCGGGACTAAAGGCCGGACCTTTAGTCCCGATTCTTAGCCCCGGTTGACATACCCGGGCTAAAGGCCCATTTCAACCGGGGCTAAAGGCCCTTTCTCTACTAGTGGACCGGATGGTCGGTGGTACCGTGGCCCTGAGGAGTCCTTGCAGAGCTCTCTGTGTGGTTTTGAAAAGACCTACCGGTAGTCGTACCGCCATAACCTCGGTAGTACCGCCGCCCGGGTGCGCCCGTACCGACCCAAGGCAGGGGTGGTTAGCAAGTTTGCGGAGCTCTCTGAGTTGAGTGGAAGTTGACCTGGCGGTGGTACCGCCATAGGACCGTCGTACCACCGGGCTCGGAGAGACCGACCAGGGGATCGGTCGTTCAACGGTCTGGAGGAAGTTTTTGAATGCGTTCTGTGTAGATCCGAAGTAGCCTGTCGGGTAGTACCGCCATAGGGCCGGTACTACCGACCTCGGAGGTACCGACCAGAGAAGTCGGTGCTTGCCTAAATCAGCGGGTCGTGTGTTAACGGCTGTTTTTTGACTCTGTCGGTACTACCGCCCAGTAGGGGTCGGTACTTACCGACCAAGCGCAGAAAGTGGGGTTCGGGTGTCGTCCTCCCCTCTCTATAAATTGGTTCGTGGCCGCTTTTGGGGATATCTTCTTGACTTTCCGACTTCTTGAACATCCTCTTGAGCAAGATCTAATCCCTCCCTCCGATCTTTTGCTTGTTAGTGCGAATCCAAGTGAGATCGAGAGATCCAAGTGCATTTGCTTGTGAGTTTGCATCTAGTGGCACTTGGCGATTGTGTTGCTGCGGATATTCTTATTACTCTTGGTGGTTGCCGCCACCTAGACGGTTTGGAGCAGCGGAGGAGATTAGGCACGGTGGTGATTGTTCGTGGTCATCTCCCGGTGATTTGTAAGGGGTTTCTGTACCTTCCCCGGCGGAGCGCCAAAGGTAACTCTAGTGGATTGCTCGTAGCTTGTGGATCCCCATCTTGGTGGTTGTGCGGCACCCTATGAGGGTTAGGCGTGTGATGCCTATTAGCGCGTGAACCTCCAAGTGGGTGTATCGCTACAACGGGGACGTAGCTTGCCGGCAAGAAGTGAACCTCGGAGGAAAAATATGGTGTCAAACCTGTCTCCGTGGTATTCTTTGATATTCATTTATTAATCTCTGCCGGCTCGGTATACACACTCTATCTCTTGTACTTACATTTGTTACTTTCTTGCAAGTTAATATTATACCTTGTTGTTAGTACTTTCTCTTCGTTGTGTAGTGATATACATTTTTGCTTATTTAGTTGTTGAATAGTTCCTTTGATATGTGTGACTTAGAGTTTGTGGTTATCTAGAATTGTGAATAGGTGGCTTGCATCTGTGTAGAGCTAGCGCAAACTTCGCTTCGCCATTAGTTGTCTAACTAGTTTGTTTAAGTGTTGTTGTAGAAATTTTTTATAGGCTATTCACCCCCCCCCCCCCCCTCTAGCCATTTAGGACCTTTCCGAGTTTTTTTTATTAAGTGTTCGCGTGCTTTGCCGAGAGCCGGATCGGACGGCTAAGAGCAACCTTCGCCGAGAGCCACGTGATTCGGCTCTCGGCAAAGGCATTTTTTTAATTTTATTTTTCGTAAACTCTACGAGAGCCCTGGCCTGCTCTCGGCATAGGTGCTCTTTGCCGAGGGCTTTAGGAAGCTCTCGGCAAAGATTATTATTATTTTTTTGTTTTTTTGCTCCCAATTTTTTCTGTGGCCTTGCTACAGTACTACAAGCCAAGATTTCAAATTTGAAGTGTTTTCCACAAATCTTGCTATATTTCGCGCATTTTCTTTAATTTGATGATTTTTTCCGCGGCACGCACGTTTGAACTGCAGGTGCATGAAATAATGAAACTCAGCGATTCGAAAAATGGTATTCATTCTTCGGAGGGTATTTCGACACCGTATCCGGGGACAGGCACGGAGACTCGACCGTCTCGTGCACGAGAAACGGCGACCAAGTTGCGTGATATTGGATTTAAAATTATTAAAAATACAAACGAAGTCAGAAAATCATGAAAATGGACGAGTGACCTTGACATCGCATGTAGAGGCTCTGAAAAAATTTGGGAATGTTTGGAGCAAGTGGTGGCGCAAGATGGTTGAAACCGTGAGATCTCCGCATATCATCGCATGGTCTAAAAGTACTGTCGATATTTGCACAGTAGTACAGGCGTACTCGTACTCCGTATGCGTCAATCGATGTCGATCCATCCCTGTCGATCATATGACGTCCGATCCAGCTGCTGTGTGCTGTCTGACGATGATGCATGTATGCCTCGATCCCAGCATCAATCAAATCGAAAACGAATGAAACCGGATCTCTCTCTCTCTTGTGCATGCATGGTGCATGGAAGAATGTGGATGCCAAAAAGTCAAATGCATGATCGAGAGCCGCCGGCAGCAGCAGCAAACAGGCCGGGCAAATCGTTTTCTGCTGCAGCTCGCATTGCATTGCATTGCATTACAGCAGACCAGCAGTCCGTAACACGAGATCGAGCGAGTGACGATAGACGACAAGACGACAAGTCCATTTGGAATGCATGCATAGATATACCCCACGTACGGTACGGTACGGTGTAGTAGGATCGATGCGTACGTGTCATTACCTGCATGCACATGCTAGTAGGTTAGACCTTGTTCGGTTCGCGAAATATTTGGCGAAAAGTTACTGTAATACTTTCGTTGTTATTTGACAAACTTTGTCCAAACATGACCCAACTAGACTCAAAAGATTCGTCTCGACATGAGCAGACTAAAAGTACAATTAGTTATTTTTTTATCTACATTTAATGTTCCATGCATGCGTCTAAAGATTACACTGCGCAAAATATTTAGGGTCTTTTGCCCAACTGAACATGGCCTTACTTTCATTCGCCTATTCCAATAAATTCATTCCATTCACTGTGGTGTCTTTTGTCCTCTTTATCATCATCATCACCATCTGTCTAGTACATTCACAGGTGTCTTTTTCACCATCTGTACGTGTGTTTCTGTATCACGAGTCGCACTGTGCGCTACTCCATCATCATAACATAGAGCAGCAGGGTCAACCATACCAGACCACCTCTAGCTGCTAGCTTCAATAAATTCACGCCATATTTGAAACAACGCGCCACAACAATTCACGCACATGCATGTTTGGTTCACTGTACTACGTAAGCGGCCACCGAAATTTGCACTTCATTCAAACGGCCGGGTCCAATAATTCTCGCCACCTACAGATTGTGACCGCGCCAACAAGCCACTAGCCCAACTGATGACTAGAGCTCCTCAATGGTACTCCATATCCATAAGTTCAGAGTTCAACGCCAAAGCACAGGTTCAACCTGGTTTTTCCGCAATGGGTAGCGGCCGCCTCCCCTATCGGACGGTTGGCAGTGCTCCGTGATTCGTGCACATCAATACCTCATCTTTACTCTATTTTTTTTTTCCATCCCAAGCACGAATCTTAAAGCAAAGTGGACGACAGCAGATAGGGGAGGCGGCCGCTCCCCATTGCGGTTTTGCATTTCTCAGCACAGGTTATTAAGCTCGGTCCAGTGTCTCATTAGATGATGGTGTCCCTGTGTTAGGGACTTAGGGTGGGGGTAGGAATTCAATGCCCAAAGGCTATCGTACCCCACAGGTCGAGTTTTTTTTATAGATTTGTGACCGCAACAGTGGCGCCACCGCACGGGGGGCGTGGCAACATCTAGAATTCGTAATGACAGGTTATATGGGACATGAACCGGCCAGAGAGATCGAGGAGTAGAGTAGCAGACCATCCGAGAACTTGGTGGAAGCAGGGGCACTGTCCATATGGTGGACGACGAGGTCCGGGTGTTGGTGTAGAGAGAGAAGCTCAAACCGGTGGCGTACGTTGGCCTTCTAGCGACGATGAAGGTGACGGCGCGATGGGGCTTCCCGTCGCTAGCAGCGCCCCGTCTCGATTGGACTAGGGTTAGGACAGTGGGGTGTAGCGGCTCTGTTGAACCTCGTATCCAGTGTCCTAGCCCCACCTCTTTTGGCATAAGATTAAGATCTTGCATTGGTTGGGCCACCCTGGTGAAGATCAAACTAACAGTGGCAAGTAGCCAAGCGGCCCCGAATTGAAGCCGACTCTGATCCGATTCCTGGGGTCCGGGTGCAAACTTTTGCTGATGATGATGAGAATCAGCTACTTACTACATAAGTGTGTGTGTCTGTGTGTGTGTATGCATGCGTGAGATTCCAATATAGAGATGTGCATTTATCTACAGTATACTACTGCTACTTGGGGTTTCTACATATAGAGATCTTCTGCGTTATTTATACATTTGGAGACGAGATATGTGCATGGAAGATGCCATGCATGCCGTCGTCTGTGGCAGATAGAGCTGGCGGCAGAGTGGCACTGGCAGGTCGCCGTTGCGTGCAGCATCCTTAATTTGCAAGGACCAGAAGAAGAAGGCCGGTGTGTGCTTCATGTCACGAATTAAATCCTGTCGTAGCTGCATCTGCAGCCACAGCGCGATTCGATCTATTGGGCTGGATTTGAAAATGTCCCTGAATTTATTCAGGCAGTAGTAGACTGAATCGATCGAGCGCGCGCAGACGGGGCCGGCGGCACCCAGCAGGCAGCAGCAGCGCTCGCGCTGCTCTTCTTCTCGCTGAAGAATTGGCAGGCAGCTGCAGTGAAGAACTGGCAGGCAGCTGCTAGCGGCTGGCCGCTCGTCCATGCATGCCGATCTTCCTTAAAAATTTTCGCTGAAGAATTGGCAGGCAGCTGCATGATGAGCGCCTCGAGCCGCGCGGATCATTCCTTATATCCATAGCCCGCTGCAGCGCCAGAGAGAAGCTACTATACTAGCTTGCCTTGCCTTGGTGGGCACTGGGCAGTGTGGAGCCGAATTCACTTTTATTTACACCCTGCCACCTCTGCGGCTGCATCTATACGTTTTACGTACAAGATCACGTACAATCACGATTTATACAGGGTGGGTAAACTAGAGATTGATCTATATATAACTCTTATAAAAAAAAAGCTCCACAAAAAAAATTATCCTGTCACACAAAGTATTCACATCAATATCTACGTACGAATACTTTACTATTAGCACATCTAAATATCCCTCCAATACAACGTGTCCACGTCAGCATGCATCCACTGATACATGTCATTATGTCTTTATTCAAACTATATTTGCGTGCATGTACTAGATTTTGCGCAGCGTGGTAGCTCCATCTCAAGAATCATGTCTTTCCCTAGATGGGCACGTGTGAGTGCACCACTGTTTGTGCAGCTGAAGAGTGCACTAAAGAAACCTGGGAGAGGTCTCGCGTGGCATTGGAATCCAAGGAGTCGCGGTCACATGGAGGTGGAGAAGTCGCGGTACTCGCCGGCCGGAGGACACAGAAGTTGGCGCAGCCTGTAGGAGACGTCAAACCCATCTCGACGACGATCGGCTGGGAATCTGCACCGACGAAGAATTCCTAGCTGTGCGCTCTCATCATCGTTTGGGGGGAAGCAGGGAGGCCGTGCTGATTTGGGGGAGTGGGGACATTCTTTAGAATAACCATACAAGTCAAAGAGTTTCACAAATAATTCACATAATTGTCGATCCATACAAGTTGTGTTTAATGGATATTCAATGAACTCATAATATATCATGGATACAACATAATATAATCACCTCTATGATTATCTCTAGGGCATATTCCCAGCACACCCGCGCATGAGTTTGCCTCCTCGTCCAACGCCATGGTGCAGAGGCCTCCGAAGGTGGAGTTGCTGAAGAAGCACAGGCCATTGAGGCGATCCTCTGTATTCCTCTCAGACTCGTCGTCGCTGGAGCAAGAAGTGCGACCGTCGGAGTCATCGTCGAGGTCACTGATCGACGCCATGAAAGCACGCTCTTGTGCCTCGGCGTTCTTGTAGTACGCCTTCTTGATGGCCTCCTTGTTGAACTTGCCCTTGGTCTTCTTCTTGCCGACGGTGTACTTGTGCTTGTCCTTATGCCTGGAGTGGTGTGGGGATATTACCTCTGTATACCCCATGGACCTACATGGGCCCTTCATCAAGGACAACCTAGATCGCGAGGCCTTGCAGCACACGACCGGCTCGCTGTGCTCGTCAAGGACTCTCCAGAAGCCTTGCCTGTCAAGGAAGATCCTAGAGTTAGATCTGGATTCCTTGCCTTAAGGAACCGCTTGTAATCTGATAAGGACTCGACAACTGTAACCCTGCTCCCCGACTATATAAGGCGAGCAAGGACCCCCTCTCATCTCAGGTCCATCAGACCCGGGATTACCTCAGATCCCATCGGATCACACACCATATTCCAACCCCTCAATACAAACCAGACACCAGAATACAGGACGTAGGGTATTACGGCGACTTGCCGGCCCGAACCTGTCTAAATCGCCGTCTCTCGTCCCTGTATTTACGCTTTGCAGACGTCTCGCACGCCTCCGCCGCTCAATCTACTACCTTGGGCATACCCCTCGGTAGACTATCGACCATATTTCATCGACAGTTGGCGCGCCAGGTAGGGGGTGTGTGCTGCGACACCATGATCTGCCAAGTGGTCACTTTCCCTCGCTCCATGGTTCTTCCGGAGGCTGGCACCACTTTTCAGATCGGATCTATGATCTGGACCGTGGGCGACCACTCTCCTGCTCTGGAAACCGTGGAATCTGCGCAGCTTCCTGCGCCGGACGCTACGCCGTCCACCCGCCGCATCACCAAGGCGACACGCCGCCCGCCGAGGATCATCCCCTGCGACGACCTAATCGAAGCCATCGATCAGGCCAACCAAGGAATCGTGGAATGCATCGACGCCATCGAGGTAACTCGCTTGCAACTCTCCAGCCGCCCTCCTCTCCAACAATTTTCAGGTACACCATCGGGAGCCTCCAGCGCTCAACCCGCCCGCCGCCCAAGATCGGATCTACATCCGGCTCGTTGCCGCCTTCACTCGTCCTCGCCTTCGCCCGTCGCCGCCGTCGCTCGTCGCCGCCTTCGCTTATCGTCAACCGGGCTCGTCGCTGACCCGCCTACCGCCCAAGATTGGATCTACATCCGGCTCGTCGCCGTCGTCGTTCGTCATCGACGAGGCGCCTTCATCGCCGTCGTGGTTCGTCATCGACCAGGATCGTCGCCGCCTTCGTCATCGCCTTCGCCCGTCGCTGCAGTCGCTCGTCGTCGACCAGGATCATCGCCGCCTTCGTCACCGCCGTGGCTCGTCATCGACCAGGATCGTCGCCGCCTTCGTCGCCACCGTGGCTCATCATCAACAAGGATCGTCGCCGCCTTCGTCGCCTCCTTCGCTCGTCGCCGCCGTCGCTCGTCGTCGACCAGCATCATCAACCGGGCTCATTGTCGTCTTCGCCAAATGACTCGCCGACCTCTCCAAACGACTCGTCGACCTCTCCAGACGTTCGCCGACCTCTCCAAACAGCCTGGCTGATGCTGAAGGAGTTTCAGAACAGGGGCTACTGCCACCGCCGGACGCGTGCATGAGCGCCTGCCCTCTGCGCTATGGCGGTCAGCAGTCCTCCCAAGTGACGTCCTGACCTCTCTACGCGTGCATGAGCGTCTACCCTCTGCGCTACGAAGGGAAGGCTAAGCTTGGGCTGAGATCTCCAGAAGCTATACGTCTAGTGCCTGTATACGCGCCGTTACGCGCTCGTTCTCCATGCGGTCTCCAAGCAGCCTGACTGATGCCGACCAAGACTCAGAGCTGAGGCTGTTGTCACCATCGGACGTGTGCATGAGCGCCCGCCCTCTGCGCTACGGTGGCCAGCAGCTCTCCCAAGGGACGTCCTGACCTCTCTACGCGTGCATGAGCGTCTGCCCTCTGCGCTACGAAGGAAAGGCTAACTTGGGCTGAGAATTCTAAGGCTACGCGCTCAGTGTCTGTACATGCGCTACCCAAGCGCTCTACGAACGGTCTCCATTCGCCCAAGTCACGCCACGATCGAGCCTCTCGGAAAAGACCCTGTTCGTGGTACCTCCCTACGCGTGCACGAGCGTCTGCCCTCTGCGCTATGGGATGCCAGCAGCGGTTCCTTGGGCGACGCCCTTGACTCCTATGCGCAAACGAGCTCCGCGCTCTACGCTACGGATCCTGGGATAACCCAAGGCCGAACTGTTCATCGCTACGGCTCACGGCTATTGGGTCTGCGGAATTCGGTGAATATGCAAAACACGCCGACTCGCTACAAGTTTTGCCTCTGTTCGCCCAAGAGTCTATTTACAGACTATTCTCCTATGCAATGTTCTACTGCTGCCCTGCGACGAGAAGATCTACATTGGCGACTAGGGCCTCCGTGGCCGGCTCCATCTCCGTCTCCATACGCTCTATGTCGGCACGACGACTCCAGCCTCGGGGACTTCGTCAAGCTGCAGTCATCCTTCACCACTGGTTTTTCTCCATATTTTATTTGTACATCATCATGTACTACTGCTCTCCATATTTATTTTTCAGGGACTTCGCCTTCGCTCGCCGCCGACTAGGCTCGGGGACTTCGCCTTCGCCCGTCGCCATCCAGGCTCGGGGACTTCGCCTTCGCTCGTCGGTGCCTTTGCTCGTCATCAACCCGGCTCCTCATCGTCTTCACCCGTCGTCAACTGGGCTCGTCACCGCCTTCGCCCGTTGCCGCCGTTGCTCGTCGCCGACCAGGCTCGGGGACTTCGCCTTTGCTCCTCGCCGCCTTCGCTCGTCTCCGACAAGGCTCGTCACCGCCTTCGTTCGTCTCCGACCAGGCTCATCACCGTCTTCGTTCGTCGCCGACCGGGCTCGTCGCCGCCTTCGCTCGTCATCGTCGTCGCTCGCCGCCACCTTCGCTCGTCGTCGCCGCCTTCGCCCGTCACCGCCGTCGCTCGCCGCCGACCAGGCTCGGGGACTTCGCCTTCGCCGTCGCTGCCTTCGCTCGTCATCGACCCGGCTCCTCGCCGCCTTCACTCGTCATCGTCTTCACCGTCGTCAACCGGGCTCGTCACCGCCTTCGCCCGTCGCCGTCGTCGCTCGCGGCCGACCAGGCTCAAGGACTTCGCCTTCGTCGTCGCTGCCTTCACTCGTCATCGACCCGGCTCCTCGCCGCCTTCACTCGTCGTCTTCACCGTCGTCAACCGGGCTCGTCGCCGCCTTCGCCCTTCGCCGCCGTCGCTCGCCGTCGACCAGGCTCGGGGACTTTGCCTTCGCTCCTCGTCGCCTTCGCTCGTCTCTGACCAGGCTCGTCACCGCCTTCGTTCGTCGCCGACCAGGCTCGTCACCGCCTTCGTTCGTCGCCGACCAGGCTCATCGCCGCCTTCGCTCGTCGCCGTCGTCGCTCATCGCCACCTTCGCTTGTCGTCACCGCATTCGCCCGTCGCCGCCGTCGCTCATCGTCGACCAGGCTCGTCGCCGCCGTCGCTTGCCGCCGACCAGGCTCGGGGACATTGCCTTCGCTCATCGCCATCCAGGCTCGGGGACTTCGCCTTCACTCCTCGCCGCCTTCGCTCGTCTCTGACCAGGCTCGTCACCGCCTTCGTTTGTCACCTTCGCTCGTCACCGCCGTCGCTCGCTGCCAGCTTCGCTCGTCGTCGCCGCCTTCTCTCGTCGTCGTCTTCGCTCATCGTCGACCAAGCTCCTCGCCGCCTTCGCTCGTCTCCGACCAGGCTCGGGGACTTCGCCTTCGTTCGTCGCCAACCAGGCTCGAGGACTTCGCCTTCGCTCGTCGTTGCCTTCGCTCCTCGCCGTCTTCGCTCATCGTCGTCTTCGTTCGCCGCCGCCATCATTCGTCGCCATTTTTGCTCGTTGCCGCCATCATTCGTCGCCGTCTTCTGTTTCATAAGCAGAAGGTCGTAGGTTCATCATCCCGTCGCCAACCAGGTTCATCGACCTGATCTTTGCCCGTCACTCAGGCTCGTTTGGCCTGGCCTTCACTCGTCGCCGGTGTGCATCAAGTCGACCCATGCTGTTTGGATCAGGGTGCTGATTTTGGGCAGCTCATCGGGGCACTTGCTAAATGCTCTACAAGCTCGACACCACGTGTCTTCAACACCTACTACCAAGCTCGGGGACTAAGTGGATACACTTCACCTTGCGGTGAATGTATTTTCTTTTTCTCTGACAATTCAAGGACGCTCCGTCAAAGTGGACTTGCACAGACTTCTACTAGGACCTCGCTGTTCCTTATAGTCCTGCAAGGTCCAAGTGGATACACTTCACCAGAAGAAAGCTCTTCAAAAAATTTCTTGAGCACCTTACATCCTTCTGGTGAGACTTACTTGCCCGACATCGACTTCGCCTGCTCGGACAAGCTCAAGACATCGTCGCCAACGGATACAAAGTGCTCGGGGACTACATGGGCCCTTCGTCAAGGACAACCCAGATCGCGAGGCCTTGCAGCACACGACCGGCTCGCTGTGCTCATCAAGGACTCTCCAGAAGCCTTGCCCGTCAAGGAAGATCCTAGAGTTAGATCCAGATTCCTTGCCTTAAGGAACCGCTTGTAATTTGATAAGGACTCGACAACTGTAACCCTGCTCCCTGACTATATAAGGCGAGCAGGGACCCCCTCTCATCTCAGGTCCATCAGACCCGGGATTACCTCAGATCCCATCGTATCACACGCCATATTCCAACCCCTCAATACAAACCAGACACCAGAACACAGGACGTAGGGTATTACGGCGACTTGCCGGCCCGAACCTGTCTAAATCGCCGTCTCTCGTCCCTGTGTTTACGCTTTGCAGACGTCTCGCACGCCTCCGCCGCTCAATCTACTACCTTGGGCATACCCCTCGGTAGACTATCGACCATATTTCGTCGACAAGTGGTTGTTCTTGTCGGGGAAGACCTTGTCCTTCCTGGGGTAGTTCGCAACATAGTAATCAGGGTTGCCACACCCGAAGCATCCATCCTTCGCGCTACCATGTTGGCGGTTGAAGCGGTTGTTGTGAAACCACAAAAACCGGTTGATGATGAGCGCGAGCTCGTCGTCGCCTAACACCTCCACCTGCTCCTTCGTCACTGAAAGCAAAGAAGACAATGCAAAAGGCGATGACGAAGTGTTAGCGGAAAGAGTCGTCCCGCTCCTGTCCGAGACCAAAGCCATGGTATGTGAAGATGGGTTCTTCAACTTGGCTTGGGTCTAGAGGTCGATCTCGATGGACTTGAGCTTGCTGAATATCTCATCCACGGTGAGGGTGTCATAGCCGGGCGACTCAATAATAGTCGACACCTCCTCCTCCCATACCTTTCGATCGAGGGCATATAGTAACTTGAGTGCCCTCTCATGATCGTCATAAGGTACATTGGACTAGTTGACACGTATCTTGTTCACAATCATTTGGAAATGTGCGAACATGCTGTCAACCGAGTCTCTCTCCAACTGCGTGAAGTTCTCGTACTCTCGCTTGCTCAAAGAGTCTGGTATTGACCTGAACGGTCCCCTCGTGATAGCTCTGAAGTTTCACCCAGATCTCTCGAGCAATCTCAAGTTCAGAAACACGATCAAACTCAAGAAGGGAGATGTTGTCCAAAAGCGCATTACAGGCCTTGACATTCGTGTTGTTCTGGTCAATCTAGATCTAACCCACGTGAGCTGCAAGCACCTTGTAGTGTGCATCCTCACAGATCTCTCAAATGGAAGAATCGATGTTGTTGAGATAAGCACGCATCTGCATCTTCCAATATAGGTAATTTGTCCTATCAAAAAACAGTAGCTTGCTTGAACCACACTCCATGTCGCCTTCGTGGATGTTGAATCAGTTAAGGTAGAAAGATCCTTAACCCGCTCTGATACCAAGTGAAGGACCGAAAATGGCGACCAGAGGGGAGTGAATGAGAGCCGTAAAATTTCCTTCAAAAAGTTTAGGCCACTGTCCTAGAAAACACCCCAAAAGCAAAACCACGAGAGCGGGGCTAGTCCACGACCCAACTGGTGGTTGAATACCTTAGGGGATGTCGTAGACACTACTACACAAATGATTTTCCGAGACACTGCCTTGAAATAACCGAGACGGACGTCCAATGCCCGCCTCGGTTAATATTTACCGAGGCGGGCATCCGATGTCCGCCTCCGTCAATTGATTAACCGAGGCGGTCACCTTAAGACAATCGCCTCGGTTAATCAACTATTTTCCGAGGCGATCGTTTTAAGAGCCCGCCTCGGTAAATCCATTAACCGAAGCGGGCATCTTAGGGTGTCCGCCTCGGTTAATGACTGCAACAGAAAATAATTCATAATTCTTTCATATGAACTTGGATGAAGACAAACTTTATATCAAAATTGTAGTCCTTGACGAGATCTACAACTTTGTAGTTGAAAAGTTTTTGAATTGAAACTGTTTATGGTCCCAAAATATGGTTATAAGTGCACAGATTTTGAAATTTGAAATTTAAACTTATCAAACGATCTCATATGTTGACATGGTCTACACAAAAGTTGTAGTTCTCAATAGAATCTAGAACTTTGCAGTTAAAACTTTTTTAATTTGAAGTTATTTAGAGTCCCAAAAATGTGATCGAAGGTTATAGATTTTGAAATTTAAAATTTAAAATTCCTAAACGATCTCAAATATTCACATTGTTATTACCAAAGTTGTAGTGACTGACCTAAGCTACATCTTTGATATTGAAAAGTTTTTGTTTTAAAATCATCTAGAGTCTCAAATATTTGTTTGAAATTCACATGTTTTGAGACTCAATTTTTTGAATTTTTCAAACTTTCTGTGATGGAGATACATCCTATACCAAAGTTGTAGTACTTAACAAGATCTAAAACTTTGTAGTTATAAGTTTTTTCATTTGAGTTCATTTAGTAGCCCAAATATTTAATATAAGATTACGGAATATTGATATAAAGCAATAACGTATTATATATAGACATGAACAAGCGTGAGGTGTAGTGGTTAAGACACGGTAGTGTGAAGCGTGAGGTTTTGGGTTTGAATTCCTAGAAGTAGTAGATTTTTTGGTTTTTTTGTTTTGTGAAGACCATTAACTGAGACAGACATCTTACAAATGCCCGCCTCCGTTAATCATTAACCGAGACGGGCACCTTATAAACGTCCGCCTCGGTTAGACGGGTGAAGTGACCGCCTCTGTTAGACGGGTAAAGTGACCGCCTCGGTTATTCCCGATTAACCGAGACCTTATCACCGAGGCAGTTGGAATGCCCGCCTCGGTTAATAAAAAATGCCCGCCTCAGAAAATTTTTCTGTAGTAGTGAGAGGTACAGCGGGACTGCCGGAGTAACGCCACGAACAAGCGCAAAGCGAGGGACACAAAAAGCCAGCAAACAACACACTGTCGACTGTCTGGAACTGAGGCTCAGACTGTCCAGGGTTGTGTGCCGGACTGTCCGAGGTATGCATCGAACACTCCATAGGCAAAATCCCCAAAACACAACTGTTCTGAAATAGTTCTGGACAGGTCTCCGACTGTCCGCTACCTGGTCCCGGATTGTCCACTGTTAAAGTGAATAGTGGGACAGTTGCGTCCGAGGCTACTGTTGTAGCGCGTCCTATGTGACCTAGGCCAGTCCGCGGGTCAATGACGGACTGTCCGCCGGTAACTTGACCGGGAACAGTGCCAAAGCGCGCTGGACTGACCTGACCAAAATCCGATCCCTAGACTGTCCGAGGTACGGTGGGGGTGGCGGACTATTCGCGGATGAGCAGAAAGCACAAAAACTGCTCGGGACAAACCAAGTTTGATCGGATCTCGATCGAATCAAAAGGGCTTGCTATTCTTAAGAAATCATGGCTCGAACACAACTAGATCTTGAGAAATTTCAGATCATGTGAAAAGGGGAAAGTCTGGAGAACGAATGATTTCCGCCCGATCTATGTGCTTGTGAGGTTTCAGAGAAAATCCTTCAGTCAAAAGATGTCTCTCACGTCCTAGCACAAGATGGTTCAAACGGAATCGTAATGCATCCCTTAAAACAAAAGATCTCACGAAATCACAAAGAGGTGAAAACGAAGAACGCGAAGAAAAAAACACGATCCAAAAAATTTTAGCGTAGAAGTCGTCAAGGCTAGAAGGATACTACGGTCTCCCTTCCTGAAATCCAAAAACACAGAGGAATCATTGCCATCTCTACAGATCACTACAACAGCTAGAGAGACAAACCCTAACAAATGAATTCTATAGTCTGCAAATGAAATGGCTGAAGTGATAGAAGGGAATGAGGGGTGTCATCCCGCATTTATAGCCTATTACACATACCTCTTCTACCCGTAGATACATAGAGCAAACTAGGTAGCCCAGGGGCATTCTAGTCCAACTACCACGTCTTCTTACCACTAGCTTTGCCTTACGCAATCCTCGCGTTACCGCCACGCATCGTCCCGTTCCACATAGGAACCTCTGCCGGGTTTTGAGGCCAAAACTGGCAAACTTGTCACCCTGAGTTTTGAGGCCCAAACACAGAAACCGGTCACCCCAAGTTTTGAGACTCAAACCTGGAAAACGTCGGAGTAGTTTTCTGAGGCTAAACTACCAAACCCGCGCTGAAGACGGAGCGTGGGTCTCACGCCCCGTTGCCGACACCGATGTCGACACTTGTCCAGCATCCGCCAAGCACGATGCCTTCGCCTTCCTCCCTGACTCGACCGACGGTACTTGCATCTCCCTGCAAGCCCGTGTTCAGCCTCCGCCAGGTGCCACGACGTCATCTCCTTCTATCTTAACTAGACCGATGTCGTCTCCATCCGCATGTGTGTACTCTTGCTTGTTGCCACCAAGTGTCAGCTACCGCAACTGGTCCTCCAGCCCTTCGGTCCCACTGTCCAAGCCTCACGTTCGCCCTTCGCCACTCCCGGTCCATCGACACTTCACGTCCTTACTTGACGTTCATCTCGTCGTCGACCATTGCCTCCGAGCTTCACACCTGCACACCAACGTACACAGCCAAGAGACATGTTACACTCGTACCAACCCGTAAACTTATTGATCAATCACACATTGTAAAGACGAACCACAATGACAGATATCTGTTCGCAAAAATGACTTATAATTTGAAATGAAGGGAGTGCGTACTGTAGGACTCGATCAGTACGTACTCAGGGCCGGCTTAATTTGCATTTGAGTAGATCAGAGTAGTCCCGGGACCTCTGCAGCCGATCGACGCGTGCGGCCATTAAACAGAATAAATGACCCACTGTCGTCCTCCGATCGATCCGCTCATATTTGGATGGATCCTGAATTATGATTGGGTGCATACTAATAAACTTGATTGCTAGCAGCGCAGGCAGGCGATGGATCTGAATCTGTCTGTCCATTTCAAATTTTGAATCAGCCTGCTTGTTAGTACTAGTTTGAAATCCAGACGTCGCAAATACCATACGTAGGGCAGCAGCCTAGCTAATCAATAATCCTACTATGTGAGAGTGAGACGAGAGAGATCTAGAGCAGAGATTTGATTAGTTTACCTGTACTAGTAGCAGGTAGATACTGTTGTTGTTCCTGCTCTGAATACTACTAGTACTAATTAAGTTATCGGCAGACGACACGGAAGAGATGGATATGGGCTAGCTGCTTTATTACTGTTTTATTTATTCATCATGTATTCATCCGCGGCGTGAGTGAATGAATGAATGAATGATGATGATGATGATGATGTTTTCTACTACTAGAATCCAAATTGAAATAAAAATGTCTAATACTAGTCCTCCGATGGATCCAACAGTGATTAGAGTAAAGCTTTGCTGTGGCAGTTGAAGGAAAGAGGCTTGTTCTCGACACTGAAAAAGAGGAGGATCACATTCACATCGGAACTGAAGCTGGTGTGTTTAGTTGCCCAATTTTACAAAATAAATCACCGTAGCACTTTCGTTGTTATTTGACAAACTTTATCCAAATATGGAGTACGTAGACTCAAAAGATTCGTCTCGATATGTACATACTAAAAGTACAATTAATTAATTTTTTTACCTATATTTAAATTTTCATGCATATATTTAAAGATTGATGTGACGGAGAATCTTGCCAATTTTGCAAAATTGGGGGAAAACTAAACAAGACCGTCTTGTTTAGTTCCCCCTATTTCCCAAAATTTTCCATCACATCAATGTTCGGATGTAAGTATGAGCATTAAATGTAGGTAAAAAAATAACTAATTGTAATTTTAGTATGTACATGTCGAGACGAATCTTTGGAGTCGACGTAGTCCATATTTGGACAAAGTTTGTCAAATAACAACGAAAACGCTACAGTAAAAATTTTGCAAAATTTTTGCATCTAAACAAGTGTGTGTAGATACTGAAGCTAAATAGTAGAAAGATTAGAGGATGGAGTGGTCCGGAGCTGTTTTGGGTGTTGTTGGGCACCCCACCTGCTTAATTGTTCTGTCAGGCTCAGGCAGAGAGAGAGAGGAGGCTGAGGAGATTCCTTCTCTGATTTTACAGTCAGTCAGACATGGTAGTAGTTGTACAGTTGAGTTGTTAGAGCATCTCCAAGAGCCTTTCCAAATCTCATTCTTTAAATCATTATTTAGAGAGTCATTGCCATAAAAATCGCTTTCTATATATTCTTACTTTCCAACAGCTTTTCTATATCTCATATGCACTCTAGAGAGCTATTCCCGTCTTCTATTAATGGCTAGCGAAAAATCCGGAATAGAAAACAGTCATATTTAGATAACCATTTAGAGAAGCTGTTGGAGGGTTGTTTTTCACCGAAATCTCTATTCCTAACATTTAGAAAGGATATAAAGAATCTCTTGGAGTTGCTCTTACTACTGTAGTGCTCCATATGTGGGTGCCTCAATTTCAGTGCGGCCAATGAGAGCGCAAAACGTCACCCCGGTCCTCCCACCCGTTATCCACTAATGTAGTACTAATCCCATGGATTAATTACTGCAAACATGATGTCACTACTGCTCCTAGTATCTATGGACTGGACCGACAGGGAGGGAGGGAGGGAGGGTGGGAGGGGGTGCGTGCCTGCCTGCCTGTGTCTGGGGATCAGATTAAGATTTAAAACGAACCATTAATTAAGCATATTATAATTAACCATATGGAGGAGAAATAGAAATGTATGGATGGGCAGGCCAGCATGCTGCAGCAGTATGGCTAGAGATAGCAATGGGTAATTACTCGCTAGCTATGTATTGTCCATACCCTTATCTACGAAAAAATATTTTATCCGTTAATTTACCCATATCCATGCTCGGGTGGAAATTCTTTCTCATACCCTTACTTATGTGAGTAACGGGTACCCGTGGGTTATCCATGAGTAAGAATATTTGAAATTCAAAATTACATATACTCCCTCCGTGTAGGAAATATATGACGTCTTAGATATCGACACGGTCTCCAAAGTATAACTTTGACTCCCTTTATACAAAAAAAAATATTTATCAAAAAGTAATATATGTATATTTTTACGAAAGTAAATTTCAAGACAAATTCATTCATATGGTTTTTATATTTTCAAACTCAATAACTTCAAAAGTTATCCATGATTTATATTCTCAGTGTTTGACTGAAACTTTGTCCAAAACGTCATCTATTTTTCTTATACGACGGAGGATCGAGAAATAGAAATGCATATGGATGGGTAGGCCAGCATGCAGCATGGCAATTGGCAATGGCAATGGGGGCCATGGGGGGTGCCTGTATAGAGGTGGGAGCCATTTTGTTTTTGTCTTTGGAATCATCATCCTCCTCGGCAGCTCGGCTGTCCGTCATGTCGTCGTCATCCTCCGGCCTCATGGAGTCTCTTTCTTCTCTTGTCTTTGCAGGCTGGCTGCAGGGAGCACAGCAGGCGAGGGCTGCTAGCTGCATCTGCATGCCTTTCCGTTTCCCAAAGCTAACCTTATGGGGGTGTTCAAAGGCCAGGTAAAGCGTAACCCTTGTAATTAACCTTTTGGGAGGTTAAAGTATAGCATACTAGCAGTATTAGCAAAGAAGGAAGAATCTGTAGTCGTCGTGATACTGATTACCGATACCCCAACACAGGTTAAAGTATTTGCATTGCATTTACACGCACGCACAAGCAAAGCGGTGTGGCTACTAGCCCAACACAGTAAGTCAGTCGTCTCCTTTGCATTTAATTTTTACTAATGCATGCATGCATGCGTGAACGAGCAACCCCAACGGTACGCGCGTGCTGCTGCTACGACCACCAGCATTATTATTATTATTATTTTTGTTTATTTACTATATACTCCCTTCCATGAGTACGTACGTACATATACGTATATACAAACGGTACTAGTACAGGAACAGGTACTACTAGTATGTGTATGTGTGCATGCATGAACAAGAACAATGGTGGTATATACTGCTTGCTGCATGCATCTTTCAAATTGCAAGGAAGACAGGATGGAGGAGGTAGCATGCATAAAGCACAGCACGTGGTGTGCAGTGGGTCGGATGGATGGATATGCATGATCCCCCCTTCCATGATCTCGATCTCATTTTTCAAAATCGTAGGGAAATTTATTTATATACTGTAAACACAAAAATACTAGTGCTCACAAGGCCGCCGGACCATCATATACTGTGCTGTATAGTCCTACACTGTAGTACTATATACTAGTGCTCACAAGGCCGCCGGACCATCATATGCGCGCTGCTGGGGTCGGTCGGCACTCCATCCGTCCCAAAATAAACGTCATTCTTGCTTTCCGAAAAATAAATGTCAACAATTATATATTAAAATATATAAATATTTATACTAAGTAATTAGTATCATCGGAAAGATTTTTAAGTCTAGTTTTTTTAATAAATTTATTTGGAGATATAGATATTACACGTATTTTATACAAATTGAGTCAAACTTGTGACACGAAAACCCTAAATGACTTGTTTTTCTGGGAGAGTGGGAGTATGTGCGTCCAGGACAGGCAGCCCCGCAACCACTCGATCGAGGGGCAGGGCAGGGCAGGGCCGCCGGGCTCTGAAATTGAAGTTGATAGACACACAGCATGTACTACTACTCTATACTATGATAACAGCTTTCTACTGTTACTTGATGCTATTCCTTCAATTCATCCATCCCTTCTTCACATGACACAGCAGCCCCAATGCAATGCAATGCATTGCTGACCTCACCACCATGCTGGCCTATTACTAGCTAGTACACTATACTAGTGGACTCCATTTTTTTTTTTTTTTGCAATTTCATATTTAATGTCATCCATGATCCATGGATGGATCATGCATGCATAGTAGGACTATCTCCCTTCCCAAGCTTAACTACTTCCTCACCAAACACTGTACTGTACGTCCTAAAGTTAATTTGGATAGGAGTACGTCGTATCCACTACTCGATCTCCACCTTCAAACTCTCTCCTTTCCCTCCCTCCCTCCGCTCCCTCTCGCACATCTCTCTCTCTACAATCTCCTCCAACTTCAAATTCTCCCTCCCTCAGCTCCTTTCCAGGATACATACATATATAGTGCTGAGATCGATCAGCTGCTGCGGCTAGCTACCAAGGCGACACCTCGTTGCCTGCCCAGCACAACAGAAACCATCACTCTACTACTACTACTACTACCAAAAAGCACACACGTACCTAGCTTCTTGTTGCATTGGAGTAGCTTGCTTGCTGATCATCTTGGAAAGCCTCTCTACACAACAGATCAGCAAACGTCAGTTTCTTGATTCACACAGCCACACGTCGACGTCTACCATGGGGCGGAGGACCAAGCAGTCGTCGTCGTCGTCGTTCTGGTACTCGCGGAGCCGCTCCTCGTCGGGCCCCGCCACGCCGAGGCCGGAACCAGCGACGACGGCGGCGGCAGGAGAACAGCCGCCTCCCGTCGGGTGCATGTCCATGGTGCACTACCTCATCTTCGCGCCGGGCGCCGGCTGCGTCGGCCGCCCGCCCACCTCCACCAACGCCGTCGTCACGCCGCACGACGACGGCAGCCACCACCACCACCACCGGAGGGGCGGCGACAGCGGCAAGAGCGGCTTCGAGGCGCCCAGGAACAGCCTCGACGACCTCGACGCCGACAACCCCAACGACATCCAGGTCGGTCAGCTTTGCTAATTGGAATTCGAATTCGAATTGCGTCTTCAATCGCTAATTGCGACATTAGCAATTGCTAATAATCTCGCGACATTATGCATGCTTGCAGATTGGCGTGCAGATCGAGCCGGTGTTCGACGCCCTCGCCAGCACGACGGCGGCGACCAGCAGCGTGCGCCGCCCCACCAAGCCCACGGCGGCGCCGTCGTCCGAGGCCGAGACGCCCAGGACTCCCAGCCTCGTCGCGCGCCTCATGGGCATCGACGGCCTGCCGGGGGACCATCAGCAGAAGCCCTCGCCATCGCCGGCGGCGCACCACAAGAAGAAGCACCACCACGGCAGCGCCGGCGGCAGAAGATCATCATCAGCTACCTCCACCGCGGGCAAGGAGAACAACAACACCACCACCAGCTGCTGCTCCTCGCCGGCGGCGTCGTCGTCCAGCAAGCAGGGAGAGGAGAACAAGAAGCGCGTGATCCCGGAGTCGTTGAACCGGCGGGAGCCGCTGCGCAGCCTCAGCTGCAACGTCGACAGCGTCGGCGCCCGGTCGCTGCCGGACACGCCGCGCGCGTCCACGTCCACGTCGGCGCGGGCGTCGTGGGACGGGCCCAGGCTGTCCCTGCAGGCGCTCAGGGACAACGTCCTCGACCGCGCCGCGCACTACATGTCCATGCCCAGCTCGCCCACGTCCCTGTCCTCATCCGGCAACGTCGGCAACCACAAGAAGAAGAAGGATGGTGCTCGCCGTCGGGACCAGAGGGCGGCGGCGGCCAAGGACGAGCACGCGCGCGAGATCCTCCGCCAGGCCAAGGAGACCGTCGCGAGCCGCATGTCTGGCAGCAAGAACAGTAGTAACGCGTCCCCGTCGCCGGCGGCGGAGAAGAGGCAGAGCTGGTTTAACAACAACAAGGAGAACGTCATGGAGGAGGACGCCAAGCTGCCTGTCCTGGTGGTTCAAGTTCAACAAACGACTGCCAAGGCGGCGGCGGCGGCGGCGACGACGGTGGCAACGAAGCCAACCGCCGAGCATCACATCCACAGCCCCAGCCCCAGGGTGGCGCTGGCGCCGAGGCAGCAGCAGCAGCCGTCCCCTCCGCCGCCGCCGCCGCCGCAGCGGGCGAAGCCGTCGCGGCCGCCGCCACCTCCGCCGCCGCTGGACGTGCCGCCCACCCGAGCGAGGAAACCGGACGGGTGCGAGCGCTTCGCCACGCGGATCAAGAAGCCCGCGGCGGGGTGCCCGGCGGCGTCTGCGCCGACGACGACGACGTCGTCGTCGTCGTCGTCATCAGCGGCGGCCGCCCGCGCCCGCGTTTCCACGTCGCCGTCGCCGTCGCCGCTGGAGGAGGACCCCGAGTACAGCTACCTGCGGACGGTGCTGGAGCGCGGCGGGTTCATGCGGTCGTCGCCGCCGCCCCGGCGGCACTCATCGTTGGCGGCGGCGTCGCCGGTGGACCCGATCGTGTTCCACCTCCTGGAGCTGGAGCTGGAACTGCCCGCGGACGACGAGGCGCGTCTGGGCGCCCTCCGGCACCGGTGCAACCGGAAGCTGCTGTTCCACCTGGCGCAGGAGCTGCTGGCGGGCCTGGACGACGCCTCGTCGGGGCTGCCGCTGCTGGGGAAGGTGTGGAGAAGAGTCCGGAGCTTCCCCGCCGCGGACTGCCGCGTGGTGGGCGACATCGACGCGCTGGTGGCGGCGGACCTGGGGGCGTCGTCGAGCGTGCGGCGGCTGGCGCGGCACCCCGCGGTGGCGGAGGAGGCCGGCGACGTCGCGGAGGAGGTGGCGGACCGGGTCCTGGACGCGCTCCTCGCGGAATCTGTTTCTCTCTCCTGCGCCGCCGACGCCCAGTGGCAGTCGCAGTCGTCGTCGTCGTCGTCGTCGTCACGTGCGAGGTAGCCTAGCCGTTGAGGGGGGCAGATCAGGGGATAGGGGCTATAGGTGGGTGGGGGCCGCCCGTGACGTCACTCGGCCCAGCGGATCTCGACGGAAACAGCGCGGGGTGCTGGACTGCTGGTGCGGCGGCGGTGCCTGGGGCGCTCACGACCATGCCCTGCGCCGGCTGCCGCGGCCGCGGCCGCTCTGCAGTCTGCAGCTGCAGCTGCGCCTGCTCTGTTTCTCTGCAGCTGGGCCCAGGTGCCAGAGAACAACATCTCTGCAGTCGTGATGGGAACGTGGCGGTGCCTGCCACGCCTCGAGATGCGTGCCGGCCGGCCCCTGGCTGCCTGTGGCAGTGGCTGCGGGTGGGCCGGCGTATCGCCTATCCATTCACACCTGTAGTACTACCACTGCTGTACAAGTGTACCTGTACGTACATCCCTCGGAATCCGAATTCCCTACTACTGTACGAGTACGTACGTAGCTTGGAGGTTTTCGTTGGGCATGCATGCATTCAGCGTAGTATATTTTATTTATTTTCTATATATTTGGTTTTTGAAACGTACTTACAGTACATGTCAAAGAATTTTTTAATGGACATACGGTGTTGTTGTACTTACAGTAGCATTAGCAAGCAGGGTAGAAGCTACAGTACTTGTATCTAGTGCATACAGTACGGACGATACAGTACTGTATGTGCACGGTGCAGGAGCAAGTGTGGTCATGTCTCTGCCGCCGGGGCCGGGGGGGGGGGGGGGGGGGGGGTTTAAAATCTCATTCATCAATCACCGCTGCAGGAGGATGATCATGGCACCTGCGCTGTCTGGTTTTTGAAATGTACTGTAGTACTGTACAAAGAAACTCAAGACATGTTTATAGCAGGCTGGGTACAAAGAAAAAAAAAAGAAGTCCCATTTTGTTTGGTCTGGGTTTCAACCCTCTGGCTGCTTTGCTTTTACCAATGATCGGGAACTTGTTCAAGTGCTACTGGTATGTACTCCGTACTCTCTTTGTCCCCGTTTTGACTGTCGCTGTGACAACTGCTCTATCTTAATCTCTGTCGCATCATATCAGAAGCTAAAATGACTCTGATAAAGAGACAGAGGAAGTATTCGTCATCAGATTTTGGAAAACAAAAATTCTCCTATATCCAACTATAGCTTGTGCTAACAAAACAAAGATCGAGCTACTACTCCGTCCCTTAAAAAGAGTCGCTATGGGATGCGCGCTGGTCAAACTTTCTCAACTTTGACTGAGTTTATACAAAATGTGTGCAATATTTTTATCTCCAAATAATTTTATTATAAAAATATATTCAAAGATCTATCCAATGATACTAATTATGTAACATAAATATCAATACTTTATTATATATATTTGATCAAAGTTGAAATCTGTTAACTTTTAGGAAAGCGAGAATGACTTTTTTTTTTTTTTTTTTTTTGGCCGGAGGGAGTACCTACGTACCGAGCAAAGGATAGGTCAGGTTCAGGTGGTGTCTCTCTGATGCGAGGATCCTGGTTTGCAGTGCTGATTTTCACTCTGCTAGTTTTCCCCATCATTTCCCAAGGCTAGCTAGGTGGTAGGATGTGACGTGGGAGGCAAAAATGCGTTTTTTTTTTAACACCGTACCTGAAGCCGCATCATCATTATTTGTACCGAGTACTACGTACGTACGGTTTTGATCGATGGAATGTCGTTTTTGACAGAGGAGGATGACGATGATTAGTTAGGTACCCCGCGTGGTACGTACCACCGATTTGTTGTTACGCCCCGCGCCCCCGGCCGGCCCGCTTAAAATTCGAATTGTTGTGTTGTGCATGCATCCACCAACAAAGACGCGTACCGTACGTACCTAGTACCAATTTGTTTTGTATTTCATCAATTAACAATTATTACCCAATTCGATTCGAATCAAAACAGGATGGGCCCGGGCCCGGGCCCCGGTGGAGTGATGAAGGGCACAGCACAGACAGGCGCAGCAGTAGTACGTTATTACAGACAGCACACAGCAGCATCCACATCGATCATCCCTCGTCCCCGTAACATTCTGTCCGTCCAGGACAAATTGTTACTGCTGTTTTTTTGCGTAAATGCATGCTGACGTTTGCTGCGACAATATCCCAGGGAATCAAATAGGGCCGCACAGCACCGGTGCAAAACCGCCATTTTCCTCTCTTCCCCATGCAGGGTGTACTAGGGCAGGGGCGGGAGGCAGTCACTGGCTCCTCACGGTCACGGCTAGAGCATGTTCATGGCTGTTAAAAATTATACTCTCTTCTTTTTCTTTCTTTCTTTCTTTTTTTTTCTGACTAGTACTCCATCCGTTTTAAATTATAAATCATTATATCTTTTACAAATTATAATAAATGGAATGAAATGAAACCAATGGGGGAGTGGTCCTGCCCGCCTTGCTTGTTCGACCGCTTGGCAATGTCTTCAAGGTTGGCAATGGTGTGGTGTGGTCACGCAGATCTGACCTGGACTCCGACGTCCAAACTGCAACATGTGGGGCTCAGCACGACATTCTCCACGGCCAAGACCTCCTTCTATACCGGGCTGCACGTAGGGTTCGTCCTCAAAGACGTCCAGAGCAGAGCAGCGCCTGCGATCCTGCGTGCCTTCCTTGAGCGCGCCCTCACCATCTCGGCCGATGTTTATGACGGTTCCCCGTCCTTTCCCCATGGCGTCCAGAACGTCCTTGTTCACGATGGTGCGTCGTCTGTCTCCTTGTTCAGTGCACAGGCGACGACGAGCACGTCTGATTCAGAAGCAGGATCGTGGACACTTGGAAAGTACCTGTAAGAGACTGCCTCGGCGCGTGCACTCGTGGAGATCGTCGATGTGGTCGAGGCCCGCCGCCGTGCTGGCTGACGACTCCATGGTTGGACAGAGTGATCGGGGGAGCCTAAGGCCTCGTTCCGTTGCAGCCTGGAACAATTCCTGACCAGGTTTATTTCAATAATTGAAACAGCGTCGGATTAGTTCCGGACCAAAATGGCCCGGAACGGAGGCAACCGAACGAGGCCTAAAACGTCTCAAAAAAACAATGTGAAAGATACCAAACTCGCCGCGGGAAACTTAAACAATACCCAAAAAAAAAATAAAAAAAAATTGGCCAACTTGACTGGCCTTCTGGAATAGTATAATCTGAATTGAAGTAATAACAGAATAAATGGGCGATAAGCTCACAAGTTATGAAAAGACGACAATATATCCATAGATTGCATCACATCGTAGTCCCACAATTAGTGCTATCATCTGCTCATTCAGTCACAGTTGGTTCCAAAGTCATACTACATAGCATCCAGATACCTGTTGATGTCATACTCTACTCATCAGTATCCATCCAAACATAAGTACATTGGAGTTCATCTTTTACAGCTGATGCTGCCACCTTCATTAACAGGATCCTGGGAAGAAATCCTGACAATCTGCTAAGTAATTGGAGAATTTGAGGGGAGAAAAGAGGGTAAACTAAAGGAGGAAGAACTAGGGTTCTACAAGGGGAAAAAAGGGAGAGGAAAAAAAAAACAAAAAAGTGATATCATTTCCGCCAAAGCTGATTCCAGGCTGTCGCATATCCCTTCAAGAGGATAGTAATTAACTTCTAACAGGACAACAGTTTTTCATCCACTTAACCAAGACACAAAGTAATAACTACTCTTTAAATAAAACCAGGACCATCTAATAATAAATGTTGAGCGCACAAGAACGATAGGTGTTTTTAAGGTTTTTCAGACTAAAACTGATAGCCACTCTGTTTCAGAATAAGAACCTGGCATTCATGGCACCATGTAGTTTACTTAGCATTTGTATTACTGATAGCCACCGAGATTGTTGTGGTTCGAATTCGAGATTTGTGTATCATATTACCATGCAAGTGTATGTCAGAATTACGGATGCAGTGCAGGTACAAGCTTGTTGGCCTGCTTTTGTTTTAGTCCACTGATTTAGGTATCTTCTGAAGATGTGATGAACTAGAGGTACATTAAAAAAATTAGGAATACAAACACAAAGTGAACACCAAAATGATCTCTCATAATATGATGCATTGTTTGGAGTGATACAATGAGACAAACTGCTGTTCTGATTACAAGTACCAAATACACACATTTCGGTGTCCAGGATTGCTTCTTGAGTTGATGGCAAAGGCAGGACAAAATCTATTTTTTTCATAAGGTGGACAAAATGTTGTAATTATGATCACTTTAGGATAAATTCTAAAAGTTCATAATCAGGTGGATGAGAACGATGCACCTAGTAAACGATAGCAGGTTCATGTTTATACCTATTAATTAGTGACAGAACTTAACAGGGTCACACACCATCATGTCACCTAGTATGTATTAAGGGGAAACAGGAGTGAAGTTGACCCCCAGATTTGTAAAATATCTTTCTGCATGACAGACAAAAAAGTACTATACCTTAATTTAGTAACTAATCCAACCACTAGTATAATAAGATGTTGCAGCCAAATATTTAAAACATGTTCTTCTAGGACTTAGGCCATGCTGCCAGTGACGTTTTGCCATTGACATTGTTACCCACATCAAGGGACCACTGATACTACTAAAGGGTTGATGACACCAAATACAAAATCTGGCAGCATCCTCCTCCTACTAAAGGGTTTGATTGAGCTGGAAAAAAAAAGTTGCCGATTTTCCGAACGACCTTTATTATTACACTGAGAATCAATAAAACAGAGACAATACAATCTGAAATCGAATATATGCTCGTACGTACGTACGTAGTAGCTCGAAATAACGACATTTATTTATTGCACATCGCACACTTTAATTTGCAACATGACCCATGCCATCCTGCAGCATCTTATCTCATATTCTCATCTCATCTGACGACTAGGGAAGAAGCACCGGCGTAAGCAGCGGCTTACCGGCGAAGAAGGCTTCGAGGTTGCCGATGGTGACGTCACGAAGGTCGGACCTGGACTCCTCCGTGAACGCGGCGACGTGGTGCGTGAGCACCACATTGTCCATGGAGAAGAGCTCGGCAGGCACCACGGGCTCCTTCTCGTACACATCGAGCCCGGCTCCGGCGATCCTCCCCTCTCTCAGCGCGGCGACCAGCTCGGCCTCGTCGACGGTGGCGCCCCGGCTGACGTTGACGACGACCCCGTCCTTGCCGAGCGCGTCGAGGACGTCCCTGCTCACGACGTGGCGCGTCTCCTCGGTCAGCGCGCACGCCACGACGAGCACGTCCGATTCCGACGCGAGCTCGCGGGCGCCGGCGAAGTACTTGTACTTGTACGCGGACGCGCCGGCGGCGGATGCCTTGGGTTCTCTCGAGGTGTAGTGGATCACGCAGCCGAAGGCCTGCAGCCTCTTGGCCACCAGCGTGCCGATGTTGCCCAGCCCGATGATGCCCACGCGCTTGCCGCCCACCTGAAGGAATCAATTCAAGACGAAGCAATCAATCAATCAATCTCCCGGCGAGCGAGCTCCGAACCGATGAGCGATGACACCGACGGCCGACGACCGAACCCGAAGTCCCGGACCTTGGTGGCGAGGGGGTAGCGGCCGCGGAGGGAGGGCCAGAGGCCGGCGCGGACGAAGCGGTCGGCGGCGGACACGCGGCGCATGACGTCGACGAGCAGGCCGACGGCGTGGTCGGCGACGTCGGCGGAGTAGACGGCGCCGGAGCTGGCGACGGCGACGCCGCGGCGCGCGCACTCGGCGAGGTCCACGTGGTCCAGCCCGGCGCCCGTGCTCAAGACGAGGCGGAGCGAGGGGACGGCGTCGAGGAACGCGGCGTCCACGCGGACGGAGTCGCCCCCCGCGGTCACCGCCGCGCGGGGCGGGTCCGCGCCCGCGGCCGCCGCGCCCGCCAGGAACGCATGGAGGGGCTCGCCCGACGTGAAAAAGTCCAGGACGCGGTACCGCTCCCGCAGCGCGCCGTGAAAGCGCACCTCCCTCACGCGGAACAGGAGCAGCGCTGGGAGCGCCTCGGCGCCGGCGGCGGAGGCGGCCATGGCTGAGGACAGTTCACAGAGGCAGAGGAGATGCGGCTGGCCTTTGCTGACACAGCCCGCACTAGTCTGTCTGTCGCTGGAGGGAGTGAGTTCAGAGAGAGTGGGATGCTAATGACAGCATCTCGGCCTTGAGGTCTCTAAATACTGTATTTATTTCTTCTAAAAAATCTATATGTGTTTGAACTTCATTTACGTGGAATACAGTAGTTTTTTTTTTTAATAAAGTTCTAAAAGATTAGAAGTTGTTGGAAAGAGTTTTTTTTTAACCTTCCTAAAAAAATATGGATAAAGCTTAGAGAACTCTTTCGGAGCTCACCCACTATTCATAAAAAATCCATATTTTTAAACTTTACACAGAACACATTGATTTTTTTTTAAGTTGTAAAAGATTAAGAGTTGTTGAAGAGAGGTTTTTTTTCCCAGCTTTCTAAAAAAACATGAATTAGAAGAAGGTTTAAGAGACTCTTGAGGATGCTCTAACCCTCATGCCCGAATAAATCAGAGGTCACTCACTGTTCATAAATATGGCCTGCTCAGTTTTACTTCGTTGCTATTCATATTCATGCGTGCGTGTTTTTTTTTTTTTTTTACTGTCCCTGAACCTGCGCCTCATCATATAAACAAGCCAAAGCAGGTGAGCAACCACTGTATCTCCGGCCCCGGCATTCGTTTGTGCCTCTATGGTCCCTGCTCTTTATTTTTCTTTTAACGCGATGGTCCCTGCTCTTTTTCTGTTTCTCTTGTTGTTGTGTCTTCATCCATCTCTTTTAATCCCTGTCAGATGGACCACACTCGCCGGCAAAGTTGCCATAATCCCATGTGATAGCTCATCTGATAGTATCTACAGTACACTACCTCAAACAGACCCAAGCAAAGTCTTGGGTAGCCACCCAATTTGGTGCTGCCCATTTATATTTCTTGGGATAATACTAACATCATTTATATTTCTTCAAAGATGACAAATAATGATCGGGCTCATAAGCTAAAACGACTGATTTATTGTGAGAGAAAAACACTGTTACACGTCTGTTTCGTACGGATTAAAGCCAGCTTATAGCTCAAGCGAACAGAGTTATAAATCGGTTGATAAGCTGAAACGGATAATTTATTATGAGAGAAAAACACTATTTTTTAGCTGTTTCATACGGATTAGCCGGTTTATAACTCAAGCGAACAGATAGCTATAAGCCGACTTTAATCCGTACGAAACAGCCGCGGAACGGTGTTTTTCTCTTACAACAAATCAGTTGTTTCAGCTTATCAACCGACTTATAAGTCCTGCCGAACAAAGCCTAATAGAACACAGATCAAAAGCAATTTCATAAGAATAATAAAAAATACAGAAACATGGAAAAAAATTTCATGTTCCAATTAGGGCCTAAAATATAGATAGGACAGTGTGCAAATGTTGTGGTACATATGGCCATAGAGAATGAATCTTCTGGACAATCTAGTACCCATGAATGATATCAGGTTACGTTGTTTGCCCTGGCATGATGAGAAGAGTGGTTTCTGTTTTGCAGTGAATGAATATAATTGATGTATTTTATATGAAACACAACTCTACACTTTGCAGCAGTGCAATACAAATACAGTAGTAACATTCAATACCTGTACAGCAGCTGTACTCGTCTACTCTGTCAAGGCAGCACGGGCGTGATCAGTGGCTTACCGGCAAAGAAAGCTTCGAGGTTGCAAATCAGGTGCTCACACAGGTCGGACCTCGACTCCTTCGTGAAAACTGCCGAATGAGGCGTCATCACCACATTGTCCATGGACAAGAGCTCTACAGGCACCTTGGGTTCATTCTCAAAGACATCGAGGCCAGCTCCTGCAATCCTTCCCTCTTTGAGTGCGCTGACTAGGGCGGCCTCGTCGATGTTTGCTCCCCGGGCAATGTTTATGACGATCCCATCCTTCCCTAGGGCCTCCAGAACATCCTTGCTCACGATGCGGCGCGTCTCCTTGTTCAGCGCGCATGCGACAACAAGCACATCTGATTCAGAAGCAAGATGGTGAACGTCAGGGAAGTATCTGTAGGGGACTGAAGAATCCTTGGGTCTTCTGGAACTGTAGTAGATGACACAGCCAAAAGCTTCAAGCCTCTTTGCAATCAGTGAACCAATGTTCCCCAGTCCGATGATGCCGACACGCTTGCCGCCTAGCTGAAAGCATCAAATCAAATACATCTGATTAATTCAGATACAAATCTGAGATATTTTTTTGCTGGAATCTGTCGTAGCTGAAAGCTTCACAAGGCTTTCTTGGAGAGAACAGAGAAGGAATTCACGAAGGCAACAGCTGCGGTGGACCTTGGAGCCGAGAGGGTAGCGGCCGCCCTCCTGCAGCTGCGGCCAGAGCCCGCGCCGGACGAACCGCTCCGCCGCCGAGACGCGCCGAAGCACGTCGATGAGCACGCCGACGGCGTGGTCCGCGACGTCGGCGGAGTAGACCGCCCCCGAGTTGGCGACGGCGACGCCGCGGCGCGCGCACTCGGCGAGGTCGATGTGGTCGACGCCCGCCGCCGTGCTGACGAGGCAGCGGACGGAGGGGACGGCGTCGAGGAACGCGGCGTCCGCGCGGACGGCGCCGCCGCCCATCACGACCGCGGCGCGGGGCGGATCTGGCTCGGCCGCGGCGGCGAGGAAAGCCGCTACCTGCTCGGCCGAGGCCAGCGAGGTTAGCTCCAGCACGCGGAAGCGCTGGTGCATCGCGTTGCCGAAGGGCGCGCCCGGGCGGCGGATGAAGAGCACGGCCGGCCGGGCCGGCGGGACCTGGATGTCCCGCTGCACGCCGCCGGCTCCTGCCATAGCTGAGCTCACTAGCTGAGAGATTTTTCACCTTGCTCACTGTCTCGCTGCTGCTAGACTAGAGCTGCTGCAGTTTGCGCATTTGGTCGAATATATTTTACAAACTGCTAGGCATCTTACATTTGTTTACTAAATTATTAATCTTAGGGCTTGTTTGGTTCTCTCTCACTAGAGACTAAACTTTAGTCACCTTACTAAATAAAAAAGACTAAAAAGAACTAAAAAGGCTTTTTAGTCTCTTTTAGTAAGGGTGTAGCAATTTACCTATTAAAATGAACTAAAGTTAAAACTTTAGTGGGAGAGAACCAAACAGGCCCTTAATAAAAGAATAGCAATAGTCTGGGAGCATCAACCATAATTTAGTCATTCCAGCTCAGTAATCAGATCCAAGTTTGAGAAATTCCTGGCAATGGGAGCATTTGATCTAGAATCTGACAGCATTGGTTTTAGAATCCACCCTAAAATAAATGATAAGCATCTAGCATGACCTAAATAGGAGTAGCAGAAAACAACTTTACGGTGTTATTGCAGCCTAATTAACATAAGCTTTGTCACATCACATGTCGATGCGTTTGGTGCTCGATACACAGGAACCAGGACCAACAAACCAAAGAGACTATCAAAATCCACCCTCACTTGGCTTCAAGAAGAATGACCGTCTCACTTGGAGATCTTAGCAGTGAGCTCCCGGACCAGCTTCGCGGCGACCATGGCCGTCATCCCATCCACTGTGTCGCGCTGTGGGTTGAACTCCACCACGTCAGCCGCAACAACATCACCCTGCAAATTCTGGAGGATGTTGAGCACATCACGGAACGAGAGGCCTCCTGGTTCAATGTGAGAGACCCCGGGAGCAAACGCTGGGTCAAGGCAGTCCACATCAACTGAGACATACACTCCCTTTACACCTTCCCCAAGTTTCTGCATGGAAATAATAAATTGAGGCCTCATTAACAATCTGCGCATTTGATAAATACAGTAACCACCTATGCTATTAGTTTACTACAGTTCCTTTTAAATTAAGGTCGGTGATGATTCGTTAACTGAGAATATCAACAGAAGTTGACAATTTAAACTGAAAGTAACAGTAGGCAGAATCATATGACACATATATCTTATATATAGGCTGTATCATCTATGTTTTCACCATTTTGAGTTGATATAAAAGCAAGAAAGATACATTCACATGATCAAACTAAATCATGTTACCAGATTCTCAAGCTTCTCTCGGTCCTTTGAGAAGGTTCGCATTTCATACTGTTCCACACCAAACCTCTTCCCTTGCTCACGCCCTTCTTTGGTAATTGATCTCAATCCAACCTGAAGTATGTTGGAATCAGGATAAGGGTGACAGAAATTGGTATTTACACTAGTGACAGGACAGCCACAAAAGCAAAGTCAAGGGCATCAACCTGGAGCTGACTCAATCAAGGAAAGAAAACTAATTGCAGTTATAGCATGATGTAAAGTGTTATTTAAACCATGATAGCCCTAGTCCTAGAACAAAATCGGTATATCTTGGAAGATAAAGCCACACGACAGATTTTTTTCAGTGTATTAACCTAGCAACATTACACTCATTTCATTAATTAATAGTATTTATATTTTACTTGAAAACCTGAGATGAAATAACACAATTACCTGTAGCAGTCTCCTGGCATAACCACCTTCCATTAATTAATAGTATTTATATTTTACTTGAAAACCTGAGATGAAATAACACAATTACCTGTAGCAGTCTCCTGGCATAACCACCTTCCATTATTCTGGCAAATGAAGAGGCATGTGAATAAGTGTTCCCTTCAAAACAATCATAGATATCTGGATGTGCATCAAGATGAAGAATGTCAACAGGTCCTCCAAGCTTTTCAGACACAGCTCTAACCACTGGATAAGATATTGAGTGATCGCCTCCTAACACCAGAGGTCGAAGAGGCTCCTACACAATAACACAACAGTGTGCCACTCTGAATAAATATGTGAGACAGAACTGAAAACCAGAGCTATTACATACATGTATGAAAACCATTTTCCAGATTCTGAATTTGAAACTGAAAGTGTACCAGTAGTGATACCTAAAATAATTAAATATCTTGTATAATTAACAAAAAATATTATGAGGCACTCATCATGGTATAATATGCTTACTTCCTCCATCACTGTTTTGACAGTCACTAATTACATGCATCAATTATGAGGCACTCATCATGGTATAATATGCTTACCTCCTCCATCACTGTTTTGACAGACTCACTAATTACATGCATCAATCTGTCATCTTCAACACCACAGTCTCGGATCTCTTGAATGGGGACATCTCCAACATCAGTTAGCACCCGAGGATCATTCAATTCTTTGCCTGTTTAACAGGAACATCATTTATGTTGTAATGTTTCTTACATTTAATGTGTGTTCAATAGTATTAAATGTACCTTCCTCTGTGCTAGAGTTTGTGCTTCCACACCAAATGGCCTCCCTTATTCGTGGAGGAGCAAATGCAGGGCCTTGTAAAAAGGATGAGTTGTGACCAAGAGGGACCCCTAAGAGTGATGCTGAAGCTTTCACGCCACCCAGAGCACGCAGCAACTCTGCCTGCACAAGGACAAGTATACATTACAACAAAAGCACAAGCAGCTATTCTGAAGAAAATCTAAGTTTTGTCCATAGAGGTTGTATAGAACTTTTCCTTGTTCCATGTACACACTAATGTGTACAGTGTTTTAATCACAAACTGGAACAGAGTGAAGTACTTAGAAAATAAGAACAAGATATTTTCAAAATAGGAACTTTTTTATGCATCCTTTGTTCAGATATGGCAATGTTACATGTGAGGTTTGCCATTCCAAATGAAACACTTTAAAACTGTCAGTCTTAGATTCCATCTGAAGCAAATAATTCCTCAAGGGTGTGTATGTCAGCTTCGAACATATCTTACTAATGTTATTATTTAAGAACCATTTTATAGATCTTGAAAGACTCGATTATAAGATAAACTCAAAAGGAGAAAAGGCCACATGTTGTTTTTCCTAATGTTGAAACAAATTAACTGTTTTTAGAGGTAATATTAGATGTAACAATCAGCAAAAACTGGAACTTCATCACATGGAACAGAGTGAAGCATCAAAAGAGAAGACAAATATTATTTTCGGAGTAAGAATTTTTCTGCACTCTTCTGTAAGCTGTGGAAATTTTATATATGAGGCTGCTTTCTAGATTAAAGACATTTTAAACTATCTGAAAACTAGATTCTTTCTGAAGCAAGTATATGATAGGGCGTGCGTGCATGACAGACAGCTTTGACCGTATCTTACTCATGTTGATATTATAGGTTCTAAAAGACACAAACTGTGTAACTGAAAACAACCTACTTAATATATTGTATCCCCAATGATTGAAAAAGAAAACATTTGAAAACACAACATTCAAGTCCATGTATCGGTGAATACTCTCTGAATTACTTTTTTCAAGGTTCACTAGTATAAGCCGATGCTGTCTACACTCAACAGTTTGCTAACGACAGTCAGACCAAACTGTACTGCAGCGAAGTTTCAACTCTACTTATGCTGCCTCTTGCACTGTTTCGTGCATGTAAAGAGGAGTAACATACAGAATCAGAGTGGAGGCGACTCAGTTCTGAATTTTGGTTGCCTTCTGGTCAGTACCTGTTCTTGAACAGAAAACAAATATGTGAAGGAGAAAGTAATCAGAAACTGTTGCCGACTACGTTCTGAAGCACAGGGGTTTGTTTCATAACCGTATTCCTACTTACTACAGTATTATAATGCAAACCTGCAGCGGTAGAAGCACTCTCACTACTCATTAACCGATCGGATCAGTTCGCATCACCCCACATGTGAAAAAAAAGTTTTTTTTTTTAAAAAAAAAAGGGCTAGTCTGGATTCCTATCGACCCTAATCAGTTCGCATCAATCCACATGTGAAAAACGGAATAAAAGGTTAAAAAAATAAAAGTTCCTCTGCATTCCTATCGCCTGACTGATTATTCGTAGCTAAAGGGAACGAAATGCTGGACCGAACAGAATCCTGATCAGACTCGAATGGCATGTTCGGGAGGAATGGAATATTCAGAAGAACAAGAGCGGGCACAGTGTATATATATTGGTACAGGGATAATAAGGGAGAAAAGCCAAGAAAAAAAAAAGGGGGATCTTCAGGGATGGTGGACTGGCCTTGAGCTTTGCGCGCTCGCGGATGAGGGTGAGGGAGGCGTCGATGACGCGGTTCTGGCCCCGCTCCTCCGTCGACACCTTCGCCGCGCTGAGGCGTCGGATGTGGTGGATCCACTTGGTACCCGCCGCCGCGCCGCCCATCTCTTGGGCCTCTCCGAAGGCGGAGCGGAACCCGACCAATCCCTGCAGCAAAGCTGGAGGAGACGTGCCGTGCCGTGCCGCGGCGGCGTGTTGCCCTGCTGCTCTTCGTTCTCACGTAATAACACACGTGACAGGCTGACAGCGTTTGGAATGGAGCGAGATCAATCGTTGCCCCCACAAGACAGCAGAGGAGAGCTCATGAATTTTGGCAATTATTCGTTCTTCTTCAAAACTCACGTAAATCTGCACTATCTGTTGGAGACTCCTTTCACGCACAAACATTTTACAGTACAATTTTGTGTTTTAGGAATAAATCTCACCGGATTCCGTTTTTCTTTTGCTAGCGGCTCGCGACCAATAATAGGCGATACTGCTAATTCTAGTCCAATCCACTTAACACATGTTGATTGATGTTGATATGTAGGAACTTGCTAAAATTTAGGTGTCTGAATTTTAATTTTCTTTTAGACGGTGGTTATTATATATATTTTATATTAAAATTTATAGTAATTATTATAATTTACATAGGCGTAATTTATAATTTTCGATACAAAAATAAAAAAAAATCTGTTAGACAAAACGACAAATCCAGTAAAGACAATTAATAACTATTTTCTATTGATAGGTAAAGACAAAAATTAATATATTATGACATAAAACAAATAACAAATAATAAAAATAACAACTTACTTATACTAGATAGTTGTGCAAGAATATTGTATGAAATCATTTTAAAATTCTAAAACCTGGAATATAAGAGAAGTGAGATATATACATGCATCAAAACAAGGTCCTACGTGAAAATAGTAAAAAAAAAGATAGGGTAAAAGCATGAATTGGAAAATAGATACACCCTCCGTCCCTATACATGGCCATGCAGCCCGTGGCCCAGTGGCACGGCCCACGGCCCGCTGTTTTGGCCCGGCCCGAGCACGGCACGGCCCGAGGGACCGGGCCGTGCCTGGGCCGCCATATAGGCACGTGGCACGGCCCGAGCACGGCCCGCACTAGCAAGCGGCACGGTGACGGCCCGGTGGCCACCACGCGTCCGGATCCTTCACCCCGACCCCGACCCCCACCCGGCCACTCCTAATCCCAAATCCCTCTCCCTCCCCTAGCCTGGCCTCCCCATTCCCACGCGCAGACGTGCTAGGCAGAGGCGTCCCGCGGGCGCATCCTCCACGGCCGCACGCAACGCAGGCTCCTCCTCCTCCTCCGCTCCTCCACGGTTGCACGCTGACGCCGAGTCGCCGATGAGGCGACGTGCCTCCTCCCATCTCTTGCTCGCTCTCCTGTCTCCTCCGCTCGTCCTCGTCGTCAGGAGGCATCGGCGCGCCGCCGACTCCTCTTCGCGCGCTCGCCGGCGGGAGGCCTTCCGGGATCTCCTCCATAGCTGGATCTGGCCTCCAGCGCTCGAGCTCGACGGCACCGAGCTCCGCTCGCCGCCCATTGAGGCCACTCCACGTCTCACCGCGGGATCCTCTCCTCTTCTATCTTCTCGCCGGATCCGGCCTCCAGCGCAACGACACCCTCCTCTCCTCGATGCCTAGCCGGCCTCGAGCGCCGCCGGCGGCGACGCGCCAACGCCATCGCGCGGCCACAGCCACACCCAGCTTCCCTCTTCTGCTTTTGTCTCTATTTTTTTTTAGAAATTCATGTGTATGTGTTGGCAGCCGCCGACGTCGGCATTTTGTGAACTGCGGGCCGGCATGGCCTGTTGTTTCTATCGTGCCCAGCGGGCCGGCACGGCACGAAAAACGGCCCACGGGCCGTGCCTTGGGCCGAAGGCCAGGCACGGTCCGTGGTGGCACGACGACCATCGGGCCGGCACGACACGATGTCGGGCCGTGCCGGGCCGGCACGACTCGTTGGGCATCTACATCCGTCCTAAATAACTGTCTCTAGAAATCCGTGTTTCTCTCACAAACACGCTTTCCGAACGACACTTAAAAAAGGGACGAAGGGAGTATGGTATAATTATGGAATTGGACAAGAAATTAAAGTTTACCGTACTTTTTTTGGCACAAGAACAAGAATCCAAACATCTTGGGATACAAAATACAAATTAAATAATTTAGATGATTTTATCTCCATGCCTTTTGGCTATAGTTGCTTGTGTCATTTGCACGCACTAATATCGTAGCGTACAATACTTGGATTTAGATGATCACGAGCAAGGAGGGGCCCTCGACGCTTTAGCCCAAACAGGACTGGTTCTACAATTTTAATGGTCTTTAGGCAAGCATGATGATAAGGGCCATTGAATCAAAATTTCAATGTTAAGGTAATATGAAGATCCATATAGCTCGTAGATTCCGCGCACGGAGAGCGCTCTTGCAACTGTTTCAAATACTCTTCACCACTCTTTTCCTGCCACGTGGTTTCGTGCGTGTGCCGACAAACGTTTGTTGTCTTCCGATTAGTTCGAGGCTCTCTGCCGCTCGGCCCTCTCTCTCTCTCCGTCAAATAAAAAAAAAACTCGACTGCATCGACCTCGTCGCCTCCGTCAGCCCCTCTTCCTCTCTTCAAGCAGCGACGCTTCCTCACCCCGTTCGGCAGCGGACGCGGATGCAGCGTCCTTCCTTCACGGAGGCTGCAGCTGCGTGTGTGGCCCGCTTTATCACCTCGCCCTTTCCTCTGCCAGAGCGGCGGCACGCAGATGCGGCGGGCAGCCCTACCTAGGGTTCCGCACGGAACCAGGGCGGATAGGCGACCACGACGATGGCGCATCGGGTGTTGGCAACCACGGGGCGGAAGCGATGATCAGAGGCTACCTTCATCCTCATCTCCGACGGCCCCTATTGCTATTACACGGTGGCCGCACTCCTGCCGTTGTGTTGCAGCTGGCACGCAGCACACTATCGAAGAGGAGTCGGAGTAGGCGTAGAGCCCATTTTACGTTTTGTATCCATCTCTATGACAAGGGGACCATCGGTCAGTGTCTGTAATGGTGAACTAAATGTACCACTGCCGGAGGCAGAGACTCGCATTGTTGAATTGAATAGACTCATATCGAAGCCAAGGCAGAGGGGTTTACCTCGCCCGCTTCCTCGTCGCAAAATCCCGTTGTTCATCTCCACGTGCTCACGTCGCCGGCGACGAGCGGCCCCGGGGCATGACAGTTGGCATCGGAGCTACCGGTTCTCGGCGGAGGCGACGAGTCCCTAACTCGGCGCCTGAGCAAGTTACCAACGGCGGCGGCGGCGGCAAGATCGTCGGCGCCTCCTCCTCCTCCTCCACCACCACCACCACCACCACCGTTCCTCTTCGCACGAGTACGTTGTTCCTCCTCCCTAGTGTTTACAGCCTCGTCGCAGACCTAGTTGTAAATCCCGGGTACCGGTGAACTCCTACTGCGCCACAAGGTGCTCGAGTGGAGATCCCATTAGGTTTACTTGGGTCGATTTGGGTTCGCTTCGGCGTCCGTGTAACCTAGCTGGTCGAACAGCAAACCTTCCACCCCAAAACGCACGCACAATTCACCACTTTTGCACTTTGGCGGCTCGATCCCTCTGGTTTGGGAGGCGGTGAGCAAACAGAGTTGATCAAGCCCCCTTCTTTACATCGGTGCCAGCAATTGGTCATGGCGAGGGTTGCAGAGCAAGTCTTCGTGTAAAATTCCGGAGTCACGCGAGCCAATTGTTGTGCGGTGGCGACGGCGGGGGAAAGTCCAAAGCTTGAGGCTTCAACCCTTCGGCTCTGCCTCTTTCCCAGGCGGCGGTGAAATCAGTGCTCTGCAGAACGATTTGGGAGGCACTGGCCAAACCTTCTGCTCAGCACATCTGGCGTCCTCCAAGAAGACAGTTTTTCCATCTAACCAAACTCAAATTCTACTTGAAGCCATGACAAGGCGTTCTGACGAAGAGAACTCCAAGTGGGAGCAGTTACAAAGAATTTTGATACTATGTTCATTCAGATATCTGACATGAGCTCCGCTCAGAGGGAAATGCAAGCCAAAATCGATTTGTATGGCTCAGCCATGGATGAGTATACACAAGAGCAGCACATCATTGCCCAGCAAGTGCAGGCTAATGGAGAAGCAATTGCCAAGGTGACCTTGCGACAAATGGAAACACGCTGAACAGCAACCTCAAGGCCAAAATTGATGATGACCAAAAAGCTGATGAGGAAGATTTGGATTCTTTTCTCAATGAACAGTTGCCTTTTGAAAACATATTTTCCAAGGACAGGCAAAAGCATCCACAATCCACATCCAAACCACTGAAAACAGATCACAACTACAGTTCCAGGCACAACCTCAGAGAGCAGGAGCACCCCACAGCAAGATAGTCAGGCAGACAAGCTGACGGCTATAATGCAAGATATCAAGACAGAGAAGAGCCAGATAACAGGAACACCATTGCCTAAACATCTCATGCCCAAAATGGATTTCCTGATTTTCATGGGGAGGACCCCAAGGTCTGGCTAGACAATGCAGAGACTACTTTGACCTCTACAAAATACCAGAAGGAATGTGGATCACTGCAGCAAGAGTGCACTTGAAAGATAAAGCTGCCAGATGGTACCAAGCTTTCAAACAAAGAGACACATTCAAAAGTTGGACTCATTTCTACCATGAAATAGAACAAGAGTTTGGCTCTGATGATTTCAGATCAGCATGTATGATCTTCTGAACCTCAGACAAACTAAACTGTGGAGGAATACACAACAAAGTTTCAACACCTTCAGTATGGCATCACTATGCACCAGGCTGGCTATGATGACATATTCTTCACCCAGCAGTATATCAAAGGTCTAAAGAATGAGGTCAAAGGTATGGTGGAAGCACAAATGCCTCCTACAGTCCTCAAAGCATCGACTCTAGCAAAGATCAAGACAAATCATAGAAAGATCTAACCAAGATATGGTCGACAGCAATACCCCCAAAGACAATACAATCAACAGAAATCTGACTTACCACCTAATCAACAATCTTCCTCTCTGTGGAAAGATAGGCAACTCAGGGATTACAGAAAAGCAAACAATCTTTGCTTCAATTGTGGAGAAGTTTTTACCCGGGTCACATGGCTGTTTGCAAACAAAGGAACAAGCCACAAGCCATGCTTGGTTGTCAATGAGTTGGATTTGCAAAAAGAACTCTCAGACGATGTCCTAAATGACCTGGCAGCTGAAGATGCATTACAGGAACAGTTTTAGCTATCATTGAATGCCTTGTCCACTAAGGACACACTGTCTGTCTCAGTTCAGAGCTAAGGTCAGAGATAAACAATGCTCATACTCCTGGACAGTGGTAGTTCTCACAGCTTTGTGAGTCAGCAATTTGTGGATATGGCTAAGATTCCACTAGTCTCTATTCCACCAAAGCAAGTCCAACTAGCCAATGGGGAAACTATTCATGCTAATCACATGGCTAAAAATATGCATTGGTATTGTCAAGGACATACCTTGTCCAGTAACATGATTGTGCTTGCTATGCAACCATATGATGCTATTTTGGGCTACAACTGGCTCCAGACTCAAACATATGTCGTTTGACTGGGAAGACAAAACTATGACATTCAACCATCAAGGAACAGACATCACATTGCAAGGTTTGCAAGTCCCACCTATGCAGCTCAATAACATTTCTGCTACCAAAACTTACAAATCTGCTCAGAGTAATGATGTTTGGGTTTTTGTCCTCATAGAACACCACCACTGTTGACGCTGGTTATCTATCAAAATTAAAGGATAAATAAATATGAAAAGGGCAAGAATTTGATCACCAACAAAGGTTTAGGGTTCAATTGACAATATTCTAAGAGTTTTGGTGAGTTATGATTCTGCAGGGACTAAACCAGGAAATCGGCACCGATAGCTTCCCATAGAAGGAACCGTCGAGAGATAACGCAACCGCCACGTCGGGATACTTCTAGAAGACTCCAGAGATCACATAGAGACACCACGAGAAAGGGCACCGTGGTCCACCTCCAGGTGGGACCGACCGGTCCCCTGGACCCCACCGGTCGGTCCCCCCTGGGCCCGCTGGTCTCCGTCTTCTGCAAGCTTCCTCCACCGACCTCTAGGATGCATCTTAGCCGTACCTTAAGTCGGTTTGATCCAACGACCGCGGTTGATCCCTCAGGGCTATATAAGCAGCCCCAGACCCCCCTCTCCAGGCATCTCCCTCTTCATTATTCATCTCCACATCAGAAATTAGGGTTCTATAATGTAGAAGTAGAGGTCCCTCTAGATGAATCTCTTCTAGTTCATCTAGAATTAGATCTAGTTCATCTAGTGTAATCAAGAGTTAGCTTTTCAAGTAGAGACTAGATACCCTCTAGTAGGATTAGAACCTAGTCTTATTTAGAACTAGAAGAGAGAGAGAGAGGAAGAGATCAAGAAGGAGCTCCGGCCTGTCGGATCAACTTCTTCATCTTGTACCTGTGGATTCAAGTTCTTCGTCAAACTTGCTTCAACGATTGTTCGGTAATCGACGTCTATATTTAAGTTTGAGCCATTGTTCTTATTATTTAAGGTTTATGACTCTCTTTTGAGTACTTTAATTCTAGTCATTCTAGAGTTAAGAGTAGTTGGATAGTGTAAGCGTGGTGCTTAGACTTGATAGCTCATAAATGCCTCCTATAACGCCGGTAGTAGTGGTTGTTCGCAAGGGTGACTTATAGCCTTGTTGATTCTTCTATAGTCCACTTACCCGTGTGTAGGGCTCGGTAGGATTATACATTTGCAAAAAGACTCATACTCTGTTTGTGACCTTTTATGGCAACTTCCCCACTAAGAATAATATAAACATATCACTCTTAAATTGGAATTAGATAACCTTAGCGATCCCCTCTATACTTCTAGATTCTCCGTCCTTGTTAGCTACTCAGGGGTTAGACTTTGAGATTTAACACTATCCGTTCCTTTGGGTTCGATAATAAAACTGGGTTACTCCGGTGAAGTGCTACATCGGTAGATCTTATCTGTGCGTTTGCGGATAAAGTAGAGTGTGCGTACGGTAGATCATCTTAAGTCTTAGTTTAACCTTGTAATCATACTTTTATCTTTTCCTTTTTTGTCCTAGTCTTTTCATTATTTTTGTTTTCATTCTTATGAATGTTGTTTTTGAATTCCACTCTTATCTATCACTACTCCATGAGCAAGCCATAACCAGTAGAATCCTTACACCCATCATAATACCTGGTTATGAGCTATGCCTACCTTTCTGCTGCACTGTCCTGCAATGAGCATAGAAATATAATTATGAAAATATTCCTTCGGGTATTTTGTCACTAACCTTTCTAGGTCTGGAGCAGAAAAGAACGAAGGAACAGCAAACACAAGGTATGTCCAACCAATCATCATGCAACATTGAATTACATTCATCCAATCTTGATTTGTGCAAAATCCAAGCTGGGGGAATAGACTTTCTAAGAACATCTCTTGCCATGTTGCTATGTTGGTTGTCCCTACCTTTAAGATATGCTCATCATGCTCTTTCATCTGAGTAAATCTCTATAATGCTTTCATGTTACCTTTATTTGCTATAGTATATGTTAGGTTTGAGAGTACTTTCATACATCTCTTAAATGAAGCATGGTGCCTAGTTTAGGAGTGGGTGATCTTGCTTTCAAAGGCCTTTAATTAAGCATGCTTAGGTTAGAATGCCCTCTTAAATCAAATTAGACGTGGTGTCTAGGTTGGTTTCTGAGCCGACAGTATGCTATAGTGGATGTTGGATATTTTGTTGGACTAACCCCTGCAGGGAAACTTTTAATATCAATTTGGGAAAGTCCGGAGATGAACTCACGCTGGAGATGAAGAGACACATGAACTTCAACAACTTTGCACAATGAAGACTCAACTCATTCATCATGGATGAAAGAACTGTGAGTATCAAAGTTTATTTATTTTGTCTTCTACTATAAGTATCTTTTGTCTTGAATCATGTAAAGTGCAGCCAACACATAATAGTCTATGCTAAAACAATCCTAAAAATATCTTTTTATTAGCATAGATGCAAAATACATAAGTTATGGATAACAACCATGCTTCAAATTCTTGCAATCCTTCAGGTATATGTCCACTAACATTATGCAGGAGAGAAATTTTGCTCATCCATGGTTTGGTGTGAACATTGAAGATCCAAAACTCAAACCATAGACACACAAACCTACCCTCAGATCACAAAAGGTGCTAGCCTAGCTTTGAGTCTTGCTTGGGCGCTGATGACAAACAAGATGCAACTTACCTCATATGAGACAACCTATGTCTGCAACCATCATTGCCCAAGACATCAAGACAAGAAGTGGGAAGTTATATTCTTTTCTAATCAAGAGCTAGCTTGGGAGACAAGATGGTACCATTACAACAATAGCAAGATCTACAAGTCAAACACAGGAACATGTTGTTGGGAGTCCATCTACATCACAAGCCAGCCTGGGAGAGACAATTCCGTTGTCTAGATGAGTTTCACAATCAAAGGGAGGAAGGAGAAACCCAACTGCAAGACATATTGATCTCCTACTCATCACTTTGATCAGTACAAATCACTAGATGCTGTCCCAGTCGAGAAGAAGAATATGATCCACCACTCATTCTTGGAAGATTGTTCTTAAACACCATCAATGTTATCATCTTTATCGGACCTAGAGAAGTCAACTTTTGGATCTTTCGCTGCATCTTCAACAACTACATCACTTATGAGTAGCCAAAGAGAACCAAGAGAAGACGTCGAAGGGAGAACCAACTGCCAAGAATTGAGGAGGGCATCATGAAGGATGAAGCCACTACACCACAAGAATTAGAAGATGGAGAGATAGTACCTAAGCCAGCAAATCAAGAAAAACAGCCGATAAGATCTCCATCATCTAGACACGTTGAGAGGACAAGTCTCAGTTGTGACATTACAAGACAAAAGACTCTCATGGAGGCACTCGAGTAGCAACTCTAAATTCAAGTCTACTTGCCAACGCAATGATTAAAGGAAAACAAGAAAGGTTGAGAAGAGAAGAATGCAAAATATCCTGAAAGGATCAAGATGCCCAAGAGGGGGGGGGGGGGTGAATTGGGCTTTTCTAAAACTTCTTGCAAGAATTAAAACCTATCAAGCCCAATTAACCCCCTAGTGCCTAGAAGTGTGTGAACAAGAATCAACTGCACAAAAAGACTATTGCTACACCATTTCTACTCTAGCATGGCAATTCAATTCATGAAAGAACAACAAGTAAATGCGGAATTGAATTGCTCAAAGTAAATGCGAAGTAAAGAGAGTAGAGATGACACGGCGATCTTTTTGCCGAGGTATCGAGGTGTCGGCACACCCCTAGTCCTCATTGGAGCACCCGTGCAAGGGTATCGCTCCCCCTTGATCCGCGCAAGGATCAAGTGCTCACTAGGAGCTGATTCTTCGCCACTCCGGCCCGGTGAATCGCTCGCTACCGGTCACAACATGGCTTGGGTCATCCACAAAGCCTCCGGATGATCACCAAGCACTCCGATCGCCACCAAGCCGTCTAGGTGATGCCGATCACCAAGAGTAACAGGCTAGAACTCTCACTTGACCAAGACAAGGCCAAAGAGATGGATGGATGCACACTTGCTACTCAATTCTCACTAGGAGGTGTCTAATTCTCACAATTAGCAAATCACTCAACCTCACTAGGGCTCTTGCTCTTTCTCACACTCACAAGGTGTCTCTCAGCAGATGGAAATGGCAAGAACACTCAAATGGATGGAGAGAAGGAAGGAATATATACCCCCAACCCGGCCATCCAAAAACAACACAAGACAGGTATTTTTCGGGGGCATCGGACGCGCCGATGCCAGGCATCGGACGCTCCGATGACCCCGTCCAACGGTCTACTGTACCTTCTTGTCAGACATGTTTATGGAGCATCGGACGCTGGGGAGCGTCCGATGCCAAAAAGACTTCTCTGGAACCTCTCTGCATGGCCATCGGACGCTGGCCCTCAGCGTCCGATGTCATTCTCAATTCACAGCCAAGTGAACAGTGACACCGGATCATCCGATGTGGCACCATCGGAGCCACCGATGGGCATCGGAGCCTCCGATGCCCACTCAACAAGCATCGATGCCCATACCAAGGGCAAGATCAACTCGGATCGCGACGCGGTCTTAACGACTTTTGTTCCTCTCGACATAAGGCATCTCTCTGAGCTACCTAGGGCTATGAAATAACAAGTGTGCACCACACCTACCTCAATAGACTCATCTAGGTCAAGCTACTGATTCACACCCCTCTTTATAGTATGGCCAAAGGAAAAAACAAAGACCTAAGACTACCTAAGTGTCCTCCAACACCATGCGACACTTAGCCTAGCCTACCACCGTCTTCGTCGTCCGTCCTTTGAAAAACCGAAACGATTTCCATCGCCAAGGGACATGAACTCCATATGCCCGTATCGTCGCCATTACCGTGACCTAACTCATCCCTGTTTCTGCAAAACACACGTTAGTCACAGTAATCTTGTGTTTCATCCAATCACCGAAACCCACTAGGGGCCAAGATGCGTTCAATCTCCCCTTTTGGTTGATTGATGATGAGAACACGGGATCGAGTATAGAGAAGAGAGGTTTTTAAATCATGACATGTATGAACTGCAATAAAAAGAGAAAATGATTAGGGCAAGTTCATACATATCATGCCAACATCCTGCACTCAACAAGTTAGAGTGAAAAGCAAGTGCAAGAGTAAAGAGCTCAAATACATAACAAATGAGAATTGAGCACAAGTAATTGAGTAAGACGAAATGACATGTCATATAATATATCATAGTGAGCACACACATGTCATATGATCCATAGCATAAGTATATAACATAAACAAGCACAAAATATGCGATAAGTAAAGAACGTATGTGAACAAAACACAACATCATAAGACTCAAAACCCTCTCTCACATCGCTCCCCCTATCGCTATACTCGGCCACTCTCCCCCTTTTGAAGGACCGAGAAGCAACCAGAAAGCGACCAGAGGGGGGTGAATGGGAGCATCAAAGTTTCCTTTCAGAAACTAGTAGTCACTGTCCCCAGAATCACCCGGAAAGACAAACCTTAGAGCTTGCTAATGTCCACGACCCTAGATGTAGGGTGGATGCTTCCAAGAAGCACAGCGGGACACTACACAACTCTAGAAAGCCAACACAAAAACCCAAAACCAAATCCGAGAACGCACGAACGAACAGCGAATGAAACTGCGCAGTCACAGTAGCATCGGACGCTGGCAGCGTCCGATGCCTAACCAATGGACGCGTCCGATGCGAAAAGTGCAAAACAGAAACCTTACTGGACACGCATCGGACGCTGCTTCAGTGAAACAGTAGCGTCCGATGCTCGACCTCCGGCGCGTCCGATGGCAACGGACGCTCCGATGGTCAGCGTCCAATGCTCCTTTAAAATCACTGTCAGCTGACACGTGGCAACGGACGCTCCGGTGTGACGAACTCAGCGTCCGATGCTCCCAGGTTCAGCGTCCGATGGTCTCGAAACAACACTGTTCTTCCGCAAAATTCACTCGATCTCCTCCGAATCAAAAGCACTAAGGCCTAGACTTGGTATGAGGAGTTCCAAGGATGTTAGTGAGCTATCCCAACGGAATCATGGCTCGAACCTAACTCCAAATCGGTGAATCGGAAGAATTCAGGATTAAGGAGCAAAAACCGATCTAAGACTAAAATCGCTCGATCTCCTAGACGTGAGGTTAGAGGAGAATTCCTTCGGTGGAAAGAAGTGCCTCACGATCTAGAACAACTTGGTTCAAACGGATTTCCAAAAGACGCACTGAGCAAAGAGATCGATCGACGGGAAAATCGTGGCAAAAAGCAATCCGCGAAGAACACGAACAAAACGCAAAGCACAACCACGAATTTGCAACCGTGTGGCTACCACACGCTACAATAGTGAGATTACAGTCTCACTTCCTCAGAATCAACAGTACACAGAGGCAAGTCTCTCTGCGGATCTCAGCTAGCTACAGCAAGGGATGGGAAAGCAGGAAACCCTAAGTGCAAAAGAGCAAATGACTGAGATGAGATGGGAGGAGGGTGTCTCCCGACTAATTATCCTATTACTAGCCTAAGTCTATTTCCTACTCTACCCCTCTCTATTCTAATTACAGAGCGAACCAGCTAAACCCTAGGGTTATTCTGGACCAACTCGGAGGTAGGTGTATCCGACGGCCACGCCTGCACAAACCGAAGCGTTGCCTCGACGCAACCTCCGGATCGCCGCCACGTGCCGCCCTCGCTCTGCACCCCCGGTTTTGTGGCCAAACCGGGCAAACCAGCTTTTCCAGCCAACCCCCGGTTTTGAGGCCCAAACCGGGAAACCAGCCCACCAGCATCTGAGTTTTGAGGCCAAACTCAGCAAACCCTCAGAGCCCAGCCCAGGTTTGAGGCCAAACCTGGAAAACGTCCTCAGCCCGAGTTTTGTGGCCAAACTCGGAAACCCTCAGCCCGAGTTTTGTGGCCAAACTCGGAAACCGTCCACGCCCAGGTTTTGAGGCCCAAACCTGGAAACCGTCCATCCGATGGTTTTCCCTGGCTCTACCACCAAACCGACGTCGTAGATGGGATGCACTCCCGTGCACCCGTCCACCGACACGTGTCCCCGAGTCACGACTCAGACAACACATGACCGCACTTCTTCACTTGTCGTCGTCACAGGCTGCCAGCCACTACAGCTGATCCTCGGGCCTCTGGTCCCTCAGTCCAAGCCTCACGTCCGTCCTTCGCCACTCTCGGTCCATCGGCACGGCACGTCTCTACTTGACCTTCACCTCGCCTTCGATCACTGCATCCGTGCTCGACACCTGCACAACACAAGCCAAAGAACATGCGCATCATCCCAGTTGACAATCACTCATCACTCAGAGACCCGGCATACACCATGTATCCGCAATCTCCCCCTTGATGAGTGCATTGTCAACTACTCACTCAAATCATAGAAAGAGAAGAAGGAAGAAGGAGAAGAGAAACTCGACCAAATGACCCAAAAGCATAGCAAAGCCGAAGAAGGTCAAGTGGAAAGAGCGAAAGAACTTGGTCCCCAAAGACATGGGCAACGGCTCGACGCAACCAAGCAAAGCAAAACTAGCCCTCAAGAAGAGGTAGAACAGGCTCAACACCGCTAGCAAGATACCAATTGGAAACTCCAGAGAAAAGAGCTCAAAAACAATTGAAGCAAAAGAAAATCGAAGCAAAATGCTAGTCCCTCAAGATAGAGGCACAGAGGCTCAACACAACTAGCAAAGAAAGCTCGATACCAATGACTACCAATGCCTTTTGCCCAGCAAAAGACAGCAAAAACTCCCCTTAGTTGAACATCCAGGAGAATGCAAACTCTCCTCAAATGAACACTCGGGAAGCACAAATGATTTGCAAATTCTCCCCCTTAGTTGAAAATGCACTAATCAAGTAAAAGACTCTCCCCATCAGAAAAGGCACCAACAAAAAGTGCGAACATGGGAGGTTCTCCCCCTTCCAACATGCATATGAATCAAAATGCAAGTTAGCAGCTTCAGGCATATATTCAGGAGAATGCAAAGATGCTCTAAACAGTATAACTCCAATGACTCAACAACAGCATACAAGCTCAGCAAAGGCTCAAACTGATCACCAGATATGAAATATGAACATAGGAGCAAAAAAAGAGCAGTTTGAGTCAAAAGGTATTCACCATCAAAATAGCACTAGCAAAGTATAGACAGGAGTCTGAACAAGTGCTAAACATGTATACAAAGTGAACTACCCCTAGCAAAGTTCAATCATCATGCTTAAGAATGAAACATACACTTGTGAATTCAACTTTAGATCAGAGTTGCAGCGGTGAAATTACACAAGGTCAATATTAGCATGTGATTGCGAGAGGTTGAAAGCTTGTCATTGCCTAACTTTTCAACCGAGGGAAGCCTATGCCGAAGCAATCAGAAGCTTAAAGCTACGGTTTCGGTCATACACTACACGGCTCAAGTTTAACTCAAAATGCAATGAGAAACAGTCTCGATACCGTGATGTGTTGACAAGCAATCCCATCTCGATCTTTTCAATTCACTAAAACTCGGTTCAAATTTTAAACATGATATGTATTACCAAGCAAGTGAATGACTCAGAACTAGAGACATAACAACCTAGCATATATGATAAGCACGAGTGAACTCAACACATCCTACACATGCTAGTTGCATATCTCAATGGTGAACATTTTCAGATTTTAAGTTATTAAGCAATTCACCATTTCAAAATAGCTCAGCTCACAACATGTACTAGTGATCAGAAAGAGCATAAGCTACAAGCATCAACATAAGCATCGGAGCATACTACATAGAGCATAGTTATATTCTAGTGATTATAGACATGAAGCTCAGAATGTAAATGCGTATGCTGAAATGTAAAAGAAAAGAAAGACAAAAGAAAAAGAGTCAGTCCATTATACAAGATCCAAAATGTTTCCCCCATCTAAAAGGGGAAACACACACCAAGCTCACCCCTCAACCGATTAAAGGTTGATTCGTCTAAAGGCTTGGTGAAAATATCAACCAGTTGGTGATGAGTATCGACATGGCGGAGGTCGATATCACCCTTCTCCTGGTGGTCTCGTAGGAAATGAAAGCGCACATCAATGTGTTTGGTCTTCGAGTGAAGCACATGGTTCTTAGCAACGCTAATAGCACTCGTGCTGTCACAAAGCAAAGGTACGCGAGAAAAGCTCAGACCAAAATCACGCAAAGTGGCCATCATCCAAAGCAACTGGGAACAGCAGCTAGCCGTAGCAACATATTCAACCTCTGTGGTAGACTGAGCGACACTAGACTGCTTGCGAGAAGACCACGAAACAAGAGAAGACCCAATAAACTGGCAAGTCCCAGAAGTGGACTTGCGCTCAATACGGCAACCAGCAAAGTCGGCATCCGAATAACCGCAAAGGGAGAGGGTGGAGGAAGCAGAATACCAAATCCCAAACTCAGGTGTGAAACGAAGAAGGTACCTGAATATGCGCTTCACTGCCTGACGGTGAGAAGTGCGCGGCGACGCCTGAAAGCGCGCGCACAGACACACCGCGAACTGGGTGTCCGGGCGTGTCGCCGTCAGGTAGAGGAGCGACCCGATCATGCTGCGGTACTCCTTCTGGTCCACTGTCTCCATCCACATCCGCATCCAGGGCAGTCGTCGTCGACATGGGTGTTGGAAGAGGCTGGCCTCACCCATATCGAACCGCTTCAGCAAGTCTTTGGTGTACTTGCCCTGGTGCACAAACGTCCCCTCTCGGGATTGCTAATTTGCAACCCGAGAAAGAATGTCAGCTCGCCCATCATGCTCATCTCGAACTCCTGCTCATAGTATCTGCAAACTTGGCAACCAAAGCGTGAGAAGAACCACCGAAAATGATATCATCCACGTAAATCTGGACTAAGAGAGTGTCTTTGCCTTGCCTGAGGAGAAAGAGCGTTTTATCTACACATCCCATTTAAAAACCCTTAGCAAGCAAAAAGGTTTTCAACCTATCATACCAGGCTCTAGGGGCTTGTTTCAAACCATATAAAGCTTTGTGGAGTTTAAAAACATGGTTTGGAAACTTGGGATTTTCAAAACCGGGGGGTTGCTCAACATAAACTTCTTCTTCTATGTAGCCGTTTAAGAAGGCACTCTTGACATCCATTTGAAAAAGTTTGAAACTTTGGATGCAGCAAAGGCCAAGAGTATCCTAATTGCCTCCAAACGAGCTACAGGAGCAAACGTCTCCTCATAGTCTATCCCTCCTTCTGACTATAACCCTTCGCTACAAGCCGCCTTGTTTCTAACAACGTGGCCATCCTCTCCTTGCTTGTTTTTGAAAACCCATTTTGTCCCAATAGGCTTACACTCAGGAGGAGGTGGACTAGAACCCAAACCCGATTTCGCTCAAAATTTTCTAAACTCCTCATGCATGGCATTGACCCAATCAGGATCCGTCAAAGCGTGTCCAACGTCTCGGGGCTCAAAATTAGCAACAAAAGCAGAATGAGCGAAGTGCGAGATTTGCTGTGACCTGGACCGAGTGACTCGTTCGTCGATGCTGCCGATCATCTGCTGAGGCGGGTGCTGGCGCTGGACGTGTCGTGGCGCCTCCCTTGCCGAAGTGGCCTCCCCCTCAATAGTAGCTGGTGCCTCCCCGGGTACAATGGTACCGCTCGGGGTGGCGGATCCCACGGCCCCAGAGAAGAAGAGGTGTCGGGGCCGTGAGTCGTCGTAGAAGCCGCTCTTTGCGGCACAGCAGGTGGAGGGGGTGCTGATCATCCATACCTTCAGCACCCTCGTCTCGTATCAAAAAAAGAGGCTCACCAACCTCATGATCACCTGCACGCTCAAAACGAGAAGAGGACAAACCATGGTCTCGTCGAAGGTGACATCTGATGTCTCCATGACACGGTTAGTATCAAGGTTAAGTACACGATATGCGCGAGTGTGAGTGCCATAACCCAAAACTACTCCGTCAGAAGAACGAGACTCAAATTTGTCCAAGTTGCCCTTTTTGAGTATAAAACAATGGCAACCAAAACTCGAAAAAACTCACCTGGGCAGTTTTCCAAAACGCAACTCATAAGAAGTCTTTTTCAAGAAAGCTCGGAGGAAAAATGCGATTGGAAATGTAGCATGCAGTGCTCATAGCTTCGGCCCAATATCGCCTAGGAGTCCTATGCTCATCGAGCATCGTCCTGGCCATCTCAACAAGGGTCCGATTCTTCCTCTCTACAACCACCATTCTGAGGGGGTGTGTAGGGGGAAGAGAAATTGATGCTCTAAACCAAAGAGTTACAAAAACTTCTCAAAATCCGAATTCTTGAATTCAGAACCATTATCACTCCGAATTGCTCGCATCGAGTTCAAAGGGAACTCGTTCTGAAGACGCAAAATCAGATTGCGAGCAAAAGAGAAAGTCTCGGTCTTCTCGGCTAAAAAGAAGACCCACGAGTATCTCGAAAAGTCATCAACAACAACAAGCACATACCACTTCCCCCAACCGAGCTCACCCGAGCCGGACCAACAAGGTCCATGTGCAAAAGCTCTCCAGGGCGCTTGGTCATGACCTGAGTCACTGGATGGTGGGGAGCGGCAACCATCTTCCCGTGTCTACAAGAGTGGCAAACCAGATCCTTCTCCATATGCAACTTGGGCAATCCTCGGATTAGGCCAAGTGAACTAAGCCTTGCAAGCAAGTCGAAGCTTAAATGTCCAAGTCTCCTATGCCACTTCCAAAGATCAGAGGAGGAAGGTCCAGCCACAAGACAACGAGAAGTGCCAAAAGACTCCGAGAAATTCGCACGAAAGACTTTTCCAAGGGCAAAATCAAACACACAAGATTGCCCTGAGGATCCAAAATACGGCTGAGATTCGGTTTTAAACGAATCTCATAGTCGTCGTCAAAGAGTTGCGAAACAGAAAGAAGATTAAAATGCAAGTTAGAAACAAGAGCAACATTGCGCAACACAAAGTGCTCATTAACTCGCACCGACCCGCGAGACAATACCTTAGCTTTGCTATTGTCGCCGAAGGTTATGTACTCCTTTCCGGCAACTGGGCTAAGGCTGGAGAACCACTTGGCGTTTTCGGTCATGTGCCTCGAGCAACCGGAATCTACCAACCAATGTCCTCCAACCGTTTACCTACATCAATAAAAAGACATAGGGTGAGCATACGGTCCAACACTGGGGTTAGTGAAGTAGGAAGAATACCAATGTTGGGTCGGCTGCTCAAAAGAACGGTTAGCAGAAAACCATTCCTAGCACGTCTAAGAGAGGAGCGATCACCACGTAGAGGAAAACGTGGTCCGCTAAAGGAGGAGCGTCCATCGCGATACACAAAACGCGGGTGGGGGAAAACGCTCAACTACAAAGCCTCCGCCACGGGGTCCATAGCCTACAACTGCAGGCTCCCGCGGGGCATGCTCTCTACGAGGCCTAGGACTAGGCAACTCTTGAGGTACTGCGCCTCTAGGCCTAGCATCTTCCTCGGAGCTCTCTGCTGCCTAGGCCTGGAAGCTTGAGGTTCTGGACCTCTGGGCTAGCAGGCACGTCTCGGTGCTCTCCTCTGAACATTCGGCGCATGTACATCATGGAAAGGATGGTACATGTCCGGGTTGTTCATCTCCCTAGCACGGCGCGCCTCTCTCTTGCGCTAAAGCAGAACTCGCTCAAGTGTCCATCTCTCCCACAGAAGTCACAATGATACCTCACCGCACGCAAAGGGGGTTGTTGGTACTCATGGCTGGGGTGTGAATCACTTTGCCCTTCTGTGGCAACTCCTCCTGGATAGGTGGCATTGTATCCAGCTTGTTTTTTAGGTGGTTGGGTTTGGGATGCCACACTTGGTCTCTTGGGTGGAGCTCTCGGAGGTTCCTCCACCACCCCATCCTTGGTGGCAGGCTTGACCGCTCTTTGGGTGGAAGCTTGGTCAGTTTGGGAGTAGTGGTGAGTTGGGCTTCTCACATGGGTTCAGACCACTCGACTCTCCAATCTTCCCAAAAACGGAAAGATCAACACCCGGGGCAAAGCCTACACCAGAACCTCCAGCAGCTCGCTTGAATTGGGAGATCATCATCCCGAGCTGCGGCTCACTACAAGACACCCATGACAAGATGGTCCGAAGGTATGTGTTTTCTCCTCGGTTTGCATCTTGTCATGCTTCACATTGGCTATCTCCATCTCCAAGCCCTCACACAAAACACACCTAGCCACACAAGTGCTACCTGAGTTGGCCTCTTCAAGAGACACAATCTTGACATTCTCTCTGCCAACTCAGATTGCAAGACAGGACAGGTCTTGCACGCACCCAACAGAGAAGGTCTAGCCTTCAGCTCATCCACCTCTCCTACCAACGCAGCATACTTACCTCTCAAAGTGAGAAAGTCAGTCATGTGCGTGGTGCACATCTCACACTCAACCTCTTCAGACACGACCACGGTGGACTTGGCAAACTCAAGCTCCCTCACCGTGTCCTCCCCTTCTGCCTAAACTCCTTGCGCTCTCTAGCGGCACGCCTAACAGCTTATCCTGACTAAGCAAGGCGGCAGTAAGCTTCTCGACCTCAGCAGAAAGCTCGTCGTGGGTGAGAGATCCCTGGGAGGTGCGTCGTCGTCGTCGTCCCGAGGGGAGTGCTCCAGCTTGCCGTCGACCTCATCACCAAGCGCCATGGTGCAGAAGCCGTCGTCGTCGGCGAAGAAGCAGAGACCGTTCAGCTTGTCCTCGATCCTCTTCTTCTTCTCGGACTCATCATCGCTTGAGCAAGCGGAGTCGTCATCCGAGCCGTCGACATCGCTGAGCGTGGCGAAGAACGCACGCTGCTCAGCCTGGGCCTTCTCCAGTACTTCTTCTTGATATACTCCTTGTCGAAGCCGCCCCTCCGCTTGTGCCTCGCGGGGACGTACTTCTCCTTGCGCTTGCCGGAGTCGTACTTGTGCCCATGATCGCCCTTCCCAGATGAATGCTTCTTCTTGGGGCAGTTGGCGATGAAGTGGTCGGGTCGCCGCACTCATAGCATCCTGAGCGTCCTCCACCGCGGCGACGGTTCATGCGGTTGTTGTGGAACCGCGTGAACCGGTTGGCGAGCATTGCCAGCTCGTCATCTCCCAACGACTCAAGCTGGTCCTTTGTGACAGAAAAGAGAGACGAAAGAGCAAAACCTCCAGAGGGGTTAAAAGATCCAGAAACCAAAGCCATAGTCGGGCCAGAAGGATTCTCATAAGAAGCCCTCGACATGGCGTCAATCTCACTAGACTTGAGCTTACTAAAGAGCTCGTCGCAAGTGAGGGTCTCATAGTTAGACGATTCGATGATCGCCTGGACCTTTGAGTCCCACACCGACCGATCAAGAGTGTGCAAAAGCTTCAAAGCCCTCTCATGATCGTCAAAAGGCAACAGCTCCTTGTTCGCTCTCATCTTGTTGACAATGACCTGAAAGCGAGCGAATAAACTCTCTATGCTCTCGCCAGGCATATGTCGAAAGTTCTCATACTCCCACTTGTGCGACTCATAGAGGCGGGATTTGACCTAAGTGGTTCCCTCATGGAAGTGCATGAGGGTCGCCCAAATCTCGCGAGCCGTGGGGAGGTGAGAAACGCGATCGAACTCGGACATGCTCAAACAGGAGAACAAGGCGTTACGTGCCCAGCTATTGGCATCGTGCTCATCGATCTGGAGCTGAGTGACACGAGCAGCCAAGACAACGTAATCGTCCCTGTTGCAAATATCCCAAACAAAAGAGCCCATGCTCTGAAGATAGGCTGACATGCGTATCTTCCAATACACATAGTTCGTCCCATCAAAGAACGGCGGTTTGCCCATGCCGCGATCCATGTCGCCTTCTGTGGATCTGGAACCGGCTAAGGTGGAAGATCCTTAACCTGCTCTGATACCAATTGAAGGACCGAGAAGCAACCAGAAAGCGACCAGAGGGGGGGTGAATGGGAGCTTCAAAGTTTCCTTTCAGAAATTAGTAGTCACTGTCCCGAGAATCACCCGGAAAGACAAACCTTAGAGCTTGCTAATGTCCACGACCCTAGATGTAGGGTGGATGCTTCCAAGAAGCACAGCGGGACCCTACACAACTCTAGAAAGCCAACGCAAAAACCCAAAACCAAATCCGAGAACGCACGAACGAACAACGAATGAAACTGCGCAGTCACAGTAGCATCGGACGCTGGCAGCGTCCGATGCCTAACCAACGGACGCGTCCGATGCGAAAAGTGCAAAACAGAAACCTTACTGGACACGCATCGGACGCTGCTACAGTGAAACAGTAGCGTCCGATGCTCGACCTCCGCGCGTCCGATGGCAACGGACGCTCCGATGGTCAGCGTCCGATGCTCCTTTAAAATCACTGTCAGCTGACACGTGGCAACGACGCTCGGTGTGACGAACTCAGCGTCCGATGCTCCCAGGTTCAGCGTCCGATGGTCTCGAAACAGCACTGTTCTTCCGCAAAATTCACTCGATCTCCTCCGAATCAAAAGCACTAAGGCCTAGACTTGGTATGAGGGTTCCAAGGATGTTAGTGAGCTATCCCAACGGAATCATGGCTCGAACCTAACTCCAAATCGGTGAAATCGGAAGAATTCGGGATTAAGGAGCAAAAACCGATCCAAGACTAAAATCGCTCGATCTCCTAGACCGTGAGGTTAGAGGAGAATTCCTTCGGTGGAAAGAAGTGCCTCACGATCTAGAACAACTTGGTTCAAACGGATTTCCAAAAGACGCACTGAGCAAGAGATCGATCGACGGGAAAATCGTGGCAAGCAATCCGCGAAGAACACGAACAAAACGCAAAGCACAACCACGAATTTGCAACCGTGTGGCTACCACACGCTACAATAGTGAGATTACGGTCTCACTTCCTCAGAATCAACAGTACACAGAGGCAAGTCTCTCTGCGGATCTCAGCTAGCTACAGCAAGGGATGGGAAAGCAGGAAACCCTAAGTGCGAAAGAGCAAATGACTGAGATGAGATGGGAGGAGGGTGTCTCCCGACTACTTATCCTATTACTAGCCTAAGTCTATTTCCTACTCTACCCCTCTCTATTCTAATTACAGAGCGAACCAGCTAAACCCTAGGGTTATTCTGGACCAACTCGGAGGTAGGTGTATCCGACGGCCACGCCTGCACAAACCGAAGCGTTGCCTCGACGCAACCTCCGGATCGCCGCCACGTGCCGCCCTCGCTCTGCACCCCCGGTTTTGTGGCCCAAACCGGGCAACCAGCCTTTTCCAGCCACCCCCCCGTTTTGAGGCCCAAACCGGGAAACCAGCCCACCAGCATTTGAGTTTTGAGGCCAAACTCAGCAAACCCTCAGAGCCCCAGGTTTTGAGGCCCAAACCTGGAAACCGTCCTCAGCCCGAGTTTTGTGGCCAAACTCGGAAACCCTCAGCCCGAGTTTTGTGGCCAAACTCGGAAACCGTCCACGCCTAGGTTTTGAGGCCCAAACCTGGAAACCGTCCATCCGATGGTTTTTCCCTGGCTCTACCACCAAACCGACGTCGTAGATGGGATGCACCTCCCGTGCACCCCGTCCACCGACACGTGTCCCCGAGTCCACGACTCAACAACACATGACCGCACTTCTTCACTTGTCGTCGTCACAGGCTGCCAGCCACTACAGCTGATCCTCGGGCCTCTGGTCCCTCAGTCCAACCTCACGTCCGTCCTTCGCCACCTCGGTCATCGCACGACACTCTCTACTTGACCTTCACTCGCCTTCGATCACTGCATCCGTGCTCGACACCTGCACAACACAAGCAAAGAACATGCGCATCATCCCAGTTGACAATCACTCATCACTTAGAGACCCGGCATACACCCATGTATCCGCACCTTTGGCATCAAGCGCCAAACTACGCGTCGGAGGGCGGAGGAGGTGCAGACGAGTCAGGAGCCGTCTCTGGAGTGCGCTGAGAGAACTCAAACTGCTGTAAGTACTCCTCTGAGTCGGAAGAAGTGGTGCCAGTAGCCTGCTGTCCCTCGGAAACTGGAAGCTGCTGCGAAGCGGTCGGGGTCTGCTCTGGCACTAGCGGCTCGGCCTGCTCTGACTCTGGCACTGACTCTGTCGCAGTCACGGTAGAAGTGTCAAGCTGAGTAGAGGAGTGCGGAAGCTCATGTATCGGAGGTAACTCAGCCTGCACGGTCGTCGTGGTGTCGGACTGGACGGGCTCCGTCTGCTCTGAGGACGCTACTGAGCTCGGAAGAGTCTCGGTAGTAGAAGTGACTGGAGCTGTAGACGTCTGGACTGGGTCCTGGAGATCTGGCGTGGGAACCCAGTGAGCTCGCTGAAGGTGGCCGACAGATCACGAGTCACAGAGGTCGTCGTAGCGTAGAGCGACTCTGTCGGCCTGGGAGTGAACCCTGTGCGGAGCGGACTGAAGAGCGGGGGCCCGCCTGGAGTAGAGAAACTCGTGAACTGCGAGAAGCTGGGGCCCGGAAGCTGCTGCTGCTGAGCAAACTGAGGCGGACGAACACTGCGGCTGAGGAGGACGGTGGCTGCCACTGAGCTGCTGCTGTGGGGGAGGCTGCTGCCACTGCCACTGGGGAGGTCCACTCGCCAGCCTCTCCATGAAGCTCAAGGTCTGCTGCTGTAGAGCCATCATCTGGCGCTGAAGAGCATCAGAATCGCTCCTGTGCCTGCATGCTGAGCGAGGCCTGCTGCTGGGCTAAAGCCGCTCTCTGCTCCTGGGCAAGCCTCTGGACGTCTAGGTGACAGTCCTCTGCTGCTCCTCCATCCGGACCAGAATAGGAGTAGAGCTGGGTCAGAGGAAGCATACCGCTGGACCCTGCCTGGTGGTCGTGAGCTCTGGGCTGGTAGCGGGCGGGAGCTGGTAGTCCTCATCTGAGCTGTCCGTGGATCCGTGGCCTGTGGGTCACCACCCTCGAGATCGGAAGCTCCTGCTCCGCAAGCGCCCGAACGGCCTCGTCCTGCTGCTGAGCTGACTCTGGCACCTCAGGTCTCTGACGTGTGCTAGTCTGTGCCTGCTGCTTTGGCTGTCTGCTATCCCGACCGTATCCTAACAACTGGCTCATGTTATACTCGGGAAATATGGTCGCTGACCCTGTGAGGGACTGACTAAGGCGAGTACCTGTAGTGGCAGCTACCTTCCAAAGAATGTAGGAGATCCAGTGCGCGTACGGTAGCTGCCTGCGGGCCTTAATGCCCTCTGCCACTGTGTCCTCTATCTCACACAAGATGACGTCCCAGACGTCAACTCCTGCTGCCTGACCAATATGCAAGAAGCCATAGCTGCAGCCGTGAAAGTCCCTCTCCGAAGCCGACCCGAGGAAGTAAAGTCCCCGTAGGATCGCGTTGAGGATCCGAGCCGTAGGGGTGAGATCCCTCGGAGTGCGGCTCGAACCCTCACCGAACGGCTCTGTGAAGCATGGACGGACCAAATCGTCAAGGCTGGGCGCCACCGTGAGGGCGACGGGGTGGCTCTGTCCGGTCGTAACACAAGTCGTGGATCCGGGTCTGTGATCGTGTCAATCCAAACCAATCCCGGATCTCGGACGAGAACAGTCTGTAGTGGTCCCCCTCAAGTGCAAACTGATAGTCTCTCGGTCGGGGTGCACCCACAGCGAAGCGTAAACTGAAATACCCAGTCCTCAATATAGGAGCCAGACCGCCCCAGTAGGTCTGCCAGACCAGGTAGGTAGTGAGTATGGGGCGAATCTGCTCTCCGGCTGCGCCTACAACTGCCTCAAGTGAGCAAACACGCTGGGGCCGCAAAGAGATCCCAGCGTTCCTGTATCCCTGGTAGAAGTCCTCCTGCAGCACTGTATAGAAAGGCGACCAGCCTGCTCCTGTCGCTCCCTGGGAAACCACTGCTCCACTGGCAACAAGTCGAAGGGTCTGGATCTGTGAGCAATGGCGCCCCTGAGGTCCAGTCGCGGATCGGCGGAGGTGCACGCCGCGACGGAGGACGGCTGCCCGAAGAGGCGTCGGCCGCGGTGGCACCGCAGTCCTGCGACGGGTCGACCGGCGTGGGGGAACTACCTCAGGACCTCTCCTCCCTCGGCCTCTGCTGCCTCTCTGCCTCAGCCTGGCTTCCTCGGCCTCTGCCTGGCCCTGTGTGAGCTCTCGGGCTCAACTCCGGGCGAGGTGAACGTCGTCCGACGACCAGCAGCCATGAGCGTGCCAGTCGGCGAACCGTGTCGACGCTCGACCTCCTCGATCGCTCTGCGCTGCTCGGGGGACAGCTGATCCTCAATCCTAAGTCCGCCCGCACTGCCACTTCGCTCTGCACGCTCTGCGGCGTCTGCCACTGCCTGAGCCTGGCTGCCTCTCGCTCTTCCCTGAGCGCTTCCTGTGTGTGATAAGCTTCGCCTTCCCGGGTCGCTGACCGGAAGGGGACGATGGGGGGAGAGTCGCGGGGCCACCACCAACGTTCTTGCAGCGCATGGCTGACAAAACGAGAACTGAAGCTCTGGACTGGCGCTGACAGACACACTGCCACTGAACAGAAACAACTGACGCTGAAAGCCCCTGACAATCAACTGACAGAAACCACTGGCACAAACTCCCCCTGACACTGATCGGCTGCCGCTGACACTCGCGAGGCTTGGCCTCGATCCCTACCCGCGGGCTGGCCCCGAGTTAACAGACACTGCCCCTGACCAAGCTGACACCGGCACACTGACTGGCTGCGAGAGTAGATAGGATATAAACAGCATATATGTCTAGAGATAACGAAACCTATGGAAGCAAAGCAATGAGATAAGAGAAGAAACTAGCTTTGCTACCTGACAATCCGACGAAACGACCCAAGAAGGAGGAGAGCACTGACGTCCTAGGGTCCACACGTCACACAAGGAGGACTGCAAGAGATTGGAGGTGAAACAGGGTTAAACATGGGGGAACACCATGTAGACATTTGAACGAGCACCTGGTGGACAAGGTAGGGAGGTGGAGAGGGGGGGTGCTCGGTGGCTCACTGGACGGGACGGCCGGCCGAGAAGAACGCCGGAGTGGGGAGGAGGGGAGGCGTGCTCCGGCGAAGATGACGTGAACGACGGCGAGCTCCGGCGAGGGGATGATGGCACCGGCAAGGGTGAGAGCGGGACTCCGGCGAGCGCGCGCACTACGGGGAGCCCGACGGAGTAGCGGCCGGTGAGAATGAGTGGGCGCGACGGAGCAAAGGGCCGGCGGCGAGGGGCGGCGGCCGGCGGTGAGAGCAGGTGAGGGCGCGTGGCGGTGATTAGGGCACGGACGCGGTGCAGGATCGTGGGCGAGAGCGATGGCGTGACTGGATGAGGAAGATGACGCGTGGGACCCAACCGTTAGTAGAAGACTGAACGCGCCGCTTAAAGGAGCATCGGACGCGCCGATGATAACGCTCGACGCTCTGATGCCTGTCCGAGAGCTCCAAAACCGCAGAGATCACATCAGAAGCTTCCGGCGCCTCAGCATCGGACGCTGGGAGCGTCCGATGGACCATCGGAGCTCCGATGGTGACACAGCGGACGCTCCTCCGCTACTGTTTCAGCCGGGGCTGCCTACAGTGCAGGCATCGGATGCTGGACCAGCGTCCGATGCAGCGTCCGATGCCGCATCCGATGCTCTATTTGAGCAGTTTCGAAGATCTCCGTTGCGGCTCCCTTCCCAACCAAGTTCCAACTCAAGGAGAAGCAAATAAACACCAGTTGAAACCTAGTATGAGCATCCTCGCAGTAAACCCTCTATTTTATAAATATTTTGCCATAGGCTACATATCATTTTTAGGTAAAATAGGCGATAAATCCCGAGGAGACAACATGTGGCCACCAAAACTAGGGGTCTCAACCATTAGGAGCCTCGAATGCTCCCCCTAGCGGTGGACGAACACAGCGGTTGCTCAAACATAACCGAAAAGAAACGACTAAGCAACAAACATGCATATGCAATGCTATACGGAATTTTGAATCTAGGTTGCTTGTCAAGCTTGCTCATGGGTAAGCTTCTTCACAACGCTTTTTAGGGGCGGTTATCTTAACCACAGTCTGACAAGCCTATGTTCATAGCATAATTTAAACATGGCATATATTACAATGTAATGCAGAGACAACCCCTTTCACCTTTTTGACAAAGTTACTTAGATCAAGCACATTAAGCTCACTTCGCAATCTACAAAGGGTGTTCTCATCTAGGGGTTTTGTGAAGATATCCGCCAATTGATCTTCGGTTCTAACTCCCTCTAAGGATATATCTTTCTTGGAAACATGATCTCTAAGAAAGTGATGGCGAATATCTATGTGCTTTGTGCGAGAGTGTTGAACTGGGTTGTTAGCAAGCTTAACCGCGCTCTCATTGTCACACAACAAAGGTACCCTTTCTAGAACTACACCATAGTCTAAAAGGGTTTGTTTCATATAAAGGATTTGTGCACAACAAGCACCCGCGGCTATGTATTCCGCCTCGGCGGTAGACAAGGCCACACTTTTTGCTTCTTCGAACTCCATGACACTAGTGATCTCCCAAGCAAATGGCACCCTCCGGATGTGCTTTTTCTATCAATTTTGCAACCTGCGTAATCCGAATCAGAATACCCAACGAGTTGGAAGTTAGCTCCTTTGGGATACCAAAGGCCAATGCTTGGGGTGTGCTTTAGGTACCTAAGGATTCTCTTCACCGCTATGAGATGTGATTCCCTAGGATCGGCTTGAAAACGAGCACACATGCACACACTAAACATGATGTCGGGCCTAGATGCGGTCAAATATAACAAACTACCAATCATAGAACGGTAGAGAGTTTGATCAACCGGGTTACCTCCCACATCTAGGTCGAGGTGTCCGTTGGTTGGCATTGGAGTCTTGATAGACTTGCAATCATCCATGTTGAAGCGCTTGAGGAGGTCTTTTGTGTACTTCTCTTGAGATATAAAAGTCCCCTCCTTCAATTGCTTGACTTGAAAGCCTAGGAAGAATGTGAGCTCGCCAATCATAGACATCTCGAACTCCTTCGACATCAAGTCACCAAATTCCTTGCAATAGGCTTCATTTGTTGACCCGAAGATGATATCATCGACGTAGACTTGACAAATGAAGATCTCTCCATCAAGCTTCTTGGTGAATAGTGTGGTGTCAACCTTCCCAATGGTGAAGCCCTTCTCAATGAGGAAGTCCCGGAGGCGCTCGTACCATGCTCTAGGGGCTTGCTTGAGCCCATATAGCGCCTTGGACAACCTATAAACATGATTAGGATATCTAGGGTCTTCAAACCCGGGAGGTTGATCAACATAGACTAGTTCATTTATGAAGCCATTTAAAAATGCACTTTTCACATCCATTTGATATAATTTAATGTCATGATGTGATGCATATGCAAGGAGGATACGAATGGCTTCGAGTCTTGCAACCGGTGCAAAGGTCTCTCCAAAATCCAAGCCTTCAACTTGAGAGAACCCCTTTGCCACTAGCCTTGCCTTGTTTCTAACAACCTTGCCTTGATCATCTTGCTTGTTCCTAAACACCCATTTTGTTCCAATGACTCTTGCGCCTTTTGGTCGCTCTTCAAGTGTCCAAACTTGGTTGCGGGTGAAGTTGTTTAATTCTTCATGCATGGCATTCACCCAATCCGGATCACCTAGAGCTTCATCTACAATGGTAGGCTCAACAAGAGAAACAAAGGAGTGATGTTCCATAAATAAAGCAAGTTTTTGAGAGCGAGTCATTACACCCCTTGTCGGACTCCCTATGATAAGATCTTGAGGATGAGCTTGTAGTAGAGGAGTAGTCCTTCGATCAACCACTTGAGGGGCCGCTTGTGGAGCACCAACATCTTGAGCTTGTACCACCATTTGATCATGGGAGACATGAGTATCTTCATTTGAATCCCTTCCATCTTTGTCATCATCAAGTGGTACATTGGATGAGGATGGCTTGTCAATGACTTGCACATCATCATCATCATCTTTAGGCTTGATGGCTCCAACCAGCATGTTCTTCATTGCTTCCCTCAATGGTTCATCACCTACATCATCAAGATTCTCATGCTCTCCTTGAGAGCCATTAGATTCATCGAATTCCACATCATATGTTTCTTCTACCATCCCGGTGGCATGGTTGAATACTCGATATGCTTTGGACTTCAATGAGTAACCAACAAGAAAACCAATATCACATTGGCGTTGAAACTTCCCTAGGTGTTGGCGCTTCTTGTAGATGTAGCATTTGCACCCAAACACTCTAAAGAAGGATACATCCGGCTTCTTGTTGTTGAGTAGCTCATAGGGGGTCTTGCCAAGTAGACGATGGGGGAACAATCGGTTTGATGCGTAGCAAGCGGTGTTGATTGCTTCCGCCCAAAATCTCTCCGGTGTAGAGTACTCGTCTAGCATTGTCCTTGCTAGGGTGATTAGAGTCCGGTTCTTCCTCTCAACTACCCCATTTTGTTGTGGTGTGTAGGTTGCGGACACTTCATGCTTGATCCCAACTTCATCACAATATTCCTCAATATGGGTGTTGTCAAACTCCTTTCTGTTGTCACTTCTAATCTTTTTGATCTTCACATCAAATTCATTTTGAGCTCTCTTGGCAAACTTCTTGAAGGAAGGGGTTGCTTCGGATTTATCATGAAGAAAGAATACCCAAGTGTATCTAGAGAAGTCATCAACAATCACTAGGCAATAGAGATTTCCTCCCAAGCTTGCATATGTTGTTGGTCCAAATAGATCCATATGAAGAAGCTCCAACTCTCTTGATGTTGATACAAAGGCTTTGGTTGGATGAGTGTTTGCAACTTGCTTGCCGGCTTGACATGCACTACACAACTTGTCCTTCTCAAATTTGACATCTTTCAAGCCCCTAACCAAATCCTTCTTCAATAGCTTGTTGAGAGTGTTCATTCCCACAAGTGCCAATCTTGTATGCCATAGCCAACCAAGAGATTGCTTAGTGAACAAACATGTCTTCAAGTTGGCTTCTTTGGAGGAGAAATCCACTAGGTAGAGATTGTTGTATCTAAATCCTTTGAAGATTACTTGTGCATCATCTTTCTTGGTCACAACCACTTCTTTGTCGGTGAACAAACATTGAAAGCCAAGATCACAAAGTTGCCCAACGGATAGCAAGTTGAAGCTCAAAGATGCAACAAGAAGCACATTGGAGATGGTATGGTCATTTGATATAGCCACTTTGCCCAATCCTTTGACATTGCCCTTTGAGTTGTCACCAAATGTTATCTTTTCTTGGTCATCGACATTCTCTTCTAGTGAGGTGAACATCCGGGGATCTCCGGTCATATGTTGTGTACATCCACTATCAATTACCCAATGTGATCCACCGGTCTTGTAGTTCACCTACACACACAAGAAATCAAGCTTGAGCTTTTGGGACCCAAACTTGTTGCGGTCCCTTAACCTTCTCAACTAGTGACTTAGCAACCCAAATTTGCTTTGGCCTACTCTTGTTAGGTGGCCCCATAAACATAACCTTCACTTTGCTACTAGAATCTTGTCTAAGCATGTAGTGAGCATTGAAAGCAAAGGGCCTAGCATGCTTGGGCAAGGGTGTGGGCTTTGGTTCTTCACAATCATGAGCAAAGTGTCCTTCCTTTCCACACTCATAGCATCTTCCAATCTTCTTCTTCTTTGGCTTAGTGATGCTCTTGCGTTGCTTCATCTTCTCTTCAAGAAAGCCAATGCCATTTCTATTTGTCTTCATGACGGTGTTCATGAGAAGCTCACTTTGAAGACATTGACCCTTGGTGAAGTTCCTCAATCCGGTGGTGAGGTGTTCTTTTTCCTTCTTGAGCTTGTCATTCTCTTGTTGAAGCTCTAATTGAGATGGTGTCATCTTGTAATCTCTCTCCATCTTCAATCTCTTGTTCTCTTCTTTTAACATGTCAAGCTCAAGCGTCATGCTATACTCATCATCTTGGGTCTCAACAATGACTTGCTTTGTGGTTGCAAGCTTCTCTAGATCAACTTTGAGCTTTGCATTCTCATTCTTGATCTTGATGTAATCATCATAGTGATCGGCCACAACCACACTCTTGCCTTTGCCACTAGCTCTTTGCTCATCATGCTCACTAACCAAGTCCTCACAAGATGTTGCTATGTCACACTTAACAACAAGGTTAGGAGCATCATGTGTCTCATGTGAAAGCATATCATAAGAAATGGTGAGAGCATCATAGTCAACTTTCACTTGAGTGTATTGTTCTTTTAGCAAGGCATAACTAGTGGTAAAGTCACTATGCATCTTATCAAGTTTTTCATTTTTAGCTTTGAGCTCCTTGTTAGAGGACTTGAGCTCCTTGATAGTGGATGACATAGTAGCAAGTTCATCTTTTAGTTCATCACTAGCATGAGTAGCATGATCACATTTTCAACAAGAGATTCATTTTCATTAACAAGCTTCTCATTTTTAGCTTTAGTCTTTCTTATGATTTTAGAGTAGTGATTTAGCAATTTGACAAGTTCATCATAAGTGGGAGCCTCAAATTCACCATCACTATCACTATCACTAGAGTCATCATCGTTTTGTACCTTCCGGTCACCCTTGGCCATAAGGCATAGGTGTGTAGATGATGATGGCGATGGTGGTGGTGGTGGTGTAGAGGAGCCAATGACTAGAGCGGCCACCTTCTCCTTCTCATCATCACTATCTTCATTTGATGAGCCACCGGAGGAGTCAATGTCGGTGAGCCAATCACCAACAATGTAAGCCTTCCCACCTTTCTTGTGGTATTGCTTCTTCTTGCCATCTTTCTTCTTGTATGACTTGTCATTCTTCTTCTCATCTTCGCTTGATGAGTCATACTTCTTGCTCTTGTTCTTGTTCTTGTAGCTCTCTTCTTGGGCTTGGTGCATTGATGAGCAAGATGGCCAAGCTCACCGCAATTGTAGCAGTCCATTTTGGAGATTGGCCTCCTCTTGCTACTTGTGAAGAACTTCTTCTTTCTTGAGTCAAAGTTGACTCCATTCTTGTGAAGCTTCTTCAACATCTTGGTGGTCCTTCTCACCATGAGAGCAATGTTGGAATCATCTTCATCATCGCTTGTGCTCTCATGATGCACCTCAATAGCCTTGGACTTGCCCTTCTTGTCATGGCTTGCTTTGAAGGCCAAGTCCTTCTTCTTGTCGGTGGAAGAGCCACCACTTGGTGTGATGTGCATGTACATCTCATGAGCATTGATCTTCCCCAATACTTGTGTTGGTGTGGATGTGGAAAGATCACCTTGATGTAGCACCGTCACAATGTGTCCATATTTGTCAATGGGAAGGACACATAGAATCTTCCTCACAACATCGGATGGTTGCATTTGTGTGAGGCCAAGACCATTGAGCTCCTCTACAAGAACATTCAAGCGTGAGTACATTTCATTTGCATTTTCATGAGCAAGCATTTCAAAAGAGTTCATCTTTTGCATAACTAAATGATAACGCTCCTCACGCTCACTCTTGGTTCCTTCATGGAGCGCACAAATGTTTTCCCATAGATCATGGGCATTTTTGTGGTTCCGAACGCGATTGAACACATCTTTGCAAATGCCTCTAAAGATGATGTTTTTGGCTTTTGCATTCCATTTCTCATTTTCCTCCTCATTAGGAGTAAGGCTCGTGCCTTCCTTGGGCTTGGCAAAGCCGGTGATAGCGGCATCGCGGCATTTAACATCAACCGCTTCTAGGTACGACTCCATACGGATTTTCCAATATGGAAAGTCGTCTCCCTCGAACATGGGCGGTGGTCCATCACCCCCGGACATCTTAACTCTAGGCGGTTAAGCCTAAATCGAGAGCACGAGGCTCCGATACCAATTGAAAGGATCAAGATGCCCAAGAGGGGGGGGGGGGGTGAATTGGGCTTTTCTAAAACTTCTTGCAAGAATTAAAACCTATCAAGCCCAATTAACCCCCTAGTGCCTAGAAGTGTGTGAACAAGAATCAACTGCACAAAAAGACTATTGCTACACCATTTCTACTCTAGCATGGCAATTCAATTCATGAAAGAACAGCAAGTAAATGCGGAATTGAATTGCTCAAAAGTAAATGCGAAGTAAAGAGAGTAGAGATGACACGGCGATCTTTTTGCCGAGGTATCGAGGTGTCGGCACACCCCCCTAGTCCTCGTTGGAGCACCCGCGCAAGGGTATCGCTCCCCCTTGATCCGCGCAAGGATCAAGTGCTCACTACGAGCTGATTCTTCGCCACTCCGGCCCGGTGAATCGCTCGCTACCGGTCACAACATGGCTTGGGTCATCCACAAAGCCTCCGGATGATCACCAAGCACTCCGATCGCCACCAAGCCGTCTAGGTGATGCCGATCACCAAGAGTAACAGGCTAGAACTCTCACTTGACCAAGACAAGGCCAAAGAGATGGATGGATGCACACTTGCTACTCAATTCTCACTAGGAGGTGTCTAATTCTCACAATTAGCAAATCACTCAACCTCACTAGGGCTCTTGCTCTTTCTCACACTCACAAGGTGTCTCTCAGCAGATGGAAATGGCAAGAACACTCAAATGGATGGAGAGAAGGAAGTATATATACCCCCCAACCCGGCCATCCAAAAACAGCACAAGACAGGTATTTTTCGGGGGCATCGGACGCGCCGATGCCAGGCATCGGACGCTCCGATGACCCCGTCCAACGGTCTACTGTACCTTCTTGTCAAACATGTTTATGGAGCATCGGACGCTGGGGAGCGTCCGATGCCCCTGCATCGGACGCGTCCGGTGCCGAAAAGACTTCTCTGGAACCTCTCTGCATGGCCATCGGACGCTGGCCCTCAGCGTCCGATGCCAGCGTCCGATGTCATTCTCAATTCACAGCCAAGTGAACAGTGACACCGGATCATCCGATGTGGCACCATCGGAGCCACCGATGGGCATCGGAGCCTCCGATGCCCACTCAACAAGCATCCGATGCCCATACCAAGGGCAAGATCAACTCGGATCGCGACGCGGTCTTAACGACTTTTGTTCCTCTCGACATAAGGCATCTCTCTGAGCTACCTAGGGCTATGAAATAACATGTGTGCACCACACCTACCTCAATAGACTCATCTAGGTCAAGCTACTGATTCACACCCCTCTTTATAGTACGGCCAAAGGAAAAACAAAGACCTAAGACTACCTAAGTGTCCTCCAACACCATGCGACACTTAGCCTAGCCTACCACCGTCTTCGTTGTCCGTCCTTTGAAAAACCAAAACGATTTCCATCGCCAAGGGACATGAACTCCATATGCCCGTATCGTCGCCATTACCGTGACCTAACTCATCCCTATTTCTGTAAAACACACGTTAGTCACAGTAATCTTGTGTTTCATCCAATCACCGAAACCCACTAGGGGCCAAGATGCGTTCATGTCCCTACATCCTCATAGTACAGAATTAATACAAGAAAGAGAGAGGATCCTAGTTAGCATACTCGAGGAACAATGCGCCTTCACTGATAAGTCGACACAAGAGAAGGAAGGTCAATACCTATAAAGATGATTCCACTGTGATCTTCCTCATCTCAAGCACACTGTGAGACAAGCAAGAGAAGACAAGCCAGCTAGACAAGAGAAGCCTCCACAAGGTGGTTCGACACATCACTCTTCAATGGCAAAGTAACATTTCAAGGTAAGTGACCATCACTTTAAAAGCTTCTTCTTGATTCTAGTATGAACATAAATAAAGAACAAAACATGTTTAAGTTGCACCTCACTTGATCCAACCTAATCAACTCAACATGTTTAGTCCTTTGATCTTTGCTTTACTCTAATGAATCTCACTATGAGCTAAAATGTTGTGCATCTAACCTTTGGAAGATGATATATCTCAATTATGAAAATATCGACACTTTATGTATAGATTATCCTTCCTTGGGTTAAGTAATTTGATCTGTTAAATATTTTAAGATGCTACTTTTATACTCATCCTCTGATCCTATCACTCATATTAAGATTGAATAGAACACATAAACAAAAAGTTTGTCTTGTGAAATGTGCCTAAGGTTAGAGGGGAATGAACAAATTTTTTGGGTTTTGTTGGTGTTTTTCCACCAACAGAGCCCATGCACTTGATCTCTACCTTGTCTTTATGAGCAGGACACACTCTTGAGCAAAACATGGAGATGTTTGTCACTCCCAAATTCTACAGAGTGAAGGTCCTAGATCTACAAGAACATGCACACTGAGCAAGATGCTGCCAGCGTCCACAATTAACGCTTCACTTCAAACTGCTGGACGAACAAATGACATGAGTGACACCATATCAAAAGGCATAAACAAGAAGGAATGATGGAAGACGTCGTAGTCAGAATTAGAGGTCATGAAGTCCCGACAGACTTCTGATCCTCGACATGAGAAGACGATGATGTCCACCTCATCCTAGGAAGACCATTCCTCTACGCTACAAGTGCAATCATTTACAAGAGGAAATCCATTTTCACTTTCCTGGAGAAAAAGCACGATGCAACTTCATCAACTAAATGCCCAATGAAGCACCCAAGAAGAATAGAAGTGAAAGACGTCGCTCTCAAAGCCAAAGAAGACAAAGCTATCGAAAATAGAGAGGTCAATCACGAAGAAGAAGCTATCGATACTGTCCCGGAAAAGAAAGGATAGAAACCTCAAGACAGTGAACCACAGGAAGTGAAGACTTAGACCAAGAAAGTATGTGAGAAAATATCTGCACCTAAGAGGTACAATCAATAACAACTTTCCAAACGTCTGACATACCTTGGGAGGTCTGAACCAAGGGAAGGTCCGGTTCGTCGGACCTAAATATCCGAACCTTCGCCAAAAGGTAAAAATCGGTAGTTATCCTCATATTTATTTTCCTGCATATTTCTCATATTTAATTCTTAGTCATTTATTGCATCATCATATTTAATTCACAAACATTTTAATTTCTGCATTGCATTAGTAAAGAAAATAAAAATATTGCATTTATTACACTACATCATAAACCATGAAGCCCCATGTGAATAATTCTATGGTGTGTAAAAACCCACAGGAATGTTCACCGTGGTGGCATAAAAAAAATATAATAATAATAATAATACTAAAAATAAATATGCATACATTCATCCTGTTGCATTTTCTCTTGCATCATAAAAATATAAAATACAAAAATATTAAGAAAGAGATCTTACTAAAATTCTAGACAACTAATGCTTAAGTGGCCAACCACTAACGCTTAATCTGTTCCACAAGTTTTGTTGTCTATTTGAGTTTCACAGGATTTAATAGGCCAAGAAAAGCTAACGAGGAAGTGAATGTTCCATCCACTACTGGAGCACTATTTCAACAACCATCGACATCAATCAAAGCTCTAATAGAGGAAGGACATATCCACTGCCAGTCTGCTACATTGCAGGATCGAACGACTACGTCAACATTCAGCTTGGGGGAAGGCAACCCCATGTATCCAAGTAAGTATCTTTTACCTCTTAAGTTTTTTATTCTATAAAAAATTCAAAACACCAAAAATATGTGAGCACATGAAGGCTCACCCTTAAAAAGAAAAGAACAAAAATATGTGAGCACATGAAGGCTCACAATTAATTAAAAAAAAGAGACAAAAATATATGGGCACATGAAGGCTAACGCTATTAAGGGAACCAGCTTGGCATACGCACCCCCGTTATCTTCGCGATTCAGATATGTCTTTATTATTATTACTACTACTATTATCATTGGCTTTTATTTTATATCTTAAAGTGTGTTAGATTAAATAAATAAAATAGTGTGTCTAGTTTGTTTTAAGAAGTTGATGACTAAAGAAGAACCCTCTCTCTAATCTTTTGCATGGAAATGATGAATAGTTGCTCTATCTAATTTCTTTCAAGTACCATGAGTTCTCCTAATTAATAATGATGCCTTAAAATAAAATTAAATACATGGATGGCAAATACTTAATCTAAGGTCTAGGTAATTGGGATATGACATGTGACGATCTGAGCTGCTTTTATCTTGTTCTGAACAACACTAAAGTTCCGGAGATTTCTAAATATGAATATGACTAATAATTGCATTGAGTTAAATTAAGCTCTGTGACCCTATCAGATGTTATCTTGCCTTTGAATTGAGATCACTTACATATTTCATCCATCTTCCGCATAAATACTCATAATTATCTGTTGCTACCCTCTTATAAGTTTGTTGGAAGCATGTGGCTATTAAAAAAAAGAAAAAAAAAGAGAAAAGAAAAAAAAAGAAGAAAGAAAGAAAGATATGAGGAAATAAAAAGGGACAAGTGTCTAAAACCTCAAAAAGATAGATCCCGAGGAAATAAAAAGGGAAAAGTGTCCGAAACCTCGAAAAAAAATCAGAAAAAAATGGGCACGTGCCCGGCAGTAGAATTAGCCTAATAGCCATATGTCTCTGATAAACAGAAGAGAGTGAATATATTCAAAAGAGCATCCGACTCCATTTTTCCATACACATGCACTTCTTGATTCAATGGTTGGTTGACTTTCTCTTTGGATCCATTGTTTAATTTGACGACACATGTATTAAAGCTTTTGAAAATCAATTAAAACTCCGGGATAAAGGTGAAGTGAAGGAACTAGAGACATAGTGCTTGATTTGATCGTTCAATCTCTCAATTACTCAAGATCTAAGGTAAGAGTAATAAGCCCCATGAAGAATAACATGATATGTTTCAGAGAATTTTTGTTTAACAGCAGGTATACTTGTTGGAAGTGAAGATATTGTAGCAACTCCTGATCCATTGATAAGTTTTGGTTTTGCTAAGGGACTAGCAAAGGGTAAGCTTGGGGGAATTGTTGATGCTGGTTATCTATCAAAATTAAAGGATAAATAAATATGAAAAGGGCAAGAATTTGATCACCAACAAAGGTTTAGGGTTTCAACTGACAATATTCCACGAGTTTTGGTGAGTTATGATTCTGCAGGGACTAAACCAGGAAATCGGCACCGATAGCTTCCCATAGAAGGAAACCGTCGGGAGATAACGCAACCGCCACGTCGGGATACTTCTAGAAGACTCCAGAGAACACATAGAGACACCACGAGAAAGGGCACCGCGGTCCACCTCCAGGTGGGACCGACCGGCCCCCTGGACCCACCGGTCGGTCCCCCCTGGGCCCGCTGGTCTCCGTCTTCTGCAAGCTTCCTCCACCGACCTCTAGGATGCATCTTAGCCGTACCTTAAGTCGGTTTGATCCAACGGCCGCGGTTGATCCCTCAGGGCTATATAAGCAGCCCCAGATCCCCCTCTCCAGGCATCTCCCTCTTCATTATTCATCTCCACATCAGAAATTAGGGTTCCAATGTAGAAGTAGAGGTCCCTCTAGATGAATCTCTTCTAGTTCATCTAGAATTAGATCTAGTTCATCTAGTTGTAATCAAGAGTTAGCTTTCAAGTAGAAGACTAGATACCCCTCTAGTAGGATTAGAACCTAGTCTTATTTTAGAACTAGAAGAGAGAGAGAGAGAGAGAGGAAGAGATCAAGAAGGAGCTCCGGCCTGTCGGATCAACTTCTTCATCTTGTACCTGTGGATTCAAGTTCTTCGTCAACTTGCTTCAACGATTGTTTCGATAATCGACGTCTATATTTAAGTTTGAGCCATTGTTCTTATTATTCTTAAGGTTTATGACTCTCTTTTGAGTACTTTAATTCTAGTCATTCTAGAGTTAGAGTAGTTGGATAGTGTAAGCGTGGTGCTTAGACTTGATAGCTCATAAATGCCTCCTATAACGCCGGTAGTAGTGGTTGTTCGCAAGGGTGACTCTTATAGCCTTGTTGATTCTTCTATAGTCCACTTACCCGTGTGTAGGCTCGGTAGGATTATACATTTGCATAAAAGACTCATACTCTGTTTGTGACCTTTTATGGCAACTTCCCCACTAAGAATAATATAAACATATCACTCTTAAATTGGAATTAGGTAACCTTAGTGATCCCCTCTATACTTCTAGATTCTCCGTCCTTGTTAGCTACTTAGGGGTTAGACTTTGAGACTTAACACTATCCGTTCCTTTGGGTTCGATAATAAAACTGGGTTACTCCGGTGAAGTGCTACATTGGTAGATCTTATCTGTGCGCTTGCGGATAAAGTAGAGTGTGCGTTAATTTATACCAACAACCACACAGCCCCACCACTTACCAAGAAACCCAGTCCTGAACTCCCCGAACCCATCCATCACCTCCTCCTTCAGTACAAAGACATTTTCCAAACTCCCACAAGCCTTCCCCCACATAGAATTCATGACCATTGTATTCCATTGTATCCTGGATCCATCCCAGTCAACAGTAAGCCCTATCACTATTCTCCCCATCAAAAGACTGAGATAGAACAGCAAGTCCAAGAGCTTTTACAATCTGGGTTCATAGTCCATAGTACAAGCCCTTTTGCCTCACCTGTCTTATTAGTTAAAAATAAATATGGTACTTGGAGACTGTGTGTAGACTACCGAAAATTGAATGCTCTCACAATCAAAAACAAATTCCCTATGCTAGTCATAGAAGAGATCCTAGAAGAGCTAGCTGGAGCCAAGTTTTTCACCAAATTGGATATGAAGGCAGGTTATCATCAAGTGAGGATGCAACCAGAGGATGAACCCAAAATAGCTTTCAAAACCCATCAAGGCCATTATCAATACAAAGTGATGCCATTTGGGCTCACTAATGCTCCAGCTACATTCCAATGTCTCATGAACCACATTCTGCAACCATTACTCAGAACATGTGTTTTGGTATTCTTGGATGACATCCTCATCTACAGTCCTACTTTGGCTGATCACACTGATCATTTGCATCAAGTGTTTGAACTGTTGAGGCAAAATCAGTTGTTTCTCAAGGAGTCCAAATGTTCTTTTGCTCAGCCATCATTAAACTACTTAGGCCACATCATTTTAGCAGAAGGGGTAGCTACTGACCCCACTAAAATCCAGGATATGCGACAATGGCCAGTACCCACCTCTATGACATAGCTTCGAGGTTTTTTGGGATTAACTGGATACTACAGAAGATTTGTCCAAGGATATGGTTTACTGACCAAACCTCTCACCTCTATTCTGAAACTCAAACAATTCACTTGGTCTCAGGCAGCCCAACAAGCATTTGACAAGGTGAAAGCAGCAATGACAAAAACACCAGTGCTGGCACTACCTGATTTCACACAACCATTTGTCATTGAAACTGATGCCTGCCAGGATGGGGTAGGAGCAATCTTGATGCAACATGGGAAACCAGTAGCCTACCTCAGCAAAGCCCTCACAGGGAGAAACAAGGACTTGTCCATCTATGAAAAGGAATTCTTGGCACTCATCATGGCAGTTGAGAGATGGAGACATTACCTACAAAGGAATGAATTCACCATCCTCACTGACCATAAATCATTGGACTACTTGAAGGAGCAGAACCTCCACTCTGAAATGCAAAGGAAAGCAATGACTCGACTCATGGGCCTCAGTTTCAAGGTTGTCTACAGAAAAGGGAAGGAAAACGCAGCTGCTGATGCACTCTCTAGAGTAGCCCATCTGCTATCTATTCAGGCTGTCTCTGTGGTTCAGCCAGCCTGGGTTCAAGAGGTATTAAATTCCTACACCACAGATCAGCAAGCTCAACAACTGTTATAGCAGTTGGCCATACATAGTCCTGATGCACAAGGCTACTCTTTAGACAAGGGTCTCATTTGGTTTCATGGCAAGGTATGGATAGGCCAAAATTCTGCTCTCCAGACAAAACTAATTGCATTCTGCCACTCGAGTGCCATTGGGGGACACTCTGGTGTTGCAGCCACTTACCACAGACTCAAGAGAAATTTTGCCTGGAAAGGGATGAAAATGGATGTGGATAACTTTGTCAAGCAATGCTCCATATGTCAGCAATCCAAACACACAAACACCCATCCTTTTGGGCTCCTACAACCCCTCCCTGTTCCCTAGGGAATTTGGAGGGATCTTTCCATAGACTTCATAGAGGGACTACCTAAGTCTAAAGGATTCAGTGTTATACTAGTGGTTGTGGACAGGCTCACCAAGTATGCACACTTCCTACCAGTCAAACACCCTTATTCTGCTCCCATCATTGCACAGCTCTTCCTGGATAACATCATCAAGCTGCATGGTCTACTAAACTCCATTGTCACAGATAGAGATACAGTGTTTGTTAGCAGTTTCTGGAAGGAGCTCTTCAAACTATACAAAGTGCAACTCCATTTCACTACTGCCTACCACCCACAATTAGATGGACAAACCGAGAGAGTCAATCAGTGTGTCGAAATGTATCTCAGATGCTCAGTACAAGATGCTCCAACCAATTGGAAAGATTGGCTCCCCTGGCTGAACTTTGGTATAACTCTTCCTTCCATACTGCTCTAGGGTGCTCCCCCTTCAAAGCATTGTATGGATATGATGCAAATCTGGGGGCAGTCCCTACTCTTGCTGATACACCACAAGCTGATGCCCAGGAAGCTGTACACAACAGGGAACTGCACATTGAAGCTTTAAAAGACCAGCTGGCTCGAGCTCAAAATAGAATGAAACAAATAGCTGATAGAACAAGGAAAGACTTTCAGTTCTCTGTGGGTGACCAAGTCCTCTTGAAATTGCAACCCTATACTCAATCTTCAGTAGCAAACCGGCCATACCCCAAATTGGCTTTCAAATACTATGGCCCTTACCAGGTGCTAGAGAGAATTGGACCAGTGGCTTATAAACTACAACTTCCACCGGCTTCATTGATCCACAATGTCTTCCATATATCTCAGCTGAAACCGTTCACGCCTAACTTTACTCCAGTGTTTGATACACTACCAGTTACTACTGACTTGCAGGCATCTTCTGCTGTACCAAAAGCCATTGTCGACAGGAGGCTGGTCAAGCGCGGTAATGCAGCAATACCGCAAATCAAGGTGACCTGGACCTGTTTCTCGCCCGACATCACCACCTGGGAAGACTACAACGTGCTCAAGCAGAGGTTCCCGGACGCGCCAGCTTGGGGCCAAGCTGATTCTCAAGGGGGGGAGGTGTTGCAGCTGGCACGCAGCACACTACCAAAGAGGAGTCGGAGTAGGCGTAGAGCCCATTTTACGTTTTGTATCCATCTCTATGACAAGTGGGACCCATCGGTCAGTGTCTGTAATGGTGAACTACATGTACCACTGCCGGAGGCAGAGACTCGCATTGTTGAATTGAATAGACTCATATCGAAGCCAAGGCAGAGGGGTTTACCTCGCCCGCTTCCTCATCGCAAAATCCCGTTGTTCATCTCCACGTGCTCACGTCGCCGGCGACGAGCGGCCCCGGGGCGTGACACGTTGTACGGCTCCGGCGTGTACCCCATCGGCATCCAAGCGCACGCATCGACGATAGCGCACCCGGAGCAATAGCTGAGTTAACAAAGTATCTAGGTTTCCGATTCCTTGCATGCTTATAATCTCGATGCTTTATTTTTGATAAAATAATGGAAAATCCTGAAAATTATATGTGCTTCTGATCTTTCACTCCTGAATTTTAGTGCTAATTGCGTAAATCTGTCTTAGGTGATCTAAACCAGTTCTGGTCTCTGAATTCAGATTTCTCATATTCTAGCATACAAAATTCAGTTTATTGTAATCATAAACAGCATAGTAGCATACCTTTTATCCTTTTCTTGCCTATCAACATTTTTCATCATATGCTTCTAGCGTTACCTCCTTTGGAAACCATTTTTTTACAGATGAATGCTTCCAGGTGAGTGCCAGATATGCCCCCATTTCTCACATGTTCTCTTTAGTTTAGTTCAGTTCCCTACCGTTCGTTATGGAGCATTCTTCATATAAATGATGTATATATTGCATTAACATGTCAGCACACTTATGTACATACACCCATGCTGATTACTGACAGCATAACTATAATATCCCTGTTTTTCCTTTTTCAAACATGGATATAGGTACCAATTTGATAACCCATTGGGTGTTTCGAGGTTTGTGTTATTTATATGTTAATTCAAAAGAAGCAAAGCACACTCCAGATACTCATTTAAAGGGACTCACTATAGCTCATAAAAATCACTTTTTTGTAGATTTTTACGAAGTTTATTGTCGTAAGACAATTGATACTTATTTTACTCCATGTTGATCCTTAATTCTAAGGCTTTCGCTGGGAGGTGGTTTCAAGAAGGCCGACAGTTTCTGGTCTTAATTTATATTGGTGTGTATATAGTGTTTTTTCTATAAAAAGTGATCAAACAAGTATGTGTTTTGTATGCGGCAGATGTTGGCCTGCAATTTGTTCTGCATTCCACGGACCTGCTAACATGAACTCCTTCATGACGTATAAATAACACTTGCGCTCATTTTTGAAATCAAGCTAACCCAAATTCTATATCGATAATGCTCCCATCAAGATTTTTTTTTGTACATTGTCATGCTCATCCCCTACGGGCGCGGCGAAGCGCGCCTACTGGCCTAGTTATATTATATAGTACGAATAATCAAAGTTAATTTGCAGCATATGTTTAGTACATAGTATAATAAAAAAAAATTAAAAGACCGGTAACTATTACTATTACCTCTAATAAAAATAATAAAAACACAAGGCTTAAGTGTTATGTAAAAAACTGTCTTTAGACATTTTTAATGCAGAAAATCTTCGGGAATAATATCGAGATCAACGTCGTCTAAAATATCCTTCTCAATGCCTATTATGATCATGTCTGTTGTACACTATCCTTGTAGTTGCAATTTGCACTGTTGCAACATCGCGACAGTGTGATGGTGTGGCGACAAATCAACAAGGGCAACTAGCATCAGGTAAATTGGTTTCCTTGAGAGAATAGCATGTCCATGTTGATGGCAAGAGAATAGAAGATGTGGTCCGCGTCGTAGAATAGGAAGAGATAGGCATGGTACAACATGGGCTAATGTTTGTTGGGCCTTTGAAGGCTTATGCTAAATAAGAAAACATATCTACTAATTACCTATATGCTCTTAGGCCCCATAGCTTCATGACCCTGACGGTCGCAGTGGCTGCCCTCCCCCTAGAGTCGGGTCTGGGCCCAAACCCTACAAAGTGGAGACAAAAGATAGCATTTGTAAAAAGGCTTGATGGAGACCTAATTACATGTAAGGAAGATTTGCAAGCTATATCTACTGTATAAAGTTATCTAGATAGAAGCTTGGACTTTGCGTGGCATCCCTGTTAGAGCAAGGACTAGAGAAAAATGTGAGCTTTCTGAAATCATATTAAAAGCACCATCATGCAAAAGTTTGCATTCTTTAACCCTTTGTTTTTCATCCCTTAATTGTGTGTTTTTTACCTTATGAGTCCTTGCTAGGTAGTAGATATGATTGAAACTAGGGTGCAAAATTATTTGGCATTATAAATAGTAACAACACTAAGAAAAAAACTAATATATATCTAGATAAAACTTGTGTAAATTTTATAAGTGACTTTTGTCCTTAGGCTTTAAGTAACCTAATTCAACACTACTTAGGTGTCACAACCCCTTCATAGAGTGATGGTGGTTTTAGGGTGGCAGGGACGAGGGGGCATAGGCTTTCCTCCTCTAACTAGAAGCATGGCAAGACAGGGATGATGCAGCAAGGATGGACAGTGTGACCATAGGTGAGGGCAACGTTGGGCAAGGGCGATGGTGGACAAGGGGCCTAGGCTTTCCTCCACCTATTGGGATTTAGGATTAGGTGATAGCGAGAGTAAAGCAACATGGGGGGCGGTGCGAACACGGTAAGAACAACACTGTCCAAGGGCAACAACGAAGGTTGATGGTAGGAAAGCAAAGAAGACAAGCAATGTATTTTTTTTGCTGAGACATGGTTATGAGAAGATAAGAGCAACTTCAAGAGACAATTTTATCTCACTCAATATTAGTAAAATTTAGAAAAAAAGACTCGATTAGAGTCGATAACAATGTTGATGTTGTAGGGTATCCGGATCCCACACCAATAGGGGCTAGCATGCCCAAGAGGTTGCAAACAACCTACAACGCAACAAGAACGTAGTGTGATCAATGAAACCGATCTAGAGACAGGTTAAGCTGATATTGAGCACGTTCTTGGTTTGGTTAGGCTCCCAAACTTCTTCTCCTCTTCGGAAAGAACCGTCAAGGAGGAGTGCGTGAATGTTTTATCCCAACAAGAAATAAGTCCAAAACGTGTTCTTCCACTACTATTATAAATATTAACAGAGGTGGGCAATCCATCCGTCTCTGTCGAAAGGTCCTGATTAATACGTCCATCTTGGTTAACTCCGTTAATGTTCTTAAAAAACCAAAAATCTTGTGACTCTAGAGATTTGAACCCATGACCTAGCTTCAACACTATCGACTCTCTACCGTTGCATTGCACATTCATTCATATCTATATATAATATCCTATATTTTTATATCATTATTTTGTACTCTTATATTGGATATGTTAGCTACTAAATGAACTCTACAAAGTTTTAAATCTTGTCACGTACTCTAACTTTGGTGTATGATGTATTTTTTATCAGAGATAGTTTGAAAAATTCAAAAAAAAGTCTCAAACATTTGAATTTAAAACACATATTTGAGACTCTAGATGACTTTAAATCAAAAACTTGTCAATATCAAACATGTATATCAGGTCAACCGCTAGACTTTGGTATTAAGTATGTGAACATTTGAGATAGTTTAGGAATTCTAAATTTTAAATTTCAAATGCTATAACCTTCGAACATATATTTGGGACTTTGAACATCTTCAAATTTTAAAAAATTCAACTACAAAGTTTTATATTCTTTTGAAAAACTATAACTTTTGTATAGACCATGTCAACATCTAAGATCATTTGATAACTTTAAATTTAAAATTTCAAAATATGTGCACTTACAACAATATTCTAGGATCCTAAACAGTTTTACTTCAAAAACTTTTCAACTACAAAGTTATAGATCTTGTCAAGAACTATAAATTTGATATAAAGTTTGTCTTCATCCAATTTTATATGAAAAAGTTACAAAATATTTTTCATTGCAATCATTAACCGCGATGGACATCTTAAGACGCTACCTCGAAAAACAATTGATTAACTGAGGTGGATTCCTTAAGGTGACCGCCTCTCTATGTATCAACGGAGGTGGGTGTGTTACTTTGTCCGCCTCTATTAAGGATTAACTAAGGCGGTAGTTGGGCCGACTGCCTGGCCACTGAATAACAGAGGCTGACAACCAGCCCGCCTGCCTTGGAGCCCTATTTTCAAATGTTGTGCAAAAGATTTTGTGTAGTAGTGACCAAGTTTCCTATATCAAAAACATGTTAAAAATCAATTTAAAAATGAATCGGTTCGGAACCAGCAGGGGTGTCGACTTAGCCAACTAGGGGAAATAGCTAAGCCAACTTTTGCAAGCTTGGGAAGCCTACCTTGGGATGGATTAGGAAGGGTAGGTTTAGTTGACCGGAGGGGTTGAGTGGTCCAGGCTGACTCGGCAAGTCGACAGCCAATTGGCCTAGCTTGACTTGGCTACTTTCTTCTTTGCATATCCCTTTGTTATTTTATTTTGTTGTTCGATGGGAAAATGCATGTAGGCATAGGATTGCCTCTGATGAGGACGAGAATTCTCGATCTTTCATCGAGTGATGATAACTATCATTTTGGTGGAGCACGACATACCGATCCGGCTTTGGATCAAAAGACCTGAACCCTGCAATCTTAGTACCACAACTCCTCTAGTTATCAACAGTGTCTCCAATAGGTTGACCTCATCAAGAAGGCTAATCCATGCAAGCGAAACAGAAAAATACAAGCAATAACTTAAAAGTACGTAGCTCAAGGATTGGGACAATCTGCAGATGAATGATTAAGTTCTCAAAGTGGGGTCTCACAAACTGATGAAATGGGTGACTATCGATGACAGAATTGATCTAAGCAAAATCCAAAACCCTAAAGAGGGCAGTGACTACTGTTTATAGCCCCTAACGGTCATCACCCCCTAGGCGCACACCCTAATGGGCTCACAGATGATACATGGCCCAATAGACCAAAAATGGTGACGCAACACCAGGACAAATTCTAGACGCTGAATTGTTTCGACGATTCATGTTTACTCAGGAAAAATTTAGATGCGGGACCAGAACCATTGATTAGCCTATCAAGTTAGCTTTCCAACAATATCTAGTTCGCTAAAAACAGAGTCTTTATGTGACCTGGGTGACTTTTTTAGTGCTGACTACTCCTGGACTCTGAAATTGACTCGAAGTCACCTTGATTTTAGCCTCCAACATGCATCAGGTGACCTTGTTGGTCCTCCATGCCTCCAAGACTTCCTCTATGTATCTCTTGGTCCTCTCTATGGTTCCTAATCAACACATAATCATTAGGTAGCAATCTATTCTCAAAATCATATAAAGAGTTGCTTAGGAACGAGCTCACCTCATCTAAAATTAATTGTCATGCTCGAGCTCTTGTGATTGGACCTTGAAAGTTCAATGAATGATCATTGTGTGTATCTAAATGAGTGATGTCCTCAGTAGCCTCCTACCTATTAAGCTCGCCTGCAAAAGTGATCGAAGCAGATCCTTGTGGACACCTGCTCTCTTTGAGTGGCACTTAACACATCAGCCTACAAAACTCATTGGCCAACATATCGCATATCCTGTGTCACCCTGTGGGTATACATACCCCAGGGTACCACACGATGTACATGGCCCGCACTACTAGGGGTCGTCCCGCCCACATGATGAAGACGTACGACGCATGACATGCACCGCACGACAGTTGTAATCTAGATACAGTACCAACTCAAATACTTACCATGTAACTTTGTCCCTTCGAAATATATAAGGAGGGGTAGGGGTCCTCTGAGAGGACAAGTCACAAGCCAGATCCAATCAATACAACTCGACGCAGGACATAGGGTATTACGCTAACCTAGCGATCCGAACCTGGATAAACCCCATGTTCATCTAGGATTGCCTTGCGTCAATGTCTGGGTCGTCGTCTTGCGCACCTTCCCCTCTAATCAACCACCTTGGGCATACCCCTAGGTGGACTATCGGCGATATTTCATCGATAGTGGCACCCACCGAGGGGCGTGTGCGTAAATACTCCATGGCGAGCCGGATGGTTATCTTCTCGGCTTCCACGACTCTTCTGGTAGGCTTCACGTTCTTCGCCGGGTTGTTCTCCTGGAACACCAACGTTGACGGCGCCGCCAAGGGCGTGGAGGCGGTGCAGGCTTTCCCTGTGCTGAACGGATCTGCTTCCACCACTTCAGCATCAGCGAGACTAGCCTCGACATCTCTTCGAGGTCATCTTCCCTGGCGCTCTAACCACACTTCCCCGCTATCGGGTGGCGTGTCGACAACACCGATCTGATCGAATCCATCGATCGGGTCATGACAGGCATCAGTGACACTCTTGCTCTTGTAGATCTGATCAGAGATCGATCTCCGAGCACGACATCGTCGTACCTCTCGTTCCGACCTCCAACCGCATCATAGTGATGATCTCCATAATAAGCGGTGCTATGATGACCACGATCGACGCAATGACGACCGGTAGGAAAGATCGAGGGCCAGACAACTCCATCACCATCGACAAGAAGACATCGTTGGCTCGGTTGATCAACTACGATGAGGCCGAGAAGCTGCTCGACGACCCATGCCCTACGCTTGCTCTGATCATCTATGAGCTAGAAGCGAGCTATCACGTCGTCGTCGAGCCAAAGACGAGCCACCAGCGAGCCAACGAGCCGACGAGCCAATAGCGAGCCAATTCACGGTTCCTTAAATCCTCTCCATTTTGGCTTGACACTCAACACTTCAATTTCCATCTTCATACTTCTAGCTTGATCAAATCAATGCAAAGTGATTCTCCAAATCTTTATCCATACAAGCAAACCAATGTAGAGATGACATATATCCAATATGAGTTAAGTCCTTGTCATTTGACCTTTGCTTGACATTAACTCACTTATGCGTTCTTGATTCATTCTTCAACCTTGATCAAAGCTAGTTCACTATCAAACTCTTCTTGCTCATGAAAAGCAACCCATTGTTGAGACCATTCCAAAATCATCAATCTATGTCTCACTTGTCATTTATCAAATATGCTTGCTTTCTCATGATGCCATGATATCCCACAACATAGAAGCCATATCATCAACTCTATTTGCATTGTTGTCTTTTGCTTGAACAAGATTGTTTCCATGATCTTCCAATACAACAATACATAATTTTGGCCTTCATTTCAGCACTATGTGGAATACCATCAAGTTTGAGTTTCTTGTTGAACCTTTAATACACTTAGCAAACTTGTTAGACCTTTAATTATGTTGTCACTCAGCTCACCAAAACCCACTAAGGGCTAGATGCACTTACAATCTCCCCCTTTTTGGTGATTGATGACAACACAATTAAAGCTTACAAGAGATTGATAAACATTAAGATTTTGAATCCTATGATATATTGAGTTCCCCCTAAATGTGTGCATTGAAAGGAATTTCAAATTTTGGCCTCAAATGCCAAATGCACATATTTAAGAGAAAGTGTGGAAACTCTCTTATATCTTAGCATTCGTGGGGTGCAAGGTGTCAAACATGATAGACGTGATGCTTATGACAGTTCATGCACTCAAAGATTGCTGACCAGCAGAGGGCGGCACTGCCGCACCTGCCTGAACAACACTAGAGAATACAAGCACCACTCAATGCATGAATGTCACACACTAGCATAAATGATCCTAATCAAGAGCATCAATTTAATCTATGCTTGCACACACCACTCAATTTTGAAAAATGTTACATGCCTCTCTTTTACCTCTTTACATTCACATATCAATCTCTCTTCCCCTTACATTCTCCCCCAAAATTTCTCCCCCTTTGGCATTAATCTCCAAAAAAGATCTCTCCACCAAAAGGAAGAAATGATGGTAGACAAGTGAGGGCAAGAGGTAGGTAAAAGTTTAGCATATAGAATCTCTCTTATATGTTTTCTACCAAACAAAGTATGGAATAATTTAAGTCAAGATTCTTGAGAGGTTAGCATATTTAGCTCATACCTCACATAGGTGACGTAACATGAGACAAACTCACATAATCACCACAAGAGGTATCAACCAAATATCTAACTCACTCTCTAATCGTCACCATAAGAACAAACTCATGGTGTGACTCAATATATTGCATACATATGCACACACTAGCATTTAGGGGCCTAGATGCACAAAGGTAATACAAATGTTCATGGAGTGATATACCTTTGTTCTAAGCCTCATAATCTCCACCATGATGATGATTTTCAATTTAGTGCTTTGGATAGGCCTAGCACTTTCTTTAATCAAAAGATCTCATTTGTGCTCATCTCTCTTTTTCATCATCTTCAAGGAGACATCACAAACTTGTGCTTCATCTTAGTTGAAAGTCCATTGCTAGCTCTTGTTGTCATTTTGAGATACCAGTTGAAGACATATTTCTTGATATACCATATTGAAAGATTATCCACCAATACCAATTGAAATATGATCTTCATAGTTTGACACCAATGGAAGGAATCTTCACAAGTTGATGTCAATTTGCATGGAAGCTTGTATCTCATAACATCACCTAGATGTCTCCTAGGGACCTTGATGTCTCCTAGAAAATGCTCACAAAGACAAGAGATAACATTAAATTGCACAAGCTACAGTTTTACAACTAGTGACCATTTGGATGTGGAAGGCATGTGGATCACTAATTGCAAAACCTCATAACATAGACTAAATTCCCCCTATTTGATAGTGCATACATATGTATGTAGAAAGCAGAACATATGCACTTTGGTCAATTAAGTCCAAACAAGGGAATTTAAGCTATATTATGGAGAGTAGCTACATAAGAGTTAAAATTGCAACCCAAATGAATATGAGAGATAACATTACTGATTTGGATTGATTTGGTTATGTAGCATACCCAAGAGAAACTTATTCTCACCAAGAGACTACATAAGTTCACTAGAAGAAAATGTTAGTCTCAAAAGACACAAGACATAGAATGGGCTCCCCCTCAATATGTGCATCAAGTACTCGAATTACTTGTGAAATGCACTTGAATCGGTTTAAGAGTTTAGAGGAGTACATCCTATATCTTGGTCAAGGCACACCAAATTTGCAACAATTGAAATTATGTCAAAGGAAACATACCACCACTAAGATAGAGAGATCACCACATAAATTTTGATTGACATGACCATCATATAGGTAAGATTTCAATGATTTGGATGGTCATAGATCTCTTTTGATGAAATGTGGTGAGTTAGAGCTTTGGTGATCATCCAAGATCCAAATTAAGTTCCTAGTTCTTTCTTTACCTAAAGCAACTCACATAGAAAGCAAATGGTAAAGTTCATGAAATTTGCAAATTATGAACTAGGAGTTACCACTTTTTGTTGACAAGGTCTTAGTTGATCAATAGGATGGATCATGTGCACTTGATGAGCTCTAGAGTAGAGAATTTGACAATGAGAGTTCATCCTTCAATTATTTTCTCCAACTCATTAGAATCCAATTCCACTAAGGATTGGGGCATTTAGCACTAAGCCAGGAGCACTCGGTTTATAAAGACCGAGACCTCCTAGAGCAGTTGTGAATTACCCAATGTGAATCCAAAAGGAACCATCCATCCTTCCAATATGTGAGACTGCACAACATGAACTTGAGAGAAATCTTTTGTCCCACAAGATATTAGAGTAAACTCCCCCTCAATTTGTGCATACAAGAGTACACGAAGCACACTCATGCATATCAAAGATCCTGGGCCAAGGGAGAGATTTACACTATATTCCAACTGATTTCAAACTCCTTCAAGCTTGCTTGCAATCCAATTAGTTTCAGCTGGTTCTTAGTTACTTCAAAATGATTACACGTGAGTCCAGCTGATTGTAACTTATTACTGCTGCTTGTATCTGCGAAAGTAAACCATTTACACTAATTTCAATTCAGTTCAGCTGCTATTTCTGAAGGTTTGCAATTGATTTCATCAAGTTCCAACTAGTTGCAACTTCTTACTGCTGCTTGCAATTTGGTTCTAACTCCTTTGGATACTTGTGTGTGTCCCTCTCTCTTATTTAAACTCCTTTGAACCAAACTGATCCTTCTCATTTTTACTGATTCTTCATGACCAACTTGAGAGCCAACTGAAACTTGTTGTTGCAATGCAATCCAATTCCATGCAGTGAGTTTTCAGAATCTGTCTTGCTTGGTGAAAAATTCATATCTCCCAGATTACAGGTCCAATATGCATGAAATTTGGTAGAGATGTTCATATATGAGTCCTCTAACTTCTGTTAAAATTTCAGCCCATTTGGACTCCATTTGATTAGTCAAATCTATTTTCTACCAAAACTGCTCAAGTCTGAAACTGCAGTGCTGAGGCTGACAGAATTCAAGTGAAACTGATTCTCTTCTAAACCAAACTGCATGCCAACTGTACAACAACAAATACTATATGTATATAGCATGCTCACAAAGTTTCAGGTCATTTCATTAGCGTTTGAACTTCCAAATTCATGCTTGAAGGCAGTCAACTTAGAATTTCAGATTTCTGGACAGATTTGATGTTTTTCACAATTCTTCTTTTCTTGCCCAATCTTAAGGTGATTTTGATTGAGAATACTCACAAGATGTCATTACCATTCAGTCCTCTTATAAATGATTGAAATCTTGTGAATTCTTCCAATTATAGCTTATCCAACTCAACCTCAAACTTGATCTTATTCAAATTCAGATTTTGAACTTGTTGGCCTCTAGCAACCCCATCTTACTTTAGGTGAAGAATAACCTTTAGGCTTGTGATGAATCCAAATAAATAAGCACAATCTCTTCTTGTTGATTTCCTATGAATAAGCTCAAACACAAGAGAGCATTAGTAACACAAACACTAGTTTCTCATTTAGTAACCCTTTATGTGTGGAAGGCATGTGGGCTACCAAAATAGAGAAACCTCATAACATGGACTAAATCTCCCTTAATGCCTCATGCACACTCTTTGGAGTGGAATGAAAATGTGAATGTGCATGGTTGGTCACTTAAGTCCAAGGGCAGATTTAAGCCATATTATGGCGAGTGGCTAACATACACGAAGCAATTCCAAAATAGCTAGAGAGAATACATCACATAGTTTTGGATTGATGACGTTGATATGATAGCACACTCCATTTGAGAAACATATTCTCATTTAGTGAGACTACATGAATCACTTAGAGAAACAGTTAGTCTCACAACTCTAGTCATAGAGTAAATTCCCCGTTTTATAAGTGCTCTAAGTATTTGAATTTCTCACATAGCACTTTATTCATTTAAGAACTTGGGATTTCACTCTATGTTTAGGTCATGACAACAATAGTGTAATCAAATTGAACTATGACAAGAGATACTCACAACCATTGCAGCACATAGATGGCCATAAGATGAGAATAAGAATTTGCCAATCTACCATATGACAAGATTCCATCAAGTAGAGAGTTCTTGAGATTTGAGTGATAAGTGCCTCTACTTGAGCTTTCTTGAAATTCTTGGTTTGAGGTCCACAAAGGAAACTCAAATCATCTATGTTGCTTGGTGTAGATGATCAATTAAATTCCAATTACACTTTTCTTTCATGACCAGCAACCAATACATATTCTCAAGTGCTTCATTTCCCTAGGTGGCTACACAAGACACAAAGAGATAAGAATTGAAATAAATTGCACTTGAGATTTAGAAGTTACCACCCTTCTGGAAATATAATGGATGATGTGATCTCTTCATCTTCACTTTGCTCATATGAAGGTTATAGGTTTTGTCCATGAACTGAAGTGGAATGAGTTGCTGCAGTAGGAGGGGCAGCACTACCACCCTTGGGTGCGGCACTGCCGCCCTGCCGATTTGCAGCAGGGATGTGCAACACCTTTGCATTGAGTACGGTCGCGGAAATTATTGTAGCAGCAACTTGAGTAACCTACAACATGAATAAGATCTTGCTCTACTAGAGAGCCATTAAAAGCATCATATGGCAAATAATTCAATTAAACTTGAAATGCTCTAGCCACTCCTAATAATTCACAAACAACACATATTTATGAACTACTAGAAACTACGCAAGTCAAGTGGCTAGCCTACAAGGGTTAGGTACTTGTTACATAGGTGAATATGAAGTTTTAAATATTTCCATCAAATCATCTTCGGGTCAACATATAAGAAAAGACAATATGAATTAGTTGATAGCTTGAGTGAATAATTTTCAATCAACTTGCTCAAGCACCCCGAAGCCTCATATCACCTTCAAGTACCTACAACACTCATCAAGCACAATTTGGTACCCAAACTATGTTGGGTCCATTGAGGTTAATCACAAGAGACTTAGGCACCCAAATGGCCTTTGTGCTAGCATGTGGTGAACCAATCACCTTTCTAGCACAAGTGTCATTTTTGGGCCTCCTAAGCAATTTTGAATCAATTGACAAGTTAGGCTTAAGAGTGTTACCCATGGGACAATCCACACCTAGGTGTCCCTTTCCCTTGCAAGTGTAGCATAGGCGTGTCTTGTTCTTCTTAGCCTTCCCTTCTTGCAATTTGCTTGCTACCTTGCTAGTGAGCCTCTTTCTTGATGATGCCAAGTCTTCATCTTTCATGTAGGGGCATGATGCAATTTCATGACCCTTCTCATTGCACTCATAACACTTCCTCTTGCTTCTTCTTGTCTTCTTTGTTTGGAAGTGTGGCTTGGTCATCAACCTTGTTGGAACACATAGAGGCATTGTGTTCCTTGTTGGAGAACTTGACATGAGCCATCTTTTTCTTCTCTTCAATTTTGCTCATGACCTTTGCTTCTTTCTTCAAGGAGCAATCCCTTACATGGTGACCCTCTTTCTTGCACTTGAAGCAAGTGATGAGAGTCATCTTTTGTTGACGTTGCACCTTGTTTTGGGTCACACACATTGATTCTTTTGGCTTCTGTGGAACCTCCTTTTGCTTGGGCACCATCTTCTTAGGCTTAGTTTGATCAGGAGTTAGATTGGTAGCCTTCCCTTTTCTGTGGGGGGCGACACTACTGCCCTTCACAGCGGCACTGCTGCCCTTAGGTGGCTGTGCTGCTCGGGGCTGTTGTTGTACCACCATCTGTGCAGGCTGATCTGTACCAATCTGCTCCTTTCTCCCAAACTGCACATCTTGAAAGCCACTTGCCACTTTCGTGCCACCATATTGTGCTTTTCCATCCATGCATCCACTTGCTTTGATTTCATTAAGCCTAGCAATCTCTTTTCTCATAGCCTCCATATTAGCAAGGTTAGTGGCATAAATATTCAAATCAAGATTAAAGCATTTTCCACAACCTTGACTAGTGGAAGAAGTAGAGACATCACTTGCTTTGGAAAGATGTGAGTTGCTCTCTGAAAGAAAACTAAATTGCTCCCCAAGCTCAGTATGCTTGTTATCCAACCAACAATATTTTTGTTGGAGAGCAATGTAATCCTTCTTTAGGAGAGCATGGGCATCTTGCTCTTTGGCCAAGGCCTCGTGCAAGGTGTCCACCTCACTTCTTGCCAATGCAAGAGCTTCATCACTAGCTATGTAGAGATTTTCTTGCTTGATTAAAGTCTTTTCTCTCTTCTTTAACTCAGCTTGTGTTGCCTCTAAATCATCCATTAGTTGAGAAATAAACAACTTGCTTTTTCTATCCAAATTCTTAGTTATGTTGTTTATTTCTTCATCACTAGAATCATCACTAGAATCATCACTAGAAGTATCACTAAGATCACTACTAGAGATGTCACTAGGACGTGGAGAAGGTTTAGCTTTTGATTCTACCTTCTTACCCTTTGTCATAAGACATACATGAGAAGTGGCATGAATAGTTGAGCAGATTGGTGAAGTGGATTCATCACTTGGTCTCCACCGATCACAAGCTTCTTCTTCCTTCAAAATGTTAGTCTCACAAGAACTATAGGAAGTAGAAGTACCACATGTCAAAGCCTTGTTCTCACCAACCATTTCATTACCTTTCACATATGTTAGTGAGAGAGTGGATGTGGCGTGATCAGCTGGGCCTTTGGGGAGAATCACTTGAGGCTCATCATTTGTCGGTGAAGTTGAGCACTCCTCAAGTGATTCCTCCAATGCGGGCATCTTCCCGTCACATTTGGACTTGTTGTATCTTTCTTTGAGCGTGGTCCAAATGATATGAGCATCACCAAGTGGTTCACCATCTCCAAATATGACGACATCAAAAACATCTTCACTCAAAGCACTAAATAAGACATTAGAGGCTTGAGCATTGTGTTGTAAGCATTTCACTTCCTCTTTAGATAGATAGGTCAAATCATCACTAGGAGGTGAAATGCTCACATCAACAATCCGCTCAATATGAGGACCCATGGTCCTAAAAACAATAAGCACACTAGCGGACCAAGATGCATAATTTGAGCCATCTAAAAGTAAAAGTTGTAGAGATACTTCCTCACTTGTCGACATCGTCTCTCAAGGCGGTTAAGCCCAAAATTTGAGAGCCAGGCTCCGATACCAATTGAAAGGACCTTGATGTCTCCTAGGAGGACTAGAGGGGGGGGGTGAATAGGCCTACAAAAATTCAGCTCAAACATAAGTTAAAACTGAGAGTGTCACTGCCTCCCTTTGAGGGCCGCACTGACTCCCTGTAACCGTAAGTCCAGATCTGTCCAAACTTGAACACCGAGTACTAGAGATATCCAGTGACAACCCTGCAAAATTTCAGCTCGAGACTCAATAAGATTAGAGGGCGGCACTGCCGCTCTTCAAAATATAAGCGAACAGAAATGAAACTTTGCAGGTAGAAACTAGATACTCTAAGAAGCTTAACCCTGCAACAGAAAGATAAGATACAGCTCGAAGACTGTATACCACAGAAATCTCACAAAGTAATAGATCGAGCCCACAAACCCTAAAGACAACTAGATAAAGATGAACTGCAGAAAGTAAATCAACACACAAGACACAAGATTTATCCCGTGGTTCAGCTCACCACAAAGGTTTGCCTATGTCCACGTTGTTGAGGTATCCACACAAGGATGAGCTAGCCACCAAGGCTTGCTCTTTCCCTCGATCTCAAATCAAGAGAATGAACTCTTGAAGTGAGTGGTGATTTCTTAGCTGCAATGGGTTGTTACAAACCTCCCTAGGCTGCCACACAAGTTGGCAAGCTCAAGGGCGACGCCTAGCCGGCTAGGAGCAAGCTCCAAGAGTAAAGAACCCTAGAACTGCCAGCCAAACGAGAACCAACTGCTCTCAAACTATGGGAATCAATAGATCAGCTCCCCACGAGTGTTTTGTTGCCTTCTCTCTCAAGTTTCAATGGTGGAATCACTAGATCTCATGAGGAGGTGAAGGAGCAACAATGGGGGAGAGAGAACTGTGTTTGAGAGCTGATGCAACGGTCTGAATGTCGGGAGGAGGAAGAAAGCATCGTTGCAACGTTTCTGGATTGTATTTATACGTCTGAATCGGACTCAGATTTGAAGGGCGGCACTGCCGCCCTTAATGAGCGGCACTGCCGCCCTGGCCAAAAAGCTCTGATGAATCTGAAATTTGGCTTGCTGGTTTGGCTGGGTATGTGGATGTTATTCTAGGATTTTGAGCAATTGGTTCCATAGTTTGGCAAACGTTTCTAGAATCCCCCTTGATAGTTCGGCTTTTCCTAAACTCAAGAATAAAAGAATGTAAACAATTAATCACTTGAGTCTTCAATATCTTTATATGACATTTCTTCTCAATGTCACTTCATAGGGGTTGCAACCAATTGTGACTGTCCCATCTCTTTGAGCAAACATCCCTTGAGCATGTGACTTGAACCATTTCACTATATATGAGTTCAACTTCATGGCTTTAAGTCACTTCCACTAATGATTTGATCATCAACACAATATGACTCCTCGTAGCTTGATTAGTACCTCGACTCAATGCAAGTACTCTCTTCTTCACCCTAGCTATAGTACCTTGGTCTCCTTGACCTTCACCTTCGCTTAGTACCTCGAAGCCCTTTCCTTGCTATCTTCACCCTATCAAGCCATACTCAAGTCATATCATATTAAGCATCCATTGAAAACCATTTCTTCAATATTGTGATCCTTGCTTGAACATCTTATAGATATGAATGTTGAGATCAATCAAGCTTCACATAGAGACATATATGGATCATCATTAATATGGTCAAGCCAATTCATGGTTCCTTAAATCCTCTCCATTTTGGCTTGACACTCAACACTTCAATTTCCATCTTCATACTTCTAGCTTGATCAAATCAATGCAAAGTGATTCTCCAAATCTTTATCCATACAAGCAAACCAATGTAGAGATGACATATATCCAATATGAGTCAAGTCCTTGTCATTTGACCTTTGCTTGACATTAACTCACTTATGCATTCTTGATTCATTCTTCAACCTTGATCAAAGCTAGTTCACTATCAAACTCTTCTTGCTCATGAAAAGCAACCCATTGTTGATACCATTCCAAAATCATCAATCTATGTCTCACTTGTCATTTGTCAAATATGCTTGCTTTCTCATGATGCCATGATATCCCACAACATAGAAGCCATATCATAGACTCTATTTGCATTGTTGTCTTTTGCTTGAACAAGATTGTCTCCATGATCTTCCAATACAACAATACATAATTTTGGCCTTCATTTCAGCACTATGTGGAATACCATCAAGTTTGAGTTTCTTGTTGAACCTTTAATACACTTAGCAAACTTGTTAGACCTTTAATTATGTTGTCACTCAACTCACCAAAACCCACTAAGGGCTAGATGTACTTACAATCTCCCCCTTTTTGGTGATTGATGACAACACAATTAAAGCTTACAAGAGATTGATAAACATTAAGATTTTGAATCCTATGATATATGGAGTTCCCCCTAAATGTGTGCATTGAAAGGAATTTCAAATTTTGGCCTCAAATGCCAAATGCACATATTTAAGAGAAAGTGTGGAAACTCTCTTATATCTTAGCATTCGTGGGGTGCAAGGTGTCAAACATGATATACGTGATGCTTATGACAGTTCATGCACTCAAAGATTGCTGACCAGCAGAGGGCGGCACTGCCGCACCTGCCTGAAAAACACTAGAGAATACAAGCACCACTCAATGCATGAATGTCACACACTAGCATAAATGATCCTAATCAAGAGCATCAATTTAATCTATGCTTGCACACACCACTCAATTTTGAAAAATGTTACATGCCTCTCTTTTACCTCTTTACATTCACATATCAATCTCTCTTCCCCTTACATTCTCCCCCAAAATTTCTCCCCCTTTGGCATTAATCTCCAAAAAAGATCTCTCCACCAAAAGGAAGAAATGATGGTAGACAAGTGAGGGCAAGAGGTAGGTAAAAGTTTAGCATATAGAATCTCTCTTATATGTTTTCTACCAAACAAAGTATGGAATAATTTAAATCAAGATTCTTGAGAGGTTAGCATATTTAGCTCATACCACACATAGGTGACGTAACATGAGACAAACTCACATAATCACCACAAGAGGTATCAACCAAATATCTAACTCACTCTCTAATCGTCACCATAAGAACAAACTCATGGTGTGACTCAATATATTGCATACATATGCACACACTAGATTATCTTTAGGATATTGACTACAAAGTCAACTCCCATGAAATTGCATAAAAAAGTATTGAAAAAAGATATGAAGAATAACGGCTATGACATATATAAGATGAATGTTTGTAATAGATAAACAACCGATAAACTTAGAAAATGTTAACAAGATAAAAATCTATATGTACATTTAAATGACATGAAACCAACGTATCGACTAATTGTACGAGCAGTTCTATTCATTAACAGTGGGGTGTTTCCATACAGCCATAATAACAAATAGATCGATAAAATAGCTTAAACATCAACAGTGGGGTGTCTCCATGCAGCCATGATGATGGTCAAGCTAGATCACGTCTCGTGCAAAGAGTAGATCCGTTATTTCCAAGCCACTTAAAAGAACATATTATGAAGAAAACATAACTGGATCGACTATTTTAGCCGATTCAGGGTCCATGAGGCACGAACAAGATCTATCCGTCAAAGCCATGATTTAAACTAAGATAAACAGACTTAATCTATCATATATATAAGTGGGGTTCGGGAATACAGCCGTAATAGACATGTTAGATCAAATCTATCTGCTCCTAGATCAGATCGTGACTTTATTGAATATCTCGAACGCACAACATGTAACAACCAAGATTGACAAAATAGTCGATGAAAGGCTTGAATCGGCTATTTCCTTTGTTGTGAGCGTGTAAACCTCAGGATAGCTGAAACTAAGTATCTTTTAGGTTTAGATTACTTCGTCAATCTTGATTGGGCAAGATGTTGTTTAAAACATAAATAAACATATTAAAACATAAAACAACATCGATAACTTAATGAATCTACTAGCTTGCCAAGCCAGTAGAGCCGATAACTAGTCAAGATCGACTAAAATAAGAGATTGATCAGAGTTAAGACAGTCTCACAAAAGATGAGCTTAGACCGATAACTAGCCATGCCATGGCTTAACAAGAGTTTGGTCGATGACAATGCAGCCTTATTACACGATGACATAAGCCATTGGTGAAACATACAAGCAAACCTGAGGTCGGTCGATGCCGATGCAGCCCTGCTTGATTGAAGGTCTTGCCGAGATCTACGGTACTCCTACTCCTAGAGTTTTGGCCGAGGGCCGATGTATTGATTGATTGGATGTCCTTTACAAAATCCGGGTTTCTAACTATTTATAACCCGATTGACTCCTGTCCTAACATGACTAAGTTACATAATAGGTAAAAAGATGACTCGGACTTGAACTCCTTGGTTGAGCCCAACACGCCTCCGAAGCCCGTCGCGTATGGTCCACATAAGTCCTTCCAGTTACGCTTGACCCACACGAGCTTCTTTAATTTTCTGGCTGATTCTTTTTTTAATAAACCAGCAGTTTGTGCTTACAAAATAATAATCTTCTTGGTCCAAAATCTGGTGTAAACACATGCCCCCAATTTTGGAATGAAATTTATTTTATTCCAAAAATGTCATTCTCTTTTCTTTAGGGTCCGATTGACTAACCTCTTCTTTAGTCGACCAACCGAGTTTCCTTCCCAACCGTTATTGTTTTCCTCTCAGGACTGTTCTCAAACCCTAACGTCCAAAGAAGTCCGCCGCCATCTGACTCAAGCAAAAATCTTTTGAACACTCAAATTTGGAGCTCCTGGAAATCAAATGGCGACCCAAGATTCCATCCCCAAGGTAAATTTCAGGTTCCTTATCATCCTTCTACTCAATGATTTTCCTCTTTCGTGTTTTCCCTCAAATTTGAATTTTCAGGCGCTCCATGACCAGATCCTCATCCCAATTCAGGACAATCCAAATAATTTCTTTCTTGGCCCAGTAGGCAATCTTGATCCTACCGAAGTCATTACTGTCGAAACTCAGAGAGTCCCCTTCAAGAATTCAGACTTCGCTTCAAAGCACTGGGGCAAATCTCCCTTTAGGAACTGGCCATCGATCATCCCAGGTTGGAGAGACTGGCTAATTAAGGTAGAGGCAAAAAAGAAGCCGGATTGGATCTTTCGCAGCTTAGACCAGTGCATCACCCTATCCTTAGCTGATATGAAGAAAAATGAGCAAATGCTGAAGGCTGCCTACTATTTTTGGTCTGGTACCTTCAACACTTTTATGTTCAAGCAGGGCCCTATGACCCCAACTTTAGCCGATGTGCACATGCTGACCGGCCTAAACATTGTTGGGTCGACCAACCCTTATAGCCTCCAAACTAAGCCCTCCATCAAGCTTGGAAAACCTGGTGGTTGGTCCAGTTACATTACCACTTTTAATACCTCCCAATCCAGTGTTTTAGACCGAGAGCACATTATCTTTCTGAATATGTGGTTGGAGAAGTATCTGTTCTGTGGTCAGAGTTGTGGCCCAACTTCAAATTTCCTAGCCTTGGCAGAAAAATTACCCGTGACTTCAGATATACCTCTGGGAAAGTACCTTCTGGGGGCTTTGTATAGCATGTTGAATAAAGTAGCCTAGAGTTTGATGGAAAATGAAGATATCCCATCACTAACAGGTCCTTGGTGGCTACTCCAACTCTGGCTCAATCTTCATCTTCACAGATTGGTAACCCCGGACTTAAAGACTCTATCCTTCCCCAAACTATATCCAGACAATCAAGAAAAATCATTGCCTGATGGTGCAAAAATGAGAAGATGCACCTCATTTGGAGAAGCTGCTGCTATGATATCTATTGATGAATCAGTCAGCTTCTTTTTCAAGATCTTCTACAAAGGATTCCCCACTGCCATTCTCGGTTGGTTTCAGTATCCAGATATTATAGATTTTGAGATTCCATATACTTTCAGATTTCAAAGAGAATGTGACGATGAAGGTCATAAGATCTTGTGCCAGATCATGAAGCCTTGCCTCCTGCCAACTGAAATTAGGCATGGTAGAGAAAAACCTCCCATGTCTTATGAATTTTATCATCCTGTCATGGCAGCCAGACAATTTGGTTTTGGCCAAGTGCCCCCATCCCTTTATTTTGCTGACAAACTCAGGCCAAGGGAAGCAGTAGACTTTGCTCTAGAGTATGACAGAATACTCCAACTGGAAAAATCTGTTTCCCTGAAGACGGTCAAGGAATGGAACTGCAGACCCTTCTCTTTAGTCTCTTTCCAGGACTGGTGGCAGCAATGGAGCATCCACCTATTCAACGAAGTTGTGGCCACTTACTGTCTGAGATTGGATTCAGACTTCCAGGCAACTGACGAGGTATAACTCAATTCGTTCTCAAATTTCACATCTTTATCATCTGTTTACCCCTGATATCACATGTCGAATGTCTGCAGGATCTGGTCACCTTGAATCCTCTAAAAATTGATTACAACATATGGTGTCCAAATCCAAGGATTGGTTGTAATGCTCCCACAATCAAGACTTTGATGAAGAGGAAAGTTTCTAACACTTCAGATGATCAGACCCTTAGCACTTTTATAAAGGAAGCTGGCTCTTCCAAGTAACAGAAAACTGACAAGCCAACTGCTAAGGTCATATCCAAGAAGAAGAAAAGAGACACCTCTGAAAGCAGCCAATCCTTGATAAAAAATGCAAATGCAAAGGTAATAAAACTTGTCTTTTCTTGTTCTCATCACCAAATCTTTGACTCTTTTCTATCTTTTGATTCCCAGGAACAAGCTGGTACTCATAATATTGAGTTGCCTCAGGAGCAGGTGGATACCCATCGTATAGATTCTGAAACACTTCCTCTTCCTGATTTTGATCAAGAATTTCCCCAACCAGGTATACCTTTTAGCTGACAGCTCGATTTTCCTCGTTGGATGTTCTTGAGAGTTGATGAAAATTCTCTTTCAGACGCACCCCCTAAGCCTTCTCGAACCTTCCCCGAGCTTCAAATCAACCCACTTGAATAGGTGCTCCAATCAACACTATTTTCTCCTTTCAACATCTCCATGTTTGTGATTTATTTATACATTTATCTATGTAGGAGCAAGGAGAACCTTCTTCCTCTGTCATCCCTTTTGACTTAGAAGATTATATGGATGAAGGGGAAGAACCTGTACCAGATTACTCCAAGAAACTCTCCGAAGAAACTAAGGCTCGGCTGCAACCATTACTTCCTCTTTTGGAGACCAATATAGCCGACCTGGTGAATGATGCAAGAGGAATCAGAAACATCTTTGACTTGATCAAAGATGACATACCAGATGATCTCAACAAAGCTCTGATTCCTGTTGCTCATATAGTGTTTCTTCGGCTAGAATTCATGGAAGCCAAAGCCAAACTTTTAGCGCGTGAAGCTCAAGTACATCTGCTAGCACATGAGCAACGTTGCATCTCTGACATGGTTGCTGCAAAGGACACTATAGATCGACTGAATTCAGACTCCACCGTCATCATCGGCAACTTGTCATCTCTAGAAGCCGAGAGGGATCAGTTGTTGAGCAGGCTTCAAGTTATCGATGAACAAATCAAGTTGAAGAAAGATAGCCTGGAGAACATTCCTGTTGCTCCTCGTGAACAAAAGAAAAAGATAACACTTCTTCATGGCGAGCTCCAGGATGTTAAAGCCAAGAAGAAACCAATCCCAGGTTCCATTGAAGAAGATCAGAAAAAGATAGCCGATATAGACGCCATCCGCTTGAATGCTCTGAGTGTATTAAAATCTGTACTAAACATGTAATCCAGTCTATCTGTAATTCCTGACTCTCAATCCTTTTTTTGTGTAAACATTCTTCATTGGTCGACTAGCATCATGGCACTCCATTACTTATTTGGCACTCTATAGCTTTATCAGCTATTCAGCCGACGTTACCCAGATAACTTATCTTTTAACCGATTAGTACCAGCACGACCTATCTTTTTAGCCGATTAGTATTAAAACGGCTTATTTAGTCGATTCACCATAGGATCCAGATCCGAGGGTGCCCCCGAACTGATGCCTTTTCACCTTCTCGAGTCTTATGCATAAATGCCAGACGCCGGCTTCTCAAACACACCGCGCATTCATTGCCTCACTCTTCGGCCTTTGCTCTCCTCATTCGCCAACTACTTCTCTTCTCCACTCGATGGTCGAAGCAATGACAGATAACCGCGGCAAACGCCCCACGGAGGCATCGGAGTCCGTGGATGGCCCTCCGGCGACCCATCGCCGTGTGCTCAGGTAATGATTCTCCTCTTTAGCGCTTCTTTATGCTCCGAAATTCTTCATTTACCCGAGGAAAACCCTAATTTTTCCGCAGTCCTCCTCCTCCGGTAGACGGCCAAGGCCCCAGCCAACCCCCATCGGAGTACGAGTTGGCATTCGATGATGGTGCATGGGCCTTTATCCGGGGCGTCGCCGACACCCGACGCCTTCTTGAGGAGGAGCGTCGTCGAACCGCCCGCCTGGTGGAGGAACGAGAGGTCCTCCGCGCTCGCCTCAACAGTGCTCTTGAGCACTTGGAGGCGTCCGACGCCAGGGTTGCTGATATTTTCCAAATCTTCCAACTCATTACTTCAATTACCTTTTGCATAACTGTACTAGTGAATCAGTTGGCAACTGCTTGTTTAGATACTTAGCTGATTTGTTCTTTGGTTAATTGAATCAGCTATTCCTTAAAATTTAGTCTCTTCCATCCAATTGCAGAACTCCAACAACAACTCGATTGGCTCCCTGGGCGAGCCATAGCAATTGCCGACTTCGTGAAGGCAAGGGGAGACAATCTGCGGGCGTGCCTAGACGACGTCGGGATGCGCATCAGGGAGCTGGCCCTCCACGCCATCTGCCACGACGCCACCTTCGCCCTCGCCGGAGCCAAACTCAGCGGTGCTGAGATCTCCGGAGAAGTTTCTCCCTCTTTCGTCGGCGCCAGGACGAGGGAAGACTTCAGGGAGCTGGTGGAAGAATTCCAACCCCTGGGGCTCGCCGTGACAGAGGTGTCACACCTGGAGGACCTCCTGAACTGGCTCCATTTAGATTAGTTTGTGTTTTTAATGTCTCTTTTGTGTATCCGGCCTGGCGGCCGAACAAACTGAACAAAAGATCTGCCCCTGCATCGTCAGGCCAAATAATTTTGTTAAATATTGTTTGCCTGACATTCCTTGCATTGCATCGCTTGAGCTTTTTCGAGGCTTTTCTTTTGATGAATGTTCTAAAGGCGATACTCCCTTAGTGTCGGCTATTAATTAAAATCAAAAGACGATACATACATATTGGCTATTTTTGTTCTAAAGGCGATACATTAGTATCGGCTATAAAATCAAAGAAATTGATCCCTCGTTCCAATTCTAAAAGAATTAACCTTGACTGACATGACACCGGCCTTAGTTCATTGGCACTAATGCAAATCACTGCCAGCAAGTTAATCTGTTAGAACATTTTTGAAGCCGATTGCTTAAATCGGCTGTTGACTTCGTCGGCTGTCTTGAGAAAGTCTCCTTCAAGAATCCTTCCAGAGAAGCACCCCATGTTATCAAAGTTCCAAACACCAGGATCTGAATAAGCAATACTAACAGTCAAATCGGTTGGCACTACTTCCACGACGTCACCGATCCACTGAATCACATTCTGATGCATGGTAGATGGAATGCAACAATTGGAGTGGATCCAATCCCTTCCAAGAAGCACACTATAGGATCCCTTTGCATCGACTACAAAGAAAGTAGTCGACATACTTTTGCTGCCAATTGTTAACTCAACACATATAGCACCTTTAGTAGCCGATACGTTGCCAGCAAAGTCGGTCAACCTCATATTGGTCTTAGTCAAATCTTCCGTAGTCTTACCAAGCTTTCTAAAAGTGGCATATGGCATCAAATTAACTGCTGCCCCTCCATCAACTAGCATCCTATTTAAAGGCCTTCCATCAACAAACCCTTTTAAGTATAAAGCCTTTAAATGAGAATGTTTCTCAGGTTTTTGAAACGTAGCCTCTTCTGCTTGATAGATCCACTGAGCAACGACTTCTTCATCATCAGATTCTTCTTCATGATCAAAGGATCTAAATTCAGCAGGCAACATGAACAGAGCAGCGATATTAGCCGATGACTTACCCTTATCGGCTATCTGCTTGACTTGCCAAACTTTGGGCTTCTTCTTCTGGACTTCATCGTTCCTCAACCTTTGAACCCGTCGCTTCTGTCTTTTGGTCAAGCCACCAGGACACCATTGTCTCTCTTGCCAAGGATGATCATGATCAGCTAATCTTGCTCCAAGCCGACTATGAACACTTTTATTTTTTATGCGCCGATCTGTATTTTCAAACCTTAATCTTTCATGTACAAATCGGCAGTTGTCTCTCGAATGCCTATACTCTTGGTACTGATCACTGCATTCTAGACAATTACGAAGAGTAGGAAGCTTTAAACCCTCATTCCAACAATGCCTGAAGAAGGGACAGTCCCAATGATTCTTTTCTTCATCTCTGACGTGTCTTCCTTCTTCACAAGACCTCCTATACTCTTCTTCCTCAAGCCACTCCTGATACTCTTGTTCATCCCTTTCCCTTTGCATTTGGATCCTTTCCTTCTGACGTTGCCACTTGTTCAATAAGAGTCTGACAGTTGGACGCCTTCTTGCTTCACCAGCCCTTGAAGTCTCAGGTTGATCATTGTTTCCTTTTATCTCCTGATGCTCTCTGGCTGTTAGTTGCTTCTTTGGATCAACTGTCCCAGCTGCCTTAGCTTTATCAGAAGTCAACACCCTGATTTCACTCCGAGGTGCTGGAGCTACCATGTTTTGTGGGAAAGGATGGCCGTTGATGCCCATGCCTTTGGCCTTTTCTAGGCCAATCCTCCCTTTAACGATTGCCCTCTATATCATATCTCTGAAAACTCGGCAATCATTAGTAGTATGGGTACCAGAATTATGAAATTTGTAGTGCCTTTTATTTTTAAGCTCTTCGGCCGATGGGATGGTATGATTCCCAGTCAACTTGATCTCACCCTTTTCCAGTAAGTAGTCAAATATCTTGTCGGCCTTGGTGACGTTGAAGCTATACTTTACATCTTTCTCGGTACTTTTAACCTTTGCCCAAGGCATGTACTCATTGTTTTTCCAAACCCAGTCTACAGCAGCCACTTCTTCATCACTTTCATCTTCTGAATCATTGTCTTCATCTTGCAAGAAAACATGACTCTCTGCATTGTAGGCTTTCTTAGGTTTAAAGACTTGATTGTACCGATTTTGAGCATCAATACCTGCTACCTTTTTAGCCAAATCGGCCACGTTGTTACAACCAAAGCCGGTTCTCTCCCTGATAGCAGGCATCAATCCCCGAATCGCAATGCTGACCACCTCTGAATCTGGCAATGTCAAAGAATAGCATTGATTCTTCACCTCTCTGAACCTTTGGAGGTACTGGCATCCAGACTCATTATTCGTTTGCCTTGTATCGATTAAATCCACTAAGCCTTTCTCCAATACTCCAAAGCCGAAATACTTATGGAATTTATCTTCCAAGTCATCCTAGCTCTAAATGGAATTTGGTGGCAAAGATGAAAACCATGAAAAAGCCGAACCAGATAGAGAGAGAGGGAACATTCTGACTTTGAGTGCTTGTTCATCACCAATCTCTCCGAGCTGGACTAGGAACTGGGTTATATGCTCCATGGTTGTCACTGAACCGGCTCCTGTGAACTTGGTAAAATCAGGGATTCTATATCTCGGAGGGAGAACAACCTGATCAAACCATTCTGGATATGGCTTTTTGTAACCAGTCACTGTAGATTTTGGCATCAAGCCAAATTGTTTCTGAACCAGGTCAGTTACACGACTCATCAGTTGATCAATTTGATTCACCGGCTTTTGATAGACGATGTTCTGCCCCCCCCCCCCGAGGGTATTACCATTATATCCTGGGTTCTACGCTCTGAGGTATATCCTGGAGCGTCCAAAGTATAGAAATCAGAGACATAATGATACCCCTGAGGTATATCACCAGGTGCTACGCTCCCTTGATACGGAGGTGCATTGAAGTCTCTTGTGATGCGCCTTGCATGAGGAGCTATTTTTGTAGCCGATGAGTACATGTTATTACTCAAAATCAGCTGTTGCACTGGCTGCGGTGTCATGCCTCTAGGGTTAATCACCATCTGACCTCCATTGCCATTTGGGCCATTGATTTGAGGTCCAGTAGAAGTTCTAGCTCCTTGACTGTTTCCAACAGTATACGTTGGACCCCTTCTGTCACCACCCATGTTGAAAGCTTCTTTAATGGCGTTTGTGAGGCTGTTGAGAAAAACCTCATTATGATTCGTCAAGGTGGCAGACATTGCCTTGCTGATTACTTCTTGCATGGCATTGTGTTGGACCTGGACCATTGGATCAACATGACCATCAAAGACCACCCTTGGAAGGTGAGTTTTCTGAACTATCTTCTTATCTCTGGTCCTGCTGTAGCTCAATAAGCACAAATGTCGATATTGATCAACAGTCTCATCTATTAAGCGTTTAGTTTCCTCTGGGAGGTCCTCCATTTTCACGTGCAGTACTTCTTCGTTGTCAAACGTCATGATTCAGACGATTGTGTCCCACCGAGCGTGCTAAAAGAATGTGTTGACACAAATTCTCGGTCGGCAGCACCAACACACTTGAACGCACGGTCCTCAGAGGAGTACGGATGCAAGTCCTGACCTCCTGGACCTTCAGCAAGCAGTGGAGCCGATTCTCAGCAAAATCGACTTAGGGCGTGCCAGTCAATTTGACCTGTAATTGACAAGGAGAAGAAAAAGATCGTTAAATCGTGGAACCTGCCGGTTTAGTGCCAGACAATTCCAAATTATACGGCTCTGATATAGCCATTTGTCTTTAGGATATTGACTACAAAGTCAACTCCCTTGAAATTGCATAAAAAAGTATTGAAAAAAGATATGAAGAATAACGGCTATGACATATATAAGATGAATGTTTGTAATAGATAAACAGCCGATAAACTTAGAAAATGTTAACAAGATAAAAATCTATATGTACATTTAAATGACATGAAACCAACGTATCGACTAATTGTACGAGCAGTTCTATTCATTAACAGTGGGGTGTTTCCATACAGCCATAATAACAAATAGATCGATAAAATAGCTTAAACATCAACAGTGGGGTGTCTCCATGCAGCCATGATGATGGTCAAGCTAGATCACGTCTCGTGCAAAGAGTAGATCCGTTATTTCCAAGCCACTTAAAAGAACATATTATGAAGAAAGCATAACTGGATCGACTATTTTAGCCGATTCAGGGTCCATGAGGCACGAACAAGATCTATCCGTCAAAGCCATGATTTAAACTAAGATAAACAGACTTAATCTATCATATATATCAGTGGGGTTCGGGAATACAACCGTAATAGACATGTTAGATCAAATCTATCTGCTCCTAGATCAGATCGTGACTTTATCGAATATCTCGAACGCACAACATGTAACAACCAAGATTGACGAAATAGTCGATGAAAGGCTTGAATCGGCTATTTCCTTTGTTGTGAGCGTGTAAACCTCAGGATAGCCGAAACTAAGTATCTTTTAGGTTTAGATTAATTCGTCAATCTTGATTGGGCAAGATGTTGTTTAAAACGTAAATAAACATATTAAAACATAAAACAACATCGATAACTTAATGAATCTACTAGCTTGCCAAGCCAGTAGAGCCGATAACTAGTCAAGATCGACTAAAGTAAGAGATTGATCAGAGTCAAGACAGTCTCACAAAAGACGAGCTTAGACCGATAACTAGCCATGCCATGACTTAACAAGAGTTTGGTCGATGATAATGCAGCCTTATTACACGATGACATAAGCCATTGGTGAAACATACAAGCAAACCTGAGGTCGGTCAATGCCGATGCAGCCCTGCTTGATTGAAGGTCTCGCCGAGATGTACGTTACTCCTACTCCTAGAGTTTTGGCCGAGGGCCGATGTATTGATTGATTGGATGTCCTTTAAAAAATCCGGGTTTCTAACTATTTATAACCAGATTGACTCATGTCCTAACATGACTAAGTTACATAATAGGTAAAAAGACGACTCGGACTTGAACTCCTTGGTTGAGCCCAACACGCCTCCGAAGCCCGTCGCGTATGGTCCACATAAGTCCTTCCAGTTACGCGTGACCCACACGAGCTTCTTTAATTTTCTGGCCGATTCTTTTTTTAATAAACCAACCGTTTGTGCTTACAAAATAATAATCTTCTTGGTCCAAAATCTGGTGTAAACAATACTTAACAACAAACAACCACTGCCAACTACTGATGTAATCGAGCTGATAGAAGAATGTAGTGCGACTATCATCAATCAAATACCAGAAAAGAAGAAGGACCCCGGATGCCCCACTATTGAGTGCTCAATTGGAAATCAATGGTTTAGCAACGCACTGTGTGATCTTGGAGCTAGTGTTAGCGTGATGCCCGCATCAGTCTACTATAAGCTCAACCATTCAGCACTTATGTCAACACCAATGTGTCTTCAGCTAGCTCATCAATCACTCAGATACCCAATAGGAATTGCTGAGAACATCCTAGTCAAGATTCGAGAGTTCTGTATACCAGTGGACTTTGTGGTACTAGAAATGCATCCGGATTCAAAAGTATCACTCATTCTAGGAAGACCATTTTTGAGTACCGCCAAGGCCCACATTGATGTCGGAGCTGGAGAGATCAAGTTCACCATAAATGGAAAGGAAGAAAAGTTCTCATTCAAACCATGGCCCAAACAATGCTCAACTCTAGTAGACCATAAAGCTCAAGAAATGAAACTGTTGTCTTCGGAAGTGGAGACCCATCAAGAAGGATAAAGAAGACTAGAGAGTCCAATTCGGTGGACTTTAAACCCCGAACCTTCGCCGGAGGTAACTCGGTAGTTATCAGCATTTACTTTTTGCACTTCATATTTATGCATAGGAAAACAAAATTAAAATTAGCATCATCATTGCATCATAAAATTGGCCCCATGTAATTAATATTTATGAACTCCATAAGTATTATTTACTACAGCAACAAAAACATATAAGAATTTCATCATTGGAATCCTTGTTTTCTATAGTGTCATAAAAGCAATTTTCTTTTATACTTGCATTGTACAAATACGAGAGACATACGGACCCACAGACACCTGGGACCCACATCATATCACTTCCAATTATCACATGCACTCACAACCACTCATCTCACCTACCACCACATACAACCGTCAGCATATACTCCAAAGAGTGGGAACTTGAGCAAGGTAGGTGAGGGTAAAAGTTGGAGTGAAGTGGGCCCAGGAAGGGACCGGTCGGTCCCACCACTAGACCGACCGGCCTCCCCACTCTCCCCCTATAAAATGGCAAGCATCCCTCACACTCTCCACACACTCCACTCTTCAGAAACACCAGCCTCACTTCAAAATTCGAAATTTCAATTTCGAGTTCATTTAGCACTTCATTTGGGGTAGTTTCTGAGTGAGTGAAGATACGAGAGAATAGAGGAGGAAGCTTTGAGATAGTAGCAAGTAGAAAGGGATAGTGAGAGCAAGCAAGAGAAATCAATAAGAGAGGGTAAGTGTTGTCCAATTAGTTAATGAACTAGGAGAAGTTGAAATAAAAGTGCCAACTTGAACGACTGACTCCTGGACTACTAACTTTTGGACCGCTAACTCTCTGACATTTATTTGCTCTAACCCTCACTTGTTCCACTAGTTTTGTCTGTGTGCTCTCTTGTTTTTGCAGCAAAGATGAGCAACTTCTTGAGAAAGGCGAAGAACACGCTCACTTTCCGATCAACGAGAAGCCGTTCGCGAGCTGGCTCATCGCAAGGAGGCTCGGACATGGATACCTCATCCCTGCCTCGATCCTCTACCACGAGCCGGTCCGAGCCACGTGATCTTCTTGATGAAAGGCAAATCAAGCTTCAGACAGCCTACGAGAAGGACCTGTTCAGGCATTACCAAGACAAAGAGTACACCCATACTCCTACCTTTGATTCACAATTTCTCCGAGACATAGGTATGGACTCTGAGTTCGATCTAGTCTTTCATAATATTGGGTGGGAGAACACTTGGGAGCTCTCCGAAGAGGGTTGTAGATTGCTCACTCTAGAATTTCTTTGCACTCTCTTTTCGGATGACACATATGTCTACTTTAGGCTGTATAATGAACCTTTCACTCTCACATGGAAACAGTTCAGTCTAAATTTGGGTTTTCCTGAAAACTGCGCCGTAGACATAGATGTTGCCTTAAGAAACTTTGATAGAGATAGCTTTTGGGAGGACATTACTGGCAAGAAAACAGATCATCACCCTTGCACTAATGATATACACAACCCCACATTAAGGGTGATGCACAAGTGGCGAGGTTTCACTCTCTTTCCTAGGCAAGAGGGCCGTATTGTTAGAATTGAGGAGTTAAAGCTTATGTATGTTATGGTTAAGAAAACTAAAATCTCACCCGTAAAACTCCTGGTAGACTACTGGCCTTACATTCACACTCTACAAGGCCCCATATCTATCACTTCTTGGGTTACTCGTCTTGCTGGAAATTTGAACTTAAATGGAAATATTATGTACATCTCCACTCCACGACCAATAATAGGTTTCTACTTCTTCAGTCAAGCACATCTCATAAAGAAGAGGAACAACAAACTCTACATGCAATATAAAGGATATACAAATGAATATGAGTTGCCAAACAGATCACTTGGTCGTATGTCATGGAAACCTTTTTGCTAGACTTGTAGAGACCTGGCGCAGGAGTAGGAAGGAGCCCCTCCGCAAGATTCACCAGAAACACTACCCCGAGATATCAAGGAGAAGATGTTGCACCCCCTGGACCAGCTTACACTCACTATCAAGGATTCGAACGAGCCGGACCATCTACATCACACCATCAAGCTTGGGAAGATACTACTGCCTACGAGCCACATACATCACAAGGTTCATGGGGACAAGGAAACTTTCACAATTACACTCCACCACATCGCGAAGAGGATACGATGTATGACTTCCAGGGAGGACGAATGTCTTTCTCTGGGAGAGGCGTTCATGATGCCACTCATCATCCATATTCCTACCATGCCACCCATGGTTACCCAGAACACCAGCCCTACCACCAGTTCCCATACCACAGAGAGCCTTACTTTCAGGGCATCGACACTCGTCTTACTCATCTTGAGACGGGTCAAGAAGACATGCGTCACACTCTTGAAGAGATACATCATCAAGGCGCCTAGACAAACGAGAATTTCTGCTACCTCTTCGGACACATGTGAATTAATCCACCTCAGCCGCCACCACCGTATGAGTGAAACTAGCTTGGGGGAGGACCCCCTATTCCCGAGGTAAGTATGTTGTACCCCTCTGTTTGCTTTGTGTCTAGTATTGTTAGCTAAGTTTCTGTTTATTATTTAAATAAAATAATCTTCAAGTAGAATATATATATATATATATAAAGAGAGCTGCTTTACATAGCCTCAACTGCAAGACAATTCCTTTCAAATTTTTTTAATTGAAAAAAAATCTCTCAAAACAATGATCTTAACCAAAGTTTGGATAATTGAGAATTAGAGACGAAAAAGTCTAAGCTGCTATTTATCTTGTCCTTAGTTTCAATGAATCTCTAACTGCAAACGTATGATGAGAACCTGTATGACATAATAACTAAAGCCTAATAATAAATGATTCATACTTTGAGGCTGCTTACTCTGTTCTATGTTTTTAGCTATGGTAGACAGGTTTATCATGCTCTAAAGATCAAGCTTCTATAAATATAAAAGATTCACTCTTCTGAAGTAGTATTGTGTTAGAGGCATGGGGCTATGCAAAAATATGATAAGGAGGAAAGAAAAAGGGACAAGTGTCTGACTACCTCAAAAAGAAAAGAAAAGAAAAATATGGGTGATAAAAATATGAAAAGAAAAAGAATGATAGCCCATGGTCCCTCTAATTACAATATGCCAGTAAGAGTTGACAAATTTAAAAGTTTCAAATGCTTGATCTAAAGGTATGACATTTCTTTCCCTAAGCTCTGAACTTTGAGTTAGTAAAGTGTGCTTTTTAATCTTAAAATTATATATAATCTGAAAAATGTCATACAGAAGTTCTCTGAGCTTTTATTACGAAAATCTTGCAAAACTCCGGAGTAAAGTTGGAATGAGGAATTTGAGACATAGTGTTTGACTTGATTGCTTCTAATTTTCAATAATTCTAAACTAAGGTAAAAGATTGGCGAATGGAACATATGAAAATTCTTCCAAATTCTTTTCAAGGAAGTTTTCAGTTGATGGCTTGTATATTAAAGTAGTTTACAATTTTACTCTCGGAACCCGATGTTTGCTAAGGGACTAGCAAAAGTTTAGCTTGGGGGAGTTTGTTGACATCTATTAACTATCATTATTTACTGTCAACAATACTTGAATAAATGCCAAAAAGAATTACCAACTTAGAAATAGGAGGTTTAAACTAACAAATTCCACGAGTTTTGGTGATTCTATATTTTCCAGGGATTAAACAGAAAAACCGGACTACATTGCTTCCCCAAGAAGGAACCCGACGTAGATTACTCCACCGCCACGTCAGGAAGTCTCTAGAAGACTCCAGAGGACACCACGAGGCGAGGCACCCCGGGAGTCTGACCTGTGGGACCGACCGGTCCCCTGGGCCCACCGGTCGGTCTGGTCTAGGGCCCCCACGTCTCCTCCTTCCGAAATCTTCCTCCACCGACCTCTAGGATGCATCTCGGCCGTACCTTAAGTCGGTTTGATCCAACGGCCACGGTTGCACGCCCAGGGCTATATAACCAAACCCCTGACCCCCCTCCAGGGAGAAGCTGAAGAAGAGAAGAGACAGGAGACAGAGAAAAGAAGTTCAGTAGAACTAGGGTTTCTAGAGAGAGAGTTAGAGCTCTACATCAAGTTTAGAGTTTAGTCTAGCTAGGTTCAAGTAGAGGCAGGTGACTTCGTCGGCATATCGGGCTGGAAGCTTCGTCCGAGTCTCCGGATCGTTGTCGAAGACTCGGTAATTTGTATCTTTAATTCTTTATTCGACTTTGTGCTACTTTAATATATTTCAGTTTATTCAGTTTTGGAGTTTATTCTAGCTATATATTTAATATAGATCTGATTATGATAGAGTTTATGATCATGTTCGTAAAGTACTTAGCTTTATTCCGGATAGAGTTAAGTGGTCAAACTGGTGTAAACATGGTGTTTAGGCTAAGTTTACCTGCGAATACATCCTATGCTCCGGGTCGAGAGGTAGATCGCAAGAGTGACAGTCTTGTTGAGTCCTTTGTAGTCCTCCCCCGAGTGTAGACCTTAGTAGGACGTGGTTGCAATTTAGAATTCATTACTTCGTTCTTGATTCTAATTTAGTAATGTCCCTTGATCATGGATGATAGATTAATTAGCTATAAATGATTATATATTAACTAGAGTAACCACTAGGCTTAGTGAATGTGAAGTAACTTAGGTTTCGAATCTCTTAATTAATATCCTGACTGCTCTACTTGATCCATGTAGTTCGCTTTATCTCTAGAATTCCCGTTATCATTATCATTATTCAATATTTATCTTTATCTTGTCTTACCCCTGTTTAGACATGTGAGTAGTAATGAATGAATAGTAATCTCCACTACCTTTGAATCACATTTATATCCATCTGTTCCCCGCTTTACTGTTTTCTTTGGTAAAATATAAATAACGATACCTAGACAACCTGGGTGAAATGCTGCTACAACAGGTATATTTATCTATGCGCTTGCGGATAAATATTTGTTTATATCTTTTGAGCTAGTGTCACAAATGAATTACATTTCTAGTATCATGTTGGGGATGACAACTTGACATTAAGTGATGCTAGGAGTGTCCTGTACATTTCTGAGGGCTTTTGCTAGAATCAGTTCATTAAAGTTTATTATAGGCAATTGCATTAAGAAATGTCAACAGTGGTCACACCAGATTCTTATCATGTGCCTCAGCGGTCACATTATTTGTCACAATGGCTCTTCGTTATTTTTCACTATATATACCATCCTAAGGATGACATATGCGTCTTCCCGAGCGGTCACATTTACACTTGTGCTTTCCAGAGACGGCCCTGTCTCCGACTCCTCCCTACACGTGAATGCAGCTCCGTGCTCTACGTTATGGGTGGTCGGCAGTGGATCCAAGGTGACGCCGGTCCTCTTACGCGTGCCTGGGCTCCGCGCCTCACGCTCCGGAGTTATCGGCCAGCCGAGGCTGGCAACTCAACTACAAACAAACTGCTCGGGACATTTTATTTAATACTGAGTGTTCATACCAGCTGACTAACCACTGAGCGGCATATGCTGTTTCTTTACCGCTGATGTTTTGTCCATATTTATTTGTACGTCATGTACTACTATTCTCCATGTTTGTTTTACAGGAACCATGTTCGGTCTGTGAGCTAATTCTTTACGCTCGGGGACTGGACCAGTTATAAAGGAAAGGAAGATCATCGCTTGGGCGGTCACATCACGTGCTCGCCACCTGGCGCTCGGACTTCATCACCGACCAGCTGGTCGTACTCTTCGACACTCATCAACGGTTACACTGAGAGCTCATCAGCTGACCTGGGGACTCCTCAGTGCTTGTCATCATCGACCACCTGGTTGGGTTGCTCGGTGCTCATCACCTGGCGCTCGGACTTCATCATCGGCCAGCTGGCCGTACTCTTCGACGCTCATCAATGGCTACACCGAGAGCACACCAGCTGAGCTGGGGACTCCTCGGTGCTCGGGATCGTCAACCACCTGGTTGGGTCGCTCGGTGCTCATCACTTGGCGCTCGGACTTCATCATCGGCCAGCTGGTCGTACTCTTCGACGCACATCGATGGCTACACCGAGAGCTCACCAGCTGAGCTGGGGACTCCTCGGTGCTTGGGATCATCGACCACCTAGTCGCTTCGCTTGATGCTCACCACCTAGCGCTCGGACTTCGTCGTCAACCAGCTGGTCACTTCGCTCGTTGCTCACCACCTGGCGCTCACCAGCTGGTTGCTTCGCTCAGTGCTCACCACCACTTGGCGCTCGGACTTTGTCGCCGACCAGCTGGTTGCTTCGCTCGTTGCTCACCGTCTGGCGCTCGGACTTCATCACCGACCAGCTAGCCGGACTCCTCGATGTTCATCAACGGCTACACCGAGAGCTAACTAGCTGACCTGGGGACTCCTCGGTGCTCGGATTCTTCGCGCCAACATCGCCAGTTGCGCTGGTCAGATCGCTCGGTGCTCACCGCCTAGCGCTCAGACTTAATCATCAACCAGCTGGCCGGACTCCTCGACGTTCATCGATGGCTACACCGAGGGCTCACGAGCTAACCTGGGGACTGCTCGGTGCTCGGACTCGTCGTTCGACAACCTGCTTGGACAACATACTGCTTTCACCATATTGGTTTTCTCTTTTTTATAAGCCTGCTACAAGATTTATTCTTCATCTTCTAGCAGCCTTGGGGACTACCGTGTATATATGGCGCTCGTCCGCGCATGTATATAAGTATGATTATTCTCAAGACCCTGGCACCACGTGACTAAGTCACCTGCTGCCAGGCTCGGGGACTAGCTGTGGGGATATAGACCCTAGGGTACCACACGATGGTACATAGGCCGCACTACTAGCGGTTGTCCGGCCCACATGATGAAGACGTACGACGCACGACATGCACCACATGACAGTTAGTACCAACTCAAATACTTACCATGTAACTTTGTCCCTTCAGAATATATAAGGAGGGGCAGGGGTCCTCTGAGAGGACAAGTCACAAGCCAGATCCAATCAATACAACTCGACGCAGGACGTAGGGTATTATGCTAACCTAGCGGCCCGAACCTGGATAAACCCCATGTTCATCTAGGATTGCCTTGCGTCAATGTCTGGGTCGTCGTCTTGCGCACCTTTCCCTCTAATCTACCACATTGGGCATACCCCTAGGTGGACTATCAGTGATATTTCGTCGACACACCCCCCATGGGCTTGAGTGGAAGCCTGCATATCCTATGTCACCCCCATTACATTTGACCTCCTGTCTAGCAGAAGCGATGCTATTGGTCGGTGATTGTGATGACAGACGTCTTGGAGTGCACCTCATAGACATTGTGGTGGTGGTGGCAGTCGTGGCACCGGGAGAGGCCCGCGTCGTCGCCCTTCAATGAGCATGACAGTGGCCCTCGAGCTCGTTGGCATGCACAACTTCAGGTCTAGCATGGTGCCTCCGCCTCCAATACTAGGTGTGACCACTGTGCTGAGGTCTCGAGCACGAACAAGGAAGCATCTTGGTGTCCCAGTCCATGGCGATAGGGCGTCCAAGTGCGCATGTAAGTATCTGTTTGTTCTCGGGATCCTTTCTAGGAGTATCATGTAGTAGCTCTCTCCTCAGGGCTCAACTCAACCAGGAAGGCACCTTGCTTGCTGTCATCTCTAGTGATGGCTGGCTGCTCCAAATTGTGGATGTTGGTGCGAGGCTTTTCTGCTCTGCTGCAGCGCGCGCACACAAGTAAGTCGTTGAAGATAGAGAACAATTGTGCACTAGTGCTCATCTCCTTCTCTTCTTGCATGTAGACTCTCGCAAATGCCTAGAGGTCTCCCACAAAGCCCAGCAGGAGCTAACCGCTAGCAGAGCAGAAGCTAGCGGGCTACCACAGAACAGCAAAAAATAGAATGCAGATCATGCGGCAGCCTACAGGGTACCTGTTGGCAGGCCCGCTTGCATCGTTATGATTCGATCTTCAACATGTATATGTCATCTATAACTTGTTTAGAGATGCCCATGGTCCACCTTGGGAAACTTTTCAGTGTCAACATATGCCCCCTATACTGCTGAATCATATGTAGATTGGTGTGATCAAAAGTGAAACTCCTGGCTACAAGGTTCTTGTTTGGTTTTGGTAATTGAGTAACAACCTAGGTGAACTAATTGTGTTTATGTGAGTTACACAAGGATTTAGTCCACAGGTACACTAGAGTGAGCAATCTATGCCATGGAGGTGGAAATGGTTTGGACTTGTTGTGATTCTAACCTAGGTGTGGCGAAGGAGCTTATTGCCCATGATACATGACATGAAGTCATGTGCCTAGACAAAGAAGATTGACAAGACTTGTCTTGATGGACTGGTTGCAAGTGTGAAGGGCAAGTTGAAGGCTCTAAAGCGTTGGACTACGTGGCGTGAGGCTTGAGCAAAGACTTGGAGCCAATGGACCGAAGCAACGATGAAGAGCAAGTGAGGTCAAGATCGATGGACTAAAAGTCACGTGATAATATGAAGTGGATCATATCATTTTGTCGATGTCTAGAAGCGGCGACCTAGACAACCAACAAATAAATTTGTATCTGTGTGTCTAGGTCCGGATGGTGTGCAAAGTGAACACGAGGATGTATACTGGTTCAGGAAGAAATGCTCTACGTCCAGTGTGAGATATTGCGATTCGTGTTGCCTTGCACTAGGGGTGCTTGTTGTAGGGGGTACAAACGGTCGAGAGAGGGAGCTGGTCCCAAGTCTCTGGTGTGTAGGCTCATGAATGTGTGATGCTTTGATGATGTATTGGTTCAATTGGGATTGCCCTACAAAGGGGGCCCTCCGCTCCCTTTTATAGGTGAAGGGATAGTACAAAGGTTACAAGGGTTGCACAGAAGCTAAAAGAGGAAAAGAACAAAGAAAAAGAAGGAGAAAGGTGGCCTTGGGCACTCTATATCCTCCCTTCTATTTGAGAGGGGCGCTTAGGCGCTCCTCTAGCACGTGTCCGTCTTCCTCCTTATTTGGCTGCTGCAATTGATCCTATAGGGCAAGGACACAATGGTTGTCAAGGTCCTGGCCTCTCCATCCACTATTGTGTTATGCTATGGCCATGTTGGACTAGTGTACTTGTGTACCTTAGAGATGGGCGGTCATGCGGCTAGATTCACGTAGAGAGGGGAGTTGGTCTCACAATTACTATCATGCTTGTCACTGTGGTAGTGTGGGCACCCGAGTCATGGTGGAATGATGACCATCGTGTCGCTTGGTGCTCCACACTGCCATACTATGTGTTAGGGTGCGAGAGTCTTGTTCGTGCATGCATGCAATGTGGTGGGGGCCACTAAGCTCCTAGTCAGCACTCGAGGTCCAACTCAAGCCCTCGGGTGAGGTGGAGATTGTGTCAGGGGGTCGAGCGTCCCGTGATGATGTCACGAAGGTCAGACAAGGCAGAGAAATGCCCTCGATGGCTTGGGCACGCTTGAGGTCTTGCGTCTAGGTCGGACGAGACAGAAAATACTCCTCGGGCATGGAATGTCCCCAGGCCCTATAGTAGAGTCGGGTGAGGCGGAGATTGCACACGGTCTTCGGGGTTTGATGCTTGATGCATTCGATTGCCGCTAAAGATTGAGTATCCCTATTCTTTGTACCTGCCAGTAGCCCCCGAGCCTTTGGAGGAGGTGACGCACTCCTTCAGAGGCTGGAGAGCACGTGCCTTTTATCGTGATTTTTTTGTGGTGAGGTATCTAGTGGGTGCGCGCGAGCACACCCATCGGGTGTAGCCCCCAAGGCCTTGGAGGGGTAAAATATCCCTTCAAAGGCTTGAATCGAGCGAGGTGGTTTGAGTTGGCGCAACCCCCGAGCCCACATTGGCTTTGGGGAGTGACCATTCGCTAGGCCAAGGCATTGGAGTAGCCTCCAAGCCCTGGCTCATTACAGGGGTCATGACCATTAATTTGTTTCGTCGGGTTGCGAGTACAACCCTAAGCCCTGGTTCATCATCAGGGTCTGATCGAGAGGCTTCTTGGCTTTTAGGTCGTTACCCCTCACACGTCCCTTCATGGAATGGAGTGGGTGAGCCGCACCATGACATTCCTCATTGGTTGAAGCACGAGGCTTGATGAGCTGTTAATGGGTCGGTTTGAGTGGAGGCCCGGTTCCCGTTCGTGCAGCCCCAACTCATGGTCAAGTTGGTGATGTACTCCCATGGTCAAGTTGGTGATGTACTCCAAATTCCCGGTGGTTGGTTCATATAGTTCCTGGGTCCGTTCATCCGGCCCTGGGGGCTCACTGCCTCCCATCGGGGGATACCATGAACCGGCTCCTAACTGAGACTCAATCATGGGTCGGGATGCCCTTGGAGCTCCACGCGCTAGGGTACTAGTCGCTAGTGTGCCCATCCCTTGCCATCCATGACTCTATATGTCCTGAGGTGACTGTTCGCACCCTCGGGAGGTCAGGCTTCGAACCTCTAGATATTAAGTGGGCCGTGGGGGATTGTACGGCCCCGTATCCCACTAGCGCATGCCGGGGCCCATGGCCCATCATTGGGGGATGCGCTCGGACCCTTTGACAGCAGTGGGCATTAAGCCTGGGCAAAATACCCGCTACCCATTACCCGTACCCGAATTACCCGAACCCGGACCCGAATTACCCGAACTCGAGGTACCCGATCCCAACTTCGGATACTGATTTTGATTACCCGAAATTAGTTTGGGTAATTCGGGTAATATCCCCCGGTACCCGAACTACCCGAATTACCCGAAGTTATATTTTTGTCTTTGTATTTATCATGTTTTGTTAGTTAAATCAATAAATTTATCATTTAATTAGTATACTATTCTCTCCGTTTGAACAAGTGATTGTAATATGTTATTGTTTGTAAATTAATGTTAGAATTCTATACAAGATGTTGCTGAAATTATGTATGAATTTCTACTAAAATTTTGTATAATTTGCCCTTTTTATGAATTCGGGTAAATCGGGTAATACCCGAACCCGAACCCGAATTATCGGGTACCCGAAGTTGCGGGTAGTGTTTTTTCATGACTAAATTCGGGTAACAATTTTCATTACCCGAACTTTGAATTACCCGAATTACCCGACCCGAAAAAAACGGGTAACCCGAACGCCCAGGCTTAGTGGGCATGATATGCGAGGCATACAGTGTAGTGCGACGAGACAGTTTTGTAGTGCGCACGCACAATTGCCAAAATATTCGGCGGATTGATGTGACATACCAGGGATCGCATTAAACGTGGGCGGTCTGGTGAGGGAGTCGCTCCACCTCAGGGTGAGGTGCGCACTCACAGTCTTCAGGTGCCACTATGCGGGGATCGTCCAGGAGGCCCTGAGTGAAGGCTATGCCCCTGCCCCTAAGGAGGCGCTCGACACGATCGACAAAGAAGTGCTAGCTCCGGTGATGACGCTGGCGACCAACTTCTAAGACGATATCATCCCTTCGCCACGTGAGCTATAAAAATTATCGCTGGTTGAGATGCCATTGTAAAGAAACTCTATGTAAGATATTTTCAACAAGTTTGTAGCCCTTAGGGCTTTAGTGAAAACTTGCATTTTATCCTACCGTGTTAGAGTTTTGCCCAACCCCTACACTTGCATTTAGACTTCAAGGCATTAGAAGTACGAGTCGTTCTATTAGGACATGGTTGGCGAGCAAAGGCACCATAACTACCGGGGTGTAGGTTTCTCGCAGTCTGAGTGACCTCGTTTGTAGGAATCCCACATTCTAACGCACTCAGTCCTAAATGTTGTCCTAAGGGTCGGGAGGAAAATTTTTTTTCACAAGTTTCTAAATGGTTGGCTGTTGACGCAAAACGTGGCACCTCGCGCCAAGCACACATCAAGCCGAAAAGCTGGCTTCAATCGGGTGCCTGGAGTATGTTGACTCCGGAGACGTGCCAGTCGGTTTGACCTGAAAACCAACAAGGGATAAAAACGTGAGAATACCTCTGGAACATGCCGGGTGAGACTAGACAGTGCCATATGTACGGCTTAGAAAGCCAATCACGACGGCATGGGGCCGGTTTGTATTGATGTGGTTGTGAACAGTTTTACAATGGTTGAGGGTTCATATTTATACCCTGGACGAAATACGAGTCCTAAACGATTACGATTCATATAATAAAATATGGAAAGATACAAATTCTACTCCCGATCTTTTCGGCGTCCTCCATTGTCACGTGTCTTCTCGTGCAAGCCGGCTTTGCTTGCAACATCCATCTCCCGAATGGAGCCACCGTTTTGTAGAATAGCCGACCGCATAAGCATTCACCGAAACCCTGAGGACCAAATAGTCACCCGATTGCTTGCCGAATCCTTTCTTCTCTGCTGGCTGGGTCCACTTGTCATATTCTTGTGCGTACGAAAATCCGGTGTCAACACATGCCCCCTAATTTTGGGATAAATATTTATTCCAAAATTCCTTTTTTTTGCATATTGACGTGAAGTCTCCGGAAGCATCCACCTTCACACGTCATAATTGCGACACTTGCTGATCCATCTCCCGATACACATTTGGGATTCTTTAAAGTCTCCTTTTACTCTGTATCGGTTTGTGTTTTTCGAGCTCCTCTGCTCCATTCTCAAAACCAGAAAAACCCTCTTTTCTCCTGCTATCCCCCAATCAACTAGAGGATGTCTTCCGAAGCGAGCCGCCATAGCTCCGAGTTCGGAGCTTCCAGCACCTTTAAGAAGAGGTTGCCCTTCATCATCTCTGTCCCGAAAGATGAAACAGCTGTTCTCACATTATTGTTCTTGTTTTAGGAGGACCGGTGATGACTCCCCCGAGGACCTGACCTAGAAGATCGTAGATCTTTGAGTCGATGTGGAAAGGAAGGATCGGGAAATCACCCGAATCTCTCGAGAGCGTGATGTCGCTCGGGAACGGGCCGCCGGTAAGTATTCTTCATCATTTCTCTCCCCATTCTCTTTCCCCGCTTTTACTGACTCTTCCTCCTTTTTAGCTCTGGAGGCTAAGCTTCATCTTCTCGAAGCTGCTGTTGCTGATCTTGCTGTCACGGCCAATGTACCGGGTACAACAGCCCTGAGGCGGGTGAATGAGGTCAACCGAGTTCTCCCTGACATCTCCAGAGCTGGTATGGGTTATGGCGCAACGCTCGCCTTTAACGCTGTTCGGATTCATTCCGGTGCCGATTACCGCAACTTTGATGTTTGTGAGCGAGGGCTAGAATACAGGGTGGCACACTCTGTCGATGACATGAAAGAAGCTGGAACAGATCTGGCTGATTCTTTTGACTTTGACCTCCCGATTAGGAACAGGATAGGGTGGACGAACTGATTTTCTATTGTAACTTTTTCCCTCTTTTGTAAATAAGAAGTTCCTTTGTTCGTCCTCCTGAAATCAATCTTCGCCTTGCAGACAATTGTTGTAATCGGTCATTTTAGATTCAAAGTTCCGGCTTTCTCTTAGCTTTCCGATCCATGATGACACCAAGGTAGTATCTCTTAAAGGATTTTTCGATCTTCAGCTCTTTGCTCTCAGTGTCAATCGGTAACATGAGTTCCCAAACTACTAGTTAAAACTGAACAACTCTTAGCCGAATCCTATCGGCTTTCTGATTCTGGGGTCATAACCTCTTCCAATCATCAAAAACCTGGCCTGGCCCAATAACGGCCCATAAGCCGTGAAAACCCTACTCCGATGCTTGGTCCTTCAGTATGCAAGCCATGGTCCTATAAATATGACCCTACACAAGCCGCCACTCTTGACTTCAGCCAAACAGCTTGATTCACAGAAAACTTCCACCCCTCAGCTTCGGCTCAAAACAAAGAGAAAATCTTCCGCTTGTGTTTCCATCAATGGCAGGCAATGGCGACCACGACAGTCATTACGTTAGAGACGAAATAGGAGGAAGCCAAGCATCAACTCACCGGCGTCATGGGTAAAAACGAACTCCCTAACCCCTTGCGGTAGCTTTCTTGCTTGTCTATCTCTGATTCACTGTCCGTTTCCTCTCCAGAGCGGGATCCTCCCCCAGTCGAGCTTGGGTTCTTCCTCCAGAAACGGTAGCTCCAATGATTTCTTTCAACCTTTTCCCAAGCCACCAGATTCTGAGTTTGATGATTCACTCCAGCAGATCTGTTTGGACACCCCTCGGTGTTGCGAGGAAGAAGACAAAGTCCAGAAGGAACTGGAAGATGTATTCAAGAAGCATGGCATTGAGGAAGTTGAATGGGCAAACCAACGGAAACAGCTCTGCAGTATCATTACAGGTTAGCAGAATCTCGGTTCTTCTCCTTCTCCCGATTTTGCTTCCGCCTAATATACCCCCTTTTTTTGTCAGCCTTGTCTGTAGAGAATGACCGCTTGAAAGCAGCAGCAAACAGAGTTGCCCTTAAGATGAATGCTCGTGGGGATTCAGCTGAAGCTCGTCTTGACGCCGTGGATGGCCGCATAGATCAGGTCGTCATCCAAGGTGTGTACGCCAGGGTTTCCCTTGGGCTATCAGCAATGAGTTCTTGGACCAAAGAAGATTACTCCTTCCTACCAGTTGGCCTCGCAGGCGGGGATCCGGATGAATTTGAAGACCTTGAAATCTATGATAATCATGTCGCTGCTATTGCCGAGATTACTGACCCGCAATCCATTGTGAACAAATTATTTCAAGGGTAGTTTGTATTAGGATAAATCTGTGAGTGAAGCTTGTAACATATGAGACCTATTCCCCTCTGAATAATGTCTATCTGCATCTTCGACCATCTGAGTGATTTTTCCGATTGCAGCATTTCTTCAGAAAAAATGTTTCCCGAACGTATGACGTCATCTTAGCCGACTAGATCTTGTTTTTGATGTGTCATGTCACTCGGCATCTTATTTACTGCACTTCACCTTTCTCTTCCCCCAACAAACCTACCACTCGAAAAACGCTAGGATTACCGGGTCATGAACACTCTTGTACTAAAGGCGATATAAGTAATATCGGCTACAACTTAAACTTCTTGGAACATTTTTTCTGCTAAAGGCGATGCTTAACATCGGCTGTATAAAAATATCCTTGAATCCGCTCCAGATACAATTTCCACGCATTCGGCCTCTAACAAATAGTGCCGAAGCTTTAGTCCACGAGTGACGCATATATGAACAAAATTTCTCTACAGCCGAATACCCCTCTCCGGGTTTAACATTTTTGGCTAAAGCTAGCTACTACTTATCTTCTCTCTTTAAACTTAAAATAAGGGCCGATCCTGTTAATAGGCTATCGGCCGCCACGTACAACTTGAAACAATCACTAAGTTGAGGAAACGTCTTCATATATTCTTCAATTTCATCAGAAGCTTCTGTTGTACGTCACCTTGCACAAATTCCTCCTGATCTTTTCTTCAGCCTTGGCAATGGAGAAATAAACAGAGTCCTTTAAAAATCCATCAACTTCAAAACACGCTCGAGACCCAAACTTGCACACATTGGTCCTAATTCGGCTTCATTACCAACACTTTATTCCTCGTCAGCCGATAAAACTTGGTCTCCATTACAATCAGTCGGATCATCTATTCTAAAATTGCTCTGAGAGCCGATTGTCTGAATCGGCTGTCGGTCCTCGTCGAAAACATTCACAGGACCTGCTTCCCAAGCTTTTCCAGAGAAGCACTCGACACCATCATATTCCCAGTAAATGGGCTCTACATTAGCAACACTCACCGAATCATCAGCATGGACAATTTCGATGTCATCTCCAATCCACTAGATGAGAAATTGGTGCATAGTTGATGGTACACAGCAGTTTGCATGTATCCAATCTCTTCCTAATAGCAAACTGTATGCCCCCTTGCCTTCAATGACGAAGAAGGTAGTGATCAAGGTTTTAGTTCCGATCGTTAACTCAACATGGACTGCTCCCCGAGTATCAGAGGAATTACCAGCAAAGTCTCTCAACACCATGTCGGTCTTCAATAAGTCTTCACTTGCCATCCCAAGTTTTCTGAATGTGGTATATGACATGATATTTATGGCAGCCCCTCCATCAATGAACATCTTAGTCAATGGCTTGCCATTAACATAGCCTCTCATATACAATGGCTTCAAGTGTCGATGCTTAGCTGGTTTATCGAATACTGCACGTTGAGCCAAGACGAGATGAGCCAATAAGTCCTGAAATTCATCTACGTCGAAATCTGAATACACCTCATCTTGGACATCTTGACCTTCGGGAGCTATAAACTCTGATGGAAGAAAGAAAGCCATGCATGCATCAGCCGAACGATCACCTCCATTCGGCTTCTCTTTAGGTCGCCAAACTCGCTTTATCCTAGCACTTGCCTGCTCTAACTCTCTGTTTCTTAGGCGTTGTACCCTTCTTTTCTGGCTTCTTCTCAATCCTGGTGGACACCACTGTCCTCTTTGCCAGACATACTCGCGGTATTCTTCTTCTCCAGTGCGAGCCCAACTTTGATTGGCAAATCCTCTTCCTTGCCGATCTTCAGAGTTATTTATTTTTGAACGTCGATCGTCCTCATGGACTCGTGCCCCAAGCCTTTCATGGACAGAACGGCGGTTGACTCGAGACTGCCTATACTCAGAGTATTGATTACTGCACTCAGGGCAGTTGTTCTTAACAGACAGCTTCAAGCCTTCGTTCCAACAATACTGGAAGAACGAGCATTCCCAATGAGACTGTTCTTGCTCCCTCACATCTTCTCGTTCTTCTCGGTACATCTCTTCTTCGTACCTTCGTTATCTCTCCAGGAACTTCTGTTCTTCATAAAATCTCTGCTTCTGGTACCGTTCCTGTTCCCGACGCCATTTATTCAACAGAATACGCGTCGTGACCCTGGGTCTGGAAGTTTCACCCGTCTCAGCTCGGCTATTTTGGAACCAAACCATTTGCTGAAGCTCTTTATTTGTAATCTGCCGATCAGGGTCAACAACACTAGCTTCCCTCGCTCTATCAGAGGTTAACACTTTCATTTTGCTCTTACCCCTGGGATCAGCTGCATTGACCATATTAACACAGAAAGACATAGTGTTCTGTCCAAAAGGGCTATCATCAACCTTCATCTTTCCATCAAACCTCAAATGCCCATCATGGATAGCTTTCTAGATCCGCAATCTGAACACTCGACAATCGTTTATGGAGTGGGATCTAGTATTATGGAAACCACAATACTTCTTGTCCTTGACTCCTTCGGAATGCAGCATAGGGTGACCTTCTGGTAACTTGATGCGTCCTTCCTTCAACAAGTACTCAAATAATTTATCTGACTTGGAAACATCAAAGTCATAAGTACCTTTTTGTTTCCTTAGCCACCGCTGGTTGACTTGAGTCGGCTCTTTAGCCCAGACTATCTTAGCTGCAGCTATTTCATCCTCATCATTGTATTCGGTTGCTTCTTCCAGGAAAGCCTGATACATCTCGGCAGCTACATCACCCTTCTGGAATTGGTTATTCCTCTTGAATCCCTGGGCTTGACTACTCATTGTTGCCAACCTCTGTGATAATTGCCCGAGGTCATCAAACTCCATGCCGAATAGTTTCTCCTTGATACTCGGCAACATACCAGCTATGGCTATCCCTGACAATTGGTCATTCGACAGATTCAGAGAATAGCAAAGATTCTTGGTTTCCCTGAATCGGCGCAGATATTCTTGTGGCGTCTCGCCAGGTTTCATCCTCAGGCTCATGAGATCGACCAACTTCTTTTCGCTAGTACCCGTAAAGAAATATGAGTGGAATTTCTGTTCTAGCTCTACCCAGGTATTGATAGAATTTGCCGGCAGAGAAGCAAACCATGAGAAGGCTGGTCCTGTCAATGACAATGGGAAGTACCGAATCCTCCAAGCTTCATCCGTAGATGTCTCCCCAAGTTGCATCAAATAGCGGCCGATGTGCTCTATAGTGCTGGTGTCATCCTGGCCTGAAAACTTGGTAAAATCAGTAGGAGGCTTCACCCTTGGAGGAAGTGCTACCCGATTGTACCACTCCGGGTAAGGGGATTTGTAAGCATATGACTGATTCTTTGGCTTTAGGCCGAATTGATTCTGCATCATATCAGCCATCCTGTGCATGATGAGGTCAATATTTGAATCAGGAGCTGCTTGTGCTTGCCCCCAGGATGTAATCCTGTTGAACTCTTGTAGCCTGGATTTGGAAGAGCATTAATTGAGCTATAATCGATGAACTCCTGATATCCATCTCCAAACATATTCCTCTGTATCCTATTTGCTGCAGGAGATATTTTAGAAGCTGATTGCGGGACATTCCCTGTCGTGCTGAACGTGATCTGGCCATAAGTCTGGGGAGGTTGTTGCGTTCATGAGGAACCACCTCACCTATGCTTGGGCCAGCTCCGCCCCCTTCAGCAACCTTTCGACGTTGAGGCACCGGGAACAATAGCGGTCCTTGCATTGGACCAACAATTTCTTCAAAGCGTTTATCTGCTGCTGGACCGAAGATGTTAACCATGACAGCACGAAAAGTATTCAAGAAAGTTGCCTGATGATTGGTCATGGCTTCCGATACAGCTTTGTACACTAATTCGGTCATCTTTCGAATAGCTTCCTCTTCGTCATTGTCAGACGGCTCGGATTGGTGATGAGGAATGATCTTCGGGAATTCTTGCTTCTGGAAGACTTTGCCGCTCTTGTTCTTGGAGAAAGACGCCAAGCATTTGCGCTGGAACTCATCACAGGCCTGTTGTACTAAACTTTTCAACTCTGGCGGCAAGTCATCCATGATCACATCCAGAATTTGATCGTCGCTGATCTCAGGCATCTTGAAACGGATTGGTCCCACCGGGCGTGCCAAAAAGTGTGTTGACACAAAACGTGGCACCTCGCGCCAAGCACACAGCAAGCCGAAAAGCTGGCTTCAATCGGGTGCCCGGAGTATGTTGACTCCGGAGACATGTCAGTCGGTTTGACCTGAAAACCAACAAGGGATAAAAACGTGAGAATACCTCTCGAACATGCCGGGTGAGACCAGACAGTTCCATATGTACGGCTTAGAAAGCCAATCACGACGGCACACAGCTATAGAAGCTGTCTGTCAAAGCATGTTTGTAAAATCATTCGGCAAGTATGAAAACAGAGTGCATAAAGCATATTTAACTGCCGAATGCGTATGTAAAAGGAAACACACTTTGAACTAAATAAAGATGTTATAAACAGGTAACTTACAAAAATAGATCTATTCGAATAACACATGCATAGGCTAATCCAACTAATCTGCCGCACGTTTAGACTTCATAAACCCGTCAGGCATAAACTCAAGCGAAGCTAATCCACCGCATGATACCACTTGCCATAAGTCCACACCACTTCTTATAATTAGATTAATCCACCGCATGATACAATCTAATTATAACAAGCTAAAAGCATACGTATATTTGAACAGATCTATAAAAGCTCGTTACTCATGTAAGCATAACCAAAATTGGCAAAACCAGCCGAATTGGGGTCCATGAAGAAGGAACAAAGAAGCAAGCACGATTAAACTAATCTAAAACCTGCATCTGCCGCACGATACCTAGTTTTATCAAAGAGTAATCGTAATTAACATGCATGAACCCGCGACATGTAACAATCTGGATTGAAAGTTGATCCGGCCATCATGATATTATGATTAGCAAAAGCACAAGCAAGCTTGTGGAACAAGGCCGAACAAAGATCAATCTAGATTGGGCAAAAGAGTGTTACAAGAATTAAATAAATAAAACATATAACACATGATAACTTAATGAATCTATCAGATCTGCCAAATCTAATAGAGCCGATAACTATTTTTACTCATGACTTAATCCGCCGCACGATACAAGGCACAAGCAAAAACTTCCCGTCATAAGCTTAAATCCTCCGCACGATACTAAGCTTAACATACGAGACTACTTGCATCATATCTAAATCCACCGCATGATACTAGACATGATAGCAAGGTTGCCGGTACTTACGGAGGTCGACGGATCGATGATTCCTCTCGAAGAACTCGACGACACAACTAAGGACTCGAAGACGGCACGGGACCGATTTGTATTGATGTGGTTGTGAACAGTTTTACAATGGTTGAGGGTTCATATTTATACCCTGGACGAAATAGAGTCCTAAATGATTACGATTCATATAATAAAATATGGAAAGATACAAATTCTACTCTCGATCTTTTCGGCGTCCTCCATTGTCACGTGTCTTCTCGTGCAAGCCGGCTTTGCTTGCAACATCCATCTCCCGAATGGAGCCACCGTTTTGTAGAATAGCCGACCGCATAAGCATTCACCGAAACCCTGAGGACCAAATAGTCACCCGATTGCTTGCCGAATCCTTTCTTCTCTGTTGGCTGGGTCCACTTGTCTTGGCTGATCTTTACGTCGAGTCTGAGTTTACGGATGAATTAGAAGTGAGAGTCGACTCCATGGGCTAGGATCGATGAGCAAAGGCACCGTAACTGTCTGAGGTGTAGGCTTCTTACAGTACAATCGATCTGGCTCGAGGGGTTCTTGTACATCTAAATTGTTTGGTCTCTTAGACACATCAGAAGAGGTCGGCTAGGAAAGATTTTCACAAAATGTTCTAAGAGGTTGCTCGATCTTCATGTTGTGTCCAAGCTTATAGATGCTTCAGAAGCTTGAGCCGACTCCTTAGACCAGGATCGATGAGCAAAGTCACGTAACTATCAAGGTGTAGGTTTCTCGCTTGATCGACCTAGCCCAATGGGTTCTCGCACCTCTATGGTGTCTGATCTCTCAGACACGCTAGAAGGACTCGAGTAGGAAAGATTTTCGCAAAACGTTCTAAGCGGCTGCTCGGTCTTCAGGCCGTGTCCAAGCATATGGATGCTTCAGAAGCATGAGCCGACTCCTTGGACCAGGATCGATGAGAAAAGTCACCATAACAGTTGAGGTGTAGGTTTCTCGCTCGATCGACCTAGCCCGAGGTAGACATGCTGGAAGGACTCGAGCAGGAAAGATTTTCACAAAATGTTCTAAGTGGCTATCCGATCTTCACGTCATGTTCGAGCTTACAGATGGTTCAGAAGCGTGAGCCGACTCCTTAGACCGAGATCAATGAGCAAAGTCACTGTAACCATCAAAGTGTAGGCTTCTCGCTCACTCGAGCTAGCCCGAGGGGTTCTCGCACCTTTGTGAACACAAGGTTGATATGTGTCCTTGTGGTTCGGCCCTTTGTGATGAGTGATTGATCAACAGGCTCACGGGTAGGCGTGAGTGGGCAACATGTCTCTTGACTGAGTTGTTGTGCAGGTGTGGAGTTCGGAGGCAATGGTCGATGGTGAGGTGAAGGTCAAGTAGAGACGTGTCGTGCCGATGGACTGGGAGTGGCGAAGGGCGGACGTGAGGCTTGGACTGATGGACCAGACGGCAGGAGGACCAGTTGCAGTAGCTAGCACTTGGCAGCAGCAAGCAAGAGTACATGTGGATGTGCGACTGCATCGACCAAGTCAAGATGAAAGACGATGGCGTCACGGCACCTGGTTGAGGCCGGACACGGGCTTGCATGGGCAAGTGTCGTCGATCAAGTCAGGAAGGAAGGCGAAGGCGTTATGCTCGGTGGAGGCTGGACATGCGTCGACAACGGGGCGTGAGACCCACGCTCTATATTTGGCACGGGTTTGGTGGTAGAGCCTCGAAAAACCACCAACGACTATTTCCAGGTTTGAGCCTCAAAACCTAGGGTGGCCGATTTCTGAGTTTGGACCTCAAAACTCAAGGTGGTGGGTATGTTAGTTTGGGCCTCAAATCCAGGTGGAGGTTCCTATGTGGAACGTGACGACACGTGGCGGCACCGCGAGGCTTGCGTCGAGGCAAAGCTAGTGGTGAGAAGGTGCGGCGGTCATCGAGACAACACGTGGCGGCATCTGGGAGCTTGCGTTGTGGCGAAGCGACCGATGAGGAATGCGTGTGACCGTCGATGGAGATCCTGACAGAGTTGGACTAGCTTGCCCCTAGGGCTAGCTAGTTTGCTCTATGTATCTAGGGGTAGAAGGGGATTGTGTAATAGGTTATAAATAAGGGGTGACACCCCTCATCCCACTTCATCTCTTCAGTTGTTCATTCCAGCAGACTTCATCTGTTAGGCTCCTCTCTCTCGTAGCTGCTGTAGAGATCAACAGAGACGGAAACATTCCTCTGTGTATTTTAATTTCAAGAAAAGAGACTGTAATCTCCTTGTCTCCTCATTGGGGATTTTGGCTGAAATCTTTGTGATCGTGTTTTGTTCTTCGCGTTCTTTGTTTCCCCTCATTTGCTCTTTCACGAGTTTTCTTAATTTGAGGGATGGACTGAACATCTGTTTGAACCATCTTGTGCTGCATCATGAGTGTCATCTTTCCTCCGAAGAATTTTCTTCAATTTCTCACGAGCACACAGATCGGGCAGATTTCATTTTGAATCGTGTTTTGCTTGTTCTACACCGTTTTTCTTCGATTCACCGATTTGCAGTTAGGTTTGAGCCATGATCTCGTAAGAGTAGCTCACTAACTTGCTTGAGACCTCTCATTCGAAGTTTGAGCCTTAGTGCTTTTGATTTGAGGGAGATATGGTTGATTCGGTGTTTGAACAGTGTTGTTTCGGGGTGACCAGACGCACTTAGTCAGAGTCAGTTATTGAAGGTCACGCTGTCCAGCTCGTGTTGACCTGATCGGACGCACCTCAGTAAGCGACCAGACGCAGCCTGTGCTGAGTCCGGTCACTTCCAGAGAGGTTCAGCTCTGACCAGACGCGCTTGGTGCGTAGTGACCAGACGCTGTGTGGTCACTGTTCAACAAGTGAACATGACCAGACGCTGGTCCTGTTCTGACCGGACGCTCCCTGTGCAGAGTCCGGTCACGGACAGAGAGGTCCAGAAACAGTGTTTCTGGGACCAGACGCGTCTGATTAGGACTGACCAGACGCACTCAGAGTGCAGCTAGTAACCTGCCAGTGCGTTTTCGTCCGCAGTTTCCTCGGCTGGTTTCCAATCACTAGTACACAAATCTTTATTGCAGCGGACATTTTGGATTTACCGCAGCGGGCAAACGTGTCCGCCACGGTGACAACGTCACGGTAAATCGTGATTCCACTGCAGCGGGCGCCAATGCCCGCTGCGGTAAATCTATTTACCGCAGCGGACACTTTATGAAGCCCGCCACGGTAAATCTGTAGAAAAAACAAAAAAAACCCAAAGCCCACCGGCGAGACCGTATCCCGAGCCCACCGGCGAGCCCAATCCTAGCCCGAAACCCTAGCGCCGTCAGGATCTGAAACCCTAGCCACCCGCCGTGCCACTCAACGACACTGTACCATCGCCGCCATCGTGGATCTGCGAGTCGTACTCGTAGCAGTCCCGATAGATGGGGAAGGCACACTCGTCGCAGGCCACGAAGGGCTCCCCGGCGGGTTTGCGCCCCATGTCGTCGCCGCAAAGCTGGCACACCTGCCCGTTCAGCTGGTCCATCGGCTTCGGCTGCAAGGAAGGAAAGGAGCAAGCAAAGGAGAGGAATCAGCAGTAGGGAACAGCGGGAGGAAACAAGCAGGCGAGGCGAGGCAAAGGAGAGAGGCGGGCGGACATACCCCTGGCTCGCCATCGTGACGGATGACGATGAGCTCGTTCCGGCGAACGTACCAGCCCGACGCTGACCAGATCTCTAAATCTCGGGGTGGTTGGGCACCTTCGACACCGCGGAGGCCGTCGTGCGGGCATATGACGAGGCGGCGCTAGGTTCCGCGGCAGCCGCACCAAGCTCACAAGCGCTGGCGCTGGCTGGCGGCGCGTGGAGAGAGAAGGAGAGGGAGGGCGGCGCTGGCTGGCTTGCAGTGGTGGCTGGCGGTGGATCGAGGGCGGGCGTGAGAGAGAAGGAGAGGGAGGAGAGACTGCGGCTGCGGGAGTGAATGAGTGAACAAAACCCTAACTCCTTGTATTTATATGAAGGATGGCTATTGGGCCTCGTCTGGGTTCGTTGGGCTTCGATCTTTTCCGTGGCGGGCCTTATAGGATGTCCGCTGCGGAAAATCGATTTACCGCAGCAGGCTTCTTAAGATGTCCGCTGCGGAAAATAAATCGATTTACCGTAGTGGACATCTTAACATGCCCGCTGCGGTAAATCGATTTACCACAGCGGGCATGTTAAGATGCCTACTGCGGTAAATCGATTTACCGTAGCGGGCATGTTAAGATGTCCGCTGCGGTAAATAGCTATTTTCCGCAGCGGACACCTGAAGATGCCCGCTGCGGTAAATCGATTTACCGTGGCGGGCAAAATTTGGCTGTCACGGTAAATCAAAAGTGTCCGCTGCAGTAAATCGTGGGATTTACTGCAGCGGACAAAAAAAACGTCCGTCACGGAGGGCAAAAATGTAACGCTGCGCAAATTCGTTTTTGTAGTAGTGAATCTGCAATCTGTCTTTTGCGTTGGGTTCCTTATCCTCCGTAGTGTCCCGCTGTGTTCCTTGGGAGCATCCACACTATCTAGAGTCATGGACATTATAAGGGTTGGCTTTGCTTTTGGGGTTTGAATTTAGAACAGTGGTCGATCATTTCTGAAAAGAAATTTGAGGCTCTCGTTCACCCTCCTCTGGTTGCCTATTTCGGTCCTTCAACCTCTAAGCCGTCTGTTCTCTCAGACATGTTGGAAGGACTCAGATAGGAAAGATTTTCACAAAACCTTCTAAGCGGCTGCCCGATCTTCACGTCGTGCATGAGCTTACGGATGCCTCAGAAGCGTGAGCCGATTCCTTAGACCGGGATCGATGAACAAAGTACCGTAACCGTCGAGTTGTAGGTTTGTTGCTTGATCGACCTGGCTCAAGGGGTTCTCGCACATCTGAGGCATCCATTCTCTGCTGGAAGGACTCGGGCAGGAAAGATTTTCGCAAAATGTTCTAAGCTGCTGCTCGATCTTCACGCCGTGTCCGAGCTTACTGATGCTTCCTTGGGTGGTTTCCTAATATTAGCGTCTGATCCCCTCCAAAGGCAATGTTTACGGAATTTGTCTATATGCTTGATTATTGTCTTGGGCAGCAGGAAAGTGCACGTAGCGAAGGTTGGCAAAGCAATAAAAACTGCATTTGTAAGTTCCAGTCTTCTTTCATATAAAAATCTGCCACTGTAGGTTTGGAAATGCTCGCTCATAGGGAAGACCCAAATAAGTAAATGGAAATGAGCCCTTTAGAGCAACCAAAAGAGACAGCCAGGAGGTTAAATTTATCCTCTACAACATTTATGGGCACCATGAAAGATTTATCAAAGTTTACTTTGATCCCAGTAGAATCACCAAACTGATGAAGTAGATTTCTTAGGAAAATTATCTGAGAAACTTTCCCTTCCAAAAAAATTAATGTATGATCAAAAGAGACAGCCAGGAGGTTAAATTTATCCTCTACAACATTTATGGGCACCATGAAAGATTTATCAAAGTTTACTTTGATCCCAGTAGAATCACCAAACTGATGAAGTAGATTTCTTAGGAAAATTATCTGAGAAACTTTCCCTTCCAAAAAAATTAATGTATGATCAAAATATTGCAAAATAGGGAAGTCTTGATCATGGGGGAGAGGCAAAGGCAAGTGGAGATAGATCACCATTAGCACATACTGCATTTAGAAGGGTCTGTAAAAAATCAGCAGCGAGCACAAAATTATATTTTTTCAAGGAGTATTTATTTCACAGATCAAATATCGAATTGGCATGGAATAAAGGAGAATATTCTTTGCACTGATTGAACTGAACAATATATCCCTTGAATCACAACGATAAGAGGTACAACAAGCATTACGTATATATACGAGATATTTGGTCAAAAGCAGGCTTGAAATTTAAGGCTGCATCGAGTTCGCCCTGGTGCTCTGCTGTGCAGCACCTGTGCTGGCACATCATATTATAGTTTATGTATAATCTTGGCATAATGGCCAACCAGTCAACATATAGAAGTTCCTAATTAATTTGTTGAACACAACCAGCAGCCTGCTAATAGTGTCATACAAATAGCAATACACAAACAGTAACCCCAAATATATATATATATATATATATAGGCCGGTAGTATAAACAGTATACGTTATGTCTCTCAATTACACCGACCCGACTGCTCTATAACATATATATATATATATATATATAGATATATATATATATATATATATATATATAGACACACACACACACTTATTATGGATTCAGTTATTGAGATCTAGCTAGGCGATCGACTGGCATCATATCACAGCAGGTGGTTGCTGCTGCGAACGTTGTGTGCGGCTGTGGCGGAGCTGCAGGCTTCTTGGGTTACCTTGGCAAAGCGGCCTCTCACCCGTGGTCTCACCTGCGCATAGGCTTTCCTGGATGCATATCTTATCTGCTTCTCATAGCACCTCCTCATCCTCTTCTCCTTGTACCTCATCAGCTTAACCTCCCTCTCGCTTGACTGATCTACCGGCATTTGCAGCTGACGGCGGCTGTCGTCGTCGTCCATCGGGGTTGGCTGCTCCTTGAGCCTCGAGCTTGCAGCGTCCGTGAATGTGCTCCCACAGAATGACATCTGCATCATGAAGCATCAATTTCAAATCATCGTACGTGGAAAATAAAAGAAATAATGGACCAGATCAAAAGAGGTTATTTGTGGTTATTAAATCGATCTGTTTTTTATTTGAGCAACTAATATGTGCCTGAGTTTATATATATTATTGCATTTTAGTAGTTTTGTAAGTATTGCATGATCAAAGCAAAATTAATTAGGAGAGCTATATAGGCATGCAACTAAATAACACATTTCTTCCTTCGTCATTTATTATTTCGATATGAAAATCTACGCTTTGATGGATGTTGAATGGGCCTAAAATATACGTGCCTGATGGACATAAGATATTGCCTTAGTAGCACGAGTTGTTTGGGCCAAAAAATTATATCTTAAGCCTAGTAGTGATTAAGTTGTTTCTATATATATATATGCCATGAAAGTGCATTAATTAATCACGTATTACTTCTGAAAAAGAGCCAAGTGTAGCAAAAAGCAAACAGCAAATCTGCAAATGAACCACATAAAATGAGACAACTTTTATTAACTATTTTGTCAAACTTTGGGATGGATAAACCTTCAGGATAGATTTAGATACCAGTTGGACATATGCATGGAAATTGTTTGACATGTTATATTTGGTTTTTGAGTACTATATGCTGTTGATTTCTTTAACATAACAATCACGCATGCTAGGTCATCCTAATAATAGGTAGATACATTGGACGCACGGACATATATATGCATGATGCATATTATTGTTACACTTGACTTCAATCATACAAATCAGCGGACTATATATATCATGGAGGCAGGCCTAAATTTTCAAGATGAAAATAAACCAATATACTGGTGAAGAAATTGGAAAAGGAAGGCCAAGTAAGCTTTCTCCCTTTTATATCTACGACTTATTAGTAAGTATATCTATATAGATTTTCTGATAAGAGAATATATAATCAATTCAGTTAGTACGTAGTACTCCCTCCGTCTACAAATGATATTCGTATTAGACTAGTTAAAAAGTCATACAAAATATACTTTGACCATTAATTTCTCTTATAATATAAAGTTGGTGGCTAAAAACTCAATAGCATCTTAGAGACACTTTTAACACGAATCTATTGATGTAAGTTTTATACTCTAAACTTTTATACAATTTGATTAATTGTTGGTCAAAATTTATAAAGTTTGACTTTTTGACTAGTCTAATACGAACATCATTTGTGGACGGAGGGAGTATATCACAATTAATCTTACCTTTTTCCATATCTATTTCTTCCTCGATCTCTCCGCAGGGAAATTAGTACATCAGGTGATTAATTTGGACTTATTAATATCCGTCTAAGTATGTAGTCCTCACACAGACTCATATATGTATGAGAGAGAGTTAGTTTGCTCTCATGGAATCCATGATGGTGAATCTGTCGGTTATATATCAAAAACTAACTTGTACAACACCTTGTACATGTCTTTATTCAGAAAAGTAATCCTTCAAATATATACTCTCAAACCCCTATAGATCTAATTTAGTTGGAAAACAAGCAGCATGGAGCCCTCAATTGCAACCCTCATCACACCACCCCATGGTAGAAAATTCTTGTAGTCGGCACAAGACCCAAAAATCTGGTGCTGCTCTGCTGGTACGTACTGGCACAAAATAAAAAGATGCTAGCGAGACACACGCGCACAGAAAAGGATCGTCGGAAGAACCACATATGATCTTTCAAAAAAAAAAAAAAGAAGAAGAAGAAGAAGGAAGAACCACGTATGGTGAGCTTTTGCTTGGTCTAGTCTAGAATAAAAAGCAAGCACTGAAAGAAAGAATCGTGATCACTCAAGAGCAGAAAACAACCTGTGTGAAGAGCAGCAACTGAAGGCAAATCAACACACACACACACACATATAAATATAAATTCCATCCCAGTCGAGAGTGATCTTGCTGAGATTATATATATATTCTTTCCATGTTCCCTACTACTTACGATGGTGGCGCTTGCTGCTGCTGTTGTCTCCGTTTGCCGGGCGGCGCCCCCGCTGCCGAGGCCTAGCCTGGCGTCCACGTCCACCTCAAAGGTGAGCCGGTTCCCTTCCCCGTCGTTCCCGTTTCCAAACGCCCGGTGACGACGAGGCTGCTGGTTCTCAGCTGGCGGGGACCTGTCGTCGTCGTCGCCGACCTCGCGCGCAGGCGGCGGGTGGTCGAAGAGCCAGGCGATGCTTTGTTCGTGGTCATGGTCATCGTCGTCGTCCTGATGGCCAAAGAACTGGAACTCGTGCAGCTGGCACCCCGGTGGCATGCTCTCATGGTGGCGAACCCGAACCGCAGGGAAGACGGAGAACGAGGCCCGCCTGTTGACGTCGTCGTCGCCGGTGGTGTGGAAGAGATGCGGGCAGCCGGCGGTGGCCGCACCGCACACACCGCATGCTGGCCCCGACGACGACGACATGTGGCGTGGATCGATCGATCTGCGGGCAGCCGGCGGTGGCCGCACCGCACACACCGCATGCTGTGCTGTGTGTGGAGGTGTGGACGATCACCAAAAGATCGATCGATCGGCGACTGGGGATCGAGGAGCTAGCTAGGGACACTTAGCTTGTTGAATTTGAGTTATATATATATATATATATATATATATATATATATATATATATATATATATATATATATATATATTGATTTATTGATGAGAGGCCTGCGGCCAGGCCCTGCTGGTTCTGGTTGTAGTGTGTGGCTGCTCGGATCGGAAGAGGAAGGAATATAAATAAATAAAGCACAATTGCCAATTGGTAGCTGCTAGGGCTAGTTATAACACTCCTCGCTCCATCTGAGAAAAAGCTATATATATAGTTACGTAGAAAAGCTAAAGCGACTTGCAATTTTGCAACCCAGAAAGATGCCAAGTACGTGATGTGAAATCAAGTTTACAATAGAGGTTTGTGTGTAATTACACTTAACGCTGGAATAATCATTGCGTGTGTATCAGTAATGAACAAATTGTAGAATATAGATTTTTGCTCTCGGTGTTATGGGTGAATAGCTCCGGCCTGTTTTAGATGCGCGCTTATTGACCACGTACAAAAAGACAATCAACCTTCCAGCGAATTAATATTTAATCTAGCTAATAAGAATCACGGTGAGAGCTGCCTTAATTCTTCCTTGTTTTATGATTACCTCTAGCTCACCATCAGCTTTTATGATTTTCTTTTGTGACCAGATTATTCTATTTCCATTTCACAACGGAAACATTATATACAGTGTTAATTATTAGGCGGAGTAGAACAAATTAAAGTTAGCTACGCAGCTTGCTGATCTTTAGTTGTGAAAGCATCTTTGCACCGAGAAATACTGCAGGGATCCATATGGACCCAGATAAAGAAACTAATAAACAAGAGTGCACAAGGAAGAAAACCAATGCATTTGTTTGGGTGCATAAAATAACTGAACTTAGACGTCACCAAGCTCCGACCTCTAACTCTGATATTTTCATTATAGTGGGGTATGCCGTTAATAATATGCATAGGTTAGTCTCAAAATGTGAATTAAGTGTAGCTTAGCTATCTGGGTTTCTTGTGGTATAACCTGTTTAACCAAATTAACGCCCTCGAGTAGACGCGGTCGATTATATTTTTCTATATCTATTCTAAAATGATGCTATTAATTTAATTAGTGACGATATATATATATATATATATATATATATATATATATATATATATATATATATATATATATATATATATGTCTATTGATAGGGAGGACGCATGTGATGGTTTTGTCGAACTGCCGGCTTAGTATTTCAGAGGTGTCCATAAGCTAGGGTAGATTATGTATGTGTGTGCTCATAGAGGTTAGAGTGTGCGTGCCTGTATATATAAGTTAAAATTGAAGATTTGTAATAGAAAATACTTGCAGAATCGCTTAAAGTGTTAAGGGATTTTAAGATCTAGCTAGTGTTAAAATATATGCATCAAATTAAGCAGACTACTGTACGTGCAAAGCAAAATATGTGAAAGGTTTATATATAAGTACATTTCTTGTTACAAGTCCCCACGACGAATAATTAATCCATACTCCAACAGCAAAACGAATGAAGAGAGGAAGATATGGTCCATATGGGTAGTGAATATATAAAGAGATTGTTGGTTTCTTTACACACAGAAATGGAATCCTAACTTTGGGCAGCGGAGCCCCCCCTGGTGGCGACAGATAGACACACATATTGCAGCCACGATGGCATGCAACGGCAGCGACAGGGAACACAAGAAAGAAAAGCGTCAACAAAATTGCATCAGGAAATGTTCGTTGGCCCTACCCATATCATATCCATCTGCTTTGAATTTTGTTGCCTTTTAGCAAAGCTAGCTAGTTGCAGACATATATATCTATATATCTATGTCCCCATTGGATCGTCAGCTCGATCAGCTGAATATTTCCTGCGTGCTGCAGGATAGGGATACATCGATGAGGCAGCATGCTTCCAAAGGCAGGAGCGCTTTTATTTGCTCCGATCCCATATCATCCATCGGTTGCCTCATATATATTTGATTCGAGCTCGACGACCGCGCGCGCGGACACACACATGAGATGTAAGGAAGCAGCTGAGAGCCTCTCACCATCCCCTCAGCTCGTCTGGACCTTGGATTGAGAATAATCAGCATACAAAAGATACAGGGGGCACGCGCGTGGGCTGCATCAGTTACCAGGCCCCTGTGCTGCCACAGGGGCTGCGGGGGCATGCATGGCCGCGGCCACCAAATCTCTTTGCCTTTTGGTTTTCATCCCTGTGTGGCTTACAAAGCCCTTCCTTTATTTCCGATCCATCAGAGAGGTGGCCGGGGATACACATGCAAACATACAAAAAAAATTCAGTGGAAGTTCAAAGGCTTCATGCATGTCCAGCAAAAGGTTCTAGCTTTAATTTGTGCTACGTTTGTGACCCTTGTTACAGTCCGGTGCTGGAGCTAGAGCTGATCTCAGGTCGCTGCTGGCCGGGCCTGCTTGGGTTCTGCCCCTACTTTCCATCCATCCACTATATTCATGCATCTATATCCATGCATGTATATATGATATCGATCTGATACACAATGACTGTATATATCTACATCTCAATCATTTACTTGTATATGATATGGATCTGATATGATGACGACATCTGCATGTGTGCATATCCCATCTATATCTAATACGACTCCATATATAGGTCTTGAAATACACTACTATATAAGGAATTTATAGTTTGACTAAATTATTTATACGAAAATCAATGATATTTATACGGGCCTCGGCTGGTTGTTAGTCTGTGCGCTGAGCAGCAGCACAGAGTCATCTCTAACAACTGATCGTCTTTGTTAAGAAAGCGGCGACCACTTGGTCATCATTGGGCCCAAAACCCTTATGTGCCCGATTGGCTCTCCCCACCCCAAAACCCAGAGTCATGCTCTTGTACCACTGAGACCCCACTCGGGTGCTTGAAGAATGTTCATGATGTGGTTACGTTGCAATGTGTTTGTAGACTTAGATTATAACATTGACCTGCAAGGTTGGATGTTTGTAGTCTTTGTACATTTGTAGACTTCAAATGGTTCCCTATTTTCTGTAGTCTAAATTAGTTTTTTTTGTGTGTGCCCATCTTTAGTGTCTGTTTACAAATTGCACCAATAGTGATATTAGAGCATCCCAAATTTTTCATAATTTTTAGAATTATTTTTGAAAAACTTAGAGCATCCCAAGTCTTTTGTAGTTGGCTAGAGATGTGTCGATAGGCTATTGGTTTTTTACACTTGTTCTGGTGCTCCGTTTGGATGGGGTCTTTGGTGGATATAAGTTAATATTCCTTTATTTTTGAGAAATTTGATTTTGATGCTTGAACTGGACATGTATTCATAGGGCGAAGGCTTTGCCTTTTGATTTTTGGGAAATCTGGGATGCCTGAATTGGACAGGTCTTCGTCAGATCTAGGTTTTGCTTTTTGATTCTTGGGAAATACCAATGACTGAGTTGGATAGATATTTGTTGGGTTTTAGGGCCTCTTGGGCCTTTCTTTTAGGGATCTCGGTGCCTGAGGATTTGTCAGGTTTCTATCGAGGTCAGGCACTTGTGCCATGGAAGTCGTTTGGCCGTTGTAGGCCATCTGTCTTGTGTGGTGGAAGGTCCTCTTTTCGTACATGTTTTTGCCGAATGTATGGCTTCATTGCAATCCACTTTCGACTTTCATTTTTAAATGTTTCGTCTAGGGTATTTCCTCTTTATATTTCAGAGGGATTTTACATGAGTTCTTCCTCATTAAAACCTCACCTCCATTAGGGGCCTAAAAGCCCTAGTTTGGTTTTGGCTAACTAGTGATAGAACCTATTGAACTAATCCTATTTGCTAAGTGTATAGCTATGAGAAAGGATTAGTGCCAACCAAGTGATGGCAAGCAAGGTGTGTAGCATGGAGATGATGGTGGAGACTAAGATCTAATCAAGTGATCAAGTGCTCATCGTATGAAGAAACAAAGGAGAAAAGAATAAGAAAAGAAGAAAGACAAAACAAAAGAATGACAAAGGCAAAGGTATAACCTATATAGAGCTTTTTGTTTTGGTGATCAAGACACTTAGAGAGTATGATCACATTCAAGATAAATAGTCATACTATTAAGAGGAGATAGATCATGGTTAATGTGATGTTCAAGTGCCACTAGGTGTTGTATAGCATTTCGATGCATTAGACTTAGTGAGCAACTAACAAAACCCTTGAAAACTTCTTTGAAAAATATAATGCTAACACACGTGCACAAGTGGTGAAACACTTTGGTGTTAGCGCATGGAAGCAAGGGTGGAAGAAGAAGTTGAAAAGGTGGTAAAAATGGGGTCCCAACCTAGGGTCGTGTAGGGTCAAGACCATTAGAGGTGGGTCCTAAAGATAAACCATATGTGTGTGTGTTGTTGATGGGTAGTGTTCAGACATAGGTTGCTTACGTGGCCAGGACCATTGGCGTGGGTCCAGACCGGTTGTAGCAGTGGTGTGTCGCTTGGACCCTATTTCCAGAACCTACTATACGTAGGGCATTCGGACCATGGGTCTCGAGGACCACTGAGGTGGTAAAGGTGTGAGCAAAGGAGAGAAACACGTGTGGACCCAGAGGTTTGGTCTGGACGGCGGCTCAGGACCAAGTCCAGATGAAAATATGCATTCTAAGAGATGTCTGCATAGCTTAGGACCTAGGCACACTACAATCCAATGTAGGCTTTGTTGCCTGGGTTTGGATGGCAAGTGAAGCGTGCACGTGTTACCGTTGTAAGGGAACAATTCAAACATTTGAAGTGGACACGTGGTGCACCAAGACTGGCGCGGAGGTGAGTGTCCTCAGACCGAGGCGATGGTTCGGATGGCCCTGAGCGTGAGTCTGGACCCTGGGTCCTGTCGTCCTACAAAGAGGTAATGACTAGTGCTTTGGCTTGGGCTTATAAATAGATGTTGGGTGGCCTTGGGTTGCCTCTCTTGCACATTTTGATTAGAGATATATTCCTATGAGCTAAGCCTAGCCTCTCCACTCATCTCCTTGACTTGATTTGCATACTCCAAGTGAGATTGAGTGTTTCTAGTGCATTGCTTTGAGATATGGCATCTACTGGCACTAATTCTTCGTTTGTGTGTGGTTTTCTTGTTACTCTTGGCAGTTGTCGATGCTTAAACAACTTGGAGTAGCTAGGTGGAGTTGGCAAGAGTTGGTGATTGTTCTTGGCCACCACCAGATCAAGATTGTAAGGAGTCATTGGGTCTATTCCCCGACGGAGTACTGAAAGACCACTCTAGTACGTGGATTGCTCATGTCATTCAGCAACCTTGCTTGTGGTAGGTTCTTTTGGCACTCTAGTGACGAGCTTGGTGTGATGCCGATTAGCCACCGAACCACATAGTGTTGGTCGACACAATGAAGACTAGCTTGGTAGCAAGCACGTGAACCTCAAATCTGTCTCCCATGTGTTGATTTGGTGATTGGCTCTTTCATTGGCATAATAGTGTTTGGCTCCACTATCGGTATTCACCAATATTAGTTCTTCATTAACGATCCCGAAGGCTCGATGAAATTCCCTATTGATGGCCATTAAAATCCAAATATATAACCATCAACTATTGCATAAATTGACATGAAATGAATCACAAACTATAGTTATAGGGTTTGATTCTAACAAGTTCCATGAGTTTTGGTGCTCTCAAGTGTTTTGTAGAATGTTGGATTTTTCATCAAATAGAACTATCTCAAATGATGAATTGGAGTGTGAACGCATCTTGGCCCCTAGTGGTTTCGGTGATTGGATGAAACACAAGATTACTGTGACTAACGTGTGTTTTGCAGAACCAGGATTGAGTTAGGTCACGATAATGGCGACGATACGGGCATATGGAGTTCATGTCCCCTGGCGATGGATATCGTTTCGGTTTTCAAAGGATGGACGACGAAGACGGTGGTAGACTAGGCTAAGTGTCATATGGTGTTGGAGGACACATTGGTAGTCTTAGGTCTTTGTTTTTCCTTTGGCCGTACTATAAAGGGGAGCGTGAATCAGTAGCTTGACCTAGATGAGACTATTGAGGTAGGTGTGGTGCACACTTGTTATTTCATAGCCCTAGGTAGCACAGAGAGATGCCTTAAGTTGAGTGGATCAAAAGTCCTTTAGGCCGCGTCGCGATCAGAGTTAAGTCGGCCCTTGTAAAGGGCATCGGACGCTGGGTCCGATGCTCACCCCGACTAGGGTTTAGTCTGGTGCGTGGCATCGGACGCGCCGATGTGTTCACATCGGACGCGCCCATGCCACTGTTCACGTGGGCGTGAACTAGAGGCCGCATCGGACGCTGGCATCGGACGCTGAGGGGCAGCGTTCGATGGCCGTCCAGAGAGGTTCCAGAGGGGTACAAACGGCATCGGACGCGTCCGATGCAGGGGCATCGGACGCTGCCCTGCGTCCAATGCTCCTTTAACAGGTCTGACAAGAGGGTGCAGTCGACCGTTGGTCGAGGTCATCGGAGCGTCCGATGCTAGGCATCGGAGCGTTCGATGCCTCCGCAGAAACCCTGTCTTGAGCTGTTTTTGGATGGCCGGTTGGGGGAGTATATATACTTCCTTCCCTCCATCCATTTATGTGTTCTTGCCACTTCCATCTGCTGAGAAACACATTGTGAGTGTGAGCGAGTGCAAGAGCCCTAGTGAGGTTGAGTGATTTGCTAACTGTGAGAATTAGACACCTCCTAGTGAGAATTGAGTAGCAAGTGTGCATCCATCCATCTCTTTGGCCTTGTGTTGGTCAAGTGAGAGTTCTAGCTTGTTACTCTTGGTGATCGGCATCACCTAGACGGCTTGGTGGCGATCGGAGAGCTTGGTGATCATCCAGAGGCATTGTGGATGACCCAAGCCAAGTTGTGACCGGTAGCGAGCGATTCACCGGGCCGGAGTGGCGAAGAATCAGCTCGTAGTGAGCACTTGATCCTTACGCGGATCAAGGGGGAGTGATACCCTTGCGCGGGTGCTCCAACGAGGACTAGGGGGTGTGCCGACACCTCGATACCTCGCCAAAAAGATCGTCTTGTCATCTCTACTCTCTTTACTACGCATTTACCTTTGAGCAATTCAATTCCGCATCTACTTGTTGTTCTTTCATAAGTTGAATTGCCATGCTAGAGTATAAATGGTTTAGCGATAGTCTTTTGTGCAATTGATTCCTGTCAAACACACTTCTAGGCACTAGGGGGTTAATTGGGGCTTGATAGGTCTTAATTCTTGCAAGAAGTTTTAGAAAAGCCCAATTCACCCCCCCTCTTGGGCATCTTGATCCTTTCAATTGGTATCGGAGCCTCGTGCTCTCGATTTAGGCTTAACCGCCTAGAGTTAAGATGTCCAGAGGTGATGGACCACCTCCCATGTTCGAGGGAGACGACTTCCCATATTGGAAAATCCGTATGGAGTCGTACCTAGAAGCGGTTGATGTTAAATGCCGCGATGCCGCGATCACCGGCTTTGCCAAGCCGAAAGAAGGCACAAGCCTTACTCCTAATGAGGAGGAAAATGAGAAATGGAATGCAAAAGCCAAAAATATTCTTTTTAGAGGCATTTGCATGGATGTGTTCAACCGTGTTCGGAACCACAAAAATGCCCATGATCTATGGGATAACATTTGTGCGCTCCATGAGGGAACAAAGAGTGAGCGTGAGGAACACTATCATTTGGTTATGCAAAAGCTTCACTCTTTTGATATGCATGCTAATGAAAGTGCAAATGAAATGTACTCACGGTTGAATGTTCTTGTAGAAGAGCTAAATGGACTTGGCCTCACACAAATGCAACCATCCGATGTTGTGAGGAAGATTCTTTGTGTCCTTCCAATTGAGAAGTATGGACACATTGTGATGGTGCTACATCAAGGCGATCTTTCCACCGCTACACCAACTCAAATCTTGGGAAAGATCAATGCGCATGAGATGTATATGCACATCACACCAAGTGGTGGCTCCACCACCGACAAGAAGAAGGACTTGGCCTTCAAAGCTAGCCATGACAAGAAGGGCAAGTCCAAGGCTATTGAGGTGCATCATGAGAGCTCAAGTGATGAAGAGGATGATTCCAACATCGCTCTCATGGTGAGAAGGACCACCAAGATGTTGAAGAAGCTTCACAAGAATGGAGTCAATTTTGACTCAAGAAAGAAGAAGTTCTTCACAAGTAGCAAGAGGAGGCCAATCTCCGAAATGGATTGCTACAATTGCGGTGAGCTTGGCCATCTTGCTCATCAATGCACCAAGCCCAAGAAAGAGAGCTACAAGAACAAGAACAAGGGCAAGAAGTATGACTCATCGAGTGAAGATGAGAAGAAGAATGAGAAGCCCTACTACAAGAAGGATGGCAAGAAGAAGAAGCAATACCACAAGAAAGGTGGCAAGGCTTACATTGTTGGTGATTGGCTCACCGACATTGACTCCTCCGGTGGCTCATCAAATGAAGATAGTGATGATGAGAAGGAGAAGGTGGCCGCTCTAGTCATTGGCTCCTCTACACCACCACCACCACCGTCATCATCATCATCTACACACCTATGCCTCATGGCTAAGGGTGACCGGAAGGTACAAAGCGATGATGACTCTAGTGATAGTGATGGTGAATTTGAGGCACCTACTTATGATGAGCTTGTTAAATTGCTAAATGACTACTCTAAAATCATAAGAAAGACTAGAGCTAAAAATGAAAAGCTTGTTGATGAAAATAAATCTCTTGTTGAGAAATATGATCATGCTATTCATGCTAGTGATGAGTTAAAAGATGAACTTGCTACTATGTCATCATCCATCAAGGAGCTCAAGTCCTCTAACAAGGAGCTCAAAGCTAAAAATGAAAAACTTCATAAGATGCATAGTGACTTTACCACTAGTTATGCTTTGCTCAAAGAACAATACACTCAAGTCAAAGTTGACTATGATGCTCTCGCCATTACTTATTATATGCTTTCACATGAGACACATGATGCTCCTAACCTTGTTGTTAAGTGTGACATAGCAACATCTTGTGAGGACTTGGTTAGTGAGCATAATGAGCAAAGAGCTAGTGGCAAGGGCAAGAGTGTGGTTGTGGCCGACCATTATGATGATTATGCCAAGATCAAGAATGAGAATGCAAAACTCAAGGTTGATCTAGAGAAGCTTGCAACCACAAAGCAAGTCATTGTTGAGACCCAAGATGATGACTATAGCATGTCACTTGAGCTAGACATGCTAAAAGAAGAGAACAAGAGATTGAAGATGGAGAGGGACTACCAGATGACACCATCTCAATTAGAGCTCCAACAAGAGAATGACAAGCTCAAGAGAGAAAAGGAGCACCTTACCACCGGCTTGAAGAAATTCACCAAGGGGCAATGTCTTCAAAGTGAGCTACTCATGAACACCGTGATGAAGACAAATAGAAATGGTATTGGCTTCCTTGAAGAGAAGATGAAGCAACACAAAAGCATCACTAAGCCAAAGAAGAAGAAGATTGGAAGATGCTATGAGTGTGGAAAGGAAGGACACTTTGCTCATGATTGTGAAGAGCCTAAACCTACACCCTTGCCCAAGCATGCTAGGCCCTTTGCTTTCAATGCTCACTACATGCTTAGACAAGACTCTAGTGGCAAGATGAAAGTCATGTTCATGGGGCCTCCTAACCAGAATAGGCCAAAGCAAATTTGGGTTGCAAAGTCACTAGTAGAGAAGGTTAAGGGACCTCAACAAGTTTGGGTCCCAAAAGCTCAAGCTTGATTTCTTATGTGTGTAGGTGAACTACAAGACCGGTGGATCTCATTGGGTGATCGATAGTGGTTGCACACAACATATGACCGGTGATCTCCGAATGTTCACCTCACTAGAAGAAAATGTCAATGACCAAGAAAAGATAACATTTGGTGACAATTCAAAGGGCAATGTCAAGGGATTGGGCAAAGTGGCAATTTCAAATGATCATACCATCTCCAATGTACTTCTAGTTGCATCATTGAGCTTCAACTTGCTATCCGTTGGGCAACTATGTGATCTTGGCTTTCAATGTTTGTTCACCGACAAGGAAGTGGTTGTGACCAAGAAAGATGATACACAAGTGATATTCAAGGGTTTTAGATACAACAATCTCTATCTAGTGGATTTCACCTCCGAAGATGCCAACTTGAAGACATGTTTGTTCACTAAGCAATCACTTGGTTGGCTATGGCATAGAAGATTGGCACACGTTGGAATGAACACTCTCAACAAGCTATTGAAGAAGGATTTGGTTAGAGGCTTAAAGGATGTCAAGTTTGAGAAGGACAAATTGTGTAGTGCATGTCAAGCCAGCAAGCAAGTTGCAAACACTCATCCAACCAAAGCCTTTGTATCAACATCAAGAGAGTTAGAGCTACTTCACATGGATCTATTTGGATCAACAACATATGCTAGCTTGGGTGGAAATCTCTATTGCCTAGTGATTGTTGATGACTATTCAAGATACACTTGGGTATTCTTTCTTCATGACAAATCCGAAGCAACCCCTTCTTTCAAGAAGTTTGCCAAGAGAGCCCAAAATGAGTTTGACTTGAAAATCAAGAAGATAAGAAGTGACAATGGAAGAGAGTTCGACAACACCCACATTGAAGAATATTGTGATGAAGTTGGGATCAAGCATGAAGTCTCCACAACCTACACACCACAACAAAATGGGGTAGTTGAGAGGAAGAATCGGACACTAATCACCCTAGCAAGGACAATGTTAGATGAGTACACTACACCGGAAAGATTTTGGGCGGAAGCAATCAACACCGCTTGCTATGCATCAAACCGGTTGTTCCCCCATCGTCTCCTTGGCAAGACCCCCTATGAGCTACTCAACAACAAGAAATCGGATATATCTTTCTTTAGAGTGTTTGGGTGCAAATGCTACATCTACAAGAAGCGCCAACACCTAGGGAAGTTTCAACGCCGATGTGATATTGGTTTTCTTGTTGGTTACTCATTGAAGTCCAAAGCATATCGAGTATTCAACCATGCCACCGGGATGGTAGAAGAAACATATGATGTGGAATTCGATGAATCTAATGGCTCTCAAGGAGAGCATGAAAATCTTGATGATGTAGGTGATGAACCATTGAGGGAAGCAATGAAGAACATGCCGGTTGGAGCCATCAAGCCTAAAGATGATGATGATGATGTGCAAGTCATTGACAAGCCATCCTCATCCAATGTACCACTTGTTGATAACAAAGATGGGAAGGATCCATTTGAAGATAGTCATGTCTCCCATGATCAAATGGTGGTACAAGCTCAAGATGTTGATGCTCCACAAGCGGCCCCTCAAGTGGTTGATCAAAGAACTACTCCTCTACTACAAGCTCATCCTCAAGATCTCATCATAGGGAGTCCAACAAGGGGTGTAATGACTCAATCTCAAAAACTTGCTTTATTTACTGAACATCACTTCTTTGTGTCTCTTGTTGAGCCTACCATTGTAGATGAAGCTCTAGGTGATCCGGATTGGGTGAATGCTATGCATGAAGAATTAAACAACTTCACCCGCAACCAAGTTTGGACACTTGAAGAGCGACCCAAAGGCGCAAGAGTCATTGGAACAAAATGGGTGTTTAGGAACAAGCAAGATGATCAAGGCAAGGTTGTTAGAAACAAGGCAAGGCTAGTAGCAAAGGGGTTCTCTCAAGTTGAAGGTTTGGATTTTGGAGAGACCTTTGCACCGGTTGCAAGACTCGAAGCCATTAGTATCCTCCTTGCATATGCATCACATCATGACATTAAATTATATCAAATGGATGTGAAAAGTGCATTTTTAAATGGCTTCATAAATGAACTAGTCTATGTTGATCAACCTCCCGGGTTTGAAGACCCTAGATATCCTAATCATGTTTATAGGTTGTCCAAGGCGCTATATGGGCTCAAGGAAGCCCCAAGAGCTTGGTACGAGCGCCTCCGGGACTTCCTAATTAAGAAGGGCTTCACCATTGGGATGGTTGACACCACACTATTCACCAAGAAGCTTGATGGAGAAATCTTCATTTGTCAAGTCTACGTTGATGATATCTGTTAACACATAATTTTTGCACTATGACAAGTGGGCCAGCACGGTGCAGGTTCGGGAGGAGTCACCACCTAAGGGATTCGGCAGACAGCGAACGCGGTCGGCTAACTCAATGTATTCGGCAAGGCTGTGAAGGCGACTAGTCAACGACGAGCAGGTTCGGCAATATGACGCTGCGGTCGGCTACATCAGATTAAGGTCGGTTTGCGCCAGAAGACGACAAATGCGGCATGTCAGAAGATTTAGCAACGAGGATCTCGTCATTTTTAGCGCGTGCCGGTTATTAAGGGAAGCTTGGAGCAGAAGGCGTCATATTTTAGATAGTTTCCTGATTTTGTCGTTGTAATCGTGTCCTTCTAGGACTCATAGGACACCAGGGTATAAATATAAACCCTGAGGCCATTGTAAAGACGTTCAACAATCAATACAACCAAACCGGCCCCGTGCCATCTTCGAGTCCAAGTCATGTCGTCGTGTTCTTCGAGAGGAGTCATCGATCCGTCGACCTCCGTATGTCCCGACAACCTTGCTATTATGTCTAGTATCGTGCGGCGGATTTAGGCGTGATGCAAGTAGTCTCGCTTGTTGGTAATGATCGTGCGGCGGATCATTACTTGATGATCGAGAAGTCTTAGTTTGTGTTAAGATTATGAGTAAGTACCGTGCGGCAGGCGCTTGCTTGATAAGCTTAGCATAAATGAGATAGTTATCGGCTCTATTAGGTTTGGCAAGATCTAATAGATTCATTAAGTTACCTTGTGTTATATGTATTGTTACGTTTATCTCGTTGCAACACTTTATTGCCCAATCTAGATTTCGCTCGGTTCGGCTCTATCTTTTACAGATCTATCCTGTCCTTTCATATTCATTTTTGTAAGGTCTTTTATGCAGTGGATCTATTGTTCGTAATAGCCGATTTGATCGTATCTAGATCGCTACGTGGTGAGGGTTCATGCATGTTAAGTATGTTTGATCTATGATAAAGCTAGGTGTCGTGCGGCAGGCGCAGGCTTTAGATTAGTTTAATTATGCTTGGTTTGTATGTTCAATCCCCATGGACCCCAGATCGGTTGTACGATCGAGATTGGTTAAGCTTTAACTCATATTTAATACATCATGCAAGTACAATTTTCATGCAAACGTATTTGGCAACTCGTTATTCACGTAACTTCGTTCATATTGCCGAATAGTCTTTGAGCTTGTTGGCAGATAGCTTTCATAGCTATATGTCGTCGTAAGTGGCTTCAGGTCCGTATATTTTGGAACTGTCGGGTCACACCCGACATGTTCCAGCTTTGTATTTAACAGTTTCTTTCCCTTGTTAGTTGCAGGGCAAACTGACAGGCACGCACTGGACTTCTGAGCACCCGGGCCACGTTCGAAGCTAGCTTTTTTGGCTTGCTGTGTGATTGGCACAGTGCGCCGCTTTTGGTGTCAACACACTTTTTGGCACGCCCGGTGGGACCCTTTTTTTTCCTGCAGCAATGGTTGAAGTCACCGAAGCCGAGGCCAGCAACAAGGCGGGGCTCGTGCAGGTGCAGCTCGTTGAACTACCTGACGAGTACAAAGAGCAGGTGGATAATGCTTGTGCCGAATTCCAGGCCAAGTGCCTAGAAGCCTTCTCCAATAACAAGAGTGGAAAGGTTCGCCGTCTGCACGATCTGCCGAAGCCCGTCCAGCTCAACCCGAATGATCCCGGGGAAGCGGAGGCAGTGCAGAAAATGTCTCGCATAGTCAACGAAGCTGTCTCTGGTGCCATCAGTCGCATGCATGGGGCGTTTCTCAACACTTTTCGCACTATCATGATCGCCCAATTTGGCCCCAAGGCCGACGAACTCATGAAGGCGGAGTTTGGCCCAATAGCGGGGCCACATCTTTTCAACCTGCCGGATCACCTCAAGGGGGCAGGAGCTGCTGGTGAGGAGACCCCGCCTAAGGCTCAATCAAGCGGGATGACCATTCAAGAGAAGCACACGCCAGAGGGCCAATTGCCGACCATGGGTCAGTTCACGTTCGGCACTAAGGGTCAGCCGCCAGAGTCAACACGCAAGATCTCCCCGCAAACCTATAGGCTCATAAAGGACTACTACGGAAACGGGTACCATGAGATGCTTGAGCCTCACAACATAGAGGGCGCCCCACATCCAGGATATGGGAAGCCGACGGCCGAAAAGACCGCCGACTCTAATGTTGATGTCATGCTACAGAAGATGGCGGATATGATGCAGCGCACTTTCGGCCTGAAGCCTAAGGGCACTGATGCTTACAGGTCTCCGTTCCCCGAATGGTTCCACCGTGTGGCTCTGCCTCCCAGAGTCAAAGTGCAGACAGACCTGTCCAAGTTCTCCAGCTTAGACAACACCAGCACGGTGGAGCACGTCAGTCGTTATCTGCTCCAGCTTGGGGAGGCCAATACCGAAGATGCCTTCAGGGTTCGGTACTTCCCGTTGTCACTCACTGGACCGGCATTCCATTGGTTCACGTTACTACCGCCGGGCTCTATTCTCTCTTGGGCAGACTTGGAACAAAAGTTCCATACGCACTTCTACACGGGCACCAAGGAGAAGAAGCTGGTGGACATCATGTACGTGCGCCAGAGGCCAAATGAGACACCACAGGACTACCTGCGCAGGTTCAGGGAAGTCAAGAGCCAGTGCTTCGGCATGCACCTGCCGGACGATCAGCTTCCACCATTGGCCGTGGCAGGCATGCTCCCGAGCATTAGGGACAAGCTGTTCGGTCAAGAGTTTGAAGACTTGGGTCATCTCTCTCGCCGGCTGAATGAGATGACTATCCAAGCGCAAGGCTTCCGGAGGGAAGGGCGCTTCCAGAAGGACAATGTCGCGGCCCAGATGTATCAGGCTTTCCTGGACGAAGCCGATGACTACACCGACGCTGAAGATGAGGTGGCCGCTGCAGAGCTCAACTGGGACAAGGAGCCGACCCAGGCCAACAAGTAATGGCTGCGCCAGCAGAAGGGGGCATACGACTTCGACGTCACCAAGGCCGACAAGCTCTTCGAGTTCCTGGTCGCCGAAGGGAGAATCAGGCTACCCCCGGATCACCCGATGCTGCGTCCTGGAGGGGTCAAGGACAAGAAGTACTGCGGTTTCCACAACACTAACACTCATTCTATTAATGATTGTCGTGTGTTCAGGACAAGGATCCAGAAGGCCATCCAGGATGGCCACATCAAGTTCAATGGCAAGATGAAGATCGATGCTAACCCCTTCGCCCAGAACGCCGTGTTCTTCTCAGTGAACATGGTAGCTCCAGAGGACCCCAGGGGCAAGGGCAAAGTCAAAGTCCTCACCTCCGACAAAGCGCGCGAGTTTGGCACGGTGGACCCCGATCGGCAGGTCACCAGCGATGAATTCCGGCAGCGTACCCAGACCACGAATAGTCGATACGAGCACGGGGAGTCATCTTCCAGGCGCAGGCCTACCCACAGGGATCTCCTCAACAAGTGGCGCCAGGAAGGTGAGAAAGAGCGGAGGTGTCTCCAACGCGAGGAACAGAGATTCGCAGAAGAATATCAGCGTGAAGACGGTCACACGGAGGAGTACCGGTACCGTTTGGAAGAGAGGGCCTACCACAGAGAGCAGGCCTACCACAGAGAGCAGGAACGCCGCCAAGAGCAGGAGCAGGCTCACTGGGGCTGCCCGTTCTTCCGCCACTGCTGGAACGAAGGCTTGAAACTGCCTGTCGTCAACAACTGCCCTGAGTGCAGCGATCAGTACAAGGGGTATAGGCAGGATCGCGTCAACCGCCGTCCCGTCCATGAAAGATTGGGAGCACGCATCCCGATGGACGATCGGCGCCTAAAAATGGAAAGCCCGGATCGGCAAGCCAAAAGATATGCCGATCAGGAGTGGGCGCGCCACCAGGACGACAGCGAGGAGGCACAGCCCCGCCCATATAGGTGGCAAAAGGGGCAGTGGTGCCCGCCAGGGCTCAGAAAGAGCCAGAAAAGGAGGGTGCAGTGCCTCCGGAATAGGGAGTTCGAAGAAGCAGCTGCCGATGGGAAGAAGCAAGAGTGGCACCCAAAGGAAAAACCAGACGACACTGACAAAGGCGCTGATGTGGCCATGACTTTCTTCCTTCCCCTGGAATTCATGGCTCCTGCCGGCCGGGGGGCACAGGACGAGGTGTATTCGGACTCTGACGAGGCCGAGCACGACGAGCTCGCGGCACAGCTCGTGTTGGCTCAGAAGGCAACATTTGACAAACCAGCCAAGCATCGGCATTTAAAGCCGTTGTATGTCAAGGGGTACGTCAACGGAAAGCCGCTGACCAAGATGTTTGTCGATGGCGGCATAGCGATCAACATCATGCTTTACGCCACCTTCAGAAAGCTGGGCATGAATGATGAAGATCTGCTCAAAACGGACATGATACTCTGTGACTTTGCCAGCAATCCCTCTGACACTCGGGGTGCCGTGCACGTGGAACTGATGATTGGATCCAAGACGCTCATCACGACCTTCTTTGTCATCGATGGCAAGGGGGCATATAGCCTGCTTTTGGGCAGGGATTGGATCCACGCCAACTGCTGCATACCTTCAACTATGCACCAAATACTCATACAGTGGGTTGGAGACGACATCGAGATTGTCCATGCTGATGACTCGGTGAGTGTTGCTGCTATTGAACCCACTTACTGGGAATTCGACGGAGTGGAATGCTTCTCCGATCGCGTATGGGGAGAAGGTCCTGTCAACATCTACGGCAGAGATCAACAGCCGATCCAAGCAATCGGCTCTCAGAGCTTCTTTTAGATAGATAACCCAACCGACAACAGCGAGGGCAAACTGGGACGCGGGTTCACGTCGGCCGACAAACTGGAAGAGGTAGATGCTGGTGACGCAAGTAAAAAGAGGCCAATGTTCATCTGTTCCAGTTTGGACCCTGAATTCAGAGAGCAATTGGTAGATCTTCTAAAAGAGTTCAAAGACTGTTTCGCTTGGGACTACACGGAGATGCCCGGATTAGATCGGTCCATTGTCGAGCATAAATTGCCGATCAAGCCCGGGTACCGCCCGTATAAACAGCCTCCGCGCAGGATCTACAAGGAAGAGGTATTGGCCGACGTGAAAAAGGAAGTGGAAAGATTACTAGAAGCTAACTTCATCCGGCCATGTCGATATGCGGACTGGATCTCCAACATTGTCCCGGTATACAAGAAGAACGGAAAGATGAGGGTTTGCATTGACTTCAGGGACCTCAACAAAGCCACTCCTATGGACGGGTATCCAATGCACTACTAGAGAACAGGCCTTTGGACGATCCACCAACCGAGCTTTAGTCTCGGAAAAAATTTGCGTCCGGGACTAAAGACTTTTAGTCCCGGTTGGTATTACCAACCGGGGCTAAAGGTGAATCTTTAGCCCCGGTTGGTATTATCAACCGGAACTAAAGGTCCTGGACCTTTAGTCCCGGTTGGTAATACCAACCGGGGCTAAAGGGTCACCCTTTAGCCCCGGTTGGTGTTACCAACCGGGGCTAAAGGTCCTTTTAGCCCCGGTTGGTGTTACCAACCGGGGCTAAAAGTCCTTCCCGAGTGGATTCAAAAGGAAAACGTCTAGAACTACATCACGTGGGTTGCGTAGCTCAGTTGGTAGACGTGCCTGAGGCGAGATGTGCTGAGTTCGAATCTCACACAACACACATTTATTTTTTCCTCTCTGGACCTTTAGCCCCGGTTGAAAGCACCCGGGACTAAAGGCCGGGACCTTTAGTCCCGGATTCTTAGCCCCGGTTGACATACCCGGGGCTAAAGGCCCATTTCAACCGGGGCTAAAGGCCCTTTCTCTACTAGTGATGCCAGTGGCTGATTTACTAATAGATGCTTCGCCCGGTTTTAAAATCATAAGCTTTATGGATGGCAATGCGGGTTACAACCAGATCTTCATGGCTGCAGAGGACGTCGCAAAAACCGCCTTCAGGTGCCCCGGCCATATAGGTTTGTTTGAATGGATTGTCATGACTTTTGGTTTGAAGAATGCCGGTGCCACTTACCAGCGAGCCATGAATTACATATTTCATGAGCTGATCGGCAAAATCGTAGAGATCTACATTGATGACGTGGTGGTCAAGTCCAGAAGCAAAGAAGGACACTTAGCCAATTTAAGGAAGACCTTAGAGTGCACAAGGAAACACGGTTTAAAGATGAATCCAACCAAGTGTGCATTTGGGGTGTTGGCTGGTGAGTTTCTGGGATTCTTGGTCCACAAAAGAGGCATCGAGGTTGGCAAGAAGAGCATGGAAGCAATTGATAAGGTAGTGCCGCCAACCAATCTCAAAGAGCTACAGTCGCTACTCGGCAAGATTAACTTTGTCAGAAGGTTCATATCTAACTTGTCCGAGCGTGTGCTGCCATTTTCTCCACTATTGAAGCTCAAGAAAGATTAGGAGTTCATATGGGGTGACGTGCAACAAAAGGCTTTCGATGAAATCAAAGAGTACATGAAGGCACCACCAGTATTGGTTCCTCCACAACTCGACAAGCCTTTCAAGTTGTACGTGGCGGCCGACAACCTAACGATAGGGTCGGCCCTCATGCAAGAATTCGAGGGAAAAGAGAGAGTCATAGCCTATCTTAGCCGAAGGCTACTGGACCCCGAAACGAGATACTCGGCTACAGAAAAGTTGTGCTTGTGTGTTTTCTATTCCTGTACCAAGTTTCGGCACTTTTTGTTGAATGTCGAATGCGTGGTAGTATCAGAGTTTGATGTAATCAAGCACATGTTGTCAATGCCGATTTTGAGTGGAAGAATCGGTAAATGGATTTTAGCTCTCTCTGAGTTTGATTTACATTTTGAATCGGCAAAGGCTGTTAAAGGCCAGATTATGGCTGATTTTGTCACTCACCACCGTGATCCTAACGCTAACATGGTAACCATTGTCCCTTGGGCATTGTTTTTTGATGGATCCTCGTGCAGCAAAGGTGGTGGAGTCAGGGTCGTGTTGATTTCTCCCAAGGGGGCACCCTTCAAGTACTCTATACCGATCGAGTACCCGGTGACTAATAATCAAGTAGAGTACGAAGCACTGCTCCGAGGGCTGCGGTTGCTTGTGGACATTAAAGCAGACGCCGTGGAGATCTTCGGTGACTCGGAGTTGGTGATCAGGCAATTGACCGGCGAATACGAGTGCAAAAACGACACGCTGCAGGAATATCTCGAAGGTTGCCAAGAGCTCCTCAAACAGTTCCGGTCGGCAACCTTGCAACATATTCCTAGGGGGCAAAATGAAGAAGCAAACCAGTTAGCCCAGGCAGCGTCTGGGTATAGGGAGAATCAAAACATTTTTGCACTTGAGGAGGAGCAAGAAGCTCGGTCAAAAGAGCAAGCAGCCCCAAAGGATGATCAAGTGATTCCGAGTGATAATCGGGCATTGAAGACTGGAGAGACAACATTGCCGACTGCCTCAGGGACCCATCTCGAAAAGTTTCCCGAAAACTCAGGTACAAGGCTCTTAAGTTTACGCTCTTGGACAATCAGTTGTACTACAAATCCATAGATGGAGTTTTGCTTAAGTGCCTGAACCAAAACGAGGCTAGGAAGCTGATGTGCGAGGTGCACGAGGGCGTATGTGGTGCACACCAGTCGGCTCACCGTATGAGATGGATAATCAGGAGGACTGGATGTTTTTGGCCGACTATGCTCGAAGATTGCTTTGAATACTACAGAGGTTGTCAGGATTGCCAGCGATTCGGCAATGTGCAAAGGGCCCTAGCATCGGCCATGAATCCGATCATTAAGCCTTGGCCTTTTAGAGGATGGGGCATTGATTTGATTGGCCAGATCCACCCTCCATCCAGCAAAGGACATAAGTTTGTCCTGTTGGCCACGGACTATTTCACTAAGTGGGTTGAAGCCATCCCATTGAAAAAGGCGACGTCAGAAAATATGGTGTCCTTCGTCAGGGAGCATATCATCCACCGATTCGGCATTCCTCAATCCATCACTACTGATCAGGGAACTCAGTTCACTTCCTCTGAATTTTGTAACTTTGCCGAAGGGATGGGGATTAAACTCTATAATTCCTCCCCTTATTATGCATAGGCCAATGGGCAGGCAGAGGCTTCTAACAAAATCATGATTAAGATCATTCAAAAGAAGATCGAAGAGAAACCTAAAAGGTGGCACTTGGTACTCAACGAAGCTTTGTGGGCTTACCGAATGGCTTGTCATGGGTCGACTCAGACGTCACCATACGAGTTGGTCTATGGGCGTCACGCAGTGCTACCGTGGGAGTTGCAATCGGGGTCAAGACAAGTTACATTGCAGAACGATCTAGCCAAAGAGAATTATAAAGATTTAATGATGGATGAGCTAGAGGACTTGCATTTGATTCATCTCAAGGCCTTGGAAAATATTGAAAAGAACAAGATACGCGTTGCCAAGTACTACAATTCGAAAGTGAAAGAAAAAGGATTCGAAGAAGGAGACTTGGTTTGGAAAATGGTCTTGCCGATCGGTACCAAAGATAAGGTATTCGGCAAATGGTCCCCTAACTGGGAAGGGCCTTTTCGAGTTCTGAGACGTGCTCCGGGTAATGCGTACATTCTAAAAACCCTCCAAGGAGAAGAGTTTGCTAGGGCAATTAATGGACGTTATCTAAAGAGATTTCATCCTAGCGTGGAGGTCGGTGCATAAAGGAATCAAGGACTAGCGGGCACCGACGACCGATACAAGGTTGTGTCGCCCTTAGCACGAAAATGGCCGATAGAATCTATCGCCCTTAGAACAAAAACAGCCGACACGGCATGTGTCGCCTTTAGCGCGAAAAACGCTAAAACAGAACCAAATGCACGCGGTGCTATGCAATCGGTTCAATGAAGAGATCGAACACTAGACAAGCACAGAAAGGGAAAACAGATTGTACACGTGAACATGGCAAAATAGAACATTGTTCATAACGAGGGCTGTACAAAGATTTCCTAAAGGTGCAGATCATTTATCAAACACCCTGTTGATAACCGTTTGCGGGTTGGTGACTATGGCGAGGGCGTGAGCGTGGTCGTCGTAGGAGTCCAGAAAATCATCGATCTGCTCGACGTCTTCTGGGAACGCCCCGCCGGGGAAACCGACCGGCATCCCGGAGAAGTCCTCCTCCGTGCGGACCGTCAGCACCGACAGCCCCAACGCCACGCCGTGGTGCACGCCTTGCAGGGCGACTTGCTCGATGCGGCCGTGCACGTTGGCCAGGCGTGCCTCGGCGGTGTTGCCCTGGGCGTTCACCCGATCTGCGACGGCGTTCGCCGCCATCTTCAGGCACTCCAGTTCTTCAGACAGCGCTGTGAACAACAAAATGGAATGGATCGGTTAAAAGATCAACGAGAACGACCGAAAGCTAATCCAGGATGGGATGTTCATACCCGTGATTGCGTCGCAGAACTGCCGGCGCTGGTCCTCCCACTCCAGCTGGTTGATCCCGTACTGCTTTGAGATGGCGGCCAGGTCTTCCCGGGACTCGTCCCGCAGCGCCATGAAGTTCAAAGCGTTGTTGTGGTCGTAGAGGTCGTCATCGGAGTCCCGGTCCGGGTTCACCTCCCAAGGTTGGGAGTGGTAGGAGGAATCGTCGGAAGAGCTCGACGAGCCCGATGATGGAGCTCCTGGCCCCCCCGTTGCTGAAGAGGGCCGAGCGTGCCTGCCGGCGGTGGAGATGACGGGAGTCCTGCCGGCAAACAGTAACAGAGTGTAAGCGGGGTTTTCAAGAAACCACCACAAAGGGCATAGGCGAGAAGTCCTACCCACACTGACGGAGGCGCCGAGCGCGACTCCCCTCGGCCTCCTCGGTCGCCGGGCGCTTGCCACGATCATCATGGCTCACCATTGTACTTGGGGAGTTAGGGTTTTCTGGAGCGGAGCGAGCAAGGAAGCCGAAACGGCGAAAGTACTAGAGGAGCAAATGCAAGATGGGGAAGAAGGCAGGCCTTTAGGGGCAGTTTATAAAAGCGGAACAGTAATCGTGGCGGATGTCCCGGGGTAGCGTGGTAAATGTCAACCGGCGGATTGGGGTTTTCCCGCTTCCCGAGATGGGCCTCTGCAGTAACGGGCTGTGCGAACCGTCTGGATGCACTCGCGTGTTCGGCGGAGACTAGAACGCCTGGCTTCGGCAAAATTGCCGATTTAGGTGTTCGGGACAAACACTGGCCAGATTGCCGAACAGGTTTACACGGTTAATCACGATGTCGTCAGAACGGTAACCGATTGGATGCAAAATACAAATATATTACAAGAAGATGTTTGAGTCATTCTGACACAGGATTGCTGAAATTAAAAGTTCATTACACAGTCATCTCAGTTGTTCAAGAATTGATTTATAGCCGCCCGAGTATCGGCTTTGACCTGATTAACATGGTCCAGTGCCTTTTGGTCCTCCTCTTCGGTGCCTTGTGCCTGTGAAAGCCTCGTGCTAAGTTTGATATCCTCATCAAGCATCGATGACAGCTTGGAAGATGTTGTTTCAATGATATTCGGTAAACCCGATAGCCGAGAGGTGCATGACTGAATATCAGAGTTGACCTGGGCTAGTTGGGCTTCCAGTTCAGATCTCTTTTCTTGCAGTTCTTTCAACTGAGCCTCCAGAGTCTCCTGAGAGTTCTTGGCCTCTTGAAACTGAGTGTACAGATCATTGACTTCCTGGGTGCACTTGGACTTGGCAGTCTGAAGATCAGTGCTTCTGATTGCTCGTTTCACCTTGGCAAAGCAGTCATCCAGTGTAGACACGGCCTCCAGATGGAGCCTTAGATTTTCTGGAATGTCCTCAGCAATGGGCTCGAGGAAATTTTTAACCTCATCGGCGTCTCTGACTAAGGACAAGATGTCTTGACTCAGAAAATTTGTTATGTTGCTCAGGACATCTTGGACGAGTGCCGATGGTCTTTTGGCCACTGTTCTTTTGTTCAGGAACTCGTTGACATCAAATGCATACTCGGAAGTTGAACTGATGAAAGTCTGTGTTGATTTAGATAGGTTAGCCGACCAAGGTAAAGTGTGAAGGAGGGATGAAATGAGGAATTAATTCTTACCTGATGAGTCGGCTGATTGACAGGGTCTTGATCTGGTTGAGAACCGGATTGGCCAGCAGGATCTGGAGTTGAACCGATGAAAGTCTCATCGATTGTGTCATCTGTGAAATTACTGATCAGTCAAGGGAGGCAAGATCTGCTGGTTGAAAGGATGATTGAGGAACCTACCAATGTTGGCATCATCTGGTTTCTGGGTGTTCATGTCTATTTCCCCGACGTCTGCATGCTCGTCATCTTCCAAGGTAATAAAGATTGGGGGCACTGTTGTTTGAACGTTTTCTTGTTCAGGGGAGGAGGCCTGTAGTGGCATACAAGCCAGTCAAGAATAAGTTAATAATGATGGAAGAGCTAAAACATCTTACCTTTGGGGGAGGTGTGTTCTGCTTGGTCCTGGTTTGCCTGGAGCTGGAGGTTTCCTCAATGGCCTTTCTCTTCTCTCCTTTAGCTGAGAGGATGGTTAGTGAAGCTGCTTGGGATTTCATAAACCGAGACAATGAAGGAGCACTGTGTCCCAGGATAGTGATTGGGCCTGCTTGATGATATTGGATAGGCCTAACGTCAGGATTGGGTGTGAAGTCCTGTGGAAATTTTAAAAGAGTTAGAAATCTCAAGGATCAAATACTAAAGTAGCGGATGACTTGTTATTGTACCTCGCTGTCAGAGCTGAAATATGCTTAGATTTCCAGGCACATGGGATGGACTGGGCTGTTGAAGATATGATCATGCCATTCTTGCCACCAGGACTCAAAAAGAGGATGAGCAGACTGGATCAAGTGGAATGGTACTGGTTTGTGGTCTGGCAGATCTTGCCCCAGCTTGAATACTCGATGGGCCTGCATCCCTATTGTAATCTGCTCTTTGGACTGAATTTGCTCCCTGGGCCTGATGACGGTGGAAAAGATGAGTTTTGGAGGGAGCTGTCCACAACCTAATTGCCTGGATGCTATGTTAGGGTGATAGAACTCATAGGTGTGCTTCACTTGTCTTCCCCTGTTGAATTCGGCTGGTAGGATGCAGGGTTTGATAAATGAGTTGAAGACTCCTGTGGCCATTTCATCTATGCAGCCATCATCAAAGCTGAATTTGATAGGGAAAGTGAGGTTGTCATTCTCCCTGTAAGGTAACCAGAGCACCTGACCAAAGCCCTTGAAGAATAACTTGAAGAGATTGCCAATACTTTTGTTGATGGTTATAGCAGTGGCTGCTTCCCCATAAGTTTGGCAGGCTTTTTCTGTGGCTTCTTCATCCTCAGCAAAGTTGCTGGAAGGAAAGCTGAGGTTGTCCAATGGCACGACAACTATTTGATGCATGTATAGCTGAAGCCACATCTGGACAAACCACCAGGGGCCATTGACACAATCAATTGGTGGTAGTCTGTCTGTGTCAGCATGAGTGGCATGATACATTTGAGTGGAGATTTGATGCATCATGTGGTATATGGATCCCAAGAAAAGTTTGCCTAGAGGGATTTGTTTTCCTTTGGACAATTTGTCAGCCAGTGCAATGTAGTTGAGGGTTGGCTCGTTGGATCTCCCACAGAAGATGAATCTGCACAGCCACATGTTCAGAAAAGCCCTGTGCTCTGTCTCTGCCACTGGGCTTGACACTTTGTTGTGGATTTCAACATACTTCATCCATCCAACGCTGACATCAATGGACCTCTGGGTAATTTTCTCTAATAGTTCATCAGCATTCATGGTCGAAGTAATGTTCAAACCACTCATCATGAAGACATCAGCTAATGTGATTGTCATTATACCATGGCCGAACACAAAAGCATTAAGGGCATCTGACCAAAAATGAGAAGCTGCTATGAGCAATGGTTCATTTTTGGGCATTTCGGCCAGAGACAGTTCCAGAGCATGATGAATGTCTTGAGTTTCCTAATGAGGACCAAATTTCGCCTGGATTCTTCTATACCAGTTCCTCCAACCAGTGACCGCAGGCAAAGGCCAGTTCTTGAAGGTGTACCGCCACCTGTTCGATGAAATGACTCCATGCTTGAAGGGAATTCTGTTGGTTTCCATACTGATGATGTTGGTTGGATTGGAGTTTCCCATTGGACCCAAGAAGTAGGAATCGAGATCCGCATCACAAGGAATCAGAATTTCGTCCCTAAAGGCCTAAAAGAAGATATGTGCGGGAAAAGTTAAAAGAACCGATGCCGATAGAAATTGACCGAATGTGTTGAAAGGAGAAGTGAGGTTTACCTCTGGAATCTCATCATGGGTCGCCATTACGGAGCTCAGGTGGAAATTGAAACTGTTGGCGATTTGGGGAGAATGCGAAGTTTGAAGCAGTGCCGACCTAGAATGCACGGTGGACTTGTGGTCAATTTCAGAACAAATGCCTTTGTTCAAAAATTGAGGGGGCATGTGTTAACACATAATTTTTGCACCTTGACAAGTGGGCCAGCACGGTGCAGGTTCGGGAGGAGTCACCACCTAAGGGATTCGGCAGACAGCGAACGCGGTCGGCTAACTCAATGTATTCGGCAAGGCTGTGAAGGCGACTAGTCAACGTCGAGCAGGTTCGGCAATATGACGCTGCGGTCGGCTACATCAGATTAAGGTCGGTTTGCGCCAGAAGACGACAAATGCGGCATGTCAGAAGATTTAGCAACGAGGATCTTGTCATTTTTAGCGCGCGCCGGTTATTAAGGGAAGCTTGGAGCAGAAGGCGTCATATTTTAGATAGTTTCCTGATTTTTCGTTGTAATCGTGTCCTTCTAGGACTCATAGGACACCAGGGTATAAATATAAACCCTGAGGCCATTGTAAAGACGTTCAACAATCAATACAACCAAACCGGCTCCGTGCCATCTTCGAGTCCAAGTCGTGTCGTCGTGTTCTTCGAGAGGAGTCATTGATCCGTCGACCTCCGTATGTCCCGACAACCTTGCTATTATGTCTAGTATCGTGCGGCGGATTTAGGCGTGATGCAAGTAGTCTCGCTTGTTGGTAATGATCGTGCGGTGGATCATTACTTGATGATCGAGAAGTCTTAGTTTGTGTTAAGATTATGAGTAAGTACCGTGCGGCAGGGGCTTGCTTGATAAGCTTAGCATAAATGAGATAGTTATCGGCTCTATTAGGTTTGGCAAGATCTAATAGATTCATTAAGTTACCTTGTGTTATATGTATTGTTACGTTTATCTCGTTGCAACACTTTATTGCCCAATCTAGATTTCGCTCGGTTCAGCTCTATCTTTTACAGATCTATCCTGTCCTTTCATATTCATTTTTGTAAGGTCTTTTATGCAGTGGATCTATTGTTCGTAATAGCCGATTTGATCGTATCTAGATCGCTACGTGGTGAGGGTTCATGCATGTTAAGTATGTTTGATCTATGATAAAGCTAGGTGTCGTGCGGCAGGCGCAGGCTTTAGATTAGTTTAATTATGCTTGGTTTGTATGTTCAATCCCCATGGACCCCAGCTCGGTTGTACGATCGAGATTGGTTAAGCTTTAACTCATATTTAATACATCATGCAAGTACAATTTTCATGCAAACGTATTCGACAACTCGTTATTCACGTAACTTCGTTCATATTGCCGAATAGTCTTTGAGCTTGTTGGCAGATAGCTTTCATAGCTATATGTCATCGTAAGTGGCTTCAGGGCCGTATATTTTGGAACTGTCTGGTCACACCCGGCATGTTCCAGCTTTGTATTTAACAGTTTCTTTCCCTTGTTAGTTGCAGGGCAAACGGACTGGCACGCACCGAACTTCTGTGCACCCGGGCCACGTTCGAAGCTAGCTTTTTCGGCTTGCTGTGTGATTGGCACAGTGCGCCGCTTTTGGTGTCAACAATATCATCTTCGGGTCAACAAATGAAGCCTATTGCAAGGAGGTTGGTGACTTGATGTCGAAGGAGTTTGAAATGTCCATGATTGGAGAGCTCACATTCTTCCTAGGCTTCCAAGTCAAGCAATTGATGGAGGGGACTTTCATATCTCAAGAGAAGTATACAAAAGACCTCCTCAAGCGCTTCAACATGGATGATTGCAAGCCTATCAAGACTCCAATGCCAACAAATGGACATCTCGACCTAGATGTGGGAGGTAACCCGGTTGACCAAACTCTCTACCGTTCTATGATTGGTATCTTGTTATATTTGACCGCATCTAGGCCCGACATCATGTTTAGTGTGTGCATGTGTGCTCGCTTTCAAGCCGATCCTAGGGAATCACATCTCATAGCGGTGAAGAGAATCCTTAGGTACCTAAAGCACACCCCAAGCTTTGGCCTTTGGTATCCCAAAGGAGCTAACTTCCAACTCGTTGGGTATTCCGATTCAGATTACGCGGGTTGCAAAGTAGATAGAAAAAGCACATCCGGAGGGTGCCATTTGCTTGGGAGATCACTAGTTTCATGGAGTTCTAAGAAGCAAAATAGTGTGGCCTTGTCTACCGCCGAGGCGGAATACATAGCCGCGGGTGCTTGCCACGCGGGTGTAGTTCTAGAAAGGGTACCTTTGTTGTGTGACAATGAGAGCGCGATTAAGCTTGCTAACAACCCAGTTCAACACTCTCGCACAAAGCACATAGATATTCGCCATCACTTTCTTAGAGACCATGTTTCAAAGAAAGACATATCCTTAGAGGGAGTTAGAACCGAAGATCAATTGGCGGATATCTTCACAAAACCCCTAGATGAAAACACTCTTTGTAGATTGCGAAGTGAGCTTAATGTGCTTGATCTAAGTAACTTTGTCAAAAGGTGAAAGGGGGTTGTCTTTGCATTGCATTGTACAATATGCCATGTTTAGATTACGCTATGCACATAGGCTTGTTAGACATGGTTAAGATAACCGCCCTAAAAAGCGTGTGAAGAAGCTTACCCATGAGCAAACCTGACAAGCAATCTAGATTCAAATTCCATAATGCATTGCATATGCATGTTTGTTGCTTTGTCGTTTCTTTTCGGTTATGTTTTCAGCAACCGCTGTGTTCGTCCACCGCTAGGGGGAGCATTTGAGGCTCCTAATGGTTAAGACCCCTAGTTTTGGTGGCCACATGTTGTCTCCTCGGGATTTATTGCCTATTTTCTCTAAAAATGATATGTAGCCTATGGCAAAATATTTCTAAAATTGAGGGTTTATGCGAGGATGCTCATACTAGGTTCCAACTGGTGTTTATTTGCCTCTTATCTGAGTTGGAACTTGGTTGGGAGAGGGAGCCGCAACGGAGATCTTCAAAACAAGCCCACATGCAGCATCAGACGCTGCATCGGACGCTGCCTTCAGCGTCCAATGCCCCCACTGTACACAGCCCCGGCTGGAACAGTGTTGGCGTTGCGTCCGATGTATATTCATCGGAGCGTCCTCCATCGGACGCTGCTCAGCGTCCGATGCTGAGGCATAGGACGCGTCCGATGCAAAATGGGCGTTTCTGGAGCTCTCTGGACGAGCATCGGAGCGTCCGTTGTGATCCCAACGGCGCGTTCGATGCTCCTTTAAGCGGCACAATAGGTTCTTTTCACTGATCGACCGGCCCCACGCGTCATTCCATCGTCTTCGTCCACCTCGCGCCCAACCACTCGCACCCGAGCATGCCGGCGACTCTGTGCCCTAACCCTAGCTCCGGCCGTCGCGTCCCCCACCTGCCTGCACCCTCACCGTCGGCCACCGTGTTCCGCCACCACCGCTCCCGCCTCAGCGCGCCTTCACCTCCGTCCGACTGTGCGCGCCCGTTGCCGTCGGGGTTTCCGAGGGCGACCTCTCCTCGCCGGAGTTCCCCTCGACTGTGCTCCACTCCGCCGGCGGTCTTCTCCCTCGACCCCAAGCTCGACCGTGTCTCTGGTGTCCTCTTCTTTCGGCCGGCCGACCCACCAGTGAGCACCACCTCCTCTTGTTTTTCCCCTGCCCATAAGGTGCTCGACACAATGTCTCAATGAACGTTCCACCCAATCTGACCCATGTTTTGCCTCGCCCTCTTTGCAGTCCCTTCTGGTGTAACGCGTGGGTGCCGGAACGTCAGTTCTTATCTTCTGCTTGGTTCGGTTCGTCATTCCGTCAGGTAGCAAAGCCATACTCATCTCTTATCTCCATTGCTTTGCTTCCATAGGACCTGCTCGCCTCTAGACTATATATGCTTATATATCCCCTCTCTTCTTGCAGCGAGTCAGTGGCCGCGCTCGAGTGACAGTTGGCAGTGACAGCTAACCCGGGGCCAAGCCCGTGGGTACGGAACGAGGCCAAGCCTCACGAGTGACAGCGCCAGACGATCAGTGACAGTTGGGGTTTCTTTGTCAGGGTTTTTCAGTGTCAGCAGATCTTTCAGTGGTCATTGGGTCTTTCAGCGCCAGTCCAAAGCTCTTTCAGCGTCAGTTTCTCGTTCTTGTCAGCCATGCCGCGCTGCAAGAACGTCAGTGGTGGACCAGGTGACTCGCCTCCCCGTCCTCCTTCCGGTCAGAGACCTGGGAAGGGGAAGCTTATAGTGCGCCCCAAGCGCACTCGTCAGGAGCGTGAGGCAGCTCAGGCACAGGCAGTTGCAGACGCCGCAGAGCGAGCAGAGCAGGGAGGTCGTACGGGCGGACTTCAGATTGAGGACCAGTTGTCCCCCGACCAGCGCAGAGCAGTTGAGGAGGTTGAGCGGTTCCACCACTCACCGACTGGCACGCTTATGGCTGCCGGTCACCGAACCACGTTCACCTCGCCAGGAGTCGAGGCCCAGAGCTCGCAGCAGGGCCAGGCCGAGGCCGAGGCAGCACAGGCAGAGGCACCAGAGGCAGAGGCCGAGGAGGAGGTCCTCGAGGAGGTTCCCCGGCGCCGGTCCACGCGTCGCAGGACAGCGGTGCCACCCCGGCCCAATGTCCCTCTGCGGGGAGCACGTGCTCCGTCGAGGCATGCGCCCCTGCCGATCCCGCGACTGGACCTCCGGGCGGCCACCTGCTCCCAGATTCAGACCCTTCGCTTGGTGCCAGTTGAGCAGTGGTTTCCACGGGAAAGGCAGCAGCAGGCCAGCGCAGACTTCTACATCGTGCTGCAGGAGGACTTCTACCAGGGCTATCGGAACGCCGGTATTTGTCTTCGCTCTCAGCGCGTGTGTCCGCTAGACGCCGTGGTTACACTAGCAGGAAAGCCGATTCGCCCCATCCTCACCTATCTACCCATTCTGGCAGACCTTCTGGGGCGGTCTGGCTCGTACATTGAGGATTGGGTCTTCCAGTTCTATGCTTCGCTTTGGGTGCACCCAGACAGAGAGACCATTGAGTTTGCATTTCATGGGGAGCACTACAGGCTGTTTTCATCCGAGATCCGGGGTTGGTTTGGCCTGAGACACTCACAGACCCAGATCCACGACTTGTGCTACGACAGGACGGAGCCACCCCGCCGCCCTCACGGTGGTGCCCAGCCGTCGACAGACTTGGTCCGTCCCTGCTTCAGTGAGCCCTTCTGTTGACACCAGATTTTTGCACGTACAAGAATATGACAGGTGGACCCAGCCAGTAGAGAAGAAAGGATTCAGCAAGCTATCGGATGACTATTTGGTCCTCAGGGTTTCGGTGCATGCTTGTGCGGTCGGCTATTTTATAAGACGGTGGTTCTATTCGGGAGATGGATGTTGCAAGCAAAGCCGACTTGCACGAGAAGACACGTGACAATGGAAGACGCCAAAAGGATTAGGAAGTAGGATTTGTATCTTTCCATATTTTATTATGTAAATCGTAATCGTTTAGGATTCGTATTTCGTTCAGGGTATAAATATAAACCCTCGACCATTGTAAAATCGTTCACAACCATATCAATACAAATCGGCCCCGTGCCACCTTCGAGTCACTAGTCGTGTCGTCGAGTTCTTCGAGAGGAATCATCGATCCGTCGACCTCCGTAAGTACCGGCAACCTTGCTATCATGTCTAGTATCATGCGGTGGATTTAGATATGATGTAAGTAGTCTCGTATGTTAAGCTTAGTATCGTGCGGCGGATTTAAGCTTATGACGGGAAGTTTTTGCTTATGCCTTGTATCGTGCGGCGGATTAAGTCATGAGTAAAAATAGTTATCAGCTCTATTTGATTTGGCAGATCTAATAGATTCATTAAGTTATCATGTGTTATATGTTTTATTTATTTAATTCTTGTAACACCCTTTTGCCCAATCTAGATTGATCTTTGTTCGGCCTTGTAGCACGAGTTTGCTTGTGCTCTCTTTTAATCATAAGATCATGATGGCCGAATCAAATTTCGATCTAGATTGTCACGTGTTGTGGGTTCATGCATGTCAGTCATGGTTAGGCTTTGATGAAACTAGGTATCGTGCGGCAGATGCAGGTTTTAAATTAGTTTAATCGTGCTTGCTTGTTTGTTCCTTCTTCATGGACCCCAATTCGGCTGGTTTGCCGATTTTGGTTAAGCTTACGCGAGTAATGAGCCTTTATAGATCTGTTCAAATATATGCATGCTTTTAGCTTGTTATAATTAGATTGTATCACGCGGTGGATCAATCTAATTATAAGAAGTGGTGTAGACTTACAGCAAGTGGTATCATGCGGTGGATTAGCTTTGCTTGAGTTTATACCTGACCGGTTTATGAAGTCTAAACGTGCGGCAAATTAGTTGGATTAGCCTATGCATGTGTTGTTTGAATAGATCTATTTTTGCAAGTTACCTGTTTATAATATCCTTAATTTGTTCAAACATGTATTTCTTTACATATGCATTCGACAGTTAATATGCTCTACATACTCTGTTCTCATACTAGCCGAATGACTTTATAAACATGCTCTGACAGACAGCTTCTATAGCTGTGTGCCGCTGTGATTGGCTTTCAAAGCCGTACATATGGAACTGTCTGGTTTTATCCGGCATGTTCCAAAGGTATTCTCATAGTTTTTTCCCTTGTTGGTTTTCAGGTCAAACCGACTGGCACGTCTCCGGATTCAGCACATTCCGGGCACCCGATTGAAGCTAGCTTTTCGGCTTGCTGTGTGCTTGACGTGAGGTGTCACGTTTTGCGTCAATACACTTTTTGGCATGCCCGGCGGGATAACTTCGTTTCAAGATGCCTGAGATCAGCGACGATTAGATTCTGGACGTGATCATGGATGACTTGCCGCCAGAGCTGAAAAGTTTAGTACAACAGGCCTGTGATGAATTCCACCGCAAATGCTTGACGTCTTTCTCCAAGAACAAGAGCGGCAAAGTCTTCCAGAAGCAAGAATTCCTGAAGATCATTCCTCATCACCAATCAGAGCTGTCTGACAATAACATAGAGGAAGCTATTCGAAAGATGACTGAATTAGTATACAAAGTTGTATCGGAAGCCATGACCAATCATCAGGCAGCTTTCTTGAATACTTTTCGTGCTGTCATGGTTAGCATTTTCGGTCCAACAGCGGATAAACGCTTTGAAGAAGCTGCCGGCCCAATGCAAGGACCACTATTATTCCCGGTACCTCAACGTCAAAAGATCGCAGAAGAAGGTGGAGCTGGCCCAAGCACAGGTGGGATTGTTCCTCATGAGACACAACAACTTCCCCAGACTTATGGCCAGGTCACGTTCGGCACGACGGGGAACGTCCCACAATCTGCTTCTAAAGTGTCTCCCGCAGCAAATAGGATACAAAGGAATATGTTTGGAGATGGATATCAGGAGTTCGTCGATTATAGCTCAATTAATGCTCTTCCAAATCCAGGCTACAAGACTTCGGCAGGACTACATCCTGGGGGGCAAGCACAAGCAGCTCCTGATTCGAATATTGACCTCATCATGCATAGGATGGCTGATATGATGCAAAATCAATTCGGCCTAAAACCAAAGAGTCAGTCATATGCTTACAAGTCCCCTTATCCGGAATGGTACAATCGGGTAGCACTTCCTCCAAGGGTGAAGCCTCCCACTGATTTTGCCAAGTTTTCAGGCCAGGATGACACCAGTACCATAGAACACATCGGCCGCTATCTGATGCAGCTTGGGGAAGCAACTACGGATGAAGCTTGGAGGATTCGGTACTTCCCATTATCATTGACAGGACCAGCCTTCTCGTGGTTTGCCTCTCTGCCAACAAATTCTATCAATACGTGGGCAGAGCTGGAACAGAAATTCCACTCGTATTTCTTTACGGGTACCAGCGAAAAGAAGTTGGTCGATCTCATGAGCCTGAGGATGAAACCTGGCGAGACGCCGCAAGAATATTTACACCGGTTCAGGGAAACCAAGAATTTTTGCTATTCTCTGAATTTGCCGGACGACCAATTGCCGGGAATAGCCATAGCTGGTATGTTGCCGAGTATCAAAGAGAAACTATTCGGCATGGAGTTTGATGACCTCGGGCAGTTATCACAGAGGTTGGCAACGATGAGAAGTCAAGCCCAAGGATTCAAGAGGAATAATCAATTCTAGAAGGGTGATGTGGCTGCTGAAATGTATCAGGCTTTTCTAGAAGAGGTAGCTGAATACGATAATGAAGATGAAATAGCTGCAGCCGAAATAGTCTGGGCTAGAGACCCGACTCAAGTCAACCAGCGATGGCTGAGGCAACAAAAGGGTACTTATGACTTTGATGTTTCCAAGTCAGATAAATTATTTGAGTATTTGGTGAAGGAAGGACGCATCAAATTGCCGGACGGTCATCCTATGCTACATCCTGAAGGGGTCAAGGACAAGAAGTATTGTGGTTTCCATAATACTAGATCCCACTCTATAAACGATTGTCGAGTGTTCAAAGTGCGGATCCAGAAAGCTATACATGACGGGCATCTGAGGTTTGATAGAAAGATGAAGGTTGATGATAGCCCTTTTGGACAGAACACTATGTCTTTCTCTGTTAATATGGTCAATGCAGCTGATCCCAGGAGCAAGAGCAAAATGAAAGTGTTAACCTCTGATAGAGCGAGGGAAACTGGTGCTGTTGACCCTGATCGGCAAATTACAAATAAAGAGCTTCAGCAGTTGGTTCGGTTCCAAATTAGCCGAGCTGAGACGGGTGAAACTTCCAGAACCAGGGTTACGACGCGTATTCTATTGAATAAATGGCGTCGGGAACAGGAACGGTACCAGAAGCAGAGATTTTATGAAGAACAGAAGTTCCTGGAAAAAACAACGAAGGTACGAAGAAGAGATGTACCAAGAGGAACGAGAAGATATGAAGGAGCAAAAGCAATCTCATTGGGAGTGCTCGTTTTTCCAGTACTGTTGGAACGAAGGCTTGAAGCTGCCTGTTAAGAACAACTGTCCTGAGTGCAGTAATCAATATTCTGAATATAGGCAATCTCGAGTCAACCGCCGTTCTGTCCATGAAAGGCTTGGGGCACGAGTCCCTGAGGACGATCGACGTTTAAAAATAAATAATTCTGAAGATTGGCAGGGAAGAGGATTTGTCAATCACAGTTGGACTCGCACTGGAGAAGAAGAGTACCGCGAGTATGTCTGGCAGAGAGGACAGTGGTGTCCGCCAGGGTTGAGAAGGAGCCAGAAAAGAAGGGTGCAACGCCTAAGAAACAAAGAGTTAGAGCAAGCAAGCGCCAAGATAAAGCGAGTTTGGCGACCTAAAGAAAAGCCGGATGGAGGTGATCGTTTGGCTGATGCATGCATGGTTTTATTTCTTCCATTAGAATTCATAGCTCCCGAAGATCAAGATGTCTGAGACAAGGTGTATTCAAACTTTGATGAAGGTGAATTCCAGGAGTTGTTGGCTCATCTTGTTTTGGCTCAACGAGCAGTATTCGATAAACCAGCTAAGCATCGACACTTGAAGCCATTGTATATGAGGGGCTATGTTAATGGCAAGCCATTGACCAAGATGTTCATTGATCGAGGGGCTACCATAAACATCATGTCGTATACCACCTTCAGAAAACTTGGGATGGCAAGTGAAGACTTATTGAAGACTGACATGGTGCTGAGGGACTTTGCTGGTAATTCCTCTGATACTCGGGGAGCAGTTCATGTTGAGTTGACAATCGGAACTAAAACCTTGATCACTACCTTCTTGGTCTTTGATGGCAAGGGGGCATACAGTTTGCTATTGGGAAGAGATTGGATACATGCAAACTGTTGTGTGCCATCGACTATGCACCAATTCCTCATCCAGTGGATTGGAGATAACATCGAGATTGTCCATGCTGATGATTCGGTGAATATTGCTAACACAGAGCCCATCTACTGGGAATATGATGGCGTCGAATGCTTCTCCGGGAGAGCTTGGGAAGTAGGTCATGTGAATGTTTTCGACAAGGACCAACATCCGACTCAAACGATCGGCTCTCAGAGTAATTTTTAAATAATCCAGCTGATGGTAATGGAGAAGAGTTGAGACCAAGTTTCATGTCGGCTGACAAGGAATAAAGTATTGATGATGAAGCCGAGATAGGACCGATGTATACCAAGTTTGGGTCTCGAGCGTTTAAAAGGTTCTGGTTATTTCTCCGTTACTGAAGCCCGAAGAAGGTCGAGAGTTTACACGAAGTGACGTACAACGAAGAGTCTTGGTGAAATTGAAAAGTTTATGAAGGCATTTCCTCAACTTGGTGATCGTTTCAAGTTGTACGTGGCGGCCGATAGCCTTACAGCAAGATCGGCCCTTATTTTAAGTTTAAAAGGAAAAGATAAGTAGCAGCTAGCTTTAGCCGAAAATGTTAAACCCGGAGAAGGGTATTCGGCTGTAGAGAAATTTTGTTCATATATGTGTCACTCGTGGATTAAAGCTTCGACACTATTTGTTGAAAGCCGAATGCATGGAAATTGTATCTGGAGTAGATTCAAGGATACTTATATACAGCCGATGTGAAAGAACATCGCCTTTAGCAGAAAAAATGTTCCAAGAAGTTTAAGTTATAGCCGATATTATTTGTATCGCCTTTAGTGCAAGAGTGTTCATGACCCGGTAATCCTAGCGTTTTTCGAGTGGTAGGTTTATTGAGGGAAGAGAAAGGTGAAGTGCAGTAAATAAGATGCCGAGTGATGTGACACATCAGGAACGAGATCTAGTCGGCTAAGATGACGTCATGCATTCGGGAAATGTTTTCTCTGAAGGAATGTTGCAATCAGAAGAATCACTAAGATAGTCGAAGATGCAGATAGACATTATTCAAAAGGGAACAAGTCTCATGTGTTACAAGCTTCACTCACAGATTTATCCTAATACAAACTACCCTTGAAAGAATTTGTTCACAATGGATTGCGAGTCAGTAATCTCGGCAATAGCAGCGACATGAATATCATAGATTTCAAGGTCTTCAAATTCATCCGGATCCCCGCCTGCGAAGCCAACTAGTAGGAAGGAGTAATCTTCTTTGGTCCAAGAACTCATTGCTGATAGCCCAAGGGAAACCCCGGCGTGCACACCTTGGATGATGGCCTGATCTATGCGACCATCCACGGCGTCGAGACGAACTTCAACTGAATCTCCACAAGCATTCACCTTAAGGGCAACTCTGTTTGCTGCAGCTTTCAAGCAGTCATTCTCTGCAGACAGGACTGACACAAAAAAGGGGGGTATATTAGGCGGAAGTAGAATCGGGAGAAGGAGAAGAACCGAGATTCTGCTAACCTGTGATGATACTGCAGAAATGTTTCCGTTGGTCTGCCCATTCGACTTCCTCGATGCCATGCTTTTTGAATACATCTTCCAGTTCCTTCTGGACTTTGTCCTCTTCCTCGCACCGAGGAGTGTCTAAACAGGTCTGCTGGAGTGAATCATAAAACTCAGAATCTGGTGGCTTGGGAAAAGGGTGAAAGAAATCATTGGAGTTACCATTTCTGGAGGAAGAACCCAAGTTCGACTGGGAGAGGATCCCGCTCTGGAGAGGAGACGGATAGTGGATCAGAGATACACAAGCAAGAAAGCTACCGCAAGGGGGCAGGGAGTTCGTTTTTACCCATGACTCCGGTGAGTCGATGCTTGGTTTCCTCCTATTTCGTCTCCAACGTAATGACTGTCGTGGTCGTCATTGCCTGCCATTGATGGGAACACAAGCAGAAGATTTTCTCTCTGTTTTATCCGAGCTGAGGGGTGGAAGTTTTCTGCGAGTCAAACTGTTTGGTTGAAGTCAAGAGTGGCAGCTTGTGTAGGGCCATATTTATAGGGCCATGGTTTGCATACTAAAGAACCAAACATCGGAGTAGGGTTTTCACAGTTTACGGGCCGTTATTGGGCCGGACCAAGTCTTTGCCGACTTGGGGAACTCATGGAGCCAATAAAATTCGGGTGAAGATGGTTGCCATGTGAAGTGTTTGGTTCTGGCTGATTATTTGGGAATTCATATTTCCGATTAACGCCAAAGAAGGGAAGCAGAAAACGAAGGGGTCTTCTAAAATGCTATCCCGGTGCTACCATGGTTTGGAAAATTGAGAGAAAGACTGAGAACTTCGTCTCCTAAAATCAATTATAGCAGTTGCTTGCAAGACATAGACAATCAACATGATTATCAGCGATTGTCGATGTAATATACATCGCCGTTGAAGTAAAAAAAATCAGTGGCTAGTGCGCAAAATGGAGTACAAATTGATCTCGAAGGATCAATCGCAGATTGATTTCAAAGCCAGACGAACGAAAGGAACTTCTTATTTTACAGAAGGAGGGTTCAAGTTTACAATAGAAATCAGTTCGTCCATCCTATCCTCTGTCTGATCGGGAGGTCATGGTCAAAGGAATCAGCCAGATCTGTTCCAGCTTCCTTCATATCATCTACGGAATGTGCTATCCTGTACTCTAGTCCTCGCTCACAGACATCAAAATTACGATAGTCGGCGTCGGAATGGATCCGTACAACATTGAAGGCAAGCGTCGCGCCGTATCCCATACCAGCTCTGGAGATTTCAGGGATGATTCGGGTGACTTCGTTCACCTGCCTCAGGGTCGTCGTGCCCGGTGCATTGGCCGTAAAGGCGAGGTCAGCAATAGCAGCTTCGAGAGAATGAAGCTTGGCCTCCAGAGCTGAAAAGAGGGAAGAATCGATAGAAATAGAAGGAGAAAGTGAGGAAGGGAATAGTGAAAGAATGCTTACCAACGGCCCGTTCCCGAGCGATATTATGCTCTTTAGAAATTCGGGTAATTTCCCGATCCTTCCTTTCCAAATCGAACTGAAGATCTGCAATCTTCTGGGACAGGTCCTCGGGAAGATCGTCACCGGTCCTCCTAAGAACAAGAGCAACAGTGTGAGGGCGGCTGCTTCATTTTCGGGACGAAAACGATGAAGGACAAACCTCCTCTTAGAGGTGCTGGAAGCTCCGAACTCGGAGCTATGGCGGCTCGCTTCAGAAGACATCTTCTGGTTGATTGGGGTAACAGGAGAAAAGAGGGTTTTCTGGTTTGGAAACGAAGCAGGGGAGTTCGGAAAGCACGAGCCGAAATAAGAGTGAAAAAGGGGAATTTAAAGAATCCCAGAGGCGCATCGGGAGATGAATCGGCAAGTACAACAATTAAGGCGTGCGAAGGTGGATGCTTCCGGAGGTTCCACGTCGGTGCACAAAGAAAAAGGAATTTTGGAATAAATATTAATCCCAAAATTAGGGGGCATGTGTTGACACTAGATTTTTGCACGTACAAGAATATGACAGGTGGACCTAGCCAGCAGAGAAGAAAGGATTCGGCAAGCTATCAGATGACTATTTGGTCCTCAGGGTTTCGGTGCATGCTTGTGCGGTCGGCTATTTTACAAGACGGTGGTTCTATTCGGGAGATGGATGTTGCAAGCAAAGCCGGCTTGCACGAGAAGACACGTGACAATGGAAGACGCCAAAAGGATTATGAAGTAGGATTTGTATCTTTCCATATTTTATTATGTAAATCGTAATCATTTAGGATTCGTATTTCGTCCAGGGTATAAATATAAACCCTCAACCATTGTAAAATCGTTCACAACCATATCAATACAAATCGGCCCCGTGCCACCTTCGAGTCCCTAGTCGTGTCGTCGAGTTCTTCGAGAGGAATCATCGATCCGCCGACCTCCATAAGTACCGACAACCTTGCTATCATGTCTAGTATCATGCGGTGGATTTAGATATGATGTAAGTAGTCTCGTATGTTAAGCTTAGTATCGTGCGGCGGATTTAAGCTTATGACGGGAAGTTTTTTCTTATGCCTTGTATCGTGCGGCGGATTAAGTCATGAGTAAAAATAGTTATCGGCTCTATTAGATTTGGCAGATCTAATAGATTCATTAAGTTATCATGTGTTATATGTTTTATTTATTTAATTCTTGTAACACCCTTTTGCCCAATCTAGATTGATCTTTGTTCGGCCTTGTCGCACGAGTTTGCTTGTGCTCTCTTTTAATCATAAGATCATGATGGCCGAATCAAATTTCGATCTAGATTGTCATGTGTTGTGGGTTCGTGCATGTCAGTCATGGTTAGGCTTTGATGAAACTAGGTATCGTGCGGCAGATGCAGGTTTTAAATTAGTTTAATCGTGCTTGCTTGTTTGTTCCTTCTTCATGGACCCCAATTCGGCTGGTTTGCCGATTTTGGTTAAGCTTACGCGAGTAATGAGCCTTTATAGATCTGTTCCAATGTATGCATGCTTTTAGCTTGTTATAATTAGATTGTATCACGCGGTGGATCAATCTAATTATAAGAAGTGGTGTAGACTTACAGCAAGTGGTATCATGCGGTGGATTAGCTTTGCTTGAGTTTATACCCGACCGGTTTATGAAGTCTAAACGTGCGACAGATTAGTTGGATTAGCCTATGCATGTGTTGTTTGAATAGATCTATTTTTGCAAGTTACCTGTTTATAATATCCTTAATTTGTTCAAACATGTCTTTCTTTACATATGCATTCGGCAGTTAATATGCTCTACATACTCTGTTCTCATACTAGCCGAATGACTTTATAAACATGCTCTGATAGACAGCTTCTATAGCTGTGTGCCGCTGTGATTGGCTTTCAAAGCCGTACATATGGAACTGTCTGGTTTTATACGGCATGTTCCAAAGGTATTCTCACAGTTTTTGCCCTTGTTGGTTTTCAGGTCAAACCGACTGGCACGTCTCCGGATTCAGCACATTCCGGGCACCCGATTGAAGCTAGCTTTTCGGCTTGCTGTGTGCTTGACGCGAGGTGTCACGTTTTGCATCAACACCTTCGGAGAGGGTTCGAGTCGCGCGCCTAGGGATCTCACCCCTACGACTCGGATCCTCAACGAGGTTCTTAGGCGGACCTTGCTTCCCAGGGTTGGTTTCCGAGAGGGCCTCTCCAGACTGCAGCTGTGGTTACTCGCTTACTTAGTCAGGCAGCAGGAGTTCGACGTCTGGGATGTCATTCTTTGTGAGATGGAGGACACAGTAGCAGAGGGCATCAAGGTCCGTAGGCAGCTTCCTTACGCACACTGGATCTCCTATATACTTTGGAAGGTAGCTGTCACTACAGGGGGTCGTCCAGTTGAGTCTCTTACGCACTCTGCGACCGTGTTCCCCGAGTACAACATGAGTCAGTTGTTGGGACACGGTCGGGATCGCAGGCAGCAGCAGCAGCAGGATGCGCCGTCTTCTTCACGATAGAGGCCTGAGGTCCCAGAGTCCGCTCAGGAGCAGGACGAGGCCGTTCAGGCCCTCGCAGAGCAGGAGCTGGCAGAGCTCGAGCGTTGTGACACGCACGTTGCAGAGGACCCCACCAACAGCTCTGACGAGGACTACTAGCTCCCGCCCCACTACCAGCCTCGTGCACATGACTCACAGGTCGGGACGTCTGGTGCTGCCTCCTCCGACCCAGCTCTACTCGCTATTCTAGCACGGATGGAGGAGCAGCAGAGGACGGTGACTCAGGACGTTCAGAGGCTCGCCCAGGAGCAGCAGCGTATGGCTCAGCAGCAGGCCCTAGCCCAGCAGCAGGCTCAGGAGCGGTCAGATGCCCTGCAACGTCAGATGATGGAGCTACAGCAACAGACACTCAGCCTCATGGAGCGACTTGCCAGCGGTCCTCCCCAGTGGCAGTGGCAGCAGCCCCCTCCCCAGCACCAGATCCAGTGGCAGCCACCAGTCCCTTCGCAGCAATTCGGACAGCCACCACAGTTTCCGCAGCCACTCACGGGCCCTAGCTCCTCTCAGTTCACGAGCTTTACCACTCCTCCAGGCGGGGCCCCGCTTTTCAGTCCGCTACGGACCGGTTTCACTCCTAGGCCGACAGAGTCTCTGTATGCGACGACTACTTCTGTGACCCAAGACTTGTCGGCTACCTTCAGTGAGCTTACGGGCTTCCCTACGCCAGACCTGCCAGACCCAGTGCAGACAACGACGGTTCCAGTGACTTCTACCACTGAGACCCTCCCGAGCTCCGTCGCGTCTTCAGAGCAGACAGAGCCTGTCCAGTCAGAGACTACCACGTCAGTTCAGCCTGAGTTGTCCGTTATTCCAGAGCTTCCGCACTCCGATCCTCAGGTTGACACTACTACTGAGACTGCGACAGAGACAGAGCAGGCAGAGCAGTCAGTGCCAGAGCCGACCCAAACCGCTACACAGTAGCTTCCAGCTTCAGAGGGTCAGCAGGCTACCGACACCTCTTCTTCTGACTCCGAGGAGTACCTTCAGTAGTTTGAGTTCTCTCAGCGTACTCCAGAGACTGCTCCTGACTCGTTTGCACCACCTCCGCCCTCCGACGCTTAGTTTGGCGCTTGGTGCCAAAGGGGGAGAGTGGAAGAGTATAGCGATAGGGGGAGCGATGTGAGAGGGTTTCGATGTCTTATGTTGTGTTACTTTCACATACGCTCTTTACTTATCGTATCTTTTGTGCATGTTTATGTGATATACTTATGCTATGGACCTTTATGACATGTATGTGCTCACTATGATATATGTATGTCATGTCATTTCGTTTCTCTCATTACTTGCGCTTAATTCTCACTTGGTTATGTTTATGAGCTCTTTTTCTCTTGCACTTGTTATTCACTCTAACTTGTTGAGTGCAGGATGATGGCATGATATGTATAAGCTTGCCCCTAATGATTTTCTCTTATCCATTGCAAGTTCATACATGTCATGATTTAAAAACCTCTTCTCTCTATACTCGATCTCATGTTGTCATCAATCACCAAAAAGGGGGAGATTGAACGCATCTTGGCCCCTAGTGGTTTCGGTGATTGGATGAAACACAAGATTACTGTGACTAACGTGTGTTTTGCAGAACCAGGATTGAGTTAGGTCACGGTAATGGCGACGATATGGGCATATGGAGTTCATGTCCCCTGGCGATGGATATCGTTTCGGTTTTCAAAGGATGGACGACGAAGACGGCGGTAGACTAGGCTAAGTGTCATATGGTGTTGGAGGACACTTAGGTAGTCTTAGGTCTTTGTTTTTCCTTTGGCCGTACTATAAAGGGGAGCGTGAATCAGTAGCTTGACCTAGATGAGACTATTGAGGTAGGTGTGGTGCACACTTGTTATTTCATAGCCCTAGGTAGCTCAGAGAGATGCCTTAAGTCAAGTGGATCAAAAGTCCTTTAGGCCGCGTCGCGATCCGAGTTAAGTCGGCCCTTGTAAAGGGCATCGGACGCTGGCCAGGTGGGCATCGGACGCATCCGATGCTCACCCCGACTAGGGTTTAGTCTGGTGTGTGGCATCGGACGCGCCGATGTGTTCACATCGGACGCGCCCATGCCACTGTTCACGTGGGCGTGAACTGGAGGCCGCATCGGACGATGGCATTGGACGCTGAGGGCAGCGTCCGATGGCCGTCCAGAGAGGTTCCAGAGAGGTACAAACGGCATCGGACGCATCCGATGCAGGGGCATCGGACGCTGCCCTGCGTCCGATGCTCCTTTAACAGGTCTGACAAGAGGGTACAGTCGACCGTTGGTCGAGGTCATCGGAGCATCCGATGCTAGGCATCGGAGCATTCGATGCCTCCGCAGAAACCCTGTCTTGAGCTGTTTTTGGATGGCCGGTTGGGGGAGTATATATACTTCCTTCCCTCCATCCATTTATGTGTTCTTGCCACTTCCATCTGCTGAGAAACACATTGTGAGTGTGAGCGAGTGCAAGAGCCCTAGTGAGGTTGAGTGATTTGCTAACTGTGAGAATTAGACACCTCCTAGTGAGAATTGAGTAGCAAGTGTGCATCCATCCATCTCTTTGGCCTTGTGTTGGTCAAGTGAGAGTTCTAGCTTGTTACTCTTGGTGATCGGCATCACCTAGACGGCTTGGTGGCGATCGGAGAGCTTGGTGATCATCCAGAGGCATTGTGGATGACCCAAGCCAAGTTGTGACCGGTAGCGAGCGATTCACCGGGCCGGAGTGGCGAAGAATCCGCTCGTAGTGAGCACTTGATCCTTCCGCGGATCAAGGGGGAGTGATACCCTTGCGCGGGTGCTCCAACGAGGACTAGGGGGTGTGCCGACACCTCGATACCTCGCCAAAAAGATCGTCTTGTCATCTCTACTCTCTTTACTACGCATTTACCTTTGAGCAATTCAATTCCGCATCTACTTGTTGTTCTTTCATAAGTTGAATTGCCATGCTAGAGTAGAAATGGTTTAGCGATAGTCTTTTGTGCAATTGATTCCTGTCAAACACACTTCTAGGCACTAGGGGGTTAATTGGGGCTTGATAGGTCTTAATTCTTGCAATAAGTTTTAGAAAAGCCCAATTCACCCCCCCCCTCTTGGGCATCTTGATCCTTTCAGAGTGCACCATTGGGAAGAGCTCATTGAGATGATCAAAACAAACATATAATTTGCTATATTTGGAGTCTCGGTGCAAAAGATATCAAATTCACGATGGAAACCTACTTGGGAAGACTCTAGAAGGTTCTAGAGCAGACCACATGAGATATTGTCCCAAGCGGCCATGAAAGTGGGTCGATTGGCCTAGCCCATAGGCTAGTCGGCCTACTACAGGGCCCATTCGCCCTCCGCTTCGTCGTGAGCAGTCTAGTGCCTTTGAGGATCAATCTCCACCATATGTTTAAGTTGGATCATCTAATGGTGATTAAGAGAGGTGACATGGATCGATGATGTGGTGATGCCTTGGCCTCTACTCCACCTCGGCCTATATAAGGACACCCCCATGCCCTCTCCAAAGGCCATCTCTGATTGAGATGAAGACACAACACTAGGAGCATTCAGGCTAGATTTTCCTATGTAGTATATTAGTTCTAAATGAGAGTTAGGGAGAGTCGAGCTACTCCCAGGTTCTAGAGAATTCTTTGGAGGTATGGTATCTTTGTATCTTACCTTTGCAAGACTTATACTTTATATTATTATCTTCTCTATTTACATTTGTATTTCATGTGTATGGTTAGTATAGCTGTTACAGCTTAACATGGGATCTTTGCTCACATCATGTGTCTAGCCTATAGGTTACCTAAGTTTCCACTCAACCTCATGGATAGTTGTGGTAGACCCAGGTGGTGACAACCCTGATGCCGACGTATTCCACCATGTTCGGGTTGATGTTTGTAAAATTGTAGTAAGAGCTTCCTAGCCCTTTGTCATCCCTTTCAGTGGCTATTGCTCTGATGTCCCAAAGTGTTATTGTGTGTGATTGCTATATTTACCCATGCTTAGTTAATAGAACCAAATTAATAGAGAAGTATTAGGAACCTTGATCTCACTCATTGTCTTCTCAACTTTAGCTAGACTGCTCATTTATTATGAATTTCTCTTATGTGTGTTATTATTCATAACTATTATCTACCCCCACTTTATGTTAGTTGGTATATTAATTAGTAGATGCATGATAAGTTAATCATCAACATCTTTAACCATTATTTCCCTATGGAAAAATATAAAAAAATGACACCTAGAATACTCTTAGTAAAATGCTATGATGGTGTTTTGTGCGCTTGTGAAATCTTTCATAACCTATTTGCACTTAATAAATACCAACACTCCCTCAACTCTAGCTCTTCACTTCCACATTAATTCTTGGTGAGCTAGTAGTAGTTGTAACTAGAGTAGCTTGTAGTTGTTATTCTTAGTTTGTATAGCTCTCTAGTTTGTTTTGTGTCATAGTATTATGTTAGAAATTATTGGTTTAGGTGGCTTGCAACCCTTGTAGAGTTAGGCCAAAAGCTTCACTTTGTTTTTTTGCTAACAAGGGTGCTTAGTGTTTTGTAAAATTTTAATTAGGCTATTCACTCCCTCTAGCCATTTAGGACCTTTTGGAGACCCCCTATGGAAGGAAAAGAGTCCAAGACTTTTAGTTTGTAGAAAAATAAATGAAGAAAGGGCAGGAAAGACTGGGTCTTTGGGTGACTTCATTTATATTTTCACGAAGCCAACCTTACAACTAGATGTAGTATCTGCGAAGGTTGTCAATATTCCATGTGTGGGTGGCGTGCCTATTGTCAGGATAGATGAGATAGTAGGAACCTTGCATTCCTATGGCCTTCTCTGTATAAGGGCCTTCTCACTTTGGTTGGAGTTTACCCAACATATCTGTGTTAGGTTTTCTTTTAAGGATAAGATCTCTGTCTTTGATGTTATTTTTGACTAGTTTATGCGGATACATGGGGGTATGCAGGATCTTGAGATGATGAGTGATTGTCAACTTGGATGATGCGCATGTTCTTTGGCTTGTGTTGTGCAGGTGTCGAGCACGGATACGGTGATCAAAGGCAAGGTGATGGTCAAGTAGAGACGTGTCGTGCCGATGGACTCGGAGCGGTGAAGGGTGAATGTGAGGCTTGGACTGACGGACCGGTGGCCCGAGGATTGGTTGTGGTGGCTGACAGCCTGGGACAGCGACAAGTGAAGACTTGTGTGTGGACGGGGTGCACGGGCGATGCATCCCCTCTACGGCTCGGTTTGGTGGTTGAGCGATAGAAAAACCATCGAGTGGACGGTTTCCAGGTTTGGGCCTGAAAACCTGGGTGCGACCGGTTTCCGAGTTTGGGCCACAAAACTCGGGCTGAGGACGGTTTCCATGTTTGGGCCTCAAAACCTGGGTGCTAGCGGGTTTCTGAGTTTGGGCCACAAAACTCAGGCGACAGACGACAGGTTTCCCGGTTTCGGCCTCAAAACCGAGGGGAGGTCCGTGAAAAGGACGAACAGAGCGGTGGCGACACGTGGCGGCAATTGGTGAGGTCGCGTCGAGGCGAAGCTACCAGTTGTGCGGGTGTGGCCGTCAGATCACCATCAACTTTGTGTTGGTCAGGAATACCCTTAGGGTTAGCCTGCTCGCTCATTAGCAGTAAGGGTAGAAGGGGAATAATTGTATTAGGCTATATAAGGAGAGGCAACCCCTCCCTCCAGACTATCTCAGCCATTGCTATTTTCATTCTAGGGTTTCCTGCTCTCCCACATCCCTGTTGTAGCTACTGAGATCCGCAAAGACGGTTTAATCATACCTCTGTGTATTTGGATTTTGCGGAAACGGGACCGGATTCCCGTTGTCTCCTCGTGGGGACGAATTTCGGCTGGCAATTGAGGTTGTGATTCGCGTTCTTCTGTTGTTCTTCGCGTTTTGCTTTTCTCCTCAAGTTTCTCGTCGATCGATCTCTCTCCACGTTGTTCCGTTTGCAAAACCGTTTGAATCAATTTGTTCTTTATTGTGAGGGGATCATTTCCACTGAAGGAATTCAACTCAAACCTCACAAGCAAGTAGATCGATCGGTTTTCGTGTTTGGATAGGTTTTCTCCCTTTTGTCCACAATTCTTCGGAATTACAGATTTGGAGTTAGGTTCGAGCCATGATCTCTTAGGGGTAGCTCACTAACTTCCTTGGAACTCCTCATACCAAGTCTAAGTCGTAGTGCTTTTGATTCGGAGGAGATCGGGTTAAATTCGCGGAAGAACTGTGCGTTTTCGGGGGCATCGAACGCTCGTGTTCTTGGCATCGGACGCTGACCCGAGTAGCATCGGACGTGCCGTTGCCATGTGTCAGGTTCTGTGCTTTTAAAGGGGCATCGGACGCTGACATCGAACGCTACAGTGCAGCGTTCGATGGTCATGCAGTGAGGTTCCAGAAACCCTCATTTTGCATCGGACGCGTCTGGTGTCTAGGCATCAGACGCTACTGTTCACATCGGACGCGCCGACCCTACATCGAACGCTGGCATCGGACGCTGAGCTGTTACTGTAGCAGCGTCCGATGGCTACTCAGTAAGGTTCCAGAAAGGTCCTGTTCACATTAGACGCGTCCGACGTGAACACATCAGACGCTCCCAGCGTCCGATGAAGCTGGTTCTGCACTGATTTGTTTGTAGTTTGTTCATTTGGCTTTGGATTTGAGTTTCGGCTTTTGCGTTGGATTCCCGGCTGCTGTGCTCTACAGAAATCGGCCCTCCCGCTTTGCGAAATAGCTTACTGAGTCCATCCTGTCACTAGTTGACTTGCGTGAACTTGAGCGAGGAAATTTTTATGGTATCTCGCTGTGTTCCTAGGGAACATCCACCTACTCTCTTGGGTCATAGACATCACGAGCTTCAGCTTTGTTCTTGGGGTTGATCTTCTGGGACAGAGGCCTCAACATTTCAAAAGAAATTTGAAGCTCCTATTCACCCCCCCTCTGGTCGTCTTGCTTTAGCATTTTCGGTCCTTCAATTTATGGTCTATCTATCTATGGTTTTGTTGGAGTTTGCTTCATCTAATACCAAGATTTGCTTTGTGTCCCAAATGCTTTGGTGGTTTGCCTCTTTTGGTAGCATGGCTTCGTCTCCATATAATAGCTTGAATGGGGCGAATCGTACTGGTCTAGATATGGTGGTGTTGTATGACCAAATGACTTTTTGGTAGTTCCTTAATCCATTTTCCCTTGCGGAGGCAGAGCAATGCTTTATACATTGCTGAGAATACAACTATGTTGGATCTCTCTACGACTCCATCGAATTCTGGGTGATAAACATAGGTGAATACCACTGTTATTGTGATTGTTTGGCAGAATTGTTTAGATAGGTCTTAGTCGACACTACACCACAACACCGCATTAGCGTCAGATGTCTGACGATAAAATTTTATTTATCGATGCATTGTCTATCGCTAAAAATGGCTTACAGACCATCTGACGCTAATACCTCATTTAGCGTTTCATTGTCTAACGCTATAGATATGTACATTTAGCGTTGAACAATCTGACGCCAAAAATAGTTACACCCTCAAATTATCTGATGCTAAAAACAATGGTCCCCACATACGCAGCCCACCACACTCCTTTCTTTCCCAAATCCCCTCAGATCAGTATCAAAAAAATCCCCTCAGATCTCGCCCCGCCGTCGCCCTCCATCTTCCAAGTCCCAAATCAGGTTGGCGCCACCGCCCTCCCTCTGAAATCCAGCCCCTCACGCTCTGTCCCCGACGCTCATCCCCTGCTACTCGCTTGTCGCCCCAACTCTTCCTAGCGCCGGTGCTCACCCTGCTACTCGCCATCGCCCCAATCTTCCAGGACGACCGTCGGCGCCCTGTCCCGACCACCTATCCGCCCCGCCCTGGTCCTGTCCGCCGATGCCCCTAGTCCCGGCTGTCGGTGCCCCACCCAACCCAGTCCAGGCCACCGGCACGCTGCCCAACCCAGTCCCGGTCGGTGCCCCAGGTCCCGGCCACCATGGGCGGATCCATATAGGGTGCACAGGGTGCGGACGCACCCACAAAAATTTCAAAAAACAGCGATTACGATCAAATTTTCACATTATTCGCGCCTCTATTATGAAATCCTATGCACCCACAAGGCAAGCGCACCCCCTTGCGTTTGCTCTAGCTCCGCCCCTGCCGGCCACCCCCAACTCCAAGCCGCCACTGCCCTGGTCCCAGCCGTCCCAGCCACCCGAGATCTGGGCCGCCACCCATGGACCACGCGATAGAGGTGCGCGTCGCCCCTGGAGCACACACAACGGATTGTTGTCTCATTTCTAATGGATTGCTCACGTAGTTCAGCCACAAAGAGAATTGGCCTCCACAATCACCTTCTACTTTGCATGATGACTTTACATTTGAAACTTAAAGGGTTGTGTTATAAGTACCCACTTTGCTTTATACTCAGTAACTCAACCATTGTCATCTGTTTTTATTTTGTCACTTAGCGAACGTGTTCCTTATACAACTTATCTCTTAATAAACCGGACCATCCTACTTTTTAATATATCAATTCTCACTTTTCTTGCTATCACTGTTTTTCTTTGGGGCTCCATACTGATCACTACTACCTGCACTGTATGTGCTCATTTTATATCCTCTATCATATTCTTAAATTAAACTGATTGTGGCTATCTAATATTCTCATAGCCTCCTTATAGGCATTACATATTCTTGAATTAAACTGATAGTGCCTACATCCAAAATTTCATCCCTTTTAGTCACGGATTACACTTGCATTCCAATCCTTGCAGGGATTACATGGTCATGGTGAACCTCACACCTGGAAAAGCCTTTTTTTCTTTGAATATTGCTACTCCGTTGCCATCAAACAAGTTACCTTGGTTTATTCATGTAGATATAGATATATCATGCAGACAGCGTCTAGCGACCCTTTGGCTAGGCTGACTCTAATGATGCTACTATCCACTTCTGATCAGCTTTACCATTGACTTGGATCATAAGTTTCTTGCATCCAGTTAATTCAGAAGACCTATTGTCATGCATCTGAATTTCTCAGCTGGTATGCCTATTGCTACTTATTATATGTGAAATGGAGGTATGTCTACATGCCACTGTAGCCCTACACTACACAGCATGCTTCGCAACAAATAGCATACAACAAATAGAAGCATACGGGCGCATGGATCTTTCTTGTGTGGATCCATAGCAGCAAATAGCATACAACAAATAGCAGCAAATAGCATACAACAAATAGAAGCATACACTGCGAGGTAATTGCTTGTCCTTAGCCCTACCCTGAAGCCTCCCTTTATTTTTGTGTGGATCTTTCTTGTTGCATGGATCTGATGACCTCCCTTTGTATGAATCAACACACTTTTTAGTGATTAAATAGGAAACCTGAAAAGAGAAGGCTATGTGATTATTTTCCACATGTTTAGCTAGCTAATTAGTGTTACTCTTGGGTTTATTTTTTCACATGTAATTAGTTAGCGTTCATTTCCTTAGCTTACCAACATGTTTATGCTTTCTCGAGTGATCAAAAGGCTTATAGTGTTCAGTTTGTACCAAGTAGACCAACAAATTTAATAAGACAGCCGAAACTATTTTGTACTTTACAGCGTCCTGGACGTGAAGATATAATTAGTGTTGTTCGTGGCATGTATAGAAAGGATGGATTATTTGTTTTAGATAGAGGATGTAAATGTGATGGTGAGCTTACCTTTGTGAATTACTGTAAACCTTTGGTCAAATTTGTCAAGGTGTATGTATCTTTATTGAAGTTGAATTCTAGCTGTGTATTTAAATGAACTTTTGAAGCTTAGTGTAACATTTATAATAATTTTTGGCAGATCAAGTTTTATTTTTTTAAACCATTTAAAACTATCTCGATGGATCATCTGACGGTAAAACTATCTATAGCAACACGCAGTCTGTCGCTAAAGACTAGCAGCTGGCGGTCTGACGCTAAAAACTAGCTGCGGCCTGTCTGACGCTAAAAATATTCAGGGCAACAGACTATCTGACGCTAAAAGTCCTGTCTGACGCTAAAGATTTTTAGCGTCAGGACTTACAGCGTGTGTAGAAGTCTGACGCTATATGTTTTTAGCGTCAGACAGTCTGTCGTTGTAGCCGCTTTTAGCGTCAGATCGTCCATCGCTAAAGATTGTGTTGTGGTGTAGTGCGAATTGTTTCTCATTATCTATTGTCAAGACTTTTGGCACACTAAACCTACAAAACTATGTTTTGTCAAAAGAACTTTTGACTAATGCAGAGGTTATGGTAATTAAAGGCTTGGCATTGATCCACTTAGTGAAGTACTCGATTGTTATGACTACAAATTTGTCTCTCCCTTGGGGTGGTGGTTAGGGTCCAACTAGGTCCATGCTCCATCTTTGTAGAGGCCATGTGGGGATATCAACTGAGTTTGTGCTGAAAGTCTTGCTTGATGTGGGGATGTTTTATGGCATGCTTCACAAGTTTTGACTATGTCCTTGACATCTTTGATATGGGTGGGCCAGTAAAAGCTTTGCATGAGAGCATTTGCAGATAGAACTTGTGCGACCCCCACAACACTGAGTGTATTTCATGTAAGACCTTTATTCCTTCGATCTAGGTGATGCACTTCAGAAGTGGTTCGACCACACCTTTCTTATACAATGTTTTGTCGATGATGGTATAGCTTCTGGTCTTGCTATCATTCTACTAGTGGAGGACTAGTCATCTGTTTGAAAGGTTCCATTGATTTGATCTTTGATTGCTTGCCTCCAATCTTCTAACTATGATCATGATGTCACTGAATGCGTTTTGTTGCCTGTGGTCACTGCCATTGTTTCCTTCACATAAAAGATGCCTTCGGGCATGGACAAACTGTTTGTTGCAGCCTTCACCAATTTTTCTGCTCCTAAGTTTTCTGCCATTGGGATGTACTTCAAGGTAAAACCCTGGAACCTCCTGATTTTGCTGCAACATATAATAGCAATGGTGTATCTGATTCTAGGACTATGACCATGAGACAACTTGCTAGATATTTCTTCAGGTCGTTGATGGCCTTCGACTGTTTTGTGCCCCATTCTAGCTTATCTACAGTTTTAGTGCTTTCAAGAAAGGTAGGTTGCGCTCTATGGACATGGATATGAATATGTTGGGTTCTAGTGAGTTTTTGCACTTTTTGATAGAAGGCTCGGGCATTGAACGAATTTATTTTGTTTTTAGTGTTGGCATATATTCACGTAAGGTTACCATACATCCTAAAAACTTCCCTTTGGTGAGACCAGAGACACATTTCTTAAGGTTAAGCTTAAGACCTATTGTTCAAGGTTGGCGAAGGTTTCAGTGAGGTCTGCTATATGATCTTTTTTCTTACTAGTGACCACAATGTCATCAACGTAGGCCAAGATTGTTTTTTGTTTAGCTAAGGTCTAAGGGCGATTGTGGTCATCCTTGTGAAGGATGATCTGGCATTTTGGGGGCCTTTGAGCATTCTGACCAAGCAATAGCTAATGAACAGTGTTGTGAAACTTGTCTTTTCTTGTCCTTATTTTTTCAACTAGATCTGGTGATATCTTGAGAAACAGTCCAACAAGGAGGAACACTTGTAGCCTGTTGCCTTGTCCACTATTGCGTCTATTCTTGGGAGAGGAAAAAGATCTTTTTGCATGCCTTGTTTAAGTCCGTGAAATTTATGCACATGCCTATTTTTCCACTCTTATTTCTAATGAGGACTACATTTGCTAGCTAGTCTGTATATTTTACTTCTCTAATAACTTTCACATTTAGCAATCTTTGAACCTCTACATTTGCTACTAGTATTTTATCTTCTGAAATTTTTTGGTGTTTTTGCTTCTTAGTCTTACTCTTGGGTTGATATCTAGGGAGTGCTTTATGATGTCCCTACTAACACCTTGCAAGTAGAAGGCTAACCAGACGGAATTGTCTTTGTTTTTGCTTAGTGTACATCTAGGAGTTCTTTTCTTCTTCTCTGGAAGGATTTGCCCGATGCCTATTTTACTGTCAGTCAGAGCATCTTCAATGGGTGCTGACTTGGTTTATTCCTCATCCTTGAGATTGGATTTTCCTCGAGGCATGTTTGTGGTTCGTATAGAGGGCCTTCACTGGTTTGCACGAAATTTATGTTTCTCTAGGCTTTGTATATTCCTTCTTTGATGTTTCATGCTTCTTTTCTAGCTAATATGTACCGTGATGATGCCATGTATGGCTAGCATCTTCATGCACAAGTACCAGTGTCTATGGCTACATTGAATTTGTTGGTCATATTACACGAGTAGTGTAGATCGATGACATTAAGGTTATATATCATGTTCTTGCATTTTGTTGGTTGACAAAGGACATCGGGAGGGAGATAATGCCTCCGAACTGACTAGTGGGGATCTAAGGGTTGGAGCTGGTTTCTGCTAAATTTTATTTGGCTGAAGGCGTTGGCGAAGATGATATCTGTTGAGCTTCCTGTTTGGTAATTGAGATGGATGGTTAGCTTCAAGATAAGTGATGTGCGGGGTTTCTGGGTTTATGTAGGTTAGGTTGGCTTTCACTTGTTGGTTATTCGATTGACCCTATTGTGAATGTTGCTATGTGGAGGTTCACCATGCTGGTAGGAAGTTAGGGTAGTAAGCGACTACTAAGGTAGAGAGGTGCACCATTGTGGATCTTAGGCTCGGGTACATGGTGTTGTTGATGGTCCTTAATCATCAATTTTGACCATCAACATTGCATAGAAAATGGGACTAAACCACACCATAGTAGTGATTTATGTTTACACTTCACCCATTTCACATGTTCTTAGAGATGTTTGCTCATGCAGTAAAACTATACACATACATCAAAAATCAAGCACTAGAAAAATTGGAGCAATACAGGACAACCATAGGCCACTTGGTGTGGTCGCGCGACCCCACTTAGCATTGGCTGACATGGCACCAACTTGTGCCACCTCACCAATCCTTACCAAGCCAAGAAAACACACTCTGAAGCTCTCTCGACCGTTGATCCAAGTCTGTACAAAATGAAAGGCCCAAAAGAGGCATCATATGGATCATTGGACTAACCATGCATAGGGATGAAAATGGATCGGATCGGAGTGGATAATGTCTTTCCCATATCCTAATCCATATTTTTTTGGTCGGATTCGGAGCGGAGCGGATATTATACGGATTCGGATACGAATATGGATTTTTTCGGATGTCGGAAGTGGTACGGATTCGGATCGGTGTCGGAGCGGAAGCGGACTTTTTAAAATCGGATAATATGTGCCTACATGTTGTTTTTTTTTAAGATGAAAAACATTTCATTAACCAAAGTTATAAAGCGGTAATACAACACAAAGTAATCATCATCCATCCACCACTACGATTTAAGAGCTTATAAAAGTAATAAAAGTTCTCAGTTTAAATTTAAGAATATAAAACAAGCATGTAAAAGAAATAAATAGGCAATCACTTAAAATATTTGGATTATCCTATTATAAGCGTCGGATAATCCACGTTCAATTATCGGATAATCCATATCCACCAGATTTTGTCAATTCCATATCCTACACCACATCCGCATGAAATCGGATTCGGATTATCCGTATCCGCACGGATATTAAATTTACTTCTCCATATCCTTGAAACCAGGATTTGGAGCGGAGCGGAGCGGAGGATTATCCATACCACTTTCACCCCTAACCATGCATATGTCAATGATCAAATATTTTGAGGGCTTCATACCCACACTCTAATACACCTCTAGGGCCCCACACCAATGGAGGTCCCACTCGATAGTGGGACGTCACACAACACCTAGTGACGTTGCCTGATGGCTCACTTTCACCCCATCTCCTCTCCTTTGGACAACATGCAAGGAAGCACAAAATAGAGCAATCCCAAGCTTCAATTAAAGGCGGCTTGATTCAAGGGCTGCGAGGTTCTCTCCCACAGATTGATGACATGGCACGGAGTAGCCCCTACTCCACCTCATGCTATAAATAGGACCCCCACTGTTCGTATTTCTTAGTGTAAGCAGAAAATTGTTTGCAAGCACACAGAAGTACCATTGTAGCACTTCACCCAGTACTAAGCAGGGTATCGACTTTCCATGGGGAACAATGGTGTTTAAGGTATCTTAACTAGTCTTCCCAGAAGAACAAGAATAAAGATAGCTTGGGTGGTGAGGATCTTCTAAGGATAGAGGTCTTAATTGAAGGTAACTTTGTCACTATGAGCTTGCTTCAGGAACCGGATATAACCTGGTCTACCAAGCAATGTCAGCCTATAGCTCTACACCTTATTCGAACATGGGGGATTACAAGGGTTAGATAGGGTTGTCACCACTTGTGGCTACCTCTTAACTATGGAATATGAGGCAAACAAAGGCAGCTTCTAACTTAATTAGACACCACGTCCATGTTATTAGCTACTACTCTAGTGTTGGCTAGGCCTCCCATCCGTGACAATGATTCCTCTACTAGAGCAATCATCACAAGGACGAACAATGAACCCGCAAGCTAGCAATGAATAAAGATAACTTTCTTAAGAGTGTAGCATCATAAGGACAAACAATGAACCCACAAGCTAGCAATGAATAAAGATAACTTTCTTAAGAGTGTAACATCTCGCCTCCATGAGGCTCGGCCCGCTCACATATGGTAGCTTTTCTAGGACAGACTAACCCCATAGACCAACACCAGTCTTTTTTGCGCACCCAGAACGAACTTCCTGGTTGGTCACGCACCCATCCTAAATTTCTCTATGCGAAGCATGCATGCTTAACTTTATTAAGCCCTAGCCAGAATGTTACATCCTCACCCTCTTAAGAGACGGACATCCTCGTCGGTCAACCCTAAGCCAGGAATGTCCTCTCCTAGCCACGTTCGTGTGTCCAGTGTCATCATCCGTGTGTCCAGTGTCATCATTCGTGTGTTCAGTGTCAGCGCATGTGCCATGTTGTATGTATGATCATTCTAGATCCACACTAATCATGCACACCATGCCTAAACAATTGTGATACACACACGCCCGTGAAACCATAGGAGTTGGCTCTGATACCATTTTATAACGTCCTGCCTCCACAAGGTCGGACCTGCTTACATCTAGCAACTTTTCTAGAATATAGACTGCCCTGCAGACCAACACTAGTCTTTTATGCGCACTTTGTTCTCACTCATGCGCACTCGGAAAGAACTTCTCGGTTGGTCACCCATCTTAAATTTCTCCAGGCCAAGCATGCTTAACTTTAGAGTTCTTTGGAGATAGTATTTCAGAAAAGAAGATGCAAATATCAGCATGAGTATCGTATTAGTCCTATTAAACCCTAGGCTAGAATGTTACAAAGATCTCAAAGCCAAAGAATGAACACAAAGTTCTTACTCCAAGTAACAAGACGCTCGCAGAGATACAAGTGTAGAGGAGGTGGTGATCTCGACACTCCCTCTGCTCAGTGTACAAGGCACTAAGTACAATAGTGGAGGTAGCCTACAACTCTGGTACTTCTCTTGCTCTTCTCGCTCTCACTCCCTATACTATATTAGCTACAAGCTAATGAAAATGTGGAGCTCTTCCTTCTTCTGTTTAAGATGTGTATGATATTTTGAAGGTGCCTCCTACCCATGCTTTTATACATGAACTATGACTATTTGTTGGAGATATAGATGGTAACCCTATGAACCGCCATGTGTATGTCGCCATGCAACCATCAGAGAAGGGTGGGCCCGAGAGGCGGCAAGGGGGGGTGCAGGTGCACCCCTGATGCCAGCACACCAGGGTTGGACCCACTGTCCACCACCCTTCTCTGGTGGGCTTCTAGTGGGCTTTGGGCCACACATATGTGGGTTTCTCACCCGAGTTTGTCACGTAAGTGGGCTCTTGGCCTTTTCTCCATCTGTTTTCTTGGGCCTAGATTGCAAGTTTAAATTTGTCTATGAATTTCTTGTCTTTTGGGTCCATCTTTGTATTGTTTCTATATACATTTCTGTAAACAAGTGATACACCAAAACTTATGAAAATAGTTAGTTTAAACCCCTATGTCTATGTATGGTGTATTTTTGTTATATTTTATTCAAATGTTGGTAGTATAAAATGTGAGTTAAGCATGGCAAAAATAAAAAAAAGGGAAAAAAGAGAGTAGTGGATAACATCTTGTGCTTCAAATTCAGTGCAATCCTTTGGGTATATGTCCACTAACATTTTATAGGAGATGAGGTTTGCTTATTCATGGTGTCATGAGAACTTAAAGGTCCAAACTCATCCCGTGGATAGACAAAACTCATCATCAGTCAGGTCACCACTGATGTCGAGGGCAGCCAAGCTTTGAGCCATCCCAACGCTTAAGCTAGGACATTGATGATGAGTAGGATGCAACTTACCCCGTATGGGCCAATCTATGCCTACGCTCATCATTGTAAAAGACATCAACACCAACAACAAATATCAGGGTGACGATATGCCACTACATTATAACATCTTTGTGTTGTCCAAAGGTAGTATCTTGGTGGTTCATTATGAAGACAAGCAGTAGAAGTTCTCCTCACTTCTAATCATTGCAACATAAGAGCTATCTTGGGGATGAAGTGGTACGACTGCTTCAAGACAATTCCGTTGTCCAGATCTCTTTCATGATTAAGGGTAGGAAGAAATCCAGTTTCAAGACACTTTGATCTCCTACTCACCACTTGATCAGTACAAGCCACTATACGCTACCCAATCAAGAAGAAGAATATGATCCATCACTCATTCTTGGAAGATTGTTCTGGAACACCACCAATGTTGTCATCTATGTCGAACCTAGAGAAATCCACTTTTGGATCTTTGACCAAAAGATTCACTGCTTCTTCAACAAGTACACCATTTATGAGCAGCCAAAGAAAACCAAGAGAAGACGTTGACTCAACCGATAAAGGAAGAACCAACTGCCAGGAATTGAGGGGGACATCATGAAGGATCAAGCCACTGCACCGCAAGAATTAGAAGATGGAGAGATAGTACCTGAGCCTACAAATCAAGAGAATAGCTGATAAAGTCTCCATCACCTGGACCTGTTGAGAACAAGACTCAGCTGGCCCACTATGAGATAGGCAAGAGAAGACAAGTCATTTGTGAACACAACCAGCTAAGCAGGAGAAACTCCCACAAGATGTTTCAGTATCATCACTCTTTAATGATAAAGGTAACATCTCAAGGTGAGTAATCACTATTTAAAAATCTTTCTCTTGATCTTGGTATGCAAACATGTTTGAGATATAACCTCACTTAGTCGAACCTCACTTAGCTTTACTCTCTTGATTCTCACTATCTTGACCAAATGAGCTAAAATGTTGTGCATCCAACCTTTGGAAGATGATATATCACAATCATGAAAAGATCATCACTTTATGCATAAATTATCCTTCCTTGGGTTAAGCAATCTGATCTGTTAAATATTTTAAGATGCTACTTTCATGCTCATATTTTGATCCTATCACTCATGTTAAGATTGAATAGAACACATAAACAACAAGTTTATCTTGTTCAATGTGCCTAAAGTTAGAGAGGAATGAACAAAATTTTTGGTTTTGTTGGTGTTTTTCCACCAACAAAGCACATGCACTTGATCTCTACCTTGTCTTTATGAGCAGGACACACTTTGAGCAAAACATGGAGGAGTTTATCAACTTCCAAATTCTACAGAGTGAAGGCCCTAAATCTACAAGAACATGCACACCGACTCACCGAGCAAGATCATGTCAGCTTCCACAACTAATGCTTCACTTTAAACTGCTGGGCGAACGAAGAACATGAGTGACACCATATCAGGAGGTGTAGTTATCAAGGTATACATATTGGGATCAAATGATGCACCTTAGGAATGAACATGGTGAGAAGTCCTGTTCAGAGGACTTAAAACATTGAACCCTCACCTGGAGGTAAAATTGGTCGTTATCCATATATTTATCTTTTCTATATTAGTTTCCATTTTTTGCATACTTTTCATCATCGTTTCTCCATAACATATTTACTTTTCTGTATTAGCATTGCATAAAAAAGAAAATAAAAATATTTTACTTATTGCATTGCATTATAAAACCTAAAGCCCCATGTGAATAATTTTGTGGTGTGTAAAAATCCACATGAAATATTCACCGTGGTGGCATAAAAATAAAAATAAAAATGCATTCATTTTGTTAAACTATCATTGCATCATAGAAAATATTAAAATATAAAAATATATTGAGAAAGAGATCTTACTGAAACTCTAGACTACTAAGACTTAAGTGGCCAACCACCAACGCTTAATTTGTTCCACAAGTTTTGTTGTCTATTTAAGTTTGACAGGATTTGAAAGGCCAAGAAAAGCTGATGAGCAAGTGGATATTCCATCCACCGTTGGAGCACTGTTTCAACAACCATCAACATCAATCAAAGCTCCGATAGAGTAAGTACATTTCTATCGCCAGTCTGCTATATTGCAAGATCGAATGACTACGATAACATTCAGCTGGGGGAAGGCACCTCGTGTATCCAGTTTAGTATCCTTATCCTCTTAAGTTTCTCTTCCTATAAATAAATTCAAAATACAAAAAAATATGAGCACATGAAGGCTCACCATTAAGTGAAAAAGAAAAAATATATGGGCACATGAAGGCTCAACACTATTATAACAACATCGAGCTTGGGGGAGGCGCACCCCCGTTATCTTCGTGATTCAGGTATGTCTTGCTGCTATCTTAGTGTTTTTTAAATCATAGGTTATAGTCTGTATTAGATTAAATAAATAAAGCAGGTCTAATCTAAAGAACTCTCTCCCTAATTTCTTAAAATGAAAATGATGAATAGTTGTTCTATCGTAATTTCTTTCTAGTACCTAGCCTTCAAGCACGAGTTCTCCTAAGTTTAAAAATTAATGATGTCTTAAAATGAAATTAAATATATGGATAGCAAATGCTTGATCCAGGGTCTAGGTAGTTGACAGATATGATATGTGATGATGTGAGCTACTGTTATTTTGTTCTAAAACAACGCTAGAGTTTCGGAGAGTTTCCAATTTTAATATGACCAATAATTGCATTGAGTTAAATTAAGCTTTGTCGATCCTATGAGAAGTTATCACGCAAATGAATTGAGATCACTTACACATTTCATTCATCTTCCGCATAAATGCTCACAATTATCTATTGCTATCCTCTCAAAAGTTTGTTGGAAGCATGTGGCTATTGAAAAAAAGAGAGAAATTCAAGGAAATAAAAAGGGACAAGTGTCTGAAACCTCAAAGAAAAAGAGAGATCAATCTGAGAAAATAAAAAGGGACAAGTGTCCGGAACCTCAAAAAATAAATATCTGAAAAAATGGACACGTGCCCGACAGTAGAATTAGCCTGATAGCTATGTGTCTCTAATAAACAGAAGAGAGTGATATATTCAAAAGAGCATCCGACTTCATTTTCCATACACATGCACTTCTCGATTTAATGATATGGTTGATTTTCTCTTTGGATCCATTGTTTAATTTGGTAACATATGTTTTAAGCTTTTTGAAAATTCATAAAAACTCTAGGATAATGGTGAAGTGGAAGAGATAGAGATATAGTGCTTGATTTGATCATTCTATCTAACAATTACTCAAGATTCAAGGTAAAGTACTAAGCCCCATGATAAATAATATGATATCTTTTTCTAATCCAAATGAGAACTTTTGTTTGAATGCATGTGTAATTGTTAGAAGTGCATTTATTGCAGCAACTCTTGATCCACTATTGAGTTTGACTTTGCTAAGGGACTAGCAAAAGATAAGCTTGGGGGAACTTGTTGACGATCTTTAATGTCTATTTTATACCATCAACTATTGCATGAATTAACATGAAATGAACCATAAAGCATAGTTGTAGGGTTTGATTCTAACAAGTTCCACGAGTTGTGTTATTCTCACTTGTTTTGCAGAACAACCCAGAACCATCACCTATCACAAGTCCAGGGACTAAACCGATAATAAATATACTACTCTATGAATTATTATTTTCCAGGGACTTGTTCAATAATTGGGAAAGGGAAGAATCCAACTACCACACAACTACTTGTGCAAACGAATCGGAAAGTGGCACTAGAAGGGTGTGGAACCTTCCAGAAGACACCAGAACGAAGCGGGCACTTGGTGGCTACCAAGTGGGGCCGGCCAGCCCAACCTATAGGTTGGTCGGCCTGGTGTCCCTGCCAGGTGGGCCCTTGAAGGGTCGAGATGGCGGACTAGAGGGGGGTGAATAGTCCTTTCTAAAAATTAATCATGTCGGCTAACCGAAACAAATGCAGAATTAAAACTATCGGTCTAGCCAAGACTACACCCCTCTACTTATACTCTATGACACCTTACAAAAGGTCCTAAACAATGCAAATAAGGAGTCGGGCTAGTTAGAGCTCACCTAACCAATTCTAGAAGTAAGGTTACACAAACCTATGCAACTAGTACTTCAAACACCAGGGAGCTCCTACACAATCTAGTAAGCAAAGCACAAAGCTCCTAAGCTCACTAGCAATGCTCAATAACAAGGCTACACAAGCCAAATTAGAGACCTCAAATTACTTAGCCACACAAACTAAGCAATGTGACTAACAAGGCTACTCAAGCCAATTAGTCATGCAAAAGAGCTACTTCTAAGCTACACAAGCAAAGAAGGTAACTAGCAAGCTACACAAGCTAACTAATTACAAGAGCAACTACACAAGCACAATATATATGAAAGTAAATACAAGCTTGTGTAAGGGTGAATGGTCTCCTCTCTGGATGAACAAGGTTGACACCGGTGATTTTATCCCGAGGTTCACTTGGCCGCCACCAAGCTACTCCCGTTGAGGCAAGCCCAAGGTTGCCGCCGATCCTCTTGCTAGTGGTGACCCTAAGTCACACTCTCCACGATGGAGTGCTCTTTGCACAAAGTTTCTCTTCGCGATCTCCCGCGGGGCGAGCACAATGCCCCTCACAAAGCTTCTCCGGAGCCACGCACAATCTTTACACGAGCTTCATGACGGAGACTCAATCACCAAGCCATCTAGGAGGTGGCAACCTCCAAGAGTAATAACCACCACCGGCTTGCAACTCGATCACCTAGTGCCACTCGATGCAATCTCTCAAAGCAACGAAATAGCGATTACTCACTCGTAGTAGATTCACACACTAGCAAGCACCAGCGAGTTAGAGGGCTCCTAAGCACATCCACACAAGCCACAAAGGCTTTGGAGTGCTCCAGCACCGGCCAAGAGCCGACCACCACTATATATAGAGGGGGGAAACCAACTAGTCGTTTCCCCCTTTTTCCCGAGCTCCACGAAGACCACCGGTACAACCGGTGTGGACCACCGGTACTACCAGTCAGTGGAGGACAACGGTCCCCGGAGCGAGCAGCGAGAAAACCAGGCAGTACCTCTGGTCAGCGATCAGTACCTCTGGTCGACAGGACCGGTACGACCGGTTGCTGACTGGTACTACCGGTCAACTCTTTACAACTTCCGTTGACCAACTGAGGCCATAGCCAGGACCTCCGGTCGGCTGACCGGTACTACCGGTCAGCGACCGGTTGTACCTGGCGGTACTACCGCCCGTCCCTGAACTTCAGCACAATGGCTACTTTCGCATGAGCGGAACCTCCGTTCCTCAACCGATACTACCGGTCAGAACCCACAATGCCCGTTGGAAGAAACTAAGCATGAAATGGGGCTTCCGGTGGCCCGACCACCGGTCGACAACTGGTACTTCCGACCGGTACTACCGCTCCTCCATCGGTACTTCCGCTACTAGCCTGAGCTCCGCGCTAAAACGGTCATAACTCTTAGCTCCGAACTCCGGTTTCAATGATCTTGGACATTTTGGAAAGCTTATTCAGAGGGCTACACAACCCACATGAATACATGATCTAAATCACAAAGGATTAGTACAGATTTCCAATCTAAGAACCATCACTTCTCTTTTTGCAACCAAAGTTTTCTCCGAAACTTCTCCAACTTCTTCTTCTTTGCAAATGTGCCAACACCACCAAGTGTACACCATCATGTGCATGAGTGTTAGCATTTTCACAATCAGTTTTCAAAGGATTTTCACTTGCTCTCACCATGCCACTCGATCCAAGCAACATCATAATGTTAGATCACTCAAGTGGCACTAGATGACCGATATGCAAACACGTTTGCTCCTCTTGATGGTACGACCATCTATCCTAAACCCTGTCATAATATTCTCTACACACCTATGACCGGTGAAATGAAATGACCTACAAATATACCTTTGCCTTGCGCATTCCATTCTATCTCCTTCATTGTTGATGCAACACAAGCACCAACCTAGATCAAATGATATGATCCACTTCATATCATCATATGGCCTCCATGGTCCATCGATCTTGACCTCACTTTCTCTTCACCATTGCTTTGGTCCTTCGGCGCCAAGTCTTTGCTCAAGCCTCCCGACACTCGGTACCAACGACTTCAAAGCCTCCAACTTGCCCTTCACCTTCGCAACCGGTCCATCAAGCCAAGTCTTGCCTTGATCTTCACCATCTTAGCCACATGACAACATGTCATGTCACATATGCAATAAGCTCCTTCATCTCATGTGTGAGCCTTTGCAACATCCAGCCATTTCACCTTTATGTCATATGTTGCTCACACATGATCACATGTGGACTAATCACCTGTGTACCTCACATAAACACCATTAGTCCACCTAAAGTGGTCACTCAATTACCAAAACCAAACTAGGACCTTTCAGCCCTTCTTCGTGTGGCGGCTTCCAACAGAACTCTTCAACGCAATTTGGGGAAGATGGCCCATGTGCAGTTTAATGAGACATGATGGAGAGTTTAGTACCACATCGCTTGCTAAAGGTGAAGGGGAGGTCAAGCTCCCCCATATAATCAGCCCCAAACCCCCCCTAAGGCAACACATCATTATGGAGTTGTAGAGGCGTCCCTCGAAAGGATGATCTCCCTTCTCTACAGAATTAGGGCTACACTTTCAATGTAATAGATTAGCTCTAGTTGAGAGTTAGGAAGAGTGATCGAAGCTACGCTTTGGTTCTAGAGAAGTCTTCAGAGATTTGGTATGCCTTTGTATCTATTCTTTACAAGACTTGTGCTTTAATATATTTATCTTGATGAGGGATGGCCCGATCTTCTGAGAGGTAGCGATAGGTTCAATTGGTGGAGAACTCGACGTTGGCGATCCAGCTTCAAATCAGACATGATTCGAACCCTACAACCGTTACACCACTGCTCTGTTGGTTATCAACCAAGCACAACTTGATTGACCTCGCCAAGAAGGCTATTCCTGCAAGCGAATCGAAGAACACAAGCAAGAAGGTAAAGCACGCAATCTGAAATTACAAATATGAATGATACGAATTTCAATAGAGGGTTCAAGAACTCGGTTCCAAAGGACTAATCGACACAGTGGAGGAGATCAAGAATGGGGGCCCTGGATCACTTTAAAAGGATTCGACACCACAGTTATAATGAACGATTTCGTTTCTCGATGGAAATCTAAACTCTAAACAAAACCCAAGACCTAACGACGAGTACGATGGCTAATTATAGGGTTTAGGACGTCACCCCTGCTGGACGCGCCCCCTAATGGGCTCTAAGATGATACACGGCCCAACGGACCAAAAGACGGTGTCGCAGCACCCTGGCAGATTCTGGATGCTGACTTGTTTCGATGATTCCTGTTGACTCAAGACGTATTTTGACGTGAAACCAAAGCCATTGGTTAGCTTATCAAATTATCTTTCCAAGCATATCTGGTTCATCAAAAATAGAGTCCGTATGCGTTCGGGGTGTTGATTTTACCCGGGACTGCTCCCAAAATTCCCGGGGTGACGTGGTAGCTGGGGATGAATTGCAACTTGGGGAAGACCATGGCGTCGGTGTGTCCAACGTGGCGATGTCCTCATCATCCTCTCCTTCTTGAATTGGAGTCGTCCTCGACTCCATCTTGGCGATGTCCTCATCATATCTTCTCTATTTACTTTATGCCTCTTATATATGATTATAGTATAGTTGTTATATCTTGGCATGAGATCTTTGCTCGTATTGAGTGTTGTAGTTATAGGTCATAATTAGAGTAGTAATCGATAGATTAGACATGTTGTCTAGCCTATAGGTTATCTGAGGTTGCGCTCAATCCTACGGTTAGTTGTGGTAGCCCCAGGGGTGATAGCTCTATAAGGCCTTTGTAATCCACCACGTCTAGGTTGATGTTTTCTAGAGCTTTTGCCAGCCTTCTCCCAACTACCTTTTCCTAGTCTTCTTAGAGAGTTGGAAAGGACCTGCTGCTCCAAAGTGTCAATGTATATGACTGCTATATCTTTTCATTTTTGTTGCCTTAGAACCCAAGTAATAGAGAAGTGCATAAGAACCTTGATCTCTCCCGTTGTCCACTCACTTTAGCTATCTATACGTTTATCATGAAATTCCCTTTTATATGTGTTGGCACCAAAAGTGACGCACTGTGCCAATCACACAGCAAGCCGGAGAAGCTGGCTTCAAACGTGGCCCGGGTGCTCAGAAGTCCGGTGCGTGCCAGTCAGTTTGCCCTACATCTAACAAGGGAGATAAATTGTTAAATAAAAAGCTGGAACGTGCCGGGTATGACCAGACAGTTCCAAGATGTACGGCCCTGAAGCCACTTACGACGACATATAGCTATGAAAGCTATCTGCCAACAGGTTTAAAAGATTATTCGGCAATATGAACAGAGTTACGTGAATAACAGGTTGCCGAACACGTTTGCATGAGAATCGTACTTGCATGACGTATTAAATATAAGTTAAAACTTAACCAATCTCGATTGTACAACCGAGTTGGGGTCCATGGGGATTGAACATACAAACTAAGCATGACTAAGCTAATCTAAAGCCTGCGCCTGCCGCACGACACCTGGCTCTATCATAGGTCAAACATACTTAACATGCATGAACCCTCACCACGTGGCAATCCAGATACGATCCAATCGGCTATTACGAACAATAGATCTACTACATCAAAGACTTTACAATAATAAACGTGAAAGAACAGAGCAGAATCGTACTTGCATGACGTATTAAATATAAGTTAAAACTTAACCAATCTCGATTGTACAACCGAGTTGGGGTCCATGGGGATTGAAACATACAAACTAAGCATGACTAAGCTAATCTAAGCCTGCGCCTGCCGCACGACACCTGGCTCTATCATAGGTCAAACATACTTAACATGCATGAACCCTCACCACGTGGCAATCCAGATACGATCCAATCGGCTATTACGAACAATAGATCTACTACATCAAAGACTTTACAATAATAAACGTGAAAGAACAGAGCAGATCTATAAAAGATGAAGCCGAACCGAACACTCATCTTTTCCACCATCATCAAGCCCAGGGAGCAGATTCAGTCCAAAGAGCGTATTACAATAGGGATGCAGGCCCATCGAGTATTCAGCCTGGGGCAAGATCTGCCAGACTACAAACCAGTACCATTTCATTTGATCTAGTCTGCTCACCCTCTTTTGAGTCCTGGTGGCAAGAATGGCATGATGACATATCTTCAACAGCCCAGTCCATCCCATGTGCCTGGAACTTCAAGTAGACTTCAGCTCTGACAGCGAGGTACAATAACAAGCCACCTGTTGCTTTAGTATTTGATCTTGAGATTTCTAACTTTTCAAAACTTCCACAGGACTTCATACCCAATTCTGACATCAGGCCTATCCAATATCATCAAGCAGGGCCAATCACTGTCCTGGGACACAATGCTCCTTCACTGACTCAGCTTATGAAATCCCAAGCAGTCTCATTAACCACCCTCTCAGCTAAAGAGGAGAAAAAGAAGGCCACTAAGGGCACTTCCAGCTCCAGGCGAACCAAGACCAAGCAAAACACACCTCCTCCAAAGGTAAGATGTTCTAGTTCTTCCATCATTATCAACTAATTCTTGACTGGCTTGTATACCATTACAGGCTTCTTCCCCTGAATAAGAAAACGCTCAAATGACGGTGCCCCCAATCCTTATTACCTTGGAAAATGATGAGCATGCAGATGCCGAGGAAATGGGCACCCAGAATCCGGATGATATCAGCATTGGTAGGCCCTTTAATTGTCCCTTCAACCAGCAGATTCTTGCCTCTCTTGGCTGACCAGCGATTTCACAGATACCGCGATTGATGAGACCTTCATCGGCTCAACTCCAGACCCTGCTGGTCCATCCGGTTCTCAACCAGACAAACCCCTGTTAATCAGCCGACTCATCAGGCAAGAATTAACTCCCCATTTCTCCATACTTTACCTTGGTCGGCTAACCTGTCAAAATCAACACAGACTTTCATCGGTTCAGCCTCCGAGTATGCATTTGATGTCAACGAGTTCCTGAACAAAAGAACAGTGGCCAAAAGACCATCGGCACTCGTCCAAGATGTCCTGAGCAACATAACAAACTTTCTGAGTCAAGACATCTTGTCCTTAGTCAGAGACGCCGATGAAGTTAAAAATTTCTCGACCCATTGCTGAGGACATTCCAGAGAATCTGAGGCTCCATCTGGAGGCCGTGTCTACGCTGGATGACTGCTTTGCTAAGGTAAAACGAGCAATCAGAAGCGCTGATCTTCAGACTGCCAAGTCCAAATGCACCCAGGAAGTCAATGATCTGTACACTCAGTTCCAAGAGGCCAAGAAGAACTTTGGAGACTCTGGAGGCTCAGTTGAAAGAACTACAAGAAAAGAGATCTGAACTGGAAGCCCAACTAGCCAGGTCGACTCTGATATTCAGTCATGCACCTCTCGACTATCGGGTTTACCGAATATCATTGAAACAACATCTTCCAAGCTGTCATCAGTGCTTGATGAGGATATCAAACTTAGCACGAGGCTCTCACAGGCCAGGGCACCGAAGAGGAGGACAACAAGGCACTGGAGCATGCTAACCAGGTCAAAGCCGATACTCTGGCGGCCATAAACCAATTCTTGAACAACTGAGATGACTGTGCAATGATCCTTCAGTTTCTGTAATCCTGTGTCAGAATGACTCGAACATTTTCTTGTAATATATCTGTATTTTGCATCCAATCGGTTACCGTTCTGATGACATCGTGTTTAACCATGTGAAACCTGTTCGGCAATCTGGCCAGTGCTTGCCGAACACCTAAATCGGCAATTTTGCCGAGGCCAGGCGCTCTATTCTCCGCCGAATACGCGAGTGCATCCAGACGGTTCGAACCAGCCCGTTACTGCAGAGGCCAATGAGGGAAGCAGGAAAACCCCAATCCGCCGGTTGATATTCGGCGTGCTGCCTCGGGACACTTGCCACGATCACTGTTCCGGCTTCATAAATCCCCCCTGGAGCCTGCCATCTTCCCATCTTGCATCTGCTCCTCTAGTACTTTCGCCGCCTCGGCTTCCTTGCTTACTCCGCTCCAGAAAACCCTAACTTTCCAAGTGCAATGGCAAGCCATGATGACCGCGGCAAGCGCCCGGCGACTGAGGAGGCCGAGGGGAGTCGTGCTCGGCGCCTCCGTCAGCGTGGTAGGATTCCTCGCTTACATCCTTTGTGACAGTTTCTTGAAAACCTCGCTCACACTCTGTTACTGCTCGCCGACAGGATCCCCGTTATCTCTCCGCCGGCGGGCATGCCCGGCCTTCTCCAGCGCCGGGGAGGCCAGAGGCTCCACCATCGGGCTCGTCGAGCTCCTCCGACAGCCTCTCCTACCACTCCCATCCTTGGGAGGCGAGCCCGGACCGGGACTCCGATGACGGCCTCTACGACCACAACGACGCCTTGAACTTCATGGCGCTGCGGGACGAGTCCCGGGAAGAGCTGGCCGCCGTCTCGAAGCAGTACGGATTGACAGCTGGACATGGGAGACCAGCGCGGCAGTTCTGCGACGCAATCACGGGTATGAACGCCCAATCCTGGATCGGCTTTCGGTCGTTCTTGTTGATCTTTTAACCGATCCATTCCATTCTGTCGCTCACAGCGCTGTCTGAAGAACTGGGCGCCTGAAGATGGCGGCGAACGCCGTCGCAGACCGGTGGTGAACGCCCAGGGCGCAAAGCCGATGCGCGCCTGACCAACGTGCATGGCCGCGAGCAGGTCGCCCTGCAGGGTGTGCACATGCGTGGGCTGGGGGGCTGTCGGCGCTGACGGTCCGCACGGAGGAGGACTTCTCCGTGACGCCGGTTGGCTTCCCCGGCGGGGCATGTCCGGAAGACGTCGAACAGATCGACGATTTTCTGGACTCCTACGAGGATCACGCTCACGCCCTCACCGCAGTCACTAATCCGCAGACGGTCATCAACAAGGTGCTGGTAACTGATCTGCACTTTCGTACCGCCCCCAACTATGAACAATACTCTACTTTGCCATGTTCACGCGTACAATCTGTTTTCCCTTCTGTGCTTGTCCAGTTTCGATCTCTTCATTGGACCGATTCACAGCACCGCGTGCATTTGGTTCTGTTTTAAGCGTTTTTCGCGCTAAAGGCGACACATGCCGTGTCGGCATTTTTCTCTAAGGCGATAGATAGAACCTATCGGCCATTTTTTGTGCTAAGGGCGATACAACCTTGTATCGGCCGTCGGTGCCCGCTAGTCCTTGATTCCGTTATGCACCGACCTCCACGCTAGGATGAAATCTCTTTAGATAACGTCCATTAATTGCCCTAGCAAACTCTTCTCCTTGGAGGGGTTCAGAATGTACGCATTACACGGGGAGCACGTCTCAGAACTCGAAAAGGCCCTTCCCAATTAGGGACCATTTGCCGAATACCTGTCTTTGGTACCGATCGGCAAGACAATTTCCAAACCAAGTCTCCCTCTTCGATCCTTTCCTTTCACTTTCGAATTGTAGTACTTGGCAACGCGTATCTTGTTCTTTTCAATATTTTCCAAGGCCTTGAGACGAATCAAATGCAAATCCTCTAGCTCATCCATCATCAAATCTTTATAATTCTCTTTGGCTAGATCGTTCTGCAATGTAACTCGTCTTGACCCCGATTGCAACTCCCATGGTAGCACTACGTGATGCATACCAACTCGTATGGTGACGTCTGAGTCGACCCATGACAAGCCATTCGGTAAGCCCACAAAGATTCGTGAGTACCAAGTGCCACCTTTTAGGATTCTCTTCGACCTTCTTTTGAATGATCTTAATCATGATTTGTTAGAAGCCTCTGCCTGCCCATTGGCCTGTGCATAATAAGGGGAGGGAATTATAGAGCTTAATCCCCATTCCTTCGGCAAAGTCACAAAACTCCGAGGAAGTGAACTAGTGAGTCCCTGATCGGTAGTGATGGACTGAGGGATTGCCGAATGTGAGAATGATGTGTTCCCTGACGAAGGACACCATGTTCTCTGATATCACCTTCTTCAAGGGGATGGCTTCAACCCACTTAGTGAAATAATCCGTGGCTAACAGAACAAACTTATGTCCCTTGCTAGAGGAGGGTGGATCTGGCCGATTAAATCAATGCCCCATCCTCTGAAGGCCAAGGCTTAATGATCGGATTCATGGCCGATGCTGGGGCCCTTTGCACATTGCCGAATCGCTGGCAATCCTGGCAACCTCTGTAGTATTCGAAGCAATCTTCGAGCATAGTGGCCAAAAATATCCTGTCCCCTGATTATCCATCTCATACGGTGAGCCGACTGGTGTGCACCACATACACCTTCGTGCACTTCATACATCAGTTTCCTAGCCTCGTCTTGGTTCAGGCACTTAAGCAGAACCCCATCTATGGACTTGTGGTACAACTGATTGTCCAAGAGCGTAAACTAAGAGCCTTGTACCTGAGTTTTCGGGAGACTTTTCTGGATGGGTCCATGAGGTAATCGGCAATGTTGTCTCTCCAGTCTTCAATTGCCTGATTATCACTTAGGATTACTTGATCGTCTTCTGGGGTTATTGCTCTTCCTCAAGTGCAAAAATGTTTTGATTCTCCCTATACCCGGATGCTGCCTGAGCCACTGGTTGCTTCTTCGTTTTGCCCCCTAGGAATATGTTGCAAGGTGCTGATCGAAACTGTCTAAGGAGCTCTTGGCAACCTTCGAGATATTCCTGCAGCGTGTCGTTTTGCACTCGTACTCACCTGTCAGCTGCCTGATCACCAACTCCGAGTCACCGAAGATCTCTACGGCGTCCGCCTTAACATCCACGAGCAACCGCAATCCTCGAAGCAGTGCCTCATACTCCGCTTGATTATTAGTCACCGGGTACTCGATCGGTATAGAGTATTTGAAAGGTGCCCCCTTGGGAGAAATCAACATGATCCCGACTCCACCACCTTTGCTACACGACGATCCATCAAAAAACAATGCCCAGCCCATCAAATACACAATTGCCAGGGGCAATGATACTATGTTAGCGTTAGGATCACGATGGTGAGTGACGAAATCAGCCATAAATCTGGCCTTAACAGCCTTTGCCGATTCAAAACGCAGTCAAACTCAGAAAGAGCTAAAACCCATTTACCGATCCTTCCACTCAAAATCGGCATTGACAACATGTGCTTGATTACATCAAACTCCGACACTACCACGCATTCGGCATTCAATAGATAATGCCGAAACTTGGCACAGGAATAGAAAACGCACAAGCACAACTTTTCCGTAGCCGAATACCTCGTCTCGGGGTCCAGTAGCTTTCGGCTAAGATAGGCTATGACTCTCTCTTTTCCTTCGAATTCTTGCAGGAGGCCGACCCTATTGTTAGGTTGTCGGCCGCCACGTACAACTTGAAAGGCTTGTCGAGTTGTGGAGGGACCAATACTGGTGGTGCCTTCATGTATTCTTTGATTTCATCGAAAGCCTTTTGTTGCACGTCACCCCACACGAACTCCTGATCTTTCTTGAGCTTCAACAGTGGAGAAAATGGCAGCACGCGCTCGGACAAGTTGGATATGAACCTTTCTAACAAAGTTGATTTTGCCGAGCAGTGATTGCAGTTCTTTGAGATTGGTCGACGGCACTACCTTATCAATTGCTTCCATGCTCTTCTTGCCGACTTCGATGCCCCTTTGTGGACCAAGAATCCCAGAAACTCACCAGCCGACACCCCAAATGCACACTTGGTTGGATTCATCTTTAAACCGTGTTTCCTTGTGCACTCCAAGGTCTTCCTTAAATCGGCTAAGTGTCTTTCTTTGCCTCTGGATTTGACCACCACGTCATCAATGTAGATCTCTACGATTTTGCCGATCAGCTCATGGAATATGTAATTCATGGCTCGCTGGTAAGTGGCACCGGCATTTTTCAAACCAAAAGTCATGACAATCCATTCAAACAAACCTATATGGCCGGGGCACCTGAAGGCGGTTTTTGCCACATCCTCTGCAGCCATGAAGATCTGGTTGTAACCTGCATTGCCGTCCATAAAGCTTATAATTTCAAAGCCGGCCGAAGCATCTACTAGCAAATCGGCCACCGGCATTGGATAACCGTCCATAGGAGTGGCTTTGTTGAGGTTCCTGAAGTCGATGCAGACTCTCATCTTTCCGTTCTTCTTGTACACCGGGACAATATTGGAGATCCATTCCGCATATCGACACGGCCGAATGAAGTTAGCTTCTAGTAATCTTTCCACTTCCTTTTTCACGTCGGCCAATACCTCCTCCCTGTAGATCCTGCGCGGAGGTTGTTTGTATGGGTGGTATCCAGGTTTGATCGGCAACTTATGCTCAACAATGGACCGATCTAATCCGAGCATCTCTGTGTAGTCCCACGCAAAACAGTCTTTGAACTCCTTCAAAAGATCTACTAATTGCACTCTAAAGTCAGGATCTAAACTAGAACTTATGAACATCGGCCTCTTTTTACTTGTGTCGCCAACATCCACTTCTTCCAGCTTGTCGGCCGATGTGAAGCCACGTCCCAGTTTGCCCTCGCTGTTGTCGGTTGGGTTATCCATCTAAAAGAAGCTTTGAGAGCCGATTGCTTGGATCGGCTGTTGATCCCTGTCGTAGACGTTGACAGGACCTTCTCCCCACACACGATCGAGAAGCAATCTACTCCGTCGAATTCCCAGTAAGTGGGCTCAATGGTAGCAACACTCACCGAGTCGTCAGCTTGGACAATCTCGATGTCATCTCCAACCCACTGAATGAGTATTTGGTGCATGGTCGAAAGTATGCAGCAGTTGTCATGGATCCAATCCCTGCCCAAAAGTAGGTTGTATGCCCCCTTGCCATCAATGACAAAGAAGGTCATGATGAGCGTCTTGGATCCAATCATCAGTTCCACGTGCACGGCGCCCCGAGTGTCAGAGGGATTGCCGGCAAAATCACAGAGTATCATATCCGTTTTGAGCAGGTCTTCATCGTTCATGCCCAGCTTTCTGAACGTGGCGTAAGGCATGATGTTGATCGCTGCGCCGCCATCGACAAACATCTTGGTTAGCGGCTTTCCGTTGACGTACCCCTTGACATACAACGGCTTCAAATGCCGATGCTTGGCTGGCTTGTCAAATGCTGCCTTCTGAGACAACACGAGCTGTGCCGCGAGCTCGTCGTGCTCGGCCTCGTCGGAGTCCGAACACGCCTCGTCTTGTGCCCCCTGGCTGGTTGGAGCCATGAATTCCAGGGGGAGGAAGAAAGTCATGGCCACGCCAGCGCCTTTGCCAGTGTCGTCTGGTTTGTCCTTCGGGCGCCACTCTTGCTTCTTCCCATCGGCAGCTGCTTCTTCCAACTCCCTATTCCGGAGGCGCTGCACCCTCCTTTTCTGGCTCTTTCTGAGCCCTGGCGGGCACCACTGCCCCTTTTGCCACCTATATGGGCAGGGTTGTGCCTCCTCGTTGTCATCCTGGTGGTGCACCCACTCCTAGTCGGCATATCTTTTGGCCCGCCGATCCGGGCTTCTTATTTTTAGGCGCCGATCATCCATTGGGATGCGTGCTCCCAACCTTTCGTGGACGGGACGGCGGTTGACCCGATCCTGCCTATATCCCCTGTACTGATCGCTGCATTCGGGGCAGTTGTTGACGGCAGGCAGTTTCAAGCCTTCATTCCAGCAGTGGCGGAAGAACGGGCAGCCCCAGTGCTCTTGCTCCCGCTCTTGGCGGTGTTCTTGTTCCCAGCGATGGGCCTGTTCTCTGTGGTAAGCCCTCTCCTCCAGACGATACCGGTGCTCTCCCGTGTGACCGTCTTCACGCTGGTATTCCTCCGCGAGTTCTCGCTCTTCGCGTTGGAGACGCCTCTGCTCTTTCTCATTTTGTCGGCGCCACTTGTTAAGGAGATCTCTGTGGGTAGGCCTGCGCCTGGAAGATGACTCTCTGTGCTCGTATCGGCTATTCGTGGCTTGGGCGCGCTGCCGGAGCTCATCGCCAGTGATTTGCCGATCGGGATCCACTGCGCCAGATTCGCGTGCCTTGTCGGAGGTGAGGACTTTGACTTTGCCCTTGCCTCTGGGATCTGCTGGGGCTACCATGTTCACTGAGAAGAACACGGCGTTCTGGGCGAAGGGGTTGGCATCGATCTTCATCTTGCCATTGAACTTGATGTGTCCGTCCTGGATGGCCTTCTAGATCCTTGTCCTGAACACACGGCAATCATTAATAGAATGAGTGTTAGTGTTATGAAAGCCACAGTATTTCTTGTCTTTAACCCCTCCAGGACGCAGCATCGGGTGATCTGGGGTAGCCTGACTCTTCCTTCGGCGACCAGAAACTCGAAGAGCTTGTCGGCCTTGGTGACGTCGAAGTCGTATGCCCCCTTCTGTTGGCGCAGCCATTGCTTGTTGGCCTGGGTCGGCTCTTTGCCCCAGTTGAGCTCTGCAGCGGCCACCTCATCTTCGGCATCGGTATAGTCATCGGCTTCGTCCAGGAAAGCCTGATACATCTGGGACGCGACATTGTCCTTCTGGAAGCGCCCTTCCCTCCGGAAGCCTTGCGCTTGGATAGTCATTTCATTCAGCCGGCGAGAGAGATGACCCAGGTCCTCAAACTCCTAGCCGAAGAGCTTGTCTCTGATGCTCGGGAGCATGCCTGCCACGGCCAATGGTGGAAGCTGGTCGTCAGGCAGGTACATGCCGAAGCACTGGCTTTTGACTTCCCTAAACCTGCGCAGGTAGTCCTGCGGTGTCTCATTTGGCCTCTGGCGCACATACATGATGTCCACCAGCTTCTTCTCCTTGGTGCCCGTGTAGAAGTGCGTATGGAACTTCTGTTCCAAGTCTGCCCAAGAGAGAATAGAGCCGGTGGCAGAGACGTGAACCAAGCGAACGCCGGCCCAGTGAGTGATGACGGGAAGTACCGAACCCTGAAGGCATCCTCGGTATTGGCCTCTCCAAGCTGGAGCAGATAGCGACTGATGTGCTCCACCGTGCTAGTGTCGTCTAAGCTGGAGAACTTGGACAGGTCTGTCGGCACTTTGACTCTGGGAGGCAGAGCCACACGATGGAACCATTCGGGGAACGGAGATCTGTAAGCATAAGTGCCCTTAGGCTTCAGGCCGAAAGTGCGCTGCATCATATCTGCCATCTTCTCTAGCATGACATCGACATTAGAGTCGGTGGTCTTTTCGGCCGTTGGCTTCCCATATCCTGGATGTGGGGCGCCCTCTATGTTGTGAGGCTCAAGCATTTCATGGTACCCGTTTCCGTAGTAGTCCTTTATGAGCCTATAGGTTTGCGGGGAGATCTTGCGTGTTGACTCTGGCGGCTGACCCTTAGTGCCGAACGTGAGCTGACCCATGGTCGGCAATTGGCCCTCTGGCGTGTGCTTCTCTTGAATGGTCAGCCGCCTGATTGAGCCTTAGGCGGGGTCTCCTCACCAGCAGCTCCTGTCCCCTTGAGGTGATTCGGCAGATTGAAAAGATGTGGTCCTGCTATAGGGCCAAACTCGGCCTCCATAAGTTCATCGGCCTTGGGGCCGAATTGGGCGATCATGATGGTGCGGAAAGTGTTGAGAAACGCCCCATGCATGCGACCGATGGCACCAGAGACAGCTTCGTTGATCATGTGAGACATTTTCAACACTGCCTCCGCTTCCCCGGGATCATTTGGGTTGAGCTGGACGGGCTTCAGCAGATCGTGCAGACGGCGAACCTTTCCGCTCTTGTTCTTGGAAAAGGCTTCTAGGCACTTGGCCTGGAATTTGGCACAAGCATTATCCACCTGCTCTTTGTACTCGTCGGGTAGTTCAGCGAGCTGCACCTGCACGAGCCCTGCCTTGTTGCTGGCCTCGGCTTCAGTGACTTCGACCATTGCTGCAGGAAAAAGTGTCCCACCGGCGTGCCAAAAAGTGTGTTGGCACCAAAAGTGACGCACTGTGCCAATCACACAGCAAGCCGGAGAAGTTGGCTTCAAACGTGGCCCGGGTGCTCAGAAGTCCGGTGCGTGCCAGTCAGTTTGCCCTGCAACTAACAAGGGAGATAAACTGTTAAATACAAAGCTGGAACGTGCCGGGTATGACCAGACAGTTCCAAGATGTACGGCCCTGAAGCCACTTACGACGACATATAGCTATGAAAGCTATCTGCCAACAGGTTTAAAAGATTATTCGGCAATATGAACAGAGTTACGTGAATAACAGGTTGTCGAACACGTTTGCATGAGAATCGTACTTGCATGACGTATTAAATATAAGTTAAAACTTAACCAATCTCGATTGTACAACCGAGTTGGGGTCCATGGGGATTGAACATACAAACTAAGCATGACTAAGCTAATCTAAAGCCTGCGCCTGCCGCACGACACCTGGCTCTATCATAGGTCATACTTAACATGCATGAACCCTCACCACGTGGCAATCCAGATACGATCCAATCGGCTATTACGAACAATAGATCTACTACATAAAAGACTTTACAATAATAAACGTGAAAGAACAGAGCAGATCTATAAAAGATGAAGCCGAACCGAACGGTATCTAGATTGGGCAAAAGTGTTACGATGAAATAAACATAACAAAACATATAACACAAGGTAACTTAATGAATCTATCAGATTTGCCAAATCTAACAGAGCCGATAACTATTTTTACTCATGACTCAATCCGCCGCACGATACAAGGCATAAGCAAAAACTTCCCGTCATAAGCTTAAATCCGCCGCACGATACTAAGCTTAACGTACGAGACTACTTGCACCATATCTAAATCCGCCGCACGATACTAGACATGATAACAAGGTTGCCGGAACTTACGGAGGTCGACGGATCGATGGCCCCTCTCGAAGAACACGACGACACGACTTGGACTCGAAGACGGCACGGGCCGGGTTGGTTGTATTGATTGTGAACATTTTACAATAGTCTCAGGGTTTATATTTATACCCTGGTGTTCTACGAGTCCTAGGAGGACACGATTACAATGACAAAACAGGAAAATTATCTAAAACACGATGCCTTTTATTCTAAGCCTCCCTTAATAATCGGCACGTGCGAACAATGACGAGATCTTCTGTTGCCGAATTTTCTGATATGCCGTATTTGTCGCAAACCGACTTAGCCTGAGGTAGCCGACCGCAGCGCCATATTGCCGAATCCACCCTCCGTTTGACCAGTCGCCTCCACAGCCCTACCGAATCGATTGGATTAGCCGACCGTGCTTGCTATCTACCGAATCCCTCAGGTGGTGATTTCTCCCGAACCTGCGCCGTGCTGGCCCACTTGTCATAGTGCGAAAATTCTGTGTTAACAATATGCTTTCATTCATTATCATATGATATATCAATTACTCCTGCTTTAGTCTAATTAGTACTCTGAGTTATGTAGATGCATGATAGTGAATTATCAGATTCTTAACGCTAGCTTCCCTGTGGTAAAATATAAATAACGATACTTGGAATACTCCCGGTAAAATGCTACAATGGTGTTCTGTGCGCTTGCGAAATCTTTCATATTCTTATTGCACTTAACGAACGTCAACAGTGAGTTAGACCATAGCCTTTCGTGGGCGATACGTCCTATTCTCGGCTGACTTAGCGTGACCTTCCGGGGGTCTGCCATACCCAGGCGCCGCCATGCCTTGAGGAAGAGAAGCAGCAGTGACGACATGTTTCCTTTTAAGTCGCATCCTGTTAACACATAATTTTCGCACTATGACAAGTGGGCCAGCACGACGTAGGTTCGGGAGGAGTCACCACCTAAGGGATTCGGCAGACAGCGAACGCGGTCGGCTAACTCAATGTATTCGGCAAGGCTGTGAAGGCGGCTAGTCAACGGCGAGCAGGTTCGGCAATATGACGCTGCGGTCGGCTACATCAGATTAAGGTCGGTTTGCGCCAGAAGACGACAAATGCAGCATGTCAGAAGATTTAGCAACGAGGATCTCGTCATTTTTAGCGCGCGCCGGTTATTAAGGGAAGCTTGGAGCAGAAGGCGTCATATTTTAGGTAGTTTCCTGATTTTGTCGTTGTAATCGTGTCCTTCTAGGACTCATAGGACACCAGGGTATAAATATAAACCCTGAGGCCATTGTAAAGACGTTCAACAATCAATACAACCAAACCGGCCCCGTGCCATCTTCGAGTCCAAGTCGTGTCGTCGTGTTCTTCGAGAGGAGTCATCGATCCGTCGACCTCCGTAAGTCCCGACAACCTTGCTATTATGTCTAGTATCGTGCGGCGGATTTAGGCGTGATGCTAGTAGTCTCGCTTGTTGGTAATGATCGTGCGGCGGATCATTACTTGATGATCGAGAAGTCTTAGTTTGTGTTAAGATTATGAGTAAGTACCGTGCGGCAGGCGCTTGCTTGATAAGCTTAGCATAAATGAGATAGTTATCGGCTCTATTAGGTTTGGCAAGATCTAATAGATTTATTAAGTTACCTTGTGTTATATGTATTGTTACGTTTATCTCGTTGCAACACTTTATTGCCCAATCTAGATTTCGCTCGGTTCGGCTCTATCTTTTACAGATCTATCCTGTCCTTTCATATTCATTTTTGTAAGGTCTTTTATGCAGTGGATCTATTGTTTGTAATAGCCGATTTGATCGTATCTAGATCGCTATGTGGTGAGGGTTCATGCATGTTAAGTATGTTTGATCTATGATAAAGCTAGGTGTCGTGCGGCAGGTGCAGGCTTTAGATTAGTTTAATTATGCTTGGTTTGTATGTTCAATCCCCATGGACCCCAGCTCGGTTGTACGATCGAGATTGGTTAAGCTTTAACTCATATTTAATACATCATGCAAGTACAATTTTCATGCAAACGTATTCGGCAAGTCGTTATTCACGTAACTTCGTTCATATTGCCGAATAGTCTTTGAGCTTGTTGGCAGATAGCTTTCATAGCTATATGTCGTCGTAAGTGGCTTGAAGGCCGTATATTTTGGAACTGTCTGGTCACACCGGCATGTTCCAGCTTTGTATTTAACAGTTTCTTTCCCTTGTTAGTTGCAGGGCAAACTGACTGGCACGCACCGGACTTCTGAGCACCCGGGCCACGTTCGAAGCTAGCTTTTTCGGCTTGCTCGTGTGATGGGCACACCGTGCGCCACTTTTGGGTCAACACACATTTTGGCAAAAACGCCCGTGGGACCCTTTTTCCTGCAGCAATGGTTGAAGTCACCAAAACCGAGGCCAGCAACAAGGTGGGGCTCGTGCAGGTGCAGCTCGCTGAACTACCCGACGAGTACAAGAGCAGTGGATAATGCTTGTGCCGAATTCCAGGCCAAGTGCCTAGAAGCCTTCTCCAAGAACGAGAGCGGAAAGGTTCGCCGTCTGCACGATCTGCCGAAGCCCGTCCAGCTCAACCCGAATGATCCCGGGGAAGCGGAGGCAGTGCTGAAAATGTCTCGCATAGTCAACGAAGCTGTCTCTGGTGCCATCGGTCGCATGCATGGGGCGTTTCTCAAAACTTTTCGCACCATCATGATCGCCCAATTTGGCCCCAAGACCGACGAACTCATGAAGGCGGAGTTTGCCCAATAGCGGGGCCACATCTTTTCAACCTGCCGGATCACCTCAAGGGGGCAGGAGCTGCTGGTGAGGAGACCCCGCCTAAGGCTCAATCAAGCGGGATGACCATTCAAGAGAAGCACACACGCAGAGGGCCAATTACCGACCATGGGTCAGTTCACGTTCGGCACTAAGGGTCAGCCGCCAGAGTCAACACGCAAGATCTCCCTGCAAACCTATAGGCTCATAAAGGACTACTAGGGAAATGGGTACCATGAGATGCTTGAGCCTCACAACATAGAGGGCGCCCCACATCCAGGATATGGGAAGCCGACGGCCGAAAAGACCGCCGACTCTAATGTCGATGTCATGCTAGAGAAGATGGCGGATATGATGCAGCGCACTTTCGGCCTGAAGCCTAAGGGCACTTATGCTTACAGGTCTCCGTTCCCCGAATGGTTCCACCGTGTGGCTCTGCCTCCCAGAGTCAAAGTGCCGACAGACCTGTCCAAGTTCTCCAGCTTAGACGACACCAGCACGGTGGAGCACGTCAGTCGTTATCTGCTCCAGCTTGGGGAGGCCAATACCGAAGATGCCTTCAGGGTTCGGTACTTCCCGTCGTCACTCACTGGACCGGCATTCGCATGGTTCACGTCATTACCGCCGGGCTCTATTCTCTCTTGGGCAGACTTGGAACAAAAGTTCCATACGCACTTCTACACGGGCACCAAGGAGAAGAAGTTGGTGGACATCATGACGTGCGCCAGAGGCCAAATGAGACACCACAGGACTACCTGCGCAGGTTCAGTGAAGTCAAGAGCCAGTGCTTCGGCATGCACCTGCCGGACGATCAGCTTCCACCATTGGCCGTGGCAGGCATGCTCCCGAGCATTAGGACAAGCTGTTCGGTCAAGAGTTTGAAGACTTGGGTCATCTCTCTCGCCGGCTGAATGAGATGACTATCCAAGCGCAAGGCTTCCGGAGGGAAGGGCGCTTCCAGAAGGACAATGTCGCGGCCCAGATGTATCAGGCTTTCCTGGACGAAGCCGATGACTACATCGACGCTGAAGATGAGGTGGCCGCTGTAGAGCTCAACTGGGACAAGGAGCCGACCCAGGCCAACAAGCAATGGCTGCTCCAGCAGAAGGGGGCATACGACTTCGACGTCACCAAGGCCGACAAGCTCTTCGAGTTCCTGGTCGCCGAAGGGAGAATCAGGCTACCCCCGGATCACCCGATGCTGCGTCCTGGAGGGGTCAAGGACAAGAAGTACTGCGTTTTCCACAACACTAACACTCATTCTATTAATGATTGTCGTGTGTTCAGGACAAGGATCCAGAAGGCCATCCAGGACGGCCACATCAAGTTCAATGGCAAGATGAAGATCGATGCTAACCCCTTCGCCCAGAACGCCGTGTTCTTCTCAGTGAACATGGTAGCTCCAGAGGACCCCAGAGGCAAGGGCAAAGTCAAAGTCCTCACCTCCGACAAAGCGCGCGAGTCTGGCACGGTGGACCCCGATCGGCAGGTCACTAGCGATGAATTCCGGCAGCGTACCCAGACCACGAATAGTCGATACGAGCACGGGGAGTCATCTTCCAGGCGCAGGCCTACCCATAGGGATCTCCTCAACAAGTGGCGCCGGGAAGGTGAGAAAGAGCGGAGGCGTCTCCAACGCGAGGAACAGAGATTCGCAGAAGAATATCAGCGTGAAGACGGTCACACGGAAGAGTACCGGTACCGTCTGGAAGAGAGGGCCTACCACAGAGAGCAGGCCTACCACAGAGAGCAGGAATGCCGCCAAGAGCAGGAGCAGGCTCACTGGGGCTGCCCGTTCTTCCGCCACTGCTGGAACGAAGGCTTGAAACTGCCTGCCGTCAACAACTGCCCTGAGTGCAGCGATCATTACAGGGGGTATAGGAAGGATCGCGTCAACCGCCGTCCCGTCCATGAAAGATTGGGAGCACGCATCCCGACGGACGATCGGCGCCTAAAAATGGAAAGCCCGGATCGGCAAGCCAAAAGATATGTCGATCAGGAGTGGGCGCACCACCAGGACGATAGCGAGGAGGCACAGCCCCACCCATATAGGTGGCAAAAGGGGCAGTGGTGCCCGCCAGGGCTCAGAAAGAGCCAGAAAAGGAGGGTACAGTGCCTCCGAAATAGGGAGTTGGAAGAAGCAGCTGCCGATGGGAAGAAGCAAGAGTGGCGCCCAAAGGAAAAACCAGACGACACTGACAAAGGCGCTGACGTGGCCGTGACTTTCTTCCTTCCCCTGGAATTCATGGCTCTTGCCGGCCGGGGGGCACAGGACGAGGTGTATTTGGACTCTGACAAGGCCGAGCACGACGAGCTCGCGGCGCAGCTCGTGTTGGCTCAGAAGGCAGCATTTGACAAACCAGCCAAGCATCGGCATTTAAAGTCGTTGTATGTCAAGGGGTACGTCAACGGAAAGCCGCTGACCAAGATGTTTGTCGATGGCGGCGCAGCGATCAACATCATGCCTTACGCCACCTTCAGAAAGCTGGGCATGAACGATGAAGATCTGCTCAAAACGAACATGATACTCCGTGACTTTGCCGGCAATCCCTGACACTCGGGGTGCCGTGCACGTGGAACTGATGATTGGATCCAAGACGCTCATCACGACCTTCTTTGTCATCGATGGCAAGGGGGCATATAGCCTGCTTTTGGGCAGGGATTGGATCCACGCCAACTGCTGCATACCTTCAACCATGCACCAAATACTCATACAGTGGGTTGGAGACAACATCGAGATTGTCCATGCTGACGACTCGGTGAGTGTTGCTGCTATTGAACCCACTTACTGGGAATTCGACGGAGTGGAATGCTTCTCCGATCGCGTATGGGGAGAAGGTCATGTCAACATCTACGGCAGAGATCAACAGCCGATCCAAGCAATCGGCTCTCAGAGCTTCTTTTAGATGGATAACCCAACCGACAACAGCGAGGGCAAACTGGGACGCGGGTTCACGTCGGCCGACAAACTGGAAGAGGTAGATGCTGGTGACGCAAGTAAAAAGAGGCCAATGTTCATCAGTTCCAGTTTGACCCTGAATTCAGAGAGCAATTGGTAGATCTTCTAAAAGAGTTCAAAGACTGTTTCGCTTGGGACTACACGAAGATGCCCGGATTAGATCGGTCCATTGTCGAGCATAAATTGCCGATCAAGCCCGGGTACCGCCCGTATAAACAGCCTCCGCGCAGGATCTACAAGGAAGAGGTATTGGCCGACGTGAAAAAGGAAGTGGAAAGATTACTAGAAGCTACTTCATCCGGCCATGTCGATATGCGGACTGGATCTCCAACATTGTCCCGGTATACAAGAAGAACGGAAAGATGAGGGTTTGCATTGACTTCAGGGACCTCAACAAAGCCACTCCTATGGACGGGTATCCAATGCCAGTGGCTGATTTACTAATAGATGCTTCGGCCGGTTTTGAAATCATAAGCTTTATGGATGGCAATGCGGGTTACAACCAGATCTTCATGGCTGCAGAGGACGTCGCAAAAACCGCCTTCAGGTGCCCCGGCCATATAGGTTTGTTTGAATGGATTGTCTTGACTTTTGGTTTGAAGAATGCCGGTGCCACTTACCAGCGAGCCATGAATTACATATTTCATGAGCTGATCGGCAAAATCGTAGAGATCTACATTGATGACGTGGTGGTCAAGTCCAGAAGCAAAGAAGGACACTTAGCCATTTAAGGAAGACCTTAGAGTGCACAAGGAAACACTGTTTAAAGATGAATCCAACCAAGTGTGCATTTGGGGTGTCGGCTGGTGAGTTTCTGGGATTCTTGGTCCACAAAAGAGGCATCGAGGTTGGCAAGAAGAGCATGGAAGCAATTGATAAGGTAGTGCCGCCAACCAATCTCAAAGAGCTACAGTCGCTACTCGGCAAGATTAACTTTGTCAGAAGGTTCATATCTAACTTGTCCGAGCATGTGCTGCCATTTTCTCCACTGTTGAAGCTCAAGAAAGATCAGGAGTTCATATGGGGTGACGTGCAACAAAAGGCTTTCGATGAAATCAAAGAGTACATGAAGGCACCACCAGTATTGGTTCCTCCACAACTCGACAAGCCTTTCAAGTTGTACGTGGCGGCCGACAACCTAACGATAGGGTCGGCCCTCATGCAAGAATTCGAGGGAAAAGAGAGAGTCATAGCCTATCTTAGCCGAAGGCTACTGGACCCCGAAACGAGATACTCGGCTACAGAAAAGTTGTGCTTGTGTGTTTTCTATTCCTGTACCAAGTTTCGGCACTATTTGTTGAATGTCGAATGCGTGGTAGTATCAGAGTTTGATGTAATCAAGCACATGTTATCAATGCCGATTTTGAGTGGAAGAATCGGTAAATGGATTTTAGCTCTCTCTGAGTTTGATTTACATTTTGAATCGACAAAGGCTGTTAAAGGCCAGATTATGGCTGATTTTGTCACTCACCACCCCGCGATCCTAACGCTAACATGGTAACCATTGTCCCTTGGGCATTGTTTTTTGATGGATCCTCGTGCAGCAAAGGTGGTGGAGTCGGGGTCGTGTTGATTTCTCCCAAGGGGGCACCCTTCAAGTACTCTATACCGATCGAGTACCCGGTGACTAATAATCAAGCAGAATACGAAGCACTGCTCCGAGGGCTGCGGTTGCTTGTGGACATTAAGGCAGACGCCGTGGAGATCTTCGGTGACTCGGAGTTGGTGATCAGGCAATTGACCGGCGAATACGAGTGCAAAAACGACACGCTGCAGGAATATCTCGAAGGTTGCCAAGAGCTCCTCAAACAGTTCCGGTCGGCAACCTTGCAACATATTCCTAGGGGGCAAAATGAAGAAGCAAACCAGTTAGCCCAGGCAGCGTCCGGGTATAGGGAGAATCAAAACATTTTTGCACTTGAAGAGGAGCAAGAAGCTCGGTCAAAAGAGCAAGCAGCCCCAAAGGATGATCAAGTGATTCCGAGTGATAATCGGGCAGTTGAAGACTGGAGAGACAACATTGCCGACTACCTCAGGGACCATCTCGAAAAGTTTCCCAAAAACTCAGGTACAGGCTCTTAAGTTTACGCTCTTGGACAATCAGTTGTACTACAAATCCATAGATGGAGTTTTGCTTAAGTGCCTGAACCAAAACGAGGCTAGGAAGCTGATGTGCGAGGTGCACGAGGGCGTATGTGGTGCACACCAGTCGGCTCACCGTATGAGATGGATAATCAGGAGGACTGGATGTTTTTGGCCGACTATGCTCGAAGATTGCTTTGAATACTACAGAGGTTGTCAGGATTGCCAGCGATTCGGCAATGTGCAAAGGGCCCCAGCATCGGCCATGAATCCGATCATTAAGCCTTGGCCTTTTAGAGGATGGGGCATTGATTTGATTGGCCAGATCCACCCTCCATCCAGCAAAGGACATAAGTTTGTCCTGTTGGCCACGGACTATTTCACTAAGTGGGTTGAAGCCATCCCATTGAAAAAGGTGACGTCAGAAAATATGGTGTCCTTCGTCAGGGAGCATATCATCCACCGATTCGGCATTCCTCAATCCATCACTACTGATCAGGGAACTCAGTTCACTTCCTCTGAATTTTGTAACTTTGCCGAGGGATGGGGATTAAACTCTATAATTCCTCCCTTTATTATGCACAGGCCATGGGCAGGCAAAGGCTTCTAACAAAATCATGATTAAGATCATTCAAAAGAAGATCGAAGAGAAACCTAAAAGGTGGCACTTGGTACTCAACGAAGCTTTGTGGGCTTACCGAATGGCCTGTCTTGGGTCGACTCAGACGTCACCATACGAGTTGGTCTATGGGCATCACGCAGTGCTACCGTGGGAGTTGCAATCGGGGTCAAGACGAGTTACATTGCAGAACGATCTAGCCAAAGAGAATTATAAAGATTTAATGATGGATGAGCTAGAGGACTTGCATTTGATTCGTCTCAAGGCCTTGGAAAATATTGAAAAGAACAAGATACGCGTTGCCAAGTACTACAATTCGAAAGTGAAAGAAAAAGGATTCGAAGAAGGAGACTTGGTTTGGAAAATGGTCTTGCCGATCGGTACCAAAGATAAGGTATTCGGAAAATGGTCCCCTAACTGGGAAGGGCCTTTTCGAATTCTGAGACGTGCTCCGGGTAATGCGTACATTCTAAAAACCCTCCAAGGAGAAGAGTTTGCTACGGCAATTAATGGACGTTATCTAAAGAGATTTCATCCTAGCGTGGAGGTCGGTGCATAAAGGAATCAAGGACTAGCGGGCACCGACGGCCGATACAAGGTTGTGTCGCCCTTAGCACGAAAATGTAGCACGAAAATGGCCGATAGAATCTATCACCCTTAGAACAAAAACAGCCGACACGGCATGTGTCGCCTTTAGCGCGAAAAACGCTAAAACAGAACCAAATGCACGCGGTGCTGTGCAATCGGTTCAATGAAGAGATCGAACACTAGACAAGCACAGAAAGGCAAAACAGATTGTACACGTGAACATGGCAAAATAGAACATTGTTCATAACGAGGGCTGTACAAAGATTTCCTAAAGGTGCAGATCAGTTATCAAACACCCTGTTGATAACCATCTGCGGGTTGGTGACCGCAGGCAAGGGCCAGTTCTTGAAGGTGTACTGCCACCTGTTCGATGAAATGACTCCATGCTTGAAGGGAATCCTGTTGGTTTCCATACTGATGATGTTGGTTGGATTGGAGTTTCCCATTGGACCCAAGAAGTAGGAATCGGGATCCGCATCACGAGGAATCAGAATTTCGTCCCTAAAGGCCTAAAAGAAGATATGTGCGGGAAAGTTAAAAGAACCGAATGCCGATAGAAATTGACCGAATGTGTTGAAAGGAGAAGTGAGGTTTACCTCTGGAATCTCATCATGGGTCGCCATTATGGAACTCAGTTGGAAATTGAAACTGTTGGCATTTGGGGAGAATGCGGAGTTTGAAGCAGTGCCGACCTAGAACGCACGGTGGACTTGTGGTCAATTTCAGAACAAATGCCTTTATTCAAAATTGAGGGGGCATGTGTTAACACATAATTTTCGCACTATGACAAGTGGGCCAGCACGGTGCAGGTTCGGGAGGAGTCACCACCTAAGGGATTCGGCAGACAGCGAACGCGGTCGACTAACTCAATGTATTTGGCAAGGCTGTGAAGGCGACTATTCAACGGCGAGCAGGTTCGGCAATATGACGCTGCGGTCGGCTACATCAGATTAAGGTCGGTTTGCGCCAGAAGACGACAAATGCAGCATGTCAGAAGATTTAGCAACGAGGATCTCGTCATTTTTAGCGCGCGCCGGTTATTAAGGGAAGCTTGGAGCAGAAGGCATCATATTTTAGGTAGTTTCCTGATTTTGTCGTTGTAATCGTGTCCTTCTAGGACTCATAGGACACCAGGGTATAAATATAAACCCTGAGGCCATTGTAAAGACGTTCAACAATCAATACAACCAAACTGGCCCCGTGCCATCTTCGAGTCCAAGTCGTGTCGTCGTGTTCTTCGAGAGGAGTCATCGATCCGTCGACCTCCATAAGTCCCGACAACCTTGCTATTATGTCTAGTATCGTGCGGCGGATTTAGGCGTGATGCAAGTAGTCTCGCTTGTTCGTAATGATCGTGCGGCGGATCATTACTTGATGATCGAGAAGTCTTAGTTTGTGTTAAGATTATGAGTAAGTACCATGCGGCAGGCACTTGCTTGATAAGCTTAGCATAAATGAGATAGTTATCGGCTCTATTAGGTTTGGCAAGATCTAATAGATTCATTAAGTTACCTTGTGTTATATGTATTGTTACGTTTATCTCGTTGCAACACTTTATTGCCCAATCTAGATTTCGCTCGGTTCGGCTCTATCTTTTACAGATCTATCCTGTCCTTTCATATTCATTTTTGTAAGGTCTTTTATGCAGTGGATCTATTGTTCGTAATAGCCGATTTGATCGTATCTAGATCGCTACGTGGTGAGGGTTCATGCATGTTAAGTATGTTTGATCTATGATAAAGCTAGGTGTCGTGCGGCAGGCGCAGGCTTTAGATTAGTTTAATTATGCTTGGTTTGTATGTTCAATCCCCATGGACCCCAGCTCGTTTGTACGATCGAGATTGGTTAAGCTTTAACTCATATTTAATACATCATGCAAGTACAATTTTCATGCAAACGTATTCAGCAACTCGTTATTCACGTAACTTCGTTCATATTGCTGAATAGTCTTTGAGCTTTTTGGCAGATAGCTTTCATAGCTATATGTCGTCGTAAGTGGCTTCAGGGCCGTATATTTTGGAACTGTCTGGTCACACCTGGCATGTTCTAGCTTTGTATTTAACAGTTTATTTCCCTTGTTAGTTGCAGGGCAAACTGACTGGCACGCACCGGACTTCTGAGCACCCGGGCCACGTTCGAAGCTAGCTTTTTCGGCTTGCTGTGTGATTGGCACAGTGCGCCGCTTTTGGTGTCAACACATCCTCCTTCGATTCTACTTTCGGACAAGCCCGAGGGATCCGGTCCACGGACCATGTCCTGGTCATGGTAGTGGTCTGGTGCCATTTGCCGCAGGGGCGATAGGCGGTTGGGAGCCGGCTAACTTTACCTAGGAGCACATCCCACAGTCCTTATGCCCTGATTCTACCGTTAGACCGAAACAAACTTGGATGCGGACGCTTTATCGTTGTTTTCGCAAAACATTTGAAGCAAGGGAGAGAGTGCTTTGTTAGAGAGTGACGTAGCTTTCTCAATCGTGGACATAAGCGTTGTTTCCTTCCGCCGGTGGTTGCCTTCCTTTGGAGCCTGTTGACACTGGTTATCTATCATAATTAAGGGATAAATAAATATGAAAAGGGCAAGAATTTGATCACCAACAAAGGTTTAGGGTTTCAACTGACAATATTCCATGAGTTTTGGTGAACTATGATTCTGCAGGGACTAAACCAGGAAATCAGCACCAATAGCTTCCCATAGAAGGAAACCGACGGGAGATATCGCAACCACCACGTCAGGACTATTCTAGAAGACTCCAGAGGACGAAAGAAGACACCAGGAGGTCGACCACCGCCAGAGGCTGACTGGTGGGACCGACCGGTCCCACCAGGTGACCGACCGGTCCCCCCCGAGGCCCGCTGGCTTCCGTCTTCTGCAAGCACCTCCTCCACCGACCTCTAGGATGCATCTCGGCCGTACCTTAAGTCGGTTTGATCCAAGGGCCACGGTTCATCGCCCAGGGCTATATAAACAGCCCCCTGACCCCCTCTCCAGAGCAATCAGGGTTTGATCATTAGACATCATCAATCAGAGCATCAGGCATTCATCAGAAGGAGATCAATCGGAATCCCTAGAACTACATCCACCTAGATTAGTAGATAGAATAGGATTAGAGGAGGCAAGCTTCGCTTGGATTCCTGATCTAGTCACGAGAAGGCTCGGTAAACCCAAGATCTTCTCTCTTGTATTGACATTATGGATCTATTTAATAATTGCTCTTCTAGTTCATCATTGTTCTTCATTGTTTATGTTCTAGTTCATCGTCTAGTTCATCTTCTAGTTCATAATCTTGTCCTAGTTCATATTCTAGTTCGTACTTTAGTTCTTCTCGATGATCTAATTCACTTTATTGTTCATATTCGTGTTCTAGATAGCAATACATTTGATATGACTAAGACATCAACTTCTATATTCTTAATTATATTGCTTATAGTCTGCTTTGATTATATATTTGGCATAGATAGTTCATCTTTATGTTTATACTCATGTTCGTATAGCGCTCATCTTAAAGTACAATGGGTGGGTGATAGATGCTGTGTAGGCGTGGTGCCTATACAATATTTATCTGCGAATGCGTCCTATGTTCTGGATAGAGTGGTAGATCGCGGGTGTGACAGACCTGTTGAGTCCTTTGTATTCCACCTCCCGAATGTAGTGTTCAGTATGGCTCAGTTAACTCATGGTTTAGGGGTTACTCTGTTTGACACCTTTACTATGGAGTTGCCTCTTGATTATAAATATGATGTGATCTAGCCAATGATTGCCAAATATAATTGCACTAATCAATGTATGCTATGACTTGTAATTAGAATAACTTAGGAATGTTTCTTATTAATACCTGTTCTAATTATCACTTGCTAGGTAGTACTATTCTAGGATTATCCTTGATTGATCTGATCTCTGTTATCATTTATCAATTATCATTATCATTTACTCTGTAACCTGATCCCTGTTTGGAGTAATTAGTGGTTATCAGTCTTATTATAAGTGTGTGCCATAATGAATGATGTTAAGTCCTCATTAATATAATACCATCATACCTTGAATTGATTAGTCTCTAGGCTAAATATAAATAACGATACCTGAGACTAGCTTGGGTGAAATGCTTCTACAACGGGATATTTATCTATGCGCTTGCGGGTAAATATTTATCTTTAAATCCAATGCCCTGATATAATTACATTGCTAGTTTCATGTTGGGGATGACAACTTAACGTTAAGTGAAGTTAGTAGTGTCCCGTACACTCTTTAGTGCCTTCACTAGTTTAATATTTTATGTGGCTCATTCTTAGAGTGATTCCATTAAGGAGTGTAGTATTTCTGGCGCCGTTGTCGGGGATAGATTAAAACTCTATTCTTAGTAGCGACGTTAAGAAATACCAACAGAGCCCTCGCAGAGGGAAGCCCTCGAGTGTCACTCGTGGGTTTGAGGTTTTTCCCCAATTTCACACGCGCTCGTGGCCAGTATTTTAGTGAGCGACAAAAAGTGCTTAAGTGTTGCTCCTCCATAGGAAGGAAGGGAGCTCTCTTTATTATTCCTTTCAGATTACAATCGAGGAAGACATCGTTCTTTGCGAACGGGTATCAAAAGAAGAAAGAGTGGGAAGAAGGAATTAAGAGAGTCCCTTGTTCTTCAAGGTTGGAACTTATGGGCAGGTCATCAGGGTTGATGCCCCGCCCACATCCCTGGGCCTGGCTCCTCTTTCTGTCACCACCTCGTTTGTGGTGTCGTTCCCTTGACGGCACATCAAACGTGCACCCTGGCACACCACGATGAGGATGTACCCGATGTTGTCGCAGGTGACTTCCTCGGGCGTGTGGTGGTGGGGAAGATGGAGCCCTAGGATTTGCCTCGTCCTGCCCTCTGTCACCTTCCTGCCTTTCTCGACAAGGGTCGTGGCCTCAAAAAATGAGAACCAAGGCACCTACAGGTGGCAACAGAGGCAGGAGCGATACTTGCGGGAGGGAAAGTTCGAGGCTCGTCCTGGCGGGCTGCTAAGGGCAGGGGAGGACGTCTTGTCAGGCTCAACCTGGTTGGCTCCACGACAGCCTCTCTCGTCCAAAGCGATGGCCCCTGGGAAGGCAGCTGCCTCCATTACACTCAACATCCTCTTTTACCTGCGGGATCTTGCCGATGAGCAAGGTTGTCGGCAAGATTGGCGAGCTCAGAGTTTGTGGGTCATGAGCCCAATGGAGGTAGCCCTCCCCTATGAGCCCTCTTCCTTCCTCTCAAATGTCGATTCCCTTCGATTCCTATCGTGACATCAACGAACGGAGAGGGCTACCGATACCAAGAGGCAATGAGGGACCCTGACGTGACATCAGCGAATGAAGATGTCCGCTAATGTGGGCCCTTCGTAGGGTCTGGGAGGGGCCAAAGCTGATGCTGGAAGCATGCCTGGTGACCCTAGGGCCCCTTCTTTGTGTTTTCAGCCAAGGCGAGGCCTAAGGCTGAACCTTTCCGAGGGAGCGTGGAGCACCCCAGATTCCCTTCTTGCGGCGAGGGATTTCTTTGACACGGCGCCCCTATCTAGCGCGCCAACTATCGGGGCTCGGAACCAGGGGGTGCCGAGGACGACAAGTAGATTTGTATCGTGGAGGGGGCGCATGTTCCTACTGTGGTGCAAGAAGCACACAGAGGATTTATACTGGTTTAGGCAAGGAGTTCCCTACATCTAGTGAAGGGGAGAGATTCTTGTATTATCTTGCGTCGGGGTGTTCGTGGTTGGGGATTACATGCGGGCGAGAGAGGGAGCCGGTCCCAAGTCTCAAGATGTGTGTGTGTGAGCTGGTGTGGAGAGTGGGAGTGTTCGAATGCTTTGTTCTTTGATGTCCTAGAACTTCCCTGGCTCCTCCTTTTATTGGCGCAAGGAGGGCACAGGGTTACATTTGGAGCAGCCACGTGTGGCTTCCTAATTGACTAAGGTTGGAGAGGATGACTTCCCGTAGAGGCGTGGCTGGCGTGGTGGTCTTCGTCCTTGTGGCATGGGGGTGTCGCTTCTCAGCACGTCTAGCCCTATAGAGTCCTGTGGGCGGTGTACTAGCGACTATAGAGGCGTGGTCGTGGAGTGGAGCTGGTACATTGTAGCGATGCTCTTGGTACGCCGGGCCATGTAGAACCCCCTGTGGGCGACGTGCTGGGAGTGGGCGTGTTTGTAGTGCAAGGTCTTAGGTGCCTTTGACTCTGCAAAGTGTTGAGGCCTGGTTGGCGCTGTGACTTCTTGGAGTTGGTCCGAATGGAGCGGGAGCTTGGACGCGACGTCTGCTTGTCATGGAGGTTTGGCAGTGGGTATAGTGCGAAGTAAGGCGGTACAGTGCTTGGTAACTCTCGTTCCGTCAAGTCAGCAATAGGTGGGGATGTCGTGATCTCTGTACGCTACACCACGTTGCCCATACCAAGCGGGTACGCGAGCGACGCTGTGTGAGGACTGGTGGTACGGGGAGTTGGTATGTGGTCTTGTCGGAGAGTATGGTTGCGATAGAGGCTGTGACTGTGGTCGTTCAAGCTGGGCTTGGGCGAATCAGTGATTTGGCCTTCGTCCGAGGCCTGGGCGGAGGCCTCAGGCGAATCAGAGAATGCGGCCTTCGGCCGAGGCCCGACGCAGAGGCCTCGGGTGAATCGAAGAATCGTCGGGGCAGAGGCCTCCTCATGAGGTCTCAAGCGACGCAGAAAGCAGTCGTGTCCCCTGGTGGGCCCGAGTGTAGGTGTGTAGTGAATTTGTGCATGTGATCGTCTTTATTAGATTCGCCAGGACTGGATTCCTGACTAGTCCTCTTCATTGAGGCGTGAGTGTCGTGGAGCCAGTGAGGCGCAACAACTGATGTCGTCAGGCATTCGAATGACCGATCAGTGGCTCGTCTTACAGGATCACGGGGGGCGATCTCCTTGCCAGTTGAGTCTGACGCTTCACCCTGTAGCGGCATGGATAGGGAGGCGTGCCATGTAAGCGGTCGCTCTATCATGGCGTACCATGTTAGCCAGTCGTTCACGCACGCCGCGCGTTGGCGTGTCTGACCCTTCAACGGGACGATAGGCCTTTAATTGGGTGGGCTTTCGTGACGCTCCATGCCCGCTTGGAGGCGTCGGCTTGGACGGGCGTGGCTCAAGACAGCTAGGTGAAAGATCGCTGCCCCCAAGGGGGAGTGGTCGGATTAAGCGGAGTACTCTGTCTCTGTCCGAGGTCTAGCTTGGAGAGCCTCGAACGATGTGATGGTAGAGAGAGACCATTCCACTTAGGCTTCCCTCGAGGGATCAACCCAGGTTAGGGTCCACCTGCGGACGGTTGGATTTTTTTCTGGTTTTAGCCAAACGTGTCCCTTTACTCTGCTAGCTTAGGGTACCCCTTATTTTGGCACCTGATAATAATAATAACAATTATTATTATTATTAGGCTTTAGATAAATGTAAATAGTATATTTTATGTATTTTTTATACGTGACTCGCGAGCTTAACGAGCCAGCTCGCGCTTTTAACTAGCCGAGTCGAGCTAGCCTTCTGGCTCGTTAAGATAATAAGCCGAGCTGAGCGAGGCTCTCGTTATTTTAACGAGCTAGAACGAGTCGAGCTGTCGCCTCGTTATCCAGCCTTAATAAAACAGATAACAAGCCGAGTCGAGCCGAGCCGAGCTGAGCTGACTCGTTATCCAGCCTTAATAAAAGAGACAACGTGTACTCTGGTTGAGCAGCTATTCTTCGGCGGTGCTCATAGATGTAGGGTGTATGTATGTGCGTTTATAGCAAGGGTAGAGTGAATGTACGCTCATGTTTATAAACGTCTATGATTATAACTGGATATCGTAAAAAATGATTAATAATAAAAATTATATATAAACAGTTGTGAACACTGCAAAGATTTGAAGGTCTATGGACGTGGTGCAACAAGCCGGTAGTAAAAGAAAAAGGAGAGAGGATGGTCAAATCCCGTTCTTTCCCGGTCGTCGGTGAGTGAGTGCATGCCGTTTCCATTCCGACGGCCGGGGACGACGACGGTTGGGTTGGCAGCAGGCACTTGAACTGCAAATGTAAATGCAGCACCACCACACTTCCCACGCCAAGAAATTAAAAAGGCAAGGCAGGCAGGAGAGAACGGAACAGAGGAGCAAGCCAAGAAGATGAGGCGCCCGTGCTACCACCACCGCCGCCACCTTGTCCTGCCCGCCTTCCTCCTCGTCCTCGCCGCCTCCGCGTCGTTGGCGGATTCCGCGGCCGCGGTGGCGCCGAGCGTGGCGGTGGACTTCGTGCGGCGGTCGTGCAGGTCGACGGAGTACCCGCGCGTGTGCGAGAGCACTCTGGTGCCCTGCGCGGCGGGCGTGGGGCGCAGCCCCGCCCGGCTGGCGCGCGCGGCGCTGGCGGTGGGCGCCGACCGCGCGCGCAACTGCTCCGCCTACATCCACGGCGACGGCGGCGGCGGCGCGATGAAGGACTGCGGCGAGCTGGCGCGCGACGCCGAGGACCGGCTGCGGCAGTCCGCGGCGGAGATGGAGCGGATGGGCCGCGCCGGCACGCCGCGCTTCGCCTGGTCCCTCAGCAACGTCCAGACCTGGGCCAGCGCCGCGCTCACCGACGCCTCCACCTGCCTCGACTCCCTCGCCCAGCAGCAGGCCCGCGGCGGCGGCGGCAACAAGGACAGGGTGAAGCGGAGGGTGGTCGCCGTCGCGCAGGCCACCAGCAACGCGCTCGCGCTCGTCAACAGGCTCCAGCCGGCGGCGCCGCACCGGCAGCGGCACCGGCTCCTGTGACTCTCTCTCGGTAGCTGCAGCTAGCTACGGAAATCAAATCGTTGGTGATTGGTGATTCCTCAGCCTCCTCCTCCATGTCGATACCATGCAAATCGCCATGTATGATGTATGTATGCAATATGTATGGACTATGGATCGGTCAGCTTGCTCCATTTCGTGGTTCTTGTTTGTCTGTTAGTAGTAACTAAGCAGCCTACTTGTGATTGTTCAGGATTCTGGTCATGTTTAGCTAAAATAACCAAATCTGTGATTAGCCTATACAATGAATAAACATCTTAAGGGATGCACTAAGCTAAGCTAAACATAGCAAGGGATGCAGCCTGATGTGAGGTTCTCAAGTCTGCAGAACTGAAACAAACCAGTGTAGTGCTGCTCTGTTCTTCTTCTTAGCTGCTGAATGATGATGGGTTGGGTTTTTGATTGGCAAGTAGCTAGGAAAAACCCTTGCACTGTAGATTGTTTAATTTGCTGGTTTTTACTGTGGGACTGGTGTACGTTTTGTGGGTAGCTCTGCAGTCCTGTCACTTCACCACGATGTCAACTAGTAACTAACTGCAGCAAATTAAAGATCATAAGTTAACTATTTTGTTAGTATTCTCCCATAGAATTGGTGCAAGTTAAACTAGATTAATTTTAACCAAATTTATAGAAACTATTATTAATATATTAAGGATTGGTGCACAAGTCCTTAATATTTATATCTCTAAACTAAATTTACTATAACAAAATATATTTTATAATAATTTAATGGTACCTTTGATATTATAAATATTAGAGCATTTCCAAACCAGAAACTAAGATGGTTTTTCATATTCATTAATTAAAGTGGCAACTAAACATAATGATGATGTAGCATTGAAAAATGAGGAAATATTTTTTTTACATAATAAACTTGTCTACACGAGAACTAAGATACGAAAAGTCATAATAGGTAGACAATGGAGGGGGAGGAAACATGTGAATATGTGAATGGACAAAATTAATCTTGAAGAAACTATCCATAGAAACATGATTTCTATGTATAGTCTCTCTATATATATATATGAGGCATAGAAACTAGCTAATATGTTTAACAATAAAACTTCTCTTAGGGCCTGTGTGGATAGAGTGACTAAACTTTAGTCGCCTCTTTTGGTCTTCTTAGCCCCTGAAGATCCAAACAGGATGACTAAACCAATTAGTCCTTTAGCCCTTTGGGGTGACTAAGGGCAGTCCCAATGGGACATTAGGGCAGTCCCAATGGGATATTAATTGTAGTTTCTATCTATCTTAAATACGTTGACAGCTCAGAGTTTTGCTGATGTAGCAGGAGAATTAATGTATAGAGAGAGTAGAAAAGAGAGAAACGGTTTCTACTCGAACAAACGAAGTCGTCGCTAGAATCGAGAGTCGAAGAAACCACCTAGTTGCCGTTGGGAAGACTCCAGTAGTTTCCAATGGATTACCTTCGGATCCGTTGCTCCACCACGCGCCGCCGTGCCAAATCGCTCTCTCCCGGCACTCGCTCGCCTGGGCGTTCCCGCATCGGCGAATCCCCCGATCAGCTCGCCTGTTGCATCTTTAGGATGTGAAATATTTTTCTTTGCCGGTAGTTTTTTCATTAGTGAGTATATCGTCTCCACCTGTCGCCGGTCTTTTAATCAATTTTTTCACTAGTATATCTACTAGTCTGTCAATTGGTTCTGAAAATTGGTGTGCACACTGCAACTTTATTTGTCTAGATCATGTGAACTCAGAAATTGCATCGTTCCTTTCCGCGTGTGTTCTGGAAATATGTTGTGGACTACAGAAACAGTCGCCACAGTTGATCTACCTATTTATTATACTGCATTTAAGTTATACTCTTATATAAACGCTGGTATAGAAACCTTAGATTGAGAAAGATAGTTTCTACCGAACATTATTTACTTCATTTCTCTCTTGGAAATCACCTCTACAAACTGTCCATTGGGACTGCTCTCAATAGTAGTTTCTATCCCTCTTAATTATGGTGACAGCTCAGCAATTTGCTGATGTTGCATAAACATTATTGAAGAGAGAGGGTGTAGAAAGAAGAAACCGTTTGCTCCTTCTCAGGAAACGACGTCCTCACACGATCAACGCACAGAGAAACGATAAAAAACCCGTTGGGAAGAAACTACCGGTTTCTATCTCCTCTCCACGGCATCTCGTGCGCAGGTCGCCGCCGCTGTGCCCATCGCGCCGCTGTATGCTCGCCGGCTCTCCTTCGCCCACCGCCGCGTGCTCGACCGCTCATCCGCGCGCCCGCCGGCCCCTTTGCCGCGTGCGTCCACCGCCAGTGCAGTGCTGCATGCTCGCTAGCTGCCCTGCGCGCTTGCCCATGGCAGTCACATCAGTTGGAGACTGATGGCTTACTGACACGTGCATTGCTCTCAGGATAGTTTATCACTAGATGTACTACTTTGATGCACTTCTAGATTCTCAGTTGATTTATCGCTTTGCGGTTCTGACGACTGTTCAATTGACTAATCTGTTTGTGATTCTGTAGTTTTTTCTATACCTACGTCACTTTTAGGCTCTGATAAAAATCGTTGGCAGTTGTTATCACTAACAGGCTTTAGTGGATTACCAGGATGATCCTCCGGTGCCCTGTGCGCTCGCCGGCAACTTCTCGGGTCCCCAACATCCTCGCCGGCGCCATGCGCGTTTTGGTTGGTAAGATGATTGAGGGAGAAAAATGTTAATATTTATTACAGGAAGACATCACCATTGTATGAGATAGTTTCAATAGATAGTTTTTCGCTGACGTGGCTAGTATGAAAACCGTGCCTAGTTTCTATCATTGGGAGTGCCCTAAAAGCGGCTAAAAAGGCACTCTTCTACTCCTTCCGAACCGTACCATTCCTTAATCCTAATCACTCATGTGCATTAATTAGGGATATTTTGATCTTTGTATAGTAGTTTTAATAGCCATTAGTCTCCACCCATTTCCAAACTGGGTAGAGGCTGGGACTAAACTTCTTAAGGCCCCATTCGGATATTACAGAATGACTCTCTAGAAAAAAAAATCCATCTGAATTGTTAGTTTTACTTTGTATAAAAAAGTAAGTTTGAAATATTTTCTGGATCCAGAATACGCTAACCGAACGGAGCCTAAAGGATCCAAACAGGCTCTTAATATTTATTTTTATATAACATTATTTAAACTTCAAATCGACTAATGGACGAGATTTTTTTGGCCCTACATAATTGGGCTTTTTTTGGCCTAGCCCGCAAAATGGTCAGGTCTATTCTGAACCAACAGTGTTCCTAGATTTTGCACGAGTATTATAAGAAGGTAAGAGGAATGAAGCAATTAAAAATTGCACCTCTATCGAACAGGGGACATGCATGTTTGCGTGGACCATGATCCATGAATCTATACACATGGAGGTCTGCAGTTGTTGTTTGCTTAACTGGTACTATGGCATTATGGCAACCACACACCATGAGTGCCACAAATACTCCGATCCATCCATCATCCATGAGCATGATGATGCATTTGCCTTGCAAGCAAGCAGCAGGTACAGTTGCATCCGTGTTGGTGGCGGTTGGTTCCCTGCATTGATTTCGAGCGACTTCATCCCGGGCGTTGCAGATCAAGAACGCTGTTTGTGCAGTCTGCTGCCGATGCCGGGGGCAATTTGTTGTCAAACAACACTACTATGTACAAAATATTGTTAACACTATATCTCCAAACAAATTTATATATTAACGACTAATGACACTAATAACGTACTATAATATTAATATTTTTCTTAGTATATATTCATTCAAATTTAAAAATGCATGCTTTATGCGTAAGTGATATTTCGGAGCGGGAGGGAGTAAGGTCATGTTCAGTTCTCCAAATTCCCCCAAATTTTTTTGTATAATCATCGTTACATCAAATCTTTAAACATATGCATGAATAATTAAATGTAGGTAAAAAAATAACTAATTGTACTTTTAGTCTGTATGAATCTTCCATGCACGCACGCATTGTTTGCTTGTGTAAGCGTCGTCGCCCCGTCGTGGACGACGTCACGTAGATAGGTCTATATATGCCGTCGCCATCTCTTCTGTTAAGTGTCCCTTTCCTAGACTCATTTACCAGTTAATTCGCCTCATAGCCTGTAGTATAGCAGTAGCAGTGGCAGTATCACTCACAACTGCACTGGCGTCGGCAGTGTGTACACATGATGGTTAATTAATTCCCTGTCGATAGCGATAGCGATAGCGATAGGTTCTTTAATTTTGCTTATTAATAACTTGTCGCCGGAGGGGGACGACCATGCCACCTATAGCCGGTCAATGGAACGGAATGGATCTTACTGATCCAACACACACGCATGGGAGCCCACTACGTACGTCCTTTCTGCCCCGGCCCATCAACCATCCACCCCCATTCGCCACCGGTCCGAAACTTAAGAATTACTCCCTTCGATCCGATTTATCTGACGTACACTTATTTTTTTATTTGACCACAATAGCAGGCTTATCTGGTGTACATTTATTTTTTTATTTGACCACAATAGCAGACGCACGAAAGTACTAAGGTATCTGCATGCATGAACTACTACTACTTTCAGCGAAACATTTCATGCAAAGCAATAATAATATAAAGCGCACGGAGAGGTTTAAGGTTATACCCCAGCGTGGCACTTCCGGTACCCACGGAATGTGAACCACCATTCATGTTGACGTCGTTACCGCCGCCGCCGCCCACGGCCCCGGCCCCGGCCCCGCCCCGTCGCGCGGGCGGCGCGGCTCGGCTCGGCGGCTCCCCGGTTCTCCTCCTCAACTTGTCTTATTAGAGCATCCCAAAGCTCACTATTTAAGTTGATTGCCCTCTTAGTGATTAATCCATTTGGTACTAATCACTTTTGTACCTAACACTAACCGTGAGCCTTTGAGGTTTATTATTAAATAAATGGGCTTGACCCAATTACTCTAACAATCCCCACCAAACGTCAAAGGCACACAGTTAATGCCTTCGATTCTGAACTTGTTTGATATACCAGTGTTTCGATGGAGACTGTTAAGTTGAACTTCCATCTAGAAAAGGGGCTTACTCTCATTCACAACTGATCAATGGACTATGCCTTGAATTGACAGTTTTGTGCGAAGTGAGGTTCACCCAAATTCTTAACTGATACAAGGCTGCCCTAGAGCACCCCCTCGGGTGGAGCATATAGGTCAAACTTCGTGTCTTCTCGTGAGTATCTAGAGATCACCCCAATCTCATAGACTGGGACCAGCAGTCTAACTCACATAGGTGTGTTCCTTCTAGGATGTCCTGTAGGCCGACATCCCTGCTTAAATAAGCCACTCGGACCACATTAAGGCGTATGCCATCCTGCCTTACAGCTTGGAAAAGAAGTGCATATCTAAAAGAATGGGACCTTTGTTAAGGGTCTTTTCCCTCAGTCTACTCATAGCTTGTTTCGCCACTCTAATTCACGGGATCTCTGATCACATAGAGCAGGTTACCACTATAGCAAACTTTAAGTGGGTCTCAGTCCCATCTCTCCTGATGCACTGTCTATCACATTACGTGACAGCCCCTTGGTGAACTGATCTGCCAGATTTTTAGACGTGTGGACATAGTCCAGCGCTATCACTCCGGAGTTTCTCAATTTTCTGACAGACTTTAGGCGCCGCTTTACATGCCTTGTGGTCTTCAGGTTATCCTTAGAACTGTTCACTTTGATTATCACAGTTCATGGAGATGGCGGGTACAGGTTTTTCAACCACCGGCAATTCCATCAGGAGTTCCCGAAGCCATTCGGCTTCAACAGTGGCGGTGTCTAGTGCTGCAAGTTCTGCTTCCATAGTTGACCTCGTGATGATGGTCTGCTTGCAAGACTTCCAGGAAACAGCACCACCCCCAAGGGTAAACGCATACCCACTGGTGGCGTTTAACTCGTCAGCATCAGATATCCAATTTGCATCACTAAAACCCTCCAGTACCTTTGGGTACCCGGTGTAGTGAATGCCATAGTTTGCGGTTGCCTTTAGATACCGCATTACTCTCTCAAGAGCACGCCAATGATCATCTCCTGGGTTTGACACAAACCGGCTCAGCTTGCTCACAGCATATGAGATGTCAGGTCTTGTTGCACCAGCTAGGTACATTAGTGAGCCAATGATTTTGGAGTACCTCAATTGGTCTCTCATGATCCTTTTGTTCTTCCTCAGAATCAGGCTTGGATCATAGGGAGTAGACACAGGTTTACAGTCACTGTAGCCAAAGCGGCTTAGAATCTTTTCAACATAGTGGGACTGCAAGAGAGTAACCCCACCATTTTCTCCCTTTAGTAGCTTAATGTTTAAAATCACATCAGCCACTCCCCAATCTTTCATGTCCAAGTTCTTGGACAGAAAGTCCTTGACTTCCTCAATCACATTGAGGTTCGTGCCAAATATTAGGATGTCATCCACATATAGGCACATGATCACTCCTTCTCCCCCACCAAAGCCGTAGTAGACACATTTGCCAGCCTCATTGGCAACAAAACCTGCTGACGTCATGGTCTTATCAAACTTTTTGTGCCATTGTTTAGGAGCTTGTTTTAGGCCATACAAAGACTTTAGTAATTTACACACTTTGCCTCTTTGACCTTCTACTATGAAACCATCAGGCTGATCCATGTAGATCTCCTCATCTAGCTCTCCATTTAGGAAGGCTGTCTTCACGTCCATCTGATGAACGAGAAGACCATGGGAGGCAACCAAGGCAAGTAGTACTCGAATCGTAGTCAATTGGGCCATAGGTGAGTATGTATCAAAGAAGTCCTCACCTTCCTTTTGGGTGTAACCCTTGGCCACAAGCCTAGCCTTGTACTTTTCAATCGTACCATCAGGCCTAAGCTTTTCTTGAACAACCATTTACATCCTACAGGTTTGCACCCGTACGGATGATCAACCACTTCCCAAGTTCCATTGGACATAATTGAATTCATCTCACTCCGTATCGCTTCCTTCCAATAGTCAGCGTCAGGAGAGGAAAATGCCTCTTTAATGGTTGTTGGAGTGTCATCCACGAGGTATATGGTGAAGTCATCACCAAAGGATTTTGCAATCCTAGGTCTCTTACTCTTTCGAGTGACTCCATCATTTTCCTCCTCAGGACTTTCAGTAGTAGGTTGTTCAGTGCACTCCACTGGCCCAGAAGTGTCGGGAGCATCAAGAGGTCCCTCACTAGATGTGCTCGGTACATTCCCTCTCATAGGGAATTCATTCTCGAAGAATGTTGCATCTCTGGACTCAAATATTCCGCCGACTCTCATGTTGGGGATTCCAGATTTCACGACTAAAAATCTGTAGCCTACGCTGTTTATTGCGTATCCGAGAAAGACACAATCTACAGTCTTTGGTCCAAGCTTGCGCTTCTTGTTGATTGGCACATTCACTTTGGCCAAGCAACCCCAAGTGCGCAGGTATGAGAGAGTTAACCTTTTCTTTTCCCATTCCTCGAATGGTGTTTTCTCCTTACTCTTTGTAGGAACTCTATTTAGGATATGACTCGCAGTCAATATAGCCTCACCCCCCCATTCCTTGGAAAGTCCCGTAGTGTCTAACATGGCGTTAACCAAGTCAGTAAATGTGCGGTTCTTTCTTTCGGCAATCCCATTGGATTGGGGGGAGAAAGAAGGCGTCCTCTCATGAATAATCCCATGTTCCTCGCAGAATAATCGAATTCCTTTGAAAGGTATTCACCCCCGCGATCAGACCGCAACCGTTTGATTTTCTTTTCGAGTTGATTTTCAACTTCGGCTTTGTAGATTTTAAGTAGTGTAATGCTTCATCTTTTGTTTTAGTAAGTACACATAGCAAAATCTAGTACTATCATCGATGAGTGTCATGAAGTATTCTTCTGCCGCCTTGGTCAACACGCCATTCATCTCGCACAAATCAGAATGAATGAGGTCTAGTGGTGCCGTGTTACTCGCCTCTTTCACGGCCTTGTGAGGCTTGCGAGGTTGTTTTGCTTGCACACAAGCATGGCACTTAGAACCTTTGACCAAATCGAATTTAGGGATTAAACTCATTTTAGCTAAGCGCGTCATACATCCACATTAATATGGCAAGTCGGGAATGCCAAACATTGCATTCATCATCATGTCTCACATGGTTCACGACATTAATATTACAAGAATCCATCAAAGAAAAGCGAAACAAGCTTCCGCTCTCATAGCCCTTTCCAACAAATGTTCCATATCTCGATACAACACATTTATTGGACTCAAAAACAAGTTTAAAACCGTCCCTACACAATAGGGACCTGCTGACGAGATTCTTCTTTATCGAAGGGACATGCTGCACGTTCTTCTGCTGCACGGTCTTTCCTGAAGTAAACTTCAGATTGACCGTACCAACACCATGAACAACCGCATGCGTCTCGTTTCCCATCAGCAGGGAGGCACCTCGTCCTTCCTGGTACAAAGAAAACAGTGAGCGATCAGCACATACATGAATATTAGCCCCTGTGTCAACCCACCAGTCAGGAGAGCGACAAACTGAAAGAATTGTTGGTATATAATTACCATACCCAGATCCTTCAGCCTGGCTAACAACAATGTTGGCTGTCTTCTTTTGCTGCTTGTCCTTGCGGTCAGGGCACTCTTTTGCCCAGTGATCAGTGTCACCGCACACATAGCAACAACCACTGTTCTTTTCTTTGTTTGCCTTCTTATTGAAAGCTTGAGGTTGTGGCCTCACATTGGGATTCTTGTTCTTCTTCTGTTTCCTCTTGCGGAAAGCCTGAGGGCCCCTCTTCTGCACCAAATTGGCGCTAGAGCCTCCCTCAGGCTGCACTTTCTTGCCACGTGTGTCCTTTGCCCTCGCATTCTCTTCAACACTTAGAGAGGCAACTAGATCAGTCACACTGAACTCTTGCCCTCCTGTGCTTTAGAGAAGTGGCAAAGTCCCTCCAAGTAGGTGGCAGCTTAGCGATAATACCGCCGGCCACAAACTTGTCGGGGAGCACACACTGGTTGTTCTCAAGCTCCTTGGCTAGCATCTGTATCTCATGAGCTTGTTCTACCACAGAACAGTCATCGACCATCTTGTAGTCATAGAACTGCTCCATGATGTACAGCTCACTGCCAGCGTCAGGAACCCCAAACTTGGCCTGCAGTGCATCCCACATATCCTTGCCCGTAGGCATGTCCATGTATAGTGGCACCATACCCTCATCTATCACACTGATGAGCGACGACAGCTTGAGCAGGTTATCCGCCTCACAGAACTTGCTCTCTTCCTCGGGAGAAAGAGGCGGTTCAGTGCGCCTTCCCCTGACAGCATGCTCACAGCGCATAGCGGTAAGCCACAACATGCAACGGGATCGCCATATCTTATAGTTGGATCCACCATCCTTCAAAGGTGGTGGCCTCATGGATGCAACAAAGCTAGCAGATGAAAATGACCTATCAAGTTTTTGGATTGTTGGATATTTAGTCATTTTACACCATGCATTAATCCATAAATACGATAAGCAAAATACTAACACAAGTATCATGCAAGCGACAGCTTCATATTTGCTACTGCTACTACTTTCAGCAAAACATTTCATGCAAAGCAATATAGCTATAGCAGCAATAATATAAAGCGCACGGAGAGGTTTAAGGTTATACCCCAGCGTGGCACTTCCGGTACCCGCGGAATGTGAACCACCATTCATGTTGACGTCGTTACCGCCGCCTGCGGTGTTGACGTCGTCGGGAGAAGTTCCGGAGGCCTGCTGCCAGAGAGCTCTGTGCTCGCAGAGACTCTGGTCGGAGATGCAACAGAGCAGCTCAAGCTCAGAGAGGTGGTGGCGGCTGGAGAGGGAGAAGCACGGGAAAGGGTTGAAACCCTAGCGGTCCGACAAGGGCCTTTATATAGGCGCGCCCCTGCCGGCCACCCGTTGAACCCTGTCCGGGAGGATGAACCTGGACAAGGTGGTTGGGAGTTGGCCCCGGCGCGTCGCGCGCGCGCGGGGGGCGGCTCGGCGGCGGCGGCGGCGCGCGCGTGTGGCTCCCCGGTTCTCCTCCTCAACTTGTCTTATTAGAGCATCCCAAAGCTCACTATTTAAGTTGATTGCCCTCTTAGTGATTAATCCATTTGGTATTAATCACTTTTGTACCTAACACTAACCGTGAGCCTTTGAGGTTTATTATTAAATAAATGGGCTTGGCCCAATTACTCTAACAACTAGTGTTGTTGCATGCGCTAGCTACAGTGGCGGAGCTAGAAATAAGATAAAGGGGGGGCCAATTCCAATTGATCTATATATACATAAGTGGTGAAAAAATAATGTTAGTACTCATAATTAAATCACAGTATACAGAATACAATTAGTACTTATAGAAGAATAAAAAACACTTAAAGGTTAAAACGACCTATAGGCCATAGCAACAGAAGCAAAGAAAACACTAATGGAGAGTAATGGATCCAAGCGGTGGGAGCACTGCTACAGAACTGTTTTGTTTAATGGAGCCATGGAGGAAATGAACGGGCATGCATTCCGATCTAGGCCCTGGCCGGTCACATCTAGCTCAGCTAACTCACAGACTTTCACAGACTTTTACAGTGCAGGGAACAAAGAAACTTCAGACTTTCACAGTGCAGGAACAAAGGAGCTTCAGCAAATTACGGAGGCAAGGGGGGGCCATGGCCCAGTATGGCCCTCACCTAGCTCCGCCAGTGGCTAGCTAGTGAGGGGGTTGCTAGCCAGCGAGTTAATATGTCGCTACATGCACTAGCCAGTGAGAGAGATGATGTCGTCCGCTAGGCATGCACTAGCTAATGAGTTAATGGTCTTCACGTGCTTCGGTGAACATCTTGGTACCTATGATTAGGCCTTATACGCTTATACGCCAAGTAAATCGGAAGAGAGGGAGTATTGCCCACCAACAACGCAAAAGCTAATGCGCTTCCGGTCGCGCTGCACAGCTAGCGCTCGACCTGGGCCTGCCATGTGCGTGAGTGCATCAGCCCATGCACATATGGATGCGACCTCGTCATGGCCTTCAAGCAATCTGGCCCATGTAGAATATCTATTGGGTTTGTCAGCAAGCGGGCATGATTCGATATGCTAGAGAGGCAAGGATGTTAATCCTGACCAATAATTATTTATCCATTCATTCCTTTCTCAAAAAAGAGAGGAATTATCCATTCCTTTTAAATTTGGTTGTATGTGAGATATCCATGTAATTAAGAGAAATAAAAAATAGTTTAGTTTTTTTTTCATTGTTTGTTTTAGTTTCCGATTAATGAGATATTTTTTCAATATTTTTTTGTTTTCATTTTCCAGTCAAGTTTTTTTTCATTTTTCATTTTATTTTACAGAATTTCAATTTTCTTTCATTTTTTCTTTTAGTTTTGGTTAAATGAGTTATGTGTTTTTAAATATTTTTTATTTTTAGTTTTCAGTCATGTTCGAAATAAAAAATAGTTTAGTTTTTTTTTCATTGTTTGTTTTAGTTTCTGATTAATGAGATATTTTTGTTTTCATTTTTCAGTCAAGTTTTTTTTGTCATTTTCCATTTTATTTTACAAAATTTCAATTTTTTCATTGTTTCTTTTAGTTCTCTGGTTAAATGAGTTGTGTGTTTTTAATGTTTTTTATTTTCAGTTTTCAGTCAAGTTCTTTTCAATATTTTTTGTTTCAGTTTTCAGCCAATGTATTTTAGTTTAGTTTTTTAGATTTGGATGTCTTCTTAAATCCTATATATTAGTTGTACAATAATTTATCTCCTATAAGTTGGTAGCTTATGCAATGCTTCATCTAATAATTTGCTCCATCAAAGGTACGCCTTGTCTTATTTTGCTCCGCTACTCTTTTTAAATAAATGTTCCTTTAATTGCCAGGTAGTCATATTTTTATGAGTTATGCAATAACTTACTTCTCTAGGTGGCAGCTTATGCAAGGCTTATTCTAGTAATTTGGCCCATGTTGACAATAATTTTCTTCTTTTTAATAAATGTTTTCATTACTTGCCAATTTAAGTTTTTTTCTTATTTTGTCAACTTTAGTTTTATTTTATATTTTTTTAATTTTAGTTTTTACGTCAATTTTAGTTTAACTTATTTTTGTCGATTTTTAGATTTTTTTCAGCAAGTCATGTTTTTCTGTGTATTGTAATAATTTCCACTAGTTGGCAGCAAGTCATATTTCTTTGTTTTGTAATGTGTTGTATATATTTTGTCTCCCCTAGTTGGTAGTGTATGCAATGCTTATTTTAATAACTTGAGGAATGCCTTGACAATTGTTGCGGAAATTACAGATAATTTGAAATAAAATTAATTATACCAAGAGATAATAATAAGTTAATGTTAGTGAGTATTGTGGTACGGTAATATGGACAACTAAATTTATGTTAGTTGATGATGTGTCTTGCGAACATGTAGATCATAATTGCAAATGCTAGATGACTATAAATGTATCGGATAGTGGACTGTTGTCACATCCCAATTTTAAGAACAAAATTGGGACACAATATATGTATGTCAGGATCAATATTCATACATATATCGACATCATAGTAAATATCAAAACAATGCTTTTATTATTATCTTGAACATTATTATAAATGACCCTCGGGTCTGAAAGAAAAGTACAGACTCTCATGACAACTGACTCTAAAGAAGACTCCGAAGAAGACGCGGAAATCTGGACTCCATCTCCATAGGAAGGTCGACCGTGAAGGGTCACGAGGATGCTACGCTAGCCGAAAAACAAAATTGTTCAACCCCATAAACCAGGAACTCTGTTACTTATAGATCACGGGATCACCACTAGACGCGCATATGCAGCGGAAGACGTCTCGGTGTAGACGTGCGCGTCGCAGCGATGCTGTGTAGATGTTCACGTCTGACCTTTACGTCTCCACGTGCGGTTCGTCCTTGTGCTCCAGATGCAGCACCTCCGAGGTATCCCACACGTACAGGGAGGAAGCGTCACGTCTCCAGACTGCTAGGTCTGCGAGGAGCAATAGGCGCGGACGTGGGGTGGGCGACGACTGTCTAATGACGTGGTTAAAACCCTGGTCGCCCCACCCCTCTATTTATAGGCGTCCCTAATAAGCCTGCCAACATGGAGGCCCATTAGCAAACCCTAATCCCGGTCTGATTCGAGTCCAACTCGAATCAGGCTTCCAGCCCCTTAAGCGTGTAACCCTATGGGTTCACGCACACATAGTCACGGCCCGAGTACTCCTACTCGCCCGATAGTTGATAGCGGCCTCTAGCAAGACGTGTCAACTCCTATGTATACGCAAAGATCATATCTGACGAACCACCACGATCACATATACGTAATTCACTTGCCACATAATATTTGGTCCAACTCATAGGTTAACACTTAACCTAAGCACGACCATGCATTTTATGATCCAATCATTTGAGTGGTCCAGTGATATCTCTCTCACGGAGAGGGGCAAATCCCATCTTTATCGTCTATGTCTCACAGCATATTTCCTGCCAAACCCGAAGACTATCTTTATAACTACCCTGTTACGAAGCAGCGTTTTATAGTCCCTAAGTAAGTCGATTCATATCTTGAGTACATACCACAATCTCAGGTCTAAGGACATAACGTACATGATGGGGCAAAGAGATAATAAGAAGAACATCTCATGTTGGGTCAGTCCAGCCCCATGTCATACATGTGCCCACATTATTAGTTTGACATCTCCATGTCTATGACTTGTGAAACATAGTCATCAACTAATACATGTGTTGATCTAATATTCATGTGTGTCCTCACATGAACTCCGATCAGGGATAACTATCGAATAACCATACAAGTAAAAGAGTCTCACAGACAATTCACATAATTGTCAATCAATACAAGTTATCTTTAATGGATATTCAATGAACATATAATAAATCATGGATACAATAGAAATATCATCATCTCTATGATTACCTCTAGGGCATATTCCCAACAGTCTCCCCACTTGCACTAGAGTTAATCTTTTAGATATCTAATACCCATAGACCTCACATGCGCCTCATGCTTAGGCTGTGGAAGAGCCTTTGTCAAAGGATCTGCTATATTCAAATCCGTATGTATTTTGCACATCTTAATTTCATCTCTTTTAATGAAGTCTCGAATGAGGTGAAATTTCCGTAGTACATGTTTGTTCTTCTGGTGATTTCTTGGCTCCTTAGACTGCGCGATCGCGCCATTGCTATCACAATGTAAAGACAATGGGCTGGACGCATTTGGAAACACACCAAGATCAATGAGGAACCTCCTCATCCAAACACCTTCCTTTGCAGCTCCACTAGCTGCAATGTACTCGGCTTCTGCTGTAGAATCGGACACGGTCTCCTGCTTGGAACTTTTCCAACGGACTGCACCACCATTTATTGTGAAAACAAAACCTGATTGAGATTGTGAATCATCTGTGTCAGTTTGGAAGCTAGCATCGGTGTAACCATTTACAACGAGCTCCTCCTCACCTCCATAGATTAGGAACACATCTTTAGTCCTTCTCAAGTACTTAAGGATGTTTTTAACAAGTGTCCAGTGACTCTCACCTGGATTAGCTTGATATCTGCTCGCAACACTTAGAGCATATGAGACATCCGGGCGTGTACATATCATGGCATACATGATGGAACCAATAGCCGAAGCATATGGAACCTTACTCATGCACTCTCGCTCATCAGATGTCGAAGGACTGTTTCTCGCTTAAGCGCATACCATGTGACATAGGCAAGAACCCTTTCTTGGACTGTTCCATGTTGAACCACTTCAACACCTTGTCAATGTACATTTCTTGGCTTAATCCTATTAGCCTCTTTGACCTATCTCTATAGATCTTAATGCCCAGAATATATGTTGCTTCTCCTAAATCCTTCATAGAAAAACTATTATTCAGTGAAGTCTTTATAGTTTGCAACATCGGAATGTCATTTCCAATCAACAGTATGTCATCTCATACAAGATTAGAAACACACACAGCGCTCCACTTTCCTTCTTGTAAACACAAGGTTCTTCTTCACTTTGACGGAAGCCAAACCCTTTGACCACCTCATCAAAATGAATATTCCAACTCCGAGATGCTTGCTTTAACCCATAAATAGATTTCTTAAGCTTGCATATTTTTCCAGCTTTGCTTGGATCAACAAAACCTTCGGGCTGTATCACATACACGTCCTCTTCCAAATTTCCATTTAGAAAGGCTGTTTTAACATCCATCTGCCATATCTCATAGTCATAATAGGCAGCAATTGCTAGAATGATCCGGATAGATTTAAGCATCGCTACCGGCGAGAAAGTCTCGTCGTAGTCAACTCCTTGAACTTGTCGAAAACCTTTTGCGACAAGTCGAGCTTTATAAACTTGGATGTTTCCATCCATATCCTTTTTCTTTTTATAGATCCATTTGCACTCTACGGGTCTTACCCCATCAGACGGGTCAACCAAGTTCCAAACTTGATTAGCTCCCATGGAATCTATCTCGGATCTCATGGCACTATGCCATTTCTCAGAATCTGGGTCCATCGTTGCCTCGACATAAGTCGCAGGTTTGTCATCGTCTAACAATAACACATCCCCACGCAACTCACGGATTCTTGCCGACCTTCGTGGTTGGGGCGGGGGGTCTGTTGCCATAGGTAGCTCAACTTGTTCTGCTACATTAGCATCACTCGTGGAGTCAATCCCTGTTGGCTCATCCTAAACTTCTTCAAGATACACCTTCTGCCCTCTCTTGTCTCTTTTGAGAAACTCTTTCTCTAAGAAACACCGTTTCGAGCAACAAACACTTTGCCCTCTGAGCGGTTGTAGAAGTAATATCCTAAAGTTTCCTTTTGGGTATCCCACGAAAAAGCACTTGTCCGACTTGGGTGTTAGTTTATCTGATATAAGTCGTTTGACATAAACTTCACAACCCCAAATCTTTAGAAAAGACAAACTGGGACTCTTACGTCCATCCACATCACTCATATGGTGTCTTAACTGCGGACTTAGACGGTACCCTATTTAATGTGAAAGTGTCTGTTTCTAGAGCCTATCCCCAAAAGGATAAAGGAAGGTCTGACTGGCTCATCATAGACCGAACCATGTTTAACAGAGTTCGGTTACATCATTCGGACACGCCGTTTCTCTGAGGCATTCCGGGTGGCGTAAGTTGTGGAACAATTCCGCAACTCTTAAGATCATTGCTAAACTCGTGGCTCAAATATTCGCCTCCAGGATCAGATCGCAAGGCCTTAATTTTCTTGCCACGTTGATTCTCTACCTCATTCTGAAATTCTTTGAATTTTTCAAATGTCTCAGACTTATGCTTCATTAGATAGACATAGCCATATCTGCTAAAATCATCAGTGAAGGTTATGAAGTATTGGAATCCGCCTCTAGCTGTCGTACTCATTGGTCCGCATACATCAGTATGTAAAAGTTCCAACAAGTCAGACGCCCTCTCAGGAAAACCTGTGAAATGCGACTTGGTCATCTTGCCTAGCAAACAAGCCTCGCATGTCTCGTATGATTCAAAATCAAACGAAGATAGAAACCCATCAGCATAGAGCCTCTTCATGCGATTCTCACTTATATATCCCAAACGACAATGCCACATATAGGTAGGGCTTAACTCATTAAGCCGAGGCCTTTTAGCAGTAATATTACAGATAGACATAGGTGCATCATCAAGATTTAAAATAAACAACTCATTCACAATGGATGCAAAAGCCACAAACATATCATTCTTAGAGATTACACAACCATTGTCTTTACTCGCAAATGAATAGCCATCCTTCATCAAACATGAAGGTGACACAATGTTTCGACTTAAACTTGGAACAAAATAACAATTATTTAACTCCAAAATAAATCCTGATGGGAGGTGGAGTTGCATCGTCCCGAAGTTCAACGCAACAACTCTTGCATTATTGCCCACGCGGAAATCAATCTCCACTTTTCCAACGCTTCTACCTCTTATCATTCCCTGCATCGTGTTGGAAACACACTTGCCTAGCCTCCGCACACGTGCAGGGGAGCGGCGAAGGTGGCCAATTGTCAAAACCAAAAGCGAGAGTGCAGAAAAGAACTAGACTACGGTGGTCTTTCTCTATTCCCAAAAAATCGTCCCCTTTTACACTGTTCATCCCTTGGTATTTATAGGGAATGCCAAGGGATGCTGATCAAATTACAAAAGGGTTCAAGAAAGATTCCTTAGCGCTGTACAGCGAAAGGGCAGAATCGTACAAACACGGGCAGTGTGGAAACCCTAACCCGCCTTCTGCGCGTCCGCCACCACCTAGCTCGTGCGCACCCTCGCGGGAACGCGAGGGTTAACCTTTGGCTTGTCGAACCATCGCTTCAGTCGCGAGGCCCGCGCTCGCCTGCCGTGCGTTAAGCTTGACGTTTCTTCCGAAGGTTTGCAGGACACGCGAGGGTCACGCACCGTGTACTTCACGCCTCTTGCCTGCAAGAAACAGAAAATATCTCGAGGGTCAAGCTAACATCCGAAGGTTAGAGAAATGACCCGAGGGACTTGACAAACGACGAGAGATTTTACGAAGGTATGCAGGGCGCGCGAGGGTCATTTTCCCTGTCAGCCAACGTGACGTCACTGCCGAGGGTTCCTTCCCCCAACAGTAGCCCCTCGACGGCTTGGATCTAAAAAATGATCTTTAGGCCCAAGCAGTGCCTTTTGTTTGGAAACAAAACGTGTCCCTCGGCAGTGACGCTCGCGGCTGCTTGTGGGCCGGGCCGTCACTTTTGTTTTGTTATTGTCCATTTCGTTTTCTGTGCCGTGTTTTCAGGGACCGTGCCAAGGTTGTCGGATTGTGTGGCTCATCCCTTGGCCTATAAATAGTTGGGGTTAGTGGGTGGTTGGAATTGTGCCATCCTTTTGCTGTAGCCACCCTGCTGCCGTGATTTTCCTGTTGCGAGGGTTTGTTAAGGTTTTCTGCGAAGGTTGGTTGGCTTGTGGCCTGCGAAGGTTTTGAGCTAGAGAGATGGCTAGGTCCAAGCAAACTGCTCGTGTTGCTTCTCCGTCTGCTGCAGATGATGGAGTGACCTTTGAGTTCGGACTTAGCCGGGTTTGCAACTCGGATCTGGCATCGTACGTCAAGCGAGGCTGGATCGAGGGAGGAAAGGCAAGGGCCAGCTCTGGAGAGACAATTCCCAAACCGGAGGCTGATGAGGTTGTCGTTTTTGAAGAGTTCTTTGAAGCTGGTCTGCGCTTTCCGGTGTCTTCGTTTATGACTTCGGTTCTTCAGCGTTTTAAACTGAAGTTTCATCAGCTGACACCGTCGTGTTTTACGAAGTTGTCCATTTTCGTGTGGGCTTGTCGCTCCCAAGGTGTGGTTCCGCATGTCAAAGGTTTCGTGCGGACTCACCGTGTCCACATGCAGCCAAGGAAGATTACTGACAACGAAGGTAACATTAGTTTGGGTCAGTTTGCAGTGTACACCTTCTGCCATCGGGCTGGCTCGGAGCTTCCAGTGCAAGCTCAGAAAAATAAGTGGGCGAGTGGGTGGCAGGCGTTGGTTGCACACTTGCCCTACCTCCGCACACATGCAGGGGAGTGGTGAAGGTGGCCAATTGTCTGAACTGGACTGAAAGTATAATAGGAACCGAAACCAGTGCAAAGGTTTAAGGAAGGAAGAACAAAGTTTTAGGAAGCGAGAACAGTGCTTCTGTGGCTCTATTCCCCAAAAAAAACCCCTTTGATACACTGTTCACCCCCCGGTATTTATAGGGGATACCAAGGGGTGCTGACCAAATTACAAAAGGGTACAGAAAAGATTCCTCTGCGTTGTACACACAGGAGGGCAGAATCGTACAAACACAACTAGGCCGAAACCCTAGCTTGCTCTACGCGCGCCCGCCGCCGCTTGGTTCGTGATCACCTTCGCTGAAATGCGGGGCTGACCTCCGTCTTGCGAGGATATCCAAACTGTTGCGAAGCCCGGGTACCTTCGCCTCCCGCTAAGGCCTGGGCCTCTTGGCGAAGGTACGTGACCTCGCGAAGATTGCTCCCAGTGCCCTTCGCGTCCTCTGCCTGTAAGAACTTACAAAGCCAGTCCGAAGGTTGGGTTAGCACTCGAGGGCCAGAATAGCGATTTGAGGGACTTAGCAGATAAAGAGGTGGGTTTTTCTGAAGGTACGCGAGACGTGCGGGGGTCATCTTGTTGAGTCAGCGCGCGTGGCACCACTGTCGAGGGTCTCTTCCCCCAACAGTAGCCCCTCGATGCCTTGGATCTAAAGAACAGCATTTAGGCCCAAGCAGCGCCCTTTGACGGGAAACGTAACGAGACCCTTGGCAGCGACGCCCGCGGCTGCTTTGGGCCGGGCCGTTACACTGTTGCTTGTATTGTTTAGGTCCGTCTCGTTTTTTGCGCCGAGTTTTTCGGTTGTAGTGCCGCTTTCATAGGGTGAGGAGACTCGTCTCCCGGCCTATAAATAGAAGGGGTGGGTGAGGAGCTTGAATTGTGCCCTCCTCTGCTATAGCCATCCTGTTGTTGCAATTTGCTTGTAGCGAAGGTTTGTTTTAGCTTGCGTGCGAGGGTTGAGACAGGCGTTCGTTGTTCGATAGCGTTAGCAGCTGAAGAGATGGCCAGGTTGAAGCAGACTGCTCGCGCTGTTTCTCCCACTGCCGCGGATGAGGGGATTACCTTCGAGTTCGGACTCAGCCGAGTTTGCACCACAGAGATTGCGTCTTATGTCAGGTGGGGTTGGATCGAGGAAGGTAAAGCGAGGACCAGTGCTGGGGAGACGGTGCCGAAGCCGGACGCAGATGAGGTTGTTGTATTTGAGGAGTTTTTTTTCAGCCGGTCTGCGCTTCCCTGTTGACTCTTTTGTGACCTCGGTTCTGCGAAGGTTCAATTTGCGCTACCACCAGCTCACACCCTCGTGCTTTACGAAGATGTTAGTTTATATCTGGGCGTGCCGTTCTCAGAGTATTGTTCCTCATGTCGAGGGGTTTGTTCGGACCCATCGTGTGCACATGCAACCTCGCAAGATCTCAGATCGCGGAGGTAATACCAGTCTTGGACAGTTTGCAGTATACACTTTTTGCCATCGCGCTGGGTCGGAGTTACCGGTGCAAGCCCAGAAAAATAAGTGGACCAGTGGGTGGCAGGAGTCCTGGTTTTACTATAAACTTAGTGGGAATGCAGAGCTCTGCGGCGAGCTTTCGCCACTTGGTGATGTTAGCGCCGAAGCTATGATGAGCCCCGAGGCTCACGCTTCTGTTGATTGTTTGAGGGTTGTGGCGCGGTCTCAGTGTGCTCGCGACTTGGTCGAGGAGTACTGTTGTGCTAAGATTTGGCCCCTCGGCCGGAGACAGGCGTGGTTTGCAGTCGAGGAAGACTCGAAGTACGAAGGTAGGGGCTTGAAGAAGCCGAAGGTTGACCTTGATAAGGTTTGGGATAAACTTCTCAAGAAATTTCCCAGGCGAGAAGATGGGGTCAAAGCAATCTACAAGCGTGTTCAGGGGTGGGCGGTAGAACTTGTTGGAAAGCTTTCCACGTTGGAGACTAAAGCAATCCACAGCTCGGTAGGTAGCGGAGGCTGGGTTAACAGGATGTTTGACAGTCTTGGGGTTCAGTATGTGGACTGGCCTGCTTCGTCGAGCGAAGATGCGCCAAAGAAAAGGAAACGTGCTTCTGCAGAGGGGAAAGTTGTTTCTCGGCCGAAGAGGGGTCGCGGTCGTGGCCGCGGTAGCGCCAGCGGCCGAGTGAAGACGCTAGCGACGAAGGTCTCGGTAGGTTCGGGGGCTGCCAGCACTTCGTCTTCCTCGGCCGTTGTTTCAGGCGGCCGAGGTGTTGGTAGGGTTGGAGGACGGGTGCCCCGTGTTGGCGGAATTAATGCATTGATCCAGGTCTCGGACGACAAAGGCGTCTCCGATGAAGAAGGGAAAGAGGGAGAGGGTGAGGATGAAAAGGAGGGGTGCACTGAGGAGGACTCGTCTGATGAAGACAGTGATACTTCAAGCAGCGAGGGTGGTTCTGATGAGGATGTGAGCATTGAGGATGACCGTGGGAAAAAGATTGTCTCGTCGAGTGGTGGTGCTCCGGCTGTCCGGAGTATCGACGACATTATTCGGGACTCCGAGCCGAGGAGTCCTCCGCGAGGGTCAATTCCCCCGTTTGCTGGATCGGATCTGTGGGTCAATGGTTTTGAGTTTTCCGGTGAACTTGAATCTGAGCAAACCCCCGAGAAGAGACCGTATGGCGAGGCTAGCCGATCGAGTCTTCCTTACTTCGCTAAGAAGCTTGGTGTCTGCGATCCGGCGACTGAGATATTCACGAGCCCGGACCTTCGGGATTGTCACCTGCAGTGTGGCCCGGAGGAAAAACATTTTTTAGGTCGTATCTTTGGTCGTATATGTGTGCCGGAGGCTGAGGTTCGTCTCGCCGACCAACCTATTGGGGATACTTTTGACGATGTGGACGTCCAGTTGGCGGAACTGATGCTCTTGAATCGCGCGACCAGGCATAAAGTTGGCTCTGATATGGAATTTATGAGTGGTCATATCTCTGAGCTTGAGAAAGAGAATGCTAGGCTCAGCCGAATCTTGGATAACAAGGAAATTGAATTAAAGAGTGCTTCGGAGAGAACCGTCAAGGCCCGAGAAGAGGCGGTTGAGCTGGCGAAGCGTAATGCGGATCTAATTGCGGCGGGCAAAGAGAAGGATAAGGCTTTGGCGGCTGCCGAGGGTCGGCTTGATGATTTGAATAAATCATGGCGGACGAGCATGGAGAAGATTAAACATAAGCTCGATTGTTGCTTGACCGAGGCTGGCGGCTCTGCTGGGGAGCCTTTGCCTGTCGCTAATGCTGAAGCGTTCGAGGGATGGCTTGGAAATGAGCTTGACGTGTTCAGCTCTTTGGTTGAGAATGCAGCCGACTTTGGTTGTTATGCCGGAGCTCTGGCTATGGCTGGGACCCTTCGGCAGGCTGACTGCGATCACCTTCGGAAGATCAGAAGGCCGAATCACGTCTTCCCAAGTGTTGATGTGGTTCGTCAGATGAAGGTTGATGATGCGGAGGTTCAAAACTGCGCGGTGCGTTTGCTCCGTAAGTTTTGGATCGACGATGGCGGCCGTGTTCTTGCTTTTGAAGAAGCGGCAGAAGCTATGCGTCAGGTACTGACTTTGTATGGATTGCTATTTCTATGTTACCGTGTCCCTGGATGATCATGTTGTTATTCTAATTTGGTGATCTGTTTTGGCAGGCTCAGAGAGATGCGTAGCCTTCGCCAAGCGCAGCTGAAGACGTTGCCGGAAACTCCAAGTCCGCTCCTGAGCCCGGTGCCGCAGAGGTCGCTCCAACAGAGGAGGTGCGTTCAGCTGAGGATGCTTTGATGGCTGGAGAGGCTAGCGTAGAAGAGGTGGTAGCTGAGAAGTTGCCAGAGATCCTGGGAGCTGCCCCCGGCGAAGGTGTAGATGATGCCGCCGGCGGAGGTCTAAATGCTGCCGCCTCCGACGCTGGTGCGGATCAACAGGGGGAGGGTGTGCAGATTTGATAACTTAGGTTTTCGCGGGTGTGAAGGTTGTTTTGTAAAAAGGTGTGGTTGTTGTAATAACTTGATGATGCTAAGACACTTCTTCTATTTTGTGTAAAATGCAGGTTCCTGACGGAACCGTGCTAGAAGTATTTGATGTGACGCCCTTGACGTTAAATTATCAAGACACCTTTATAACTGGTGAATCGTGGGCTCGGGCTAGGCTTAAACACCCTTCGCTATCTTTTGAGCGTTTTTGGTGGTCGAAGGTCCGCAGATATGATTTGAAGAATAGCAGGTCGAGTCGTTTTTGGCGCGAAGCGGATTATACTGATCGGCAAGCTACACATTTTTTGTTCAGTACTTCTTCGTCCGCGCCGGCTGCTGTTGATGATGATATTGATGATAGGGCGGCTTTGGATTTTTTGTTTGGTCGAAGTGAACTACAGGTTGGGTCTGATGGTGCGATTGTTATTCCGAAGGAGGAGCCTTCGGAGGTTAGTGATGCGGATCGGAGATATATGTATAGAGCGAGGATTTTGCCCGGGGAGTTGCCGATTGTTCCAGTGGCTCTATTGTTGTGGGGACCCATAGTTCCCGTGGAAACGGGGTTGGAGGAGGGTGTCGAGGGTTTGGATGATTTGATAATGATTGAGGATGGTGATGAATCCTTGTAATTTGAATTTTTTCTATTGATTGTATATGACACTGTTGTCTGAAGCAACCAACTAATGATATTGTTATGTTCATGTTTTGTGATTTGATTGAAATAATTATGAGGCTCGTGTGAAAAATGCCGAGGCTTGCGCAGCGTTTTCTTAGATGATTTTAGAAAAAACGGCGACACCCCCTTTTTTCTTTTAGCGAGGTTCGCGTGGCGCTCTCGTAGGCTGATTTGTGAAAACAGCGACGCCCCCTTTTTTTATATTTTGGCGAGGCTCGCGTGGCGCTCTCTTAAGCTGATTTGTGAAAACAGCGACGCCCCCTTTTTTCTTTTAGCGAGGCTCGCGTAGCGCTCTTTTAAGCTGATTTGTGAAAACAGCGACGCCCCCTTTTTTTATTTTAGCGAGGCTCGCGTGACGCTCTCTTAAGCTGATTTGTGAAAACAGCGACGCCCCCTTTTTCCTTTTAGCGAGGCTCGCGTAGCGCTTCTCTTAAGCTGATTTGTGAAAACAGCGACGCCCCCTTTTTCCTTTTAGCGAGGCTCGTGTAGCGCTTCTCGTAAGCTGTTTGGTGAAAACAGCGACGCCCCCCCTTTTTCTTTTAGCAAGGCTTACGTAGCGCTTCTGGTTTTGCGTGGGTACTTGGGTGAAGTTTGCCTTGCGAGCCCCTGGCGTTTTTTGCCGGGGTGCTTGACTTTTTGGGACTTCGGGCTTCCCCTTGTCTTGGGTGGAGGTGAAGTTTGCTTTTGCGAGCCCCTGTCGTTTTTGCCAGGGTGTTCGACTTTTTTGGACTTCGCATCTCCCCTTGTCTTAGGTGGAGGTGAAGTTTGCTTTTGCGAGCCCCTGTCGTTTTTGCCAGGGTGCTTGACTTTTTGGGACTTCGCGCTTCCCCTTGTCTTGGGTGGAGGTGAAGTTTGCTTTTGCGAGCGCCTGTCGTTTTTGCCAGGGTGTTCGACTTTTTTGGACTTGGCATCTCCCCTTGTCTTAGGTGGAGGTGATGTTTGCTTTTGCGAGCCCCTGTCGTTTTTGCCAGGGTGCTCGACTTTTTGGGACTTCGCATCTCCCCTTGTCTTAGGTGGAGGTGAAGTTTGCTTTTGCGAGCCCCTGTCGTTTTTGCCAGGGTGCTCGACTTTTTGGGACTTCGCAACTCCCCTTGTCTTAGGTGGAGGTGAAGTTTGCTTTTGCGAGCCCCTGTTGTTTTTGCCAGGGTGCTCGACTTTTTTGGACTTCGCGTCTCCCCTTGTCTTAGGTGGAGGTGAAGTTTGCTTTGTGAAAAGTTTGTTTTTTCGAAGCAATCTTATGGGTGTTCTCATCGATTTTAGCGCTCTCGTGGAAGAGCCGCTTTTTTCGATGTTTGTTAGTAAAAGTAATAATTTGGAGTTTTACTTTTTTACGGGGGTTTTAGCCTGCATTAAGAATTTGGATGCTGCCTCGTTAAAAAACCTTACGCCCCTTCGTAAGGAAAAAGAGTGCAGCTCCTTTGCTTTTTGTTACATGCCTAGGAGTGGAGGAAAACATAGATGAAATAACAAATTACATGTTGCGAGGGCTCGCTAAGGCTCCGTTATGGGTAGTATTTGCGAAGGTCGTCGACGTTCCAAGTGTGAGGCAGGATGTTGCCCTCGCTGTCGGAGAGATGAAACAAGCCAGGACGGTTGGATTCTGCTATCAGGTATGGCCCTGTCCACTTTGCCTGAAACTTCCCCGCCATGCTGGCGTTTTGCTTTCGAATGAGAACGAGGTCTCCTTTCTTTAGTTCTTTGATTCTCACCTTTTTGTCTCTCCACTTTTTGGTTTCTTCCTGATACTTGCGAAGGTTGTGCACTGCATTGCATCTCGTTTCTTCGAGCAAGTCTTTGTCAAGTAATTGGTTTTGTTCGTCTGTTTCGAGGGTAGTTCTGGGTGATGTATGCTTCAACTCTTCTGGTAATACAGCTTCTTCACCAAACAGGAGCCTGAAGGGTGTGAACTTGGTGGCTCTACATTCTGAGGTGTTGTGGGACCAGGTGGCGGAGGTTAGCTCTTCCGCCCATTTTCCTTTGGGCCTGCCTTGCAATTTCTTTGATATGGCTTGGAAAATTGTTGCGTTGGCTCTTTCGACTAGGCCATTGGATTGAGGGTGCCGGACTGAGGCAAAACATAGGATTGTTCCGATTTGAGCACAAAATTCTTTGAAAACCTCGCTGTCGAATTGAGTGCCATTGTCAACAGTTAGGTATTTGGGTACCCCGAACCGGCAAATTATTTGCTGCCAGAAAAACTTCTTCACGGTCACGGAGGTGATGGAAACAAGCGGTCTAGTCTCAATCCATTTCGTGAAGTATTCCACAGCTACTACTTCGTAGCGAAGGTTTCTTGGAGCTGTCGGAAGTGGACCGATGAGGTCCATTGCCCATCTTTGCAACGGCCATGTTGGGCATATCAGAGTTGTTGGAGCCCCTGGGGCATTTTGTGCTTTTGCCGTTAGTTGGCAACCCTTGCAACGTTTGACCATGCTTTCTGCGTCTCTTAACGCTGTCGACCAGTAGAAACCTTGTCGGAAAGCTTTTCCAACTAATGCCCGTGGGCCGTTGTGAGAACCGCAGATACCTTCGTGAATGAGCTTAAGAATGTCATTCCCTTCGGTCTGTGAGACACATTTGAGCCAAGGCGAGGTTACCGAAGCTTTGAGAAGAATGTTGTCCACAATTTTGTACCCTCGAGCCCTTTGCTTAAGTCTGTTTTCTTCTTCCTTGTAGTCGGGTTCATGCAGCCCCTTGATGTAGGCCATGATTGGTGCTCTCCAATCTTCGTTTTGGACTGCGTTGATCAGCTTCGCTGTATTCTCGGACATTTCGAAGGCTGATTGTGTCGCGACTTCATAGAAAACGTCTGGGGGTAACTGAAGTTGTTGTGCTGCTGCTTTGGCCAGGTTGTCTGCTTCGCTGTTATCTGACCTCAGTATTGCTTTCACTGTTATGCCGAGGAAGAAAGATTCTAACCTTCGGACATATTGTAGGTATTTTTGCAGCTCTGTATCTTTCACTTTATAATTTTTCTCGATGTGCCCCGTGATAACTTGAGAGTCTGTGCTGATGACTGCTTTTCGGACCGACAACGATCGTAGCCTCGAGAGTGCCAGTATTACTGCCTCGTACTCTGCGGAGTTGTTTGTGCATTTGAAGTTTAGCCTTCTTGCATATCTTAGCTTGGACCCGGATGGCGAGACTAGAATGGCCGAGGCCCCTGCACCAGTTGCTCCCCAGGCTCTGTCGACGTATACTGTCCAGAATGGGTCTTGTTGAGTTCCATCCCTGCGGGGGTCAGGTGTCCACTCAGCTATGAAGTCTGCTAATGCTTGTGATTTGATTGCTGTTCTCCCGACGAAGGTTATAGCATAGCTATTGAGCTCGACTGCCCATTTCGCTATTCTGCCAACTGCCTCGTTGTTCTTGAAAATGTTTTCGAGGGGGTATGCCGAAGGTACATGGATCTCGTAAGCCTAGAAGTATTGCTTTAGTTTTCTTGAAGCCATGACCACGGCGTATGCTATCTTCTCGAGCTCTGAGTAGTTTCGCTTGGGACCTTCAAGGGTTTCTGAAACGTAGTAGATCGGGGCTTGCCTGGTTCTGTTGTTCTCGTGCAGCTCTTTGATTAGGACTGCGCTTGCTGCGTGTGCCGAAGCTGCGACATATAGCAATAACAGGTCCCCTTTGCTTGGGCTGGTCAAGCCAGTCAGGTTTGTGAGATACTTTTTCAAATCCTCGAAGGCTTTCTGCTGCCGAGGTCCCCAATTGAATGGTGCAGTGCTTCTCAGTGTTTCGAAGAAAGGTAACCCTCGCTCGGCGGACCTGGAGATGAATCTGCTGAGTGCTGCTAAGCGTCCTGACAAGCGCTGAGTTGCTTTCCTGGTCGTTGGTGGCTCCATATTGATGATGGCATCAATCTTTTCGGGGTTCGCTTCGATCCCCCTTGCTGAAACTATGCAGCCTAGCAATTTTCCTTCGCTGACCCCGAAAACGCATTTTTTGGGGTTTAATTTGAGTCCGGCGGATCGAAGGTTTCTGAACACTCTTTCCAAGTCTGTTATGTGGTTTTCTTTTAGCTCGCTTTGTACGACCAAATCATCGACGTAAGCAGAGATTGCATGTTCGTCTTTGAAAACTTTGGTTGTCATGCGAGCGAAGGTTGACCCTGCGTTTCTGAGGCCCTCTGCCATTCTTCGAAAGCAAAAGGTGCCCGAAGGTGTGATGAAACTTGTTTTTTCTTCATCTTCTTCATTCATCCAAATTTGGTGGTACCCTGAAAAGCAGTCGAGAAGAGATAGCATTTGGCACCCAACTGCTCTGTCGACCAAGGTGCTTATGTTAGGTAGAGGGAAATCATCCTTCGGACAGGCTTTGTTCAGGCATGTGAAATCAACACACATTCTCCATTTCTTGTTCTTTTTCTGAATGAGTACCACATTTGAAAGCCATGTTGGATATTTGACCGGACGGATGACGCCTGCGTCCAGAAGTCTTTTTACCTTTGCCTTCGCTGCCTCCTTTCTCTCTTCTGACATTTTGCGAAGCTTTTGCTTGACTGGGCGGAAGCCCGGTTTGATGTTCAGGCTGTGCTCGATCAGGGTTCTGCTCACTCCTTTGAGATCCTCCGCGGACCAAGCGAAGGTATCAGAGCTTTCTTTGAGGAAACGAATAAGGTTGTCCTCTGACTGGAGGTCCAAGTTGGCTGAGATGAACACTTTCCTTTCTGAAATGCCCTCGAAGAGTTGGACTTGCTTAGTCTTTTCTTCGGGTGATACTTTTACTCTGTCAATGCATTCTTCACCTTCGTCGCTGAGGTTTGTGGCGCAGGGTTTTGACAAATTATGGATGTTGCGTTGTCCTGGTGCTACTGTTCCTTCGGCAGCTCTTGCAATGTCTTGATCACCGTACACCGCGACGACCCCCTTCGGAGTAGGAAGTTTCATGCATAGGTATGCAGGGTGGATTACGGCGTTGAATGCATTGGTGATGCCTCGGCCGAAAATTGCATTGTAGGGATAGAACATGTCGACCACATTGAAGGTTATGTGCTCGGTTCTGCAGTTCAACTGATCTCCGAAGGTGACGGGTAGAGATATTTTTCCAATAGCTCTTACTTGTTGCCCGCCGAAGCCATATAGCAGGTTGTCGGAGGGTTGCAAAAGGTTTCTGTCAAGCTTCATGCTGTCGAAGGTTGTGGCGAACAGGATGTCAGCGGAGCTTCCCGTATCGACGAGGATTTTGGTGACTGTCCACCCTGCTAGGTTGGTTTCAATCACCATTGCATCGGTGTGAGGGTAATCCCTTAACTTCATGTCACTGGAATTGAAGGTTATCGGGATGTGAGACCATCGGCCGAACTTGTGCGGTCCTTCGACGTCTACATGGTGTACTCTTCGGGCATGTTCTTTCTTTTGTCTCTTGTTGCCATGGTCTTCGTTGGAGCCTCCGGTGATAGCTAGTATCACCCCGAAGGTTGATGTTGGGTTGTTGATGGTTGTCTGGGTTTGGGCTTCGGGTTTAACTGGTTGTGGGGCTGGCAAGGCCGGTATTGGAGGTGGTGGCGGTAGAGCGTTGTTCACTTGTTGATTAGTTTGGGGTTGAGGGGTTGTTGGGAAAGTGATAGTGTATGGCGCATTTTGGCATTGAGGAAAGGAGGCGGGTTGAAAAGAAGTATGGTTGTAGTGTGGGTGTTGGGAGTAAAAAGGTTGGTGCGAGGGTAAGCCGTAGTTTATGGGGGTGTAGTGGTAGGGAGGTTGGGTTGGGTTGAAGTTTGGCCTTCTGGTGTGATTGACGGATCTGTTTTCTGTAGGAGGAGCTCTCCTGGATTCCTGGTAATCTTTTCCTTTGGCGAAGCACTCGCATTGCTTTGTTGTGTGCCCCTTTCCTTGGCCACAGAAGTGACAATACATTTTGGCCGGGTCCCTCTGTTGGCTTCTTTGGCCGAACGAGGGTTGGAAACCATGTGGATTTTGGTTGCCCAAAGGCTGGGTGCTTCTTCTCTGGTCTTCTTGTGCATTTGCCTTGTTGATTGCTCCCACATTGCTCTGTTCTTGGCGAGGGTTGTTCTCTCTCGCTTGGGGCCTCATCCGTGGTTTTTGTTGCGACCTTCGAGCATTGGACTTTGCCCGGAAGTCCATGTCAGCTCTACAGTATCTTTCTATTGTATCATGAAGCTCTTCGATTGTGTTTGCTGGTTTCCTAGCGAACATTGAGGAACATGGGCCTGGACGCAGACCGCTGACTGCAGCGAGGATCACAGCTTCGTCGGACATTCCCGGAGTTCTTGCCCTAATCTGGATGAACCTTCGCCAGTAGTCTTGCAGTGATTTGCGCTCTTCTTGTTTACAATTGAACAGCTCGATGGGGTTTGATGGTGCTGCTGTTATGCCCTTGAAGTTGGTGCAGAGCCTGTCTCTGAGGTTGGCCCAGGAATCCACTGTTCCGGGGCGAAGGTTGCTGTACCAAGTCTGCACTATGACACGAAGGATGATTACAAAGGACTTTGCCATTGTTGACTCATCCCCTCCTGCTGCGGCCACTGCCGCTTCATAACTCATTATGAACTGGCGAGGGTCAGTGAGTCCGTCGTACCGCGGGAGATTTTGCGGATTGTAGCATGGTGGCCAGGGTTGGGTTTGTAGTATTTGGGAGAGTGGGGACTTTGGGTCATAGGGCATTTGGTGTTGCTGGGCTCTGCGTTGGTTGCGAAGGTTTGGCTCTATCTCATCTGGGTAGAGTTGGCAGAAGTTTGGTTGTCTTATAGGCTGTGGTTCTGGGTGATTTGGTGGTGGTGGGGGTGGTGGATGGCGGCGAAGGTTGCCATGACCCTTCTCCACGTACCCCTCCTGAAGTGGTGGGATCTCCTCCTCGTTCCACCCCTCGGCTTCGGCTTCAGCTGCGGCGAGAGACTCCTCCATTCGGCGAAGCTGCTCCCTAGCCTCGTCTGCCTTTTGCCTGATAGCGCGCAGCCGGTTGTGCCTCTCAAGCTGGTCCAGGCGCCTCTTCTTCTCTTGCAACTCAGCTTGAAGCCTTTCCAGGGCCTCGAGGCCCAACTCCTCTTTGTCTCCTCCCTCTCCTCCTCCGGGAGAGTGGAGGTGTAGCTGCGCCGACGTCCGGGTTTGAGGGCCCGGGACTTCTGACTCTGGTGTAACATCTTCTGCTCTCGAGGCTTCTACAAGCTCCTCGGCAGGTGGAGCCACCGCCGCAACCTATCTAGCCGCGCGAGGGTCTCTGGTAGTGGTCGCTCTTCTGTTTCCCGCCATTTTGATCCCCACGGACGGCGCCAAACTGTTGGTTGCACACTTGCCCTACCTCCGCACACGTGCAGGGGAGTGGCGAAGGTGGCCAATTGTCTGAACTGGACTGAAAGTATAATAGGAACCGAAACCAGTGCGAAGGTTTAAGGAAGCAAGAACAAAGTTTTAGGAAGCGAGAACAGTGCTTCTGTGGCTCTATTCCCCAAAAAAACCCCTTTGATACACTGTTCACCCCCCGATATTTATAGGGGATACCAAGGGGTGCTGACCAAATTACAAAAGGGTACAAAAAAGATTCCTCTGCGTTGTACACACAGGAGGGCAGAATCGTACAAACACAACTAGGCCGAAACCCTAGCTTGCTCTACGCGCGCCCGCCGCCGCTTGGTTCGTGATCACCTTCGCTGAAATGCGGGACTGACCTCCGTCTTGCGAGGATATCCAAACTGTTGCAAAGCCCGGGTACCTTCGCCTCCCGCTAAGGCCTGGGCCTCTTGGCGAAGGTACGCGGCCTCGCGAAGATTGCTCCCAGCGCCCTTCGCGTCCTCTGCCTGTAAGAACTTACAAAGCCAGTCCGAAGGTTGGATTAGCACTCGAGGGCCAGAATAGCGATTTGAGGGACTTAGCAGATAAAGAGGCGGGTTTTTCCGAAGGTACGCGAGACGTGCGTGGGTCATCTTGTTGAGTCAGCGCGCGTGGCACCACTGCCGAGGGTCTCTTCCCCCAACAACAGGGGCATTGGTTCTACTATAAGCTTAGCGGAGCTGATGAGCTTTGCGGCGAACTTCCACCCCTCGGTGATGTTTCCGCCAAAGCCTCGATGTCCGGAGAAGCGCACGCGGCTGTTGACTGCTTGAGGGTTATCGCTTGCTCGCAGTGCGCTCGCGACCTAGTTGAAGAGTACTGTTGTGCTAAGGTTTGGCCCCTCAGCCGGAGGCAAGCTTGGTTCGCTGTTGAGGACGACTCTGCCTATGAGGCGAGGGGTTTGAAGAAACCAAAATTGGATTTGAACAAGATCTGGGAGAGTACTCTCAAGAAATTTCCGAGTCGGAAAACTGGCGTCGAAGCTGTCCTGAAACGGGTTCAGCAAACTGTTGAAATTCTTGTCGGAAAGCTGTCGACCCTCGAGGTTAAGGCCATTCATAGTTCTGTGAGGAGCGGTGGTCGAGTCAATAGGCTCTTCGACATGTTTGGGATCTCGTACCCTGATTGGCCCGCACCTTCGAGCGAGGATGCGCCAAAAAAGAGAAAACGCACGTCCGCGGGGGAGAAAGAGGTTGTCTCACGACCGAAGAGGGGTCGTGGTCGAGGCCGCGGCGACGCTGGCGTCGGCCGAGTCAAAACACTGGCGACGAAGGTTGTTGTGGCGTCGGGCGTTGCCGACGCTTCCTCTTCCTCGGCCATCGTATCAGTGATGGGTGGCCGAGGTGTTGCTAAGGCCGGGGGTATGTACCGCGCGTCGGCGGGATTGGAGCTCTGATCCAGATTTCAGATGACGAAGGTGCCTCCAATGATGATGAAAAGAAGGAAGAGAAAGAGGCAGATAAAGAGGCCTACACTGAGGATGATTCATCTGATGAGGTTAGCGACACCTCCGGTGACGAGGGTGACTCAGACGATGAGGTGTCCATTGGTGATGACCGTGGGAAAGCGGTAGTCTCATCGAGCGCTGATGCTAAAGCTGCACGTAATATTGATGAGATATTGCGGGACCTCGAGCCTGAGAGTCCCGAGCGAGGGTCAGTGCCCGAGTTCGCGGGGTCGCATATCTGGGTTGACGGTTTTGAGGTGAGGGGTGACCTTGAATCAGAACGAAACCCTAGTAAAAGGCCATATGGCGAAGCTAGCTGGTCCAGTCTTCCTTACATTGCCAAGAAGATTGGGGTTTCAGATCCGGCAACGGAGCTTTTTATGAGTTCGGACCTTCGAGAGTGCCACTTGCAATGCGCTCCGGAGGAAAGGCGTTTTCTTGGTCGTGTGTTTGGTCGGGTTTGTGTGCCGGAGGAAGAGCTTCGGTTGGTCAACCAACCATTGGGCGAGCTTCATGATGATATTGATGTTAAGTTAGCTGAGCTGATGCTTCTCAATCGCTCTGCGTGCCGAAGGGCAGGTTTAAATAATGACTATCTAAGCAATCGGTTGGCCGAGGTTGAGAAAGAGAATAAAGAACTCCGGCGAGGTTTGGAAAACAAAGAGATTGAGCTAAAAGGTGTTGTAGAAAAAGTTAAGAAAACCCGAGAGGAGGCGCAGGAGGTTGCGACCCGTAACGCTGAACTGTTGTTAGCTTGCCATGAAAAAGACAAAGATTTAATGTCCGCGAAGAGTCGCATAGTTGAGCTGTCCTCGGAGTTGGCTTCTCAGTCGGAGGCATGACAACAGAGTATGGCTAGGATTAAAAGCAAAGTCGATGCGTGCCTGACCGAAGCCGGCAGTTCCGCTGGGGAGCCGCTACCTCCTGTTAGCGCGGAGGCCTTCGGAGACTGGCTTTCCAATGAGCTTGATGTTTTTAGCTCATTGGTTGGTAACGCGGCTGACTTCGGTGGTTACGCTGGCGGCTTGGCCATGGCCGGTACTCTTCGTCAAGCTGACTGTGACCACCTTCGGAAAATTAGGAGGCCGAGCCATGTTTTTCCAACAGTTGACGAAGTGCGTACAATGAAGATTAATGATGCGGAGGTTCGCAACTGCGCTATGCGCTTACTCCGAACGTTTTGGATCAGTGGTGGAGGTTGTGCCCTTGCCATTGAAGAGGCGGCTGAAGCTACTCGTCGGGTGATGATGGCATGGGATTTTTGTTTTTGGTTTTATTTGTGGATGAAAGTGTTAGTATTTATTTTTGTGTCCTTTTTTGCAGGCTCGGAAAGACGCGCTGCCCTCGTCGACTGCAACTGATGACGCTGCTGGTTGCTCCTAGTCTGCACCTGCGCACAGCTCCGCGGAGGTTCCTCCGGTTGAAGCGGTTCCCTCGGCCGAGGAGGCTCCTGCCACCGAAGAGGCTGATGTTGAGGGAAAAGCCGGAGTGGAAGCATCTGCTGCTGACCAATTTATGGTGGAAGCCGCTGCAACTGGCAAAGCTGAGGATGCTGCAACTGGCGAGGTTGAGGTGGAGAAGCATGAAGATGCCGAGCAGGTCTGAGAAATGAGGGTAGTTAAAAAGGGGTCATTTTGTAATATTTTGCGAGGGGACGAATGTTGCTGTGAAAATCTGAGACTCTTGTTTGTCTATTTGACGATGCAGGTTCCTGATGGAACCGTGCTTGAGGTTGAAAGGTCCTAATTGGCTAGAGGCGGGTGAATAGCCTAAATAAAAATTCTACAATCTCACTAGAGCAAAGTATTAGTATTACAAAATGCCAAAATGCGGTTTGCTCTAGCTCTAAATGTTAGGCAAGCCACCTATTTGCAATTCTAGTAATTTAATATCTCTATGGCACACAAGATATGTCTCTACTTTATCTAGTTAGAGAGCTAACAAAATAAATAAATTGCTTCAATACTATGTCACTACTTTTACACTAGAGAGCAATCTAGAGAATAAAATAAATCAACTAAATATGCTATGTTACTCTACTTGCAATTTATCACTATTACTACACAAGGTATACAAATAGCAAGTATGAAAGAGAGATAAATAATTTCAATACCGATGGTGAAGAGTAGAGGATGATGTCAATCACCAAATAATTAATTCCAATGAGATATATATCAATCAATTCAATTCACCGGGAGACAATAGATGACACAATTAATTTTTCTCCGGAGGTTCACTTGCTTGCCGACAAGCTAGTCCCCGTTGTGTCCCTCTACACCACGTGGTTCGGTGGCTAATCGGTATCATACACCGAGCCTCTCAATAGGCGCCACAAGAACCTACCAATGGAGAGAAGTTGAATGACACGAGCAATCCACTAGAGTTGGAATTAGGCACTCCGCCGGGGAACCACAACAACCCCTCACAAATATCACCTTGATTGGGGGCGGAAACAATCACCAAATCCCCTCACCAATCAATCCACCACCAAACCGTCTAGGTGATGGCAATCACCAAGAGTAATAAGAAATTCACAATTGCAATCACCACCTAGTGCCACAAGAATATGCAATCTCAAATGCACCTAGGGTTTCCCTCAAAATCCTCTCTGAAAATTAGCATTCAGCTGAGAATGGAGAGGAGAGGGAGGTGGATCTCTTGCAGCTCTCTAGATCAACGCTAGAGCACCCTAACTCTCACAGGAATCGAGCTCAAATCACTGAGAGTGAGAGAGAGAAAGAAAGAGAGCCTTTTCTGTTTATCTGTTCTTTTGTTGGGGACGAGCAGCAGACAGAGAGTCAAAAGTTCTAGAGTGCCAAAAGAGAGCCCGCAGGGACGGGAAAGGCTAAACCTTATCAAGCCGCTCCCTGCACTCCCCAACGGGCAAAATCACATGGGCCCTACGCGTTGATCGATAACGGGCAGCAGCGGCCGCAGCAGGAAGCTTCCGCGAAGCTGCGTGAGCGGCCGTCCAGATGCGTTCATAACCTCAAACAAAAACGGACCAGCCACGAACGAAAACGGACCAGAGAGCTGCACAGCGGCACAGGAAAGGCAGCGCATCTGAGCACCAGCTACTACTACTGCCGTAACCAGCCAAACTTGAAACAATGATGACATGCAAGAGCGGGCCCCATGCTCTCTCTCATCACTTGCACAAGATGCATGAAGCAAAACACGCCTCCTCTTTGCCATTTACTTGGGCAAGGGCCCCACACAAGCAAGGTCATGAGAACCTGTACGACACCAAGAAATAAAGAGCACCAAGCATCTCTCTTTCTCTCACACATACAAGTCAAAGAACATGCATGTAGCTTCCCTTTTTTTTATATATATAAAACAACAGGTTCGGACTAGTTTGAGAACTAAAACGGATGACTCCAAAAGCTCAAAACGGACCAGTCTGTTCCCTCTCTATGATAGCAAAAACGGACCAGTCTGTTCCCTCTCTATGATAGCAAAAACGGACCAGTCCGAAAACCAAAACGGACCGGTTCTAACTTCATTTTTGCAGCTGCTTTTACTGGACAGCAATCTAATAAAAACTACACCTTTTCGAGCCTTTCCAGGTGCTAACTTCAAACACATCATACCAAAAAAATTTGGACACTAAAGTTAGCATTTTCATAAATAAACTTTTCAGGCTTCCTCATGCAACTCACCACATCACTAGGCGAACTAAAAAAATGCAAATGAGACTCACATTTAGTGGCACTAGATAACCATTGCAATTAAAGATTTCTCCCCTTTATAGTACGGTTATCTAATCTTAAACCCGGTCACACTCTCTATAGTGTCTTGACCGGCAAAATAAATATCCTATTTTTATACCTTTGCCTTGAGTCCATAGGATTTTATTTTTCTGTTTATTCTTTTCCAAGACGGAGCACACATATATCATCTTTTAGATCACCTCCATCACCATGATAATTCTCCAGCTCCATCACTTGATGTGTACCAACCTATCTTATACCACAACACTCGTTGCAATAGTTAGTACACATAGGTGTCATCAATTATCCAAAACCAAACTAGAGCTTTCAATCTCCCCCTTTTTGGTAATTGATGACAACCATCACAAAGATATGAAATGAATTTAATTTGTGAACTTGAGATGTTTGCCCATGCATTTAAATCATTAATAAGAGATGAACAAGCATTTCAAATTCGGTTTTGATAGTACTAGCCCCCCTACATATGTGACATATGAGTTTGGTACAATTACTTACATATGCATAAATAGGCATTGTGGGTGAGCTACTACTATCAAATGATGCTAAAGTATATAGAATGGACCTTTGAAGCGTGATACCATCGGAGTTGTGAATATATACCATCTTTAGCATCATAGGTAACTAGACATACATCAAAAACTCAAGTACCCCGTGAGATCAACATTATAAGTAAAGAGAGTACTTGATTCACTTGGAAGCATGAAAATCGAGTTACCAACCTATGCATACTAGTATTTCAACCACCATACAATTTGTAGTACTAGCATACACCAATCAAGCATGTAGATCGAATTTAAAGTTTACAATGCACCATTTCATATGAATATGCACATACAAATGCAAACAACTTATTTATGAGCTTGCTCCCCCTATTTGTGTGCTCAAATTTTAATTTTTAATTTATCCCTTTCCATGATCTATCTTTGTGACTTATTTCTCCCCCTTTGTCAACAATTGCTCAAAAAGGTTCATATTAGTTGGAGAGAGATACCACCTAGAAATAGCAAGTTCATTTGATTTGGAAAGAAAGTTATTTCATATTGGTTCAATCTAGATTACTTGCCTAGAATATGTAACTAGGTTTGATCCAAGGGCAAGCTTTCGTCACACCTCTCAAGTAGGAGGGATATCTTGACCATGTTAAGTTACACATCTTGAGCTCATATTCTAAATTCAACACTAGGTTTGCAAGCCCACAAACATGTCATATGCCACCACTAGATCATGTAAACATAGAAGGCAATAGTGGTAACATATATACATCAAATTCATTTTGTTTCCATGAATGATCCTAAATTGTCACTTGTATGTCTATATGCACTAAACATATCCTTACAAATGTATGAATGGTATGTCAACCAACTTTACCTTACTTTGTCGAAGGAGAGGCATGTAATATATATGTGGGGTGTGCTCAACCCATATTGGAGAAATCAAGAATGTTCAATTCATTTCTCAACTTGCAAAATCTCTTCTCATCAAGTGGCTTAGTGAATATATCCGCTAGTTGATCATCAGTGCCAACACTTTCAATTGATATATCCACTTTTTGTTGGTGATCTCTAATAAAATGATGTCTAATGTCAATGTGCTTGGTTCTAGAATGTTGAACCGGGTTGTTGGTAAGCTTGATTGCACTTTCATTATCACATAGCAATGGCACTTCATTGAATTTGATCCCAAAATCATCCAAAGTAGCTTTCATCCACAACAATTGAGCACAACAACTACCAGCACTAATATATTCGGCTTCGGCGGTAGAGAGTGCCACACTATTTTGCTTCTTTGATGACCAAGACACAAGTGATCTTCCAAGTAATTGACATGTGCCACTAGTGCTCTTTCTATCCACTTTGCAACCCGCATAGTCGGAGTCCGAATATCCAATTAATTCAAAGTTTGACCCCTTGGGATACCACAATCCAACATTTTGTGTATGCTTCAAGTACCTCAAAATTCTCTTTGTAGCCTTCAAATGACTTTCTCTTGGAGAGGCTTGAAATCTTGCACACATGCACACACTAAACATGACATCCGGTCTAGAAGCGGTAACATATAGGAAACTTCCAATCATAGACCGATAGAGCTTTTGATCAACCATGTTTCCACTTGCATCACTATCTAAATGACCATTGGTGCCCATAGGTGTACTAATTGATTTAGCATCTTGCAATCCAAATTTCTTTATCATGTCCCTTATGTACTTACCTTGACTAATAAAAGTCCCATTCTTCATTTGCTTGATTTGAAGACCAAGGAAGTAGCTAAGTTCTCCAATCATTGACATCAAAAATTCATTTGCCATCATTTTCCCAAATTCTTCACAATAGTCTTGATTTGTTGAGCCAAATATGATATCATCAACATAGATTTGCAACACAAACAAATCACTTCCAATCTTTTTAGTGAAGAGAGTAGTGTCTACCTTTCCCATTTTGAACCCTTTAGAGAGTAAGAAATCTCTCAATCTCTCATACCATGCTCTAGGTGCTTGCTTTAGGCCATACAAAGCTTTCTTCAATTTGTAAACATGGTTGGGCTTCTTCTCATTTTCAAAACCGGGAGGTTGTTCAACATACACTAGCTCATTTATGTAACCATTCAAAAATGCACTTTTCACATCCATTTGATATAGCTTGATGTTGTGGGCACAAGCATAGGCTAATAGGATTCTAATTGTCTCTAATCTTGCAACCGGTGCATAAGTCTCACCAAAGTCAAGACCCTCAATTTGAGTGTAACCTTGAGCAACTAGTCTTGCTTTGTTTCTCACAACTATGCCATCTTGATCTTGCTTGTTCCTAAACACCCATTTGGTACCAATTACATTATGATTCTTTGGTCTTTCTACCAATTCCCAAACTTGGTTCCTTGTAAAATTATCTAATTCTTCATGCATAGCATTTATCCAATCAACATCTTCCAAAGCTTCATCTATTCTTGTAGGCTCAATGGATGATACAAATCAATAATGTTCACAAAAATATGTCAATCTTGATCTTGTTTGCACACCACTTGTAATATCACCAATTACACGGTCTAGGGTGAAAGGTCCTTGTTTGGTTTTGGTAATTGAGTGACAACCTAGGTGAACTAATATGTGCTTATGTGAGATACACAGGAAATTAGTTCACATGTGAATGAGCAATGACGGAGCTTATTGCTTATGAGACATGACATGGAGTCATGTGGCTAAGATGGTAAAGATCAAGACAAGACTTTGCTTGATGGACCGGTTGCGAAGGTGAAGGGCAAGTTGGAGGCTTTGAAGCCGTTGGTACCGAGTGTCGGGAGGCTTGAGCAAAGACTTGGCACCGAAGGACCGAAGCAATGGTGAAGAGCAAGTGAGGTCAAGATCGATGGACCATGGAGGCCATGTGATGATATGAAGTGGATCATATCATTGGAAGATAGGTTGGTGCATGTGTTGCATCAACACCGAAGGAGATGGAATGGAATGCGCAAGGCAAAGGTATACTTATAGGGCATTTCATTTCACCGGTCATAGGTGTATAGAGAAGATTATGACCGGGTTTAGGATAGATGGCCGTACTATTAAGAGGAGCAAACTTGTTTGCATATCGGTCATCCAGTGCCACTTGAGCGATCTAACTTTGCGATGTTGCTAGGATCGAGTGGCGTGGTGAGAGCAAGTGAAAATCCTTTGAAAAATGTTTGTGAAAATGCTAACCCTCATGCACAAGGTTGTATACACTTGGTGGTGTTGGCACATTTGCAAAGGAGAAGGTGTTGGAGTTGATTTGGATCAACTCGGAGAAGTTTCGGAGAAAGCTTTGGTTGGAAAAAGAGAAGCGATGGATCTTGGATTGGAATTCTGTTCTAATCCTTTGTGATTTGGATCTTGTATTCATGTGGGATGTGTAGCCCTCTGAATAAGCTTTCCAAAATGTCCAAGATCATCGAAATCGGAGTTCGGAGCTAAGAGTTATGGCCGTTTTAGCGCGGAGGTCCGTTTGCTGAAGTCGGTAGTACCGACCCTGAGGCCGGTAGTACCGACCCCTCCGCGAGCAGATCGCAAACTCTCTGTTCGGGGGAGTTTTGGCCTACCGGTAGTACCGCCATAACCTCGGTAGTACCTGGCTCGGTAGTACCGACCAGGGGGTCGGTAGTACCAAGGTTTGAAGGAAGTTTTGGAGGCTCTCTGGAAGTGGCCAGTTTTGGCCTGGCGGTAGTACCGCCATTATGTCGGTACTACCGCCCTCGGTGGTACCGAGGTCAGGAAGTTGTCTGGGAGCTCTCTGTGTAAATCCCAGGATGACCTGTCGGTAGTACCGCCATAGGGCCGGTACTACCGACCGTCGGAGGTACCGACCAGGAGTCGGTTGATTCGTTTTGGTCAACGCGCCGTGTGTAACGGCTAGTTCTGACACTGTCGGTACTACCGCCCAGGGGGTCGGTACTACCGACCGAAGCGCAGAAAAGGGGAAACGGCTAGTTGGCCGCTCCCCTCTATATATAGTCGTTGGGGCCGGCTTTGGGCCGGTTGCTGGAGCACTCCAAAGCCTTGGTGGCTTGTGTGGATGTGCTTGGGAGTCGCTTGTGCTTGCTAGTGTGCGAATCTATTGCGAGTGAGCGATTCTAGTGCATTGCTTTGAGAGATTGCATCGAGTGGCACTAGGTGTTCGTGTTGCAAGCCGGTGGTGCTTGTTACTCTTGGAGGTTGCCACCTCCTAGACGGCTTGGTGATCGAGTCTCCGTCGTGAAGCCCGCGTGAAGATTGTGCGTGGCTCCGGAGAAGGATTGTGAGGGGCATTGTGCTCGCCCCGCGGGGATCGCGAAGAGCAACTCTAGTAGAGCGTGTCATTGAGTTACCCTCACTTGTGGGTGAGTTCTTGCGGCGCTCGAGTGTCCAGCTAGGTGTGGTGCCTATTAGCCGCCGAACTACCAAAGTGTGTGGTCGACACAACGGGGACTAGCTTGGTGGCAACCAAGTGAACCTCGGGAGAAAAATCACCGTGTCATCTTCGTGTTCATCTTCTCGGTGGTTTGCAAACTCCATTCACTAGCTTGTATTTACTTGTTCATATACTTGTGCTAGTGTAGTTGCTCTTGTAACTAGTTAGCTTGTGTAGCATGCTAGTTGCCTTCTTAGCTTGTGTAGCATAGAAGTTAATCCCGTGAGTGACTAGTTGACTTGTAGTCTTGCTAGTCACATTGCTTAGTTTGTGTAGCTAAGTTGAGCTCTCTAATTTGGCTTGTGTAGCCTTGTTATTGAGCATTGCTAGTGAGCTTAGGCTTTGTGCTTTTGCTTAGTGGCATGTGTAGGAGCTCCCCGGTTGATTGAGTACTAGTTGCTTAGGTTTGTGTAACCTTGCAAGCTAGAATTGTTTAGGTGAGCTCTAGCTAGCCCGACACCTTATTTGCATTGTTTAGGATCTTTTATAAGGTGTCATAGAGTATAAGTAGAGGGGTGTAGTCTTGGCTAGACCGATAGTTTTAATTCCGCATTTGTTTCGGTTACCCGGTGCGATTAATTTTAGAAAGGACTATTCACCCCTCCTCTAGTCCGCCATCTCGACCCTTCATTTGGTATCGGAGCAAGGTCTCTCATTTGTGGTCTTCACCGACCCGAGAGGATGGCGACTTATGGGCTAGATGTTGAGTGTCCACACATATTTGATGGCGCACACTTTACACGGTGGAAAAATTGGATGATATGCAATTTTAAGTTTATTAGTCCTCAAATGTGGTGGATCGTAGATGTAGGTCTTTCTCTTGTGTTGGATAGAAAGAATGCAACTCAAGCACAAAAGAAATGCCTACATCTCAATTGCCAAGCTACTAACATTTTCTATCAATCTATGGAGGATAACATATTTGGTGAGATCATGGACTTGAAGTCCGCCCATGAGATTTGGATTTATCTCAATGAGAAATATGGGGTGATCTCCGATGATGATGTTGATGAGCCCAAGAAGGAGGCACATGAGGATGTTGAGCATGACCACAACTTGATGGTTGTGGAGGATTGCTCCACCTCATGTTCAAGTGATGATGATGATGATCAATCCGCAAGTTCACTTGACAAGATTGTTGATGATGGGCCGAGCTCAAGTGATGCAATTAATGATTCTACTCCATGCTCACTTGATGATGATGATGATGACGACTATGAGAGTGATGTCTCCACAAGCTCTTCTACTACATCACATTGATGTCACATGGTGACACAAAGGTATCTATTGGTAATGTGGTAGTTGATTGTGATGATCCAAACTTTGAGCTTGTATGTAGACTCACTAAAGCTTTAGAAAATGAGATGGCAAAAACAATGAAATTGAAAAATGAAAACTCATTTCTAAAGAACACATGTGAACAACAAAAACATCTACTTTATGTTACTACTTGTTCACATGAGGAGCTTAAATTGACTCATGAGGAACTTAGTGTTGCTCATGACAACTTGGTAAAAGACCATGCTTTTCTCACTAATAAGCTTTCTAATGAAGAAACTAAAACTAGTGAGAGCTCATCACATGGATCAAATGATCAATTGCAAAATGTTGCTAACCCATGTGATGTAGGCAAGAAGAATGTATCCACCTCTTGTGATGATTTAATATCTATGCCATGTTCTTCACATATAGATGCTTGTTCTACTTCTATGTCTTGTGAGACTAACCTTTTGAAGGAGAACAATGAGCTCAAAAGTGAAGTGAAGAACTTGAGCAACAAGTTAGAGAGGTGGTGTAAATCAAAGGTCACCCATGAGCACATGATGAAGAATCAAAGAAGCTATGGTAACAAGAGTGGCATTGGCTTCAACAAGAGCAATGTCAAAGGCAAGAGATGGGGCAAGAAAAGATATGAAGAAGAGATGAAGAAGCAAGAACAAGAAAAGCTATCTCATTTCATGTGCTATCGGTGCCATGAAATGGGACATCTTGCAAATGCTTGCCCCAACAAGAAGAAGCCCCAAGTTCAAATCAAGAACAACCATCATGATGGTGACTTGATGAAGAAGAATAAAACCAGAAGGGGCGGAAGAGCAAGGCATCCAACTCATATCCATGATGCCAAGATGATGAGCAAGAATGAAGAAAAGAAGAAAGATTTGGCTCACATCAAGTGCTACAATTGTGATGAATTGGGGCACCTAGCTTCGGGTTGCCCAAACAAGCTTGAGGAGAAGGCTCAAGCAAACAAGAAGAAGCAAGGCAATGAGAAGCAGCACATGAGCAAGGAAGAAAAGGCTCAATCAAAGAGAAGTTGCTACTCATGCCGGGAAAGGGGACACATGGCTCATTCGTGTCCCCTAGGTAACACTCCTAAGCCCATTTCAATTGCTAATGATTCTATGCCTAGGAAGGATGAAAATGGTACCTCTAAGGCTACTATTGCAACTCATCCCGCTACTCATACTAAGGCTATGCCAAAGTATGTTGCACCTAACTTGAGAGGACCCAAACTAGTTTGGGTACCATCAAAAAGTGGATGAATATGTGTAGGTACCATGGCATTGGAGGCTTGATTCAATTGATTTCATGTTATTCATCATGTGATTGAGTCAAGTAATGAAGCCTAGTGCTATCCAAACCCAATGCCAAGACAAAAGAAGTGAAGTCCAAGTGCAAAAGATCAAGTTGTGATGGTTGATTGGAATTATTTGAAGGCTTGCAATCTAATTGAGTAGAAGCTTGCTATTTGGATGATCATGAGCTACTAAGGTATATCTCTAGTTGATCATGTTATTTTAGATGCATATGAGATGATCAAATCGGATATATATGCATATGTTGCTTGCTATAAGATGATTGAATGGATTTGATGCTTAGTGATCAAAATTGAGTTAGTTTGAATGGATATGTTCATGAGACTTCTTTTAGTAAGTGATTTGAATGGATGTATGTCTTGTGAGATTGTTCAAACAAGTTAGCTTCAAGTTTGATTCAAATTGGTAGAGTATAGCTCAATTGCTCCAAGTTGTTCAATATTGCAAAATCTGAGTGAGCTGAGAAGATAGCCATGTTTGGATGATCAAATCTTTTTGATTGGCTTGAAATTTGGTACACATGCTCTACACTTATGATATTAGTTGCTGTGCAAAATTCATGATTATTGGATAAGATGTACTTTGGTTTTGGAGTAGATCTTGTCAACTATAGTGCAGCAGTTTTCAGCATGTAGTACCATGGAAAGAATTGAAATCTGGTAGCAATCTAGAAAGCCAATGAAGCTCAAATTTTTATGGCTGCTAGAACACTTAGAGAGGCACATCTCCACCAAATTTCATAGTCATTAGACTTATATTTTGGGAGATATGCATGTTTCTTTGAGAAGGACAGAATCTGCCAGAAAAGTGACAATTATTGGATTAATCTAGAGTCACTTTGATTGAAAGGCCCTCAAGTTGGAATCATGTTTATAAGTGGTTGAGGGACCTATGTTTGGTTTTGAGATGAGCTAGAAGCATGACAAATATGAGTACAAGTTCATTTGATTGGGAAGTATTTTTGGCACACATTTGGTACTCAAATTGAAGATCAAGACCAACATCAAGATGAAGATAAAGATCAAGTTCTAGTATCAAATTGAAGATCATTAGGAAGAAAGGAAAGAACTCAAAGAAGGATTCAAAATCACATTTCTAGAAGAGTTCAAATGGATCAATCAAACAAAGTCAATTCAAGTGAGTATCAAGGATGATTCTTTGGAGAGAGGTCACTTCTCCCTTTTGTAGGGGCTTGCCGCCTTTTGTAGGTTAACCGAGCATGATGCTTGGAAGGCTAACATGGAAGTGGTGATCTAGAGTATCATTGGAGATGCTTAGTTGAAGAAATCATAAGAGATTGATCAAAGAAAGCAAGCAACACCCAAATAGAGAGAAAATCATGAAGATCTTAGACGGTATTCACATGCAAGCTATAATCAAATAAATAAGCAAGCCAACCACAACAAAATAGTGCACTTGATCATTAGTGGTTCTCAATTCATATGAGTGAAGAATGGTATTCAAATTGGTATCTATTGGTCTTCACCAAGCTTTGAAATGGACTTCACATTGCTATTGGAGAAATAAAATGGAATCTATGTGACTATCCTCTACTCCAAGATAGTGAAGGTATCATTGTAATGTGCATGATCATTTCATTCCTCACTAGTATGCGGTTAGTGCATATAGTACATGCTAAATAGGATCATGCATAACAATTGAAAATTTTAAATTCATAGCCTACCACTATTGCTTGTTTGATTATATGACCTAGTGGTTAGTATATGAGTTTGTTCATGAGCTAGTGAACCCAAGTACTTGATCTAGAAGATGAACTTTCAAGTGTCTAATTCAACATGAGTAAGATAACCATTGAAAGATGTGTGAAGAAGCTTACTCTAGAGCAAACCGAGTTAGATATCTTGTGCAATATTGCCTAGTTCAAGTCACAAATGAGAAACTCATGAAGATGACAAGAGTTCAAAAAGAAGATAATAATGCAAATGGATATCAAGTTAAATTTTCATTCAAGTGGTATCCTACAAGACTTCAAATGATCCTCAACTATAAGTGATCAAATCAAGCAAAGCATCCCTCACCAACAAGAGCTCAAGCTTATCAAGTGGATGACCCATGCTATGACATAGGGGAGGTGCCCCACCTATTGGTATCAAGGTCAAAGATCCTACACATGGTGTCATTTCAACACATATGGTGGTGTCCATAAAAAATGAAGACTCAAGTGTCAACCATCTACCCTAGTGTCACCCTTTGTGAGAAAAGAGCATGCCTTTTATGGTCATTGATGACAAAGGGGGAGAAAGTGACAAAGATAATGATATGATAGGGGGAGATGTGGTAAAGATATGCAATAGGATCAAAATTCTTGGACAATGAGAGCACACAAGTAGGGGGAGCAAGCTCATGAATACATGTTTGATGCATTTGGGTGTGCATTACATTTGCTTGCTTGCATCGCATATGTTCTAAATTCTTATATGCTTGTGTGCAATATTTGCTAGAGCTAAGACTTGGATGATGATTGTTTTCCTTATTTGGTATCTAGAGCATAGTCTTAGTATAGCAAGTGGTAACTAAAACCATGTTTATAATGTTGATCTCACGTGGTATCTAGTTTCACTTGTCTCTAGCAAGGATTGATGTTAAGGATGATTAAAAGTTTGGTTTACACGCTTCAAAGGTAAAATTCTATCTTGTATACCTTAGCATCACTTAGTAGTGCTAACACTCCCACAAATTTCATATTTATGCATGTGTGCAAGCTTGAATCCAAACCATTTGAGCACACATGTAGGGGGAGTTATCACTACAAAGTCGGGTTGTATGGTGCTTATCCAAATTCTCTCATATGGTTTTAATGTTGGATAGGTAACATAGAATCCAATGAGCTTAATTTCCATATATTTGTAGAGTTGTCATCAATTACCAAAAAGGGGGAGATTGAAAGGTCCTTGTTTGGTTTTGGTAATTGAGTGACAACCTAGGTGAACTAATATGTGCTTATGTGAGATACACAGGAAATTAGTTCACATGTGAATGAGCAATGACGGAGCTTATTGCTTATGAGACATGACATGGAGTCATGTGGCTAAGATGGTAAAGATCAAGACAAGACTTTGCTTGATGGACCGGTTGCGAAAGTGAAGGGCAAGTTGGAGGCTTTGAAGCCGTTGGTACCGAGTGTCGGGAGGCTTGAGCAAAGACTTGGCACCGAAGGACCGAAGCAATGGTGAAGAGCAAGTGAGGTCAAGATCGATGGACCATGGAGGCCATGTGATGATATGAAGTGGATCATATCATTGGAAGATAGGTTGGTGCATGTGTTGCATCAACACCGAAGGAGATGGAATGGAATGCGCAAGGCAAAGGTATACTTATAGGGTATTTCATTTCACCGGTCATAGGTGTGTAGAGAAGATTATGACCGGGTTTAGGATAGATGGCCGTACTATTAAGAGGAGCAAACTTGTTTGCATATCGGTCATCCAGTGCCACTTGAGCGATCTAACTTTGCGATGTTGCTAGGATCGAGTGGCGTGGTGAGAGCAAGTGAAAATCCTTTGAAAAATGTTTGTGAAAATGCTAACACTCATGCACAAGGTTGTATACACTTGGTGGTGTTGGCACATTTGCAAAGGAGAAGGTGTTGGAGTTGATTTGGATCAACTCGGAGAAGTTTCGGAGAAAGCTTTGGTTGGAAAAAGAGAAGCGATGGATCTTGGATTGGAATTCTGTTCTAATCCTTTGTGATTTGGATCTTGTATTCATGTGGGATGTGTATCCCTCTGAATAAGCTTTCCAAAATGTCCAAGATCATCGAAATCGGAGTTCGGAGCTAAGAGTTATGGCCGTTTTAGCGCGGAGGTCCGTTTGCTGAAGTCGGTAGTACCGACCCTGAGGCCGGTAGTACCGACCCCTCCGCGAGCAGATCGCAAACTCTCTGTTCGGGGGAGTTTTGGCCTACCGGTAGTACCGCCATAACCTCGGTAGTACCGGGCTCGGTAGTACCGACCAGGGGGTCGGTAGTACCAAGGTTTGAAGGAAGTTTTGGAGGCTCTCTGGAAGTGGCCAGTTTTGGCCTGGCGGTAGTACCGCCATTATGTCGGTACTACCGCCCTCGGTGGTACCGAGGTCAGGAAGTTGTCTGGGAGCTCTCTGTGTAAATCCCAGGATGACCTGTCGGTAGTACCGCCATAGGGCCGGTACTACCGACCGTCGGAGGTACCGACCAGGAGTCGGTTGATTCGTTTTGGTCAACGCGCCGTGTGTAACGGCTAGTTCTGACACTGTCGGTACTACCGCCCAGGGGGTCGGTACTACCGACCGAAGCGCAGAAAAGGGGAAACGGCTAGTTGGCCGCTCCCCTCTATATATAGTCGTTGGGGCCAGCTTTGGGCCGGTTGCTGGAGCACTCCAAAGCCTTGGTGGCTTGTGTGGATGTGCTTGGGAGTCGCTTGTGCTTGCTAGTGTGCGAATCTATTGCGAGTGAGCGATTCTAGTGCATTGCTTTGAGAGATTGCATCGAGTGGCACTAGGTGTTCGTGTTGCAAGCCGGTGGTGCTTGTTACTCTTGGAGGTTGCCACCTCCTAGACGGCTTGGTGATCGAGTCTCCGTCGTGAAGCCCGCGTGAAGATTGTGCGTGGCTCCGGAGAAGGATTGTGAGGGGCATTGTGCTCGCCCCGCGGGGATCGCGAAGAGCAACTCTAGTAGAGCGTGTCATTGAGTTACCCTCACTTGTGGGTGAGTTCTTGCGGCGCTCGAGTGTCGAGCTAGGTGTGGTGCCTATTAGCCGCCGAACTACCAAAGTGTGTGGTCGACACAACGGGGACTAGCTTGGTGGCAACCAAGTGAACCTCGGGAGAAAAATCACCGTGTCATCTTCGTGTTCATCTTCTCGATGGTTTGCAAACTCCATTCACTAGCTTGTATTTACTTGTTCATATACTTGTGCTAGTGTAGTTGCTCTTGTAACTAGTTAGCTTGTGTAGCATGCTAGTTGCCTTCTTAGCTTGTGTAGCATAGAAGTTAATCCCGTGAGTGACTAGTTGACTTGTAGTCTTGCTAGTCACATTGCTTAGTTTGTGTAGCTAAGTTGAGCTCTCTAATTTGGCTTGTGTAGCCTTGTTATTGAGCATTGCTAGTGAGCTTAGGCTTTGTGCTTTTGCTTAGTGGCATGTGTAGGAGCTCCCCGGTTGATTGAGTTCTAGTTGCTTAGGTTTGTGTAACCTTGCAAGCTAGAATTGTTTAGGTGAGCTCTAGCTAGCCCGACACCTTATTTGCATTGTTTAGGATCTTTTATAAGGTGTCATAGAGTATAAGTAGAGGGGTGTAGTCTTGGCTAGACCGATAGTTTTAATTCCGCATTTGTTTCGGTTACCCAGTGCGATTAATTTTAGAAAGGACTATTCACCCCCCCTCTAGTTCGCCATCTCGACCCTTCATAGGGGATGATCTCTTGCAATATGAGTGGGTTGGAGCACTTGAACTCGTTGACTTGCATTTGCTTGCACATTGGATTGAATCATTTGAGATGAACTAGCACCATCATCTTTTTGATCTTGCACTAGAGAACCACTAGTTTGCACAATAGGAGAAGAGAGCACTTGATCTTTGTCATCTTGAATATCAATCACTTGCTTTGGCCTAATATCACCAATGTCCATGTCCTTCATAGCATTCACTAATTGAGTTCCCCTCACATCATCAAGATTTTCTTCTTGTTCTTGTGACCCATTGGTTTCATCAAATTCCACATCATGAACTTCTTCCAATTGACCACTTCCCAAATTCCATACTCTATATGCTTTGCTAGTTGTAGAATAACCAAGCAAGAAACCTTCATCACACTTCTTCTCAAATTTGCTCAATCTAGTGCCCTTCTTGAGAATATAGCATTTGCAACCAAAAACCCGAAAGTATGCAATATTGGGCTTTCTTCCATTCAAGAGTTCATATGGGGTCATTTCCAACATAGGATGGCAAAAGAGTCTATTGATGTAGTAGCAAGCCATGTTGATTGCTTTGGCCCAAAAAGAATGACTAACATCATATTCACTCAACATTGATCGAGCCATATCAATAAGAGTTCTATTCTTCCTCTCTACCAAGCCATTGGATTGAGGTGTGTACTTGGGAGAGAATTGATGTTTAATGCCATATTCATCACATAATTCATCAACTCTAGTGTTCTTGAATTCACTACCATTGTCACTTCTAACTCTCTTGATAGTTGTTTCAAATTCATTGCAAACTCTCTTGACAAAAGATTTGAAAGTTGAATATGCATCACTTTTATCACTAAGAAAGAACACCCAAGTATATCTAGTGAAATCATCCACAATGACAAATCCATATTTGTTACCTCCAATACTTGTGTAAGTAGTTGGTCCAAACAAGTCCATATGCAACAATTCAAATGCCTTGCAAGTACTCATGATGCTCTTTTTAGGATGAGTGTTTCCAACTTGTTTGCCGGCTTGACATGCACTACATAACTTGTCCTTTTCAAATTCAACATCTTTCAAGCCTCTAACCAAGTTATGCTTTACTAGCTTGTTTAATTGTTTCATGCCAACATGACCAAGCCTTCTATGTCAAAGCCAACCCATACTAGATTTAGTGAGCAAGCATGTTGATAATTGAGTTTCACTAGCACCAAAATCAACCAAGTAGAGGTTCTCATATCTAAATCCTTTGAATATCAAGTTAGAACGACCATCTACACTTATGATTTCTACATCATCAACACCAAATATGCATTTGAAACCAAGGTCACAAAGTTGAGCTACTGACAAAAGATTGAAGTTCAGGCTCTCTACTAGAAGCACATTTGAAATACTCATGTCATTTGATATTGCAATCTTACCAAGCCCCTTTACTTTGCCTTTGCTATTGTCACCAAAAGTGATAGAATCATAGTCATTGCCACTTGATGAGATAGAGTTGAACATTTTACTATCACCGGTCATGTGTTGAGAGCACCCACTATCAAGAACCCAATGCCTTCCTCCGGCTTTGTAATTGACCTACAAAACAATTTAATGTTTCTTAGGTACCCATACTTGTTTGGGTCCTCCAAGGTTAGTGACCAAGCTTTTGGGCACCCAAATAGCCTTCTTCTTTGGGCCAACCATGGGTGCACCAATGTACTTGACCTTGATACCATTCTCACCTTTAGTAAGCATATAGCAAGAATCAAACATAATGGAAGATGCAAAAGTTTGTTTCTTCATTTTGTTCTTGCAATGGTTTTCTACAAGCCCAACTTGCTTGCAACTAGAGCAAAACCGACCATTGTTCCTCACAAAGCTAGCTTTATGAGTAACAAAGGCCGCCTTGCCTTTCTTGGGGGTGTAGCCTAATCCCTCTTTTGCATGAGAGAACCTTTGGTTACCCAAGCACTTTAGCAAGCGGGCATCACCACCATATGCATTACCTAAAGCAATGGTGAGCTTATCTACCTCTTTCTTTAAGTTATCATTCTCTACCATCAATGTAGCATCACAAGTAAAATCATCACTAGGTGAGGTAGAAGTAGATATAGATGTGCTACATGAAGGATTAGAAGGTTGCATAACAATGGGTTTGTAAAAAGATTCATCAATTATATCACAAGTTAATCCCACATCACATGATACAACAACCTTTTCCTTATTTTCACTAAGGAGCAAAGAGTGAGCTTTTTCAAGATTAGCGTGAGCCTTCTCAAGTTCGTCATGGTCTTCCTTTAGACTCTCATGAGATGCACTTAGCTCATTAAAGGATTGTTCAAGATCTTTTAACTTCTTAGACAATTCTTTACACTTCTTGCTTTTAGATCTAATAAGGTATTCGGCTTGTTCTAGCATGTCCATAAGTTGTTCTATACTAGGTTCATCATCATCATCACTAGTATTAGCATTATCATTATCATCTCTATCATCATCATCATCACTAACATCATATTTTACCTTAGGGCCCTTGGCCATGAAGCATGATGGTGAGTCGAATAGAGAAGACTTGTTGGTGAAGATAGCCAATGCTTTCTTTTTGGATGCCTTGTCATCATCATCATCATTATCGGTAGAGGCATCACTATCCCATGTAACAATATATGAACCACCCTTCTTCTTTTTCTTGAATACATATTTCTTCTTCTTGTCTTTCTTCTCATTCTTGCCTTTCTTTTTATCTTCTTCATTATCACTAGCATAGGGGCAATCCGCAACAACATGATCCGGGCTCTTGCATTTGTAACATAACCTCACAAAGTTCATATTCTTGAAGTTGTCTCTTCTCTTTCTTGCACCATAGCCTTTCTTCTTCATCATTTTGCCAAACTTGCGAACAAAGAGAGCTAGATTCTCATCATCACTATCCATGGTAGAGCCATCACCTTCACTTGATTCTTCTTTCTTTGCCTTGCCCTTGTCCTTGTTCTTGGAGGAAGAAGCTTCGGTCTTGAAAGCCACACTTTTCTTCTTTTTGTCTTCATCCTTCTTCTTTTCATTCTCATCATCACTATCCTTGTTGTACTCCTCCTCGGTCATGACATCTCCAAGTACCTCATTTGGAGAGATGCCCTTCAAGCCTCCTCTAAACATGATAGTTCTCAACATCTTGAATTTCTTGGCAAACACATCAAAAATTTGTGAGAGAAATCTTCATCTTTTGTCTTCTCACCCAAAGCCTTGAGATCATTAATAATCACTTGCAACCGGTAGAACATCTCCGGAATGCTCTCATCATCCTTCATCTTGAAATTAGAGAGTTGATGCTTGAGCATATAAAGCTTTGCCGTCTTCACGGTTGTAGTGCCCTCATATGTTTCTTCCAATCTTGTCCACACTTCACTTGCTCTCTCAAGATCTTTTATTTGTTCAAACACTTTTGAATCCATACCATTATACAAAGTGTTGAGAGCCATAGTATTGCATTGCAAGTTCTCTTGCTCTCTTGGTGTGGTTGAGGCGGCATCAAGCACAACAAAATCATTTTCAGTGACCTCCCATATTTTAGGATGAATCGAACCAAGATACATTTTCATTTTTCTCTTCCAATAATCAAATGAGCTTGTGCCATCAAAGAACGGTGGTTTGCCCCCCACATGGTTAAACACTATTTGAGCCATTTCTTGACACTGAGGTTGTTAAGCCTTGCTAATTATGGTGACCACGGCTCTGATACCACTTAAAAGGTCCTAATTGGCTAGAGGGGGGTGAATAGCCTAAATAAAAATTCTACAATCTCACTAGAGCAAAGTATTAGTATTACAAAATGCCAAAATGCGGTTTGCTCTAGCTCTAAATGTTAGGCAAGCCACCTATTTGCAATTCTAGTAATTTAATATCTCTATGGCACACAAGATATGTCTCTACTTTATCTAGTTAGAGAGCTAACAAAATAAATAAATTGCTTCAACACTGTGTCACTACTTTTACACTAGAGAGCAATCTAGAGAATAAAATAAATCAACTAAATATGCTATGTTACTCTACTTGCAATTTATCACTATTACTACACAAGGTATACAAATAGCAAGTATGAAAGAGAGATAAATAATTTCAATACCGACGGTGAAGAGTAGAGGATGATGCCAATCACCAAATAATTAATTCCAATGAGATATATATCAATCAATTCAATTCACCGGGAGACAATAGATGACACAATTAATTTTTCTCCCGAGGTTCACTTGCTTGCCGGCAAGCTAGTCCCCGTTGTGTCCCTCTACACCACGTGGTTCGGTGGCTAATCGGTATCATACACCGAGCCTCTCAATAGGCGCCACAAGAACCTACCAATGGAGAGAAGTTGAATGACACGAGCAATCCACTAGAGTTGGAATTAGGCACTCCGCCGGGGAACCACAACAACCCCTCACAAATATCACCTTGATTGGGGGCGGAAACAATCACCAAATCCCCTCACCAATCAATCCACCACCAAACCGTCTAGGTAACGGCAATCACCAAGAGTAATAAGAAATCCACAATTGCAATCACCACCTAGTGCCACAAGAATATGCAATCTCAAATGCACCTAGGGTTTCCCTCAAAATCCTCTCTGAAAATTAGCACTCAGCTGAGAATGGAGAGGAGAGGGAGGTGGATCTCTTGCAGCTCTCTAGATCAACGCTAGAGCACCCTAACTCTCACAGGAATCGAGCTCAAATCACTGGGAGTGAGAGAGAGAAAGAAAGAGAGCTTTTTCTATTTCTCTGTTCTTTTGTTGGGGACGAGCAGCAGACAGAGAGTCAAAAGTTCTGGAGTGCCAAAAGAGAGCCCGCAGGGACGGGAAAGGCTAAACCTTATCCAAGCCGCTCCCTGCACTCTCCAACGGGCAAAACTACATGGGCCCTACGCGTTGATTGACAACGGGAAGCAGCGGCCGCAGTAGGAAGCTTTCGCGAAGCTGCGTGAGCGGCCATTCAGATGCGTTCATAACCACAAACAAAAACGGACCAGCCACGAACAAAAACGGACCAGAGAGCTGCACAGCGGCACAGGAAAGGCAGTGCACCTGAGCACCAGCTACTACTACTGCCGTAACCCGCCAAACTTGAAACAATGATGACATGCAAGAGCGGGCCCCATGCTCTCTCTCATCACTTACACAAGATGCATGAAGCAAAACACGCCTCCTCTTTGCCATTTACTTGGGCAAGGGCCCCACACAAGCAAGGTCATGAGAACCTGTACGACACCAAGAAATAAAGAGCACCAAGCATCTCTCTTTCTCTCACACATACAAGTCAAAGAACATGCATGTAGCTTCCCCTTTTTTATATATATAAAACAGCAGGTTCGGACTAGTTTGAGAGCTAAAACGGACGACTCCAAAAGCTTAAAATGGACCAGTCTGTTCCCTCTCTATGATAGCAAAAACGGACCAGTTCTAACTTCATTTTTGCAGCTGCTTTTACTGGACAACAATCTAATAAAAACTACACCTTTTCGAGCCTTTCCAGGTGCTAACTTCAAACACAGCATACCAAAAAATTTGGACACTAAGTTAGTATTTTCACAAATAAACTTTTCAGGCTTCCTCATGCAACTCACCACATCACTAGGCGAACTAAAAAAATACAAATGAGACTCACATTTAGTGGCACTAGATAACCATTGCAATTAAAGATTTCTCCCCTTTATAGTACCGTTATCTAATCTTAAACCCGGTCACACTATCTATAGTGTCTTGACCGGCAAAATAAATATCCTATTTTTATACCTTTGCCTTGAGTCCATAGGATTTTATTTTTCTGTTTATTCTTTTCCAAGACGGAGCACACATATATCATCTTTTAGATCACCTCCATCACCATGATAATTCTCGAGCTCCATCACTTGATGTGTACCAACCTATCTTATACCACAACACTCGTTGCAATAGTTAGTACACATAGGTGTCATCAATTATCCAAAACCAAACTAGAGCTTTCAGAGGTGTTTGATGTGACGCCTCTTATGTTAAATTATCAAGATGCTTTTATAACTGGTGAATCATGGGCTCGAGCTAAACTCAAACACCCTTCGCTAACTTTTGAGCGTTTTTGGTGGTCTAAGGTGCGAAGGTATGATTGAAAGAACAGTCGATCGAGCTGTTTTTAGCATGACGCGGATTATACGGATCGGCAAGCTACGCGCTTTTTGTTTAGTTCTTCTTCGCAACCTGTTGTTGATGATGACATTGATGAGAAGATGGCTCTGGATTATTTGTTTGGGCGTAGTAACCTTGAACTGGGTCCAGACGGTTCTCTTGTAATTCCGAAGGAGATGCCTTTAGAGAGCAGTGACGTAGCTCGTCGATATATGTATAGGGAGAGGGTGTTGCCCGGGGAGCTGTCAATTGTGTCTGCGGCTCCTTTATTGTGGGGACCCATTGTTCCGATAGAGACGGGGTTTGAAGTTAAAAGCGAGGGTTGTAAAGATGTATTGTTAATTGAAGATGGTGGGGATTCCTTGTAACTTTATACTTTCTAGAAAAAGTGTATCATGCTGTGGTGAATTTGTACTTATGCGAAAGAGTTGTAAGATAGTTTGTTCGCCTTGTGGATCGTTTTTGAAAATTGATAAAGAATGACTTTTGACCCTCGTTGTCTTTATGGCGGAGCTCGCTTTATCGCTTAAGTAAGGTGCTTTGGAAAACAGTGACGCCCCCTTTCCTTTTAGCGAGTCTCGCTTAACGTTTATGTAAGCTGTTTAGGAAAACGGCGACGCCCCCTTTTCTTTTAGCGAGGCTCGCTTAACGTTTATGTAAGCTGTTTGGGAAAACAGCGACGCCCCCTTTTCTTTTAGCGAGGCTCGTTTGATGTTTATGTAAGCTGTTTAGAAAAATAGTGACGCCCCCATTTCTTTTAGCAATGCTCGCTTAACGTTTATGTAAGCTGTTTGGGAAAACAGCGATGCCCCCTTTTCTTTTAGCGAGGCTCGTTTGATGTTTATGTAAGCTATTTAGGAAAACAGCGACGCCCCCTTTCCTTTTTGCGAGGCTCGTTTAAAGTTTATGTAAGCTGTTTGGTAAAACAGCGACACCCCCTTTCCTTTTTGTGAGGGTGGAGGTGAAGTTTGTTTTGCAAGCCCCTGGCGTTTTGCGAGGGTGCTTGATTTTTTTGGACTTCGCGCCTCCCCTTGTCTAAGGTGGAGGTGAAGTTTGCTTTTGCAAGCCCCTGGCATTTTGCGAGGGTGCTTGACTTTTTGGGACTTCGCGCCTCCCCTTGTCTAAGGTGGAGGTGAAGTTTGCCTTTGCAAGCCCCTGGCGTTTTGCAAGGGTGTTTGACTTTTTGGGACTTCGCGCCTCCCCTTGTTTAAGGTGGAGGTGAAGTTTGCTTATGCAAGCCCCCGGCATTTTGCGAGGGTGCTTGACTTTTTGGGACTTCGTGCCTCCCCTTGTCTAAGGTGGAGGTGAAGTTTGCTTTTGCAAGCCCCTGGCATTTTGCGAGGGTGCTTGACTTTTAGGGACTTCGCGCCTCCCCTTGTCTAAGGTGGAGGTGAAGTTTGCTTTTGCATGCCCCTGGCATTTTGCGATGGTGCTTGACTTTTTGGGACTTCGCGCCTCCCCTTGTCTGAGGTGGAGGTGAAGTTTGCTTTGCAAGCTCCTGGCATTTTGCGAGGGTGCTTTACTTTTTAGGACTTCGCGCTTCCCCTTGTCTAAGGTGGAGGTGAAGTTTGCTTTTGCAAGCCCCTGGCGTTTTGCGAGGGTGCTTGACTTTTTGGGATTTCGCGCCTCCCCTTGTCTAAGGTGGAGGTGAAGTTTGCTTTTGCAAGCCTCTGGCATTTTGCGAGGGTGCTTGACTTTTTGGGACTTTGCGCCTCCCCTTGTCTGAGGTGGAGGTGAAGTTTGCTTTGCAAGCTCCTGGCGTTTTGCGAGGGTGCTTGACTTTTTGGGACTTCACGCCTCCCCTTGTCTGAGGTGGAGGTGAAGTTTGCTTTGCAAGTTTGTTTCGAAATGTTTGTGTTTTGAAGCAATCTTCGTGGGTATTTATCGATTATAAGCGCTCTTGAATAAGAGTTGCTTTTATCGATGTTTATGGAAAACAAAAAGATTTTTTTGGGGTTGTTGCTTGTATTAAGGATTTGGATACTGCCTCGTTAAAAAACATTATGCCCCTTCGTAAGGAAAAAGAGTGCAGCTCCTTTGTTTTGTTATAAGCATGGTACTGACAAAGATGAAAGATAAAAGGCAAAATACATGTTGCGAGAGCCACTAAGGCTCCGCTATGGGTAGAATTTGCGAAGGTAATCAATATTCCAAGTATGTGGCAGGCTGTTTCCTTCTCTGTCAGAGAGGTGATAGGATCCAGGGCGGTTGCATTCTGTTATCAAGTATGGTCCCGTCCATTTTGGCTGAAATTTTCCCGCAATATTGGCGTTTTGTTTCCGAATGAGGACGAGGTCACCTTTCTTCAAGTCTTTAATCCTCACTTTTTTGTCTCTCCACTTTTTGGTTTCCTCTTGATACTTGCGAAGGTTGTGCACTGCGTTGCATCTTGCTTCTTCGAGCAAATCTTTGGCTAGCAGCTGGTTTTGTTCGTCTGATTCGAGGGTTGTTCTGGGAGAGCCATATTTCAATTCTTCTGGTAATACAGCTTCTTCTCCAAAGACGAGCCTAAAAGGTGTGAACTTGGTTGCTCTGCATTCCGAAGTGTTATGGGACCAGGTGACCGAGTTAGCTTTTCTGCCCACTTTCCCTTGGGCCTGCCTTGGAGTTTTTTTGGATATCGCTTGAAAAATGGTGGCATTAGCTCTTTCGACGAGACCGTTGGATTGAGGATGCCAGACTGAGGCAAAACATAAGGCTGTACCAATTTGAGCGTAGAATTCCTTGAAGACCTCGCTATCAAACTGAGTGTCGTTGTCAACGGTTAGGTGTTTGGGAACTCCGAATCGGCAAACTATTTGCTGTTAGAAAAACTTTTTCACGGCTAGGGAAGTGATGAAAGCCAATGGTGTTGTTTCAATCCACTTTGTGAAGTATTCCACAGCTACCACTGCATATCGAAGGTTTCCTAGAGCTGTTGGTAGTGGACCGACGAGGTCCATTGCCCATCTTTGCAAGGGCCATGTTGGGCATATCAGAGTTGTTGGGGCACCTGGGGCGTTTTGTGTTTTTGCTGTTAGTTGGCATCCCTCGCAATGCTTGACAATCTCTTCTGCATCTCGTAATGCTATTGGCCAAAAGAAACCTTGACGGAACGCTTTTCCGACTAGCGCCCTTGGGCCATTATGAGAGCCGCAGATACCTTCGTGAATGAGTTTGAGTATGTCCTTTCCTTGATTCTGCGACACACATTTTAGCCATGGGGAGGTTACCGAGGCTTTGAACAAAATGTTGTCCACTATTTTGTATCCTCGAGCTCTTTGCTTGAGCCTGTTTTCTTCTTCTTTGGAATCGGGCTCGTGCAACCCGTTGATATAAGCCATGATTGGGGCTCTCCAGTCTTCGCTCTGAATTGCATTGATCAGCTTCGCTGTTTTTTCAGGGGCTTCGATGGCTGATTGTGTTGCTACTTCATAAAAGACGTCTGGGGGCAACTGTAGTTGTTGTGCTGCTGCTTTGGCCAGATTATCTGCCTTGCTATTTTTGGACCTAGGGATTGCTTTTACTGTTATGTCGAGGAAGAAAGATTCTATCCTTCGGACATATTGTAAGTACTTTTGCAGCTCTAGATCTTTTGCTTTGTAATTTTTCTCGATATGACCCGCAATGACTTGGGAGTCAGTGTTAATAACCGCCCTTCGAACTAATAATGCTCGAAGCCTTGAAAGTGCCAGCAATACAGCTTCGTATTCTGCGGAGTTATTTGTGCACTTGAAGTCGAGTCTTTTTGCATATCGTAGCTTCGACCTAGATGGGGAGACTAAGATGGCTGAGGCTCCTGCTCCAGCTGCCCCCCAGGCTCCGTCGACATACACTGTCCAGAACGGGTCTGTTTCGACTCCTTCTTTGCGAGGGTCTGGAGTCCATTCGGCTATGAAATCTGCTAATGTCTGCGATTTGATCGCTGATCTTCCCACGAAGGTTATGGTGTAACTGTTCAATTCAACTGCCCATTTTGCTATTTTGCCGACTGCTTCATTGTTCTTGAAGATGTTCTCGAGAGGGTAAGCAGAGGGTATTTGGATTTCGTGCGCCTGGAAGTAGTGTTTGAGCTTTCTTGAAGCCATGACCACGGCATATGCTATCTTTTCGAGCTCCGAGTAGTTTCGTTTGGGACCCTCGAGGGTTTCTGACAAATAGTAGATGGGGGTCTGCCTTGTTTTGGTGTTTTCGTGCAGTTCTTTGATCAGCACTGCGCTGACTACATGAGGCGAAGCTGCCACGTATAGTAGTAGTAAGTCCCCTTTGCTAGGGCTGGTCAAGACGGTCAAGTTGGTGAGATACTTTTTCAAATCCTCGAAGGCTTTCATTTGTCGAGGTCCCCAATTAAATGGAGCGGTGCTTCTCAAAGTTTTAAAGAAAGGTAACCCTCGCTCAGCTGATTTGGAGATGAACCTACTGAGTGCTGTTAGGCGTCCTGACAATCGCTGAGCTGCTTTTTTGTTCGTTGGTGGTTCCATGTTGATGATGACATCGTTTTTTTCTGGGTTGGCTTTGATCCCTCTCGCAGAGACAATACAACCTAGTAGTTTTCCTTCGCTGACTCCGAAGACACATTTTTCAGGATTCAGCTTTAACCCGGCAGACCGAAGGTTGTTGAACACTCTTGCCAGATCCGATATGTGACTTTCTTTTTGTTGGCTTTGAACTATCAAATCATCGACATAAGTGGAGATGGCATGCTCATCTTTGAAAACGTCGGACGTCATGCGAGCGAAGGTAGAACCTGCGTTTCTTAAGCCTTCTGCCATTCTTCGGAAGCAGAAAGTACCCAAGGGTGTGATGAAGCTTGTTTTTTCTTCATCGTCCTCATTCATCCAGATTTGATGGTATCCCGAAAAACAATCAAGGAGAGAAAGTGTCTGACATCCAGCTGCTCTGTCAACCAAAGTGCTTATATTTGGTAAAGGGAAGTCGTCCTTCGGGCAAGCTTTGTTTAAGCACGTGAAATCTACGCACATTCTCCACTTCTTGTTCTTTTTTTGGACTAGGACCACATTTGAGAGCCATGATGGATATTTGACGGGGCGGATGACCCCTGCATCCAAAAGTCTTTTTACTTCTACCCTCGCTGCCTCTTTCCTTTCTTCTGACATTTTGCGAAGCTTTTGTTTAATTGGGCGATATCCTTGCTTTATGTTTAGGTTGTGCTCTATCAGAGATCTGTTCACTCCCTTGAGGTCTTCCGCAGACCAAGCGAAGGTGTCAGAGTTTTCTTTGAGGAAACGGATGAGATTGTTTTCTGATTGGGGGTCTAACTGGGCTAAGATGATTACTTTTCTTTCAGAATTACCCTCGAAGAGTTGAACTTGTTTGGTTTCTTCTTTGGGTGATGCTCTTATTTGGTCACAGTGTGCTTCACCTTCGCTGCCAAGGTTTATTATGTGAGGCTTTGTTAGATTGTGGACATTGCGTTGCCCTGGTGCTACTGTTCCCTCAGCGGCTCTTGCGACGTCTTGATCTCCGTACACTGCAACGACCCCCTTCGGAGAACGAAGCTTCATGCAAAGGTACGCGGGGTGGATGACCACATTGAAAACATTGGTAATTCCTCGGCCAAAGATTGCATTGTAGGGATAAAACATGTCAACCACATCGAAGGTTATATGTTCTATTTTGCAGTTTATTTGGTCTCCGAAGGTTACGGTCAAAGAAATTTTCCTGATTGCTCTTACTTGCTGACCGCCGAAACCGTATAGGGGATTGCCAGTAGGTTGCGGGAGGTTTCTGTCCAGCTTCATGCTGTCGAAAGTTGAGGCGAACAAAATGTCTGCGGAGCTTCCTGTGTCAACCAGAATTTTGGTGACTGTACATCCTGCAAGATTGGTTTCGATTACCATGGCGTCGGTGTGAGGGTAATCTCTTAACTTCATGTCACCAGAATTGAAGGTTATTGGGATATGGGACCATCGCCCAAATTTGTGTGGTCCCTCGACAGCTACATGGTGCACTCTTCTGGCATGTTCTTTCGCCGAAGGTTGATGTTGGGTTGTTGATAGTTATTTGGGTTTGGGATTCGGCTTTGACAGGCTGGGGAGCTGGTAGAGCTGGTATTGGGGGCGGTGGTGGTAAAGCGTTATTTGCTTGCTGGTTGGTTTGAGTTTGAGGGGTTGCTGGGAATGAAACGGTGTATGGTGTGTTTTGGCGTTGAGGAATGGTGGTTGGATGGTATGGGGTATGATTGTAGTGAGGGTGATTTGCGTAGAAAGGTTGGTGCGAAGGTAGGCCATAGTTTATAGGGGTGTACTGGTATGGAGTATGGGTTGGGTTGAAGCTTGGCTTTCTGGTATGATTGATGGTTCTGTTTTTCTGCTGATGTGGCCATTTTGGATTCCTGGTACTCTTTTCCCTTGGCGAAGCACTCGCACTGTTTGGTTGTGTGCCCCTTTCCCAGGCCACAAAAATGGCAGTACATTTTGGCCGGGTCCTTTTGCTGGTTTCTTTGATCAGGCGGGGGTGGGAATCCATGCGGATTTCGGTTGCCCGAAGGCTGAGTGCCCCTATTGTGGTCTTCAGGTGGACCTGCCTTGTTGATTGCGCCGATGTTACTCGGATCTTGGCAAGGGTTGCTTTCTCTTGCTTGGGGCCTCAACTGCGGTTTCTGTTGTGCCCTTCGGTCATCTGACTTTGACCTGAAGTCCATGTCCGCTCTACAGTATCTTTCCATTGTTTCATGTAGTTCCTCTATTGTGTTTGCCGGCTTCCTGGCAAACTTCGAAGAGCATGGGCCTGGACGCAGACCGCTGACTGCCGCGAGGATTACGGCCTCTTCGGATATCCCCGAGGTTCTTGCTCTGATCTGGATGAACCTTCGCCAGTAATCTTGTAATGGTTCGCGCTCTTCTTGTTTGCAGTTGAACAAGTCAATAGGGTTTGATGGTGCTGCTGTGATACCTTTAAAATTTGTGCAGAGCCTGTCTCTGAGGTTGGCCCAGGAATCCACGATTCCGGGGCGCAGGTTGCTATACCATGTCTGGGCGATGTCGCGAAGGATGATTACAAAGGACTTCGCCATTGTTGATTCATCTCCTCCTGCTGCAGCAACTGCCGCTTCGTAACTCATTATGAACTGACAAGGGTCGGAGATTCCATCATAACGAGGCAAATTTTGGGGATTGTAGCACGGTGGCCAGGGTTGGGTTTGCAGTATTTGGGAGAGTGGTGATCTTGGGTCGTAGGGCATCTGGTGTTGTTGGGCTCTCCGCTGATTGCGAAGGTTTGGCTCTCTCACATCTGGGTAAAGTTGGCGAAAATTTGGTGGTCTCTCAGGGTATGGGTTGTTTAGGTAATTTGGTGGTGGCGGGGGGGGGGGGGGTGGTGGCTGACGGGCGTTGCCCTGATCCTGCACGTCATTTCCCTCTTGGAGTGGCGGCATTTCCCTATCATTCCAACTCTCGGCTTCTGCCTCAGCTGCCGCGAGGGACTCTTCCATCCGGCGAAGCTGTTCTCTTGCTTCGTTCGCCTTTTGCCTGATGGCGCGCAGTCGGTTGTGCCTTTCAAGCTGGTCTAGGCGTCTTTTCTTCTCCTGCAGTTCAACTTGAAGTCTTTCTAAGGCCTCGAGGCCCAACTCCTCTTCATCTCCTCTCCCACCTTCTCCGGAGGTGTGTGGGTGTGGCTGTGATACCAGCCGAGTGTGAGGACCCAGGACCTCTGTCTCTGGAGTGATTTCTTCTGTTCCCGAGGGTTCTACATTCTCTTCTACAGGCTGAACCGTCGCCGTGGCCTCTCTTGTTATGCGATGGTCTCTAGTTGATGACGCCTTTTTGTTTCCGACCATCACGAACTCCGATCCCCACGGTCGGCGCCAAACTGTTGGAAACACACTTTCCTAGTCTCCGCACACGTGCAGGGGAGTGGCGAAGGTGGCCAATTGTCAAAACCAAAAGCGAGGGTGCAGAGAAGAACTAGACTACGGTGGTCTTTCTCTATTCCCAAAAAATTGTCTCCTTTTACACTGTTCATCCCTTGGTATTTATAGGGAATGCCAAGGGACGCTGACCAAATTACAAAAGGGTTCAAGAGAGATTCCTTAGCGCTGTACAGCGAAGGGGCAGAATCGTACAAACACGGGCAGTGTGGAAACCCTAACCCGCCTTCTGCGCGTCCGCCGCTACCCAGCTCGTGCGCACCCTCGCGGGAACGCGAGGGTTAACCTTTGGCTTGTCGAACCATCGCTTCAGTCGCGAGGCCCGCGCTCGCCTGCCGTGCGTTAAGCTTGACGTTTCTTCCGAAGGTTTGCAGGACGCGCGAGGGTCACGCACCGTGTACTTCATGCTTCTTGCCTGCAAGAAACAGAAAATATCTCGAGGGTCGAGCTAACATCCGAAGGTTAGAGAAATGACCCGAGGGACTTGATAAACGACGAGAGCTTTTACGAAGGTATGCAGGGCGCGTGAGGGTCATTTCCCCTGTCAGCCAGCGTGACGTCACTGCCGAGGGTTCCTTCCCCCAACACATCGTATTGCAAATATGAGCAACCGAGCCGGTATCAAATGCCCAAGAATTAATATAAGAGTTAGCGAGGAAAATATCAGTAATATAAACAACAAGTGTATGAGCAGCGGGAGTACCTTTACCACCGCCATCCTTCTTCAAGGATGCTAAGTACACCTTGCAGTTTCTCTTCCAGTGACCTTTCCCCTTACAGTGGAAGCACTCAGAATCAACAGTTGGTCCAGCAGCGTCAGGCGCAGGAGGGTTTGGCTTAGAGATCACATCTTTGGCCTTGCCCTTGCCCTTGCCCTTCCTATTCTTCCAAAAGTTTCCCTTCCTTTTAAAGTTAGGCTTGTTTTGGATCGCCATCACATGGCTGCTGCCAGCTGTTGACATGATTTTTGGCTCGTCTGAAATATATGGAAATATACATACCATATTGTAAATAAAATAATAGAAGATCAAGTTTCTCTCAAATAAATGAGATATAGACAAATAAGGAATAATCTAGTCCCATATAAAGAGAATAAAAATGGAACGAAAAAAATACATATCTATACATGAGCGTGTTTATGCCTTGACAAAATGTGCATGTGATTTACTACGTTGGCAAAGTAATTTATAATTAATAACATGTATATCCCATGGTTACACCTTGCCGGTCGTAGATATTTTCATGTGCTTGTGCATGTTTATGGATGAAAATATACTCATGCAACATATATATGCTGGCTAGAATACAAAACTGTCCCTCATTTTCCTTAATTAAATTAATTACTTCACTTTACATATAGACCAAATGGTGCACATGCTAATCAGAGGAAGCAAGGTCCTGTGTGCGCGCCAATTTATATTCAAACAAATCAATAGGCGGACCGAACTGACGTAACGAAGCTTCCACCAGCTGCACGATCTCCACGTTGAGCGCGGCCGGCGTCGTGCTAATACAACGTGTTCGTTTCCAGGGCAAATTTTTTTTTTGCCCTGTCACATCGGATGTTGTGCCCCTAGTTTCGCCTATTAAAAATATAGTAATTAAAAAACTAATTTGTCAGCCGGAGACTAATTCACGAGACGAATCTATTAAACTTAATTAGTTCATGATTTGACAATGTGGTGCTACAGTAAACATTCGCTAATGATGGATTAATTTACCTTAATAGATTCGTCTGAGTAATTAGCATATGGCTCTGTAATTAGTTTTATAATTAGTTTATTTTTAATAGAGAAAACTAGTGCCGCAATGTTCGATGTGACAGACAAATTTTTTTTGCCAGGGATCCAAACACCCGAAAAGCGCGCCAGAACTTCAAGCAGTTGCTGTCCATCTTGCTCTATATATAGAAGCCTACGGCGTACGTTTCTGATCCGAATCACCAAATCAAAGTGCCGCCAGGCTGCTGCGTAGAAAGTTAGAAACCACCCTCAGGCTGTCGGCTTCATAGATCATCACTGCTCCATCGCATCATCGTCAAGCTGCCCAGCGCCTAGCACTGCCACTTTGCATCTCCAAAAAAGAGAGTTGCGAAGGTGCTGCTGCTGTCCAGTAGGTCACTCACGACAAGAAGGTGCTGGTGGGAAGGTTCGGCAAGGTGAGAAACTCAGGGTGCTAGTCTGATTCTCCTTCTCTATTCATCTTCACGGCTTCGCCGCGATCGGCAACAACTGCAACGATAAATCCACCATCATCTTCATGATCAAGACCTCATATGTGTGGGTTTGTTCTCTCGAGTAAGTCCTCATGAGATGTATCAGGACCTCATGGTCGTTCTAGTCAGTTGATACAGATCACCATGGGAAGAGCCTTGTTCTTCGACTCGGTCCGTTGATACGAGATCAAGAACAAGCGCTAAAGTTATCATCATGCTGAAATTATATTCCTCGCCGGACTCCGCGCATGAGTTCAAATCAACAAGAACTCTTGCTGGAACTGCTGCGTGATGTACATCCAAATTCCACGTTCATACAAGTGTTGTCCTCGCTTACGCGGCATGTACGAGTTCAATCCAACAGGAACACCGGCGTGCTGATAGAGGAGGCCTTGGCTCTATGAAATATAATTAAAGAAGCATTCACATACATACTAACATGTCGCATAATCAGTACATGCATATGTCCTAGCTTCGATTTGACTTAGCTAGCATCCTGCGTGCCATATCCGATAATATGCATCCTAATAATAGTTGCAGTAAGGATCAAAATTTTCATGTAATTAAATTGTATCCATCCCTGCTTGTTAGTTTGCTAGAGGGTAAACTAGTAGGCCAAATCAGTCTTGCATCTAATTAAATGGCGCCTAAAAAAACATGCTAGGCCCACCCAGGTTCACCGATCGGCCACTATGTAAATCCTACCGATATTTGCATGCTTCATGTCACGCACATAAATAAATCGACCTCGCATGTCGCATGGTCATAATGATCTATGTTAGTGGTTCGTGTTCCAACTAATTGACAAACAAAACAAATAACTTGCATGTTACGGCCATGAACAAAATTCGTGTGTTGGTTCTGGTCAAATCAAGGAAACAACTGTATGCATATACGATAGCTAAAACAAATACTGTCGTGTTGCATATTGAGATCATGTATCTTTTTTGCACTAAACCAACTAGCGCCTTCATGTCACGGCAAGTCCAAACCACACCTATGTGCACTTTGTTTACTCTGTTTGCATGAGAGGCAGTAAGATCAAACCACCTGCACGAGATAAGTTAAAAAATGTGTTCATCTAGTGTTGCGCCAAAATCAATATGAATAGTGCATTCAAATCTGATAAGTTATGTTGAAATAGAGTCAAATGGTTGCTCTGATGGCTATTGTTCTAGCCATAATTAATAAATAAAATAATACTTTCCTTATGTGTTTAGAAGGCGTACGTTCAAATTCGTGTATGGCTAAATTATTTAGTTTATTCATGCTAAATGTCGCCAAGTCATGGCCGCTCATGCTAAGTTTAGTTAGCATGGTGCCATGGTTAAAATAGTCAAAATACCACAAATAGACTTAGCTAAAGTAAGTCTAGTCATCTCCATCCTGAATTCCCATAAACATGCATGCCATTTACGACTCAAATCAAATAAATTAAATATTGCTACTTAACTAGATTAGATATATGAAAGGTCGTGTCTGGTTAAATTAACACAAATAACATTGTGAATATTAAATTATAGATTATGGTGGTATATTATATCATGAACACACATGCTAATTTTGACAAGAATAAATTATCCCTATGCACTGCATCTAAGTTCGGCGCTACAATATATCTTCCAGAACCATGCCAAGATAAACATCTTGTCTCAACCCAAATGAAATATTGCACCATACGTCAAGTGCACTCATGCATATCCGAATATATTCATTCATCATCTTACATGACCTGATAAGACTATACCAAATTTAGTCTTTAAGGTAAAATACGTGCATGCTATGCACCAAATAAGTATGTACGGTATAAATAAATCAAATCCTTTGATCCATGTGCATACTCGTTGCACCATATATAGAGTATGAACCAAATATATGTACGTCTTGGCTTGCCAAAAGGTTCTAACAAGCTAGCAGCCACGTGTATCCACACAGAATGCGCCTGAGCTTACCATGAAGATCAATTCATGTCATGCTTAGATAGGTCATATTTACCAAGCATGCATATTCATTGGTCCTCTGCACCTACGAGTTGAAGACTTTATTTTCTTTCGTAGTTTGTAATAGGAAGCCATATGATGTAATCTTATTTTCCATGTAGTCATGTTGGAACTCTTAATCGGGGGTGTTCTCTACGGAGATGTAATTAACATAATTTTTATGAAAATATAAGAATTATTGAAGTATGGACTCGCAACACCTGTTCTTTTATTTTTGTCCCATTTAAATTTAATCAAAACTAAATTTGTCTCAACTGACGCGGAGACGGGTCATAGCCGCTCGTTTTCCCGTCATCACCAGCACCTTTCTTGATGTCTGCCTCTGCTGTCTTAAGCATGCCACATAGCTCATTCAAGCCCCTCTCCGCACCATGCATATGGTAGTTCGAGATGAAGTTCCCATAGCTAGGTGGGAGAGAAGAGAGAATGAAATCAATAGCCGGTTCTGGACCAATTGGGAAGCCTAGCTTCTCTAACCTCTGAGTGTAACCAACCATCTTGATCACATGTGGTCCAACTGCTGCACCCTCTGCTAAATTAGTCTCAGCAAGAGACTTAGAAACATTGAACCTTTCAGTTCTAGCCTGAGTCTGGAACATCTCATCTAGCGCTACGATCATATCGTAGGCTGTATGGTTATTATCAAACTGCATCTGCAGATCTGGTTCCATGCTAGCAAGCATCAGGCATCCCACTTCAAGATCAGCATCACATGCTTTCTTGTAAGCGGTTTTCTCAGTAGCAGGTGCATTATCAGCAGGTTCCTCTGGTAGTGGGGTGTCTAGAATATCTTCCTTTTTCTCAGCCCTGAGAACAATTCTCAGGTTGCGGATCCAATCCGCATAGTTTGTTCCAGTCAACTTATCTTTCTCAAGTATTGAACGTAAAGTAAATGGTTGAGGTGCAGGTGCCATTTATCTACAACAAAAATAAATGCAAAATACTAAAACAATGTATCCAAGACAGAGTAAATGATATTAAAACTTTCATAAAATTTACTCCCACTAAGATCAATATCCCTCTATTGAATTTTAGTGATTTAAGACCCAAACTAACAAGTCTACTAGTGAGTTTTAGCATCACCCCTAGTGGACATGGTAGATCGGTAAGCAACTCTTTGGTAATCATATCACATATGACTCTTGTTGTTGGCCAGCATCTCTATGCGTGCTCAACTCCTTATGCTTCAAGGTCCCTAACCGTTAGGATGACCTTGTTCAAGTAACCAACCCTTCTATAGTAAGTATCTGATACGAACCTGCCTGGTCAAGGAAAATCAGTGACACCCTAATTTCATAGGCGCGCCCCCGATTGTACAAGACATATGACAGTGCAAGGTTTAGGGAAACATATGACTTGAACATTACTGAGGGATCGTTCTACACTATCACTACCGCATGTAGACAATAAACATGAATCATACATGAAAGTAGAACATAATAAGAGAATAGCATCAACACAGATATGACTTGGTATAGCCCAGTGTCCATATGGAGATCTCCATTTCCGCCAATCTGTTCACCATGATGATATCCATCTACTTGGTGCATGCACGCCATCCTCCAGCGATGAATCCACCGAGACTAGCTACAACTAGCGTAATTAATAAAGTAATTACATAGTCGCGTGTAGGATCATCATAATTTTGGCACGCAGGCCATTACATCAAATGGACAATATATATGTGGCTCCAGCCATATTATCATAATCACGACATGCAAGTCATGAAAAATTACATACATGCATCACATACACATAAGGGCTATATCAGTCATTAATCCCTGCAAAACAGAGTTAAACGTTCCCGACGTCTAATCTTGACTCGCAGAAAACATAATTTTCCTAGCCTTTTTCGCAAATCTAAATTAGACGAAACCGGCAAAGGCCGGTGAAAATTGGATGTAAATTTTTTTGTAGATCGATTTTTGTTTAAAGATCATCTCAATCCGAGGTCGTATGCAAAAGATACGGCTGTTTTACCGAACAACGCTCTTTTACAGATGTCGCGGTACATCTCATGCACCTGGATCTTGACCTAGATTCGATTCGATCAATCTGATTGATCTCCATACTTCCATGATTGGATTTACACGTATCACTTAACTCCGATGGCGGAATTCCGACCGGTAGGAGTAGATTGTTACATGACCAACACGGCAAGATCACGAATCAAGATCAGAGACTGATCTACAACTGCGCATATCTCTATATGCACACAACCGAATCTATAACGAGGCAGTAACGGCTCTGATACCACTGAAGGGTTACGAGGATGCTACGATAGCCGAAAAACAAAAATTTTCAACCCCATAAACCAGGAACTACTGCTAGTTATAGATCACGGGATTACCACTAGACGCGCAGATGCAGCGGAAGACGTCTCGGTGTAGACGTGCGCGTCGCAGCGATGTCGTATAGATGTTCACGTCCGACCTTCACGTCTCCACGTGCGGGTCGTCCTTGTGCTCCAGATGCAGCACCTCCGAGGTATCCCACACGTACAGGGAGGAAGCGTCACGCCTCTAGACTGCTAGGTCTGCGAGGAGCAATAGGCGCGGGCGTGGGGTGGGCGACGACTGTCTAATGATGTGGTTAAAACCCTGGTCGCCCCACCCCTCTATTTATAGGAGTCCCTAATGAGCCTGCCAACATGGAGGCCCATTAGCAAACCCGAATCAGGCTTCCAGCCCCTTAAGCGTGCGATCCTATGGGTTCACGCACACATAGACACGGCTCGAGTACTCCTACTCGCCCGATAGTTGATAGTGGCCTCTAGCAAGACGTGTCAACTCCTATGTATACGCAAAGATCATATTTGACGAACCACCACGATCACATATACGTAATTCCCTTGCCACACAATATTTGGTCCAACTCATAGGTTAACACTTAACCTAAGCACGGCCATGCATTTTATGATCCAATCATTTGAGTGGTCCAGTGATCTCTCTCTCTCACGGAGAGGGGCAAATCCCATCTTGATCGTCTATGTCTCACAACATATTTCCTGACAAACTCGAAGACTATCTTTATAACTACCCTGTTACGAAGCAGCGTTTGATAGTCCCTAAGTAAGTCAATTCATATCTTGAGTACATACCACAATCTCAGGTCTAAGGACATAACGTACATGATGTGCAAAGAGATAATAAGAAGAACATCTCATGTTGGGTCAGTCCAGCCCCATGTCATACATGTGCCCACATTATTAGTTTGACATCTCCATGTCTATGACTTGTGAAACATAGTCATCAACTAATACATGTGTTGATCTAATATTCATGTGTGTCCTCACATGAACTCCGATCAGGGATAACTATCAAATAACCATACAAGTAAAAGAGTCTCACAGACAATTCACATAATTGTCAATCAATACAAGTTGTCTTTAATGGATATTCAATGAACATATAATAAATCATGGATACAATAGAAATATCATCATCTCTATGATTACCTCTAGGGCATATTCCCAACAAACCGGAGGTAGCGTCATCCTAGTACAGGTCGTCAGGGTCGAAGCCACCGTCCTCTGGGTACTCCTGCTCCTCGTCGATGTAGCCGTCAGTGTCTGGGTGCGGTAGGAGGGGGACAAAGAGGAAGGGTGAGTATATCAAAATGTACTCCACAAGTGTAGAAAATATATGCTTACGAGGCTAATATCAAAGGTAGGCTGACTCAGTTTGACTCAAGCGCCTAAAGGGACACATCCCATTAATCCTATGCACCTATTTACTAGGTTATAAACACAAACTTTGTAGAAAAGTAGAACAGTCAGAATCCACCGAGCAAAACCAACACTTGGAATCTACCAAGCAACTGCACTTGGAGTCCACCAAGCACAGCCCACACCTGAAGTCCATCAGGCAACCGCACCTGAAGTCCATCAGATGACCCGAACCATACCGAACCAGTAACCAACTAATCTCGAAGAAGTCCAAGCCGCTCGTGACTATGAGTATGGCTGATATATCAGTTTTAATACTCTGCAAAGTTTACACATCGTTACCTATGAGTCATGTGTTCCCCGTCATGCTAAACACTGCCAAGGTGCATAGCGAGGTCGCACTACAAGGCCGTTACAAAATTCCCTCCAAGTCCGTTTTACACGTCCACTAAGGTTTCACCGCTAACAGTGGATATACACACCCCTGTAGAAGCCCCTCTCTCGTGCCACAAATCCGACCCCGTGTAAACCCTCAACTTGGAGGCAATTAATTACTTAGCCAGGTCCAGCCCATCCAGACCTCATGGCTACGCTGTTAAGCCGGGTTACAGGCTTCGAGAACTGGGTCCTAGGGATACAGGCAGGATTATCCAGCACGAGCTCAGAACCAAAAAACCAAATAAGAGCTGTCAAATCCATGACACAAAACCACCGTACGGGTCCATCCTACCGGATTTACCTAAATACCATGTTGCTACAAAAATTACCATGTCCACATTATTTCATAGTTTATTAATCAATATTATTAATATATAACCACCATCCCATCCTGATATGACTGCAGGGCTAAACATGACTTGGGGAGTACATTTAGATGTACTCGCCCTTCCTCTTTGTCCCCCCTGCTACCCCACTCAGACGCTGGCGGCTACATCGATGAGGAGGAGGAGTACCCAGAGGACGGTGGATTCGACCCTGACGACCTGTACTAGGATGGCGCTACCCCCGGTCGACCTTCCTGTGGAGATGGTGTCCAGATTTTCGCGTCTTCTTCAGAGTCTTCTTTAGAGTCAGTTGTCATGATAGTCTGTACTTTTCTTTCAGACTCGAGAGTCATTTATGTAATAATGTTCGAGATATTAATAAAATCATTGTTTTGATATTTACTATGATGTCGATATATGTATGCATATTGATCCTGACATACAAATATTGTGCCCCAATTTTGTTCTTAAAATTCGGGTGTGACAACTGCTGAGGTGGATAGCTTGCATATTGAGAGAAATTGATAAAGACATCACTCTTTTGGATACACATAATGATCCTCCTTTGAACTTTCAAAGCCCAATCATATGAGCTCACGCACAAAAATTAAATTTAAAGTGAGCTTGTTCCTAAGCAACTCTTTATATAATTTTGAAAATAGATTGCTACCTAATGATTATGAGTTGATTAGGAACCATGGAGAAGACCAATAGATACAAATAGGAAGGCTTGGGGGCATGGAGGACCAGTAAAGGCGCCTGATCCAAGTTGAAGGCCCAAACCAAGTTGATTTCGAGTCAATTTTGGAGTTGAGGAGCAGCCCACACTAAACTAGTCACTCAGGTCGCATACAGACTCCATTTTCAACGAACTAAATATCTTTAGAAAGCTAACTTGATAAGCTGACCAATGTTTCTGGTCCCAAGCCTAAATTCATTCTGGGTCAACAGAAATTATCGAAACAAGTCAGCGTCGAGAAGCTATTTTGGTGCTGCATCACTGTTTTTGGTCCGTTGGGTCGTGTATCGTCTGTGAGCCCATTAAGGGGGCGTGTCCAGTGGGTGATGACCCTTAGGGTCTATAAACAGTGGCCACCATCCTCGTTAGGGTTTTGGGATTTGCTTAGAGCAATTCTTTCATCGATAGTCGCTGTTTTACCAATTTTTGAGACCCCACTTTGAGAACTTAATCATTCATCTGTAGTTTGTCCTAATCTTTGAGCTATGTAATTTTGAGTTCTTGTTTGTGTTCTTCATTTCGCTATCAGGGAATAGCCTTCTTGGCGAAGGTCAACCGGCGAAAGTCCTTGTTTGGTTTTAGATAATTGATGTCACCTAGGGTACTAACCTTTGTCATCAATGAAGTGTTTATGAGCTAGGTTGGTACACACTAAGTGTGGGAGCTAGATGATGACCACGGTGTTGGTGGTGACGACCAAAAGATGGATCAAGTGCTCCACACTTTGAAAAGAAGGAGAGAAAAGCAAAACCCTATGGAGATTAAGGCAAAAGTATAAATAGGGATTTTGTTCTGGCACTCAAGACACCATAGACAGTGTGAGTGTGTTTAGGATCGATAGTCGTACTGTTAAGAGGAGATTATCTCGATGATTACGGTTATCAAGTGCCACTAGTTGAATTCATACATGCATATGCATTAGTACCTAGTGTGACTAACAAAACCGTTGGAAAATGCTAACACACGTGCACAAGTGGTGAAACACTTTAGTGTTAGTACATAGAAGCAAGGGTAGAAGTTAGAAAGTGAACGATGTTGAGAAAGGGACATCAGACGCTTAGCCAAGGAGCATCAGACGCTGCCTTGGTGCGTCCGATGGCAAACCCTAACTCAGTCTGATGCAACAGGGTTGCATCGGACGCTGCGTCGAACGCTGCGGTTTCACTGTTCCAGCGTCCGATGCTGGTGACGTGACTAGATCGAACTTGGCTAGGCGTCCGATGTGACTACATCTGACGCGTCCGATGTAATTTAGAGCTCTCTGGAATCTCTCTGCATAGCCATCGGACGCTGGGGTCTAGCGTCCGATGCAAAGGGCCCGACGCATCCGATGTTAGGCTTGTTTGCGTAGATTTGAGCAGAGGCATCGGTGCATCCGATGCGGGGCATCGACACGTCCAATGTTTTGACTAGGTGGTAATTAGAGGCCCTAGTTTAGAGTAGAGCTTTTAGTTGCCTAATTCACCCCTCTTAGGCGTCACAATGTTTTCAAGGTGCATCATATAAAAATGAACTGCAGCAAGTTGCTTCCCACATCGGAATTCCTGCCACTGCAATTCCTTCTCCCCCAACTCCCACCGGTGCAATGGTGATTTCTCTTGGTGGTTCCTTTTTTTTGCACTGGTGTTTTTTTGCACCGGCGGTTCGCAGCGAGCAGGTGTCAGCCAGTACTGTGAAATCTATGGGCCCAGGCAAAGAACCGTCTATGTAAACATATTTACAGTGTCGGTTTGAATACGACAACTGCCAGTGCTAAAAGACCTTTTATAATGGCCACCTCCAACATATGTGGCTTCCCCAATTCCAATTTATTTCTCTCGTGACAATGTAAGTCTGATGATCATTATGTCTGTCTTTGACCTAGTGGTTGCCACTTATAGCCAGTATTGCTCATTGTCTGAATCCATGACATATGTGATATTGATAAAAAGTTTGTTCCAAAATTAGTGCTGCTCATTGTCAGGCAATATCAAGGAACCAAATCAAATGTAACACCAATTCTTCCATTGAATGATAAATAATAGAGAACGTATGCTATGCAAACTAGACTCATGTGCAAACTATGCAAACTCAAATCAACACCACATAAATCTAATCCGATGGCTGGTAACTTTAGCACTCAAACCCCCACCCCCCACCTCCACTCATCCTATTCGGCTGTTGCAAAACACCGCATGAGTGTAGGGGTTTGAATGTTAAAATTACCAGCCATCAGATTAGATTCTTGTGGTTTTGATTTGAGTTTGCATGCATAGTTTGCACAGGAGTCTAGTTTGCATAGCATACGTTCCCTAAATAATATTAATATGAGTACGAGCAGTACACTGTTTGTTTGTTCAATTCACTCCCAGAGGCAACATATGTCCTAGCACAGTCAATGTTCAACACTTCAACTTAAGAACTTGTCGCTAGAACCACTTGGAGTCGGTTGGACCCCATGTTTCCTACATAGCTTTTTTTCTGATTTCAATCCACGCATGCAACTGGTATGTCCCTGCATAGAGTTCTGACTTTTCTGTAATAAATGTCTTATGCACAAAGCTTTATTTTTTTTAAGACACTGTTATGTTAAAAGGCTCTCTATATATTTCCGTTTTAAAAAACAAGGCTCTTTATAACAAAAAAAAAATTATACTGTATGCCTTATACAACTGCAGAGATCAACTATGAATTTTATAAATATGTGAAATACAACAATATCTATCAAGCATGACAGTCACTGCACTCTTGCTTCAGTTTAGTTATGCCTATTATCATTTCTATCTACATACTCCTATTCATTGAAATGAATTATACAGAGTAACTATTATTTTATTAATTGTATTTTAAATTGTTTAATTGTGGCTGGTACTCTTTGGATCATCTGGTGGAATAGAAACTCTAGAGGAAATGAGTAGGATCCCTTATGGAGTCTATCGCGGTCATGCGAATGCCAAAAAAATGGTGGGGGTACATACTGTCCTCGACACGATGATGAATTTATATTGCTTTGACATGTTGTATTGTTGATGACCAGAGGCTTAGAACTGACTATGATGTTATGTGGTTGTAGTTCAGTTTGGTCATTTTGAAGGCACAAGTGTTGTTTGTGTCAGTGCCTCCAATAAGATATTGTACCTTAAAACAATATGGATTAATGAATGATGAATCCTGATGGAAACAATGCATGTGTATTGTGATATGTTTAAATTTGTATTTGTATTAATTTTTTGAATTAATATATATTGTTTGTTCAATGGCATGATCTCCATGTTATTTGTTCCCTATGAAACGTACCCTAGAGAAATGACCTTTACAGTAGATTGTCCCTCTAAAACTTTTACCCCTAGGAAATGACGTTTATCCAGGCTGGAGACCGAGTGGCATGTCAATAGATGGCCCTAGAGGTAAAATTATCCTAGGGAAGATGATTTCTCTAGGGTTTTCTAGAGAGACCCAAGGACACTTATCAATTTCCCGTGAAATCATTCCCTAGGCAGCAATCCTGACCAACCATCCTAGGAAACCCTAGGGTATATCAAAGCTTTTCCCTAGAGTTTTTGGTCCTAGAGAAATAGGAGGATTCCAGTAGTCACGCTAAGCGGGTATTCTGCGCTGGAGTGTAGTTAATATATTAAGAGCTTATATGGTAGGAAAGTAAACGAGTCAATAATAAGATGCATCGTTGGTCACTACGAAGATATATACATAAACTCCGTGACAATTTTACCAGTTTTATAATTCCTACCAGGTTATACATTCTTCAAGTTTACGGACTTGATTAATATAGTCATGTCTTGGTAAGTTATCTAACACCTATTGCGTCTGGATGTATATTCAGCCTTAGACATTGGAATTGGCATTGGGTAGCTATAAATGCTTGTGTTTGGATGACTCTGAATTTAAAATCAGAAATCAACTTCAAAGCCAAATTAGGGTTATTGTCCACACCTATGCTCTGCTATACGGAGCTGTGACCCACCCTATTACGGGGGAATTGGTCTCCGCTCGAGAAAAAGAAGGCGCCTTTTCAGAACTTTGGAGCCAACATATACTTCTTCCACGCAAGCGGGGCAACAACACGTGCTCATGCGTATGGGCGTAGTTCACAGCCAATGCACCCTTGTTCCTCGCCAACACACCCTTCTTCCTTGACGGGTGGGTGAGGTGGATGTCCGTGAGCCCGACGACGTGATTGAGCTCGTGTGCGAGGCAGATATGGCCGTGAGCCCAGAGGCACGAGGTCGTGTGAGTCGAGCGGCAGTGCAAGCACGCGCGAGATGATGGCGGCGCAACCTCAGCTCACCTCCACGAGAGCTCCTCATCTAGCTTCCACGTGGCTAGTGGCCGGCGGCTTGCGCCCCTTGTCATGTTCTTCTTTGCGACCGGCGCACCTCTTCCCTTCTAACTCACGGCTGATTCTGACTAGCAACTTCGTATGCATCCGTACATGGTTTGGTATTTGCCATGTGACTAGATTTGAACTAGCAATGTCATTTGATATTGTAGCCTATTTTTAAAACTAGTTTGATTTCATATTGGTACCCAATTCAATTCCCACGAGCCAGCGACCAATATCTGCATCCAAACATATACCAAGAAGTGTTTTGTTCAAAACTGGGTATGCAGCTAAACCTAACAATGGGCTAGGATCCCAACCAAACTCACACCAGTCCAGAGAGATACATGTTAATTAATTAATCCACACCAAACCAAACTCTTTTCTTCTGAAACCAACCCAATCCAATCCAATCCAATCCGTATTGTTATTTCAGCCCCGTCTGCTCTCTCTGGCGCGCCGACGGGTTCACAGAAATATAGAATCGTAGCTCTGCGCTCGCACGAGAGGATGTAGTCGAGAGAGAGGCATCTGGCATTGGAGACGGATAGAAACCGATTCACACCACCCCAGACCAAACTAGTCCATTATCCTCTTTAGCCCAATTTCACCCAAACTATATAGGATCAAATGGAAAACCAAACCACAGAACTCTAGCCGGTTTCAGTCCAAACCATTTCCAGGTTTTATACGCAGCAGTCGGGCCCCTGCTCATGCTTTTGTCACTGCTCCTCGGGCCCACCAGTTGGCGACAGCTGTCCCCTCCCACCAGAGAAGCGGGGGCTGCACGAGATCCTTCCCTTTCACACACCTGATAGTAGAAGTAGCCCTCGATATCATCTCTCTCTGCTCACAAAGGCCTGCCCTCGCTCGGCCTTCGTTCACTGCTTCACGGTGAACCGGCCGGAGAACCAGCTGCTTCTTGCTTGGGCGGGCTGGAGGCTGGTGTGGTGTACTCCTCGCTCGATCCCCTCCCCTCCCGTCCGGCCGTCAACCGCAGCGATCGGAGCGTCGTCGCGAGGAGCACCGGCCGCCGACGCCATGTAAGCTGAGCTCGCTCCCTTTTCACTTGTTCCCCGCTTTAACTTTTCTCTCGATCCATCTCGTGCGTTTCTGTGTTTTCCTTGCTACGATCATCAGATCCCCACCGTGATCTGAATCTGAATCGTACCAGCCACTCCGGGGATCTATAGTCTAGTCCATCGGATCCATCCGCCGGCTTTCAATTTATTGCCTGCTGCTCTTCCTCCTTGTCTATCTATCCGATCTCCACTGTATGAGCACGAATGCTTGCTTTCATTTCACCCCTTATTGCTAGGCTCCACTCCTTGCAGTGGTAAGTGATGCTCGATCTGTCTATAGCTGGAACAATCTGTGTGTTCACAATAGACATCAGATAACAAGCAAGCTGTATATATTTACGTCTTTTGAGCCCTAGATCGAGCAAGCGTATAGTTGTTGATTTCTGGAGAGCTAGCTGCTATAGGTTGTGTTCTGCGAATCTGCGATGCATGTTTTTCTTTTCTTTTCTGAGCATGTGGTTTTTGCCTGTAAATTCTTACTTGAATGAACCTTCTCCTCGACAATCCTTTCTTGTTCGTACTGTACTGCATATAAACACATGAAGCCAACATATGAACAGGGGAGTTTCAGGTGCCATGGTAATAAGCAGCAACTGCACCAACGCGACAGCTTCCCTCGCCTGCCCTAACTGCAATCTGGTATGCTAATAAGTTAATTATTTCTGGTGTACGTGGTACGTGCATCAGATATTGAACCACCTTTAATTTGTTTCTTCTGAATTCTCATACATATATATGGGTGTGATGTTGTGAAACCATGCGATTGCAAAAAGAACTTCGCTGGATTTCCAGCCGGTCTCAGGTTTGCTCCGTCGGACCAGGAGCTCATAGAGCACCTAGAGTCCATGGTGTCGTCGGTGAAGGAAGGAGGCTCCAGCTCCAGCTCTAGAGCACACGCTCTCATAAATCACTTCATACCAACCATTGAAGGAGACATTGGCATTTGCTACACCCATCCTGAGAATCTCCCAGGTGAGATCGAAATAACTCTTTGGGATAACACAAGTCCTGTGTACATATATACTACATATATGTACACACGCACACCATCAACTACTAGTTTAGGATTAGGAGTATATATATGAATATGGATCTGTAATGTGTCATATATATCTATATACATCTAGCATCTAGCATATCTTTTCTACGGTTTGGTATTCTCTACCTGCACACATCCATTGGATTTTAATTTTTGCACAAACATTATTATTTTGTTTATGCTACATTGTGCTGAACACGATTTTATTTCACATCTTCCTCAAAATTATATTGGAAGATGCTTCTCTCAAGTTTTGAGATATAGATACCTATATATATGTATATGGTTCCAGCTAGCACACAGGCAGACAGGCTACATACCTTTCATTTTTGCTATGCATAGTGTGGTCAAATTAAATATGTGAGTAAAAAATGCTTGTTCTATGGCCTTTCTCTAAGCTAAGTAGGTAGTATACTTATTATTTTCAGAATTAGATTATTGAATTTAGTTAAGTATATTGGGAGCATGTCACTTGTACGTATAGGCAATATTACAAACAGTACTATAAACATATATGTGTCAATCACGACTTGTTCTATACCATGACTGCTCAAAACCCTTGATATATATATACATATATGTGCTCATACCTAGCTAATTGATCATCGATCTCTATCTAGGTGTGACAAGAGATGGCCTCAGCAAGCATTTCTTCCACAGGCCATCCAAAGCCTATCTAACTGGCACAAGGAAGAGGAGAAAGATCGTGTCAGAGCACGGTGGCCAGCACGATTGGCATTGGCACCAGACCAGCAAGACGAGTCCGGTGATGGTGGGCGGTGTGCAGAAGGGGTGGAAAAAGATCCTGGTGTTGCAAAATATCAAGCAAGGGAGACGAGAGAAGACCAACTGGGTTATGTACCAATACCATTTGGGCGTCAGCGAGGAGGAGAAGGACGGGGAGCTGGCCGTGTCCAAGGTCTTCTATCGTTGTCCCGCTGCACCAATGATAGAAGATGACCAAAATGATGAAAAGGTAGAGATGATCTCATCAGAGGTGACGCCGCCAAATATCCTCCCTGCCGTCTCTGGTGCTGCGTCGTCGATCACTGCAACTACGGTCACCATGGTGCAACCGCAGCAGAATCAACTACAGAGGCAGGCTCACGGTCATGGCCAGTGCAAGTTTGCACCTGCAAAGATGTTTCAGGAGGTAATTTTGTTTGCTATAGTACGTTGTTGCCTTCATTCAGGATCATGAGAAGCTCTAGCATTATATATTGAACAAAACTAGCTAGCAATATATTAGTTAGCTTGAGATGCTTTTGAATACATGTTTGTACTCGATCGATACACTAGCACACTAGTTATGCAAGCTACTAGCCATACTCACAAATAATCATGAAATAACCTTTCCTTGCATTAATAGTTCTATTATTACATGTAGAACAATCGATAGGTTTTGGTGTATCTCCAAATTTGTAGAGGGCGGGTACCGACATGCTGAAACAAAGTGGGAACACACTCCCATAATTTTACTTGAAAGGAAGGTAAAAACTAATACATGCAGTGTCATGTTCGCGAAAAAAAGGAAGGCAAACTTAGGTCAGTCTCAATAAAGGTTTCATGAGCATTAAATATGCTGACATATCACTATATTAATGAAAAGAGGGTGATGAGAGTTTATGGTAGTAGAGTTTCATGGAGATGAACTCTTCTGTGCACTGTTTCTAAAATTTAAGTGCATTGAAACTGGGACATGCATGAAACTTGCATTGAGGATGGCCTTATGGATAACCACCAAACATGATCAGACCAATGATATCTTTTCCCGATTCAACTAATTACTTGTGTCATAAGAATCTAGTTCCTTTAGCACATAAGAATTTTTCAGGAAAGTATACGTTATTTGTGCCATTCATTTTTTTTTATGCAGGCTGGTGTAGGTGACCCGGGTGATCAAGGACAAGTGCATGGCATAATCACATGTAACATCGCAACATCCTGTCAAATCAGTGCACATGGAACCAGATACTACCTTATCAGTAAAGGTTGTTTAGTAGTGTACTAGTTTGGACCATTTTGCTGAAAATACTGCTACTGCAAGGAGTGCAGCGACAAGTTTCGGTAGCTAGAGATCATCTGCTAATTCTTCATATATTCAAATGGGGAAATGTCTTAGTTGGTATTATTTCCGCTGGTCATTTACTTGTTTCCTATAAATAATAGCACATAAAAAATCAGGAAACGTATAATATTATATTCGTGCCATTCATTTTTTGTGCAGGTTGGTGTAGGTGACCCGGTATCAGCTGGTGATCAAGGACAAGTAGTGCATGGCAATAATCACTACATACCATCGCATCGCCACACATCATGTCGAATTATCAGTGGAGACGGAACCAGATATATACTACCTTGTCTTTAGCTGTCAGTACATGTGTGTGTGTGTATATATATATATATATATATGTTCAGTAGTGTACTATTTTGGACCATGCATTTTGCTGAAAATACTGCTACTGCAAGTAGCTAGCTAGTTCCGGTAGCTAGAGATCACATGCTAATTCTTCATATATTCAAAAAGAAATATGACAATAAGTTTCAGCCCAAATGAACTATCTGAGTTCTTTATTGTTTTTTAGATAATGGTATTTATATCCGGCTTCATCTTTCAACAGATAGAATCAGACCAATTATTACAGATGTTCACACTGAAAGCACGACGGCTAACTACGGGACAGCACCCTGCAGCACGCCTAGTGTTAACTGAAATAAAATAATGTCCAAACTAAACATGACCAATATGCCTTGCTGACAACCATCCATTGGAACTAAAGATCTGCAAAGCTGACATCTCTGACAACTCTGGCTCCGATAGTGGCAGACCACATCTTCGTTATTAGTTTGTCATTGACTTCTCTTCTTCCTCTGCATATATACCTGTGTACGTATTTGTTAGCGCAAGCTCATTCTTGATGATGATCTGCTTGGAATGCAGGACACAATGGTGGGCGCTTGTGAAGACAGACGATCATGCGGTATCTGTGAGACACTGACAGTCAGCCTCATCCAATATCTGATGTGAACGAGTTACCATAGCCCACTGTGCCTGGTTGAAGTGCAACATGCATGCATATTAGATCTCTTTGCCGGAAAGGGCCATCAGCTACAATAATGACACCAATGAACCTAGCGCTAGATACTCGATTATATGGCTCTAATTTATATTAAACTGTACCGAAGGCTTGTTGTATTAAAAGCAGAGAGAATTCTATTTGAAAGAAATACGACGACAGGAGAAATTTACTAAATTCTGCATTTGGTTACCATGCAAGAGAGCAATGCATATGCAGCCATACCCATATACGTGTGCCAATAATGCGATCTCCATTATTCATGGAGCTGTCGTTCAAGCGTACAAAAGAAAAGAACAGGAGGGCGATTGCCATCAAACAAAAGCAATAAGCAGCGACTCTGCGGCAGGTTTTTGATGCATGTGCTTGGTTGAAGAACACACGTGGACTAAATTCCACAACAATTCACTACAACACACGTGAATTGATGTGAATCCAACTTCATCGAAATAAGGTCTAAAGCGTGCGTTTGATGATACATGAGTAAGACTACCGGACGCAACATTATCCTTATGCTCTAACTAGCTAGTGGAGTACGAATAATGTTTTAGTTTGTACGTTCCTGCCTTAAATCCTGTCTCACACATGCAATCTCTTCTCTTTTATGCAGAATCAATCGATGGCATCGAATGATGAGCCTCGTGACCCATCAGAGTTGTCATGGCCAGCTTGGCCGGTGATTACTTGTGGATTACTTATGATTGAATTTGTCTCACTTGGCACTTGTGGTTGTGAATGATACTTGTGGATTACTTGTGGTGATACTAAAGTGACTGTCTGTGATGTTTATTATGACTTGTGATATATGTGAACTGTTTGTGATGTTTATTGTGATTGTCCATATCTATATATGAACTGTTTGTGACGCTTATTGTGATATATGTGATGTTTGTTTGAGTGAGGTGTAATAAACAATAAAAACTGGCAGATTTTGGTCACTTTGTCGTGTGCTACACTCGGCAAAGGGTGCCTTTGCCGAGTGTCAAAGTCAGAACACTCGGTAAAGTGACAGTTTCTGTATATTCTAGGAATAGTCTTTGCCGACTGTTTTGGCTTTGTCGAGTGTTTACCAGGACACTTGGCAATGTCATTGCCAAGTGTTTTACCGTCTGCAATTGGTAAAGCCTTGGACTTTGCCGAGTTGAAAGGATCAAGATGCCCAGGAGGGGGGTGAATTGGGTTTTTCTAAAACTTCTTGCAAGAATTAAAACCTATCAAGCCCCAATTAACCCACTAGTGCCTAGAAGTGTGTTTGACTAGAATCAACCGCACAAAAGACTATCGCTAAACCATTTCTACTCTAGCATAGCAATTCAACTTATGAAAGAACAACAAGTAAATGCGGAATTGAATTGCTCAAAGGTAAATGCGTAGTAAAGAGAGTAGAGATGACATGATGATCTTTTTGCCGAGGTATCGAGGTGTCGGCACACCCCCTAGTCCTCGTTGGAGCACCCACGCAAGGGTATCGCTCCCCCTTGATCCGTGCAAGGATCAAGTGCTCACTACGAGCTGATTCTTCGCCACTCCGGCCCGGTGAATCGCTCGCTACCGGTCACAACTTGACTTGGGTCATCCACAAAGCCTCCAAATGATCACCAAGCTCTTCGATCACCACCAAGCTGTCTAGGTGATGCCGATCACCAAGAGTAACAAGCTAGAACTCTCACTTGACCAAGACAAGGCCAAAGAATGGATGGATGCACACTTGCTACTTGCTATCAATTCTCATTAGGAGGTGTCTAATTCTCTCAATTAGCAAATCTCTCAACCTCACTAGGGCTCTTGCACTTTCTCACACTCACAATGTGTCTCTCAGCAGATGGAAGTGGCAAGAACACTCAAATGGATGAGAAGGTGGAGTTTATATACTCCCCCAACCGGCCATCCAAAAACAGCACAAAACAGAGTTTCTGCGGGGGCATCGGAGGCGCCGATGCCAAGCATCGGAGGCGCCGATGACATCGACCAACGGTCGACTGTACAATCTGTCAGACTGTTTAAAGGAGCATCGACGTTGGGCAACGTCCGATGCCTCCACATCGGAAGCATCCGATGCAAATTTACCCTCTCTGGAACCTCTTTGCATGGCCATCGGATGCTGGCCCTCAGTATCTGATGCATCCCACGGTTCACTCGCAAGTGAACAGTGGCACGGGAGCGTCCAATGTGGCAACATCGGAGCCTCTAATGCCACGCACCAGACAAAACCCTAGTCGGGGTGAGCATCGGAGCCTCCGATGCCCACCTGGCCAGCATCCGATGCCTATTACAAGGCCAAAACGAACTCGGATCGCGACGCGGCCTAAACGACTTTTGTTCCTCTCGACATAAGGCATCTCTCTGAGCTACCTAGGGCTATGAAATAACAAGTGTGCACCACACCTACCTCAATAGACTCATCTAGGTCAAGCTACTGATTCACGCTCCCCTTTATAGTACGGCCAAAGGAAAAAACAAAGACCTAAGACTACCTAAGTGTCCTCCAACACCATATGACACTTAGCCTAGTCTACCACCGTCTTCGTTGTCCGTCCTTTGAAAACCGAAATGATATCCATCGTCAGGGGACATGAAATCCATATGCCCGTATCGTCGCCATTACTGTGACCTAACTCAATCCGGTTTCTGCAAAACACACGTTAGTCACAATAATCTTGTGTTTCATCCAATCACCGAAACCCATTAGGGGCCAAGATGCGTTCAATCTCCCCCTTTTTGGTGATTGATGACAACACGAGATCAACTATAGATAGAAGAGGTTTTTAAATCATGACATGTATGAACTTGCAATGAATAAGAGAAAATGATTAGGGGCAAGCTCATACATATCATGCCATCATCCTGCACTCAACAAGTTAGAGTGAAAAGCAAGTGCAAGAGTAAAAGAGCTCAAATACATAATCAAGTGAGAATTAAGCAAATAATGAGCGAAATGAAATGACATGTCATATAATATAACATAGTGAGCACAAACATGTCACAAGGTCCATAGCACAAGTATATAACAAAACAAAGTGCCAAAAGATGCAATAAGTAAAGAGCGTATGTGAAACATAACACATCATAAGAAACAAAGCCCTCTCACATCGCTCCCCCTATCGCTATACTCATCTACTCTCCCCCTTGGGCATCAAGCGCCAAACTAAGCGTCGGAGGGCGGAGGTGGTGCAGACGAGTCAGGTGCCGTCTCCGGAGTGCGCTGAGTAAACTCAAAATGCCGAAGAAACTCCTCGGAGTCGGAAGAAGAAGGCCCGGCAGACTGACCCTCAGTAGCTGGACGCGAAGGTGAAGTGGTCTTGGTCAGCTCTGCCTGCTCTGGCTGCGGAACCTGCTCGGTCTGCTCTGGAAGCTCTGTCACTGGCACAGTCTCAGTAGAAGTGTCAACCTGAGTCTCGGAGTGCGGAAACTTGGGAATAACTGACAACTCAGGCTGAACTGTCGTGGTCATCTCGGACTGGACAGGCTCTGTCTGCTCTGAAGACGCGACTGAGCTCGGATGGGTCTCTGTGGTGGAGGTCACTGGAGCCGTCGACGTCGGAGCTGGAGCCGGAAGATCTGGAGTAGAAAATCCAGTGAGCTCACTGAAGGTGGCAGACAAGTCCCGCGTCACTGTGGTGGTCGTCGCGAACAGAGACTCTATCGGACGTGGCATGAAACTAGTGTGCAAAGGACTGAAGACGGGAGCTCCTCCAGGCGGAGTGGTGAAGGTGGTGAACTGGGAGGAGCTCTGGCCAAAAACCGGCTGCTGCTGAAACTGCGGCGGCTGCGGAGGAACCGGTGGCTGCCACTGGATCTGCTGTTGTGGGGGAGGCTGCTGCCACTACCACTGGGGAGGTACGCTCGCAAGTCTCTCCATAAAGCTCAACGTTTGCTGCTGGAGCGCCATCATCTGTCGCTGCAGGGCGTCTGAACGCTCCTGAGCCTGCTGCTGTGCCAGGGCCTGCTGTTGTGCCAAGCGCTGCTGCTCCTGGGCTAACCGTTGTACGTCATGTGTGACAGTCCGCTGCTGCTCCTCCATCCGTGCAAGAATAGCAAGTAGCGCTGGGTCGGAGGAGGCAGTACCAGACATCCCGGCCTGTGAGTCGTGTGCGCGAGGCTGGTAGTGGGGCGGGAGCTGGTAGTCCTCGTCCGAGCTATCAGTGGGGTCCTCTGCGACGTAGGTGTCACCACCCTCTAGGTTGGCTAGCTCCTGCTCGGCGAGGGCCCGGACTGTCTCGTCCTGCTGCTGAGCTGACTCAGGAACCTCTGGTCTCTAGCGTGAACTAGACGGGGCCTGCTGCTCCTGCTGCCTGCGATCCCGGCCGTGTCCCAATAGCTGACTCATGTTGTACTCGGGGAACACGGTCGTGGACCCTGTGAGTGACTGATTGGGGTGAGAGCCGGTGGTAGCAGCGACCTTCCACAAAATATAGGATATCCAATGAGCATATGGGAGCTGCCTGCGGGCCTTAATGCCCTCTGCCACTGTGTCCTCCATCTCACAAAGAATCATGTCCCAGACATTGAACTCCTACTGCCTGATCATATAAGCAAGTAACCACAGCTGCAGACGAGAGAGTCCCTCTCCGAAGCCCACCCTGGGAAGTAAGGTCCGCCAAAAAACCGCGTTGAGGATCCGAGTCGTAGGGGTGAGATCCCTAGGCGTGCGACTCGAACCCTCACCGAACGGCTCAGTGAAGCAGGAGCGGACCAAGTCAGTCGGCGGCTGAGCACCACCGTGAGGGCGGCGGGGTGGCTCCGTCCTGTCGTAGCACAGGTCGTGGATCCGGGTCTGTGAGTGTCATAGTCCAAACCACTCCCAGATCTCAGAAGAAAACAGCTTGTAGTGCTCCCCCTCAAACACAAACTCAATAGTCTCTCGGTCCGGGTGCACCCAAAGAGAAACGTAGAACTGAAATACCCAATGCTCAAAATACGAGCCAGACCGCCCCAGAAGGTCTGCCAAACCTAGTAGATAGGTGAGAATGGGGCCGATCTGCTCTCCAGCTGCTGTGACTACTGCCTCCAGTGGACAGACTCGTTGTGGACGTAAGGAAATGTCAGTGTTCCTGTAGCCCTGATAGAAATCCTCCTGCAGCACTGTGAAGAAGTCTGCCCCTGCCTGCTCCTGCCTCTCCCGCGGAAACCACTCCTCAACTGGGACTAGCCTCAGAGTCTGAATCTGTGAACGCGTGGCTGCCCTGAGGTCCAGTCGTGGGATCGGCAGGGGGGGCACGCCTCGACGGAGCACGTGCTCCCCGCAGAGGGACGTCGGGCCGGGGTGGCACCACAGTACTGCGACGAGTGGACCGGCGTCGGGGTACCTCCTCAGGAACGTCCTCCTCAGCCTCTGCCTCTGCCTCTGCCTCTGCCTGAGCTGCCTCAGCTGCCTCGGCCTCTGCCTGGCCCTGCCCTGAGCTTTCGGGCTCCACACCCGGAGACGTGAACGTCGTCCGGCGACCGGCAGCCATAAGCGTGCCAGTCGGAGAGTGGTGGAACCGCTCAACCTCCTCAACTGCTCTGCGCTGGTCGGGAGACAACTGGTCCTCAATCCTGAGTCCGCCCATACGGCCACCCTGCTCAGCACGCTCTGCGGCGGCTGCAACCTCTCGTGCCTGGTCTGCCTCCCTCTGCTCCCAGGAGCGCTTCCTGCGTGTGATCAGCTTCCCCTTCCCGGGCCTCTGACGGAAGGAGGGGGATGGGGAGGAGAGTCCCCTGGGCCACCACCGACATTCCTGCAGCGCGGCATGGCTAACAAGAACGGTCACTCAAGAAGCTCTGGACTGCTGCTGAAAGAACCACTATCACGAAAACCAGCTGACAACCCAAAACTGACAAGCAAACCCCTGACACTGAGTAACTGACTGCCGCTGTCACTCGCGAGGCTTGGCCTCGATCCTTACCCATGGGCTTGGCCCTGGGTTATCTGTCACTAACAGCTGACAACTGATACGGCCACGGACTCGCTGCAAGAATAGACGGGATATATATAAGAGACGTATATGCTACAGAGGAGTGAGACGTATGGAAGCAAAGCAATGGGGATAAGAATTGAAAGGGGCTTCGCTACCTGTCGATCGACGAACCGAGCACAAGAAGAGGTGAGACACTGATGTTCCGGCACCCACGAGTCACACCAAGGGGGACTGCAAAAGGTTTGACTGAAAACTGGGTCAAAACAAGGTGGAACATTTGTTGGAGCATTTCATCGAACACCTTGGGTGCGCAGGTTATGGAGAGAGAGGGTGATGCTCACTGCGTAGAGTTTCGCTGGTCGTGGAAGGTCGCTGGAGGGAATAGGGAGTTCGGGGACGAGTCGAAGATGAAAGTCGACGATGCTCCGACGAGAGTGAACGCCGGCGAGGGGGGGGGGGGGTTCGGCGCCGCTAGGAAGCCCGACGGCGACGGGTGCGCACAGGCGGCCTGCGGCGGCGCCATGGCGGCGGCCGGCGGCGAGGGAGGAGCTGGCAAGTGCGGCGGCTGGAGAGGGTGCGCGGCGATTAGGGTTCGGGGCGGCAGCTAGGGTTCAAGCGCACGACGGCGGGCGGCTGGCGTGAGCGCGAGGTGGAAGAAGAAGGGAAATGACACGTGGGGCCGGTCGACCAGTAAAAGAGCCTATTGCGCCGCTTAAAGGGCACATCAGACGCGCCAATGGATTCACATCAGACGCTCCGATGCCAGTCCAGAGAGCTCCAGAACGGCCAAAAACACATAGGAAGCATCCTTTGCCTTGGCATCAGACGCTGGGCAGCATCCGATGGAGCATCGGAGGCTCCGTTGGTGACACATCGGAGGCTACCCTGACACTGTTCCAGCCAGAGCTGTCTACAGTGCAGAGCATCGAACGCTGGGGGAGCGTCCGATGCAGCTTCTGATGCCCCATTTTGGGCTGTTTTGAAGATTTCTGTTGCGGCTCCCTCTCCCAACCAAGTTCCAACCCAAATAAGAGGCAAATAAACACCAGTTGGAACCTAGTATGAGTATCCTCGCATAAACCCTCAATTTTATAAGTAGTTTGCCATAGGCTACATATTATTTTTAGGTAAAATAGGCGATAAAACCCGAGGAGACAACATGTGGCCACCAAAACTAGGGGTCTTAACCATTAGGAGCCTCAAATGCTCCCCCTAGCGGTGGACGAACACAACGGTTGCTCAAAGCTTAACCAAAAAGAAATGACAAAGCAACAAACATGCATATGCAATGCAATACGGAATTTGAATCTAGGTTGCTTGTCAAGTTTGCTCATGGGTAAGCTTCTTCACACGCTTTTTAGGGCGGTTATCCTAACCACGTCTGACAAGCCTATGTGCATAGCATATTTAAACATGGCATATGATACAATGCAATGCAAAGACAACCCCCTTTCACCTTTTAACAAAGTTACTTAGATCAAGCACATTAAGCTCACTTCGCAATCTACAAAGAGTATTCATCTAGGGGTTTTGTGAAGATATCCGCCAATTGATCTTCGGTTCTAACTCCCTCTAAGGATATGTCTTTCTTTGAAACATGGTCTCTAAGAAAGTGATGGCGAATATCTATGTGCTTTGTGCGAGAGTGTTGAACCGGGTTGTTAGCAAGCTTAACCGCGCTCTCATTGTCACACAACAAAGGTACCCTTTCTAGAACTACACCATAGTCTAAAAGGGTTTGTTTCATGTAAAGATTTGTGCACAACAAGCACCCGCGGCTATGTATTCCGCCTCGGCGGTAGACAAGCCACACTATTTTGCTTCTTTGAACTCCATGAAACTAGTGATCTCCCAAGCAAATGGCACCCTCCGGATGTGCTTTTTCTATCTACTTTGCAACCCCGCGTAATCCGAATCGGAATACCCACGAGTTGGAAGTTAGCTCCTTTGGGATACCAAAGGCCAATGCTTGGGGTGTGCTTTAGGTACCTAAGGATTCTCTTCACCGCTATGAGATGTGATTCCCTAGGATCGGCTTGAAAGCGAGCACACATGCACACACTAAACATGATGTCGGGCCTAGATGCGGTCAAATATAACAAGCTACCAATCATAGAACGGTAGAGAGTTTGATCAACCGGGTTACCTCCCACATCTAGGTCGAGATGTCCGTTTGTTGGCATTGGAGTCTTGATAGGCTTGCAATCATCCATGTTGAAGCGCTTGAGGAGGTCTTTTGTATACTTCTCTTGAGATATGAAAGTCCCCTCCTTCAATTGCTTGACTTGGAAGCCTAGGAAGAATGTGAGCTCTCCAATCATGGACATTTCGAACTCCTTCGACATCAAGTCACCAAATTCCTTGCAATAGGCTTCATTTGTTGACCCGAAGATGATATCATCAACGTAGACTTGACAAATGAAGATCTCTCCATCAAGCTTCTTGGTGAATAGTGTGGTGTCGACCTTCCCAATGGTGAAGCCCTTCTCAATGAGGAAGTCCCGGAGGCGCTCGTACCATGCTCTTGGGGCTTGCTTGAGCCCATATAGCGCCTTGGACAACCTATAAACATGATTAGGATATCTAGGGTCTTCAAACCCGGGAGGTTGATCAACATAGACTAGTTCATTTATGAAGCCATTTAAAAATGCACTTTTCACATCCATTTGATATAATTTAATGTCATGATGTGATGCATATGCAAGGAGGATACGAATGGCTTCGAGTCTTGCAACCGGTGCAAAGGTCTCTCCAAAATCCAAACCTTCAACTTGAGAGAACCCCTTTGCCACTAGCCTTGCCTTGTTTCTAACAACCTTGCCTTGATCATCTTGCTTGTTCCTAAACACCCATTTTGTTCCAATGACTCTTGCGCCTTTGGGTCGCTCTTCAAGTGTCCAAACTTGGTTGCGGGTGAAGTTGTTTAATTCTTCATGCATAGCATTCACCCAATCCGGATCACTAGAGCTTCATCTACAATGGTAGGCTCAACAAGAGACACAAAGGAGTGATGTTCAATAAATAAAGCAAGTTTTTTAGATCGAGTCATTACACCCCTTGTTGGACTCCCTATGATGAGATCTTGAGGATGAGCTTGTAGTAGAGGAGTAGTTCTTTGACCAACCACTTGAGGGGCCGCTTGTGGAGCATCAACATCTTGAGCTTGTACCACCATTTGATCATGGGAGACATGAGTATCTTCAAATGGATCCCTCCCATCTTTGTCATCATCATGTGGTACATTGGATGAGGATGGCTTGTCAATGACTTGCACATCATCATCATCATCTTTAGGCTTGATGGCTCCAACCGGCATGTTCTTCATTGCTTCCCTCAATGGTTCATCACCTACATCATCAAGATTTTCATGCTCTCCTTGAGAGCCATTAGATTCATCGAATTCCACATCATATGTTTCTTCTACTACCATCCCGGTGGCATGGTTGAATACTCGATATGCTTTGGACTTCAATGAGTAACCAACAAGAAAACCAATATCACATCGCGTTGGAACTTCCCTAGGTGTTGGCGCTTCTTGTAGATGTAGCATTTGCACCCAAACACTCTAAAGAATGATATATCCGGCTTCTTGTTGTTGAGTAGCTCATAGGGGTCTTGCCAAGGAGACGATGGGGGAACAACCGGTTTGATGCATAGCAAGCGGTGTTGATTGCTTCCGCCCAAAATCTTTCCGGTGTAGTGTACTCATCTAACATGGTCCTTGCTAGGGTGATTAGTGTCCAGTTCTTCCTCTCAACTACCCCATTTTGTTGTGGTGTATATGTTGCGGAGACTTCATGCTTGATCCCAACTTCATCACAATATTCCTCAATGTGGGTGTTGTCAAATCTCTTCCATTATCACTTCTAATTTTCTTGATCTTCAAGTCAAATTCATTTTGGGCTCTCTTGGCAAACTTCTTGAATGAAGGGGTTGCTTCGGATTTGTCATGAAGAAAGAATACCCAAGTGTATCTCAAATAATCATCAACAATCACTAGGCAATAGAGATTTCGACCCAAGCTAGCATATGTTGTTGGCCCAAATAGATCCATGTTAATTAGCTCCAACTCTCTTGATGTTGACACAAAGGCTTTGGTTGGATGATTATTTGCAACTTGCTTGCCGGCTTGACATGCACTACACAATTTGTCCTTCTCAAATTTGACATCTTTCAAGCCTCTAACCAAATCCTTCTTCAATAGCCTATTGAGAGTGTTCATTCCAACATGTGTCAATCTTCTATGCCATAGCCAACCAAGTGATTGCTTAGTGAACAAACATGTCTTCAAGTTGGCATCTTTGGAGGTGAAATCTACTAGATAGAGATTGTTGTATCTAAAGCCCTTGAATATCACTTGTGTATCATCTTTCTTGGTCACAACCACTTCTTGTCGGTGAACAAACATTGAAAGCCAAGATCACATAGTTGCCCAACGGATAGCAAGTTGAAGCTCAATGATGCAACTAGAAGCACATTGGAGATGGTATGATCATTTGATATTGCCACTTTGCCCAAACCCTTCACATTGCCCTTTGAGTTGTCACCAAATGTAATCTTTTCTTGGTCATTGACATTCTCTTCTAGTGAGGTGAACATCCGGGGATCACCGGTCATATGTTGTGTGCAACCACTATCAATCACCCAATGAGATCCACCGGTCTTGTAGTTCACCTACACACACAAGAAATCAAGCTTGAGCTTTTGGGACCCAAACTTGTTGAGGTCCCTTAACCTTCTCACTAGTGACTTTGCAACCCAAATTTGCTTTGGCCTATTCTTGTTAGGAGGCCCCATGAACATGACTTTCATCTTGCCACTAGAGTCTTGTCTAAGCTTGTAGTGAGCATTGAAAGCAAAGGCCTAGCATGCTTGGGCAAGGGTGTGGGTTTGGCTCTTCACAATCATGAGCAAAGTGTCCTTCCTTTCCACACTCATAGCATCTCCCAATCTTCTTCTTCTTTGGCTTTGTGATGCTCTTGCGTTGCTTCATCTTCTCTTCAAGGAAGCCAATGTCATTTCTATTGGTCTTCATTACGGTGTTCATGAGAAGCTCACTTTGAAGACATTGACCCTTGGTGAATTTCTTCAACCCGGTGGTGAGGTGCTCCTTCTCTTTCTTGAGCTTGTCATTCTCTTGTTGGAGCTCTAATTGAGATGATGTCATCTTGTAATCCCTCTCCATCTTCAATCTCTTGTTCTCTTCTTTTAGCATGTCTAGCTCAAGTGACATGCTATAGTCATCATCATGAGTCTCAATAGTGACTTGCTTTGTGGTTGCAAGCTTCTCTAGATCAACCTTGAGCTTTGCATTGTCATTCTTGATCTTGACATATCATCATAGTGATCGGCCACAACCACTTTCTTGCCCTTGCCACTAGCTCTTTGGTCATCATGCTCACTAACCAAGTCCTCACAAGATGTTGCTATGTCACACTTAACAACAAGGTTAGGGGCATCATGTGTCTCATGTGAAAGTATATCATAAGCAACGGTGAGAGTATCATAGTCAACTTTCACTTGAGTGTATTGTTCTTTTAGCAAAGCATAACTAGTGGTAAAGTCACTATGCATCTTATCAAGTTTTTCATTTTTAGCTTTGAGCTCTTTGTTAGAGGACTTGAGCTCCTTGATAGATGATGTCATAGTAGCAAGTTCATCTTTTAACTCATCACTAGCATGAATAGCATGATCATATTTCAACAAGAGATACATTTTCATCAATAAGCTTTTCATTTTTAGCTCTAGTCTTTCTTATGATTTTAGAGTAATTGTTTAGCAATTTAACAAGCTCATCATAAGAAGGTGCCTCAAATTCACCATCACTATCACTATCACTAGAGTCATCATCACTTTGTACCTTCCGGTCACCCTTAGCCATAAGGCATAGGTGTGTAGATGATGATGGCGATGGTGGTGGTGGTGGTGTAGAGGAGCCAATGACTAGAGCGACCACCTTCTCCTTCTCATCACCACTATCTTCATTTGATGAGCCACCGGAGGAGTCAATGTCGGTGAGCCAATCACCAACAATGTAAGCCTTGCCATCTTTCTTGTGGTATTGCTTCTTCTTGCCATCCTTCTTCTTGTAGGGCTTCTCATTCTTCTTCTCATCTTCGCTAGATGAGTCATACTTCTTGCCCTTGTTCTTGTTCTTGTAGCTCTCTTTCTTGGGCTTGGTGCATTGATGAGCAAGATGGCCAAGCTCACCGCAATTGTAGCAATCCATTTTGGAGATTGGCCTCCTCTTGCTACTTGTGAAGAACTTCTTCTTTCTTGAGTCAAAGTTGACTCCATTCTCTTGAAGCTTCTTCAACATCTTGGTGGTTCTTCTCACCATGAGAGCGATGTTGGTCATCATCCTCTTCATCACTTGAGCTTTCTTGATGCACCTCAATTGCTTTGGACTTGCCCTTCTTGTCATGACTTGCTTTGAAGGCCAAGTCCTTCTTCTTGTCCGTGGAAGAGCCACCACTTGGTGTGATATGCATGTACATCTCATGCGCATTGATCTTTCCCAAGATTTGAGTTGGTGTAGCGGTGGAAAGATTGCCTTGATGTAGCACCGTCACAATGTGTCCGTACTTCTCAATTGAAAGGACACAAAGAATCTTCCTCACAACATTGGATGGTTGCATTTGTGTGAGGCCAAGTCCATTTAGCTCTTCTACAAGAACATTTAACCGTGAGTACATTTCATTTGCATTTTCATTAGCATGCATATCAAAAGAATGAAGCTTTTGCATGACTAGATGATAGCGTTCCTCACGCTCACTCTTGGTTCCCTCATGGAGCGCACAAATGTTTTCCCATAGATCATGGGCATTTTTGTGGTTCCGGACACGGTTGAACACATCTTTGCAAAACTCAAGCCTGTTGCCCGCAAAGGCCTACTAGGCCTGACGCTGACGGTGAAACCTACGAGGCCTAATAGGACCTGCAAGCACCTGGTTTCTAGTGTGAATGGGAAGGATGATACTTGTAGAGACTCTAAGGTAAATCTCAATGGTGAGTTTCATTGCGTTGTTTTCAAGACTGTCATGTCATATAAATAAAATGAAACTTTGAATGAAACTCTATATTGAGTGTGAGAGTTTCATTCTAGAGTTTCATAGACATTAAATTCCATGACTCATAGAAAGTTGGTATTCACGCCAAGAGAGTTTCATCTAGATGAAACTTATTTCATCTCTCTCTTCTTAAATACACTGTCATGTCACCGAAAATACTTATGTGGCAGCATATTTAATGCAAATGAAACTCCCACTGAGACTGACCTAATCAATCACATGTAAATGCATGTCATCGAATTGAATCACACAAAAAAACAAATTAAAACTATCAAGATAATTACACTGCAGGAATAAGTACAGATTGAAAGCATTTATTACATCCAATATACAGAGAAAAATTAATTATATTGCAATGAATAATCTTAAACCAAAATTACATGCTCATGTGTGGATTTTTCATCAATTCCGTCCAGGCATATGAAACTGGTCAGTTCCTTTGTACAGAAGGAAAGAGATTAATGTCGCCTACACGCGGCAAATCTGATAATTATAAGGAGGAACATGTCATGAGTCGCTGTGCCCTGAGAAGGCAGGTGAGGAAGGAAGCATCACTGTTGCAAACCCTTCAACACCAAGGATGCATATGAAGCGCTTGCCCCCTCTCCTAGGGTTGCGGACTTCCACAGGAACTGGATTTGGAAATCAAATGTGCCGAACAAAGTCAAGATTTTCTCATGGCTCCATTTCAAAGATAGGCTAAGAACGAAGGCCAACCTCTTCCACAAGAACATGCTAGATGATTCGATGTGTCGGTGATTTTACCACCGTAACGAGGATCAGCACCATGTCATCTTTGAATGCCCAACGAGCAAGGAAGTTTGGTCCATCATCAACCTGCAATCCCCGAACATGACCACAGACATCAACATATGGTCGTCTATGCCTCAGGCTGAATAATGTCTAAATGATAGTTGACTCACTGTTTATCATTAAGCGTTTAGGATAACACATTTGGTAGATTTTTCTTGGAACCAATTAGAAAACGTATCTCTCTCCCGAATGGGATCTAATCTCTAGCCCTACCTCCCGATCTATACAAGGCAATGTAAGGAGCCCCAATTGCAACCCTAGCAATCAGGCATGCATAGCTATTAGCACGCCTTGTAATCACAATCTGTGTCTCTTGTCCATGTGCTAGCCACTTGTTTCCGTATGCATGATTTATTGATCTTCACTGGTAGAGCTAATTCCTCTGACACATTATACGAGTTGGAACCTGGTCTATTAAAGAGAAAAATTTAGATGTCACACTCCACTTACAGAAACCATTATTACTGCATATCATCTCATTGAAATCTATTAGGTCTAATCATCAGTGTTAATATGCACCTTAAATGATAGCCTAGTGCTAAGATGGAAGGTCCAGAATGACCACTATCATTATTTGAGATAATTATAGAGTCTAGTGCTAGGAACATTAAATGCTAGCCTAATGCCAAGATGGAAGGTATAGAATCATCACTATGATTATTTGAGATAATGATAGAGCCTAGTGCTACGGGATGGAATGTGTAGTGTCACCACTATTATTACTCATGTTGTAAATTCTATTAGTAACTCATTTTGTATCAACACTATATAATGAGAAGGAAAGCCACAAGCTTTGCATGACAAAAATTAGTGAGTTTAACTTGGTATCAAATTAGCCTAGATATCCTATCCACCATCCTTCTGCCTCCTTGATGATTCTTGTGGCTTCTATGACTATGACTCAGAGCATGATCACCACGCGTCTGACATTGGAGAACTTCCTTTTGTGGAAAACTGAAGTTATGCATGTGTTTTGTGCTGCTAATCAATCATTTAGCTCCTCTAGTGACTATCACCAAGGGTTCCAGTGAATCCGCTCAAGTGGTGGCCAATCCAGACTTTCTCTGTTGGTTCTAGGATCTGATGGTCATGATTGCATTGCTAGCTTTCATGTCTGAGGGCATTCTTGGGCAGATGGTTGTCTTTTGACTACTGCTTGTCAAGTCTAGGAAGCATTGCATGACATGTTTGGCTCCCACAACCGCGCTTGCATCATGTAGGTTTAATTTGCTACCAGCTATCGAACCTAAAGAAGAAATTCTTGGGCGCTGCTCAAATTTTTAAGAAGATGAAAGGATTTACTGACACAATGGTTTCCATCTGCAACGACCCCTTAACTAATGAGAAGGTTCTTGGGTACATGCTTGCAGGGGTCGGTACTGTGTATGAGCCCTTGTTGCTACAACCATTGCACGTGATGACCCGGTCAGCCTCAATGCCAGAGGCGGCACTCTCCCGCGGTCACGGTCATGATCGCAAGAAGATGTAGGGGGAGGAGGCGCTAGAGAGGCGCGCGCGTGCACCTCAGTGCGGCGTGAGTGGAGCATTGAATATGGAAGGAGATAAAAACGACTCGAGTCTCCCCAGCACCGCATAACTGGTTTCCTTCCGGTCTTGATCCATGAGTCAACTCGGTTTCCCGAGGAAGAAACAGTTTCTTTGTTTTCTAATCTCTTTCTTCATTAGTTCCATTATCACGTCAGCAAAATGCTTAGTTGGTAGGACAATTAAAGCAGATAGAAACTACTATTAATGCTTCATTGGGAGTGCCCTCAGTCCTCACGATACCCCGATCATCCAACTTTAATTTTTCCATTTGTGTTGGACACCGCCGCTTCATTAGATACCGAGCTGGACCAATTTTTAGAAACGGTTGGATATAGTTATTTATTTCTTCCAATTTTCAATATATTTTATTGAAAAGGTTGCAAAAGGTAGTTTTAGATAAACTAGAGATTTCTTTAGTATTTTATAGATATTCTTAGAGATGCTCTTACTTTGTTATTGTATATGTATCCAATTCTGAATTTATCTTCCATCCAAATAGTTATCTACTAATATAAGCTTGCTCGGATTTTCGTTGTCATGAAGGCCACCAGTGGTTGGTCAGGGGGGGGGGATATTGGGCGTGTATTGTTGCCCAGGGCTAAGGAGCTAGGATAGAGGGTCCATCCAGAATCATAGGAGACAGGCCAAAACTATGCACTTAGTTGTGTTTGGTTGTCTTTCTTGTTAGTCCAGTATGGTACGAGATTGTGTTTGGTTGCACACATACATGAGAGTTTTGGGTCTCTGACACATGGGCCCCTGCACCATACCTAAATCGAGTCGTCATGTATCGTGAGGGAAGTGGAGATTGAGATGACGGAGTTGTACGAGATGAAGAAGGACAGATGTATGAAACGAAGCAGGCAAAACGTGTGAAAATAACAACAAAACACAACAAATGAATGAGAGCATGCTGGCAAACCATTTAATCAATCAACCCCATTCTTTGCTCTAGAATTTAAACGCAAGGCAGAGGCTATGATCCTAACGTCTGCTGCTCCTTATGTTCTTTGTAAGTCTATCAAAATATTAATTTGTTAGGGACGTAGGCTAGTATTAGAAATAGCTATAGGGCGACTTGGGCCTATGTGCCTTTTACTTTGTTGGGCTTGGCCTAGAACAAATATATCTTTGGTTGTTGATAGAGAGAAGAAATCAAGGAAATAGACAACTCATTTACGTCTCTGTTCCAAGTCTGCTCACAAACATGAGCTCACATTCAATCTACCCCTACTATGAACGTACACGTACGCACACCCTACCCCTATGAGCACCTTCGAAGAAATGAGTTAGATCGGTAAATCACGAGATTGGCGAAGTCACCATAGATGTCTTGTTGTCTACGGGCACATCGCCTACCACTGAAAGAATAGCGCTCCGTTAAATCCTGGAATAAATCTAAAAAATGCAAACACCTATGTCAAGTCGAGGACTTAAATTCGAGTGGGCAGGTTCCACGACAAGTAACCCAATCAGCTGAGCTACGCTGAGTTCGCCCTCATTGTTCCTCTTCTTCCTCCAAGCACTCCTATTCTCTGATGGTTGTTCTTATTTGATCTCTAATAATTTCCATATTCTCCATCCTACACCCATTACCCTGCTACTAACATGAATTCTTAGTACCCTAGCAACATGAATTTGGATCTCTCCTTCTACCTAGCTCTTCCCTAATCCAGTTATCTAGTAGCAATGCGGGATCAACGGTGGTGGGTTCCTCGAAGCGGCACCCGAGCCGCACGAGAGCCGCAGAAACACGCCGACAAGCCCCACATCGGCATCTCCCATGCATATTTTATCTTAAATATGCTATGTACTGACAGTGTACGTACCCGACCCTCAGCTTAATCCTTGATTGACAAGAACAGAGGCGAGAATGGACTAAAATTTTATCAAAAAGGAAAAAGAGAAAGGCAAAATCATCCAAAAGAGTTCGTTTATTTGTCACCAGACCTCGTTCTTCTCCAAAACGCGCAAAGAAGGTTCAAATTTCTTTTGGACAATTCAAAGTGGATTACTCTATTCCCCAGTCACCGATTAGTGATGGTCTTCACTTTGGTTTCCCGGATCAATCTAGTGGTCCAAAGAGTTTCATTCTTCAATCAGATGATCAGGGATTGAACTCAGCGTGTTCTTCGCTGAAACCTGCAAATTTTGAATCAGATGCGTCAGTTGAGGAAGGCCCTGATTTTCAGCGGGAATAGTCTTGTGAGCTTTCTGCGCCACAATTCACGCAGCATTTTCAAAATCAAACTTGCTCCAATTGTTTGTCTCTGGCCATAGCGGACCTTCTTGTCAGCGCCAAGTCAGATGCAGGGCCTGTTTCAACTATGGCCATAATCAGCATTGGTGTGTTACTCGGGCCCAGACCAAGCTTTTCTGGCGGCCCAAGAAAGTAAGGGAAATTCGAAGCTTGGAAAATATTATCCAGGATTCTCCTACAGAACAGGATGCCCAAAATTACGTTGGCTCTTCATCTCCTTCCCATTTAGAAGGAAACCCCAACCAACCTACAGTGCAATCGCCGCCATTGCACTCGCATTGCTCCCCACCGCCAGTAGACACAGACTTTTGTGACGGCCAACCGCCATCTGCTATGGCAAACTTCTTGTGGACCCAGAACCGTATGTTCCGCTAGGCTTCGTGTTGAACGAGTGGGAGCGACCTGCTCGAGGTTGGCTAATCATCATCGGGAATCCACCGCGTCGGAACGATGACTTCGTCATCACCACTCTGCTTCCTCAGCCAGCAGTGCACCAGCTTCATGATGCAGTGGACTACGTGGTTGAATACTTTGAAGAAGTTCGTCAGGATCCAATTGTCTCAACTTGTCTTTTGCCTTTAGGGCTTTGCTTAATTCAGTTTCAGTCTACAATGAGGGCCCATGCCATGATTAATTCTAGCCCCTTCATGTTGCCAAATGGTCGTTAGATTGTTTTACATGAACATGATCGAGGGATCAATTTGAGGGCTTGTCTGTTTAATAGAACTTGTTGGATCATGCTATTAGCTTTTCCTTTGGATTTCCAAACAAAGGATTTAATCTCGCAAGCAGTATGCTCTTTTGGCTCAGTAGTCACTTGGACCAATAACTCACATTTCAGGTGAAGAAGTCTGATTGGATGCTCTGTTAGTCACTTGGACCAATAACTCACATTTCAGGTCAAGAGTTCTAATTAGATGCTCTGTCATCAGTATTAGTCGTATTCCGAGAAGTATGATTATTTGTCGTGGTGCTGCTCTTGGTGGAGGTGGCCAGTCTTGGTCAGTGCTAGTGTTTGTGCTAAGCTCGGAGCAGAATGAAGGTTTCGGTGTAGATGAAGATCTCGTGCCAGATAATGCAAATCCTCACCAACTGCCAGGGCATCAGGACTTAGAAGCTAATCCTCTGTTGTTTGACAACCTCCAAGATTTGGATGATGTACACCAGCAGACCAACCTGGATGAGGGGTGGCAACCACTAGATGTCCCTGAGGTAGTAGCACCAGTGAACAATGATGGTTGGCAGCCTTGGCCTCAGCCGGACCTGAATCGGGAAATTCAAGAAGTGCAGGCACTTGCTGATCAGCTGGTTCATCAAGTCATGATAAATGTAGCATCCTGAGCATCCTCAATTTTCAAGATCAGTCAGCCCTGAAACCAAAGAGTTCTTTAGGGCCCAGGGTCCCCCTATCACTTTTGATCTTCCTTTGGCTGGCAGCTCTTCAAACATTGTCCCAGTGTGCATTAAGATCTTGATAATGAAAGTGATTATGCAGTAAGACTCATGGCAAGTAGATTGAATCTTCATTAGGTTTTTGGGCCAGTGCCATCAATACAAATGTTGATTCAAGATATCCTCCTTCAAGTCCATCAAATCCACCAGCAACACTTTATCCCAAGCCCATTCAATAAGGTTTTGGGCAATTTGTTGCTCTTAAATAAAGGCCCAATGCAGTCAGCTGCAGTGCCCCTGCAACAGCTCCCTGGTTTTTTGATCTTGGATGATGATGAGGTTATGTCTGATCCTTCATGGGGAAATAATTGGGAGGCATCCTCTTCATCAGCAGCTTAAGCTAGTCCACTGCAGCAACCTTTGTTGTTACCTAGGCACTCTGAGGCAAATTGCTTGGAAGACTCTCCTATGCCTAAAATAATAGCTCCTTTACAGATGGTTCTGCCACGGACAGAGGAGAGGTTGTTTGATCTTGATCCTTTTGGTTTTGATGGGCTCATGTCAGAGCCTGAAGGTAATGAAGGTGTCCAGTTTGCAGAAGCTATCCCACCTCCTGCTCCTCCTGTTTCAGTTCAGCCAGCTCAACCACTAGCAACCCCCAGAGCTAGAATGCCAAGAAATATCACAGTCCCAATTATTGAAGAGATTTGCGTAGGAGCTCAAGAGTCAACAAGTCCAAGATGAGTGCTAGCAGATCAAGGGACTTTGTCTTCTATGCTACACCTGGTATGAAGAAGGCCAGGAAGCAACCTCCTCAAGCTGAAGCTGAACCTGTCCCTATTCAACTACTACAAGAAACTTGTTAATCTGTGATGCTCAATCCATGACGATATCTAAAAACCGTCATAGATACTGAAGAACTTCTTCAGGATCTATGATGGTTTTCAGATATCGTTATGGATTGAGCGTCACATATTAACAAATTTCTTGTAGCAGCACTTGGAGATGATTCAAGCCCATCTTTGGAATTAGATCAGATGATTCCGGTTCAGGTGATGCAAGAGTTGGGAACTACCTTTTGTCAGGTACCTCCTTCAGAGATAACTGTAGACCTGCTTCAGAAGCCAAGGGAATGGAGAAGACACCCTCAGATGCAGTGCTTTTGTTTTTATTTTGCTACTTTCAGTTCTATGGTTTATGTCAGACTTGTGGCTCTTTTGTGTGTGTTGTGCACCATGGATTTTATATTCTTTTTTAATGTGTAATGGCTAATCAGACCAGAGATTGGACTATTTTGGGTTGGAATGTCAGGGGCATTAATGTTATGAGCTAAGTGGTACCTTTGCATAATAAAATGGATGAAAGTTCCTGCTCTATTGTTTGCCTGCAAGAAACAAAAAGGGAGTCTTTCGATCTCCCTTTTATCAGAAAGTTTGCCCCTAGATGATTTGACAGTTTTGAGTTCTCTCCCTCCATGGGTGCCTCAGGGGGCATTTTAGTCTTACAAAACTCTTCTCGCTTCTCTGCATAAGTCTAGGAAGTGCGCTCTTTTGCAATAGTGATTTCTTTCACTTCTTGCCATAATTTGCAAGAGTGGTCTCCTACTACTGTTTATGGACCCACAAGACAGCCAGCTAGAGGAGCTTTTATGGATCGGTTTTATAACAGAATGGTGAATTCATCATGTCTAGGGCTCTTCTTGGGAGATTTTAACTTTTATAGATCAATGGAAAATAGAAACGGGCTTGGGAAAAATTATAATGATGTTCTACTTTTAAACAGTGCCATTAGTCATCTTGGGCTCATAGAATTGCCAATTAAGGGCAGATCTTACACATGGAGAAACATGCAAGAGAATCCTTTGTTGGAGCAATTAGATTGGTTTTTTACAACACCAGCTTGGTCTTTGCACTTCCCCAATACCATGGTCTTGCCTCTGGCTAAACCTATCTCGGACCATATGCCCTGCTGGGTCCAGATCAGTACGACTATTCCAAAGGCTCATTTATTTAGGTTTGGGAATTACTGGCATCTTCTCCTAGGATTCATTGAGACAATGACTGAGGCTTGGCAACATCAAGGGTTTATGATGAATTCAGCAAAAGTAATTTCCTTAGAGCTTAAGATTCTGAGGGGGAAGCTGAAATTATGGAGTAAAGGAAGATCCAATTTGGCCATGGTCATACAGAACTGTAATATCATCATTGCTTTTTTAGATGAGCTAGAAGAAGCTACGGATCTTTTTAATCCTGAAAGAAATTTTAGGGATGTCATAAAGGCTCATCTCCTGAAGATGTTGCATATTCAGTAGATTTACTGGAGGCAAAGGTACACTGAGGAGCTTGTAAAGTTTGGTGATGAGAATGCAAATGATTCAGGGTCAGGGCCGAGGGTCGAAAATGATTCACAATCACATATTCATATTTATTTTGATGTAAGGTGGCACATTTCCCTTATGATATCGCGGGTTGCCAATGCACTTAACAACAAAGATTGAAGGCATGTAGGTCTTTGGCTGCCAATGCATTTAATAACAAAGATTGGAGATCTCAGGCTGCCAATGCACTTAATGTTGCTAATGCGCTTTGACTGAAGATAGTGACTCCTGGAGTTACATTTGGGGTTCACGTCTGTTCTCATCCTCAAGAGCCTACAAAGCTTTAGTCGGACAAGCTGAAGCATATCAAGCCTTCAATTGGCTTTGGAAATCTTTCTGCCAGTCAAAACACAAAGTTTTTGTTGGATGCTACTCCAAGACACGTTGAGTACAGGAAACATTTTGAGAAGGAAAAATATGGCACAAGAGAACTATAATTGTGTGATTTGCAGTAGCCAAGCTGAAGAAACTTTGGAGTCATGTCGCTACCGGCACCTAGCAGGCTAGACGGGCCAGCAGGGGCCTATTGGGCCTGGACCAGCGCCCAGGCCGCCGCTGCCCATGCAGCCGGCGCACACGCCACTGCCGCCGCCGCCGTTGCCACGAAGGATCTAATTAGAAATAAAATGGAATAGGGAGTAAAATAAGAAAATAGATATAATTACTTAAGATGCAAGTCTTCTCTGGACTATAAATATAGAGGCATTGTACCCCTTTGAGATTAATAAGAAAAAGGCTGAAAGGCTTATTCTAGTTCTCCAGCTCTCCAGCCCTAACCCTAGCCGCCGCCCCTGTTCCTCCTCCCTGCGCCCGCGCACAGCAGCAGCAGCCGACCGCCGCCGCCCCTCCCTACCGCACGGCAGCCCTAGGGCAAGCCCTAGCCGCCGGTACCCGCCCTCCCCGCCTTGCGTCTTACATCTGGTATTGGAAGACCGTTTAGATCCTTCGGGCACGTTGATGGAGACCTTCAACAAGAACAGCTACAACAGCTTCGTCCCTCTCAGGAACGACATATACACCATCGTCAACAATGAGCTTGCTCCAACCTTCAACTTCGAGGCTCCCACCATCAACAATAGCAGCACGTTGCTGCCTTCTACCACCACGCCCTTACTGTCGCTGCCTCACCAGCTACGGTCCATGGCTGCCACCACCCCCACCATCGCGTTGGAGGACTTCCGCGTCATCACCGATCGTTGGGCGAAGGAATTGGAGGAATTCTTTTCTTCCTTGTCGTCGCAATCCGAGGAAGAAACAATATTGGATTTGGCGGTCACCGACGACAAACCTACCATGGAAAAACAACAGGTTTGGCTCGTTACCGGCAATAATTTTGCCACTACAGCAATGGAGGGATCCCTCTCGCCTGCCACCGCAGAAATTGTCGCCAACAGCAGCGACGACGTCGTCAGCGAGAAATCCATGAACCTCCGGGCAACAGATCTAATCCAGCCGGAGAACAAGGGAGACGCCGCCAACAACATCACTGTAAGTGCAATCAAGCCCTAATTGTGGGTTTTGGTGATAATGACCACACGATTAGAGGACTAATGAGATTTATGAAGTTGACAAGCAGGTTATGATAAGAAAGGATGGTGTATATGCGTTGGTGGACCCCTCACACTACATTTCATCGGTTCCGGACTCAAAGTGCTTCAAAGATATTCTATTTTGGTTATTGAGTTTAGGAATGCCGTACTAAAAGGGGAATGCAAATTCATTGATATGGCTGAATGACATGTGCTCAAACCAACTCAAACCATCCACATTTCCAACCAAAGACAGCTGCACCCATTGTAGATCTGTTCCTGTCTGTTTGGTGGGCGCGGCAGTGCCGCTCTAGGCGCGGCAGTGCCGGGCCGCGGCACTACCGGGCTAAGGCCGGCACTGCCGCGACTTGATTTGTCCGTTGGATGGCAGGGGGTATTTACTTCACCCCCTCTGCCCCCCAACGGTCATCCACGACCAGAACTCTCCACCTACCTCCAGACAAGCTCTCTCTTCTCCATTGAAGGCTCTCCAAGCTCCCAACCACCAAAATCTTCATTCCCATTGATTCCAAGTGGTTGAGAGGCTCAAACCTTCACCAAAGAGGAGCCCTAGCTGAGATCTACTGCCTAGAGCACTTGATTTGAGCCATAGCCGGTGGATTTGCTTCTATTACTCTTGGGTTCTTGGAACCCTAGCCGGCTAGGCGTCGCCCTAGAGCCTTGCCAACTTGTGTGGCGGCCTAGGGAGGTTTGTAATCACTTGTGCAGCTAGTAAGATTACCCCTCACCTCAAGGATTTGGTTCCTTGACTTGAGAACGAGGTTGAGTTGCAAAGCTCATGACCTAAGTGGTCAACCTCAACAACGTGGAGGTAGGCAAGCCTTGGTGGCGAGCTGAACCACGGGATAAATCACTTGTCTCGCGTGCTTGCTTAGTTTCATTCTCTATGTTCATGAGCTTGTGATATATTCTAGGGTTTGGCTCGATCTACTCTATCTTTCATATTTGGCTTGGAGTAGTTGTTTCTGCTGGTTCATATAGCCTATTGTTACATTCCTATTCATATAGAATCTGCAGATTGTGGTTAGATTTCGAATTGCAGCTTCTGGTCTTCATCTGCGCGGCAGTACCGCGCTGAGGCCGGCAGTGCCGGGGAGCGGCAGTGCCGGGCACAGGGCGGTAGTGCCGGGCCTATCTAATTGTGTTTTAAGCTGTGATTTTTGACAGGCCTATTCACCCCCCCCTCTAGGCCACACAGGTCCTTACAAGTGGTATCGGAGCCTGGTCTCTCAGCAGCACTTAACCGTGCGAGAGTATGGCCACTGACGGAGGAACGGGTAACGCTAGTGTTGTGCAACCCAAACCCTTTGAAGATCCGGATGTGCACACCACTAGCAGCAGCGAGAGTATCTCCACAGCTAGCGGAAGGACACTTCCACAATTGGTTGTGTCGGCCGGAGAGCTCGCAAGACGAAAGGAAGAAAGAAGGTTGAGAAGAGAAGCTAGAGCCAAAGCAAAAGAAGATGCAGCAGCTCTCAAAGCAAAGGAAGACAAGGCTCAAAGAAGAGAAGAAAGAAAGATTAGAAGAGAAGAAAGAGCCAAGAGAAGAGAAGAAAAGAAGAAGAAGGAAGAGCTCAAAGCTAAGAAGAGTGTGCACTTGAGTGAAGACTCAAGTAGCACCGAAGATGGTGATGATGACATCTCCTATCATCTCAAGGGTGACAAGAAGAAGAAGGAGGAGACCAAGAAGACATACGGAGCCGTATCCTACACTTATTCTTCTATGTCTAACCATGATTCTAGGCCTCTCATTAATGTACCCGCGGGCAAGTTGCCTCGTTTCGACGGGACCAACTTTGCCAAGTGGAAGCACATTATGAAGACCTATCTTATTGGTCTCCATCCAGGTATTTGGGAGATTGTGCACAATGGACTTGAAGCACCGGTTGATCCAAAGAACCCCACTCAAGATGAGTTCCGCAACATTCATCTCAATGCCCAAGCCACTAGTGTGCTACTTAGTGCCTTGGATGGTGATGAGTACAACAAGGTCATGGGAGTTGAGGTTGCAAAGGAGATTTGGGACACATTGCATATTGCTCATGAAGGGGTTGATAAAGTAAGGCAATCCAAGATTGATTTGTTGATGGCCAAGCTCAACCGGTTTGTGATTTGTGATGGTGAAGGTCCTCAAGAGATGTTTGATAGGTTGATGGTCATTGTTGGCAAGATTAGAGGGCTAGGTGGAAATGAAATCAATGATCACAAGGTTGTGAAGATTATGTTGGAAGCTTATTCACCAAGAAATGAGACCGTAGTGACATTGATTAGAGACAAGAAGAAGTTTGAGAAGTTCACACCTAGTGATGTGCTTGGGAGGATTATCACATTTGATATGCAAAGAGAGGAAGCTAATGAAAGAAGGAAGCTTGGAGAGTTGCAAGCAAGGCTAGATGGGATGAAGATCAAGGAAGTGGCACTCAAGGCAAGCAAGCCAACAAAACAAGCAACATCAAGCAAGTCAAGTTCAAGCAAGCAAGCCTCTACAAGCAAGCCCAAGCAACAAAAGAAGAAAATAGAGGTTGAGGACAGCACATCATCCTCTTGCAAGAGTGAGAGTGATGGTGAAGAGTTTGAGAAGATTGATGATATAGCTCTATTCATGAGAAGATATCGCAAGGGGCTCAAGAAAGAAGGTTACAAATTTGTAAAGAGGAAGTTTCCTAACAAGAAAAAGAGAACTTGCTACAATTGTGGTAGCACCGAGCACTTCATTGCTCATTGCCCAAATGAGAAGAAAGACAACAAGGGCAAGAAAGATGACAAAGCCACTTACAAGAAGCACAACAAGAGATACATGGGAGAAGCTCACATCGGACATGAATGGGATTCAACCGCACAAACCTCAAGTGAAGAAGATGAGAAGATGGCAACCATTGCATTCCAAAAGTCATCTCCTTCACCAAGGCTATTCAACAACTTGTCCGATGATGATGAAGGCAACTCCCACACTTGTCTCATGGCCAAGAAAGAGAAGGTGAAAAAGACTCATACTCCTAAACCTTCTCTTCCACTTAGTGACATCTCTAGTAGTGAACTTAGTGACTCTTCTAGTGATGATAGCTCTAGTGATGAAGAGATAAACATGATAACAAAGAACTTAGATAAGAAAACCAAACTCTTTATCACTAAGCTAATGGAGGAACTAGAGGGTGTACAAGCCGAGCTAGAATAAGTGAGGATGCTCTTATCAAACAAGAGGATCTCTATATTGCTTGCAAGGAAGCTCTTGCATTAGAGAGAAGTGAGTTGGATGTCTTGCATGAGGCCTTGGCCAAAGAGCAAGATGAACATGCTTCCCTAAAGAAGGCTCATGTTGAACTCAAGAAAAAGTATTGTGACTTGGATGTAAAGCACAAGGAACTTGAGCTGCAATATAACCTTCTTTGGGAAAGCAACTCAACTCTCCCTAAGGCAAATGTCACTCTATTCCCTCCACTAGTGAAGGTTGTGGAAAATGCTATAATCTTGATTTGAATGTCTATTCCACTAACCTTGCAAACATGGAGGTCATGAGAAAAGAAATAGCAAGATTGACAAGTGTTATTGCAAGTGGTTGTGTCAAGGCTACTATAAGTGCTAGTGAGAAGACCCAAAGCAAGAACATGCCCAAGTTCAAGAACGGAAGACGTCCTTTCATAAAGGATGGGTTGGGGCATGTAAAGGGAGGCAAAACCAATGGAAGGAAGAAGGTGAATGGCTATGAGTGTGTGAGGTTTGAGAAGAAGGGTTACATTGGTACAGTTCAGCCTGCACAGACCGCGGCAGTGCCGCGCCAGAAGGCGGCAGTGCCGGCCCCGGCAGTGCCGCCCCCAGGCCGGCAGTGCCGCGCCCCAAGAAAGGGAAGGCTACCAGTTCCCCTTCTGCTCAGTCTCACACACAGCCCAGGCAGATGCCAAATCAGAAGCAAGGGTCTCAGAAACCAAAGGAGTCTATTTGGGTAACCAAGAACAAGTTCATGCATCAACCCAAGATAGAAGCTCCAAGAATGAGCATGTCCTCTTGTTACTTTTTAGGACACAACAACAGTGGTAAAGTTGTTGCAAAGTATGTTGGTAATGACAAGAGGGCAGCCGACAAGTTTATTGGGTTCCTAAGATACTTGTGACTAACATGCAAGGCCCCAATATCAATTGGGGACCTAAACCAAGGAACTAAACTTGTTTTGCAGGCATACTCCTCCGGTGGATCAAGTTGGGTGCTTGATAGCGGATGTACAAATCATATGACCGGAGAAAGGAGTATGTTCTCATCATATTCCCCAACTACAAATGCAAGTGAGAACATCATATTTGGTGATAACTCCAAGGGGGATGTGCTAGGTCTTGGTAAAGTTGCTATCACACTTGAACATTCAATTACTAATGTCTTACATGTTGATTCGTTAAGTTACAATTTGTTGTCCGTTTCGCAATTGTGTGGAATGGGTTTCAATTGTCTCTTTACGGATGAGGGTGTGGAAGTCTTTAGAAGGGAGGATTCCTCTATTGTCTTTACAGGTCGTTTGAAAGGGAAGCTTTACTTAGTTGATTTCAACAAAAGTGAAGCCAAACTTGAGACTTGTTTAGTGGCAAAATCTAGCATGGGTTGGTTATGGCACCGCCGACTAGCTCATGTTGGGATGAGGAATTTGGCCAAACTTCAAAAGGACAACCACATCCTAGGACTAACCAATGTTCATTTTGAGAAAGACAGAGTATGTGGAGCTTGCCAAGCCGGAAAGCAAGTAGGCGTACCTCACCCACCAAAGAGCTATGACACTACTACTCATCCATTGGAATTGATTCACATGGATCTCTTTGGACCGGTTGCCTACCTTAGCATCGGCGGTAACAAACATGGTCTTGTTATTGTTGATGACTTTTCTCGTTTCACTTGGGTATTCTTTTTGCATGATAAGAGTGTAGTGCAAGAGAAGGTGAAGATGTTCATACGAAGAGCTCAAAGGGAATTCGGTTTCAACATCAAAAGGTTCGTAGTGATAATGGAACCGAATTCCGAAACACCCAAGTGGAAGAGTTACTTGATGAAGAGGGCATCAAGCATGAGTTCTCAGTGCCTTACACCCCTCAACAAAATGGTGTGGTGGAGAGGAAGAATAGAACGCTCATTGACATGGCAAGGACGATGCTAGATGAGTACAAGACGCCGGACATCTTTTGGCCGAAGCCGTCAACACCGCTTGCCATGCAATCAACCGCCTCTACCTCCACAAGAGAAGAAAGAAGACCTCCTATGAGCTGCTAACCGGTAACAAGCCTAAGGTGTCTTACTTTAGAGTATTTGGGTGCAAATGTTTCATATTGAACAAGAAACCCAAAGTCTCTAAGTTCGCATCCAAGGTTGATGAAGGTTTTCTTCTCGGTTATGGATCAAACGAGCATGCCTATCGTGTTTTCAACAAGGCCTCCGGCAAGGTTGAAATAGCGATAGACGTGACGTTTGATGAAACTAATGGCTCTCAAGTAGAGCAAGTTGATGAGGTGGTTGTAGGTGATGAGGAACCTCCTTGTGAAGCAATCAAGCAACTAGCCATTGGTGATATAAGACCACAGGAACAGCAGGCTACTGGTCAGGATGGTCCTCAAGCTGAAGCTTCTGCTGGGACTGGTCAGATACAGTCCCCGGCAGTGCCGGGCTCGTCCCCGGCAGTGCCGGACCCCGGCAGTGCCGCGCGGAGCCAAGCAGTGCCGGGCACACCCAGAGCAGCTGCAGCTACTCCACCTCATGGAGTGAACCTACAACCCATCTTCGAGCGAGATGAAGAAGAGGAAGCCGAAGATGAACCAGAACCCATCGATCATCCAAGACTCAAGCAAACTATTCAACGAGATCACCCCGTTGATAATATTCTTGGGAGTCTACGAAAGGGGGTAACGACACGCTCTCATTTGGCAAATTTCTGTCAATATTACTCGTTTGTCTCCTCTTTGGAACCTCTCAAGGTAGAAGAAGCCCTGGATGATCCGGATTGGGTGATGGCCATGCAAGAAGAGCTCAACAACTTCGAGCGCAATCAAGTATGGTCACTCGTGGAAAGACCAAATACCAATGTCATTGGAACCAAATGGGTCTTTCGCAACAAGCAAGATGAAGAAGGTGTGGTGACAAGGAACAAGGCAAGATTGGTAGCTCAAGGGTTCACACAAGTAGAGGGCCTGGACTTTGAAGAAACATATGCACCGGTTGCAAGACTTGAAGCCATTCGGATTCTTCTAGCCTATGCAGCCCATCATGAATTCAAGCTATATCAAATGGATGTGAAGAGTGCATTCCTCAATGGCCCTATACAAGAGTTGGTATATGTCGAGCAACCACCGGGCTTTGAAGATCCCACGTTTCCCAACCACGTCTTCAAACTCCGAAAGGCGCTCTATGGGCTTAAGCAAGCACCTAGAGCATGGTATGAATGCCTTAAGGAATTCTTGCTCAAACAAGGCTTTGAAATAGGCAAAGCCGATCCTACTCTCTTCACTCATAAAGTCAATGGAGATATCTTTGTGTGCCAAATATATGTCGATGACATAATATTTGGTAGTACTAACAAATCCTTTTGTGATGAGTTTAGTAGGATCATGACTAAAAGATTTGAGATGTCTATGATGGGTGAGCTCAAGTTCTTCCTTGGGTTTCAAATCAAGCAATTGAAGGAAGGGACTTTTCTTTGCCAAACCAAGTACACCCATGATATGTTAAAGAAGTTTGACATGGTGAACGCTAAGCCTATCAAAACACCCATGCCAACTAATGGACATCTTGATCTTGATAAGGAAGGAAAAGCTGTGGACATCAAGGTATATCGTTCCATGATTGGCTCCCTCCTTTACTTATGCGCATCTAGGCCCGATATTATGCTTAGTGTGTGCATGTGTGCTAGATTTCAAGCTAACCCGAAAGAGTGTCACTTAGTGGCCGTTAAGAGAATCTTGAGATATCTAGTTCACACTCCAAACCTTGGCTTGTGGTATCCTAAGGGCTCCAAGTTTGATCTACTTGGCTATTCGGATTCCGATTACGCCGGTTGCAAGGTAGATCGAAAAAGCACTTCGGGGACATGTCAATTCCTTGGACGCTCCTTAGTGTCTTGGAGTTCTAAAAAGCAAAATTGTGTAGCCCTATCCACAGCCGAGGCCGAGTATGTTGCAGCAGGTGCATGTTGTGCGCAACTACTTTGGATGAGGCAAACCCTTCGTGATTTCGGATGTCAATTTACTCATATCCCACTCTTGTGTGACAATGAGAGCGCCATAAAGCTAGCAAACAACCCAGTGTGTCATTCAAGAACCAAACACATAGACATCCGGCATCACTTCTTGAGAGATCATGAAATCAAAGGAGATATCGCCATCAAACATGTGAGCACCGACAAACAACTAGCCGATATCTTCACTAAGCCTCTAGATGAGTCAAGGTTTTGTGCTTTAAGGAGTGAACTAAATATACTTGACTCTCGTAACTTAGTTTGAAACCTAGCATGCTTGATTGATCAACTAGTTTGACCTAGGTAAAACAATTTCAAAACTTTCATATTGTGTTTCAAAATCTTTGAAAGAAACTTGCTTGGTGTGACCATTGTTCTGTATTGATTACTTGCTGCTGGTCATATCATGCAAGAGGTACCTGTCCACTCCAAGAATAAGTTGTAGTATCTTAGAGAATAACTCTCTCTGTAGGTAACTGTCCGGCAGTGCCGGGCCAGGCGCGGTAGTGCCGGGCCCCGGCAGTGCCGCGCCAGGCGCGGTAGTGCCGCGACTTACCGATTCGGCTGAATCAGTTGTTACCGAGTGGGGTCATTGGGAAAACTTTCCTATTCTACCCGTGACCCCCTCTCTCTCTCTCCCTCATCCATTCACCGCACCCGTGCTTCCCTTTCCTCTCTCTCTCGGGCGAACGGGCGACCGCATTCTCTCCTCACCGACCGGCGTGCTTCCCCGGCACTTCCGCCACCGGAGGTGCTGCTTGGGATCCTCGTCGGTGCTGCTCCGTCTCCTCTTCTCCAAGGGTCTCCTTCCCTCTCCTTCCTCTCAAGGTGAAGGTTCAAAATCCCTACCCTAACTAAGTTTTTCCCGATTTGTAAAATGCGCCATGGGTATTGTATTTAGAGGTTGTAGAAGGGTTTGTAGATGATAGGGAAGTGGTAGAGATGATGGATGTGGTGTTCCTTGGCTCAGATCTGGCCTGCCTGCGCGGCAGTGCCGCGCCCTGCGCGGCAGTGCCGGCCCCGGCAGTGCCGCTCCCAGAGCGGCAGTGCCGGACCATGAGCAGGGATTTGATCCAAGTAACACCTTATCCATCAAAATCTATCGCCTCACTATAACCTACCAGCCCTTATGCAGTCTTCTAATCCACAGTTTCCATGTTTTAGATGTCGGGCGGAGGTGATGATGAGAGGAGGACCAAGAGAAGGATGGATCCGCTCAGGGGGAGGAGCAAGCAGCCAGCCCGTCGTGGTGGCGCTAGCTCCCAAGGAGATGTGTCAGCTAGACAGCAGATCAGAGATGAGGCACGTCTCCAGATGCAGGGTCGTCAGATCAGGGAGGACCTTTACCCTGCCACTCCTGAGCATTTGCAGAGGTCAGCAGGGCTCATGTGCAGCCCTATGAGGAGGATGTCCAGGAGAGGCCACCGCAGGACACAGGGCAAGGCAGCCTGTGTCCTACTATCAGCAGTTCAGCTCGTCAAGTCCCAGCGACAGCATAATCCATACAATGCTCCAAAGGATGGGCATTGACTACAGGTTCTGGAATGAGTTTCATTCTGACTTCTACCGCTCAGTCCTGTACAATGCCAAAAGTCCAAGATTCTGAACATGAAGTATGTGGATTGGGAGCACCTAGAAGCAAAGACTGACCGTGATATCAACAGGGTAGTGGCTGCGTGCAAGCAAAGGAACATGTATGATTGATGGGATTCAGCCACAACTGGAACACAGAGATTATCCATCCAGTTCCATGCACCCTGTATGTTGATAATGTGGTGGAGGAGATGCACTGGATGACCGAGGGTCGCCACTACAAGGTCACTTATGAGACCTTTAGTAGGATCCTTGGCTTGGGCAGCGATGACAGGGAGTTTGACAATCTACATGATGAGAGGACCCTGACAGAGAGTGAGATTGCCCACATGTATGAAGACCCTAGCAAGGCTGATGGGTTGGTGAAGGGGCTAAAACCTTTTTATTACATGCTCAACAACCTTTTCAGGCAGACGCTCAACCCAAAGAGTGGCTCGCACTCTAACTTATATGGATATGGCAGGAACATGTTGGCTAGGATGGCCCCTCAGGCTACTCCCTTTTCCATATCCAGCTTCATATGGACCGAGCTACAGGTTGCAGCTGAGGATGCTAGGAAGGCGGTTCTTTATGCACCCTACGTCATGTTTCATGATAGAGATGGTCTCCGGACATTCTTTTCCTAAGGATGGGTTGCATGAGCCGTACAGGGCTGAGAAGAAGAAAGGGGCAGCAGGAGGTTCAGCAGGGGCAGCAGCAGCAGCAGATAGACTGAGAGCTCCCCCTTCCTATCAGAGGAAGAAGAAGAGCAAGCTAGCAAGATGGATCAAGGCCATCTTCTCCACCTGCACCTACGCAGCCCAGACAGCGCACCAGGCACTTGTGAGCAGCGCGCCGAGCGAGAGCGGGCGGGACGTTCGCCGTTACCTCCACCCCGCTCTCCACCTCGCTTCGACCTCCCAGTCTTGATTCAGATGATTTTGATGATGATGATGGGAGGAGGAGCAGGAGGAGATCGTGCCAGTGCCACCTCGTCGTTCTACACGTGCCTCCACCTCGACCCGCTACACCACATTCCACACACCGTCAGGGGAAGGCCGTGGTAGAGTCCGATGACGACGACGACGATGATGATGATGGAGGAGGAGGAAGAAGAAGTTCAGTGGGACACGATAGCTTCGGATGATGATTGAGTGCTTGGACACTCTTCTCTTCTCTCTTTCTCTCTTTTTGGTGACTTGTTGCCAAAGGGGGAGAATTAGGTGAAGAGAAGGGGGTACACACTTTTTTTCTGTTCATGTCCCCATCTTTAGTTGTAGTTGTGAGTTGTGAGAGAGTTGATACGATCAAAACTCTATGTTATGTAATAATACTCTATGGTACTACTTCTTAGGCTTGGATGTGGACATGTATCTTTACCTGCTTATTTAGCTTGTGCTATCCTGTTTAGATCAGTTTTGTTATATGCTTTGTGGTTACGTTTTCTGTCCGCTGCGTTTGCTGTCTATTGCCTGAGCGGCAGTGCCGCTCCAGGGCCGGCAGTGCCGGGCCCCGGCAGTGCCGCGCCCAGAGCGGCAGTGCCGCTCTGGCAGAAGACAGCAAACATCTCTGATGTGTGCTTAAACTGTCATTCGCATCACGTATTATTATTGACACAGTTTATTGCACCCCACAAAGCTATTAGATGTGAAACTGAACCTATCTCTCACTTTCAAATATGTGAATGTTGGCCTTTAATGCCAAATTGAGATTTCAGCTCTCATTCACACATTTAGGGGGAGGTTTCACACCTAAGCTTCAAAATCTCAGTTTTATACCCTTCTCTTGTAAGCTCTAATTGTGTTGTCATCAATCACCAAAAAGGGGGAGATTGTAAGTGCAATCAAGCCCTAATTGTGGGTTTTGGTGATAATGACCACACGATTAGAGGACTAATGAGATTTATGAAGTTGACAAGCAGGTTATGATAAGAAAGGATGGTGTATATGCGTTGGTGGACCCCTCACACTACATTTCATCGGTTCCGGACTCAAAGTGCTTCAAAGATATTCTATTTTGATTATTTGAGTTTTAGGAATGCCGTACTATAAAGGGGGAATGCAAATTCATTGATATGGCTGAATGACATGTGCTCAAACCAACTCAAACCATCCACATTTCCAACCAAAGACAGCTGCACCCATTGTAGATCTGTTCCTGTCTGTTTGGTGGGCGCGGCAGTGCCGCTCTAGGCGCGGCAGTGCCGGGCCGCGGCACTACCGGGCTAAGGCCGGCACTGCCGCGACTTGATTTGTCCGTTGGATGGCAGGGGGTATTTACTTCACCCCACCCCTCTGCCTCCCAACGGTCATCCACGACCAGAACTCTCCACCTACCTCCAGACAAGCTCTCTCTTCTCCATTGAAGGCTCTCCAAGCTCCCAACCACCAAAATCTTCATTCCCATTGATTCCAAGTGGTTGAGAGGCTCAAACCTTCACCAAAGAGGAGCCCTAGCTGAGATCTACTGCCTAGAGCACTTGATTTGAGCCATAGCCGGTGGATTTGCTTCTATTACTCTTGGGTTCTTGGAACCCTAGCCGGCTAGGCGTCGCCCTAGAGCCTTGCCAACTTGTGTGGCGGCCTAGGGAGGTTTGTAATCACTTGTGCAGCTAGTAAGATTACCCCTCACCTCAAGGATTTGGTTCCTTGACTTGAGAACGAGGTTGAGTTGCAAAGCTCATGACCTAAGTGGTCAACCTCAACAACGTGGAGGTAGGCAAGCCTTGGTGGCGAGCTGAACCACGGGATAAATCACTTGTCTCGCGTGCTTGCTTAGTTTCATTCTCTATGTTCATGAGCTTGTGATATATTCTAGGGTTTGGCTCGATCTACTCTATCTTTCATATTTGGGTTAGTAGTTTTTTTCTGCTGGTTCATATAGTCTATTGTTACATTCCTATTCATATAGAATCTGCAGATTGTGGTTAGATTTCGAATTGCAGCTTCTGGTCTTCATCTGCGCGGCAGTACCGCGCTGAGGCCGGCAGTGCCGGGGAGCGGCAGTGCCGGGCACAGGGCGGTAGTGCCGGGCCTATCTAATTTAGTTTTAAGCTGTGATTTTTGACAGGCCTATTCACCCCCCCCTCTAGGCCACACAGGTCCTTACAATCACCATAAACATTGCACGATGCAATCGTCGACCTAGATGCCGCCCCCACCACGAGGAACACGAGCTGGCACGCACGCGCTGACACCGTCATCACGCACCGGCTCCCCCAACATCACATCGCGCCGCACACAAAAGCTATGTGCGCACCGTCGACGCCATCGACACGCTGGTTCGGGAAGGAGAAGCAAAGGACGACAATGACTATACACTTGTCTTAATCGCCAAACCGGCCCCCTGCTTCCATCACATGCCGTCAGGCACCAACAACAACATCCTTATCGCGCTGAAGCCTAATGACCAAAAGAGCAGCACATTATCATGCGTCGTCAACAACTTCGTCCACCAACTGCTCGACAAACATCCAACCAGGCTTGCGTCACTCAACGGCCATCAATGACCTCGAGGCGGAAACCAAAATGCCATGATCAACACCGGCAGTCCTACCTCGACAACAAGATGAAGGAACCGCAAACTTTTGCTACATCGCAGGTCATCACAGCTGTCTCCATCAACCTGAACACCTTGGACAACAAGGGTGTACTTCCACAACAGCAGCTAGCAGCACCTCCGTCGCAGGCGCCCAGCCCAGTGACCAGTTCCTCATCACCAGCACCTTCTCAGGTACAACCTCCGGCATCTGCAGCACCAACGCCTCCACGGTCATCACCTACCACGCCGGTTGTGAACGAGACGAACTTCGACAAGCGTGCCTTCTAGCACCACCGGCAGGAGATAGATCGGTCTTCTTCGAGGACACTGCGAATGCCTCCACCACCAGTAGCACAGGCACCAAAGGCTCCTCACCACGACATCAGAGCTCGTCCAACAATGCTAACATTCGACGGCTCATCAGATCCATCCCCATGGCTGCGACGGCTACAACTCCTCTTCAGGCGGTACTCCATGACGGCAGAGAACCGAATCTCAACGCGGCTTCCCACCTCATTGGAGAGGCACACCTATGGTGCATCCGGATGATGAAGGACGTCCCAATAAAAAACTGGGATTGGGAGTTCTTCAACAACTTCTTGATCCACGACTTCGGGCTGACCACTACAAAACACGACCCGGCGCCCTGACTCCAGCTCGACACGCTAAGAACCTGAGGGACTACGTCAACGCCTTCCCCACATACACGAAGCAGAACGACGTCGTCAACAACATTAGGCAAGTCGACCTCTTCATTGCAGGCTTGCGCGAACCACTACAGACGATCGTCAAGCGTCCACGCCCGCACGATCTAGAGATGGCCATACAACTGGCCAAAGCTTTGGAAGGACAGGTGACACCCAGCGACGTAGCAGAACAGGCGTCTACGCCAACAACCAAGACAACGGCTCCAACACTGGCATCACCAGCGGCGACACCGCAAAGAGCCCACGTCACAGGCGCGCCCCCAGCAACCGACTTCGCGCCAAGCAAGGAGGACACAACAACATCGGCGCCATCAGCTCCAGCAGCACCAACTTCACCAGCGGCCGACATCCTTAACGTCTTTCCGACAACTGATCCCACGCCTAGAACGAGGAGGACAACAACATCGACACCACCAACATCGGCAACACCAAGCAAGGCGCCACCAGTGTCACCAACCTCCGACATCCCCAACCTCCTACAAGCAGTCACCCCATGCCAGCACGAGAGCTATGGCGACCTCAACACCACTCCTGCAGCACCAGCTAAGTACCCCCCAATCTCACCAAAAGCAGGAATAATTCTCATCCTCTCCAACAACAAAACCAACATCAACCAGAAGGAACAGCCACCAAGCACGGAGGAACCAGCACCAACACTGCTTGATGACTTCACCAGTCGGGAGCTTCGTCGCTTTGCCCTCGCCATCACCGACAGAATGACAGCACCAACATGGTCCATGGAGCGAGGCTTGATCCTCTTCGACGACTACCTCTATACCGCCATCACCTCCTCTCTACTCCCAGGCCTGATACTGATTCTGCTGCATGGAGAGGAGCAACATATGCAACCACTAGCGATGGGCGCCTACACTCCGCCATCACAGTTCACGAGCATCAACAACACCTACGTCGCCATGCGCCCCGACTCTCGTCTGCACCGCCTCTCACCAGACGACATCGACTTGAGCTCCTTCCTCCTCGAGACTATGATGGACCTCACGACAACTCCACCGAATGGCACAAAGAGCTGGCTTTGGCCTCAGTGCGTGGACGCGCTGATTGGAAAAGGAGGGGGAGATGTCATACGCCTACCGGCACCTAGCAAGCTAGACGGGCCAGCAGGGCGCCTATTGGGCCTTGGACCAGCGCCCAGGCCGCCGCTGCCCCTGCAGCCGGCGCACACGTCGCTGCCGCCGCCGTCGTTGCCACGGAAGGATCTAATTAGAAATGGAATAGGGAGTAGAATAAGAAAATATATAGAAATTACTTAAGATGCAAGTCTTCTCTGAACTATAAATATAGAGTCATTGTACCCCTTTGAGATTAATAAGAAAAAGGCTGAAAGACTTATTCTAGTTCTCCAGCTCTCCAGCCCTAACCCTAGCCGCCGCCGCCCCTGTTCCTCCTCCCAGCGCCCGCGCACAGCAGCAGCAGCCGGCCGCCGCCGCCCCTCCCTGCCGCACGGCAGCCCTAGGCAAGCCCTAGCCGCCGGTACCAGCCCTCCCCGCCCTGCGCCTTACATAACACCTTTTCTTTCATTGTCCTTTTGCTGCAAGCTGTTGGGATCTTTTAACCTTCCACTCTCTTGACGCACATTCAAGCTTTGCTGGAGCATTTGGACAGAGAGAGAACTGATTTGATTTTCAAAGGAATCCAACCAAGTGTTATGAAGTGCAAAGTCAAATTCAAGAAAGAATTAACTCTGCTTTGTTTCACAGTTAGAAGAAGATCAGAAATTGCTTTTGTTTAATGGTTGGAGTCCGTGTAATTCTCAAAGTTCCCATGATTTTGTGTGTCCAGGGAGTGAATTTGTCTCTCTTCTTTCTGTCTTTCCTGGTCTCTTGAGATCTCTTGGTTCTTTTCCAAATCTCCTGTATTCTTTTTTTTTTCTACTCTCTTTTAATAAATTTCAGTAGGGGCTTTGCCCCTCCTGTTCCTTAAAGAAATAACAAAGATTGGAGATCTCGCGCTGCCAATGCACTTAATAAAAAAGATTGGAGATCTCAGGCTGCCATTGCACTTGGTGCTGTTTGGTTCAGTGGTGGATGCAAGAACGGCAATGCACAATCAACTACCGGCGGCATTAGCTATTGCAGGGTAGTGGGTACAGTAGGATGGAGAGCTACCTGTTGCATGCCTTTTATTTTGCGTACTATGCATGTCAGTCACTCTCAGTCTAGATCCATATGATGTATCTGTGCGCATGATCCTCTTCATTATTTAATTTGTATTTGTTGAGTTAAATAACTTTTAAATTATTGAGTTTAGAGATGTAAAAATTATATAAATAATTTTTTCTTGAAAAGTACTTTAATAAAAAATATACATATACCACTTTACAACAAATATTTTTTAAGAAATAATATTTTGGAGATAATGTCGCTGTCCTAAACGACTTTTATTTGCTTTGGAGACAGTGTCACTGTCGTAAACGATTTCTATTTTCATACGAAGGGAGTAGGCATAAAAATATGCATCGAGTCGTTGAAGTAATATAAATTATCGCCAATGTCAAATATACTAGTACTTCTTTAATTTGCGTAGACGATCATGCGCGGGATCCACGTCAATTAGCGACGGTTTTTGTAATATATTTGCATCTATATATACAGTACATTGCTTGCGTGCAACATCGAAGGTCTTCCATGCATGTTCAACTGCATGGAGTATAGATGCTGCAGAAATAAACATACGCCGCCGCCATGCGCTGCCTATAATTAATTGTTTAAAGGCCGCTAGAAGTTTATGATGAGTTTTAAGCATTCTTTTTCCCATTCTTTTGATCATAGCTGTCACAAAAAAATTAAGAAAACTACTATATATATCAGAAGAGCTTTGCTGCGATAACTCGGTTGACTGAGATCATCTATTACTTTCTACGAGATAATATGTCACTGCAGGAAACTGAAGCTTTGCCGAGTGCCTGTAGGTTTGCCGAGTGCTAAATTTCGGACACTCGACAAAGAGCCTCTTTGTCAAGTGCCCGGCCACGTGGCACTCGGCAAAGAGCGGCACTAGGCAGAGCCCATCTTTGCCGAGTGTCCGGCTCTCGGCAACGATTGGCACTCGGCAAAGAGGCCTCTTTGCCGAGAGCCAAGCACTCGGCAAAGATGGCCACTCTGCAAATCTCGCCAGGACAAACGGTATCCATGGCCGTTATCTTTGCCGAGTGCCAGCCATCTAGCACTCGGCGAAGAACCAATCTTTGTCGAGTGTCGGGGCCAGCTCAGGTGGCCCTCTTTGTCTTGAGTGTCGGCCCATGTGGCACTCGACAAAGAGGCCCTCTTTGCTGAGTGCCGGCCCACATGGCACTCGGCAAAGAGGCCTCCTTTGTCGAGTGTCGGTCCATTTGGCACTCGGCAAAGAGGCCGTCAGTTGACGGTTCCCATTTGCTTTGCAGAGTGCAGACCTGGCACTCGGCGAAGCCTTTGCCGAGTGCCCGATTTTTGGCGCTCGGCAAAGAATTCTTTGCTGACTCTTTCTTTGCTGAGTGCCCTTTGTCGAGTGCGGCACTGTCACACCCAATTTTAAGAACAAAATTGAATGCAATAACTCATGTGTGCCCAGAGATCAATCACACACATAAGCCACAAATTTAAGAAGTACCATCACATATGTTTATTACATAACGAATAATATTCAAGGTCTTAACATAGCAGCGGATAAATAAAGTGTCTCTCGCAGTAGCTCCATCACAGGAAGATGACTGGTTGACAGCAAGTCTAGAACTCTTCAGGGAAGTCGTCATTACCATAGCAATCTGTTACCCATCCGGGATTTTTATCCAAGTAGAAAGAAAATAAACAAGCATAAGTACATCTCGTACTTAACAAGTGTAACATGGGGTTCATGAGGCTCAAATAAGGCTGACACTGGTTAGACTGTAGTAGCTTTTAGTTGGCAACATTTTAACATTAAGGTGAACATATATGAATGCTTAAAACCCAATCCACATGATCATAATAACTGAAACATAGTAATAAGGTAATCAACATGAGCAACATAAATAAACAACATATAACAACTAAGTCTGTGAGTTTTCTGGGCCGCTCGTATCCGTGAGCACGGCTGATATATCAGTTTATTAAACTCTGCGCAGAGGTGTACACTTTACCCCGATGAGTCGTGATATCCAGATGCCCGGGTTAATTACTCCCATAACACTTCCAAGGTGAGTGGGCAGGATACACGCAAAGCCTTTCAAAGGTTCGTCTAACAAGTTAGGGCCGCTAGGTCTTAAGGCAAGGGGAAGAAGGGTCTCCCAACCTTACGGCAACGCAGGCAAGGTGAAAGTAGCCGCCCTAAATCCAGCTCGTCAAGCGCCTTATGCGCCCTTTCGGGTAACCACTAACAAGCTAGAAAAGGTCCTTATACTGAGCTAAGGTCAGAGCCATATACCCTCATGGTTGCACTGTATGTCCCAGCTTTTGCTGACAGGAGGTCCTAAACCATGTTGCTAAAAGATCAAGTTTTTATTCACCGTTATTAGATCATGTTTGGTTTAAGTAAAGCTCTAGCAAAACTCTACCCATATGCATAGCATCCCAAGGTTAACAAGGTAACAGGTCAAAATCTAGGATAAACTAGATAGGAGGTCAAAATTAGACACATGCATATGAATTTAGATGCTTCATGGTGAATAGGTCAACAAGGATGATCCCATGCTATACTTGCCTGATTCAGAGTACTCTGGTTGCTCCTGGTTGTCGAAGTAGGGCTCCTGATCACCGGCGTATGTCTCACCGTCTATACTCGATTATCACATCAACACACAATCATCGGAACACAATCATGCAAAGCAAACAAGCTATAATTAGAACATTACAACCAACAGCAAGAAAATAATATAAAAAGTTTGAAAACAGAAACTACGATCCAACACGATCACATAAACGCGAAGATCACGAAAAACGGAATTATAACGCGAAAGTTATGAGCTAAACAAGTTACAAAACCTCAATTAGTAGATTAAACCTAACTCCAATTTGAGTTACTGAAAACAGTAGATATCCTTGTACAGATAGATAGATCTTTTCAAAACGAATCTAACGCAACTTGAACGGACTAAATCGGACTAAAAACGTAGAAGTTATAAGCATTTGAAACTGGTGGCAAAACTGTAAATAAACTGAAATTGAATTTGTATTTAAAATCGATTTAAACAAATCTGCGGATTGGAAGGACTGCGCCTCAAATGGACAAAGCGCAGGGGCTCAAACGGAAGAATTCGCAGACTCAATGAACAGGGCCATTGGACCGCGGGTTTTAGACCTAAATATTGGGGGACTCTTTAGCAAAGGTGACAGACGAAGGGGTATTGAGCGATTCCGAGCGCTAGATCCAGAATGGACGGCTCGGATTAGATCAGGGTGAGACCGGCGGCGCTTTCGCCGGGGAGAAAGAAGGACGCGGCGGCTCCACGGCCGGAAGGCGGCGGCGCGGCTCGGGATTGCGCTACAGAGCGGTAGAGACCTCGGGAAAGATCCAATCGAAAGAGAACTCAACGCGAACTCACCAGTGGTGTTAATGGCGTCGGGGAGGTCTCGGTGACGGCGGATTGCACAGTTTGGCGGACGGCGGCCTCTGCAGAGCGACGGCGAGCGATTAGGGGATCAAAACAAGGGGGAAAAAGAGGGAAATCTACTCGGCTAACTTCGAAAGATCAAGGGGAAACTCGAGATACCACTTACGGGCACTAGAACTCGGTGGAGCGTCGGGTCGACGACGGCGGATCGTCGGCGGCCATGGAGCTTGTCGCGGGAGCGGTGTAGAGCACGAGAGCGAGAGTTTTTCGCGTGGGGAGAGGCGGCGGGTTCCTGGGGATCTTATAAGAGAGTCGGCTCGGTCGTTTTGGCAAGCAAGGACGCGAAGCGAGGATGGACTCGATCCCGGCCATGGAGTCCGAGCCGGATTCGAGAGGGAGAAGGAGCAGTGGGACGCTGACAGGAGGGGTCGAGCTGTCAGCGAGCGCGGGCGCGGGAGCGGCGACGCGCACGCGAGGCTGGACCCTCGGGCGAGACGGAAGCGGCGACGCGCACGCGAGGCTGGACCCTCGGGCGAGACGGAAGCGGCGACGCGCACGCGAGGCTGGACCCTCGGGCGAGACGGAAGCGGCTACGCGCACGCGAATGCAGCGCCGAGGCTGGACCCTCGGCTCGGCGCGGGGCTGCGGCGCTGCGCAGGGGCTGCTGGGCCGGGCGGCGGCCCACGCGAGCGACGGAGAGAGAGGGGAGAGGGGAGAGGGGAGAAGGCGCGGGCCGGGGCAGGCCGGCCGGGCCAAAAGGGAAGAGAGGGGAAGGGAGAGAAGGAAAATTGTTTTCCAATTTCAGATTTGATTTTTCAAATGCATTTTCAATCCTTTTTGAATTCAAACAACTTTTGAACTAAAACCACACATCACAAAAATAAGATATGCACCAGCATGTATGCATCAACATGATCTTTGGCCTAAGATTAATTTTAGCTTTTTGCAAATAGTTTATTAACTAAGTTTTATGCAACACACAAATGCATAATTAAATCATATTGCCTATTTCAAATCGATGCAAATTTTTGGGATGTTACAATTCTACCCCCTTAAAAGAATCTCGTCCTCGAGATTCCAGCGATGCTTACTCAAACAACTGCGGGTATGACTTTCTCAAATCCTCTTCTCTTTCCAAGTTGCCTCTGCTTCGGAGTACCGATTCCACTGAACCTTGCACATCTTTATTACTCTGCTCCTGTTACTTCGTCAGCTGTCTCTAGGATCTTTAGGGTATACTCATCATAAGTCGATCTTCCTTGACTATGAGTTCTTCCAACGGGGGTATCTGCTCTTCGGGCACTCGTAGGCACTTCTTCCAACTGAGAAACATGAAACACATCATGCACTCCTGACAAGCTTTCAGGTAACTCTAACTGATATGCCACTTCACCACGTCTTTCAAGAATTTTGAATGGTCCAATATACCTGGGTGCTAGCTTTCCTTTCTTATTGAACCTTTTCACACCTCTCATCGGTGACACCTTTAGGTAGACATAATCACCTATTGCAAAAGATAGATCTCGACGACGGTTGTTTGCATAACTCTTTTGCCGAGACTGAGCGACTCTCAGGTTATCTCTGATTATTCTGACATGTTCCTCGGCATTCCTCAACACATCAGGTCCAAACACTTGACTTTCACCTGTCTGATCCCAAAACAACGGTGTTCTACACGGTCTCCCATACAAAGCTTCAAACGGCGCCATCTTTAGACTCTCCTGATAGCTATTGTTGTATGAGAACTCTGCATAACACAAATTCTTGTCCCAACTGGTGCCATATTGCAATGCACAAGCTCTCAACATGTCTTCTAGAATCTGATTTGTTCTTTCTTTCTGTCTGTCCATCAGTCTGTGGATGATAAGCAGTACTGAAGTTCAACCTTGTACCCAATGATCGATGTATCATCTGCCAAAAGTGAGAGGTGAACTGAGTACCACGATCTGACACAATCTTTCTTGGCACTCCATGCAAACATACTATGCGTTCCATATACAATTCTGCCAATCTAGCTCCAGTATAGGTAGTTTTGACCGGTATAAAGTGAGCAACTTTGGTCAATCGATCGACTATTACCCATATGGAGTCGTAACCTCTCTGAGTACGAGGTAACCCAACTATAAAGTCCCATCCCACCTTCTTCTTCCCACTTCCATTCAGGTATCTTCATCGGTTGTAACAAACCAGCGGGTCTCTGATGTTCTGCCCTTTACCCTCTGACATGTATCGCACAAAGCGACGTACTCGGCTACATCTCGCTTCAGTCCATCCCACCAATACTTTTTCTTCAGATCAAGGTACATCTTAGTGCTTCCAGGATGTATGGAATAAGCTGACTCATGCACTTCTCGCAGTATAGACTCACGTATCTCCTTGATTGCAGGTACACATAATCTATTCCCATGCCATAATGTACCATCATCATCCAACCGAAAACCTGATGCTTTGCCAAGAACAATGTTATCGGCTATCTGCTTTAACTTTTCATCTGACATCTGACCCTTACGTATCTCTTGCATCAATACTGGTTCAAGTTCTAACTCTATTCTGTTGATCACAATTCCCAAATTCAGATGTGCAAATTCAGCACACAACTCTTCTGGCATAGAAGCAATTCGGATCTCATTGGCATGGCTTTTTCTGCTCAAGGCATCTGCTACAACATTAGCCTTCCCGGGATGGTAGTGTATTTCCAAATCATAATCCTTAATCAATTCCAACCATCTGCGCTGCCTCAAATTCAGATCAGACTGAGTGAAAATGTATTTCAAGCTCTTATGATCGGTATAGATGTCTGTCTTGTGACCCACTAGATAGTGTCTCCAAATTTTCAAAGCATGGACAACAGCCGCTAATTCTAAATCATGAGTGGGATAGTTCAGCTCATGCTTTCTCAACTGCCTTGATGCATATGCTACCACTCTGCCTTCTTGCATAAGAACACAACCCAACCTTGATGGGATGCATCACAATAAATAGAGAAATCCTTACTCAGATCTGGCAGAATTAACACTGGAGCTGTAGTCAGACGTTTCTTCAACTCCTCAAAATTAGCTTGACATTTATCGGACCAGACAAACTTAGCATTCTTCTCTAGCAGAGCTGTCATTGGCTTAGCAAGTTTGGAGAATCCTTCAATGAACCTTCTATAGTAACCGGCCAATCCAAGGAAACTACGAATCTCGGTCACATCTGTTGGTGGCTCCCAGTTCAACACATCTTCAACCTTGCCCGGATCTACTGAGATGCCTCCATTAGAGATAACATGTCCAAGGAAAGAAACTTCCTTTAACCAGAACTCACACTTACTGCGCTTGGCATACAACTTGTGCTCTCTGAGTTTCTGTAGCACTAACCTCAGATGATCAGCATGATCCTCCTTGTTCTTAGAGTATACTAGAATATCATCAATAAACACAACAACGAACTTGTCGAGATATTCCATGAACACTTGTTCATCAAATACATAAAGTAGGCAGGTGCATTGGTCAATCCAAATGACATGACTGTATACTCATACAACCCATACCTTGTAGTGAAAGCTGTCTTTGGAATATCAGATGCTCGAATCTTCAACTGATGGTAACCAGAACGCAGATCAATCTTAGAGAACACACATGCACCTTTAAGCTGGTCAAACAGATCATCAATCCTCGGCAACGGGTACTTGTTCTTGATGGTAACTTCATTAAGCGATCTATAGTCAACACACATCCGCTGACCACCATCCTTCTTGTCAACAAAAATAACAGGAGCTCCCCAAGGTGATGAACTAGGACGAATAAACCCTTTTTCTTGTACTCTTTATTTGTTTCTTAAGTCTCTTCTAATTCAGGTACTCCCATTCTATATGGCCTTTTAGCTATGGTTGCAGTTCCAGGTAAAAGTTCAATAATAAATTCAATGTCGCGATCAGGTGGCATACCTGGCAAGTCATCGGGGAACACATCCGGAACTCATCCACCACTAGATCTTTCGGGAAACCTCTTCATTCATCTGATTCACGGTTGCAGTCGGTGTTGGTTGTAGCACTACATTCACACTGATTCTGTCCCCCTTAGCTGTAGTAACTGTCACAACCTTATCTTGACACTGAATGCCTGTCTTGGTTTTCGTCAGCCAATCCATACCCAGTATAAAATCAATACCAGCTGTTCTCAGCACAATGGGGATACTGAGAAATCTACCCCCCCTAGGGACACATGTAAGGCATACACTGAAGCGTAGCTTGCAATCCTCCACCCGGTGAGGTAACCATTATGGGGTTTTCATGAGACTAACAGGTAGGTTATGCATTCTAACAAATGTATGTGATATGAAAGTATGCAATGCACCAGAATCGAAAAGAACTGTAGCGGGGATGGAACTGATATTGAACGTACCAAGCATAATCTCTGGCGCTTCCTGTACGGTCTCTGTGGACACGTGATTCACCTTGCCCGAATTGGGGTACTTGCTGCCTTCCTTTCTGCCCATTATTCTGAGGTGGGAGCTGATCTTGCCTCTTCGGACAGCGGTTAGCATAGTGACCGGGATCACCACAACGGAAACAGCATTGGGTGTTCCATTCTTGACGGGGGTGTTGGGTGCACTAGTCTTCATGGAGCATTGTTGGGAATGCCTTGGCGTGGGGCTTGATTATTATTCTGCTGCTGTTGCGGGTATGAAGGACGTTGCTGTCCCTGGTTGCGGTTCACTGAGTAGTCGTCGTTCCCTGGTACCTCTCTGCTGATTGCCTGGTGCGAAGTTGGAACGAGGGCGTTGTTATTTCCAGAAGACTGACCTTGGAGCTTCCTCTTTCTAGCCTCCATCTCCTTGCGTTTGTTGTCAACCACAATAGCACGGTTGACTAGAGTCTGGTAGCTGGCATACTCATTGGACATAAGCTGCAGTGCCAGTCCATCATTCAGACCCTTGAGAAAGCGACGCTGCTTGTCGGCATCCTGAGCGATATCTGAGGGGGCATAGCGTGACAATTGAGCAAACTTGTCACGGTACTCACAACGGTCATGGCTCCTTGGCGCAGAGATCTGAACTCTTCCTGCTTCAATTCAATCAGACCAGCAGGGATATGGTATGCTTTGAAGTTGGTCTTGAATTCTTCAAAGGTGACAGGTGGAGCATCGTTGGCTTGACCGAACTGAAACGATTCCCACCAATCCAGAGCAGCTCCTTGCAACTGACCAGAAGCATAGAGCACCTTCTCCTGGTCATTGCATTGCGCGATGGTAAGCTGGCGTTCAAGCACGAAGCCAGTCATCAGCCTCCAGGGGATCAGCGGCATGAGAGAACACTGGCGGGTGACCCTTCAAAAACTCACCCCTCTTGTCCCTTACTTGCATCGGTGGTGCTCCTCCACTGGCTGATTCTGCATATGTTGCATCATGGTTTGCATAAATTGGGCTTGGATGCCCATCAACTGCTGAATGTCAACTGGGGGTGGTGGTGGCGGGTTAACAGGTGCTCCACGACCACGGCCACGTCCACGTCCACCTCCACTCCACCTCCTCTGGCGGCCATCTGTTTTCCGAACAGGGATCAAGGTTTGAGCTTTTTATAAAAGATCACTTGTATGAGAGGAACAGGAGATCTGAAAATTTCTGGGCGAGATCCGGTAACAGCAGTACAGAAAAACAGTCATATACGGAGTTCCAGAAATCCAAACAGGGCGTGTGATACACGGTTGGAAAGATAACGAAATTATCTACAACTTTTATTTAAGTGACTTTCCCAGATTCTGTCGTTAAGTTAGTCAAAACAGAGAACAAACAGATCTGTCCAGAGCTCAAAACTGCGGCAGAAACTCTAACTTGAAACAGCCAATATCTCACAAACCATAACAGCTATTGAAGTGATTCCAGAGGCATTGGGTAGATATAGGAGTCTAGTCATTTTTCACCATAAAATTTTCAGCCATCTTGCATGATCAGAACTTGAGATATAACCAAAAGATCACAGGTTGTTCCAGAAACAGCATAGGACAAATGCAACTAACCCTCTTATTATTCATGAACGTTATGTCTAACTATGAGATTTGTAGACAAGCCCACATATCTCAACCTCATTACAAAGCCCAAATCACACATAAGCATACAATGATAATCCAACTCACACATAAAAAGACCCACTAGCACAAAGTTTAACTAGACTCGACAAACGCTACTAAATCGTCTCATTACATAGAAGGGTGACCTATGCCTATTTGTAGAGCGGTTCGCGGAGCCTCTGTACATAGGGGTTGTCGACAGCTCCAAGAGACCATCTATGGTGCTATAGCATCTTTTGAGATCTTTTCCCAGGATATCACCTCCTTTCCAAGTCCGCGTTAGACCTTTCCCTGTCAAGGAGAATCTCCGTGTGGCCTTTCTCGTTTGGAGTTGCATTGGGGTCTTCTACCATAGCCTCCTTATCCACTGTTCCAATAGGGCAGATAGTGGTATGCATCATCCCATGTCTTCAATGCGACGACCCCGAACGCTTTGTAGGCTCAACTGCACGGCTTCCAAGGCTGACGCTAGAGTGGACCGACGAGCCCTGTGGCCAATCACCATCTCATGCAGGTATAGGCCTTCTGTTCTCGGACGGCGACAGTCACTCCTTGCTTCCAGTAGTCCTTTCCATGGGATGACTGTACCTCCAGTGGGTGTTTGTACGATGATGTTCTTGTCGGGGGTAGTAGGCATCAAAAAGTCCCATCAGCCTGTGATGTGTGGGACTCTGGGCAGCTGTGGGGCGCTCCGACGAGATACCCGGAGTCCACGTCCCAACCCGTTGGGAAGCTCTTCATCGTCTTCAACCTCCAGCACTTCTGGGGGCACTGGGCGGGGAGATACTGGAGCTTGTGGTTCCTCCACCTCTTGAGGTGCTTGTTCTTGCAGTACTGGCTCTTGCGGCGCTACCTCCTGCTGTTCTGGCTCCTGGGGTGCTTGCGGTGCTTGCGGAACGGGGTTTGCCTGCTCTCCTGCATCCACCGTGGTCCTGCGGGTGGTACGACGAGCCATCTATGGAGTAGACCAAGAGACATATACAATAGAATCAATATATTTGTTATAGAGCAAGTAAAGAGAAGCATATAGTTTTGATAAATTAAACAGGCTAAGATAAATAGCAAGAATTGAGAAGCAAGACCACTAAACGACCATAACTAACTAGGCTTGCGTCCTACAGTCAACATAGCTCTCGATACCAATTTGTCCACCCAATTTTAAGAACAAAATTGAATGCAATAACTCATGTGTGCCCAGAGATCAATCACACACATAAGCCACAATTTAAGAAGTACCATCACATATGTTTTATTACATAACGAATAATATTCAAAGGTCTAACATAGCAGCGATAAATAAAGTGTCTCTCGCAGTAGCTCCATCACAGGGATGAACTGGTTGACAGCAAGTCTAAAACTCTCAGGGAAGTCGTCATTACCATAGCAATCTGTTACCCATCCGGGATTTTTATCCAAGTAGAAAGAAATAAACAAGCATAAGTACATCTCGTACTTAACAAGTGTAACATGGGGTTCAATGAGGCTCAAATAAGGCTGACACTGGTTAGACTGTAGTAGCTTTTAGTTGGCAACATTTTAACATTAAGGTGAACATATATGAATGCTTAAACCCAATCCACATGATCATAATAACTGAAACATAGTAATAAGGTACTCAACATGCAACATAAACAACATTAACAACTAAGTCTGTGAGTTTTCCGGGCCGCTCGTATCCGTGAGCACGGCTGATATATCAGTTTATTAACTCTGCGCAGAGGTGTACACTTTACCCGATGAGTCGTGATATCCAGATGCCCGGGTTAATTACTCCCATAACACTTCCAAGGTGAGTGGGCAGATACACGCAAAGCCTTTCAAAGGTTCGTCTAACAAGTTAGGGCCGCTAGGTCTTAAGGCAAGGGAAGAAGGGTCTTCCAACCTTACGGCAACGCAGGCCGGTGAAAGTAGCCGCCCTAAATCCAGCTCGTCAAGCGCCTTATGCGCCCTTTCGGGTAACCACTAACAAGCTAGAAAAGGTCCTTATACTGGGAGCTAAGGTCAGAGCCATATAACCCTCATGGTTGCACTGTATGTCCCAGCTTTTGCTGACAGGAGGTCCTAAACCATGTTGCTAAAAAGATCAAGTTTTATTCACCGTTATTAGATCATGTTTGGTTTAAGTAAAGCTCTAGCAAAACTCTACCCATATGCATAGCATCCCAAGGTTAACAAGGTAACAGGTCAAAAATCTAGGATAAACTAGATAGGAGGTCAAAATTAGACACATGCATATGAATTTAGATGCTTCATGGTGAATAGGTCAACAAGGATGATCCCATGCTATACTTGCCTGATTCAGAGTACTCTGGTTGCTCCTGGTTGTCGAAGTAGGGCTCCTGATCACCGGCGTATGTCTCACCGTCTATACTCGATTATCACATCAACACACAATCATCGGAACACAATCATGCAAAGCAAACAAGCTATAATTAGAACATTACACCAACAGCAAGAAAATAATATAAAAAGTTTGAAAACAGAAACTACGATCCAACACGATCACATAAACGCGAAGATCACGAAAAACGGAATTATAACGCGAAAGTTATGAGCTAAACAAGTTACAAAACCTTAATTAGTAGATTAAACCTAACTCAAATTTTAGTTACTGAAAACAGTAGATATTCTTGTACAGATAGATAGATCTTTTCAAAACGAATCTAACGCAACTTGAACGGACTAAATCGGACTAAAAACGTAGAAGTTATAAGCATTTGAAATGGTGGCAAAACTGTAAATAAACTGAAATTGAATTTGTATTTAAAATCGATTTAAACAAATCTGCGGATTGAAGGACTGCGCCTCAAATAGGACAAAGCGCAGGGGCTCAAACGGAAGAATTCGCAGACTCAATGAACAGGGCCATTGGACCGCGGGTTTAGACCTAAATATTTGGGGGACTCTTTAGCAAAGGTGACAGACGAAGGGGTATCGAGCGATTCCGAGCGCTAGATCCAGAATGGACGGCTCGGATTAGATCAGGGTGAGACCGGCGGCGCTTTCGCCGGGAGAAAGAAGGACGCGGCGGCTCCACGGCCGGAAGGCGGCGGCGCGGCTCGGGATTGCGCTACAGAGCGGTAGAGACCTCGGAAAGATCCAATCGAAAGAGAAACTCAACGCGAACTCACCAGAGGTGTTAATGGCGTCGGGGAGGTCTCGGTGACGGCGGATTGCACAGTTTGGCAGACGGCGGCCTCTGCAGAGCGACGACGAGCGATTAGGGGATCAAACAAGGGGGAAAAAGAGGGAAATCTACTCGGTTAACTTCGAAGATCAAGGGGAAACTCGAGATACCACTTACGGGCACTAAACTCGGTGAGCGTCGGGTCGAGACGGCGGAATCGTCGGCGGCCACGGAGCTTGTCGCGGGAGCGGTGTAGGGCACGAGAGCGAGAGTTTTTCGTGTGGGGAGAGGCGGCGGGTTCCTGGGGATCTTATAAGAGAGTCGGCTCGGTCGTTTGGCAAGCAAGGACGCGAAGCGAGGATGGACTCGATCCCGGCCATGGAGTCCGAGCCGGATACGAGAGGGAGAAGAGCATGGGACGCTGACAGGCGGGTCGAGCTGTCAGCGGCGCGGGGCGCGGGAGCGGCGACGCGCACGCGAGGCTGGACCCTCGGCGAGACGGAGCGGCGACGGCACAGCCGACGAGGCTGAGCACCCTCGGGCGAGACGGAAGCGGCGACGCGCACGCGAGGCTGGACCCTCGGGCGAGACGGAAGCGGCTACGCGCACGCGAATGCAGCGCCGAGGCTGGACCCTCGGCTCGGCGCGGGGCTGCGGCGCTGCGCAGGGGCTGCTGGGCCGGCGGCGGCCCACGCGAGCGACGGAGAGAGGGGAGAGGGGGAGAGGGGAGAGGCGCGGGCCGGGCAAGGCCGGCCGGGCCAAAGGAAGAGAGGGGAAGGGAGAGAAGGAAAATTGTTTTCCATTTCAGATTTGATTTTTCAAATGCATTTTCAAATCCTTTTTGAATTCAAACAACTTTTGAACTAAAACCACACATCAAAAAATAAGATATGCACCAGCATGTATGCATCAACATGATCTTTGGCCTAGGATTAATTTTAGCTTTTGCAAATAATTTATTAACTATTTTATGCAACACACAAAATGCATAATTAAATCATATTGCCTATTTTCAATCGATGCAAATTTTGGGATGTTACACAGCACTCGCAAAGCCTTCCCGAGTGCGAGAGGCCCTTTTGCAGTGCTGCCAGCACTCGGCAAAGCCTGAACGCGTCCTGTAGTGTGTGAAATGTACATGTTGACGTCGGAAGTGATCCGAATCACACACCAGCAGGGCTAGAACGCCCGAAGAGGTTGCAGATCACTAGGTAACAGGGATCCTGGCTAAACTGTGAAACCGATCTAGGGACCGGTTTGAGTCCGTTTAGGTTTTTTGGTTCCTTGTGTTGGTAACTCTACAACTACAACTCCTCCCCGGGAAACCCGTCGAGGAGAAGCACGTAGAGGTTGTTCTAGGACCAGTAAGGCTGCCTAGAACGCCGTCGAATCTCGCCGGGAGATGCGTCGAACAGCGGAGTAGAGGGGAAAAAGGGGTAAAAGGGGATAATAGATTGATTATGTCGATTAGGGTTGGATACCTCAATCGGCCATAATCCTCTCATATATATAGAGGGGTTGGTCTTATCCCAATAGGAAACATCTACGATCTCCAAGTTTCCTATCCGGACTCCGTCAAAATATGGAATCCAAGAGTCCAATCCGGACTATAGAAGGTAAACCTGATTCGGCTGATTCTCAAACCAACTAAACCGGTTTAAAGGACTTGTTCATAAGACTCAAACTGATCTTGCCGATTAAATAGATCTTTTAACCCCATTGTAGAGAAGAGATTTTTAGATCGGCACCTGGATTGGCATTTATTGCTATTCTCGGAAAACACATAACTGGTCGGAAGACACTTATAATGATCAAGCAACCAGACCAATCTTATTTAAAACACTTAGCTTGATAGACGTGAATCACTTGAAGATGAATTCGGTTTCGATATATACCCGAATGTATCCTTTAGCCTCCATTATACGCTCATGACACTTTTGAATGTCAACGGTATATTTATTTGAATTTTAATTTGGTAAGTCTTAAATGCAAAATCTCCTTTATAGATCTAATTCTCATGATATGGTAATTTTTTATATTGCAAAGTTTGGACATCATGGCATAGTTTGGCTAGTTTAAAATGTCACAGCTAATTTGATTATCACGTAACTTTTTGTTCTCCTGTACCTAGCTGCAAGGCTGTCAGCTACACGTTGTAGCGTATTTTGTTCCCAATGTCATTAGTTGACGTCCAACATATTTTAATTTAAAAGAACGACCTCTTAATTATATAATATTGTTTTAATGGAGTTAGCATAAGGCATATTTAAATATATAGATCACTAAAATTATTAATTAATGTGTCAGCCACCTATCTTATAATACTGTGCTAGAATTGTATATTTTTTGACAGAAGGAGTATACACAATAACTTTTTCTATAGGTAAGTAGACCATCGTGCACCATCTTGCATGAACAAAAACCATGCAGCATGCAGCATGCACAAACCGAAAAAAGGGAAAGGCTTGCTGGTGTGTAAAATCTGGATGAAAGGGTCACCTTCCGTGTTATTATGGGATATTACCAGAGGAAAATCCACGAGAGGAATCTATTAAATCTAATTAGTTCATGATTTGATAATATAATAGTACAATAAATATTTTGCTAGTGATGGATTAATATCGTTTAATAGATTCGTCTTGTTAATTATTGTGTGGTGGTGTAATTAGTTTTATATTTAATATATTTTTAATACACTAAATTAGTATCGCAACATCTGATGTGATATTAACTACTGTATACTTTAAGCTTCAGTCCGTGCAACCAAACGGCCTGGAGCGTTAGCCTAGCAAAGTCAACCACTACGGGAGACAGCCAGACAAAAGATGCCGAACGCGAGGTCCGGCCATGGATGGAGAAACCCAACATACAAGTTCGTGATGCCCCTTCCCGCTACCCATCGTTCAATGTGCGTGATGGAGCATGCATGGGGCCGGGTTGCCTCAGCTCTGTATGCGCATGCGTGGTTTCGCACGCCGGGGCATTCGATTCGACTGGACGAGACGAGAGAGAGTCTTCGCACGCCTGTCAAATTAAGACAACCACTACTGCAGACAGACAGCCAAAAGAACCCACACGCACTTGCAGAGCCAAATCAAGCCGTCACCCAAAAACACTTGCAAGCTAGTAGGAGTATAGCTCTGCCCCTGCACCCGTCCCCGAGTAGTCAGCCGTTCGATGGCAAGAGGAGCGCTCGAGGCGGCGGATGGTCACAGCTACAACGGCGGCGGCGGCGGCGGCGGTAGCTTGACGGCCGCCGTCATGGCGGTCTGCCTCATGGCCGCCTCCTGTGGCCTCGTCTTCGGCTACCACGTTGGCGTTGCAGGTAAGTAGACCTGCTAGCTGCTGCTTCCTCACCCATCCTCCCTAGGTACAGGTCTTGTTTAGTTTCCTCAACTTTTCACAAGTATTTCTAGATTTTCCGTCACATCAATCTTTAGCTGCATGCATGGAACATTAAATGTAGGTAAAAAAAATTAACTAATTGTACTTTTAGTATGTACATGTCGAGACGAATTTTTTGAGTCTAGTTAGTCCATGTTTAGATAAAATTTGTCAAATAACAACGAAAGTGCTACAGTGCCAATTCTAAATATTTCCCCAAACTAAACAAAGGCCATATTCTCGAATGGATGGATGCATCTCTGAACACGCCTGCTTGATCGAATATATATCGATCAGCTATTATCTCCGTTCGAAATCATAATTCGTTTTAGAGCTAAACAGCACAAACAATCAAAATTCAAAACACCACCCTAAGTCATCTTTATTATCTTCCAAATTAATAAACAGCGTACGTACATTTTGCATGTTTTCATAAGTAACCCTTTTCGCTAGGCTTCTATTTTAGGTGGGACCGAGCACAAGTGAAGACCTTACACTACAGCAGAATCGCTCTTTGCCGAGTGCTGGCAGCACTCGGCAAAGAGCCTTTTGCAGCCGCACTCGGCGAAGAATTTCACGGCAAAGGGTTCTTTGCCGAGTGCCAAATATCGGGCACTCGGCGAAGGGGCACTCGGCAAAGAAAAAAATAAAAAAAAAAACCCGAAAAAATAGGGAAAAATTTTTATTTAATTGGAGGAGGGGCCCACTGGGCAGCGCCCACTTGTCGCAAAACCCGAAAAAATAGGGAAAAATTTTTATTTAATTGGAGGAGGGGGCCACTGGGCAGCGCCCACTTGTCGCAAGTTCTACTATTTTTCACGCAATTTTCTCTCACGCAGTGAGCAGGATTCGAACTGACAACCTCTCGTTCGCGCGGAGCCTCCTCTACCACTGCACTACATACTCATATACGTTCCATCTCCGTTTTGATTACCCATATATTATACTAAATCGTGTGTAACTTGCTTATTTGAGGCCCTAAACGAATTCAAATAAAAACGTTGAAAACTACAAAGTTTTCTAACTTTTCAAGATCTACAACTTTTATTTTGGTAGTTTTTCCATCCGAGGTCGTTTATAAAACTTTGAATTTCAAATTTTATAATTTGAAACGTAGTTTTCGTTGACAAGATGATTTCAAATCAAAAAGTTGTCAACACCAAAGTTTCATAACTTTTCGAGATCTACAACTTCATTTTGTCATTTCTCCATCTGAGGTATTTTGAAAAATTTGAATTTTAAAATTTTCAAATTCGACGCAGTTTTGCATAACTAGATGACTTCAAATTAAAAAGTTATCAACTACAACTTTCATAACTTGTCAAGATCTACAAAGTTTATTTTGGTTGTTGACTATTTGTGCATCCCGACATTGTGGTTCTAATATTATTCACAAACATTATATATCACTCTTGTAGTTTTTAAACTACCGGAGAGATATATAGATTTGTGAATGAATTTATTTTAAGTTTGTCAAATGAAAAAATCACTAAAACAAAAATTGTTCATCTTGATAAGTTAACCAACTTTGTAGTTAAAAACTTTTTCATTTGGATTAATTTACTGCTTCAAAATGTAATTTAAAAACTGGCTTTGTCGAGTGTCAAAAAAACACTAGGCAAAGAGCTCTTTGCCGAGTGCCACGTGGCTGGCACTCGGCAAAGGCACCTCTTTGCCGAGTGCCAGCCTCGTGGCACTCGGCAAAGACCCGACCACGTGGCACAGTTCGGGGCCACATTCTTTGCCGAGTGCCACGTGGCTGGCACTCGGCAAAGAGGTGCCTTTGCCGAGTGCCAGCCACGTGGCACTCGGCAAAGAACCGCCCACGTGGCACAGTTCGGGGCCACATGCTTTGCCGAGTGCCACGTGGCCGGCACTCGGCAAAGAACCGCCCACGTGGCACAGTTCGGGGTCACATGCTTTGCCGAGTGCCACGTGGCCGGCACTCGGCAAAGAGGCTCTTTGCCCAGTGCCCGAAATTTGGCACTCGACAAACTCGCAGGCACTCGGCGAAGATCGTGTTTCCCGTAGTGTTATGACTTGCTTTATTAAAAAGTACTTATATGGGGACCTGTTCTTATATATTATCTGGAAATTTTCGGCTGTGAGAGGCCACTTATATATAGCTAGCACATCAGATGATGTGTATATTTTACTTCTTTACTTATTGGAAACTATTGAAATAATCCTCTAATAGGCTTTATTTGACTGCACACAAATACACCTCAATCCACGTGGTTTAGAAAGGATTAGAGTGTAATTTAATTTAAGTTATACTTCAATCCACTCCAATCTATATGGATTTGAGTGTATTTGTGTGCAACCAAACAAGGCCTAATAACATGGTTTTGAAGGCGGTGTATATGTGTATAATAACATGACTATGAACTAGTAAACAATAAAAAAATTCTACATAATCTCCTACATATATCAAGAGGGTTGACTAAATGAGTCACTCAGCTATTAAAATCTAGCTAAAATTGTAGCCGGAGATCCAATATAATACCTCTCAAATGATGACGTGAGGGAAGTTTTGCAAGGTTGTTTTGTCAATGCATATGCTAGCTTGATTAATACCCATGCTTTACCAATTTGTAAGTAGTTATATTCTTTATTTTGCACACATCATCCTCACCAATCCCTTCCACCTACCCCTCCCCCCTCTCTTGGGTGTCTCTTGAGTCGATCTGTCCCACCGCCCAGCGAGCAGCACATAGCCTCTGAATCATAAAATACAGTTTAAAGTAACCTAAAACATCCAACAATATATACACCCTTCCACTATAAAATAAATTTTAAATAACCATCTAAATTTGCATGTAAATTATGCACCTCCATTATTGTAAAAATAAACTAAAATATCTCACAAATCTATACTTCCAAAAAACAATATAAGCTATTATGAAAATAAATAAATAACCATATATGTCCTTCTAATTTTGACACTTCTACAACTAGTAAAATCAAAGCAAACATAAATCCTATATGTCACTATGTAATATGCATGCATACATTAGGATCAATATTTATTTTCATGTTTTATATGGATCATGAAAAAATGTTCCCTTAACAAACCATATATGCCACTAAAAAATCATTTAAAATTATGTTAATATTCCATGACAAAATTTTGTAAGTTGTTGCTTTAGATAAGTTTATAAACCTTAAATAAAACATTATGACATATTAATATCAGCTGGTTAATTGAACCATTGTTCTTCATAAATCAAAATTCTACTACATAGAGTTATTCGATAATGAAATTTATCATCTTGAGTGTTGTGCTGCAGGCAGACATGGTTGTTTGTGACATTATATATAGTAGTAACGAAAAGGGTAGTTTAAGACCTAGAATCTATTATTTGATAAAATAAACAAAAGGGAAATAATGAATAAAAAGATACAATAATCACTAGAGTTTTAATTCGGTAAGCACGTGGATAAAAAATTTAACGGCCAATAAAATCAAAAGATTAGAGGAAAAAGCATATATGTTCTTGAAGTCAACGAAAGACTTGCCACAAGAGCTGATACCCACTACAGGGTGCAGCTTGTTTGCCGAGTGCTGGCTACACTCGGAGAAGAGCCTCTCGTACTCGGCGAAGGCTTTTTGCCGAGTGCCGCACTCGGCAAATAAACTAACGGCAAAGATTTTTTTTGTCAAGTGTCATTTATCGGGCACTCTGCAAAGCCTTCGCCGAGTGTCAGGTCCCCACTCGGCAAAGGAAACGGCAATCGTCAACTGACGGCTTCTTTGTTGAGTGCTGTTGTGGACCTGACACTCGGCAAAGAGGGCGTCTTTGCCGAGTGCCACGTGGACCGACACTTGACAAAGAAATCTTTTTTTTAATGATCTTTGTCGAGTGCTACTTCTGGCACTCGACAAAGAGGCCGTCTTCGCCGAGTGCCACGTGGACCAGCATTCGGCAAAGAACCCGCCTCGGCAAAGAGGCCGAGCTGGGGGTATTTTCCCTAGCTTTGTCAAGTGCCATGGCACCTTTGCCGAGTGTGGCACTCGGCAAAGCTGGGAAAAATTTAATTTTTCTTTTATTTTTTTACTTTCCTTCACAGAAAACACAATATATATCACATATCCATATTCCATCACACAAAACACAATATATATCACATTCATATCCATATCACATAAATATCCATAATCCACACAAAATACAACATAAATCCATCACAAGTTCATACATCCATCCATCACAAGTTCATCCGTCCATCCATCACAATTGTGTCGATCCATCACAAGTCGAAGTCCAACACATATAACCCATCACTGCTCACCTTGGTCCTCAGAGTGTGAAGAACTCCCACCTTGCCACGGTTGCCAACCATGCGACCCGGACGAAGGACCACCTTGCCAACCTTGCCACGCGGATGGTGGTGGGCCAGCTAGCCACCCGGAGTACCCGGACCGCGAAGGAAGGTGACCTGGCCACCCGTAGTGCGGAGGAGGGCCACCAACGGGCCACCCGGACTACGGAGGAGGGCCACCTTGAGGAGTCAACGTCGAACCCTCTGACTGTGAGTGCACAAAGGAGAAGCAAATTCATTAGTACCTAGAGATGTACGTGACAACGTGCTCGAAACATTCTCAAATTTTAACCACGGCGGCATACGCATATGATATCACGACATCTCGATGAGTTTCATGATTTTCAGAATTCATTTGTATTTTTTAGAATTAAAAAACCACTCGTACGTAAGTTGGTGGCGTTGCCTCGTGAGGACGTTGATCGAAATTTCAAGTCAGTTCCTGAATTTGGCCTAACCATACACTCAAGAACAAGAATAATATTTTTTGAATAATTGAAATCCATTATTCGATACACCCGCAGTTCAAACTTAGATTTTCCAGAAAAAATCAATAAAAATAAATAAAGTTAAGAAATATACCAAAAAGATTTCAAAATATGCTAAATTTGAACATGTTGACCATGGTACTGTGGGAGTGCCTCACAAAAAAATTGGTGGCAAAACTCAAAAAATAATAATACTTTGTCGAGAGCCTCATACTCGGCAAAGAGGTCTTTGCCGAGTGCGGCACTCGGCAAAGTTGCTCTTTGCTGAGTGCCCGAGATTTGGCAATCGACAAAGTCCTAGGCATTCGGCAAAGCCTTGTTTTCCTGTTGTGACCTATACTAATTTATCCTACTAGTCCACATTGGATCGGGTTGATGGGCCAATATTTATAATTCAAGGTTACATATAGTACACAACAACTAGACAACTCATAAGAAAACATCATAACAATATATAGACTATCCATAAGAAAATAGGTTTGATGTTTTTATACTATTGTTAGGATTTCCACTTCATCTAGCTACTCTAGAATTTCAGGGAGCTTTTAGTCAATACTTAATTTGAGCTAGAAATAAATAGTCCTCTTTTGACTAGTACGGTATGGTAACTCAGTTTTTCATGACACATACTACCTAGATATATACTTTTATGTCGGGTCAACGATTGAAGGAGGTTGTGCTCATTTCAAATGCTCTCATATTTAATCCTCGTGTCCTTCCTAAGTCTAAAGCTTATATTCGAAGTGTGACCCAGCGCAAGCAAGTGATGAGCAGCTTTTGACTTGCTTTGTTAAGAAGTGCACGATATTCTTATGGAGATCTATGCTTATAGTCCAGAATTTTTCTGCTGAGACGTCGCTATATATGATTTTGTAAACTAATTAATAGTCTCATCAAGGATGTATGCCTGTTGTTTTTAATAAGGTGGTGTGACACAGATGGATTCATTCTTGAATAAGTTCTTCCCGGAAGTGGTCATCGGGATGAAGAGTGCAAAGCGCGATGCCTATTGCATGTACGACAATCAGCTTCTCACAGCATTCACGTCATCAATGTACATTGGTAGCTCCTTGTCATCATTAGTGGCAAGCCGTGTGACGAGAAGGGTTGGTCGCCAATCCGTCATGCTCATCGGTGGCGTCTTATTCCTCGTCGGCTCTATCATCAACGCTGGATGGTGAGCCGGATAAGGCTCGCGCGTCGCTGCAGCGCATCCGTGGGTCAGATGCTAACATCGAAGCCGAGCTCAAGGACATTGTCTCTGCAATCGAAGAGGCGTCCCGGAACGAGCAAGGCGCGTTTAGGCGGCTATGCAGCAGAGGGTACCGACCTTATACCCGTGGCCATAATCGTCTTCGCGCCGGTGCTGTTCCGGACAGTAGGCTTCAGCAGCGAGAAGGCGATTCTTGGTTCTGCCATAGTTAACCTTGTGACCTTGTGCGCCGTCATCACGTCCACCTTCGTCGTGGACAGGTATGGTCGGAGGTCCTTGCTCCTCATCGGCGGCATCACCATGATACTTTTCCAGGTACCAACAGCGTATACAAATTTGTGATTTGCATTAATATTGTTTCATTGTATGTATATATACTCGCTCTAACTGTACTATTATTATGTTATGTAAGGTGGCCGTGTCATGCATACTTGCGGAGCACCTCGGGAAGCACAATGCAGTGACAATGGAGAGGAGCTACGCGATGGGCTTTCATCGCGCTGTTCCTGCCGGAGACCAAAGGGGTGCCACTGGAGGCTATGCATGCAGTATGGGCACGCCATTGGTACTGGAGGACGTTCTTCGATTCCAGCAGGATGTCATCAAGCTAGCACCAGCGCGCTTGGTTAACTGATCCTGGGGATATATATTTCTACTTGTACAAAACTAGCACGCCGCAATTCAGCCTGTATACTAAATTCGTACTTATAAAAAAAAGACTAGTATTCATATTCAGCCAGTATATATACTCATGTTTGTGGTTAAATATAATGATCTGAACCTGCCCTAGTACATGCAAAAGCAATTATTAGTAGGCAATCAGTTTTTTTAGAAAAATTCTATTTCACTCATGCAATAATCCTCTAAAGAGTACCCCACTTTTTGCGGAAACATCATTAAATCACTAGTAAGTGATATGTGCAAATTGTGCGGTCACATTTTTTATTAAAATTTGTTCTCGTAGTAATTATTAAGGTATCGAACATGTCAGCAGAACCAATTCTGCAACGGCAACAACGGCTGAATTGCACTCGCGCTCGCGTCCTCAGCAACTCCACGATGCACGCCCCAAGCACCTACGCGACCGCGGACTGCCACTACCAGAGAATAGGCCTTTGGACGATCTATCAACTGAACTTTAGTCTCGGTAAAAAATTGCATTCGGGACTAGATACTTTTAGTCCCGGTTAGTAAAACCAACCGAGACTAAAGATGAACCTTTAGTCTCGGTTGGTATTAGCAACCCGGACTAAACCTTTAGTCCTGGTTGGTAATACCAACCGGGATTAAAGGGTGACCTTTTAGCCCCAGTTGGTGTTACCAACCAGGACTAAAGGTCCTTTTAGTCTCGGTTGGTGTTACCAATTGAGACTAAAGGTCCTTTACGAGTGGGTTTAAAAGGAAAACGTCCAGAACTATATCATGTGAGTTGTGTAGCTGAGTTGGTAGGTGAGTTGTGTGTGAGGCGAGAGGTGCTGAGTTCGAATCTCACAGACACACATTTATTTTTTCTCGTGGGAACCTTTAGTCCCGGATGGCCAGCCCCGGTTGAGAAACCGGGCTGAAGCCCCTTCGTGCAGTAGTGTGCGCCACGCCACGCACTCGCGCTCGCCCAGCTCGCCCGATTCTTCAGGCGCCCGCCCTCTATATATATGTACACCATGAGATCAATACAATTTTGTCCAGTTGATCCACTCTCTACTCTCTCTTGTACATGGTAGTGCTCGTGGCTGCGCCACTTGCTCGGCGAATTGCACTACAACATTTCGGCTGTCACAATTGCCTTCTGCGACAACATCTCCTCGGCCTACATGTCGCGCAACCCGGTGCATCATCGACGAACCAAACACATCGAGCTTGACATTCATTTTGTGCGCGAGAAGGTTGCCATCGGCGAGCTCCGTGTCACTCACGTTCGAAGTGCTCGTCAGCTTGTGAAAGGTCCAAATTGGCTAGAGGGGGGTGAATAGCCTAATTAAAAATCTATAAAATCACTTAGGCAAACACTATTAGTATAAAAAATGGCAAAACTTTTTGTGCTAGCCTAGTAGTGTGTTGCAAGCCACCTATCCAAGAATTCTACCTAATATTTCTAAGTCACACAATCAAGTAGAGCTAGAAACTTATATAGAACAAGTAAACTTTCTCTAGCAAAACTATGATTTAGCTAAAGTAGGAAATACAAGTATGTGCAATGATAAGCTAAGTGAACTAATCACAACTAGTCACACAAGGCAAACACTATTAGCTAAGTAGAGGGCCTTCGATCTTTCTCGTCAGGAGCTCGAGCAGCACGACGCCGAAGCTGTAGACATCGCTCTTGTCGGTCAACTGGCATGTCATGAGGTACTCGGGGTCTAGGTAGCCCCACGTCCCCTGCACGAGCGTGGCGATCTCGGCCTCGTCATTTGGCGCCGCCAGCTTCGACGTGCCAAAGTCTGAAACTTTGGCCGTGAGCTTGTCGTCCAGCAGGATGTTTGCCGTCTTGACGTCCCCGTGGAGTATGGGTGGCGACGCCGACGAGTGCATGTACGCGAGGGCCTCCGCGGACTCCGCCGCGATCCGGAGACGGGTGTCGAGGGAGATGTCGGGGTTGGAATCCTTGTCATGGATGTAGTGGTACAGCGTGCCGTTGGAGACGAACTCGTACACCAGCATGGGCACCTCGACTTCGAGGCAGCACCCGAGCAGCTTGACGACGTTCCGGTGGTTGATCTGGGAGAGGATGAACATCTCCCTGGCGAACTCCCTGGTCTCGGCCTCCTCCATCATCTTGGACTTCTTGATGGCCACCACCCTCCTGTCCTCGAGTACGCCCTTGTAGACGATGCCGTGCCCGCCGCGGCCTAGAACGCGGTCGGCGGCGAAGCCGTCGGTCGCCTTCTCCAGCTCCTCCGTGGAGAATATCTTGAACCCCGCCGCCGCTCCGGCGCCGGCCCTGTCGTAGGAGCGCATCTGCTGCTGCAGGAGCACGCCCCCGTTCTGCTCGAAGAACTTTTGCTTGGCTCTGATGAGCTTCCTCTTCTGGTGCCCCAGGTAGAGCCAGAAGCACGTGAAGCCCAACAAGAAGACGCCGCCGCTGACTCCTGCAACCCACATGCATGGCAAGCATTAGTTTCATTCCCGGCACATGAACACAATGATTCTGGCACATGGATCGTCGTGATGAACACGTACAGTGTAGTGATGTAAATAATGTATCGGTAGGTAGGTATACCTGTAACCACTCTGAGAGCTAACGTGAACCTGTCCTTGGGCCGGCAACCATTCTGCCTAGAGGCGTCTCCACTTGTCCCCCGAGGACATTGGCAAACATGGCTTCCGGCAGTGTTTGTACAGACGCCGAAGCATGGGTACTGGTCTCTGCGCTGGCACTCGTCGATGTCTTCCGTTTGCAAAATGAATCAAAGAAGAGAAAAGCAGTTTGATCGATCGATTTTGTCAAATCCTTTCATCAGAAGGTCAGAACAACGTAGCGCAATTCGGTGAGCCGCCAGCTGATAAGCTGAAACGGCTGATTTGGTGTGAGACAAAAAATACTGTTCCCTGACTGATTCGTATGGATTAAAACCCCACCTATAGCTCAAGGTAGCGAACAGAGCCTGAACATGTGTGCCACCTACAACGTACCTATGCATCCACCGTCGAGGTAGGGGTTGCCCTCGTAGCCGCTGGAGCAGCTGCAGCGGTACCCTGGTCCGTTGATGGAGTCGACGCAGTCGCTGAGCTTGCTCCGGCACGCGTAGTCCGTGGCGTTGCGCCTGCCGGCGGTGCAGTTGCCGACGTTCCGGATGGCCCAGTCGAGGACGAGAGGCACCGCGAAGTCGCCGCTCCGGTTCAAGTAGGCACGGTCGCTGTACGTGGTCGTCAGCCAGTCGGTCACTCGGTCTCCACCAGGAACACGTACCGGCATGCCGTGAAGTTGGCGTTGAAGATGGGGTCTCCCTGCCCTGGCTGGAAGTTGAGGATGTACGGCTCGTAGTAGTCGACGGCAGGGGGTATGGCGCTCTGGCAGCAACCCACGCCGGTGCAGCGCCCCGGCTGTTTGGTGGTGGTGTACTGCAGTGACTGCCGGCACACGGACATGCAGCCGCTGATGTAGTAGCCTTCGGTGTCGACGAAGTAGCCGAGGACGGGGCAGCCCAGCGAGACGAGGGAGTTCTTATTGGCGTTGGAGAAGCGGTGGTGGCTGTTCATCAGTGCCATGTATCCACTACCGCTCGAGCTGACCTTGCCTCCACTGGAGTTGTAGCAGGCGCGCGTCGTGTTCACGTAGGCCCGAGCCTCGCCGGCTTCCAGGCTGAAACCGGCAAACCGTTGGATGCCGTACGTAGGGGTAGGCGTAGGCGACGGTGAGCACCGGTGCGGATGCGGACCGGGTTTCGTTGCACTCGAGCCTGAAGCCCGGCGTTCCATCGTCACGGTAGCAGCCGGCACCGATGCCGAAAAGGGTAGGGGACGGTGATGTTCCCGCACTTGTCTCGGCAGCCACGCAGCGCGACCACCGGCGGTGGCGGTGGTGGCTGCTGTGCTGCTGAAACAGGTGTCGAGGGCTGCCGCAGTACCACCGTCGCAATTAGTGCTAGTGCAATGGCCAGCAAGTGCGCGGTAGTTGCAACCATTGTTGCTTTGCTCCACAGGCTGTGTTTGGATTCCTCACAAAGTCAGAAATGGTGTGCTACAAATTATATATATAGATGGTGGTGTTTGGTTGGGGCTTACTGGCCCGTCGTTATCAATATAATGGGACTTCCTGAATTATGTTAAAATTCACCGACCTGAAATATAGGAGAAGTGTGAAAGAAATCTCATGTATTCTAAGGTCATCCTCAATGTCAGTTTTATGTCACGGTTTCCAACACCTCCATATTTTTGAAATAGTGCAGAAGAGTTTCATCTCCGTGAAACTATCTCTACTCTCATGAAACTTTCATCATCTCTCTCTTCATCAATACAGTGTCACATCAGCGTACTTAATGTCTATGAAACTCCCATTGAGATCGACCTAAGATTCATATAGGTTAATTTAGCTCTGTCCTAACGGTAATGCTCTGGTAAGAGCATCCCCGTCCGGATGCCCCGTTCCCAGGCCTGGGCGCGCGATGTCCGGACGCCCGTTCTCAACCTGACAGAAATCCACACCTTTTTCTCAAAAAAAAAAGAAAAGAAATCCCCACCCACTAGCTACATATCGCAGTCTCTCCATGCCGTCCTCTCCGCCGTGGCCGTGTGGTGCCCCATCCCACGACGCGCCCACTCCACCTCGCAGCGCCACATTCCCCCCGCCACGCCGTGCCCTGTCCTGCCTCTTCGAAGTCTTGCCTCGTCACCATCCGCGGCGATGCTCACAACCGCCTGCTGAACAAGTCTAGGTGTTTCGTGTATTTATTTTATTTGTTTCAATTGTTCGTTTCTCTTGTTGCAAATTTTGATTTTTGCTCCACACACACACACACACCCCCCTATAAGATTTATGATGTTTCAATGTTTGGTTTTGCATGTTGTAATGGTTGATTTGAGATGTTAAGGTGGGAATTTGTGTTGCCATGGTGGTATCCTTCTTCCTTGCCAGCTGACTTCACGAAGGCAACACTTCCATGTTACAACTCAATGAATTTGATATTGCAGTAGCCTTGTGTCCTGATGTTGCAACAAGTAATATTTCTTTGATGCATTAGTATTTCTTTGTTGCGCAAGTTATTTTCGATAGTTGCAACCATTGTGAGCTCTGTGGTCGGCTGTGTTTGGATTTTTTTTGGACGAAAGAAAAATTATATCATATTATAGCTGGGTACATCAATACGTTACAAGCACTCTGGATTACAAAATTGTACCTATAGTGTGGATAGCACAACTTAAAACCCAACCTATTATATGCTTTGTGTAACACCCCTGGTGTTAAGCAGTAATTAAAACCCTAATTAAGTTGATTAGTGTGCATAATCATCTGACATCATGGCATAAAAGCATTTCATGTTTAAGTTATGATTGTGATGCTTTACATGTTTGACATGAGCGTGGTATGATCTTGTACGATGATTTTCATGCTTGCTATGTATGTTGCTTGAATGTGTTAGGTGTCACATGAAATGATAAATAGGAAAACCCTAGTTTTAAAAATCCTTTTTATCCTCTTTTCTATAAGTCAAAAAGTAAGTCAAATTTTAAAATGGTTTCAAAAAAAAAGTTGTAGCTCTTGTTGAGAGGTACAATTTTGGTATTCAAAGTTATAGCCTCGTTGATTCCTCTGGAGTCCACTCCCCGAGTCTAGGCCAAGTAGAACCTGGTTACATAGAAGGAATTACTCTGGATATGAACTTCTATCGTAATGTTCCTTATGTATGGGTGGATGATTAATTATGCTATAGATGATAATGTATGCTAGAGTTGACTTAGACTTGATAGAAGTAATATAACTTAGGAATCTAATCTCTTGACGTATCAATTAATTCTCAATTCTACTTGATCATATGAGTTTCTCTCTAATCATGGAATCTCTGCTAGTCTCTGTTATTTATCTCATTTATCCTTTATACATTATTATCCTTTTGCCTTACCCCTGTAAAGATAGAGGTGGTTTTTAGATTTATATCTAAGTATATGTATTTGTAATTCTTTAGTCATATCATTTTCATTCTTAACCCTGTTAAGCTCCCGATGGTAGAATTATAAATAACGATACCTGGAACATTCTTGGGTGAAATGCTACAACGGGTGTATTTTATCTGTGCGCTTGCGAATAACCTTTATTCCATATTCTATAAAAGTGTCATGTTTATAAATACAATCACATCTCCAGTGTTACTGCTAGTGGTGACAACCTAGCTTTAGAGTGATGCTATGAGATGTCTACCCACATTTCTAGCGTCATTACTAGGGATAGTCCTTAACCAATCTTTTGTTGGTTGCGGTAAGAAATGTCAACAATGATCCATTCTAGCCCGCAACCAATGTACCATCTCTCTTGACGCTTGATAATCCTCCTTGCTTCACCCAAATATCCACTACATTGCTATTTGCAACCGAATCCTGATATCGGTTTGTATCCCAAAACCCCACCCCAGTTGTCTTGTGAACATCTCACCAATAAACATGCCTGAAACATTTCCTTTTCCATTACGCAACCCTAGACTTTAGGTGCTTCTTAAATCTCGGGACGAGATTTCTGTAAGGGGGGAGGGGCTGTAACACCTCTGGTGTTAAGCAGTAATTAAAACCCTAATTAAGTTGATTAGTGTGCATAATCATCTGGCATCATGGCATAAAAGCATTTCATGTTTAAGTTATGATTGTGATGCTTTACATGTTTGACATGAGCGTGGTATGATCTTGTATGATGATTTCCATGCTTGCTATGTATGTTGCTCGAATGTGTTAGGTGTCACATGAAATGATAAATAGGAAGACCCTAGTTTTAAATGTCCTTTTTATCCCCTTTTCTATAAGTCAAAACGTAAGTCAAATTTCAAAATGATTTCAAAAGCAAAGTTGTAGCTCTTGTTGTGAGGTACAATTTTGGTATTCAAAGTTTTCAAAGTTTCAGTATAAAATTTTGAGTAAATTTGAAATCTCTCAAACCCTGAATTTGACCCCCTAAACTACATTTCAAAAACTAAAAAGAATTAGAATTTGGTCCTTTAAACAAAGTTGTAGAGAGGATTAAAAGAAACAACTTTTATTAAGGTATTTTTCAAGTGTTTAAAGAAAATCTAAAGTGATTTGGAAAACTAGTTTGAATTGGTTTCAAATTAGAAATTAATTTCCAAACCTAGTTTTACCCCCGTTTGGGTAATTCAAAAATTAGGCATAATTTTGATATATGACCAAAAGCAAACTTGTAGATAACTTTATAAGGAACAATTTTTTTATTGGTAAAATTTGAAGTTGTTATACAATTTCAAAAGTAATTTTGAATCCAAGTTTGAATGCTTTTCAAATTCAAAATATGATTTTAAAATCTAGGTAGAATTTGGTTGTGCTCCTTAAATGAAAGTTGTAGATCCTAATTTTTAGAGCAACTTTCATTTTGGGAGATTTTCTTGTTATTCTGTGTTTTGGGAGAAATAGGGGAAAGAAGATCGAAATGCTCTCTGCGCTACAGTGCTCGAGCAGGGGGGGAAATGGACGAAGCAGAGCAGATGCTCTGCATCCGCTCGCCGCCGCTGCGCTACCGTGGTCCTTCGGCCGATCTCGCGCATGCAGACGTGTCAAGAGCCGCGTGGCTCGTCCCTCCGTGACATGGCCTGCTCAAGTTCGACGTCTCCTCGTTTCCGTCGTGCCGTGGCGCTCTCTCCCTCCTCTGTTCTCGCCGCCATCAAGAGCAGAGCTCCGCTGTCGGTGTCTCCTTCTACCCTCGCTCTCCCTCTGACTGTTTGCTCGCGCCCAAAGCCTTCTCCTCTTCCTTGAGATTCGTCTGAGCTAGTTCGCAAAGCTCCCTCATCCCTGAATCACCTCGACGTCGTTGTCGTTCTCGCGGCCGGCAAGGCGCCGCCGCGGGCCACTCCACTGTGGCCAGGCACCACTAGCAAGCTTCGTCTCCGTCTCAACTTTCGAGCCGATCAAGTCACGGTGAGCTCCTAGTCATGTGCCAACCCTCAGCCTTAGGCTAGCTCTGCCGTAGCGGCGGGTTCGCCGCTGCGTCGCCGTGCAGGCTCGGCCGAGCCGCCATGGGTGGTGGTGTACCTGCACCGGTGACCCAACCTTCCACCTGACCCTCCTAAGTGTTGTGCAGGGACTTTCTGAGTCGGTCCGAGTGCTTGTCGCGCGGCCGCAGACTCGTCATCGGCGAGGTGGCCGCCGTTTCCGCCAGTCGGCGCACGGGTCAGCGCCGTGGTCTTGGCCTGGTCAAGGAAAGGTCAGGGCGGCGCTGACTCGGGCCAGTCGTCTGTGGCAGTGGGCCGAATTCAGCCCAAGTAGACTTGGGTTTTGTTCGTTTTCTTTTTCTATTAGTGCTTATTTTTGTGCTGAAGTTTGTAAATTTCATAACTAATTAAATACTACTCCAAAAATTATGAAGTAAATTTTATTGTGTTCTTGATGATGTGCTCTGCATAATAAAAATATGAAACTTGAAAAATAGATAAATTTTGATGGTGATTAAAATATGTCTTTTAATTAATACATGGGACTTTGGAAATTTTTATAGACTTAATTATATGTCCAAAAATCATGAAACCAATTCTGCTACTATTTTTATCATGTGACTAGTCTTCATAAAAATTTTGAGGTCATTTCGTAAAAATAAATTTTATTCTCCTTTTATGCTTTGTTTATTAATTAAATAATGTTATATCTTAGATTAATTGTGTAGGCTAAAATAATAATCCAAAAATCATGAAATTTGTTTTGCAACCTTTGTTAGCTATAACCAACCATCTCTAAAAGTTTGAGCTCAATTTGACAAACTTTAATTAAACTCTATTTTCTATAATTAATTAATAATTAATAGAGCTTTGATTAATAATTAGTTAATTAGGATAATTGGTGGTGATTAGGGTTAACCTTAGTTACTCTAATAACCCTTTGATTTATAATTTGTGTTTAATGATGTTGGTTTGCCATGTAGGACTAAGTTGTTGGTTAAGTAATGTACTTGTTATCGCATGTATATGATAATGTGGACTGCAACCCTAAGTGAAGACCATGGGGTACCCTTCACTTTGTTATCTCATGGCTTGGTTGATCTTCTGATAAACCTTTAGAAATCCTTAGTTAACCAACCTAAGATTGTTTGGTGGTAGTTACATGTTAGGTTAGAAACCCTAGTCAGTAGGTTGCAAGTTGGGTTTGTTGGCTTGCAACTTTACCGTGAAAGAAAGTTATACTCGACTTTCCTTATCTTGTGTTAACTTTTGTTATGCATTTTAATTGTTCTGCATCTTAGCATGCATCGCATCATACTAAGCATGCATCATTTATATACGTGTCGTGTATATGAAAGTGAGGAGATTATGTTGATCAAGCTTCAGAGAAGGTTGTGTTGATCAAGCCTCGGGAGGAGAACCTCGTCGGACAAGCTTCTTCGAGAAGATTCAACATCAAGACGAAGGAACTAACTTTTGTGGATCCTTCGAGGATCCAGTCTTCCCTGCAACACAGGCAAGCCCCGGTGCATTTAACCCCTTCTATTTTATGAAAAGCTTTTATCACACTTATGTCTAGTGTAATGTGCATTACGTGAAATAGGAACATGATGTGAAACCCTCCTACTGCATATTACACTTATTCTTTGCCACTTATCCCCAAAAGTCTCAAATGTGTGTCGATATAGGCTACTTATGCTTAGCCATGCTTAGATGTAGATAGGGTGGTGTGACCATCATTCACGGTGACGTGAACATCATCGTTTAGGGTACCTCTGCCAGGTACATCTTGTAAATGGACAAAAATGTTAAATCTAGACCGGGCGGGTAACTTGCATCTGGAAAGGAGTCCTGATGTAGTGTTTCTGTCTGTGTCGCTTAGGACCCGTCCGTTGTTGGCCCTTGAAGCAAGACTATGTTATAGTACTGGCCACATGCTACGGTAAGCCGGCTTCGGCTATTCTTTTACGGGAATGACTACTCGCGCACTAGGAGTGGAGAGATGGCGGGAGTAGCATGTACCCTCCGGGTAGGGAAGCTGGCAGTGAGGAGTACTGTACTCTCGGGTGCCACGAACTCGTTCTGGTAAAAGAGGATCTGTGAGTTTGGTTGATATATGTAAGTTAAGTCTTGCATATGTCGTGTGGTAAGGAAGCCCCAGCTGGGTAGATAAAGCGGTTCGAATCGTCGTTTGCTCCACGAGAAAAGGAGACTTGTTCCTCGCACCATCAACGTAGTTAATTTATGAAATATCTTTATTTAACACCAAATGTTGTGATGCTTAATCAAGTGTATGATTTAGATAGGTGCAAAATGGATTCTGTTTAATAACTTAACTCTGCTAAAACTTGAAAATAGGATCATCTGGTAGGATACTTTTCTGCAAATCTCTTCTCTTATGCTAGCCCACTACATCCCTTAGAGCCAGCATGACCCTAGAGTCTTTTTATTTTAATGGATAAGTCTTGCTGAGTATCCGCATGTACTCAGGGTTTGTTAATCCCCTGTTGTAGGTGTTGACTCGTGGTGTCAATCAAGGTCATGTCAGTGGGCTCGTCGTGATCTGGTTGCTCTCTCTCCAACTTAGGTGCTCCGCCTAAGTGTGGCTTTGTAGTACTACTCTACTTCCGCAATCTAAGTTAAGTTGTTTTAAAGTAACTTATTCATGCTTTTGTAAAGTTTACCTTATCTTGCTTTCGCACTCCGATGGTATTTTGTATCGACTGTTGTAATGTTGTAATTATTTCACCCTAAATGATGATGATCCTGTGGTTCATGGATAATTTGGGGTTCCCTCAGGGACACCCGACAGATCTTTCCAGTGACGTGGTACACGTGCACAGTCATTAGAGCTCGGGGAGACGGTGACGTGTGCAGGTGGGGCCACATTACCGGGAGGTTCTGCCACACTTTGTAGTATGGATGACCGCACAGGTAAATACTAGGCAAATCGTCTGAGAACATATGTCCAACAAACAATAACCAACATTCCTATAGGTGAAAATGAGGAACTTCTTGTTTCTGGCATCTTCCTTCTTCTTTCAGCCACCGAAGAGGGAAGAAAACTGATCTGAAAAATATTCTCTAGTCCTTCATCGTGGGCAGATCTAACCACAGCAAAACAGAGAAGAGACTGGAGAAAATTATTCCATGGCGACGACATCATCTCCTGCTTGATGCCGCCGTCCAGAAATAAAAGTCTCTCTGTCGCCATGTCGGTCAAGATGCTGACACTGAAGTTGTCGCCCTCATCTTCAATGAGGCCGTTATGGAGAAGACGATTCCATCCTTCCCCTTCACCGTGACCGGATAGGAGGAAAAGGAGGAGATAAAATGCCAATACCAAGAAATCTGGCATAGAGAGACACTAGCCCTAAAAACTCGATCTACAAGGAAAAATTTATTGAAAAAATGGATCCCTACTCCCTTCAGCCTCCAGCGAGATGCCGTAGAGAAAGAGAGGGGGACCCGGTGGTGGCCGACGGGGTGGCGGCGGTGGCGACGCTAGGCAGGGTCGCGGGTTGGAGGCAGCCCGTGCGTGAGACCACTCTAGGTCATGCAGTGTTTAGATTCTTCACAGTCAGAAGTGTGTCTTATTACTATATGTTATACTACTCTGAGTGATTATTATATTATATATTATAAATATATAATACAGAGAGATGGGGCGGGCACAGTGGTGTTGTTTGATACTCACTCCATTCCAAATTATAAGTCATTTTGACTTTTTTTGGTACATCCAATTTGATATGTATCTAGATATATATTATGTCTGGGTACATAAGAATTTGATGTAAAAACTTAAATGACTTATAATTTGGAACAGAGAGAGTATTTAATTTGTTTGGGGCTTCATGATTAATTATGGCTATAAAATATACTCGTGTCATCTTTCTGATGTATCTCCCTCAATCCTTTTCCTTCCTACTTTTTCATTTTGTTGTATTTGGCATATCCATCCTATTGAATTTCACGTAGTTTCTTTGAATTTGATTTTTGTGTAGGAAACAATTTGTACATGAGACCCAGTGCATATTTAGATTCCTCCAGCTAAAAGTCAAGCGCCAGTTTTTAGCCGCGAGGATCAAACGGGCGGCTAAAGTGGAGCTAACTTTTAGCCCCCAACTAGAGCTAATTTTAGCTCATTATTAAGTGGACAAGAAGAATTAATATGGCTAATAGATGTAAAATTCTTAAAAAAATTGTTGTAAAGAAAAACCTATCCTCCACTTTATTTTCGCCCTCCCTCTCGCGCACCTGGCAGAGACCTCAAACCTAAATCTAGCAGGCCATTGATCTGATTGTTTCAATATTCGATCAGTTGTTAGAGTGCACAACAGAATCTGGCCCAACTCACTAAATCCACCAGGCGGCGTCACTCTGACCTAGGTCTACCGAAGCCCACAACATACCAAGGTCATGGGCCATACACATCCCAAAAGAAGGGAAGACATAGGTCTCTCCTTGATCTAAGGTACCATGACCTCCACGGAATTAAGCATCAACGACAACAACCAGCTTGGGGCAAGAGCATCTCCCATGTATCTAAGATAAGTCATTCTTTCCCTTTTGCTTTTTATATTAAGGTTTATTTTATAGTTAAAAAAGAGATGGATAACTAAAAATCAAACAAAAAAATTAATGTGTAATCTAAGATAAAATAAAAGAGTATGTGGTTTGCTTTCTGTTTTCAAGAGTTGAATAAATATAAAAGGTCTCTTTAATCTCTTAAAATGAGCACGATGAATAGTTGCTCTATTGTAATTCCTGTCAAGTGCCTAGTTTTCAATATCTTGAATTCTCCTGAGTTTTGGATAAGGCTGTCTTGATAGAAGAATTTACTCTGAACTTGAAACTCGGTAGCATATGCTTGATTTAAGTCTAGGTAGTTGATGGATATGATATAAGAAGGTCTAAGTTGTTGTTTATCTTGTTCCAAGTGACACTAAAGTTCTAGAGATTTATCTTTTGAAAAACTTGAAAAATACTATAAGATGAGCTCCTGTATGTCAAAACTTGAATTCCTACCAAAGTAATTCATGCTAGAATAGGAAAACTTCCACTTATATGCTGCTTATTATATTTGAGTTTTGTCAAGTTTTGTTTACCCTTATGAGAGATTTGTCATGCTCTTAAAATCAAGATCGCGTACATACCACCTACATATGCACTACTCCTATACAGGGGTAGGCACAAAAATATGTCATTCCATTTAGATCCACTCAAAAATGTTTCACTCCTACTTTAGGAGTGGACACCAAAAATATTCCCAAAAGGTTTATTATCCACCAAATAAATGTTGTACTATTTTTGTTGCTATCTCTCAAAAGTTTTGTTATAAAAAGATATTTGTGCTATGAAAGTACTAAAAATGGACATAAAGATGTTTAAGATATCAAAAAAGGGTACAAATTTGCCCATCGAAGAAAAAAGAGAGAAAACAGGTGAAAGCCCTAGTTTGGTTTAGGTTAATTGATGAAACCTATTTGGTCCAATTCTATGGCTAAGCATGTGTGTAGCTAATGAGAAAAGATTAAGGCCAAGCCAAGTGGTGGAGCTAGCAAGGTGGCAACCATGGTGGAGATGTTGATGACCACAAACAATCAAGTGATCAAGTGCTCCACATTTGGTGAAATGGAAAGAAGAAGAGAAGTGAAGAGAAGAGAGAAGGAAAAAGAAGTCCAAAGGCAAAGGTATAAACTAATAGGGTTCTTTGTTTTGGTGATCAAGACATTTAGCGAGTGTGATCACATTTAAGATAGATAGCCGTACTATTAGAGGAGAATATTCACGGCTTATGCGGTATTCAAGTGCCACTAGGTGTTCACTAACTTTTTGATGCATTAGACCTAGTGAGTGACTAATAAGACCCTTGAAAAATACTTTGAAAAATGCTTACACACGTGCACAAGTGGAGAAACACTTTGGTGTTGGCGTATGGAAGCAAGGGTGGAAGTTAGAAAGCGAGAGGTGCAGTCCCAGGGGCATCAGACGCTCCATGCAGGGGCATCGGACACGTCCGATGGAAAACCCTAGGCGTAGGCCGTGAAATAGCCTGCATCGGACACTGCACCAGATGCACAGGTAGCACTGTGCGTGCGTCCAGTGCAGATGACATGGCACATGGCAGGCAGGTCAGACCATCGGACGCCGGGAGCGTCCGATGGGTGTCCATCTGACACGTTCGATGGTGTTTGAGAGGTTCTGGAACCTCTCTGCATAGACATCGGATGCTAGGGTTGGTGCATCCGATTCCTACGTTTGGTGTGACACAGAGAAGCGTGAATTTGAGATTGAAAGCATCGGACGGGTCCGATGCCAGGCGTCGGTGCGTACGATGCCACATTAACCAGCGCGGGAAGTGAAGTAGCCATTGGGATCGGGCGGATCACGTTCAAAGGCTGAGGACATGTGGCTCTGATCTAAGCATCGGACACTGGGGTAGCATCTGATGGCCTCGATCAGGCGCGTCTGATGCCAGCGTTTTCAGACCAACGGCTATCCCTTTGTGAGTGGGCTATATAAGTGGGTTGGCCAGCTAGTGGATGCTCTCTCTTACATATTTTGATCCTTAAGCATTCTTGTGAGCCTTGGCAACCCTCCCACTCATCTCTAGACTTGATTTTTTGATTCCAAGTGAGATTGAGTGATCTAGTGCTAAGATTTGAAAGTGTTTCATTCTAGTGGCACTAGTTCTTCGCATCGGCATTGAGTTTCTTGTTACTCTTGGCATTTGTTGGTGCCTAGATGGCTTGGAGGCATTGGGTGGAGTTGGCAAGATTGGTGATTGTTCTTGGTCACCACCGACTGAGTTGTGAGGGGTCTTTCGGGCCTAATCACCGCCGGAGTGGCGAAAGGCACCCCATGTGGATTGCTCGTGTCATTGAGCTACCTCTCTTGTAGTAGATTCTTGTGGCACTCGTGGAGCTTGGTGTGGTGCCAATTAGCCGCCAGATCACCAAGAGTTGGTCGACACAATGGAGAGTAGCATGTCGGCAAGCACGTGAACCTCGGGATAAATCAGTGTGTCTCCCGTGCTTGATTGTGATTGCTTGATCATCTTGGTGATTGGTATTCGTCCGGTATTCTTGGTGATTGGCTCTACACGAGTGATCTCCACCGGTGATTGGTTCTTCAAGGTGATCCTGAAGGCTCGGTGAAACCACTCCTCTCTAACTCCTTGTTCATTTATTTACATTCAAAGTTGAGCTTGTTACTTTGTGTATATTTATTGTGCAAGTGATCTTGAGCTATCTTACTTGTGTAGTTAGATCAATTATTTATTCTCTTCCATCAATTATTCTTGAGTAGCTATAATTGTTTGTGTAATATAGATATATTAGGTAGAATTGTTGGATAGGTGGCTTGCAACACACCTTTTAGGCTAGTGCAAAAAGCTTCGCTATTTGTGTTGCTAATAAGGTTGCCTAAGTGTCTTTGTAGATTTTTAATTAGGCTATTCATCCCCCTCTAGCCAATTTGGACCTTTCAAGTGGTATCAAAGCTGTGGTCACCATTTGTTTGAGGCTTGACAACCTCCGGTGAAAAGATGGCTCAAATCAATTATATGGGGAAGCCACCACATTTTGACCGCACCAACTATGATTGTTGCAAGAGGAAGATGTGCGCGTTCACAAGAGGAATGAACCGCAAGATTTGGGATGTGATAGAACATGATTTCACGGTGCTTGATGTCGCCAATCCCACTCCAAGAGAAGAAGAGAAGCTTCAATGGAATGATGGGGCAATTAACTTGTTCTATGAAGCCTTTGACACCAAAGTGTTTGAACAAGTCAAGAATCTAGAGAGAGCAAGTGAGATATGGGAAAGGCTTGAGGAAACATATGAGGGCACCAAGGCCATCAAGAGCGCAAAGTTATACATCCTCAAAGACAAGCTAGCCACCTTCAAGATGCAAGAAGATGAGAGTATACCAGAAACGTTCCACCAATTGCAAGTTACCATCAATGACTTGAAGGGCTTGGATGAGAAGGTGGAAGACAAGGACTTTTCTCACAAGTTCTTGAGATGTTTACCACCGAGGTTTGACACCTTGGTGACAATTCTTATGAGAGAAGGATTGGAGATGGTAACCCCAAACCAAGAACTAGGTGATGTGGTCACACAAGACACATACCGTGTGGAAAGGGATGGGGGAGCCCAAGAAGAGGAGAAGAAAAAGAAGATCGTGGCATTCAAGGCATCTTCCTCCAAGAGCAAGAGCAAAGGCAAGGCCAAGAAAGAATAAAGTGATAATGAAGCTAGGACAAGTGGAGGAGAGATTGATGATGAAGAGATGACTCTCTTTGTCAAAAGATTTGGCAAGTTTATGAAGAAGAAGGGCTATGGTGCAAGAAAAAGAAGAGACACCACCAAGGGCTCAACAAGGAGGTGCTTTAGATGCAAGAGCAAGGAACACCTCATTGCCGATTGTCCTTACTCAAGTGATGAAGAAAGTGATCACAAGAAGAGCAAGAAGAAGGACAAGAAAAAAAAGAAGGAGAAGAAGGAGTCCAAGAAGAAGGGTGGATCCTATGTTGTGACATGGGATAGTGATGCTTCCTCAAGTGATGATGATGATTCTAGTGATGATGAAAGGAAGACCACCAAGAAGAAGGTCATGGCTAGCATTGCTATCTCAAGCAAGCCTTCTATCTTCGACACTCCATCAACATGCTTCATGGCTAAGGCCACTAAGGTATCATCCGATGAGAGTGATAGTGAGAGTGATGATGATGAGGAGTACTCAAAGGATGACATCATGAGCATGCTACAAGATGCTCACTCTTACATTGAGACTAAGAGGAAGGAGTGCAAAGAATTGCGTAAGGCCAATAAGGCTCTTGAGCAATCATTTGATGAGCTCAAGACTACTCATGAGAGGCTAGTGGAAGCCCATGAGAAGCTTGATCAAGCTCACACTAGGCTTAAGGAAGCCCACTCCTCCCTCCTTGATCAAAGTAAGAGTGAGGATGTTGTAGAGACATGCAACATAGGAGTTACATGTGATATACTTGATGAATCATTTTATGCTTGTATCATTGTTGCTCCCACTAAGGCTTCATGTAGCTCAACCAACACTACTACTTCTACTATGAGTGATGGTTTCACTTGTGATGCCTCACTAATGGTGGAGAATGAGACCCTAAAGAAGGAGGTCTATGAGCTCACTCTTGCCTTAGGCAATGCCTATGGTGGAGATGCCCGCTTACTTAAGTGCTTGGGTAGCCAACGATTTTCTCTCAACAAAGAGGGAATTGGCTATACCCCCAAGAAAAGCAAAGCGGCCTTTGTCACTCACAAGACTAGTTTTGTGAAGGGCAATGGTTGGTTTTGCAAGATTTGCAAGCAATTCGGGCATATAGAGCAACATTGCATAAGCAAGAATAAAAACAAGAACAAAGCTACCGTATCCTCTATTCGTTTTGATTCTTGTTGTATGCTTACCAAGGGTACGAATGGTGTGAAGGCTAAGTACATTGGTGCACCCCTGGTTGGCCCAAAGAAGAAGACAATTTGGGTGTCCAAGAGCTTGGTAACTAACCTTGGAGGACCCAAGAAAGTTTGGGTACCTAAAAAGAATTGATTTACTTTTGTAGGTCAATTATAAAGCCGGAGGAAGACATTGGGTACTTGATAGTGGGTGCACTCAACACATGACCGGTGATGGAAGGATGTTCAAATCAATCAACACTAGTGGCAATGATCATGTTGATTCCATCACATTTGGTGACAACAAGAACAACAAGGTGAAAAGCTTGGACAAGATTGCTATATCAAATGACTTAAGCATCTCCAATGTGCTATTAGTGGAATCTCTCAACTTCAACCTATTGTCGGTGGCACAATTGTGTGACTTGGGATTCAAATGTATATTTAGAGTTGATGATGTTGAGATAGTGAGTGTTGATGGAAGTGACTTGGTATTCAAGGGATTTAGATATGAGAACCTCTATTTGGTGGACTTTGATGCTTGTGAAACTCAATTGACATCATGTTTATTCACCAAATCAAGTATGGGTTGGCTTTGGCATAGGCGCTTGGGACATGTTGGAATGAAGCAACTAAAGAGGCTAGTCAAGCATGACTTGGTGAGAGGGCTAAATGATGTTCATTTTGAAAAGGACAAGCTTTGTAGTACATGTCAAATGGGAAAACAAATTGGAAACACTCATTCCAACAAAGGAATGATGAGCACTACCCATGCACTTGAGTTATTGCACAAGGACTTGTTCGGACCAACAACATATGCAAGTATTGGGGGAAACAATTATGGCTGTGTGATAGTGAATGACTTCACAAGATACACATGGGTCTTCTTTCTTGTTGACAAGAGTGAAGTGTTTGGCATATTCAAAACCTTTGTCAAGAGAAGCTAAAATGAGTTTGATAGAAGAATCAAGAAAGTGAGAAATGACAATGGAAGTGAGTTTAGAAACACAAGAGTTGATGAGCTATGTGATGAGTTTGGAATCAAGCATCAATTCTCAGCCAAGTATACACCTCAATCCAATGGGATAGTTAAAAGAAAGAATCGGACACTCATTGACATGTCAAGATCAATGCTTAGTGAATACAATGTGAGTGATTCCTTTTGGGCCGAAGCAATCAACACGGTATACTACTATAGCAACAGGCTATATTGTCACCCTCTATTGAAGAAGACACCATATGAGCTCCTCAATGATAGAAAGCCCAACATTACATATTTCCGGGTCTTTAGATGCAAGTGTTACATATTGAAGAAAGACACAAGACTTAGCAAGTTTGAGAAGAAGTGTGATGAAGGGTTCCTTCTTGGTTACTCCACTACAAGCAAGGCATATAGAGTGTGGAACAACACAACAAGATTAGTGAAAGAAGTCCATGATGTTGAGTTTGATGAAACCAATGGCTCTCAAGAAGAACAAGATAATCTAGATGATGTGAGAGGAACACAATTGGTGGATGCTATGAAGAACATGGACATTGGTGATATTAGGCCAAAGCAAGTGATTGACATTGAAGATGACAAAGATCATGTGCTCTCTTCCTCAAGATTGCAAGGCAACAATGATGCAAGTACTAGTGGTTCTCATGATCAACAAGATGCTAGTGACTCTCAAATGGCTCAACCAAGTACAAGTACAAGTGTCCAACCACAACAAGTGCTCTAACCAATACATATTGCAAGAGATCATCCTTTAGATCAAATTATTGATGACATAAGAAGAGGTGTGCAAACAAGATCAAGGTTGACATCATTTTGTGAACACTACTCATTTGTATCATCCATTGAGCCAACAAAGGTTGATGAAGCTTTGATGGACATTGATTGGGTAAATGCAATGCATGAAGAGTTGAACAACTTTACCCACAATGATGTATGGGAGTTTGTAGAAAGACCAAAGAACACAAATGTGATTGGTACTAGATGGGTTTTCCGCAACAAGCAAGATGAAGATGGCATAGTTGTAAGGAACAAGGCAAGATTGGTTGCACAAGGTTACACTCAATTGGAAGGAATTGATTTTGGAGAAACCTATGCACCGGTTGCTAGATTGGAGGCCATTAGAATCTTACTTGCATATGCTTGCTCACACAACATCAAGCTCTATCAAATGGATGTAAAGAGTGTTTTTCTCAATGGATTCATCAATGAGTTAGTGTATGTTGAACAACCTCCTGGATTCGAAGATTTGAAGAAGCCCAACTATGTGTACAAGCTCAAGAAGGCTTTATATGGATTGAAGCAAGCACCTAGAGCATGGTATGAGAGATTGAGAGACTTCTCACTATCAAAAGGGTTCAAGATGGGGAAGGTTGACACCACTCTCTTCACCAAGAAGATTGGAAATGACTTATTTGTGTTGCAAATCTATGTGGATGACATTATCTTTGGATCAACCAATCAAGACTTTTGTGAAGAGTTTAGAGAAATGATGGCCAAAGAATTTGAGATGTCTAAGATTTGAGAGCTTAGGTACTGCCTTGGGCTACAAATCAAGCAAATGAAGAAAGGTACATTTGTTAGTCAAGGCAAGTACATCAAGGACATGCTCAAGAAGTTTGGGTTAGATGAAGCCAAAGCAATCACCACACCTATGGGCACAAATGGACATTTGGATAGTGACTCTAGTGGCAACATGGTAGATCAAAAGCTATATTGGTCAATGATTGGAAGCCTACTCTATGTGACCACATCAAGGCCGGATGTGATATTTAGTGTGTGCATGTGTGCAAGATTCCAAGCCTCACCAAGAGAAAGTCATTTGAAGGCAACTAAAAGAATATTAAGATACTTGAAGCACACTCCAAATGTTGGACTATGGTATCCCAAGAGCTGTCAATTTAAATTGATTGGATATTTGGACTCCGATTATGCGGGATGCAAGGTGGATAGGAAGAGCACATCGGGAACTTGTCAATTATTAGGGAGATCACTTGTCTCTTGGTCATCAAAGAAAAAAAATAGTATTGCTGTAACACCCCTGGTGTTTAAATGTAATTAACTTGACATGTCATCATCTTAAGCATTAATCATTTCCTGTGATGCATTTGATTTGCCTAATTGCTATGCCTTGATTCCCTTTTCAAAAACCCTAAAAGCCCAATTCTCTCTATAAGGGCAAAATGGTAATTTCACCTCTGTGCCTAGTTATATTTAATTCTTGTTCAAATTTAGTGCCCTGATGTTTGCTGCATTGATCAAAGTTCAAAAATCAGATTTGATTTGATTTTCCCTTTTGCAAAACCCTAAAATCCCAAATCCTGGATTTATTCCCTTTTTGATAACTTTTTCAAAAGTCAAAATTTTGAGTTGGTTCAAAAAGCAAAGTTGTGAATCTGATCGAGAGGAACAACTTTGGTATTTACAAATTTTCAAGTTTCAGTTTGAAATCCAAAGTAATTTTGATTTGAATCAAATTTGAAAAGTGTCCCCTTTTCTGTTTTTGAATATAGTTCAAAAACTATTTGGAATTTGAAAATGTTCATATTGACAAAGTTGTAGATCTCATTTTTCTGAGCAACTTTGGTATTTTGAGTTTTTGTCTCACAGTTCAAACTTTGGGAGAAATCTGCAAAATACAGAAACCAGCAAAAGTCAAACCCTATCCCCTAGCACTGTTCTTCTTCCAGCTAGGGCCAAGGGGGGGGCCCGGCCATGGCGCCGGCGCTGCGCCTGCAGCGCATACGGCTGCTCCCCACGCGCCACCAACCTGCCGCCGCTGTCGCCCTGTTCCCTCCGCGCCCGCACGCGAGCGCTGACTCCATCTCGCGGCCCCTACTGCTCCTGCTCGCCGCCGCCGCGTGGTCGTTGTCGGCGCTGCTTGCGCCCGAGCCCCGGCTGCACGCCTGACCCTCCGCCTGCGCGCAATCGAGAGCGCACGCGCTTGCCGTGCTTATCCACCCCACCCCGTGCTCTCTACCGGCCTCAGGCCGCGCCTATAAAAGCCCCGCCGGAGCCCGAGCTTCTCATCCTCTCCGCCACCGTGGCCAGGCCAGTCCAGTGCCTCCGCCGCTCCACCACCTAGCTCAGAAGCTCCGCCTTGAGCTCGTGAAGCTTTCCCACCCTTCAATTTCATCTCTACCGCCCTCAATCGCCCGGCGTAAGCTCGCCGTTCCCATCTCCGGCAGAAACCCGGCGAGCTCGGGTTCGTGAAATTCGCCGTCTCCGGCCATGATCATCCCTCACCGACCCCCGTGTCGTGTTCCTTGGTTCCGTGCGACTCTGACCAGGCCCTTGCGGTCTCGTGTGTTGCGCAGGGTCGCCGGAGCGCCGCTCGCCGCTCGCCGCCGAAGGAGCTCCACCGAACCACCGCCCCTCGAGCACGTGTCGAGCCTCCTTCCTCGAGCCACACCCTCGAGCACGTGCCGAGCCACACCCTCGAGCCCTGCCTCCGATCCGTGGTAAGCACCCGAGGCCTCCGGCCTCTGCTTCCACTCCGTCTCGCCCGAGCCCAAGCCTCGAGCACGCGTTTCCGTCTCGCCCGAGCCCAAGCCTCGAGCGAACTCGTGCACCCTCCGCTTCGTCGAGCTAGGCCTCGGACGGACGCTTGCTTTTCCGTCTCGCCCGAGCCTTCCATCTCGCCCGAGTCCGCTTCGCCCGAGCCTCCGGGCCAGGCCTCGGACGGAGCACTCACTTTCCGACTCGCCCGAGCCCGTTTCGCCCGAGCCCTTCATAGAAGGAGCACAGTGCTCTTTTCTTTTTCTGAGAGTTGTGAATAGTGTTCTGTTTTCTCTTTTTTGTGTGAATTAATCTGTTGTTCCTTAAATGCTGAGAAAATTATGGTATGCTCCTTGCACCGTGTAGTATTTTATAAAAATATGAAACTTGACTTTTCTGCAAGAATTTGAAAATGTAAAATTCCCCTTTTAATTGAAAAATGAAGGTTTTGGTATTTTTGGAGAGTGATCTATAACTCCAAAAATCTTGAGATAAATTTTTGGGACCTTGTTATAACATGCTGAACCTCTGGTAAAATTTTGAAGTCTTTTGGAGCAAGTTGATTTTTGAGCATTTATTTTAATTAAGGAATAGTGCCTTTTGTTAATTAAATGTTTAGATTTATTTGAGCATCTTAATGACCTCCAAAAATTATGAAATTTGTTTTGCCATCTGTTTATGCCTTAATGAACTTATGTGATTAATTTGGTAATTTTTAGAGCAACTTCATAAAATGACCTTTTAAATAAAATAAGAAAAATAGAAAAGATGGATTAGGGTTGGTAATAAGTGTTTAATGATGTGATCTTTGGATTGATTGATGTTCATAGACCCCTACCCTTTGGTCTATGATGTTTGTGATGATATGTTTGGTTAATACTTAGGATAATTATAATAAGGCCTAACATCAATAATGCTTAAGAAAGAAATGGTTACCTTTTATGCTCAACCTAGATTTCGATTATGCCTTGCCTAAGAGTAATCTAGATTCAGTGGAATTGTCTTGCACCATAAGCCCATATCATCATTCTCATGAGCATTCATCATTGCATCCGTATAGTTGACGAAGAAGGTACCAGAGTCGAGGCCGCTGTTGACGAACCAACTCCCGAGGCGACCCCGAGCTCCAACACCTATACCTACCCCGAGTCTGCTGTCTTTGCTCTTCAAGGCAAGCCCCGGTGCATTTAACCCTTTCCTTGAATTTTATAAAATGATTTCCTTAAATGCTTTTGAGTTAAATTATTGCATTAGGTTTATAGGAGTTGTGTGCTATCCTAATTGATGCACTATCCACCTTGACCACTGATACACCCGATACCTGCTTTTCAAAAGTATTTGAAAAATGCTTAGCAATGCTTATTGAATTAGACTTTGCAATAAAATGCCAAATTTAAAAGTGTGATCACTTAAGGAATGTTTATGGGAATTTTGGTCTTACTCCCCGGCTGTTCGCTACGTATCTGATCCGTACCTAGTTAATAGCGAGGAGAGGTTGTCCGAGCGTACGGTGCCGTCATGTTGTAGTCCGGGACTCAACAGTTGACACCGACCGGGACATGGTTGAAAAACTGACAGGACTATTACGCTTGGGTGAGATATGACCAAGGTATAGTTCTGGCTGGAAAATTAGGGACCATCCGTATGGGGGCCTGCTGGTCAAGACTTGTAACTATTCACATACTACGGAAAGCTCTGGCTCCGAGGAATCCTTTATTGGACCGACAACCGCGCACTGGGAGTGGAGAGATGGCGGAAGTAGCATGTACCCACGTGGGTTAAAGTCCCGGATTGGTGTGGTGTACTGTACTTCCGGGTGGCGTAGGACCGGGCCCAATCTTGGAGGAATCGTGGTAGACGAGTTGGCATATGCAAGCTTGGGTGCTACATATGCAGTGTGGATAGGGATCCTCAGCTGAGTATTATTTATCCGGATTAACGTTGCTCCTCGGTTATGGAGACTTGGTCCACTGACTGTCAACGGAGAGTGGTTCTCAACTAGGAATGTTTTGAAATGTAAAATGAATCATGAATGATGAAGAATTGAGGAATACTGAATCTTTCAAAAATAAAATAAGGTTTACAAAAATGCTTTTCTGCAAAATACTTGATCTTGCTTAAGCCTTACCTTGACTACCCTAAGCCTCTCATTCCTGAGTCTTCTCCCTTTTTCTTTAGTCGGGTAAGTCTTGTTGAGTACCCCAGTACTCAGGGTTTGTTACCCATGTTGCAGGTATGCCTGAGACCCCGAGGTGTCTCGCACCCTGTTGCGTGACCTTCGTCCAGGAAGAGGCCGATGAGGCCGATGAGTAAATGTGCACCCTCGGGCTGGGTGTTACATGTATCGTTATGTTAATGTTTCCGCTACGTTGTCTACTTTGAATTTCCCGAACAATGGTTTGTAATAATCGTACTCCTTACCTCATTTGAAACCTCGGTTTGTAAAACTATTGTTATTTAAGTCTTCCGCTCTTTATTCCGATGTTATTTGTAAAAGTATGCAATGTTGTAACCGAATTGTGAGATGATCCTGCGGACATTGGGCACTGATGTAGCCCGGTGGCGAACAGGTCTTAATCACATGGAACATGGGTTCGGCTGTCAGAGGTTGACAGGGACACGTGGGCCATGGGATTAGGGTCGTTTCGTCACAGAGTGGTATCGGAGCATCTCACTTTAACGTTGCAGTGTTTCTTTTGCGAAAACTTCAAAAGTTCTTTTGAGTCCAAACAAAATTTAAACTTGACTATTTTGAGTCCAAATTGCTTCTCTCATCTTGTCCCTCTTATGGCAACACTAGCTAGTGGAACAACATGTTTTAAGCCCTATATATGTTAAGTATTGCATTGCCTTGTTCCGTAGGAACGATTCATGCATCATGTCATATTCACTTAAGTTAATAAATGAGTTCGTTGGGATAGTGTACCTATACCTTTTCTTGCTAGCCTTTCTCATCTATAACCTCTTGTCCAGATATGGCTCGCATCAAGCTGACCGCCCGCAAGTCGACTGGACCGAACGGTGTGCCGCGTCACCAGCTGGCGCCACGCACCGGAGAAGAGACTAGAGAATCCTCCAATGGTCGTCGTTTTCCCCGCCGCACCCGCAAGAATCTGAAGGAGGAAATCAAGAATCTGAAGGCTGAAATAGAGAACATGGAGCATGACTTCTACCTTTCCCGCCTGGAGTTCTACGAGACACGAGCCGCTCTTGAGGAAGCTAACCAGAATGTGGTTCGCGCTATCCAGCAGCGTGATGCAACATGGATCCGAGAGGATGTCACCAGAGCCCAGCTCCATGGACTGCAGCAGTACACCGCCCAGATCGAGCAGTTCAATGATATGCTTCATGAGGAAGTACACCAGCTGCACAACCAGCTTCACCCCGTGATTCCACCAGTTGTTGAGGACCCCGAAGACGGAGTCGTGGAGGAACCTGAAGTGGAACACGAGCCCGATCAGAATGAGGAAGTGGAACCTGCTGAAGATGTCCACGTTGAAGATGAAGATGAGGAGGAGAGCTGCAACCTTTGTCAGTACCTGGTTGGAAATGGGAGGATATCAGCATGGATTTTATCAATGGATTACCCAAGACTCAAAAGGGATTCGATTCCATTTGGGTGATAGTGGACCGTCTCATGAAGCAAGCTCACTTCCTGCCGGTCAAAACAAGTTATACCGCCCCAACTTATGCCACCTTGTACAAAAACAACATAGTGAAACTCCATGGCATACCCAAGACCATCATCTCAGATCGTGGTACTCAGTTTGTCGCTAAGTTCTGGAAAGCGTTCCATGCCTCACTTGGAACCAAGCTATTGTATAGCACGGCTTATCATCCGCAGACAGATGGACAGACCGAGAGAGTCAACCAAGTGTTAGAAGATATGTTGAGAGCCTGTGTGCTTACCTTCGCAGATACTTGGGATCAGTGTTTGCCCTTGGCAGAATTCTCTTATAATAACAGTTACCAAGAGAGCATCAAAATGGCACCCTTTGAAGCACTGTACGGCCGCCGTTGTCGTACACCTCTCAGTTGGTCTGAACCCGGAGAAAGGGAATTCTTTGGAGTTGACCTAGTAAAGGATATGGAAGAGAAAGTCAAGCAAATACAAGAGAACATGAAGATCGCACAGTCTCGACAGAAAAGTTATGCTGACAAGAGACGTCGACCTCTGCAGTTCGAGATCGGGGATTATGTGTATCTAAAGGTCTCACCCACCAAAGGAGTCACTCGTTTTGGAGTCAAAGGAAAGCTAGCACCCCGTTACATTGGTCCGTTTGAGATTCTGGATCGTTGTGGCAGGTTGCTTACAAGTTAAGTTTGCCCGATCATCTTTCAGCAGTTCATAATGTGTTTCATGTCTCCCAACTCAAGAAGTGTCTCCGAGTACCTGAACATGTGGTTGAAGTTGAAGGCATTGAGCTAGAACCAGATCTGTCATACACTGAGTATCCAGTTCGCGTGTTGGATCACAAGGATCGTGTTACCCGAAGAACCACCACAAGATGGTACAAGATCCAGTGGAACCAACACTCTGAAGAAGAAGCCACCTGGGAATCCGAAGACTTCTTAGCAAAGAACTATCCCGACTTTCTCGAATCTCTGTAGATGTAAGGTTTTGCCTTTTCCTTCTTAAGACGTGGAATCTCGGGGCGAGATTTCTTTTAGGGGGGAAGGCTGTAACACCCCTGGTGTTTAAATGTAATTAACTTGACATGTCATCATCTTAAGCATTAATCATTTCCTGTGATGCATTTGATTTGCCTAATTGCTATGCCTTGATTCCCTTTTCAAAAACCCTAAAAGCCCAATTCTCTCTATAAGGGCAAAATGGTAATTTCACCTCTGTGCCTAGTTATATTTAATTCTTGTTCAAATTTAGTGCCCTGATGTTTGCTGCATTGGTCAAAGTTCAAAAATCAGATTTGATTTGATTTTCCCTTTTGCAAAACCCTAAAATCCCAAATCCTGGATTTATTCCCTTTTTGATAACTTTTTCAAAAGTCAAAATTTTGAGTTGGTTCGAAAAGCAAAGTTGTGAATCTGATCGAGAGGAACAACTTTGGTATTTACAAATTTTCAAGTTTCAGTTTGAAATCCAAAGTAATTTTGATTTGAATCAAATTTGAAAAGTGTCCCCTTTTCTATTTTTGAATATAGTTCAAAAACTATTTGGAATTTGAAAATGTTCATATTGACAAAGTTGTAGATCTCATTTTTCTGAGCAACTTTGGTATTTTGAGTTTTTGTCTCACAGTTCAAACTTTGGGAGAAATCTGCAAAATACAGAAACCAGCAAAAGTCAAACCCTATCCCCTAGCACTGTTCTTCTTCCGGCTAGGGCCAAGGGGGGGGCCCGGCCATGGCGCCGGCGCTGCGCCTGCAGCGCATACGGCTGCTCCCCACGCGCCACCAACCTGCCGCCGCTGTCGCCCTGTTCCCTCCGCGCCCGCACGCGAGCGCTGACTCCATCTCGCGGCCCCTACTGCTCCTGCTCGCCGCCGCCGCGTGGTCGTTGCCGGCGCTGCTTGCGCCCGAGCCCCGGCTGCACGCCTGACCCTCCGCCTGCGCGCAATCGAGAGCGCACGCGCTTGTCGTGCTTATCCACCCCACCCCGTGCTCTCTACCGGCCTCAGGCCGCGCCTATAAAAGCCCCGCCGGAGCCCGAGCTTCTCATCCTCTCCGCCACCGTGGCCAAGCCAGTCCAGTGCCTCCGCCGCTCCACCACCTAGCTCAGAAGCTCCGCCTTGAGCTCGTGAAGCTTTCCCACCCTTCAATTTCATCTCTACCGCCCTCAATCGCCCGGCGTAAGCTCGCCGTTCCCATCTCCGGCAGAAACCCGGCGAGCTCGGGTTCGTGAAATTCGCCGTCTCCGGCCATGATCATCCCTCACCGACCCCCGTGTCGTGTTCCTTGGTTCCGTGCGACTCTGACCAGGCCCTTGCGGTCTCGTGTGTTGCGCAGGGTCGCCGGAGCGCCGCTCGCCGCTCGCCGCCGAAGGAGCTCCACCGAACCACCGCCCCTCGAGCACGTGTCGAGCCTCCTTCCTCGAGCCACACCCTCGAGCACGTGCCGAGCCACACCCTCGAGCCCTGCCTCCGATCCGTGGTAAGCACCCGAGGCCTCCGGCCTCTGCTTCCACTCCGTCTCGCCCGAGCCCAAGCCTCGAGCACGCGTTTCCGTCTCGCCCGAGCCCAAGCCTCGAGCGAACTCGTGCACCCTCCGCTTCGTCGAGCTAGGCCTCGGACGGACGCTTGCTTTTCCGTCTCGCCCGAGCCTTCCATCTCGCCCGAGTCCGCTTCGCCCGAGCCTCCGGGCCAGGCCTCGGACGGAGCACTCACTTTCCGACTCGCCCGAGCCCGTTTCGCCCGAGCCCTTCATAGAAGGAGCACAGTGCTCTTTTCTTTTTCTGAGAGTTGTGAATAGTGTTCTGTTTTCTCTTTTTTGTGTGAATTAATCTGTTGTTCCTTAAATGCTGAGAAAATTATGGTATGCTCCTTGCACCGTGTAGTATTTTATAAAAATATGAAACTTGACTTTTCTGCAAGAATTTGAAAATGTAAAATTCCCCTTTTAATTGAAAAATGAAGGTTTTGGTATTTTTGGAGAGTGATCTATAACTCCAAAAATCTTGAGATAAATTTTTGGGACCTTGTTATAACATGCTGAACCTCTGGTAAAATTTTGAAGTCTTTTGGAGCAAGTTGATTTTTGAGCATTTATTTTAATTAAGGAATAGTGCCTTTTGTTAATTAAATGTTTAGATTTATTTGAGCATCTTAATGACCTCCAAAAATTATGAAATTTGTTTTGCCATCTGTTTATGCCTTAATGAACTTATGTGATTAATTTGGTAATTTTTAGAGCAACTTCATAAAATGACCTTTTAAATAAAATAAGAAAAATAGAAAAGATGGATTAGGGTTGGTAATAAGTGTTTAATGATGTGATCTTTGGATTGATTGATGTTCATAGACCCCTACCCTTTGGTCTATGATGTTTGTGATGATATGTTTGGTTAATACTTAGGATAATTATAATAAGGCCTAACATCAATAATGCTTAAGAAAGAAATGGTTACCTTTTATGCTCAACCTAGATTTCGATTATGCCTTGCCTAAGAGTAATCTAGATTCAGTGGAATTGTCTTGCACCATAAGCCCATATCATCATTCTCATGAGCATTCATCATTGCATCCGTATAGTTGACGAAGAAGGTACCAGAGTCGAGGCCGCTGTTGACGAACCAACTCCCGAGGCGACCCCGAGCTCCAACACCTATACCTACCCCGAGTCTGCTGTCTTTGCTCTTCAAGGCAAGCCCCGGTGCATTTAACCCTTTCCTTGAATTTTATAAAATGATTTCCTTAAATGCTTTTGAGTTAAATTATTGCATTAGGTTTATAGGAGTTGTGTGCTATCCTAATTGATGCACTATCCACCTTGACCACTGATACACCCGATACCTGCTTTTCAAAAGTATTTGAAAAATGCTTAGCAATGCTTATTGAATTAGACTTTGCAATAAAATGCCAAATTTAAAAGTGTGATCACTTAAGGAATGTTTATGGGAATTTTGGTCTTACTCCCCGGCTGTTCGCTACGTATCTGATCCGTACCTAGTTAATAGCGAGGAGAGGTTGTCCGAGCGTACGGTGCCGTCATGTTGTAGTCCGGGACTCAACAGTTGACACCGACCGGGACATGGTTGAAAAACTGACAGGACTATTACGCTTGGGTGAGATATGACCAAGGTATAGTTCTGGCTGGAAAATTAGGGACCATCCGTATGGGGGCCTGCTGGTCAAGACTTGTAACTATTCACATACTACGGAAAGCTCTGGCTCCGAGGAATCCTTTATTGGACCGACAACCGCGCACTGGGAGTGGAGAGATGGCGGAAGTAGCATGTACCCACGTGGGTTAAAGTCCCGGATTGGTGTGGTGTACTGTACTTCCGGGTGGCGTAGGACCGGGCCCAATCTTGGAGGAATCGTGGTAGACGAGTTGGCATATGCAAGCTTGGGTGCTACATATGCAGTGTGGATAGGGATCCTCAGCTGAGTATTATTTATCCGGATTAACGTTGCTCCTCGGTTATGGAGACTTGGTCCACTGACTGTCAACGGAGAGTGGTTCTCAACTAGGAATGTTTTGAAATGTAAAATGAATCATGAATGATGAAGAATTGAGGAATACTGAATCTTTCAAAAATAAAATAAGGTTTACAAAAATGCTTTTCTGCAAAATACTTGATCTTGCTTAAGCCTTACCTTGACTACCCTAAGCCTCTCATTCCTGAGTCTTCTCCCTTTTTCTTTAGTCGGGTAAGTCTTGTTGAGTACCCCAGTACTCAGGGTTTGTTACCCATGTTGCAGGTATGCCTGAGACCCCGATGTGTCTCGCACCCTGTTGCGTGACCTTCGTCCAGGAAGAGGCCGATGAGGCCGATGAGTAAATGTGCACCCTCGGGCTGGGTGTTACATGTATCGTTATGTTAATGTTTCCGCTACGTTGTCTACTTTGAATTTCCCGAACAATGGTTTGTAATAATCGTACTCCTTACCTCATTTGAAACCTCGGTTTGTAAAACTATTGTTATTTAAGTCTTCCGCTCTTTATTCCGATGTTATTTGTAAAAGTATGCAATGCTGTAACCGAATTGTGAGATGATCCTGCGGACATTGGGCACTGATGTAGCCCGGTGGCGAACAGGTCTTAATCACATGGAACATGGGTTCGGCTGTCAGAGGTTGACAGGGACACGTGGGCCATGGGATTAGGGTCGTTCCGTCACAATTGCACTCTCTACCGCCGAAGCTGAATACATATCTGCGGGTAGTTGTTGTGCACAATTGCTATGGATGCAAGCTACATTGCAAGACTATGGACTCAAGTTCGGACAAGTCCCATTGCTATGTGATAATGAAAGCACCGTCAAAATAGCCACCAACTCGGTTCAACACTCAAGGACAAAGCACATTGACATAAGGCACCACTTCATTAGAGATCATCAAGTAAAGAAAGATATATCTATTGAGAGTGTGGGCACCGATGATCAACTTGCCGATATCCTCACCAAGCCACTAGATGAGAGAAGATTTTACAAGCTAAGGAATGAATTGAATATCCTAGACTTCTTCAACATGAGTTGAATGCATCCCAAACATATGACATGCCTCTCCTTCGACAAAGCAAAGGTAAAATTGTTTGGCATTTGCATTCATTCTTGCTAGGATATGCTTTAGATCATATATACATACTCTTGCTTAATTAGGCTCATTCATGAAAACTAAATGAACTTGAAGCTTATGTGGTACCACTATTGCTTCTATGTTTGACTTGATCTAGTGGTAGCATATAACTTGTTTGTGAGCTTGTAATTCTAGTGTTTGATCTAGTAAATGGACATCAAGTGTTTAACCGACGTGAGTAAGATAACCATTGAAAGATGTGTGAAGAAGCTTACTCTAGAGCAAACTGTGTTAAATGTCTTATGCTCATGAACTAGATTAAGCCATAATTTGGACCTTTCATGGACCACTTTGATCCTATCTCTTATATGAATCACATGCTAGGATGCTCCTTCCCATTAAATTTGACTCACTTTTGTGTTAATTGTTGCCAAAGGGGAAGAAAATGGTACAAAGATATTGAGAGATGGGGAGAGATTGCTCAAAGATATGATTAAGGGGGAGAATGATAATGGTCGTAGTCAAGTGGTTTAGAGCCTTAATTAAAATTTAAAATTTGGACAAGTGATACCAAGTGGTTTGGAGCCCAAATTAAAATTTGAGCACATAAATAGGGAGAGCAAACTTATAAACTTGTTTGGTGCATTTGAAATATGCATATTCATATGTTTGCTTGCATTGCACAAGTTATTAATTTGATATTCATGCTTGTGTGGTGTATGTTAGTAATTAAAACTTGATTGATGATATGAAATACTAGCATGCATAGGATAGTAACTAGACATCTATTGCTTTCAAGTGGATCAAGAGCCTTTCTTATAATGATTGATCTCACGGGGTTCTTCAGTTTTGATGTATGTCTAGTTACAAATGGTGCTGAGGATGGTGAAACATATGCACTCCGATTGGTATCACGCTTCAAAGGTCCATTCTTATGTCTTAGCATCGTTTTGATAGTATTGCTCATCCACATTTCATATCTTACAAATCTAAAAAGAACAAAAGATGGACACACTTTCATGCGGAAAATTAGTCGCTACGTCGGTCCGCTCCCTTGCGATACCGTGACTATGACCTCCGTCCACAGGACTCTCCCTGTATTTGTTTCCAAAAACAATTCCACTAATTATGGATCCTGCGATCGCTAATTAGGAAACAATACGAGTGATTAGGAAACCAACAAATCCCCTCGGCGAGAGACACGATGTACTCCCCGCGACGCACTACTACCAGCAACACCGCCGTCTCCGGCATCGTGCGATGCCGCAGCCTCCTCCACGCTCCTCGGTGCTCTCCTCCCCGCGACGCAGCCTACTTGGCCTCGTGCGACGCCGCAGCCTCCTCCTCACAACCTACCGACGCTCGGGCCTTCCCCACCACCAACACCACCCCGCGCAGGCCCCTATCTGCCGATCCGCCACCAACATCGTCCAGCGCCGCCATCGTCGCGCGCAGGCCGGAGGAGTTCCCAATGCTGCCCCGAGCCGCCGAGAGGATTTGTGGTCGCGTGCAGGTGAAAGGTCCAAATGGCTAGAGGGGGGTGAATAGCCTATTTAAAAATCTAAAACTCAAGACTTAAAACTGAAGTCAGATCACAGCCGGTACTACTGGTCTGTTTGGGCCGGTACTACCGGGTTATGAAAACTGGTACTACCAACTCAAACACACGGTACTACCAGGTACCTACAGAATGCTATGAAATCGAAGTAAATGAGATGCAAATACAGATCTAGTATTTTCCCCACTTCCCTAGGTGTTGAAGGTGAAGATTATAGCTTTCCTAAAACTTGGTTCCTTGCCAAAGTGTAGATCGAGCCTTCCCACCTAAGAATGAGTGAAGGGGGGGAAAGAACACGAAGAACACAAGTACAAGCGTAATATGCGAAGAAGAGAATACAACAAGCACACGGGACACAAGATTTATCCCGAGGTTCGGCCAAACCAATAAGGAATGCCTACGTCCTCGTTGTTGAGGTGACCACTAAGGTCGGAGTCTCTTTCACCTCCTTGCCTCACTCAAGCTACCACAAAGGTTAGCCGAGTTTCTCCACTAAGAATCACAAGGGTAATACAAACGCTTCGGGGAGCCCTCACAAATGAGTCAACACGGACTACCACCGAAGAACACCTAACCGGCTAGGGTTCCAAGAACCCAAGAGTAATGAATACAAACCAAGCCGGAGAGATGAAGGAACCAAGTGCTCAAGACGTAGATCGAAGCTTCTCACTCTCTAATCTCACTTCCCTAGCTCAAAGCTTGCAAGAGATTGAATCTAGAAGCAAAGGGGGAGAGAGAGGAGCTGAGTCAATGCTTGGGAGCCCTTTTGTCTTGAGTTTGATCGCAATGAATAATGTGGGTAACGGTTAGAAGACAAGTGAGTGGCTATTTATACTAGTCACTCTTTTCTGTCACCTGCCGGTAGTACCGGGCCCATAGGCCGGTAGTACCGACTGACCATATAACCGTTGGGACAGACCTGTTGACCAACCAGGTACTACCGACCAGACAGGTCGGTACCACCGGGGCCGGTAGTACCGGCCTTATGGCGGTACTACCGGTAGGCCAACACATAGCCAACACAGAGAGGTATGCAAACTGACCTAAGACACCGGTACTTCCGACCAGAGGGTCGGTACTACCGGGACCGGTACTACCGGCCTTATGGCGGTACTACCGGTAGGTCAAAATGGGATCTACACAGAGAGGATGTAAATTGCTCTGGAACAACGGTACTACCGACCATCAGGGTCGGTACTACCGGGGGCCGGTAGTACCGGGGTTATAGCGGTACTACCGGTAGTTCACAAAGAACCCCATCCAGAGAGCATGCGCGCGGCACCCCCTCGGCGGTACTACCGACCCCCAGGGTCGGTACTACCGACCTTACCAGTTAGACACATTGTACCTCTATGTGTTCGTGAGTGCGCGGTGTCTCTCAAGCACGAGATGTTAGACGACATGAGCACTTTTGTTCACATCTAGTTAGCCTAATTTGTATCCCTCTTGATAGTCTGGCTTACCTATAACTCAAGTTTTAAAAATAAACTATCAATCCACCACTTGAGCAAGGCGACTCTTCTTCACACGATTCACCAACACCATCTTCCATGGTTGCCACCTTACTAGCTTTACCACTTGGCTTGGTCTCAATCCTTTCTTATAAGCTGCACACATGCTTAGCAATAGGATTAGATCAAATAGGTTTCATCAATTAACCAAAACCAAACTAGGGCTTTCAGCAGGCCACTATCCGCTATTGTGTGGCCCTTCGAACCGAAGAATAGAAGCCAGAGGTCCGCAACGGTGAAGGCGGACCACGACGAGTGCTGGCGCTTCCGTCCTCCTCAAATCTTTGTTGCCCTTTGTCGGGTGCCTCCTCAAGTCTATGTTGCGCCCTTTACTGGCGAGAACCACCAGGTTTGTGCCAATGCCTTCTCCTCCCTTACTGCTATGCGAATCGGAGCACCCAAACCATCAATTCCTTCTTCTGATTGTTGACTATGGAAAACACACAGGCTATAATTCATTCTCAACTACAGATCTTAGGCATATAGTTTCCTTACATTGGTAGAAACGTGTTTTAAACCCATCACTTTGGTTAGATCGAAGGACTGGAGTTACTGCTATCAGCTGTAGGTTAGCTTTGGAATAAATTTTTTATTGTAGTTTTGAGGTGAGCCTTGCAAGACTACCAGAAGCCATAAGATACTATCAATCCTTCCCTGTACACCGATCATATGTTTCAACTCTAAACTGGTTACCGGTCATCTGAGATGTAAAATCTTTGGTCCCTGATGATTGTTTGGGCATGAAGGATGGATATATAAGTTATAGGGATATAACTAAGCCCTTGATACGATTGGCTAACTAATTAACTGTAGGTAAAAGTGCACCGCGTCTACACCTATAGCTAACTGAATACTGATTACTTGTAGATATTGTGCTCTGCTTCCCTATATACTGGTATAAGAAGTTATGGTGAACTGCTCCTAGATTTTCAATAAAATATTGGAACTTCAGTTTCACTCTTTTGTGTAATCAGTCTGCACTATGTTCTTTAGTTAATAGTTCAGTTGCTTCTTCACAATTAATAGTGAGAAGCAACAACTGCACGCTTTTAAAACCCAACCATTTTTCCTTTCCAATTATTGCTTGTATCCGCTGGAGCATCCGCTTCTTATATAATTATATCAAAATAAATTCAGAAAGTTTAATATCAGCAAACAATCTGGAAAGGCACATACTCTTTTAATCTCTGTATCTCTTTGTGACAATATTTTCTCCTAGCTGTGTGAAAAAGAATTTTTTAACATTAGTACAGCAGAGGCTTGTGCACATTATCGTTTTAGCTCTCAATATATTTCTCTCTTTTTTACTCTCAAGATTCAAGATTCATTGATGTGTTAGTGCAAACACACAGATAGTAAGTCCATGCCTTTTTTTTTTTACACCCGAGAAAACCCATTGCCATTATGAGCATAACGGAAATATAGCGTTTAGAAGAGTATAGACAGGTAACAGAGAAGATTACAGTTTGGCAACTATCCAAAAGAGCTCTAACAAACTTGATTCACTCGCATCAGACTCATGATGCCAGAAACAGAACCCCTCTTAAACCTCTCATCAACCTGCCAGATCAGCTACAACGACATAACATAGAGATACCTGCAGGACATGATAACTACATAAGATCCTTCAAGATACGTATCCAGCTTGCAAAAGAACGCTTAAGAAGAAGTCCATGTCTTTTATAACTATGAACTCATAAATTTTTCTATACATTCCTCCTATAGAATGTGTCCCATACCATTTGAGTTAACGTATTTTCACTAACTACTGTATTTTTGTTCATCTGGTTTGGATGATTCCGTCATACTTTGCTAGCTGTGGTGGACTGGTGGTAAAATAAACCAGGAACAATTTGATTTCAAATATATAGTTTTGGTTTGTGTTTGTAGCACTTTTCCTTGGTGTTTTGTTTCAGTTATCATTAGTGGTTAATGTTTTTTAGTTTCATATTTTTTAATTTGAGTTTTCATGTTATACATGTAGGTAGTAGTCCCACGAGATGGCTATTTGAAAGGTGTCAGAGACTTGTGTTCTAAACATAACATTTTGATGATTGTTGATGAGATCCAAACTGGCATAGCTAGAATAACATTTTGATGATTGTTGATGAGATCCAAACTAGCATAGCTAGAACTGGTAAAATGCTGGCATGTGATCGACTGATCGGGAAAACATACGGCTTACGGCCTGACATGGCGGTAAGTTTTTTTCCTGCTACACCACTGTTGTTTATTAAATATACTCATTACATAAGTATGTGCTCGTCACTTCCCCATTTTGATTCAGAGTATGCAACTACACTTATGGTTTCAAATTATCTTTGTTCTACAGATTCCAGGCAAAGCACTTGGTGTTGGAGTTGTTCCAGTCAGTGCAGTTCTTGCAGACAAGGGTGTCATGCTGTGTATCAAACCAGGGGAACATGGAAGGTATGACCAAATCTCTAATCTTTTCTCGCAAACCAATTTAGTTCGATGTCTAAAGTATATAAAACTTATGTTTGCTATATCTAAGCAATATTTTGTTCTATATTCAGTTCGAACATAGTCTGTGTTACTCCTGTATAACAATTCTGTATGTGTACTGCACTACTGCTCCTGAATGTGCCATATTTGACTACTTACAGTACATTTGGTGGGAATCTATTAGCTAGCGCCGTGGCAGTTGCATCACTGAAAGTGGTCGGAGCCGAGGTCTTGTTTATCTTGTACAGAGTACTATCTATCCACTTGGTGATATTTTCCTGACCCACTGCAGGGCTGCAAAGTTTGGACAGGAGTTTAGAAAGTTACAGAAGGTCCAACAGAAATTCCCTCAAATCATAAGAGAAGTGTGTGGGAGGGGTTTGCTGAAAGCAGTAGATTTAAACAATGATGTGTTATCTCCTACTTCTGCATGTGACATCTGCATCAAGCTGAAGGAGAGGCATTTTAGCAAAACCCGCACACTACACTATAATCTGACTTGCTCCTCCCTTCTCAATCAGGCTAACTTTGCAGCATATTTATAGAACTGCTTAATCGTGCTATCTGTTTCACCCTTATCCTTTCCACATCAAACCTAGAAGAGGCTTTGATTGCTCTTTTATTAAACAAAAAGCGAATGCAAGCATGAGATGTTGACCATGGACGCTGATGAGACCCATCCGCTGGAGCCATCTCTATCGCCGCCCCGCGCTACCGTTCGGTCCCTGTCGTCGAGCTGGCGCAACAGCAGGAGCAGTGGTTTATTCTTAATAACCTTAATGGAGTATTGGATCGGAACCTATTTATCAGACGAGTTCAATCCGGTAATTTACTATTTGTCTCACCACAAGCCATGAGTGTACACTAGCTATGGCTATGGGTTTCTTAAGTAATGATTTTCACTGTATTGTTATTTTATCGTGCGGTCTATATGTTTTAAATATGAAAATTTAGTTATTCCGTAGCAACGCACGGACATGCTATCTATCTCTAATCTAAATCTAAAAAGACTAAGACGTGAAAACTTTTGTTGGTGCGATATTTGTTTGGTTTTCTGGTCCTGCCTCTTTGTGCATTTAGAAAAAAGAAACAAAACCTTTACATATGCAAAAAAAAAAGGAAATGAAACAATCTCTCTGTCCCATGCCTCTCCGCGTCCTTCTGGATCAGCCGAGAGTTTCCATATGAAAAATAAAAAAAAGTTTGTGGTGGGGCGCGGCGCCGGGGTGGTGTACGCAGGGCGGACCCGGTCGGGTGGCGCGATCGTGGTGAAGCGGTTGCAAATGCAGGGCGACGCGCGTGGGGGGTAGCAGCAACAACAGGACGGTGGGAAGGGTGGCGGCGACGACGACCGCGGGTTCCACGCGGAGGTCCGGACGCTGGGCAGCATCCGGCATCGGAACATCGTGCGGCTGCTGGCATTCTGCACGAACCGGGAGGCGAACGTGTTGGTGTACGAGTACATAGGTAGCGGTAGCCTCAAGAAGGTGCTGCACGGCAAGGGCGGCGCGTTCCTGGCGTGGGAACGGCGGTACCGGATCGCGCTGGAGGCAGCGCACGGGTGTGCTACCTCTACCACGACTGCACCCCGATGATCGTGCACCGCGACGTCAAGTCCAACGACATCCTCCTGGGCAGCGGCGGATCTACCCCTACTAAACATATTTTCTTTAGTAAACTACAGTAGCTTATCTCAAATTACCATTAATTTCTAATTAAACCTCTAAACCTTCATTGTTTAGCCCCTCCTTTGTTCTCATCTTAGATCCGCCACTGCTCCTGGGCGACAACCCGGAGGCACGCATCGCCGACTTCGGTCACCAAGTTCCTCCGCTCCGGCGCCACCGACGAGTGCATGTTCGCCGTCGCGGGGTCATACGGCTACATCGCCCCAGGTACGTCCTGCTACCATTTTGAGGTGTCGTGAATCAGACGATTATTAGGATTCGATTGATCAGTAAGCAGGTTAGTTGTCGCGTTGCACAGTAGGAATAGAAACAGACAGTGTAGCGTCATGTAAGACGTACCTATAGATGTCACAAAAATTGAATTATATCCTTATATTAAGGAATAGGAATAATCACAAAAAAGTTTTTGATTATATTAATTTCACAAACTATCTTTTTATATTATAAATGTCACTTTAACGTCAATTTAATGTCACAATATTGTTATCTTATTATGCGACCCGTGTATTTTTGACCTAGAAACTAAATTTTATAAAAAATTGTTGATGCTTAATATACTAATATAATTCAATGGTGGTTGTATGCTACAAGATTCAACTATATTTACCCGACACAGCGCTCATAATCTCCGTGATTTTGTTAAATTCACAAACTTTGTTTTTTAGATTAAATGTTATTTTAAAGACGATATTTAATTTTATAGTATCGTTGTCTTATCGTGTGATCCGTTTATTTTTAGTATAAATTTTTTTGTTATCCCGTAGCAACACACGGCCACGCTACCTAGTCTATACATATGTGCCAAACTTAGAACCAAACTCTATAGCACATATGTAGGGGAAGCTAATACTACCAATGTGGTTACTCAAATTTAAATCTCATATCTTTGTAAGGGTTGTCATCGATTACCAAAAAGGGGAGATTGAAAGCCCTAGTTTGGTTTTAGTTAATTGATGAAACCTATTTGGTCTAATCCTATGGCTAAGCATGTGTGTAGCTAATGAGAAAGGATTAAGGCCAAGTCAAGTGGTGGAGCTAGCAAGGTGGCAACCATGGTGGAGATGGTGATGACCACAAACAATCAAGTGATCAAGTGCTCCACATTTGGTGAAATGGAGAGAAGAAGAGAAGTGAAGAGAAGAGGAGGAACAAAGAGGTCCGAATGCAAAGGTATAACCAATAGGGATCTTTGTTTTGGTGATCAAGACACTTAGCGAGTGTGATCACATTTAGGATAGATAGACGTACTATTAAGAGGAGAATATTCACGGCTTATGCGGTGTTCAAGTGCCACTAGATGTTCGCTAACATTTTGATGCATTAGACCTAGTGAGTGACAAACAAGACCCTTGAAAAATACATTGAAAAATGCTAACACATGTGCACAAGTGGAGAAACACTTTGGTGTTGGCGTATGCAAGCAAGGATGGAAGTTAGAAAGCGAGAGGTGCAGTCCTAGGGGCATCGGACGCTCCATGCAGGGGCATCAGACGCGTCCGATGGTAAACCCTATGCGCAGGCTGTGAAACAGCCTACATCGGACGCTGCACCGGACGCACAGGTAGCACTGTGCGTGCGTCCGGTGCAGATGACGTGGCATAAGGCCGGCAGGTCAGTAGACCATCGGACACTGGGAGCATCCGATGGGTGTCCATCTGACGTGTCCGATGGTGTTTGAGAGGTTCTGGAACCTCTCTGCATAGACATCGGATGCTAGGGTTGGTGCATCCGATTCCTACGTCTGGTGTGACACAGAGAAGCGTGAATTTGAGATTGAAAGCATCGGACGCGTCCGATGCCAGGCGTCGGTGCGTCCGATGCCACATTAACCAGCGCGGGAAGTGAAGTAGCCATTGGGATCGGGCGGATCACGTTCAAAGGCTGAGGACGCATGGCTCTGATCTAAGCATCGGACGCTGGGGTAGCGTCCGATGGCCCCGATCAGGCGCGTCCAATGCCTATGTTTTTAGACCAACGGCTAGCCCTTTGTGTGTGGGCTATATAAGTGGGTTGGCCGGCTAGTGGATGCTCTCTCTTGCATATTTTGATCCTTAAGCATTCTTGTGAGCCTTGGCAACCCTCCCACTCATCTCTAGACTTGATTCTTCGATTGAGTGATCTAGTGCTAAGATTTGAAAGTGTTTCATTCTAGTGGCACTGGTTCTTCGCATCGGCATTGAGTTTCTTGTTACTCTTGACATTTGCCGGTGCCTAGATGGCTTGGAGGCATTGGGTGGAGTTGGCAAGATTGGTGATTGTTCTTGGCCACCACCGACCGAGTTATGAGGGGTTTTTCGGGCCTAATCCCCGCCGAAGTGGCGAAAGGCACCCCTAGTGGATTGCTCGTGTCATTGAGCTACCTCTCTTGTAGTAGATTCTTGTGGCACTCGTGGAGCTTGGCATGGTGTCAATTAGCCGCCTGATCACCAAGAGTTGGTCGACACAACGGAGAGTAGCATATCGGCAAGCACGTGAACCTCGGGATAAATCGGTGTGTCTCGCGTGCTTGATTGTGATTGCTTGATCATCTTGGTGATTGGTATTCGTCCAGTATTCTCGGTGATTAGCTCTACACGAGTGGTCTCCAACGGTGATTGGTTCTTGAAGGCGATCCTGAAGGCTCGGTGAAACCACTCCTCTCTAGCTCCTTGTTCATTTATTTACATTCAAAGTTGAGCTAGTTACTTTGTGTATATTTATTGTGCAAGTGATCTTGAGCTATCTTACTTGTGTAGTTAGATCAATTATTTATTCTCTTCCATCAATTATTCTTGTGTAGCTATAATTGTGTCGGAGGTCCGCAAAAGGGGTACCCCCAATCAACGCAAACAAATAGGGTAAACCTAGAACACCGGTTAATAATAGACTTAACTAGTCTAAACCCCCTAAAAAACTAAGCCCTCAAAGGCCTACAACACTGACCCGCCGAGCCGAGCCCTCCGAGCCAGCCTCGGGCGAATGCTCGTTTTCCGCCTCACCCGAGCCCTCCACGCCAGGCCTCGGGCGAGCGCTCCACTACCCCTCGAGCCCCCCCCCCCCCCCCCCCCGCAGCCGAACACTACACCTCGAGACCCCACACGGGGACCCCGAGCCTCTCTGGCCCAGCAGCCTATCCCTCGAGACGCTTTACGCCTCCCTCGAGCGGTGCAGACATCGGATGCCAGCCCCATACCGCGCACTTAATACATCCACCTACTCCAGTCACGTCCTCAGCAGCACAACGTGTACCACAGTGAACCAGGGCAGGGTCAAGTCTCGTTTTCACCACAAGTATGGGCGAAAAGGCACCAGTAAAGCACTGTTAACCCACGCCTTACACTGTGGCACGTCCAAGCCACGTCTCGAGGCCCAGATGCCTGCCGCACAATCGATTTTCACGGGACTTGCCCATACCTGCGGGGACTCGAGCCCCCCCGTGGGCGCCCCCTCGAGGCCGGCTCCGCGCCCCTCGAGCCCTAACTACTTTCATGCCATTGGAGGACAGGTACCCCAAGACCCGGAGGGATCTCGCCGCGTCCTGTACGTTCCGGGATGGGTGCAGTACGGCTTCCACTCCGCCACACCTCCACGTCCGCGCCCGGGATGGAGGCCACGCTTCAAGGACGCTTCAACAGCAACGCCCACGCCGGCTACAATGTCTTCAACAAGACAGGGTTCCTGCCCTTCTTCGTACGGAACACAATACACCCCGACACCTGTAATACCCTTGTGTAACCCTGGCCTCCCCTTGCTCTATAAAAGGGGACATCAGGGCTCTCATTCGACCGGTTACAAACACGCTAGAACGCACACACACCCACACACTCAAGTCCGGACCCCGGTCCACGCTCAGCTTGTATTCGCCCCTGTACAAGCACTTAGGTGCAAGTAATACAAGAACCTTCTCCCCCGCTGGACGTAGGGCCTTCTTTGCCCGAACCAGGATAAATCCTTGTCTCATCTTGCATCACCATCCAGGAAGAGAGCACGCGATTATATTACTCGTTGGTGTGATACCCTCGGATACAAAACACCGACAGTTGGCGCGCCAGGTAGGGGCTTCGCGTGTCGAGTCGGTTTCTCGCCGTTTCCTGGATGGCTGCTTCGACTCCTTCATTCTCTGCCGGTGCCGTCATCTGGTTCGGGAGCCTCGAGTTCCTGGCCACTAACAACGGCAACGAGCTGACCTTGCTCTCCACGGAGGGCCCGAGTGGAGGGCGTGTCGCACCGCCCCGTACGAGGAGCGTGGCACGTCGCCCACACCATCACGCGTCGCCACCCCGCGAGCGGCGCCGTCGTCACCATCGTCGCCAGGCACAGGCGGTGCCGGCGGCACACACCCACTCCCCCGCGGCCGGCGCGGAGTTCCCAAGGAGGAGCCTGCCCGGCGCCCGGCCGGAGACTTCCCGGGCGCGTCCGCGCCCGCCCAGCGATTTCGCGTTCATCATACGCACGGGCCAGGAGCCAGGCCAGAGGCCTCCGAGCCGTGCACCGTCGACGCCGCCCAGCCTCCTCCCGCACGGGGTGTACCGCGCTCGACGCCGGCAGTTCCCGTTCGGCCTCGACACGTCCGCGGTAGCCTTCGCCCGCCAGCTCAACGAGCGCAGTCGGGGCCGACAGCCGGCGGAGCAGGAGGAACGCCCGGGCGTACTGCTACAGGCCATGGCCAACCTGGAGATTGTCCACCCCGCGCGCGTCGACCGTGGCCTCTCACGACCCGTCGGGCCACCTCGTCAAGCCACCTTCGGGGAGTGGTACCGCGAGCTGCAGCCCCGGCACGAGCCAAGGCGGCGCGGCATCACCAGCTCCGACTCCGACGAATACGACTACCACGACCCCGACCTCTGGGATCCCACAAGAAGGCTCGAGGCCCCCCCGACGGGGCTGTATTCGATCAGATGCTCGAGGATCTCTGCACTTATCACAAGGGTCCCGTAAACCACAAGTTAAAGGACTGCCGACTGATGAAAGGCTACTACTCCAAGCTCGGCGATAAGAAAGAGGACGCGCCTAAGGGAAAGGATACCAATCGGCGCGGCGGTGGGGACGTGGACGGCGACTTCCCCCCGGTGCGCGACTGCTACATGATCTACGGGGGGCCGACCGTCGGGCTCTCAGCTCAAGAAAGAAAGAAGGAGCGCCGGGAGGTCTTTGCACTCTGTCACGACGCCCCCCGGCATCTTGACTGGTCTGATGCGCCGATCACGTTCGTCCGTGACGACCATCCGGACCGTGTCATAAACCCGGTGGCGTACCCCCTCGTCGTCGACCCCGTCATAGTCGACGTGTGTTTCTCCAAGGTATTGATGGATGGGGGCTCGAGCCTCAACATCATATACCTCGAGACCCTCGATCTCCTGGGGATTTCAGAGGGCCAGCTCTGACCCAGCGTCGGGGGGTTCCACGGAGTCGTACCAGGGAAGAAGGCCCACCCCCTCGGGCGCATCAACCTGCCGGTTTGCTTTGGCACGCCGGCAAACTTCCGCCGGGAAACACTCACCTTCGAGGTGGTTGGCTTCCAAGGGACCTACCACGCCATCATCGGTCGGTCGGGCTATGCCAAGTTCATGGCAGTTCCCAACTACACGTACTTGAAGCTCAAGATGCCGGGGCCAAAAGGGGTCATCACCGTCGACACCTCCTACGAGCACGCGTACCACTGCGACGTGGAGTGCGTCGAGCGTGGGGAAGCCAACGTCCACCTCGACTCGCTCGAGGCCTTGGCGGCCCTGGCCACCGAGGAGGCCCCAGAAGCAAAGCGCCACGCCGACACCTTCGTGCCGGCTGAGCACGCCAAGCAGATACCCGTCGACCCGACCTCGACCGACGGCAAGACGCTGACCATCAGTGCCGGCCTCGAGCCCAAATAGGAAGCAGTGCTCGTCGACTTTCTCCGCGCGAACGTCGACATGTTTGCGTGGAGCCCCTCGGACATGCCGGGCATACCAAGGGGAGTCGCCGAGCACGCCTTGGAGATCCAGGCCGGGTCCAGACCGGTGAAACAATGCCTGCGCCGCTTCAACGAGGAGAAGCGCAGGATCATCGGCGAGGAGGTGCACAAGCTTTTGGCGGCCGGATTCATCAAGGAGGTATTTCACCCCGAGTGGCTAGCTAACCCTGTGCTAGTTAGGAAAAAGAATGGAAAAATGCGGATGTGTGTAGATTACACTGGTCTGAATAAAGCATGTCCGAAAGTTCCGTTTCCTTTGCCTAGAATTGATCAGATTGTCGATTCCACTGCGGGGTGTGAAGTACTTTCATTTCTCGATGCATATTCCGGTTACCACCAGATTAAGATGAAAGAATCCGACGAGCTCGCTACTTCTTTTATCACGCCTTTTGGTATGTATTGCTACGTTACAATGCCTTTCGGCCTTCGAAACGCCGGGGCAACATACCAACGTTGTATGCAGCATATCTTTGGCAAACACATAGGCGAAACCGTCGAGGCCTACGTCGATGACATCGTGGTTAAAACCAAGAAAATCGGGAGCCTCGTCAGTGATCTCGAGACCACGTTCGGGTGCCTCCGGGCCAAGAATGTGAAGCTGAACCCCGAGAAGTGTGTCTTTGGTGTGCCTCGAGGCATGCTACTTGGCTACATTGTCTCACAACGGGGGATCGAGGCTAACCCCGAAAAAATCTCAGCAGTCACGAGGATGGGCCCAATTCGAGACCTCAAGGGTGTGCAGAAGGTGACCGGCTGCCTAGCCGCTCTCAGCAGATTCATCTCAAGGCTAGGGGAAAAGGCACTACCCCTCTACCGCCTGCTGAAGAAGACGGAACGCTTTGCGTGGACTGTCGAAGCCGAGGAAGCCTTAACCAAGTTGAAGGGGTTGCTGACTTCCGCGCCAATTCTCGTGCCACCCCAACCAGCCCAGGGTGGCGATTCCCCCGAGCCTCTCCTCCTCTACGTGGCCGCAACCACCCAGGTGGTCAGCGCAGTCATAGTCGTCGAGAGGCACGAGGAGGGTCATGTGTTGCTGGTCCAACGGCCAGTGTACTTCACCAGTGAGGTGCTCTCCGAGGCCAAGGTCCGGTACCGGCACATCCAGAAGCTGCTCTACGGCATCGTCGTCACGAGGCGCAAGCTCCAGCACTACTTCCTCGCTCATCCCGTAACGGTGGTGTCATCCTTCCCCCTCGGAGAGATCATCAACAATCGGGAGGCCACGGGGCGCATCGCCAAGTGGTCCGCCGAGTTAATGGGGGAAGCCATCACCTACGCACCGCGAAAGGCCATCAAGTCACAAGCGTTGGCGGACTTCGTTGCGGAATGGACCGACACCCAGCTCCCGCCGGCACAAATCCAAGCCGAGCTCTGGACCATGTACTTCGACGGATCCCTCATGAAGACGGGGGCAGGCGCAGGCCTGCTCTTTATCTCACCCCTCGGAGTCCACATGCGCTACCTGCTACGCATGCACTTCCCCGCCTCCAACAACGTCGCCGAGTACGAAGCCCTCGTCAATGGGCTGCGCATCGCCCTCGAGCTCGGGGTCCGACGCCTCGACGTTCGAGGCGACTCGCAGCTCGTCATCAACCAGGTCATGAAGGCCTCGAGCTGCATCGACCCCAAGATGGAAGCATACTGTGGAAAAGTGCGCAAGCTAGAAGACAAATTCTACGGCCTCGAGCTCAACCACATCGCTCGAAAATACAACAAGGCCGCAGATGAGCTGGCAAAGCTGGCATCCACACGCGGTACGGTCCCACCAGATGTTTTCTCGAGAGACGTCTTCGAGCCATCCGTCAAAGTCGGCCCGGGGGCTGGCTCCTCGACGCCACCCCTCGAGCCAAACACGGGGGCTGGCCCCTCGACGCCACCCCTCGAGCCAGACACGGGGGCTCGACCTTCAACGCCACACCTCGGGGACGACCCCTCGACTTCCGCTGAGGCGATGCAAATCGACGCACCTGCCACTTCGTCATCACGACCCCTCGACTGGCGAACGCCGTTCCTCGACCTCTTGACGCGAGGCGTGCTACCGGAAGACAAGACGGAGGCTCGACGCATCGCTCGAAGGGCTAAGACCTACGTCACCTACGGCAACGAGCGGGAGCTGTACCGACGAAGCCCAACCGGGATCCTTCAGCGCTGCATCCCCCTCGAGGAAGGACGCAAGCTCCTCGACGACATGCACTCGGGGGCTTGCGGCCACCACGCAGCGCCAAGGACCCTGGTTGGGAACGCCTTCCGCCAAGGCTTCTATTGGCCGACCGCCATCGGAGACGCCAAACGCTTGGTCCAAGCGTGTCATGGGTGTCAATTCTACGCCAAGCAAATGCTTAGCCCGCGCACGCCTTGCAGATGATCCCCATTACTTGGCCGTTTGCCGTCTGGGGGCTCGACCTCGTGGGTCCCCTCAAGATGACAACCGGAAAGTACTCGCATGTGCTCGTGGCCATCGACAAATTCACCAAGTGGATCGAGGCCAAGCCCATAGGCGACCCCACCTCCGAGAAAGCCGTCGAGTTCATTACAGACATCATGTTCCGGTTTGGGGTGCCTAACGTCATCATCACCGACAATGGCACCCAATTCACGGGCAAAAAGTTTACCAGCTTCTGCGACGACAACGGCATTCGCGTAACCTGGGCCTCGGTTGCATACCCTCAATGCAACGGGCAGGTCAAGCGCGCCAACGGCATGATACTCCATGGGCTGAAGCTGAGGCTGTTCAAGACCCTCAAAAACTTCGGAAAGGGGTGGGCTGCAGAGCTCCCCTCGGTGCTGTGGGGCCTCAGGACTACGCCGAGTCGAGCCACCGGGTTCACTCCGTTTTTCCTAACCTACGGCGCCGAGGCCGTCTTGCCTACGGACCTCGAGTACGGCTCACCTCGACTTCGAGCCTACAACGAGCAAACCAACGACGAAAAGCTCGCCAACGCCAAGGACCAGCTCGAGGAGGCCCGAGACGTGGCGCTCATCAACTCCGCGCGCTACCAACAAACACTTCGGCGCTACCACGACAAGCACGTGCCCAAAAGGGACCTAGCGGTGGGGGACCTCGTGCTTCGACGGCTGCAAGATAATCGAGGGCGCCACAAGCTCACCCCTTCGTGGGAAGGCCCATACACCGTGGCTAAGGTGCTCAAGCCAGGAACATACAAGCTCTACGAAGACCAAGACAGAATCCTGGCGAACGCGTGGAACATATCACAGCTATGTCGCTTCTACCCTTAAAGGCCTCGAGGCCTTGTTCGCTTTGTTGCTTTGCACAAACATGTCAAAAATGAACAAACAAGCTCGTGCATTGTCTTTCATTTTACTTAGCAACTTAAGGTAGCCTCGACCCTGCCTTGCTCAGGGTCGAGCCTCCCTCGGGGCTGACAGGGGGGTTCCCCCCCCAGACTCCGGAAAAAACGCGTTTTCTTTTCAAAAATTCGACCCTCGTCTCGGCTCGTGCCTCGAGTAAACTAGCAACGTATAAATCCTAAAGTACCTCGAGCCTCCAAGGGTCGGGAGGCGTCGACGTAGACGTCCACCTACGCCCCCAGGCTACGGTACCCTGCCTACGCCTCCCCTCGAGGTGCTCGCGACGTGTCGAAGGAACACAGACTAAGCTAGCACAAACTCGAACTTGCAACAAACAGAAGTGGTCGAACACAATTTGAAAAGAAAACAACTCTTTAATAAACAAGTCATATATATACATTCGGGTCTCGACGTACCCTCATTCATGTCACAAAATTCTTACAAGGGCCTCGACGCCCAAATTTGGCACGCAGGCCTCAATCCTCGTCGGTCCGATACTCCTCCCCGAGGTCCTCCACGGCGGGCCCAGCCTCGACACCCGAGCTAGAGGGAGGAGAGCCCTCGACACCGCTGCTGGCGTCAGGAGGCAGCACGTCCTCCTCGAAGATCTTCGCGAGCGACGTCCCCGGCCTCTCCATCTTCTCCAAGATTTTGTCGACGCGGCGGTTGTTCCACTCCTCGTCCTTCCCCTCGATCTCGATGAAGCCATTGGCGACAACGTGGACCGGGAAGCGGAAGCCGGAGCGAACGACCGCGAGCGTCTACTTGACGCCATGATGGAGAGCTTGCCGGACACGGTCCCGCACCGCCACGTCGAGGAAGCAGAGGGCGTCGACCAAGGCGTCGCCTCGGGCCACTGCACCTTCTGCCGCAGCCACCTGAGGAGCACCCCACATGGAGCCGAGCCGGTCGAGGGAAGTGCGAGCCCGCTCTGCCACGATCGTCTCGTCTTGGAGTTGCTCCAAGAGAGCCTGGTTCGTTTCGCGGAGCTCCTCGACCGTCTTCTCGACCCCTGCGCAACGAGTAAAGAAGAGTGAGACTGCGGCATAACAAAAACCTCGAGACCTGAACAAAGACAAGGTGTAAGTCTCACCATCGCAATGTTGCCCCAGGGCGGCGAGGTCGCTGGTAAGGCCCTCAGCGCGCTGCTCGAGCCTGCGCTTCTCGGCCAGCATGAGGAGCCTCTCGGATCTAAGCTCCTCGACCAGCCTGCCCGCCTCCACGAGGGCCAGATCCTTTCGGATCACCTCCTGCCGCGCCGCCCCCTCGGCAGCTCAGGCGGTGGCGACACCACTCTCGGCGTCCTCGGCCTCTTTTCTCGCCGCCTCCGCTGCGGCTCGGGCGGTGGCGGCCTCGCCGCGGGCGTCAGCGGCCTCCTGCTTCGCCACCTCGGCTTCAGCCCGGGCGGAGATGGCCTCCCTTCGGGCGTCCGCGGCCTCCTCCCTCGACGCCTCGAGAGCGGCGGCGGCATCCTCCTTGGATCGAGTGACCTCACCTCGAGCCGCCCGGACCTCCGCCTCCGCCTCGTTGAGCCGGCTCGCCATTTGGGCGTTCCGGCTCAGCTCAGCGCGGAGATCTTGAAGCTCCACCTCAGCCCTCGCGAGGGCGGCCGACACCTGTGCGGACCGGCCCGCCTCCTCGGAGCAAGACCGCTCCGCCTCCGCCATAAGCTTGGCCACCTCCCGGAAGATGGACCCCACCTCACGCGGGGGCCCCCCGCTGGGCCGGCCGCTCGACGGGGACCAGGGCAAGGGGCGGGCTTGGCGCGTCGGGAAACGGCCATACTGGCCGGTCAAGATCGATCTTGGGCAGATCCTCCTCCGCCTCGAGCTGCCCCAGCTGCGGACCACCGCCTGACGACACGGGCCCCGGCTCCCTCTGTCCCTCCGGCGCCTTGTCAGCGCTGGCCGGCACCTTGGGTGCCTCCACCATCATCAGGCCCGTGGCGAGGGGCGGCCCCTGCTCCAGCTCGATCAGGAGGTCCTCCACCGTCGGCTCCTCCTCCGCCAACGCCTCTCCCCCCTTTCCCTCCTCCGCAGCCTGGCTCGTGTCGGTCGGGGCCTCGAGGGGCGCAGTGTCCTCGGCCCCAGACGCCGGCGGGGCCGTGCTCGCCCCGGGCACTTCCCCCAGAACAGCCGCCGTGGTAAGGGGAAGGGTGGCGCTCTCGACTGGCACCATCACGGGAGGAGGAGGAGGAGGGGGGAGGCAGCGCCTCGATGGGCGTGGTAGTGGCGGGCTCGATGCCGTGAGCTGAGGCCCCTGCAATATAAGATGACAGTGATATCAGAACCGGGAGGAATGACTCGACCCCCTGCGGTCGATGGCGACGGCCTCACCAAAGTTCGCGACGACCATCTGGCCACCTCAAGCCATGGCAGCTCGAGCCTTCTCCAGCCAAGCGGCTTCTCTAGCGGAGGAGGATGCCATACCTCGAGGTGCTTGTGCCTCGACGGGGCTCGAGGTCTTGGCCCGCTTGGACGCAGCGAGGTCCACCTCCTGGTAGGAGCGCTTCCCCCTGAGAAAACAGAGATGGCATGCATCGTCAAAAAGTAAAGAGGTAAAACCTCACTACCGTCGAGACCCGAGAAAACTACTCACCCAAAGCGGCGGCTGGGCTTCTTCCCGGAATCGCCGGACCCACTCGGGGGCTTCGAGCCCATCCCCCGGCTCGAGCCCTGCGCCTGGGCCATCTCCGCAGGGCTGGGATGGGGGGAGGGCTCCCGATGCCTCCCGTGGCTTGACCTCGAGGGGGAGCCCTCCTTCCGCCCCGCGTCACGGGAGGGCGACCGTACCTCCCTCGTGCTGTCGTAGTGGCGCCCGCCCCGGCACGGGCTCCGGGACCTGCTCCGGCGCTCGCGATGGCGGTCGCGCCCTCCCGCGTCCGCTTCTATGTCCCGGCGGCGGTGCGGCGATGGACTCCTGGGTCGCTCACGCCCCTGGTCACGAGACGCCCGAGGGCTCCCTCCCCGACGCTCGTGATGGCGCGGGCTCGACGCCTCCTCCCGACGCTCGCTCCTCCGCGGGCTCGACGGCGCCCTTGACGGCTCGCGGCGGTCGGGACCGAAATCCTTCTCGACATGTCGGCCGCTTCTCGAGGCCCGGCCCTTCTCCAGACCTCCCGCCTGGGCTGGCGCGGGGGCGGCCTCCGTTGGTGCTGTGGCGGAGGCGCTCTGGGTTCGGGGCTTCCTCACGACCGGAGGCACGTCCGCCGCAGAGCTCGACGAACCCCGGGCCCCCGACGAGGCAGGGATTGGCGCCGCCTTCCGCGGCTGCATCCCGCGCGGTCCCTTCGCCGGGGGGCCTCCAGCACACCCTCCTGCACAGAGGAGCGGTCAGCCCTGTCGTCGACGACCCCCGCGCGCCTCAGGCGCGCATCCATCCCCTCGTCGTCGCTCTCCTCCTCATCACCGCTCTCCTCCTCCGAGCTCGAGGAGCTCAACTCGGGGGACCCGTCTCCAGGCTGACGGATGCGACGAGCCTTCGCCAGTCTCTGCTCCCGAGCCAAGCGACGCAGGTTTTGTTTTTCTCTTTCTTCTTCCTGGCATCCTTGCTCTCCTTGTCTTTCTGAGCAGAGAGGCGCCTCACCTGAGTATCCGCGGCGTCCTCCCTCACTGGGGGCCTCGACGCGCGACAAGTAAACGCCCCCTGAAAAAAGAAGAAGCGTGACGAGACAAACCACAAGAAGAATGCAAAAGAATCGAAGGAGGCGAAAGGGGGAGGGGGCTCGGGACGGCCCAGCTCGAGGGAAGCTCACCAGGTCGAGACACCCCTCGTCGGGTGCCATGGCGACCAGGTGGGTGTACTCAGGGATGAACGGCCCCTGGATCGTGATTGACACCCGGGAGATGCCCTCGTTCCGGGACAGCCTCTCCTCGGCCATCCTCGATCGCTTAAGCGCCTCGAGCTCGGCCTCCGGCCCCATCTCGTGCATAAGAAGGGGGCGGTCCGCCAGCGGGAGAACTCTTCGCTGGTGGAACGCCCAAATGACCGCTTGCACGGTCAACTTCTTCTCATCCACCAGCGTCTTCATCATCGTCATCAGCGGGGCCAGGTGGCGTTGCCTATCCGCCGCGACGCCCCAGGTCCACTTCTCCGGGCGTTGAGCGAGGACCCTGCCGGTGTACTGCGGAAAGAGGCCATCTACATTCCGCAGATAGAACCAATGGTCGTCCCACCCGGCCTGGTTGGTGGAAAGCTTGTATCGCAGGTATTCGCGGGGGACATTGGCCGACGAGGTCCCAGCCCTCGCAGTGATGGCGAGGGAGCCCATGCGCACGAGCCGCCTCCCGCTGTGACGGAACGACCCTAATCCCATGGCCCACGTGTCCCTGTCAACCTCTGACAGCCGAACCCATGTTCCATGTGATTAAGACCTGTTCGCCACCGGGCTACATTAGTGCCCAATGTCCGCAGGATCATCTCACAATTCGGTTACAGCATTTCACATTTTCACAAATATCAGAGATAACAGAGCGGAAGACTTAAATAACATTAGTTTTACAAACCGAGGTTTCAAATGAGGTAAGGAGTACGGTTATTACAAACCATTGTTCGGGTGATTCAAAGTAGACAACGTAGCGGAAACATTAAGATAACGATACATGTAACACCCAGCCCGAGGGTGCACGTTTACTCATTGGCCTCATCGGCCTCTTCCTGGATGAAGGTCACGCAACAGGGTGCGAGACACATCGGGGTTTCAGGCATACCTGCAACATGGGTAACAAACCCTGAGTACGGGGTACTCAACAAGACTTACCCGACTAAAGAAAAAGGGAGAAGACTCAGGAATGAAGGCTTAGGGTAGTCAAGGTAAGGCTTAAGCAAGATCAAGTATTTTGCAGAAAAGCATTTTTGTAAATCTTATTTTATTTTGAAAGATTCAGTATTCCTCAATTCTTCATCATTCATGATTCATTTTACATTTCAAAACATTCCTAGTTGAGAACCACTCTCCGTTGACAGTCAGTGGACCAAGTCTCCATAACCGAGGAGCAACGTTAATCCGGATAAATAATACTCAGCTGAGGATCCCTATCCACACTGCATATGTAGCACCCAAGCTTGCATATGCCAACTCGTCTACCACGATTCCTCCAAGATTGGGCCCGGTCCTACGCCACCCGGAAGTATAGTACCCCACTCCAATCCGGGACTTTAACCCACGTGGGTACATGCTACTTCCGCCATCTCTCCACTCCCAGTGCGCGGTTGTCGGTCCAATAAAGGATTCCTCGGAGCCAGAGCTTTCCGTAGTATGTGAATAGTTACAAGTCTTGACCAGCAGGCCCCCATACGGATGGTCCCTAATTTTTCAGCCAGAACTATACCTTGGTCATATCTCACCCAAGCGTAATAGTCCTGTCAGTTTTTCCGCCAGCGACAAGCACCTCGGGACTCTAACCCAAGAGTACAGGTCCTGTCGGTTTTTCAACCCTGTCCCGGTCGGTGTCAACTGTTGAGTCCCGGACTACAACATGACGGCACCGTACGCGCGACAACCTCTCCTCGCTATTGATTAGGTACGGATCAGATACCTAGCCAACAGCCGGGGAGTAAAGCCAAATTCCCATAAAGATTCTTAAGTGATCACACTTTTGAAGTTGGCATTTTATTGCAAAGTCTAATTCAATAAGCATTGCTAAGCATTTTCAAATACTTTTGAAAAGCAGGTATCGGGTGTATCAGTGGTCAAGGTGGATAGTGCATCAATTAGGATAGCACACAACTCCTATAAACCTAATGCAGTAATTTAACTCAAAAGCATTTAAGGAAATCATTTTATAAAATTCAAGAGAAGGGTTAAATGCACCGGGGCTTGCCTTGGATGGCAAAAAGAGCAGACTCGGGGTAGGTATAGGTGTCGGAGCTCGGGGTCGCCTCGGGAGTTGGTTCGTCAACAGCGGCCTCGACTCTGGTACCTTCTTCGTCAACTATACGGATGCAATGATGAATGCTCATGAGAATGATGATATAAACTTATGGTGCAAGAAAATTCTACTGATTCTAGATTACTCTTAGGCAAGGTATAATCGAAATCTAGGTTGAGCATAAAAGGTAACCATTTCTTCCTTAAGCAATATTAATTAAAGCTAGGCCTTATTATGATTATCCTAAGCATCAACCAATCATAGCATCACAACCATCATAGACCAAAGGGTAGGGGTCTATGAACATCAATCAATCCAAAGATCACATCATCAAACACTTATTACCAACACTAATCCATCTTTTCTATTTTCCTTAATTTATTTAAAAGGTCATTTTATGAAGTTGCTCCAAAAATTACCAAATTAATTCCATAAGTTCATTAAGGCAAAAACAGATGGCAAAACAAATTTCATAATTTTTGGAGGTCATTAAGATGCTCAAATAAAATCAGACATTTAATTAACAAAAGGCACTATTCAACTATTTAAAATAAAAGCTCAAAAATCAACTTGCTCCAAATGACTTCAAAATTTTACCAGAGGTTCAGCATGTCATAAAAAGGTCACAAAAATTTATCTCAAGATTTTTGGAGTTATAGATCACTCTCCAAAAATACCAAAACCTTCATTTTTCAATTAAAAGGGGAATTTTATATTTTCAAATTTTTGAACAAAACTCAAGTTTTATATTTTTATAAAATACTCCAGAGCATAAAGAGTCTCCCACAAAAATTTCAGAATTTTTGGATGCACACAGAAAATCATACAAAAAAGAGAAAACAGAACACTATTCACATCTCTCAGAAAAAGAAACGAGCACTGTGCTCCTTCTAGGCCGGGCTCGGCGAATCGCGCGGGGCTCGGGCGAATCGCGCGGGGCTCGGTCGAGACGGGCTCGGTCGAGACGGGCTCGGTCGAGACGGAAGCGACAGCTTCGTCCGAGGCCTGGCCCGGAGGCTCGGGCGAGACGGAGAAGTAAGCCTCCGTCCGAGGCCTGACTCGGGCGAAGCGGAGAGCATGCGCTCGCCGAGGCTTGGGCTCGGGCGAGACGGAAAAAACAAGCCTCCGTCCGAGGCGTGACTTGGAGGCTCGGGCGAAACGGAGTGGAAGCAGAGGCCGGAGGCTTCGGATGCTTACCACGGGTCGGAGGCAGGGCTTCGAGGGTGAGGCTCGACTCGTTCTCGAGGGTGAGGCTCGACACGTTCTCGAGGGTGAGGCTCGACACGTTCTCGAGGGTGAGGCTCGACACGTTCTCGAGGGTGAGGCTCGACACGTGCTCGAGGGAGGAGACGACCGCGGCGGCGCTCCGGCGATCCGGCGATCCTGCTCAACACACGCGACCGCAAGGGCCTAGTTAGAGTCGCACGGAACCGAGGAACACGACACGGGGTCGGTGAGGGATGATCATGGCCGGAGACGGCGAATTTCACGAACCCGAGCTCGCCGGTTTTCTGCCGGAGATGGGAACGGCGAGCTTACGCCGGGCGATAGGAGGTGGGGAAGGTGAAATTGGGGGGTGGGAAAGCTTCACGAGCTCAAGGCGGAGCTTTCGGGCTAGGTGGTTGAGCGGCGGGAGCTCCGGAGAGGTCTGGCCACGGTGGCGGAGGTGAGTGCGGAGGTCGGAGCTCCGGTAGGCTTATATAGCCGCGGCTAGAGGCCGGTAGAGAGCACGGGGGTGGGTGGATAAGCTCGGTGGACGCGTGCGCTCTCGATTGAGCGCAGGCGGGAAGGACAGGCGTGCGGCCGGGGCTCGGGCGCAGACAGCGCCGGCCATGGCCACGCGGCGGCGGCGAGCAGGAGCAGTAGGGGACGGGAGCGGGGGTCAACTGTGCGCGTGCGGGTGCGAAATGATGGGGGCGACAACGGCGGCAGGTTGGTGGCGCGTGGGGAGCCACCAGACGCGCTGCAGGCGCAGCGCCGGCGCCATGGCCGGGGCCCCCTCTGCACTGCGCCGGCTAGAGGTAGGGGACGAACAGTGCTAGGCCTAGGTTTTGACTTTTGCTGGTTTCTGTATTTTGCAAATTACTTCCAAAACTTGAACTGGGCAACAAAAACTCAAAACACCAAAGTTGTTCAGAAAAAAGAGATCTACAACTTTGTCAATATGAACATTTTCAAATTCCAAATAGTTTTTGAACTACATTCAAAAACAGAAAAGAGAACACTTTTCAAATTTGATTCAAATCAAAATTACTTTGGATTTCAAACTGAAACTTGAAAATCCTTATATATGAAAGTTGTTCCATTTGTCAAAACCTACAACTTTGCTAATATACACTTTTTCTGAAACTCAATAGTTTTTGAATAAATTTTTAAAACTAAAAAGGGGACAAAAACTGGAATTTGAATGAATTTGAAATTACTTCAAATTTTATATAGAAACATGGAAATCTGTAAATACCAAAGTTGTTCCTCTAGGTCAGATTCACAACTTTGCTTTTTGAACTAACTCAAAATTTTGAATTATGAAAAAGTTATCAGAAAGGGAATAAATCCAGGATTTGGGAATTTAGGGTTTTGCAAAAGGACAATCAAATCAAATCTGATTTTTGAACTATGATCAAAGCAACAAACATCAGGGCACTAAAATTGAACAAGAATTAAATAGAACTAGGCACAGAGGTGAAATTACCATTTTGCCCTTAGAGGAAGAATTGGGCTTTTAGGGTTTTTGGAAAGGGACTAAAGCATAGCAATTAAGCAATCCAAATGCATCACAAAATGATTAATGCTTAAGATGATGACATGTTAAGTTAATTACATTAGTAACACCAGGGGTGTTACACCCGCTGGGCTTTAGGGCCTTGATGAAGAGCTCGCCCCGGAAGAGATGGACGAACATCTCCCAGTGCGGCTCCATCTTCAGGTACCCCTCGCACACCGCGGCGAATATGGCGGCGTGCGAGATGGAGTTGGGGGAGAAGTGCTGCAGCTCCACCTCAAAGTGGTGGGCCAGCCCCCACATGAAGCGGCTCGGCGGAACGCCGAGCCCCATACGGTGGTAGCGCGTGAAGCTCACCACGTACCCCTCCGGCGGGTGCGACTCCCGGTGCTCCGCCGACGGGATAACCCACCACGCGGGTCCCTCCTCCGGGTTGGGGCGCAGAAGCCCCTGGGCCACCAACGAGTCCATCTCGCTCTGCGTCACCTTCGACGAGCTCCAGTCTTTGGCCGGCAGCACTTGTGTCTGAGCGGCCATGGCGGTGGCGCAGCGCGGACCTGAGCAGCGAACGGGCAGCCAGAAAATCCCCAATCAACTAGCTCGAAGGAGAGGGCGCGTAAAGGCTACGGCGGCGGCGAAGGCAAAGGCAAAGTAAAGGGTTTCTTTTCCCCTCTCTCGATATTTATAAGGGGAAACCCCGACGGGCGGGGTCTCCCGCGACGTAAAAAGGTAACCGCATAGCATTTAATGCGCCCACCTAACTACGTCTCGAGCCGGATGCAGGGAACACGCGGCAGCTCACCGTTCGCTCAACTACCGGGGCCCTCTGCGGCCGCCGCTCCGACTTCGCGCCCGCCGCCCTGGCGCCACGATCTCCACTCCCTGGCGGTTTCCGCCTAAGAAGGCGCGCCCAGCGGACAAAAGGATTCCAAGCGACGAAGGCTTCTTCCGACTGAGCACCCATGCTTTATGAGACCGCCTCCGGGCCACAGTCGACCCCTATCGAACGGGGCACGAGCTCTCACTTGGATTCCCCGTTACCAGCTCACCGGGAACCTCGATACTCGCCCGCTCAGGGGTAGTACGAGGCATCCCCCCTCGCATCCGATCGAAAGGACTCGCGGGATGACAAGCCAGGGCAGCCGGCGTGCCGGACAGCTCGAAGAGCCGGCCGGTCGGTTCAGCCTGGCACCCCTCGACGAAAGAGGGTCTAAAAAACTCGGAGGCTCGACACCCCCGAACCTAAAAATCGCAACTAACACTCACACTCGCAAAAAGCCCACGAGGGAGTTCTAACCACTCCCCCGTGGCCTCGGGGGCTACACCCGCGGGTGAAGCTCGCGCGACACCCACGGAACCAAAACGACGAAACCCTCGAGACTAGCTAGCTAAGCCTCGTAATCCCAATCAGGAACCCCTGCTCGAGTGCAAGCACTCGAGCAAGGGCTCGGGGGCTACTGTCGGGGGTCCGCAAAAGGGGTACCCCCAATCAACGCAAACAAATAGGGTAAACCTAGAACACCGGTTAATAATAGACTTAACTAGTCTAAACCCCCTAAAAAACTAAGCCCTCAAAGGCCTACAACACTGACCCGCCGAGCCGAGCCCTCCGAGCCAGCCTCGGGCGAATGCTCGTTTTCCGCCTCACCCGAGCCCTCCACGCCAGGCCTCGGGCGAGCGCTCCACTACCCCTCGAGCCCCCCCCCCCCCCCCCCCCCCGCAGCCGAACACTACACCTCGAGACCCCACGCGGGGACCCCGAGCCTCTCTGGCCCAGCAGCCTATCCCTCGAGACGCTTTACGCCTCCCTCGAGCGGTGCAGACATCGGATGCCAGCCCCATACCGCGCACTTAATACATCCACCTACTCCAGTCACGTCCTCAGCAGCACAACGTGTACCACAGTGAACCAGGGCAGGGTCAAGTCTCGTTTTCACCACAAGTATGGGCGAAAAGGCACCAGTGAAGCACTGTTAACCCACGCCTTACACTGTGGCACGTCCAAGCCACGTCTCGAGGCCCCGATGCCTGCCGCACAATCGATTTTCACGGGACTTGCCCATACCTGCGGGGACTCGAGCCCCCCGTGGGCGCCCCCTCGAGGCCGGCTCCGCGCCGCTCGAGCCCTAACTACTTTCATGCCATTGGAGGACAGGTACCCCAAGACCCGGAGGGATCTCGCCGCGTCCTGTACGTTCCGGGATGGGTGCAGTACGGCTTCCACTCCGCCACACCTCCACGTCCGCGCCCGGGATGGAGGCCATGCTTCAAGGACGCTTCAACAGCAACGCCCACGCCGGCTACAATGTCTTCGACAAAACAGGGTTCCTACCCTTCTTCGTACGGAACACAATACACCCCGACACCTGTAATACCCTTGTGTAACCCTGGCCTCCCCTTGCTCTATAAAAGGGGATATCAGGGCTCTCATTCGACCGGTTACAAACACGCTAGAACGCACACACACCCACACACTCAAGTCCGGACCTCGGTCCACGCTCAGCTTGTATTCGCCCCTGTACAAGCACTTAGGTGCAAGTAATACAAGAACCTTCTCCCCCGCTGGACGTAGGGCCTTCTTTGCCCGAACCAGGATAAATCCTTGTCTCATCTTGCATCACCATCCAGGAAGAGAGCACGCGATTATATTACTCGTTGGTGTGATACCGTCGGGTACAAAACACCGACAAATTGTTTGTGTAATATAGATATATTAGGTAGAATTGTTGGATAGGTGGCTTGCAACACACCTTTTAGGCTAGTGCAAAAAGCTTCACTATTTGTGTTGCTAATAAGGTTGCCTAAGTGTCTTTGTACATTTTTAATTAGGCTATTCACCCCCCCCCCCTCTAGCCAATTCGGACCTTTCAACAGGGTACTTCAATTTTCGCCTGAGAGTAAACAATGAATACTCAAATGCCTGCCAGTGCGGAGGATAAAGATAGCCCAAGCTCTTGTAATTCATTTTTAATTTTTAAAAGAGAGATTTGTTTTCAAGGAGCATAATAGAATTAGGCTAGCCACCATATATCCACCATACATCCACACACATGCATATCTTGATTTGTGTGTATGATTCAACTCTCTTTGGATCCTTTGTTTGACATTACAATATATGTATCGCAAGTATGCTCTTTTAAGATATCTTCAGTCCTATGAGCTCCACATAAACCCTTAATTATAAGATGAGATAAAGGCATATATTACTTTTGCCTCTGTGAGGGTCCACAAATACCATATACATTAACAGATTTGAGAGTGTCATATAATAGAAGCTCTAAGTTTTATTTTAAAAACTTATAAAAACTCTGGAATAATAGTTGAACAAAGAACTTGAGACATAGTGCTCGACTTGATCTGTCTGTCTTTCAATTGCTCAAGGATTAAGTGAAGGCTAAGAAGCCCCGTGGTAGAAGGTAATATGGGTAAGTTTGAAAGTCAGATCGGTTTATTTTAATCCAGATGAAAATTTTTGTTTGAACGCATGTGTACTTTTGAGGTGTGAAACATTACAGCAACTTCTGATACGTTGCTGAGTTTAGCTTTGCTTAGGGACGAGCAAAGGTTAAGCATGGGGGAGTTGTTGATGGTAGTTAACAACTATTATAAACCGTCAACATAAACTTATAAAGGGCATAAAATGAGTCACTAACAAAGGTTTAGGGTCTAAACTAATGAATTCTATATGTTTTGGTGAAACTGTATTTCTATAGGGGGTTATTCAGAAAATAATCAAGGTGGACCTACGTATTAGATTTAATTATGGAATTGCACTGTGGCGTCAATGTGAGAAGGTTCTAGAAGACACCAGAGGGTATACCGTACCGAGGCACCTGCATGGCGGTCGGCCTGTGGGCCCCACCAGTCAGCCTTCCTTCGTTATGTCGGATCTCCACCGCCATTGAGATCCAGTCTACGCTATTGCTCAAGGCCGGTTTGATCCGAGGGTTTAGGATTGACACACCTTTATATATATATATAGGGTAAATTTTTCCTACTCCTAGGGAGTAGTTACTCCCATGTGTATATCTCAAGATTTATAATGTATATAGCCTGACAAAGTATATCTACGCGGAGTATGTAATCATACTAGAACATCTACGGTAGTATGAGTATGCATGTATACAAGAAGTATATGGTTATACTTATTTTATATAGTACTGTAATGACATTATAGTAATATATTAAAAAAATATTACATATCAACTTTTTTTACATAATAAGATTTAGAGTATCTTAAAATGAGTATGTAAACATATTCAAGGTGATAAATGAGTATGTACTCATATATAATATGATTTTTTAAAGATAGGAGTAATTACTCCTAGGAGTATAGAAAATTCACTTCACCGTATATATATATATATCAAAAATATTGTGCTACCACCAGGGCAGACACGCTCGGTGGCATGTCGCTGCACTCCTATGTACAGATGATTCGTCGCTGACACTTGCCGAATCGCTGACACATGTCGACACCCTTTTGATGCCTCTCTGTCGGGCACCCGTGCTTAGGTGGGGACGTTCTGCAGACGCAAAGTCTGTTCAACACACTACTTGAAACACTTTTGCCATAGCAGCATTTCCCAGGAGCTGGGTTCAAGTTCGACACCCAAAATATAGTTGGGTTCTTCTTTTCGCACAAAAAAAAAATAGCTGGGCCATCTTTGTGGTATATGGGTCACCGGTTTGTAGTATATGGGTCACGGTTAATCGACGGCATCGCTAATTGATCGCAGTGCCCCATCAACGGTCCCACGGTATATTTTTTAAGCGAAAACGCTACCACCGTCAGCTAATAACTAGACTGCCTCTGTAGACCCCAGAGGCCTACATATTTCTTTTTTTAGACATTTTCCCCCACTGCATGTAAATTCCAATGCATAGGCACATGATTAAGGGTGTTCGTTCCCTGGCAAAAAAATTTATCGTGTCAGATGTTTCGATACTAATTTAGTCTATTAAAAATAAACTAATTATAAAACTAATTACACCGCCACTAGCATTAACACTGTGGCAGAGTTTTTTTAGGCTACAAAGTTTTCCTGTGGGGTACTGTTCTTGCTTGAAGACAACTGCATATACGTGGTGTTTCAGTGTTTGACGTATATGTTGGCGGTAGGATATGAAAGGTTTAGAGAAAAAGATGAATACAGTGAAAATAATATACAGAGAGAAAAGGAACGAGCAATGACGACGATGCTAGAATTGCAGAATGTAAAAATTGCCCTACTTGGAACCGTCCATATTTTGTTGCAGGAAAAATAGACTGTCATATTGAAAACAAAATAAAAGGCAGCAGTACTGGCCCTGCCAGGACGTGCGGCAACAGTTTGTAGACTGCCGTGTTGAAACATGCAACCAGAGGCTCGTGGCGCAGCTTTTACGACCTTTACAGTGCTTCAGTCAAACTTTTTGAACACATAGCTGACCGTGGAAGCGTTTGTGCTTAAAAAATATACCGTGGATCAGTTGCCGATGCCATCCATTGGGGGTGTTTAGTTGAGAGTTAAAAAAAAAATTTGGGATCATATCGAATATTGCGGTACTAATTTAATCTATTAAAAATTGACTAATTAAAGAACAAATTTTATATTTCGTCAGGAAACCGTGAGACGAATTTGTTAAGACTAATTAATCCGTCATTAGCATATGTTCACTGTAGCACAACATTATCAAATCATGGACTAATGAGGCTTAAAAAAATTATCTCGCAAAGTTATCACAACTGTGTAATTAGTTATTTTTATAATCTATATTTAATACTCCATGCATGCATGTGTTCAAACATTCGATGTCATAGGCTAAAAGTTTTTGGTGGGGAACTAACCATCCCCATAAACCCTGTTGCCATAGTGTTTCCTTTATTTCTCATGAATCATCACCTCATCCCTATAACCATATATAGTGTCAGTAAAGGAGGCGTGCACTATAAAACATATGTCGACAGCGTCAGTCTGTTGCAAGAAACGATGAAAAGATGACAGAAAGACAGGCTGCCATCTGCCATCTTGAAGACGCAACCAGGAAACACCACGTCCCCCGTGGAGCATGTGCGTGGTTGAAGCTAGGGTAGCAGGACGTTTTTTTGGCTCTAATGTTTCGGAACGGTACAGTGCACTATCTCGCATATGATGGGTTCAAAATTGCGAGCGTGTGTTTGTATGCAGCTGCCATCTTGCCGTCCTGGCTGTACTATATGTGGCCGACCGGCATTCAACATGCAGAACCGTCAGGTCTCAACGCAAAACAGGATCAAAAAATTAGCTGTTTTTTTATAGCAATATGAGCAGCAGTATGTAAACCAACCAGAATACCGCACTCGATCTCAACTACGCCCAATGTGCAGTAGTATAGCGGCACTTCCAGGCGATCACCGCTAGTCTTTCCTAAGAAAAATTCACGCATCACTTCACAGATGGTTCCCTTCCCGTGGGCATTCCATACTCCTCCATCGTAGGCCAAAGCTATTAAAAAAAAGAAAGAAATAAAGCACTTCAACTGATTATCCCTTCGTTCAAATTTACTTAGTGGTAGATTAAAAAAAAAACCTTTTTTGCTGGCATCTATACTTGAATCATCGTTGTTTGCTGGCCCTGGAAAGAACACGTGGACGTTTAATCAAAATGTTAGTGTCCAACAACAGAATAACAGAGCCGAAAATTTTTTGCACACTTACCTGATCTAGCGACAACGTGTGTACAAGGACCAACTTTAAAGGCGCTTTGTGGGCTACAAGGGACCGGCCAATCTAGGGCAATCGGAGGAAGGAAACGACGAAATTATGAACCTTGTACAGATCATTTGATATAAGTTTTTATTTTTACTCATGGTTCATATTATCACCTGGCCGACCGTTCTGTACTAGAAGTTGCATGCTACCATCATCGATCAGAGGGAACTTCTGCACACCTTCTTCCCCAGTGAACACCAGCATCTTGCAGTAACGAGGGCCTTTGAACTTGAACAGCAACGAGTCCCCAATTTCTGCTTTTGTATTCTTAAGCATATCCTCCCACCCCTCCCCTAGATAATTCACGCCAACCCAGCTTTCTAATACAAACTTGAAAACACGACCGAAGCAATCAGAGATTGAAACAGAATCACCTGGCAGTAGCTCGCAAAGGGTTGCCATGTTTCTCCGAACAAACTTCAGATGCAAATCGAAAAAACGTCGATTAGAATGACAAACCATGGAAAACCTTGATGACAATAAACATGTCAAACGGAATCAAATACTAACCATGCGGTCCATGTCTCCTTCGCGCAGACGCAATAGATGGCAGCCAGGCAAGAACCCAACACCGCCAGGCAAGAACCCAACACCACTTGCCGCGTCTTCCTACTTCAAGTTTATCAGTGTCAAGCGGCTGCAGTAGCAAAATATGCAGCCGGAAATGAAAGGTCACAGAACAAAAAAGACATACCCTGGACTGAGCTGCACCCATAACAGCTGTTTCAGCAGATGATCCCTCCCGCTCGTCACTTGTTTTAGCCAGCAGTTTACACGACCATCGTCACAAAGAAAATTCAGACTTGGTCCACCTTTTATAGGCGCTAGACAGGCAGACTGGCTACATCTAGTGGTCCAGCCAAACCGAAACAAGCCAGACACGGTCCCATGGTGTACTTTCTTTGCCCAAAACAAACAGTGTAATCCGATCGTCCATGCGTCCACATGTCAACAATCCAAAGCGTGGATAGCTACCACACTACGATGGGTAGCTACCACCCATGATAGGAATTCCACACACACACACACACACATATATATATATATATATATATATTTAGGGTGGATAGCTAGCTATCTCAATTTAGTCATAACCTAATCAAGAGACTCCATTAGAGAACCTCGGCTCTACCATATTTAGGGTATAGCTAGCTAAGTTAGATCTAGAGAGAGACAAGTCATCCGCTTGGATTCTGGATCTTGTCAAGAGCGTAGTTTCATAAAGCTTTTGTATCCTCTCTTGTATCCTTCATTATTTCATGTGTTAGTTACAATTGGTATGACATTATGCATAAAATCATTCATTTTCCTAGTTACTATGTTCATTGTTTATTTTGATTATATGCTTAGTATAGCTAGATTATCTTTATATTCAAACATAAGATCGTATAGCGCTTGCTCCAAAATACATAGGGTGAGTGGTCGACATTGTGTAAGCGTGGTGCTTATATGTTGTCCACCTACGGATGCACCATATATTTCGAGACATGTGGTAGATTGTGAATGTGATATTCTCGTTGAGTCCTTTGTAGTTGAAAGGTCCAAATTGGCTAGAGGGGGGTGAATAGCCTAATTAAAAATCTACAAAATCACTTAGGCAAACTTGTTAGCAACACAAATGGCGAAGCTTTTTGCACTAGCCTAAAGGGTGTGTTGCAAGCCACCTATCCAACAATTCTATCTAATATCTCTATGTCACACAAGAGCAATTATGTCTACACTAGTAATCAAGAGTAAAAACAAAGTGTAGGACAAATGATTAATTGCTAGAAAGATAAGCAACAAGCTATCTATACAAGATGACACAAGATATTCATAATGACTAGGAAGATGAACAAGAAATTATCTACACAAGATATATCTAACAAAATGAATAGCACAAGAAATACAATGGACTAGCTCAAATGAATAAGGAAGCAACAAGAAGAGAGCTAGTTGGGAAGTTTTTTACCGAGCCTTCAGGATCACCTTTAAAGAGCCAATCACCGGTGAATAATGATGAAGTCCAATCACAAGATGATCAACCAATCACAATGAAGCACACGGGAGACACCGATTTATCCCGAGGTTCACGTGCTTGCCGGCACGCCACTCCCCGTTGTGTCGACCAACTCTTGGTGATCCGATGGCTAATTGGCTCCACGCCAAGCTACACAAGCGCCACAAGAATCTACAACAAGAGAGGTAGCACAATGACACTAGCAATCCACTAGGGGTGCCTTTTGCCACTCTGACGGGGAATAGGCCCGAAAAACTCCTCACAACTCGATCGGTGGTGGCCAAGAACAAACTCCAACTCTTGCCAACTCCACCAAATAGCTCCAAGCCATCTAGACACCGACAAATGCCAAGAGTAACAAGAAACTCGCTGCCGATGCGAAGAACTAGTGCCACTAGAATGAACTCTTTCAAATCTTAGCACTAGAACACTCAATCTCACTTGGAATTGATCAAATCAAGTCTAGAGATGAGTGGGATGGCTTGGCTATGCTCACAAGGATGCTAGAGGATCAAAATGTGCAAGAGAGGACCCAAGTGAGCCGGCCAAGCCACTTAAATAGCCCACACACAAGGGGCTAGCCGTTGGGCTGAAACAGCCTGCCAACGGACGCACCTGGTCGGGGGCATCGGACGCTGGCCCAGCGTCCGATGCTCCTGATGGAGCCACGTGTCCAGCAACTATAAACGTGAACCACTCGATCTCAACGGCTACTTCACTTCCCTCGCCAGTCAAAGTGGCATCGGATGCGCCGACGCCAAGCATCGGACGCACTGATGCCTTCACACTCTTTTCAGTGCAATTCAGCCTCGCATCGGACGCACGCATCGGATGCACCAGGGCAGCGTCTGATGGCTATGCAGAGAGGTTCCAAAACGCTCCCAAACACATCGAACGCATCCGATGAACCCACATCGGACGCTGGGGAGCATCCGATGCTTTCTGCTCGGTTAGCTCGTGCCACGTCACCTGCATCGGACGCTTGAACAGTGATTCCTTGGCGTCCGGTGCAGCGTCTGAGGCCCCGTTTGGCAGAGCTCCCAAAGCTGATTCCCTGCTGATTCCAGCAGGAGCTCTGCCAAACAGTTTTTCAGAGAGAAGTGATTCTCTGCTGATTCCGTGAAGTGATTCTCTGAAATGAACTAAGAGGCTGAGAGCTGAAAAAAGTAGCTTCCCCTGATTCTGTGAAGTGATTCTCCATGTTGATTTTAAGAGTTTATGCTAAAGAATCAAAGAGAATCACTTTCAACCACAGAATCACTTCTCTCAGAGAATCAGCTTCTATAGAGAATCAGAATCAGATGGAGCTCTACCAAACTGGCCCTGATGCTACCTGTAGCTTCAGACTAAGTTAGGGTTTGCCATCGGACGCACGCTCCCACAGGGAGCGTCCGATGCCCTTTTTCAGCACCTCTCATTTTCTATCTTTTGCCCATGCTTCCATGTGCTAACACTAAAGTGTTTCACCACTTGTGCACGTGTGTTAGCATTTTCCAAGGGTTTTGTTAGTCACTCACTAGGTCTAATGCATCAATAAGTTTGCGATCACCTAGTGGCACTTGAACACCACATAAGTCGTGAATATTCTCCTCTTAATAGTACGGCTATCTATACTAAATGTGATCACACTCACTAAGTGTCTTGATCACCAAAACAAAGAGCCCTATAGGTTATACCTTTGCCTTCGGACCTCTTTGCTCCTCCTCTTCCCTTCTCCTTACATTTCACCAAGTGTAGATCACTTGATTGCTTGTGGTCATCACCATCTCCATCATGGTTGCCACCTTGCTAGCTCCACCAATTGGCTTGGTCTTAATCCTTTCTTATTAGCTACACACATGCTTAGCCATAGGATTAGACCAAATAGGTTTCATCAATTAACCAAAACCAAACTAGGGATTTCAGTAGTCCACACCCCGAATATAGGTCAAGTAAGATCTAATTGTGAAGGAAGTATTGCTATGTTCTTGATCTTCCTTAATAATGTCCCTTATGCGTAGATATAAACTTGATCTATGCCATAACTATTAAGTATAATTGCACTAATCATAGTATGTTTTGACTTATAAGTAAGAATGACTTAGGAATTAGTCTCTGTAATATCTAAATAGCCATGCTAATATTTCCCTAAAGAAGTACTCTGAGATTTATTATCTCTTATTATTATCATCCATATCATATATTTATTTATTCTCTTGACTTACCCATGTTGAGAGTAGAATGTCGGTTATGGTTATTTCTCCATCATAAGTATGAGTTATCAATATCATATATCCCTGAACACATGTCCTTCCCTATGGTAAAATATAAATAACGATACCTGGAATGCTCCCAGGTGAAGTGCTACAATGGTATATTATATGTGCGCTTGTGGATTTTCTTTAATTTATATATTATTTCATGTACATGTGTCAACAAGCATTTTTGGCATTGTTACTAGGGATGACAACCTAGTTGACTAATGTTAAAAGATGTAGGCATGCATTGGGTGGATACTTAAAATAAGTGACAAGTTAATATTAACCATAAAGCTTTGTTGGCGTCGTTACTGAGTTAACCTAGTAGCGATGTTAGTAAATGCCAGCAAGGAGTCGTGAATTCGCACTCGTGGAAGGGGATGAAGGAGATGACATAGCCGTCTGGTGGTGTCAGCGTGTTCTCGTCACCGGGCAGAGCCACTCCTTCGCCATGGTCCTCGTGTAGAGAAGCCCCTTCTTGATGAGGGCCTCCATGCGTGAGCGAAGGACGACGAAGCAGGGTCACGAAAGGTTTCAACAGTGGTGGAAGGAGGTAAGTAGAAACCCTAACCCTGGCGGTGCAGCGACGGCAGGAGTGTGAAGAGCAAGGGCTCGGGTTCTGGTGGCGGAGGAACGAAGGCTTGGGAGGCATATTTTGATGTGTGTAGGATAGAGGAAAATCCCCAGTTATAGGGGAGCGTGTAGCGAACGAGAAGCAAACCGCTTGCCTCGATTCATGTGCCAGCCCTATCCCATCAACCGTCACGTCGTCCTGCACGTTTGAGCATCGTGCATGCAGCAGCTCCCAGCCCGCTCCCTCGAAGGACGCGCTGGACGGTGGTTCGCGTGCCCACTAGGCCGCAACCACCACAGGTAAGAGGGATACGGGGCTGAAAACGCCCCTATAGCCCATTAAGGCCCAGGAGTTTGAAGGTTGGCCCATCAAAGGGCTCGCAGCTGCTCCAGGGCGACAACTGAGTGAGGGGTGGCGAAGGATGGCCGCTAGCGGCCGTTACCCAGGTGCACGAGTGTCGAGGGCATCCTGACCCATGTCCGAGTCTTGGCAGATGCGGTCCATGGTTTTTCCTCGTAGAAAAGCAGTGAGCCCTTGGATCCGGTCAGACAGATCTAGGAACTATATGGATTGTTTGTCAAGAATCTAGAGTCGGTCACCAGTTGACCCACGCTGGACCCCCACGAAGGGGAACCAGGGCTCCACTCAGAATTACCCATTAACAGCTCACCGAGCACCATGACTCGTCCAGCAAGGAAAGCATGGCATGGCTCAACCCCTCTATTTCTACAGGAAGAAACGCGTGAGGGAGAATGACTACAAGACGAGTCGACCCTCGATCGGACCCTGGCAACACGCGGGGGCTTGGGGGCTCGGACTCGCAAGAGAGACCGAGAGCATGGTCGTAGACCTACGACGAAAAGGCCTCTGTAGGAGTATTCCACTCCTCCAGAGGTTCGGGGGCTACACCCACCGGGTGTGCTCGCGCGCATCCTTCGATGAATCAAAGACAAACAGCACAAGGCCCTCAAAAAATTGTTCACCTCAAAAAGCCCATAAAGGAGTATTCAACTCCTTCATATGCTCGAGGGCTACTGTCGGGTATAAATATTAGGGATACCCGTAAGATGGGAAATTAACGTCCACAAGGGCTAATCCAATAGGGAGATCAAAGAGAACCTGACAGCGGACTTATCCCATCCCTTGTGGGGAGACTCCACCTCGCCGAACCCCAAGGACGCAGGCTCCGCTTCGCTGACCCCCCCGTGGGGAGACTCCGCCTCACTCACCCCCAAAGATGCGGGCTTTGCTTCACCTGATCCCTTATGGGCGACTCTGCCTCGCCCGAGGGGGGGGGGCGAGGCATCGGGCGAAGGGCACATGATCAATGGGGACAACAAGCAGTCCCTGACCCCTATGACATGGGTAAAACGAGCCTGGGGTCAAACTTTTGACATTTAAGAAGCAATTAGACGTACCTCGATAGAACCCATAGACACGACCGAGGACTCACGTTGCCCACGATGAGCAGAGGGCAACATTGTGCTACCTAATCCCAATACGACGCCCATCATGAATGCATGTTGCCACTCTGAGCGCCAGGACGGGATGGGAGGCCATGACTAGGTAGTGACACCGGCGCAGCACCAGTGACCAGCACGACGGTGACATGACGGTTGTCCCCGCCGATAGTCCACAAGATCGGTGGGGCCCATGTACGGAAGAGGAGGACGACATGACCCTGGGAGCTTCTTACTCTCCACGCCTTGTCTCTCTCTTGTGACCTGCTCCCGTCCCTTGGCCTATAAAAGGGAGGGGCAGGATGCCCCATAAGGGGTCAGATCTTTTTCCTATCGAACTCCACGCTCAAGAGTTAACTTTGACATTCACACACTCGCACCAGAGACTTGGAAGCCTTCTCTCTCTCGATCGTTTATAACCCCTACTGCAAACAAAGCCGGTAACACGAGCTACTCTGTCACATTCGACCCAGTTTGAAATTTGACCCATTATGACCCATGTGCTTGTTAATGAGATATTGTGGGGGGTTTAGTCCTACCTTGGTTGTTTAGAGTGGGTTAGACCAACATATAAGGCTTCTAGAGTCCTAAAAGGTCCTAGTTTGGTTTTGGTAATTGAGTGATAACTTAGGTGGACTAATATGTGTTTAAGTGTAATACACAGGTGATTAGTCCACGGGTGATCATGTATGAGCAACATATGCCATATAGGTGAAATGGCTTGGAGGATGTTGCAAGGCTCATGCATGTGATGGAGGAGCTTATTGCATATGTGACATGACATGGAGTCATGTGGCTAAGATGGTGAAGATCAAGGCAAGACTTGGCTCGATGGATCAGTTGCAAAGGTGGAGGGCAAGTTAGAGGCTTTGAAGCCGTTGGTACCTAGTGTCGGGAGGCTTGAGCAAAGACTTGGCGCTGAAGGACCAAAGCAATGGTGAAGAGCAAGTGAGGTCAAGATCGATGGACCATGGAGGTCATGTGATGATATAAAGTGGCTCATATCATTTGATGATAGGTTGGTGCATGTGTTGCATCAACACCCGAAAGAGATGGAATGGAATGTGCAAGGCAAAGGTATATTTGTAGGGTATTTCATTTCACCGGTCATAGGTGTGTAGAGAAGTTTATGATCGAGTTTAGGATAGATGGCCATACTATTAAGAGGAGCAAACTTGTTTGCATATCGGTCATCTAGTGCCACTTGAGCGATCTAACATTGCGATGTTGCTAGGATCGAGTGGCGTGGTGAGTGCAAGTGAAAATCCTTTTAAAAATTATTGTGAAAATGCAAACACACATGCACAAGGTGGTGTACACTTGGTGGTGTTGGCACATTTGCAAAGGAGGAGTTGTTGGAGTTGAATTGGATCAACACGGAGAAGAGAAAAAGACTTTTCGGTGTGTTCTGGGCTTTAGAATGACTCTTGAATTGGAATTCTGTATTAATCCTTTGTGATTTGGATCAGCTCTGTATGTGGGTTGTATAGCTCTCTGAGTTAGCTTTCCAAAATGTCCAAGATCATCGAAACTGGAGTTCAGAGCTAAGAGTTATAGCTGTTTGAGCGCTGAAAGGTCAGTGACCGGACTCTGCGACAGGACGCGTCCGATCAGTAGAGTCGAGTCTGGTCACAGAGTCCGATCAGTGTTAAATTGAGGGTTGTTTTGAGGTATAGTAACAGGACGCTAAGGGAGTCCGGTCAGTAGTGACCAGACGCGTCCGGTCGTTGAAAAACGCCCCTGAAACCTCTTTGTTTGCGACCGGACTCTGGCATAGGTGCGTCCGGTCAGTAGAAGCCTGTGCGCGTGAGAAAACTAGCCGTTGGGGATGAACGACCAGACGCTAGTGACCTGACGTGTCGGGTCATGCTGCTGTGAGTCCGGTCAGTTCGAAAAGTGCCCAGTGAAGGGAGTAACGGCTAGTTTAGCCCTTGGGGCTATAAATAGAGTGTATGGCCGACCGTGACTGGTGCTTAGCACCCTTGTGACTTGGTGTCCATGCTTGGGGAGTGCTAGGAATCCCTCTAACTCACTTGTGCTTGCAAGAGTGCAGATCGATTGTGAGTGAGTGATCGCTAGTGCGTTGCATTGAGAGATTGCAAGGTGTGGCACTAGGTGATCGTGTTGCAAGCCGGTGGTGCTTGTTACTCTTGGAGGTTGCCTCCTCCTAGATGGCTTGGTGATCGAGTCTCCGTCATGAATCCCGCGTGAAGATTGTGCGTGGCTCCGGAGAAGGATTGTGAGGGGTGTTGTGCTCGCCCCGTGGGGATCGCGAAGAGCAACTCTAGTAGAGCGTGTCATTGAGTTACCCTCACTTGTGGGAGAGTTCTTGTGGTGCTCGGGTGTCGAGCTAGGTGTGGTGCCTATTAGCCACCGAACTACCAAAGTGTGTGGTCGACACAACGGAGACTAGCTTGGTGGCAACCAAGTGAACCTTGGGAGAAAAATCACCGTGTCAACTTCGTGTTCATCTTCTCGGTGGTTTGCACACTCCATTCACTAGCTTGTACTTACTTGTTCATATACTTGTGCTAGTGTTTAGTTGTTGCTCTTGTGTAGCTATCTAGCTTGATTAGCTTAATAGTTGCTCTAGTAATTAGTTAGCTTGTGTAGCTTGCTAGTTACCTTCTTTGCTTGTGTAGCATAGAAGTAGCTCCCTTGCGTGACTAATTGGCTTGAGTAACCTTGTTAGTCATATTGCTTAGTTTATGTACCTAAGTAATTTGAGCTCTCTAATTTGGCTTGTGTAGCCTTGTTATTGAGCATTGCTAGTGAGCTTAGGAGCTTTGTGCTTTTGCTTACTAGATTGATTAGGAGCTCCTCATTTGCTTAAAGTGCTAGTTGCATAGGTTTGTGTGACCTTGCAAGCTAGATTGATTAGGTGAGCTCTAGCTAGCCCGACACCTTTGTTGCTTGATTAGGATCTTTGTAAGGTACTAAAGAACTTAGATAGAGGGGTGTAGTCTTGGTTAGACCAATAGTTTTAATTCCGTATTTGTTTCGGTTAGCCGGTGAAATTAATTTTAGAAAGGACTATTCACCCCCATCTAGTCCGCCATCTCGACCCTACAAGTCCATCCCACCATCCCCAGGTTAATCCTTTTACGCGAAGCGAGGACGAAAGCATAAGTGGGATGGTGGTAGGTGTGGTTCGCTCAGCATGCAAAGTGGATCTGAGTTGTTTGGACTCTGAGGTGTTACAAATGGTATTAGAGCCGACCTTCTCGGCCACGGGTGCGTGCATGTCAGGGGCGCGGACATGGGGTTCATTGCGCGTGTAGGCCTTGCGGGGTGCACGACATGACACATGTCCAACACTGGACATATGGCCGTGTGTGCTAAGAGGGGAACGTTCCTGGTGATCATTTGCCCGGTTGTGGGTGTGTTGGGCCAACGACGACGTCGGGCCCTTTGAGGGAGTGAAAGGACCTAGGATGCCGCCTAGAGGGGGGTGAATAGGCGTTTCTGAAAATTAACAACTTAAAGTGCGGAAGCGATTAGTATGTGAGCTTCCAATTACTTGGAAGCTCCCACACGGAGTAAAACAACCCCTCAAAAGACGAACACAGAGTATATGACAAGTATTTAATACACCTAGAAGCTAACACCCTGCACCACAAAGATTAGCTCAGAGGATAAACAAATTTGGCGCAGTCAACAAATACCGGACATGTCCGGTACCAATACAGGACATGTCCGGTATGTGCGTGCTGTGCAGGACTGCTCCTTTTTCTTCACCAATTTCTCACACGACCTGCAGGCACTATGTATGATGTATATATCGAACTGATTCCCTGCAAAATAACTTGCACAATGGAGAACAACAAATAACCAAAGGTAATGCACAAGAGGATGACACGGTATTTGTTTCACTGAAGTTCGGCACCCCCTCGGGTCCTACTCTCCGTTGAGCCGGCTGCGAGCCACCACCAAGGTGGGCTCTAGAGGACACCACAGGTCACTCTAGCCACGGTCTATTTCACCCGCAATGCTCCTTCCACTAGTTGACCTCTTTTGAGGTGAGATCGAACATTTACAAACTTTCCGAGGCACACCACAAGCTCTTGGGTGCTCTCCGGCGATGCCTAGCCGTCTAGGACCGAGGAGTCCAAGAGTAACAAATGCGAACAACAAGATCGACGATTTGCACAAGTGCTCAAGAAGTGGCTTGCTCTCTAATTTGAATTTCACTCAACCCACAAAAGGATTTGTAATTAGAGATCAATCACTCACTAAGAGAGGGTTGGAAAGTGTTTTCAATGCACTAGAAGGAGGTGGGGAACTAGCAGAATCAGCAGCCCCCAAAGGTGGAGGCTTGGGGGTATTTAAACCCTCACTCACGAAACTAGCCGTTTTCTAGCCGTTGGCTCTGTCAGCTCATATCGGACATGTCTGGTATGCATACCGGACACATCCGGTATTACTTTACTACGTGAAACAACAGTCCACTAGCCAAGTTAGAAGCTCCAGTTAAGGGTCAGAACTTTCGACACAAAGGTCAGAACTTCCGACGAAATTGGGACAGAGATACGGGGAGCAGGCTGTTAGAAAGCTCAGAACTTCTGACTCGAAAGTCGGAACTTCCGACGTTCCACCACAGAGAGGAACTGGGAAAAAACTGGTTAGTACCGGACATGTCTGGTACATGTCCGGTATGGACTCTATGCGCCAGAACACCAAACAGAGCCAGAGGAAGGTTGCACTGCTGTGGGTACATATCGGACATGTCTGTCCGGTATGGACAGACAGTGCCGCACCAAGGTGAAAGTAAGTCCTAGCTCTCTCATGTCTTACTTAGGTTGGTTTGAGCACTTATGAAGAATCATCTACTATATGTTGCATCCCTCCTAATAGTACGGCATTCCTATTTACTCAAGTTAAATCAAAAAACAAATTTTAAACCTCTTGAGTTGATTTCCATTGAACCAAAGCCGCTTCTCTTCACCTTCTTCACTTTGGGGAATGCTTGTCATGATTAATAGTAGATTTCTCTAGAGCTTAGCCATCTTGAGCATGTGACTTGACTCCATACATGTGAAGTGAAGAAATCCCAAATGTGTCAAGTCACTTCAATCAAAATTATTGCTAGAAAAGTTGATTCTCCACTCAATGTAACCTTCAAGCTTGATTGATCCCTCGACTAAATGCAAGTACTTTCTTCTTCACCTTAGCTAGGTTCTTTGGCCGCCAAGCCGTCGCTTGCCCTTCACCCTTGCTTAGTACCTCGAAGACTCTTTCCTTGCTATCTTCACCATCTCAAGCCATTCAATCACACTTCGCTTTGAATCCTTTGTTTGCACACATATGAACCATAATTATCCCATAATAGAATAGCCATTTCATCAATATCATTTTCATTGTTGTCTTGTGCTTCTAACATGATTTTCGTACAACAATCCATCATTTTGGCTTTGCATTTCATTTCAAGTACATTGTGAGATAAACCTTTTCCCGTGTCACACTTAGTAAACATATTAGACCTTTAATCAATGTTGTCATCAAGTCATCCAAAACATACTTAAGCGCAACATGCACTTTCAATCTCTCCCTTTTTGGTGATTGATGACAACCTTGATTAAAGCTTACAAAAAGGATAAAACAATTAAGCTTTTGGATCCAATGACTTGCGAGAAGCTCCCCCTTAATATGTGCAATAAGAATTGAATTCTAATTTGACCTTAAAAATCAATTTGCACATACTAAGATGTGAGAGGCTCCCCCTAAATCATTGCATCCATGAAGTGCAGATGTGTGAGCAATATAAACCGTGATGCATATGACATGGTATATCACACAATAATAAATGAAAAGCAATACACCATCCAACGAATATACTAACAACAAGCATGGATTAGATGAAGTTAAATGCATTAAGGAAGATCACACACATAGCACTCATCACAAATATTTCTCAAATCCATAAGCCACTAAGATTAGATATAGAAATAACGATCATGTCTCACAAAGTCTCATTTCTCACATGATACAATTAGAACACCATCAAGCTAAAAATGATACATAACTAATCTGATACATCAATGAAGCTCAAACACAACTCAACTACAGTTGCAGTACATATCTCCAGATAAAAAGACAAAACACATGAAGCATCTCTGGAGCTTTAATCACAATCTCTCCCCCTTTGTCATCCATCACCACAAAGGTTTGACAAGAAGAAATATAGCACAAAGGGGCTGCAAGCTGTAATTGCCACTGAAACTCACTCGTCATCGTTGCCTCTACCCTGACCCTCACCCTCATTGTCTGAACATGGAGCACCTGGAGGACGAGAGCCACCCTGTCCAGAGTCACCTAGACCACCCTGGAAGTAGGGGTCCTGACCAAAGGAACCCTGCGGTGGCCTGTAGCCAAAGAAGTCCTCCCACCAGAAGGAAGCTGACTCCTCTGTTGCACTGGAACGAGCGGTGCCCTGACTAGACTGACCACCAAGCACAAGTCTCTGCTGAGGAGGTCACTGAGGTGCTTGCTACTCTGCCTCCTCCTACTGCTGCTCCTGCTGCTAAAAGTGACGGGCGTACTGCTCCTGGTACTCCCTCTCCCACCGAGCCTGCTGCTGCTCAAAGGTCTCTGGCTCCTCGTCAGTGTCCTCAGACGGTGGAGACCTAGGAGGCTGAAACTGGTAGTGCTCGTGGAGCATCTTGAGCGTCCTCGAATCCTCTCTCCTGGCCTTTCTCTCGTGATGTTGCTTCCTCTTAATTATATTGACATCCTTGCACATCCCAAAGAAAGCGCTGAAAAACTTACGAATCAGAGAAGGAGGGCTGCCACGGCGTGAAGTAGAACGAGAAGGAGCTCATGGCGGAGGTGAGGCTGCTCCTCGTGCACCTGCTGCAGGTGCATCCTCTGCTACTGCTGGTGCTTCTGGACCTGGTGGCGGGGTGTGTGTCTCAGGTAAGTCGATCGTCAGCCTCAACACCCGGCGACTAGAGTCATACTCAAAAATGTGCCCGGTCACCTGCTCAATCATATGCATGATATAAAGAGCAAAGCCACAGCCCTTGAGGGGCCTCTCTCCAACACTCCGGATCTCACTCCAGATGAACTCAAACACACTGAAGGGCCTCGTCCCTGGAGCCATCCTCTGGAGAAGGTTCTTCGAATACTCTGCAACTGTGCCCTTGTCTCCACCCTTGCAGTCAATGGTCCTCCTGAATACCCTCTTAAGGTACCTATAAGTGGGGTGAAGACCTAGAACCTTCCCAACAACTCCCTGTCCACCTGCTGGATACATGAAGCCCATCTGCTCTGGTGGTAACAACAGCTCTGTGTGGATCTTGTCTCTCTGAAGGTCCTCCTCTGTGAACACAAGATAGGCTGCAAAGGCCTCATAGTCAACACTGTGCCAGGATCTCTCTAGCATCCAATGCATGCGCCTCGTGTCCTCCTCAACGTACAGGATCGCATAGAACTGAGCAATAGCCTCTGAGTTCCAGTCATGCTGAAACTCCATAATCTGATATGCTCCCACACGCTGACAAATAGCAATGGCATGATCAATAGAATCCTTCTCAAGGTCTCTGAAGGTTGTCCAATCGACCCACTCAGATTTAGCAATCACTGGGTTCCTAGAGAGAATCACACTGGAATAGAAATCTGCATGAAACTGAGTGTGAAACCTGTGATCATACTGAATCCTCTACAAACCTCTGGGATCGATCCTCCTCTGATCTCTGGCTATCCTAGTCATTCCCTTGCCCTTGTAGTTGACTCTGGCAATGTAGGGTGGGACGTGAGGACCATGCACCTGAAGCATCCCAAAGTTCAAGTGCTGACCATCCTGGTGACCCGGCTGAAAAAGAGGATCTGATGTCTCATCATCCTCCTCATCATCTTCCTCTTCTTCTTCTTCTTCAATTTCCTCCTCCTCATCATCTCTGTCAGTGCTCTTTCTCTTTCTGAATCTGTACTCCTCTGTGCCTCTATCAGGAGAAGAGTCAGAGCCTCCCTGAGCTGATGCCCTTGCTGACCTGCGCCTCACTGCGCTAGTCCCGGTCTCATGCCTTGCCTTTTTCTGCCTCTCATGGTGAGGATCATGTCTTCCCTTGGTCCTTGGCTCAACACGCTCACTCATAGCGGCTGCCCTGTATCCAAATTGATATGCAAAGAATAGGATTAAGGAACGTGCTCAAAGTATATCTCATTGTATCACTGTAACAAAATTATTTATCCAAAGATTTGCCGTCACCTAGTCCAATCATATGACAAAGGTTTGCAAATACATCATAGACAAACAATAGTATCACAAGAAACAATATTTAGTTAGTCTGGAAACAAACTGCAGGCAAAGCCTGCACTGCCTGGCCATACCAGACACGACTGGTATCACGTCCGGTATGAGCACAGTCAGCAGCCCATTCTAGGGTTTGAATCCAAACTATCTCCAATTTAATCCAAACTTTGAGCATTACTTGAAGACATCTGTGACACCCTGAAAAACACTTTTGGAAATTAGAGTTTAATATGACTTTGTTTATTTATTTTTCATGACACATATAGGCCAAATAATAATTTTTGGAGAATTAATAAAATAAGTTAGGGTTTAGAAATGTTTTTGTTGCATTCATGCCGGTGCATAATATTTTGTTTGAGTGTAGGGCTAGGTTGGTTGTGGACAAATTCAAATTTTGTTTGAATTTGATCAAAGTTCATGCTTTTAGAAATTGCAAAAGCCTTTCTTTTTATTCCCCACCCTCTCCCTCCTAACTAGCCCACCAGCAAGATCTGGCCCGGCCTGCTCTCTTCCTCCCTCCTTCTTCTTTTCAGCCCGGCGCCAGAAGCCGGCCTGGCCCGTTCATTCCTCCCCTTTCCCTCTTCCCGCGCTTGCAAGCCCGCTCGGCGGCCCAGTGCGGAGCCCACTCGCCTGGTCTCCCTCCTCCCTCTCCCGCAAGGGCTTGGCCCAATCCAGCGCCTGTGGCCCGCTTTTCCTTTTTTTTCCTTTTCTCCACGCTCGCTGGCCCAGCCGCGGCCTGCACGCCCGTGTCCCCCGCTCTCTCTCTGCCAGTGTGCCCCCACCGCTTCTCTCGCTGATGCTTGGGGCCCGCTTGGCAGCGCCTCACCACCCCGTCGTCTTCCTTCAGCCGCCGCCGCGCGTTCGTTTCTCCTCGGCCATCAATGGTCGACGTAGTGGATGCCATCAAGGCCCCATTCGACGCCGCATCAAGCCAGGAGTAACCCCGCGACCCCTCTCCTCCTTCTCCTAGCCTATAAAGAGGCCATAGCCCCACCGAGCCGTCTCTTTTCCCCCGAACCCTAGTCCTCCAACCCGACGCCGCATTTCACCTCTTCGAGCCCGCTGTCGTCACCGAGAACCAACTCTAGGTGCTCGTGGTAAACCCCTCTCCCTTCCCATGCCTTTTTCTTTTGTTTTTGATGCGCTGAAGTGCTCTAACGCCGAGCTCCGAGTGGTTGTCTATGGCGCCGCCGCGAGGAGGTGCCACTCCGGCGATCTCCACCCCCGAAAACCCCTCCCATAGAGTTCTCGAGGTCCCGCCGATCTTCTCGGTGGTCTCATTTGGGTCTGGGGCGGCCGGAAATGTCATTCCGACGACTCGCCGGTGAACTCCGGCCGGCTCCCATGGAGCGCCACCGCGAGAGCGCCGCTGCGCCGGCGGGATTTTTCCCCAACCGCTCTGCGCCGTTGATCCAAGCACCGAGGGCCAGGATTAGAAGTTACCCCTTCGGGGTGTAACCGGTGCACGGTGCACCCGTGGACTCGGTCCACACCAACCAGCGCGCGCGCGTCCATGCCAGCATGGTGAGCCAACCACTCCCGTCACGCCGCGTGGCGGCCGCGTCAGCGGTTGACGCGGTCAGCGCCGGCAAGCCCCACCTCTTTTGCACTTTAGCCCCTCAATTTCTGTAGATTTAACGCACAGTCCATTGCAGTTCTAAAATGCCTTGTTTTTATTTGTTTAAGCCCCTGTAGTTTTCGAAAATAGTGGCCGCCGTCCATCCAGCGAAGGAATTACGATTTTAATTGTTTTAAATCAAAAATGAGTTCGGTTTATTTACAAGAATGCCATTGAATCTTGTTTTCAACATAACTTTTGATTATAAATCTGATTAGAGTGATTCTTGCGCTCACGTGTTCGTAGAAATGCGTAGAATAGTTTTATAAGCTTTTTATCTTATTTTAACACTGTTTGGTGTGCTATTCTAATAAAATACTATTGTTTGCTTGTAGTGATTGGATTGAAAGCTTGTGTGGTGCTATTGATCAGGTTTAGAGTTCGAGCTATCTAAGGTTGTCGTGAAGCAGATCTTTGAAGAAGTGGGACCAACAACACATGTTTTTGGAAGGCAAGTGTAACATGAGATCCCTTGTTACCTAATAATCATTTAATCACCTTTTCATATGCATGTGTATAATATGATGAACCCCTAAGGACTTTACCTAGAAATATTGTACCTTTTATTCCTTGTTGCCTATGGGTTTGTGCATATGGTTAGACTGGCTTAGTTTGCTATCACCAACCATAATATTCTATAATATTGATTAATGGTATATGCAACTATTGATTAAAATATGCTTTTTAGCAACATGGATATCAGGGGGCTAGAGCATTGGGCCTTTTTGGGTACTCTAGTCTGCCCTCAGTAAGGACTCAATCTTAAAGCGGCCACCCAGGACACTCAGTGCAACCACAAGGTATATGGCTCTGGCTTGGCTAAGTACCAGACTTCTACTAGTTTGTGGCAGCTTACCGAAAGGCGCAAAAGGGGCTCTGATTAGTTTGATCTCGGTCTACCAAGGGGGTGCATTGTGGTTTCTTGTACACCTCTTGTAGAGGGGATCTTACTTCTTGATGGGGAAACCTAGCGGGTTGCTACTTATTAGTGGGACCTACGAACGGTCTCGTAGTGAAACCCTGTCTGCTCACCTTGGAAGTGATATGAGGCTAGCTACCTCGGGCAAATGGGAATCACGACTTGTGGGTAAAGATGTACACCTCTGCAGAGTTATAAACTGATATATCAACCGTGCTCTCGGTCATGAGCTGCCTGGATCCTTTTTGAGATAGTTCTGTGGATGGTTTGGGCAATGAAATCTTGATGATAATTAATTATACTTACATCATGGGAGCTTAAGCGTAACCTAGCGATATAGGTCTAATGAATAAAATATGACCAACTAAAAAATGCTTACCGCAGTTCAGCCGTGTCTAGCCTTTTGAGCCTTGCATCCCCTCATGTTATACTTGTTAAGTATGGTGCGCTCACACTTGCTTTACATACAATCAATAAAAATCCCGGATGGGTACCAGATGGTGGTTTCAAATGAGGAGTTGCAGAAGATGTTCCAAGAGTACTAGGCGAGTGTTTCCCCCAATCAACCATCCCTGTGAAGTATGGAGACCCGAAGAGAATACATAGAATAGTTTCCGCTATGCTTTATAATAGATGTAAGTCTTGTTGTAAATATATTCGATATGTAATAAAGCATTGTCTTTGGTAAATTCCATATTTGTTGCTATATGTGTCTTGTGGACATCCTGGGCACACATATAGTTAGTGCTTGGTATTCTTTCAAAAACCGGGTGTGACAATATCCAATGCAGCATGTTGACCGAAGGAATCAACAAATGAACTTGAATCCAATAGATCGGACGAGGTCCAGGATTTGAATACCTTGGGGAGAGAGAAGAGGATGAGATTTGAAATCCGAAACTTGACGCCTTCAATCTTGATGCAAGGCTACTCCAATCCTTTCTCCTCTTTCACTTTTCCTTGGTTGAATCAATGTGGCTCTGGATTGAGGTGATAGGAAGAGAGATGGCTGTTGGAAAGAAAAAGAGAGGAGAGAAATAGAATAACTCTCTGCTGGCCAGGAGGTTTTAAGACACGCGCATACTGGACACATCCGGTATGCATACCAGACACGTCCGGTATGTGCAGGCTGACTTGACTTCATCCAATTTCCCTTTTCTCTCTTTCTCTTCCTTTCTCTGAACTTTCTTAATTCAAATTAAATAGAGAGCCTTGATCCAAGAGTTACACAAACATTCTCAACCAATATTCTCAACTTTTAACTCTCTTTTCCAAATAAATCATATGAGAGAATTCGAACAATGAGAGACATAGTGGCTTATGAACTTGAGAGCATCATGTCACATGTGATTAGCCAAACAATCAAACAAGAGGAGCAATAATCACATTATGACATGACTAGGTCACAAAGACCAAAGAGTCAAAGATTTTTCATAAAACCACACTACCTATGCATGCTAGGAAGGGGTTTTGAAAAAGATCTATCCTATGTCACACAAATGCACACACTAACATTCCAAAGGGCCTATTATGCACTTTCAATGCACATAATTAAAAACATACCTTTGCCTTGAGCCCACAAATTCCACTAAGCATAATCGTGACGTGGTGATGATTGCGTTGACCTTTCTTGTCCAAAATCCATGTCCTTACTAAGAGTTCAATTTTACCGTGTGGAACTACAACATATGCTAGATGAGACACATTAGTCCACAAAAGGCACAAAATAGAAATTGAGCTTCCCCTAAATCAGTGCTTCAAGTATTTTGAATTCCCTTTTGAAGCACTTTACATTCTATTAAGAATCTGAGAGTCAAATTTTGATTTTGGCCAACACAGAGTAATTTGCCATATATGAAAGATGTGAAGTTTTATGCACAAATTACTAAGAACAACATCATGTGAGATTCTGAGTGAAATGAAGAAACATGACATAAATAGAATTAGACTCAAATCTCATGTAGGCAAATTTGGGCAGCTCACTGCCATACCGGACACGTCCGGTAGGCATACCGGACACGTCCGGTATGCTTGGTCAGTGCAGGGAGATCCTGTGTCGGTAGTGTTGGCATCTCGTTGAGAGTACCGACGGTCGGTACTTCTGACTTTGGTCATCACTTCCGACAAAGAATTGTTTCAAATTGAATTACCACTAGCATTTTTCCACATATAAATCATATTTATGAATTATCGAGCATGAATTGTGAAAAGTGGCTATCCTATAAGGTTTAGGTACTCTAAGTCATGGTGAAGATGAGGTAATAGATTAGATAACCATACTTTACCAACGGGTCAACCATACAAGTAATTATGATGAACATCGGTTGATAGATTGAGTTAGAATTTCCAAATTGGCTTGCTCAACCACCCCGAAGTCCTTCATCTTACCATGTGTACCAACCTCAACATCCTAACCACATTTTGGTACCCAACTCTTGTTGGGTTCACCAACGTTAGTCAACAAGTGCTTAGCCACCCAAATGGCCTTAGCGCTAGTATGTGGTGAACACATCACCTTACCAGTGCTACGTCCCTTTGTGACCTTCCTAAGCACATTATCATTTGCAAATGTGTTCGGCTTAGGAAACATACCATTTGGGCAATCATAGCTTAGATGCCCCTTTCTCCTACAAGCATAGCAAATACGCCCATTGTTTGCTCTTTGCTTGTCTTGCTTGTTTGAGCATTGATTCGCCAAGTGACCTTCTTGATTGCACCCATAGCACTTTCTTGTTGCAACTAAAGCTCTCTTTCTTGAATCTTGGGCTAAGGTGCATTTTTTGCTTGAATGACATGAAGTGTGACATTTCACGCCACCACTTGGACCATCATTCTTCACTTGATTTGCCAACTTGGTGGTTGCCCTCTTCTCGGCCGCTTCACATTTGTCGGCCCAAGTCTTGTGTGGACACATGGCATTCTCATGACCATATGTCCCGCAACCATAGCATAGCCTTTTCTTGATTTTCTTGCTCTTGGTTGCTTTCTCTTTAGATGGGATGAGATTATTTTGTTGGACTTTGGAGGAAGCAAGGTTTGAACCCTTCTCAAGCTTCTTCACCATGTTATCACGGTTATCTTGAGAAGGTTGTGCTTTCTCCTCATCCTTCAATCTAATCACATCCTTCTTTAGATTTTCCACTTCTTCAATGAGCCTAGCATTTTCTTTAAGAGTTTGCTCAATCGAAGATTGGCTTGCTTGAGAAGCATACTCATTAGCACAAACATTATTTGATTGAGATGGTGCACTAGTGAGTGTAGTTGTGTGAGGTTGAGAAGATTTTACCATAGCAATAACAACCTCATGTGCTATCTCAAGCATGACATTTGATTCTACTAGCTTTTCATGTGAGCACTTGAGATGGGTGTAGTCGTCTTGTAGGAATTTGTGCTCAAATGAAAGATCACTCATTCTTGCTTTAAGCATGTAATTTTCCTTCTCTAGTCTTTCAACATTAGAGAGAGAGTTAGTAGCTAAAGCATGCTCAATTGACAATTTTTCGTACCTCTCATTTAATGCCTTTAGCTCTTTCAATTTGGAGATGAGGAACTTTTCTTGATTTTGAAGAGATTACTCTTGTTCCTCAACCTCCTTTTCTAGCTCATCATTTCTCTTCAATACTTTGGCAAACAAGAGCTTGTCTTCATCCTTGAGATAATCATGAGAGTCATCATCTTCATCACTCTCTTCTTGATTATTTCTTGATGCCTTCTCCTTGATTCCACCAAGAATCCCTTTTTGATCTTCCTTGGTTGTTTTCTTCTTGTTCTTATTGGCCATGAGACACAAGTGATGAGTGTCATGAGATACTGAGGTTGACTCATCACTTGGTCACCACCAAGCTTGAGAGTTATTGATGTCTGCTTCTAGCTCCCTGTCTGCTAGGCTTATACCGGACATGTCCGATACCCATACCGGACACGTCCGGTATGGACAGACAGGGTCCAGAGCAGCAGCAGCCTGCGCCTCTCGATCCGGTCCATCTTCCTTGAGGCTTCTTCACATGATGATGATCCAATAGACTTCATTTCAAATGAATCATAGTCATGTGCTTCATCACATTTGGACTTTCCATATAAATTGGCAAGTCTAGTCCAAATGACACGAGCACTCTCCGGCGGAGATTCTCTATTGTAGATAGCCTTATCAAGGACCTTTGCACTCAATGAGTTTAGCAAGATTAAACACGCATGAGCATTGAGTTGCACATATATTTCTTCCTCTTTTGTCAAGTTCTTATAGTTGCTCCAATCAACTATAGAAAGAGATATGCTCGCATCCACAATATGCTCAATAATGGGGCTAATAGCCCGAAATGCATTGAGTACATAAAATGACCAAGATAGAAAGTTTGAACCATCATTTTGGAGAAGCACCGACTCCGTTTCCATAGGCGAATCCATCCGTTCTCACAAGCGGTGAAGCTCAAACGTGAGTCCAAGCTCCGATACCAATTGAAAGGACCTAGGATGCCGCCTAGAGGGGGGTGAATAGGCGTTTTTGAAAATTAACAACTTAAAGTGCGGAAGCGATTAGTATGTGAGCTTCCAATTACTTGGAAGCTCCCACACGGAGTAAAACAACCCCTCAAAAGATGAACACAGAGTATATAACAAGTATTTAATACACTTAGAAGCTAACACCCTGCACCACAAAGATTAGCTCAGAGGATAAACAAATTTGGTGCAGTCAACAAATACCGGACATGTCCGGTATGTGCGTGCTGTGCAGGACTGCTCCTTTTTCTTCACCAATTTCTCACATGACCTGCAGGCACTATGTATGATGTATATATCGAACTGATTCCCTGCAAAATAACTTGCACAACGGAGAACAACAAAATAACCAAAGGTAATGCACAAGAGGATGACACAGTATTTGTTTCACCGAAGTTCGGCACCCCCTCGGGTCCTACTCTCCATTGAGCCGGCTGCGAGCCACCACCAAGGTGGGCTCTAGAGGACACCACAGGTCACTCTAGCCACGGTCTATTTCACCCGCAATGCTCCTTCCACTAGTTGACCTCTTTTGAGGTGAGATTGAACCTTTACAAACTTTCCGAGGCACACCACAAGCTCTTGGGTGCTCTCCAGTGATGCCTAGCCATCTAGGACCGAGGAGTCCCAGAGTAACAAATGCGAACAACAAGATCAATGATTTGCACAAGTGCTCAAGAAGTGGCTTGCTCTCTAATTTGAATTTCACTCAACCCACAAAAGGATTTGCAATTAGAGATCAATCACTCACTAAGAGAGGGTTGGAAAGTGTTTTCAAAGCACTAGAAGGAGGTGGGGAACCAGCAGAATCAGCAGCCCCCAAAGGTGGAGGCTTAGGGGTATTTAAACCCTCACTCACGAAACTAGCCATTTTCTAGCCGTTGGCTCTGTCAGCTCATACCGGACATGTCCGGTATGCAAACCGGGCACGTCCGATATTACTTTACTACGTGAAACAACAGTCCACTAGCCAAGTTAGAAGCTCCAGTTAAGGGTCGGAACTTCTGACACAATGGTCGGAACTTCCGACGAAATTGGGACAAAGATACCGGGAGCAAGCTGTTAGAAAGCTCGGAACTTCCGACGTTCCACCACAGAGAGGAACTGGGAAAAAACTGGTTAGTACCGGACATGTCCGGTACGCGTACCGGACATGTCCGGTATGGACTCTATGCGCCAGAACACCAAACAGAGCCAGAGGAAGGTTGCACTGCTGTGGGCACATACACATACCGGACATGTCCGATATGGACAGACAGTGCAGCACCAAGGTGAAAGTAAGTCCTAGCTCTCTCATGTCTTACTTAGGTTGGTTTGAGCACTTATGAAGAATCATCTACTATATGTTGCATCCCTCCTGATAGTACGGCATTCCTATTTACTCAAGTTAAATCGAAAAACAAATTTTAAACCTCTTGAGTTGATTTCCATTGAACCAAAGCCGCTTCTCTTCACCTTCTTCACTTTGGAGAATGCTTGTCATGATTAATAGTAGATTTCTCTAGAGCATAGCCATCTTGAGCATGTGACTTGACTCCATACATGTGAAGTGAAGAAATCCCAAATGTGTCAAGTCACTTCAATCAAAATTGTTGCTAGGAAAGTTGATTCTCCACTCAATGTAACCTTCAAGCTTGATTGATCCCTCGACTAAATGCAAGTACTTTCTTCTTCACCTTAGCTAGGTTCTTCGGCCGCCAAGCCGTCGCTTGCCCTTCACCCTTGCTTAGTACCTCGAAGACTCTTTCCTTGCTATCTTTATCATCTCAATCCATTCAATCAAACTTCGCTTTGAATCCTTTATTTGCACACATATGAACCATAATTATCCCACAATAGAATAGTCATTTCATCAATATCATTTTCATTGTTGTCTTGTGCTTCTAACATGATTTTTGTACAACAATCTATCATTTTGGCTTTGTATTTTATTTCAAGTACATTGTGAGATAAACTTTTTCCTGTGTCACACTTAGTAAACATATTAGACCTTTAATCAATGTTGTCATCAAGTCATCCAAAACATACTTAAGCGCAACATGCACTTTCAGGGGGTGTATATCACATTCGGCCCAATTTGAAATTTGGCCCATTATGACTCATGTGCTTGTTAATGAGATATTGTGGGGGTTTTAGTCCCATCTTAGTTGTTTAGAGTGGGTTAGACCAACATATAAGACTTTTAGAGTTCATCCCACCATCTCCGGATTAATCCTTTTACGCGAAGCGAGGACGAAAGCATAAGTGGGATGGTGGTAGGTGTGGTTCGCTCAGCATGCAAAGTGGATCTGAGCCGTTTGAACTCTGGGGCGTTACATACTCACAACTGGACGTACGGATATTCCGTCCAAACCAGTATAAACCCTTGTGTCCTCTGGGCTTACCATCCAAGCCAAACGCGTAGATATAAATTTACTAGCCGGTGGTACCAAACACTGATAGTACTTTTGTGATTCATTAATTAATATACACTTTCAGAAATTAATAAAATCTAACAAACACTTCTTTATTGGGAAGCCTAAACTATTTCTTAATTCATCCAAGTTTTCCTCTAGCGATGTGGGCACGAGGCCTGTCCATTCGGCCCACGATCGCTTAGATTATATGGGCCAGGTTGTTTCTTTGCTGATGCACGCATGCGAGGTGGGCCCAGAAGCGAGGGCACGTGCTCACGTGTTAGCAACGAGTCCTGTAGACGTGGGCGAGGCCGTGGGCCATATCCGGGACTCCTATTCGAACGGGGTTGTATACCTTCTGTGTTTTTTGAACGGGACTGTATTACGGGCCAGCCTAGCTTTATTAAATAAAGTATTTATATAGGTGTATAATATAGAGAGAGATATATAGGCTCGTTTAGTTCTCAGGTGTAAAGTTTTGAATATCACATCAAATATTACGATATTAATTTAAAGTATTAAAAATAGACTATTAATAAAACTAATTACATAGATATAGAGCAATTCGCGAAACAAATTTTTTAAACATAACTAATTCATGATTAGCAAATATTTACTGTAGCACCATATTGTCAAAACATAGATTAATTAGGCACAAAAAATTCATCTCATGAATTAGTCACAATCTGTGTAATTAGTTATTTTTTAGTTTATATTTAATACTCTATACTCCCTCCATATCGCTTTTAGATGTCGTTTAGGACAGTGACACGGTCTCCAAAGTATAACTTTGACCACTTGTTTCTTTAAAAATATTTGTTGTAAAGTGGTATATGTATATTTTTATGAAAGTACTTTTCAAGACAAATTTATTTATATGATTTTTACATCTCTAAACTCAATAATTTAAAAGTTATTCATGATTTATATTCTCAATGTTTGACTCAAACCTTGTCTAAAACGACATTTATTTCTGATACGGAGGGAGTACATATGTTCAAATATATGATGTGACGGGTGAAAACTTTTAAAATAAAAACTAAACAAGGTCATAAATTTGTCTAGACTAGGTAGCATAGCATTGTCTAGACTAGGTAGCATAGCATAGCTTGATTTATCTACATAGTAAGCCCTATAACTTTGTAGCTCACAATGCGAAGCAATCCTCGTGCATAAATAATTAATATAGTTTTTTTATACTCTCTCCGTACTCGTAAAGAAAGTCGTTGTAGATAAGATTTAAGTTAAACATTAGAAATATAAATGATGAATAACTTTTAAGTTGTTGAGTTTAAAAATGTGACAACTATATGAATAGATTCGTCTTGAAAAGTACTTTCACAAAAAATATACATATATCACTTTCAATAAGTATTTTTATAGAAATAAGAGTCAAAATTATGTTTTAGAGACCGTATCGCTGTCCAAAATGACTTTTTTTACGAGTACGGAGGGAGTACACAAATAAAGTTTTAAAAGTTGTATCGATTATTTGGCCGGGTGGAGTGATGAGCGAGCAGAGCGGCGGCGCTGGCCGGTCGTGGTTGACCTTTTCCCTCCAATTTAAACGTAGCTCTGTTCGTTTGAACTTACCAACTAACTAGAATCAACCATTTTTTTAGCTATAAAACGATGTTTTTCTCACACAATAAAATAGCATCAGCCCACGATAAGTCCCGTTGAACAGCCGGCGATTCAGCTTAGACAAGCAACACACGTACGGTATGGTGGCGATTCAGTTTAGCTCGCGGCGTCATGTGTTTGTCGTGCTGGCGCGCCCAGCAATACAATAATAATGCAGGCAACGCACGGCGTGCGCACTGCGCAGCGCAGCGCAGTCCAACGATGTAGAACGAGGTTGAGAATGAGAGCTCCGTGCTCAAATGCACCTGTGCCGTGCAACCTACCTCGGCATCATCGACCCTGACCCTGACCCTGACCCTAGCTAGCTCCTGCTTAATCACATGTCATTAGGAGGCTTCATACTCATTTAATGAGGTGATACATATTAGCAAAATTTATGATGTGACAAAGAATTTTTTATTATTACAAAAAAAAAAAAAGTGGAGACAGGATATGACTATATGAGTTTTATGTCGGTGAAACCCAGTTAGCACCATTTTCAAGAATGAAACCTCATTAAGATAGCTCATAGTTTCATCCCTATGTGATTTGTGGCTGAAATAAACAACACCTGATGATTTCTGGCACAAGTACATTGTGAGAGATAATGGTGGTATTTGTCATTTGATTAATGCATTCAGAACTAGCAACTTTTTTTAAGCTACATAAAGTGCTCCTTTTTTTTTTAATGTACTCCCTCTGTCCATGAAAGAATCAATTCCTAGAATCCGTGTCAGTCATACTTTTGTAACTTTGACTAACTTAACTTTGACTAACTTTATAGAAAAGAGTAATAACATTTATGATATAAAATGGACACATTATAAAAATATATTCTATGTTATATCTAATGATATAAATTTGATACCATCAATCTTTATAGTTTTTTCTAGAAATTCGGTCAAAGTTTAAAAAGTTTGACTTAAGATAACTCTAGGAATTGATTCTTTCATGGACAGAGGGAGTACACTCATAAGTTTAGGCTCTCTTTAGATCCACTGCCAGCATATTATGTTACACCACGGCCAAGGACCTTTCATTGCTCCAAAATGATATACTATGTTACACCATGGACAAAGAATAAATGGAAGCATGATCAAAGTTACCACGGAGATAAATAACAATCACCAAACGAATACTGCCGGTAATCCACATACTCCCTCCGTATAGGAAATAGAAGACGTTTTGGATAGAGTTTCAGTCAAACATTGAGAATATAAATCATGAATAACTTTTAAGTTGTTAAGTTTAAATATATAAAAACCATATAAATGGATTTGTCTTGAAAAATACTTTCATAAAAATATACATATATCACTTTTTGATAAATATTTTTTAGTATAAAGAGAGTCAAAGTTATACTTTGGAGACCGTATTCATATCCAAAACGTCTTCTATTCACTGTACGGAGGGAGTACATAAAAAACGCCACACCCTAGATATTCTCCGTATAGGCAGGCACTCAGTTGTTTCTTGATTTCTACAACTTTTGATGGAAAACCCCGTTTGGTCTCTTTTTCCTTATTAGTGGAAGCTGGTCGGTGCTGACAGCTTGCCACCATCTTTCTCCCTGCTGTCCTCCACCGAAGAAACCGAGTAGTCCTCGTCCTTGACGGCCAGGAACACCAGCAGGGCAAGCAATGGGTAGCTGACGGTCATGAGCCCCCAGTTGACGACCAGCTGGGATATCAGGGGCGTGTGGCGCCTGTCCACCTGCCACGCCACGGCCGCCCCCGCACTCTGCACTCCCTTGTAGAACCCAACGTACCTGCATCCATCAGAGTTGCAATGCATGAGTGCTTCAGGCAAAGAGGATATTGTTTATTTATGTATTTATTATTAATCCACGGAGCATAAGAAGAACTTGTCTGTTTTTTTACTGTTCACTTGAGCTATAAACTAACTTCAATCTGTACGAATCTAGTATTTTTCTCTCCCAACAAATAAATCAGCCGTACAAATAAGCAGAAGCCGCTTTAAGTCCTGTCGAACAGTAAGATACTGGTAATTTACTCCTAAATAAATGCTGTCCGAAATTAAATTTTATCGAAAGATAAAAAAAAAAGGCATGTTGGATAAGAATCTTTTGCGGGAAAGCTGGATAAGAATCTCTATCTCCAGATCTTTCCAAGATGAGAAGATTGCTGTTAAAGTCCTTTGCTATCGAAGCTGACCTACTAGCAGTAGTATTAAAGACGAACTTGAGCTGGGAAAAGGAGCTGAAACTCTGTTTCAGCATCTTAAAGATGAAATTTGGCATCTAAAGAATGTCTCATATAAACTCCTATCCGGTATCTTCTGTGATTCTCAATTCTCATCGCCCAGTACAGAAAGAGTCCAATGTTCCACGCCTTCAGTTACATTCTTTGTACGAAAAGGACGCACAACCTAATTCGAGTGTTGACGATTACGATGGCAGCAGCAAGGCTTGCATGGCTTCAAATGGTCAGTTGTTAATAGAATCTCCCAATCCAGATCTACAGTACTGAATTTGACTAACAAGGAATTGGGAGGAGTGCCCTATCGGTATCGGATCCTTTCGGAATTAAAATATTTGATCACTTCACTCTGCTATACATACAGACATGTCTTGTATGCAGCAAGCTCGAGCGGCCGCCGGGCCACGACGAGCACCGCTCGACAGAGCCGCGCGCAAGCTTCAGCCGCACGCGGTTCCGGCGAGTGGAGCTCGACGGCCAGAGATGCTCACTGAACAAGAGAGAGAAAGAGGAGATGCAAATGGCGGCTAGGGTTTTCAGAGGTGTGGCCGGCGTGGTTTTGATCCGCGCGGCAGTGGCGTCAACCGTCCATCCTCAATCGACGGCTCAGGTGCATCGGTAGCCGCCATGGGCCTAGCAGGCCGTGCGTGCACCGTTATTTCAGGCCCAGGACCAGGTGTGGCGTGTGGTGCTTAAACGGGGAAGGCCAAAATCAGTCTGACTTGGGCGTACTTGTATAGAACCTGATTATCTGAGACTCCGATCATCTTGAGTTTCTGGTTCGGCGGCACCGGCGTCCTCCGATCCTCCGGTTCGTGCGACTCTCTAGCGGCGGCTGCTCCGGATTCGCGTGAATCTCCGGCGGCACGTGGCTCCTTCGCCTTCGACGACGACAGAAACTGATGGGCGTCGACACGTTGGCTTCCTCTCCCTCCGGCCGGCCGTACGTCTTGCAACGTTCAGTGGCCCGGTGCTGATTAAGCTCCGGTGGTCGCATATATAATACATGTGCATGAATGCTGCACTTGCTAGCTTCTTCCATTTAGCATGTCGTGAATGAACACGTACGCTATAGCTTACGTGCATGCATGCAAGGCCCTGTATTATATATATACATCCTCCACCACGAGCGAGGAGCCGCGGTAGGCGTTGCTGCTGGCGTCGCCCAGCGCCCACGCTGAAGGACAGCACGTACTGCCGCCCCGGCACGGTGCGGATCACCTGCGCGATGGCCGGTACGTCATGTGTGTTGTCGTGCTGCACGCGTGCACGGAGTGCGCAGCGCAGTCCAACGATGTAGAGCGACGCTGAGCACGGAGTGTTCTGGTACCCGTGCCGTGCAACCTACTTGGGCACCATGCATCGACCCTGGCGAGCCGTACGTGGTCAAATGTACTTGTATATTCTAGCTAGCTGCTGCTGCTGCTTAATCACAATCTCATTAGGAATAAACATTTCATTGCTCAAAAATGATGATATATGCCACACCACCGGACAAGGAATGGATGGAAGCATACGGAGAGAATAATAATCACCAAACGAATACTGTCATCCCCATCAGGTAAATCCACATACATACATAGAAGAAATGCCACACCCTAAATATTCTTCGTATAGGTAGTCCAGTTGTTTCTTGATTTCTACAACTTCGACGAAAAAACCCGTAACATTAACATGCATCTTGCTTGGTCTATCCTTTTTTTTCTTTTCCCCTCATTAGTGGAAGCTGGTCGGTGCTGACAGCTTACCACCATCTTTCTCCCTGCCGTCCTCCACCGAAGAAACCGAGTAGTCCTCGTCCTTGACGGCCAGGAACACCAGCAGGGCAAGCAATGGGTAGCTGACGGTCATGAGCCCCCAGTTGACGACCAGCTGGGATATCAGGGGCGTGTGGCGCCTGTCCACCTGCCACGCCACGGCCGCTCCCGCACTCTGCACTCCCTTGTAGAACCCAACGTACCTGCATCCATCGGAGTTGCAAGAGTGGTTCAGGCAAAGAGGATTGTTTATTTATGTATTTGTTATTAAATCCATGGACCATAAGAACCGGTCTGTTTTTTTTTCTGTTCACTTCAGCTATAAACCGGCTTTAATCCATATGAATCAGATGTAAAATAGTGTTTTTCTCTAACAAGTCACAACAAGTCAGTTATTTCAGTTTATCAGCCGGCTTATACAGACAACAACAAAAAAAAAAGGCATGTTGGACAAGAATCTTTTGCTGGAAAGCTGGATAAAAATCTCTATCTCCAGATCTTTCCAAGATGAGAAGATTGCTATTAAGTCCTTTGCTATCGAAGCTGACCTACTAGCAGTATATAGTATCTTAAAGATGAATTAAGCTGGGAAAAGGAGCTGAATCTCTGTTTCTCAGCATCTTAAAGATGAAACTTGGCATTTAAAGAATGTTGCAAGGTGGCCGCCACTCAGGCCTGGTTCAGTTCGCGAAATATTTGGCGAAAAGTTACTGTAGCACTTTCGTTGTTATTTGACAAACTTTGTCCAAACATGACCCAACTAAACTTAGAAGATTCGTCTCGACATGAGCAGACTAAAAGTACAATTAGTTATTTTTTTTAACTATATTTAATGCTCCATGCATGTGTCCAAAAATTGTACTGCGCAACATATTTTGGGGGATTTTGGGAAGTCAACAAGGCCTCATATAAACTCCTAGCGGGTATCTTCTGTGATTCTCAACTCTCAATGTTCCACGTCTTCAGTTACATCCTTTGTACGAAAAGGACGCACAACCTAATTGGGAGTGTTGACGATTACGATGGCAGCAGCATGGTTTCAAATTGTCAGTTGCTAATAGAATCTCCCAATCCAGATCTACTGAATTTGACTAACAAGGGATTGGGAGGAGTGCCCTATCTGCTGAGTGTTGACGTGGATATGCTGTGTCAGTTGTTAAATATTCCTTGATCACTTCACTCTGCTATAGTACAGACATGTCTTGTTCTACACTTGTACCCAACTAAAAAGTATGTTTAATGCCTGTATGTAATCCTGAATTGTGAAGCGATGAGGATCTTGAATCGGGACTGAAGTGATTTGTAACTAATTCGGGGGAGTCGCAGCAGGAGCAGAGTTATTTTAACAGAAATTACCTGCTGAGGATCTGCGAGTCGTTGGCGAGGGCGCCGATGATCCAGTAGATGAGGCTCTGGAACATGGCATCCAGCAGTCCGTAGCTGAAGTAGAGCAGGAAGGGGCCGGCGTACCGTCGGCCGTCCTTGAAATCGATGGGGTCGGCCAACGGCACGACGCCTCCGTACCTGAGCTGGTTCGCCAGGCCGCCTCCCCAGATGGCGGTCCCGACGACGGCGACGGCGGCGACCCCGACCAGGCCTCTCTTCCGGCGGCTGGCGAACCCGAAGTCGAGGAAGTATCCGATCCCCGCGGAGCCGGCCATCTGCGCGCCCCAGTAGAAGACGTTGTTGAGGCCCTTGGTGCGGAGCGTGAAGAGGCCGCCGTTGACGTTGTTGAACTGGTAGGTGTAGAAGAAGTTGCTGGCCCAGGCGGCGGGGAGCACGAGCAGCATCTTCCAGTTGGCGAAGAGCCTGAGGATCTCGGCGCCCTCGGTGGCGGGCGACGAGAAGGTGACCCTGGTGGCCCTGGTGCCGTCGTCGCGGACGATCCTGGCAGGCGGCAGCACGAGCACGGTGAGCGCGGCGCCGACGAGCATGAAGGCCATGAAGGCGACGTAGGTGGCGTCGTTGACGCCGGCGGGCTTCTTCTCGCTGCGGTTGTAGTTGAAGGCGAACGGGAGGAGGCCGCCGAGGACGCCGCCGAGGTTGAAGAGGCACCAGAAGAGGGAGATGTAGGTGCCCCGGCGGTTGGGCGGCGGGTACGACGTCATCACGGCGCCCTGCGCCGCCCACAGGAACCCCGCCCCGGCGCCCAGCAGCGCGCCCGCCGTCACCGGGAACACCTGCGAGCCCCGGTGGTGGTTGTAGTAGAGGAAGGAGCCCGCGTAGAGCGGGTAGGTGAGCGCGCCCAGCAGCAGCGTCAGGCGCGGGCCCAGCAGGTTGTGCGCGGCGCCGCCCAGCACGCCGAAGACGGCGAAGCAGGCGTACAGCGCCGTGTTGGCGTTGTCGGCCGTGGTGTTGTCGATCTGGCCGCCGCCGCCCAGCCCCGACAGCGCGTTGAACATGCCCGGGCAGCAGAAGCAGACCAGCCCTAGCAGGGACACCTGCGCCAGCGGCGAGTTGTACCGCAGGATCCCGCGCTTCGCGGGCACGGGCACCTCCGACCCCGACGGCGGCGGAGGGCCCTCCACCTCGGTCGCGGCCATTGCCTTGCCTTGCTTGGTTAATCTGATTTGATCTCTCTCTCTCTCTCTGTCTCTCTATCTATCTCTGCGAGTGCCGGTGGGGGAAATTAAAATGTCAGCCGCGCCGGCACGCCGGTCAGGGTGGCCGTCGCCGGATGGAATCAGAATCAGTGACGGAGACCCAGGCGAAGAGGGTGGCATATATATAGGAGACGGATGGATCCATGGATCCTGAGGATTTGTTTAGTAGTTTTCTCGTCGCGTCGCCATTTGGATTTTGGATTTGGATTTTGCGGGACGGAGATGAACAAGCTTTACATTGTGACATTTGGAGACACGAGACGAGAGGATGCGCAGCAGCAGTCGACTATAATACTCCCTCCGTCTCATGATACAAGGCACGTTTTGACTTGGTGCGGTCTTCAAGATTATACTTTGACCATTAATTTATACTATTTTATATAATTAATAGAAACAATAAAAATATCATTAGAAAATATCTGTAAAGATAAAACTAATGATACCATTATTGTACTATATATTTTTAATTTTATTAGATTTATTATTGATCAAAGTTAATAAAGTTTGAATTTTGAAATACGTGCATGCCTTATATTTTGAGACGGAGGGAGTAATACCTAACTCCTACTTTATTGTTTCATTCGTTCATCTTAATTTTTGTTATTCTTGCTGCTTCCTCTCTCCCAAATTGTAGGTCGTTTGACTTTTTTTCCTTTAAATTTAACCACTTATCTTATTAAAAAAAATTTATATAAATATAGTCAAATTTAAGTTATTCTTAAAAAAATATTAATAAAGTAAGCCAAGAGAAAAAAAAAGTGACATTTTGTACAAATTTTCGAATAAGACGAGTGCTCAAAGTTGAGATAAAAAAAATCAAACAATTTATAATTTAGGACGGAGGAAGTAGACAATGAGTTTGCCATACGTATCATAAATTAAATGTCAGAAAACTACTCTATATGCTGGAATTTTGCAAAACTATGGAACAGAGTTTAATTTTCTTCTTGCTGTCATATTTTATTTTGATAGTGCAATTTGTTTTTGAAGTACGAGATACTGTTCAAAAATACTAGTTCTCTGCAATAATCTGCTGATATCTGTGAAATTCTAGTTCCCTGCAATCCTGAACTTGTTTTCCCAAGGCCAAAAATATTAAATTTGATTCAGAACTACTGAGCCTAGCTTTATCCCCCCATGTGCATCAAGATTCACAGGCATCATCGATCTGTCTTGACACTGGGCAAGCTATCTACTCACTTTGTATCGACTTTAGATGTCGTTTAGACAGCGATACGGACTCCAAAATACAACTTTGATCACTTGTTTGTTTAAAAATATTTGTTGTAAAGTAGTATATGTATGTTTTTACAAAAGTACTTTTCAAGACAAATTTATTTATATAATTTTTACATCTCTAAATTCAATAATTTAAAAGTTATTCATGATTTATATTGTCAATGTTCGACTCAAACCTTATCCAAAACGATATTTATTTTCGATACGGATGGAGTATCTAGGAAATAATCCAAGTATTCCCAGCTGATTACCTCAAAGACAGAACACTCAGATTCTTCAGTTGGGGATTTTGGACACGATCGCTACTGCATCTTTGTCCGCCCTAGTAAATCACATTCGCTAATTCTAATGGAATACAAGACAAGAGCCAGCTAGTCTCATATTTATTTAGGAGACATTCTTGTCATTAGTGTGAGCTAGCTAGCTGCTAGAGTGATCTTAATATATTGACAACATGCATGATGTGTCCTGCTTCGACTCCGAAATAATTGACAAATAATTGGTACAAGAAGAAACTAACTGAAGCTCACTGTCAAAGAAAAGGTGTGTGGGTGTGTGTAAATAAAATATATAAGGCATGCCAATATATAAAGGTACTATTATTTATTACATATAATTTGCTAGCACAAAAAACTTTGGCGATGCACTAGCTGCTGCAGCCGGTTGTTACACATACATAAAACAGCATATAAATTTTTCCAAAATTTTTCCAGATTCCCCGTCCCATCGAATCTTTAGACGTATTCATAAAATATTAAATGTAGATAAAAAAATTTATGAATGTGGACAAAGTTTATCAAATATTTTGAGCCTAGTTAGTACATGTTTGGACAGTGAGCTAATTGTACATCGAATATATTGTACAGTGAGCTAATTGTACAGTTTGTCTAGTTAGTACATCGAATCTTTTTATAAAACTGTACATCGAATCTTTAGACGTATTCATAAAATATTTGACAGTGAGCCTATTTAGTACATCGAATCGAATCTTTAGACGTATTCATAAAATATTTGACAGTGAGCTAATTGTACAGTTTGTCTGTAAATATCGAGACGAATCTTTTAAGCCTAGTTAGTACATGTTTGGACAAAGTTTATCAAATAACAACGAAAATGCTACAATGTCAAAAAGGCAAAATATTTTACCATCTGAACAAGGCCATAATAAAAAGTTTGCTAATAGATCTCCAGTGCTATAAAGTTTTGGAGTGGAGGCGTCCCTGCAAAACAGCGTATACTCCCAAAAGTCCAAACACCACACCATCATGCCGAATGGGCGAATGCGATGATAGATAGGGGCCGCTTTGGTTTGCTTGTGACGCGTCGTCGTCCGTCTTGTTAAAATCTTCTCAAATCTTCTTCAGGCTCCGGCTAAAATCATCATCCCTACTAGTACTGATCTTCAAACAAAACTCTCTCGGAAATTAGAAAGCACAGGTTGAGTGAGAGGTTTGGATATTTTTTTTTTTGTTTCCCCCTTGAAGAGATGAAAGCTGTCAGTTTCTGAATCTTAGTCCACTATTTTCAGGGGCGAGGCCAGCCCGATCAGATCGAGACGGGCCAAATGGCAGCGCAAAAGTCAGTCAACAAAAGAAACAAGAAATGGACATGGATGGAGTTGCTCACTGACGAGACGGATGCATCATTCATAGAAGCGATACTGAACATCCGTTGTGTTGTTGGGTTGGGTTCCTTTCAGAGTCTGCGTGGCAGCGCCGGCGTCCCATCTTTCCTCCTCACCAAAAGCGTCAATCACTTTCGGATTCATTCAGTCCCTGCCGCAGGCACATATCATACATACGGAGTATATTATCATATGCACGCCGGCTGCAGCAAGACAAAATTTGGTTACAAAATCACAAAATGCTTTCAAACTCCATCCCATATATTCTATAAAAAATAACATCCCCTGCCGTCTGGAAACCTAACAGCCCCTTAAAATTTAGCAGACTGCCTGCAGAGCTTCCTGATTTCTCTGAAGTAATCAAAGTAGACCGGCCAGCCACGGCACCCAGTAGACTCAGAATCGATCGATGACTGGTTCCATGTCAAACAGAGTTGCACGGATACTCTCTGTTCCATCTCAGTACACATGACTAGCATTCAGTTTCCTGAATTCAGCTTTTCAGAAATACCCCGTGGTTAAAATTCATTATTGGGCATAGAATATGTACAGTTACCATGCCAAGATGTTAAAAGTGCCGAGGGACACATACATAGATACATAATAACTCTGTGGATTGATCGAAATGTGTAGTGGCTTTCTTTTTCACAGAAAATAATACAAGAGCGTGGAAGAGCCAAATCCCCAGGTCCCCTCCAAGACGCTTGCCTCATCGTAACCTGCAGAGAGTGCAGATATCTGTTGTTAATGGTCATGGTCTAACATGAGCACAAGATCCAAACTGACACGGATTAAAATTCTCTTTGGCCTGCATGTTCAAGATTCATGCGCAAGCTACACTAGACTTGAAGAAATATTACAGCCACCTTTCAGTCATAGCATTAATAAAGTCAGGGCCTGCATATCATCTCATGTGGTCAACGAAATGGCTACAAGCATAATTTCAATGAGTCAACAAAAGGATAAAATACATCCAATTCCATCCTTATCTTGTGCTGCTACCAAAAGAAAAAAAATGGCATTTCTTTAATTTGCATTTTGACTTAGGACTTTTTTTCATGTGAAATGTGATCCAACTATGAACACAACGGCCCCAGAACCATAAAAGTCAAGCTTTCACTAGCAGTAAATGACATGCCTGGCAGGTGGACCACTTAGCTACAACAAGCTTACAAGTGAAAAATTGGTACATCAAAACAAGTTCCATCACTTCCCAATTTGCTATCATACATGACAATTTTCAGTATACAGAAACAATTTGGTGCTATTTTAAAGAATAATCTGCAAGCAGAAATATCAAACAAAAATGAAGCTCCAACAGGAGAGCCACTAACGGTTCACTACCTCTAGCAGACATAGCTCCAGGAGAAGAAATACAGAATTATAATTTCTCAAATCTATCATTAATCTCTCAGAAATTTCACATGCCAAGCACTGAGATTTACCTTAAGGAAGAAAACAGACTGCGGACTGCTTCAAATATTTCATCTGCAGTACCTGTGGCATTTATCTGCATGCAATTCAACAATTCTAATATTAGAAATCCTAGATCGTTGAGTTGACATATAGTGGAAAACATTCTACTAAATATATCCCTGGTTCTCCCATTTGTAGCAATTGACCACTTAATGCATGTAAGCCATGTTGCTCGATGATCATAATATAGCTGCCCATCTAACATCAAACCAATCAGTAAATTTTAACTCTCTCCCACTAAAGAATATGAAGTAGGGGTTATATGCAGCAATAACAAGCTAAACAAGAATACTGCATCATATCTGTTTATCCTTGAGTTTTGACAAATACCACCATTTATACTTTGCTAATCAAATTCTACTTGAACTTGAATGCACAAATTGAGATTAGACAAGTTCAGGGATACAAGTGGATGTTTTATAGCAAGACAAAGAAATTTTATCATTCAACTTTGCAATGTAAGTAAACACAATGTAATGAAAAGATACAAAGTTTGTCCTGCTCAGCTAGTTGTGAGCAAAACAAAACTGTTTACTTACCTTGTGAACTTTTCCCCTTGAAGAGTAGTAGTCAACGACAGGAATATTCAAACTTTCGAACACTTTTAGACGTTTCTTGACTGTCTCAATGTTATCATCAACTCTCCCCTAAAAGGCACATGAGAAAATGATAACAGGAAAAAAAGAGAAAGGGGGTCAAGATAACTTAAGAGTAAACTTCAGTAGATTCTGATAGCTATTATTGGTTCTGATAGTTATACTTTTGAGGGCCCCAATGCACAACCCTACCTGTACTTTAGCAATCATCAATATGTAATTTAGTTTATGAGCCTTAGGTTACTGAATAAAGTTGGTTTTTCTTTTCTTATATTACATGAATAGAACTCTTCCAAGCAAATGAATACAATTCACTGATTCCTTACACTATATTTCTTTGAGTAAATATCAATATAGAACTAAACCAGGTTACTAACCTGGTTACGGCCTAGAACGCGTTTAACCATCTCATCCTCAGGGCAGTCGAAGAAAATCACAATGTCTGGTTCTGTTCCAACCTGAAATATTTTAGGTAAAAATAGTAGATTGATATTGTTCATTTAGACTACTACTACATATGAAGGGAAAAAGTAAGCATAGTTCAGTTGACATTCTATTCTTCTTGATAACTAGCTTCAACAGCCCAAATTGATGTTAGTCATCTAGCAGAGTGGATCATCCTCAAAGTGATTCATTCGATTGTAACCAACCACTTATTACATATGACTTACTAGTAAGTAGTAACTAGTACTAATAGAAATCTAGGCTGGCATGCATACTAATGCTAAACAGCAAAACAAAAAAAAAAAAAAAACTGTCTTTTTAAATAATACTGATGTCAAAACCATATGTGCTTAAATGAACAAAAACAGTAAAAAAAGATTCATCCATGTGCAGTACTGCCAAACAAAATTCAGTCAGAAGTGAAGAAGCACGTGGAGCTTGTGTTTGTTAACCAACAAGGTAAGCTAGTAGGGAATCCTCAACTATCAATGCAATGGAGTGGTGAAAAACAAATTGAGAGCTTACAATTTTTTCGAAGGCGATTCTGTTTTCCTCACACCTTGGGAAGCCGTCAATAAGAACCCTTTTAGCATTTTTCGTTTCCATCGCTTTTCTTATGAGATCAACAGTTATCTCAGACGGGACAATCTTGCCTTCCTTTATGATGTCTAGGATCAACTTCCTGAGGTGCAACGGTGAAGCAATGCACTGAAACCCTTCACACGGGGAGGGCACAAAACAATCAAAGGATTAACAGGATATCATATAACAAGATGGCAATACCCTTTCTCACTGCCAGATGCTATTTCGTGCCGGAGAAGATCGCCAGCGCTCAAATGGGCAAATCCAAAATCAGAAGCAATCTTGGTGCATTGTGTTCCTTTGCCACTCCCAGGACCACCTACAGGCGCGAATTGTTTAGCACATCATGTGAGTACAAAGCACTGAATCGCCTGTTATCAAACTTGAAATAGCATGGATTGACATTCTGCAAGAATTCTGCTCAGTAAATGCATTATGTGGGTTGGTTTTACGCTCTGTATGACAAGTGAAGGTAAAGTAGTGGTCGGAGTATATGCTCCATCTTATATCTTATAGAAAAAGAAAAAAGGGGAAGGTTTATTATACCTAGGACAAAAGCAATAAAGGGCTTCTGGGTATCGCCACCATCACCTCCCTGGAGACAGAACAGAAGAGATTCCACCAGTGAATCCGTCACTCACGCGAGGAGCAGGTGCTTCTGCTGCTGCTGCTGCAGGTGGCAATGCAAGTTTTGCTGTGTTTGGGACGATCGGGAGCAAACAAACTTACAGCCTGGTGGGATGTGAAGAGCCTGGCAAGACGACTGAGAGCAAGCGGTTCCTGGCAGCACAGATCCGAAGACCAGGGGGGTGAGGTGCGCACGAGGCGCTCGACGGAATGCGCGAGCGGCGGGAGGAAGCCTACCTCGCTGGGGAGAAGGTGGTGTCGGAGGCGCTGGCAGGAAGAGGCGGCGGTCGCGGAGGAGGGAGCGAGTGGGGATTGGAGAAGCAGGGCGCCCACTCGCCTCCGCCACATCTCGTCGCCGGGGGGGGGGGGGGGCACACGCTAGCGGATCGTCGTCTTCGCTTTCCTCCCCGCCGGTGGTGGCGTCGCCGCCGTCTCCACTTCTCTTGCTTTTATTTTTGTTTGGGTTTGTTTTCCTCGTTTTCCCCCTGAGATGAGAGGTATTCCAGGCCCACGATTGTGCGCGGCCCATGCCGTCCATCCACCGGCTCTTCTTGTCTGGCCCTCACATTCTCGAAAGGTCACGGGATTATTTGTAACGATATTATAACTAACATTCATTCAGAGATCAACAGACAAGCTAGTGGCTCTCTGTTCTTTCTATTCTCTACAGTTCCCTAACATCACCTCCATCATCCCTGACAATTTTCTAAACAATAACCGACCCCGGTCTATTCACCGTCAGCATTTTAATTATCAATGTGTTATGTGCCCTCCACACGCGCAAAAGAGGTCCAAACCTTCTTTTCACCCTTCTTATTTGCGGTTCATTTTTTTACTTTCTTTCGACTATAGTAATAGCGATCGAAGAAAGTATTCTATCGTGTCAGAAACTCAGAGAAGCATCTTTCGGAGATGAACATGCATGACGTTGTTAAAACTCTAACTTTTTTTTCTCATCGACATAGCTTATAGATCTAAACAATACAGCACCAAACACCACTCTGTTGCAATTCCTTTGGACAGGCTTAGACTAGCCTAGGTTATTTTCTAGTCAAACTTATGGATATACTGTATATAGAGGAGAGAGAACATGCATAAAAGACTGAGCCAGCGATTTTTCTCATCACCTATCACGCACACAGCACGAGATTCCTCTATGTGTGCATGGTATAGTGTGGAAATATTAAAATAACAAATAGCTAACTTGAGTAGATAGTTCTTTGGGTTACTAGCTATTAGGCCTTGTTTAGTTTCCTTCATTTCCCAAAATTTTCCATCACATCAACCATCACATCAATGTTCGGATGTATGCATGAAGCATTAAATATATAAAAAAAATAACTAATTGTACTTTTAGTATGTACACGTTGAGACGAATCTTTGAAGTCTACATAGTCCATATTTGGACAAAGTTTGTCAAATAACAACGAAAACGCTACAGGAAAAATTTTGCAAAATTTTTCTATCTAAACAAGGCCGTAGAGTAAGGCCTTGTTTAGATTCTACCTCTTTTCATCCTCTCCATCACATCAACCATCACATCAATGTTTGGACGCATGCATAAAACATTAAATGTAGGTAAAAAAATAACTAATTGTACTTTTAGTACGTACATGTCGAGACGAATCTTTGAGCCTAGTTAGTCCATGTTTGAACAAAATTTGTCAAATAACAACGAAAGTGCTACAAGGATTTATTTTGCAAAATTGGGCAACTAAACACACTCTAAGTATAATAAATCAGCAGGCTGTAAAGAAATCCATGTCATCAAAATCCTAGATGGAAGAGAAATAATAGATGAGAGAGAAGGAAGCGGGCGCTCCATCTACCGTCAGGCTCAAACACAACGTCCGAGAAAATAAAGTCCGCTTGCACTCAGGTGCAGCCCGAGAAGCGGGCTGTAAAAACCACTCCTCCAATCACGCGTTACTTTACCACTACAAGTAATAAATGCATCTTTCTCTTCTACAGTCGACTCTTCCAACTAGTCTAGTATACCATGGACTATTGGTAAAGCCTGCTAGCAGTATGCTACTGGCTTACCTATTATCCTTGCTCTTAGCATGCAGTCTTCTAGCTAGCTGCTAGCTAAGACTGTTGTGGACGTCCTGACCGTGCATTCCAGGACATGCTGCTTCCAATGCAAAATTTCTTGTCAAGATTTCATAGGCTAGCAATAATGTTCGATTGTTGCATGATGTCGAAATAAGGCCATACTTTGGATCCATGAGACTAATAACTAGAGTGGTTGACTAATTTTTAGTCCCAAGGATCAAACTGGTGAGCCAGTGTGGATACTCTAATCTTCATAAACGAAATGTGCTCGACGCGGAAAATACTCGACTGTGTGTGCGATGATCTTCAGAAAGCACGTCTTGGGGACAGTGTTCGTGCAACCCCTCCCAGCCTCACTATGTATCCTCCTCATAACGTGCTTTTTGTAATGGATGTTTTCTCAAGCTGATAAAATTCCAGGCGGGGAAACTCTCCCGTACATAGTTCACATCAAAAAATAATAATAAAAAGATTGTCTTTTTTTAAGAACAGATCTCGAAAATTTTATTACTTTATTGCACCGTTGGTTCATAAACCACCAAGGATGGTACAAACTCTGGTGGGATAAATCCAAGTCCCAATTCAAAGCCAACATGAGCACTTGAAAAACCAAAATTCATGGATACAATAAAGTTTGATTTTCTACCAAGAACACTGCCAGCTGAAAAATCATATAAGAACGGAACCAGAGAGTCATCTAAAATTGTTCAGTCTCTTTCTAAAGGACCGAAACAGGCGACCAGAGGGAAGGTGATTGAGAGCCTAAAAATTTCTTCACAGAAACTTTTGACTGTTGTCTCAGGTTCAACCCCTAAGTGCAAATCAAGGACTTGGAAGTGTCCATGACCCTAGATGTAGGGTGGATGCTTCTCAGAAGCACAGCGGGACTCTACACAATCCTAGGAACTCAACGCAAAAGCCGGAAACACAGACGAAACAGCGGACGAAACGACACAGAGCAGTAAGGACTGGGCTCGGACTCTGGGGTGCGTCCGATCAATAAAGAACGGACGCGTCCGGTCACAAAAACTTTGTTGCTGGAGGTTTGTGTGTTGGACCGGACTCTGAGTGAGTGAGCGTCCGGTCAACACTAACCAGCGTCCGATCACTGCTCTTTGGTGAACAGTTGTAGCAGTGCATCCGGTCAGAAGAAAACAAGCGCATCCGGTCAGATCGAGAGCTCACTGTGTAGTGACCGGACTCACAGCCAGCGTCCAGCCGCTTCCTGATCAGTGCGTCCGGTCAAGTCTGTGCAGTTCACTCTGCGCGACATTCAACGACCAGACTCACGGGTAGCGTCCGGTCACACCTGGAGCTAGCGTCCGGTCACCCCGACGACAGCGCGATTCTTCGGCGATTCGAGCGGATCTCCTCCAAATCAATAGCTCTAGGGCTAGGAATTGGTGTGAGGAGTCACAAGGATGTTAGTGAGCTACTCCTAGGAGATCATGGCTCGAACCTAACTCCAAATCCGTGAATCAACGAAAATCGGGACAAAAGGACAAGAACTCGATCCAAAAGAGAAACCGATCGATCTACTTGCTCGTGAGGTTTTGATTAAATTCTTTCGGTAGAATAGAGCTCTCACGTCAAAGAACAAGCAGAAACAAACGGATCAAAAAACAAGTCACCGTAGAGGGAGATCAAGCGACGGGAAAAACATGGAGAAAAGAAGAACGCGAAGAACAACACAACAACACGAATCACACCATGAATTACAGCCGAAAATCGTCCCCACGAGGAGACAACAGGATTACGGTCCCATTTCCTGAAGGTCTCAAAATCACAGAGGTATTGTGGCACTCTGTGGATCTCAGTAGCTACAACAGAGGTATGGATGACGGAAACCCTAGGCTAAAACTGCAAATGACTGAGATAGATGAAGAGGAGGGGTTGCCTCTCTATATATAGCCTAGTACATTACTCTTCTTCTACCCCTACTGATAGTGAGCGAACCAGCTAAAGCCTAAGGCTATTCTGGACCAGCTCGAAGTGTAGTCGATCCGACGGCCACACCCGCACATCCGGTAGCTTCGCCTCGACGCGACCTCACCCGATGCTGCCATGTGCCGTCGCCGCCCCGGACGTCCTCCTCGAGAACTGCGCCGCTGGTTTTGTGGCTCAAACCAGCAAACCGTCCACCCCGAGTTTTGTGGCCCAAACTCGGAAACCCGCCAGCGCCCAGGTTTTGAGGCCCAAACCTGAAAACCGTCCTCAGCCCGAATTTTGAGGCCCACACTCGAAAACCGGCCAGCCGGTGGTTTTTTTGTGGCTCTACCACCAAACCGAAGTCGTAGAGGGATGCACCGCCCGTGCACTCCGTCCACCAACACGTGTCCTCGGGTCCACGACCCGAGCCACACCGTGTCCCGCAAGTCTCTTCTCGTCGCTGTCCCAGCATGTCAGCCATCATGGCTGATCCTACGGCCACCGGTCCGTCAGTCCAAGTCCGAGTCCGCCCTTCATCGCCGTTGGTCCATCGGCACGACACTCCAGCACTTGACCTTCACCTTGTCTTTGATCACCGTCTCCGAGCTCGACACCTGCACAACACAAGCCAAAGAACATGCGCATCAAGCCTGTTAACAATCACTCATCACAAGACCCGGATGACAGCCTGTGCATCCGCACTTTCCAGGAGAATCTAAGACATTTGTGATTTGTGATCCCTCGCAATGAAACCCAGTGCACCTTTCATCTCTCTCTGTAAATAAGCTGCATCAAATTTAAACTAATAATCTTCAAGACATCAGCTCAGCATGAATCAAACAGAATACAGAACTTTAGAAACTCGAAACGGCGTTCACTTTTCCCTTCGGCCAAAAGTTGGTCAGACATCATTGCGTGCCAAAAGAAGATCAAGGTGGATTGAGCAGTATACATTAGTTTACCCAGGTGCTTAGCAACTGTTTGTTAAATTTATGATGAAGCAGGAACAGCTCGGACAATGATGTAGGGATCATCAACCCAACCAAAAGTGCTTCATGCGGCCGGCCTCTTTCATCCATATTCATATCAGGCCGCGCTTCTTTTGGGCCAAGCATGCATATGCAGCAGCTGTCTGGGGATAAATAACATTGCAAAGTAACCCTGTAATCATTCGGCTATAACACAAGTTCAGAGGCGCCACGCCGGCTTAAAAATTAAAGTAACTACCAAAGTGAATCATTTGATTTGTCCTTAAAAGCTCATCTTCATCGGAGAGGATTCGAATGTTCTTAACTTTGTGGGTGGGTATCATCATCATATATTCATATTCATGCGCCAACTTGTAGTGAGTGGTACCTACCCCCTCCGAATAGTTTAAAGAATCTACTTTGAAGTGATGATGAGTACTCATCTAATGCCCTGTCTAGACAAGGGTGCTATAGCAAAACATTTAAACTCAAACATCCCTTTATACTGCATTTCAAATGTCTAGAAAGCTTGGGAACACACCAGCTAGGCAGTGGCATTCAGAAGGTGGTGGAGCATGATCCTGGCTGCTATCAGTGTTACTTGGTTATGATGATCCAGGACAGGAGGCTGAATAGTGGAACCAACAAAGATCTCTACTGACAACAAGCGGGTCCGGTTGCTGTGGATTCGACATATTTAGCTACCTTTGGATTAGACATTTGTCTTGTCAATATTGGACATAAGGGAGGATATGACCAGAATGTAATGTAACTAGCTTGATTCAGTAATCAAGATTGCAGTGCCGACTAGTATGCATGATCCATACAAAAATTCAGTTGTCAGGGATGATCTGATCTCAGTCTAAATCGTCACATCTGATCTTTCTGAAGGATGAGATGAACAGCCAAGCTTCAGATCAAGCAAACAAATGTAGATACATACACCTTCAACAGGTCATCATCATGATACTGAAAACACTAGTTAATTAATTCCTTGGCATCAAAGATAACTGCTTTTCAAATGTCTAGAAAGCCCGGGAACACACCAGCTAGGCACTGGCATTCACAAGGTGGTGGAGGAGCATGATCCTGGATACCATCAGTGAGCTGCAGGTTCTGATGATCCAAGACCATGAGGCTGAATAGATGGAACCAACCAAGATCGTTACTGACAACAAGCTGGTTGCTGCGGATAAACAGAACCGACGATAACACATTTAACTATTTTGGATGTAAACATTTGTCTTTTCAATATTGGAGAAAAGGGAGGATATGACCACAATTTCACTAGCTTGATTCCGTAATCAAAATTGCAGTTCAGATCAGGCAAACAAATGTAGATACATTATTATTAACTTACACCTTCAGACAGGTCATCATGATACAAGTTCATGAACATATAGTTAATTGCACATAGCGGATGAAACGACAAGTTCTCGACATGGAGGCTGGATGGATGGAACAACAACATGGTGAACAACCTGGACAAGGGGCAGGGCCCAAATAAACTACACTGTTGTGACCTTAGGTCTCCTTCAGCTTCGATTCAGGGACGGCCTTCCTGAACCAAGGGATCCACACCGACGTCCTCTTCTGGTACAGCTTGTACGCCTCAGCACGGTGCTCCTGCTTCAGCATGCGACGCTCGACCAGCACCGTGACATAGCCAAGGCACAGGCTGTTGATGAGGGGGCCGATGAACATCCACTGCTGGCCCAGGTTCCAGGCGAAGAGGTACAGGCCCCACCACCAGAGCTGCTCGCCGAAGTAGTTGGGGTGGCGCGAGTACCGCCACATGCCATCCTCAAGGGTTGGGACGGCTGGCTCACCCAGCTGCTTCAGCTTCTCGTTCCTGGTGACGAACTTGTGCAGCTGGGTGTCGGCAAAGTGAGCAATGACTATTCCGGCAACGCAGGCGGCTGTGGCCACGACGTCCCAGATGCCCCATGGCTGGTCGCTGGAGTGGATGGCGTACATGGGCAGGCAGATGCCGATCAGGAACACCTGTCAGCCAACAGGCATTTGAGTAGGATTCAGAACTGGCTATACTTAGATAGTATACAAGGAAAGCATGAATGAATACCAATAAACAGATTATGAACGGTTTCGTGATGTCTGTCTGTGATTTCTTCAAACAGAATGCAAAATTCTGTGAACAGAATCATCACCTGCTGGGAGAGGTAGACGGCGAAGAATGACATCCACCACCAGGTCCTGCCGTACTGGCCACGCATCTCGTTGAACCTCCAGTCCTCCCTCTTGCCAAACTCCCACCCTTCCCGCCTGAGGTAGTTGTGCGTGAGCCTGGCGCTCCACACCCAGGTGAGCGCCACGGCCACCGCCGACCTCGCGGCGTCCGCCACGGACGCCGGATGGCCCCGGTAGTAGTGCAGCAGCATCACCGGGATGACGGTCCAGTACAGGTCAATGAGCTGCAAAGTCGATGATTACAATAAGCACCTTGCAGGCAAGGCATTGCGTCGAACACCTTGCAGGCAAGCGTGTTCGCGGTGGAAACAGACTGAATGAATGGAGAAAAAAAAAACGTGGGAGCATGATGAAGCCAAGAAGTAAGTGGCACGAGTGGAGGAGGGGACGACTAGTGCTTGCTTACCCAGTGGTTGGAGAGGAGGACGCCGACGAGCCAGAAGAGGACGTCGACGTTGAGGAAGAAGAGGATGTTGGCGAGGAGCAGAGGGTGTGCGGCGCACCACGAGGAGAGCGAGCTGGCGTCCGTGTCCCCGCTGTTGCGGACGAAGGAGAGGTAGAAGAGGATGGAGGGGAGCGGGACGAGCAAGGCGACGACCATGTTCTTGAGGTTGCCACCGGCCATGGCGATCGGTGGGGGTGCTCGTCACTCGATCGTGGTGACTGGTGAGCTAGCGGCAGTGGAGGAGCTGCTCGATCTGCCTTGGAGAGGGATGCGATGCCATGGAATTTATAGTGCTTCTAAACAGCGTGGAGCTGCTGCACTTCGCAGCCCTCTCGTTAATCATTCTTGGTGTGTTCAATTTTTTTTTGGGCCGTTATGCTACCTACTCCCTCCATTCCAAATTATAAGACGTTCCAACAATCTTGGAGAGTCAAAGTTTTTCAACTTTGACCAAAATTATAGAGAAAAATATAAAGATTTATACCATCAAATATACATATTATGGAAATATAACTAATGGAGAATCTAATTGCACTTAGTTGATATCATAAATATTATTATCTTATTATATAAATTTGGTCAAAGTTGAAAAACTTTGACTCTCCAAGATTCTTGGAATGTCTTATAATTTGGGATGGAGGGAGTACTTAACTTAGGATCTGTTTGGTACAGGTCACAACAGCTCAACTGTTGTTTTTACCAAACACTTTTTCACAAAACAGCTTCACTCATGAAGCTGGAAAAAAGTAGCTTTTCACAGCTTATATCTTCATTTCTCTCTTCCAACTATGCATGAAGTTGTTGGTGAAGCTGTTTTGTCAAATATTTTTTTCAAAACAGCTCAGCTTCACCTAACAAGGTGCTCATGAAGTTATTTTCTAAAAAACAGATTCACTGGTAAAGCTGAGCTGTACCAAACAGGGCCTCAGTTTCATGTTATCCTATATGTAACTTATACTTTATTAGATATCCACTAATGGACCATCTAGGCATGCAAATGAGGCACAACTACTTTTGAATTTTGATACGGTAGGAAAACCGAATGACCCACCATTGAATTAAAATAATATGTACTTGAGATGAAATAAAAGTTAACTTGAGATTATGAGGAATTGAAGAGTTTGGCAGCATCCATATCTCTTTGTGACGCAAAAAAAAAATGTGGGGGAGACCCCACAGTAAGGATTTTATGTTTTAAAAAGGGTTAAAACAAACTTACAAATAAAGTTTTAACTAAAGACATCCATCCAAACACATAAGATGATCAGAGATCATCCTTGAAGCGGACATACCAAAGAATACATTGATTTTTAAAATTGCCTACTAAATCGAAGCACTTGGGATACACCACTAGAACACCTTGTCATTCTACAACTTCCACGGTTCTCATGCTACAATCAAACCTGCTGCAGTGAATAATGATATTATGTGTAAATCCTGCCTCCATAAACCTTCCATATAGTGGGAGCGAGGTATCCACTCAATAAAAGGTTACTCAACACACTCTAGCAAAAGAACAATCTAAAAACAAGTGCTCTACAGTTTCTTTAGCACCATCACTGCACATGACACAAGTTACCCCATCTTGTAAGTACATATGCCTCCATCACAGCATAGACTCGGTGTTTAATCAGTCCACCAACACACACAAAAAATACAGCATCCATCCTATCTCTTCTTAAAGTGTAAGGTTAATTCCTAGTTCTTCTGATTCTCAATAAAAATAATAATTTTGTGACCGAAAAAGATTCTCATAAATTCACTAAATAAATTAGTTCTATGTTTTAAAAAAAAATTAGTTAATTTTACAAAAAAAATAATGTGTAAACTGAAGATTTTATTTACACTATCCAATAAGTTGGATAATCAGGGCAGCCGGCATGGCTAGCTCATAAGCTAGTTTTAAAGAAATTTTATTATATTTTATAGAAAAGAGAGAAGCTAGTTCTTGACGAAGAGATAGGCTCATACACATATTTCAAAATCATGTTTGAGTGTTATATGAGTCTAATCATACTATGAGCTACTTCTAAGAGTTAGTACTATTGGACAGGTTTGCTTAGAGCTACTAGATGATTTATACCATTGCGGGTGCTCTGAGCATAGTTAAACTGCTAAGAGTTAGCACTATTGGACAAGTTTGCTTAGAGCTACTAGATGATTTATACCATTGCGGGTGCTCTGAGCATAGTTAAGATTGAAAGAGCTAGTGAGGAGAATGAATGATGATATATTGAATTTGGGTATGGGCAAACACCGGGTATATTTTAGCTTCACTCATTGTGGGTCTGATGATGGGTTTAGTGCTGCTAATCAGGACCACACACGCTAGACGCTACAGATCACCGTCTTGTGTGATCATCTTCAGGTCCGGTGATGCCCCCACTTTTCCAAGGATCATGCAAACCGTCTGCTAGCCTGTTACATACTGTAGTATACTACTCCCTCCATTCCAAATTATAAGGCATTCCAAGAATCTTGGAGAGTCAAAGTTTTTTAACTTTGACCAAATTTATATAATAAAATAAAAATCTTTATGATACCAACTAAGTGCAATTAGATTCTTTATTAGTTATATTTCATATATATATATTTGATGTTATAACATCTTTGTATTTCTCTTTAGAATTTTGGTCAAAGTTGAAAAACTTTGACTCTCCAAGATTCTTGGAATGTCTTATAATTTGGGATGGAGGGAGTACTAGTACTGCTAGTATATTGTTGTAACAGAAGATGAGCGGCGCGTAGTGCGTAGCGTATGCCCTGGCTCTGCCAGGCATGCGATGCGATCGGATGCGGTCCCTATGGTCTATGTATGCGTGCTATTTCAGACACTGTAGCTTTGTTCATCTTAATTGGCCACTGCAAACCTTTTCTTAATTACAAAACTGCAGTGTGGGAGTGGCCATGTGAAAATGAGATAGATTTCACTAGTACACAACGATACTGCACAGGCGATTGCCATTTGTACAGGCGTTTTTGTCAACCGCCTGCGCTGGGGGCCAGTAGAAATAGGACCACAACACAGGCGGTTGCTTATAAACCGCGTGTGGAAAGAATTTTCACAGGCGGTTGACTTAGCAAACCACCTGTGAAAATGGCCATTTCCACAGACGATTGACATAGAGAACCGCTAGTGGAAAAAACTTTGAAAAAACCAAAAATAAATTGGGAAAAAATATTTTAATTATGGCGAGGACCTCACTGCCAAGCGCCCGCTCGTCGAAGTCGCAAGTCGCGGCATTTTTCGCGCAAAATACGCGGCTAGCGCGGCCAGTGGGATTTGAACTCACGACCTCGGCTTCGCGCGAAGCCTCCTCTACCACTGCACCACACACTCACATGTATTCAAATACCCCTTCGGTTCCCCACATATTATACAAACCCGAGTGTAATTTGCTTATTTGAGGTCCTAAACCATTTAAAATCAAAAAAATGTCAACTAAAATTTCATAACTTTTCGAGACGAACAACTTTTGTATTGGTTATTCTCCATTCATCCGAGGTTACAAAATTTGAATTTCAAATTTGAAGACCATTCAAACATATTTTCGATGACAAGATGACTTCAAATTAAAAAGTTGTAATTTACAAAGTTTCATAACTTTTTGAGACGAACAACTTTTATTTTGGGTGTTTTCTCATCCGAGATAGTTTAAAAAAATCAAATTTTAAAAACACATCTATTTCTACTGGCGGTTGTCTCAATGAACCGCATGTAGAAATAGATTTCTACATGCGGTTTGTTAAGACAACCGCCTGTAGAAATAAGGCGGTTGTCTTAACAAACCGCCTGTAGAAATCCATTTCTACAGGCGGTTCTAGACTTGAGGTCCATCGGTTCATTTCTACAGACGCGTGGTAACTCAAACCGCCAGTAAAAAAAAATTGAGGCGCTAGGAAAAATCATCATTCTACTAGTGTTTATTAGCGCGCCGCGTAGGCGTTCTGTGGTGCATCCAAAGTTGAGTTTGCACTTTTTTCCAAAAAAAAATGAATGTGTGGTACATCCTATATATGTGTCATACTAGGATTAGGATCACAATTAGAAAAGACCTTGAAATTATACTTTGACATAAAATTTCTCTTATCACATGCATCGTGTGTGTATATATATATGAATTGAAACAAAATCAATGTCCTACTAAAAATTCTATGAATAACAATATTTTTATATGACTTTTTAATAATAAACATGCATATAACCTGATCAATTGTGAATCCAATAAAAGTTATAAGACAGGTTTCTTGAAAGATCTCTCTCTAAAATTTTAGGATGTGTTATATGCAGCTGCACCCTCTATTTGTCCAAGTCCCTCTCTCTCCCTCTCTCTTTCTCACTCAGCACCACCCCTCTATCTCTCTCACCACTACTGTGTTTCTTGTCATCCCCGCCTCCTAGCTCTCATTTTCATCATGGTGACTACGGCAAAGGCGGAGTAGGCGCATCAGCCAGCTCATCGGACGTGATGCACCTATGACTTTGCTAGCGCCTCCAATGCACCTCTTCCATCATATCCCTGACATTTGGTGGCATCGTGTCGGGGGACCGCAAAAGGGGTACCCCCAATCAACGCAAACAAATAGGTTAAACCTAGAACACCAATTAATAACAAACCTAGCAAGTCTAACCTTCTAGAAACGAACCCCTCGAGGCCTACAACGCTGGCCACACAAGCCGAAGCCCGAAAACCTATTAAGCGGAAAGTAGGCTGCGTCAGCCCTCCAAACCAGGCCTCGGGCGAGAACGCTCGTTTTTCGTCTCGCCCGAGCCCTCCAAACCAGGCCTCGGGCGAACGCTCGTTCTCTCGTCTCGCCCGAGCCCTCCAAGTCAGGCCCTCGGGCGAACGCTCGTTCTCCGTCTCGCCGAGCCCTCCAAGCCAGGCCTCGGCGAACGCTCCTTCTCCGTCTCGCCCGAGCCCTCCAAGCCAGGCCTCGGGCGAACACACTCTTCTCCGTCTCGCCCGACCCTCCAAGCCAGGCCTCGGGCGAACGCTCATTCTCCGTCCTGCCCGAGCCCTCCAAGCCAGGCCTCAGGCAGATGCTCAATCTCCGTCTCGCCGAGCCTCCGAGCCAGGCCTCGGGCTGGCGCTCGTTCTCCGTCTCACCCGAGCCCTCCGCGTCAGGCCTCGGGCGAGCGCTCCACTACCCTTCAAGCCTCCCGCAAGAAGGAAGCTCCCTGCTTCTCAGCTCTGACAACCGTACTAGCCCCATACTGCGCATTTATGCGTCCACTTACTCCGGTCACATCCTCCGGTACACAGCATGTGCCACAGTGAACCGGAGCTAGAGTCAAACCTCGTTTTCACCACAAGCATGGAAAAAAGGCACAAGTACAGCACTGTTCGGCCATACCACGCACTGTAGCATACTCGAGCTTCACCCCGAGGCCTGGGTTCTCGCCTGTACGCCCCGGGCGTTCGCGGACTTGCCCATACCTGCGGGGGCTCGAGCCTCCCGTAGCGCCACCTCGAGGCCGGCCCTGCGCCCCTCGAGCCTGACTGCTTTCACGCTATTGGAGGACAGGTACCCCAAGACCCGGAGGGACCCCGCCATGTCCTGTACGTGCCGGGATGGGTGCTATACGGCTTCCACATCGCCACGCCTCCACGTCCGCCGCCCGGGATGGAGCCACGCATCAAGGACGCCTCAACAGCAACACCCACGTTGGCTACAGTGACTTCGACAAGACAGAGTTCCTACCTTTTGCCATATCGAGCGCTGTACATGTCAATCCTGTGTAAACCCTGGCCTCCTCTTGTTCTATAAAAGGGGACACCAGGGCCCTTCGCGCGCAAGAGACAACGCACGAGTCTACGGTTACGCACGGGCTTGCGCGACACGAGTCCACACACACACTCGAGTCCGGACTCCGGTCCACGCTCATGAGCTTGTATTGCCCCTGTACAGCACTAGGTGCAAGTAATACAAGAACCTCCTCCCCCCCGCTGGACGTAGGGCCTTCTTTGCCCAACCGGAAAATCCTTGTGTCATCTTGCCATCACCATCCAGGAAGAGAGCACCGACATATTACTCGTTGGTGTCCATACCCCGGGTTCGAAAACCGACAGTTGGCGCGCCAGGTAGGGGGCTTCGCGCGTGTCCGAGCAATTTCTCGTTGTGTCCTGGATGGCTTCTTCCGCTCCTTCGTTCTTCTGCGGTGCCGTCATCTGGTTTGGGAGCTCCGAGTTCCTGGCCCACGGCAGCGGCAACGAGCTAACCCTGCTAAAGGGTCGAGATGGCGGACTAGAGGGGGGGTGAATAGTCCTTTTTTAAAAACTTAAACTTAATCGTAGTAGAATGGCTAACCGAAACAAATGCGGAATTAAAAACTATCGGTCTAGCCAAGACTACACCCCTCTACCTATACTCTATGACACCTTACAAAAGATCCTAAACAATGCAAATAAGGTGTCGGGCTAGCTAGAGCTCACCTAAACAATTCTAGCTTGCAAGGTTACACAAACCTAAGCAACTAGTACTCAAACAACGGGGAGCTCCTACACATGCCACTAAGCAAAAGCGCGAAGCCTAAGCTCACTAGCAATGCTCAATAACAAGGCTACACAAGCCAAATTAGAGAGCTCAACTTAGCTACACAAACTAAGCAATGTGACTAGCAAGACTACAAGTCAACTAGTCACTCATGGGATCAACTCTATGCTACACAAGCAAGATAGCTACACAAGCACAATATGTATGAAAGTAAATACAAGCTTGTGTAAGGAGATTGCAAACCACCGAGAAGAGTAGACAATGTTGACACGGTGATTTTTCCCCGAGGTTCACTTGGTTGCCACCAAGCTAGTCCCCGTTGTGTCGACCACACACTTTGGTAGTTCGGCGGCTAATAGGCACCACACCTAGCTCGACACTCGAGCGCCGCAAGAACTCACCCACAAGTGAGGGTAACTCAATGACACGCGCAATCCACTAGAGTTGCTCTTCGCGATCCCCGCGGGGCGAGCACAATGCCCCTCACAATCCTTCTCCGGAGCCACGCACAATCTTCACGCGGGCTTCACGACGGAGACTCGATCACCAAGCCGTCTAGGAGGTGGCAACCTCCAAGAGTAATAAGCACCACCGGCTTGCAACTCGAACACCTAGTGCCACTCGATGCTATCTCTCAAAGCAACGCACTAGGATCACTCTCTCACACAATCAGATGAGCACTAAAGCATATGTGTGTTAGAGGGCTCCAAGCACATCCACACAAGCCACCAAGGCTTTGGAGTGCTCCAACCACCGGCCCAAAGCCGGCCTCAACGACTATATATAGCCTCAACGGCCAACTAGCCGTTATGCCCCTTCACTGGGCATTCTGCGCTCCGGTCGGTAGTACCGACCCCTCCTGGGCGGTACTACCGGCTTAGTCAAACTAGCCGTTACCTCACATCGCGCAGATTTAGGCAAACCACCGACCCCTGGTCGGTTCCTCCGAGGTCGGTAGTACCGAGGTCATGGCGGTACTACCGCCAGGCCAAAATCGCCGCGACCAGAGAGCTCTGCGAAAAACCAGACACTACCGACCTTGCGTCGGTACCACCGCGGGCGGTAGTACCGAGAGTACGCCAGGTAATGGCGGGTACTACCGACAAGCCATTTTCAGAAACTACAGAGAGCCTCGCGAAACTCCTCAGGGCCACGGTACCACCGACCATCGGTCGGTACCACCGCCGGCGGTAGTACCGAGGTAATAGCGGTACCACCGCCAGGCCAAAAACGTCCCATTACAGAGAGGGCTGCACGCAGCACCTATGGGCGGTACCACCGACCACCCTGGTCGGTACCACCGACAACACACAGAAAAACTCCATTTTCATCTCCGAGTTGATCCAAACCAACTCCAACAACTTCTCCTTTGCAAATGTGCTAACACCAACAAGTGTACAACATCATGTGCAAGTGTGTTAGCATTTTCACAATCATTTTCAAAGGATTTTTCTTTCACTCATAACGCCACTCGATCTTAGTAACATCGCAAAGTTAGATCGCTCAAGTGGCACTAGATGACCGATATGCAAACAAGTTTGCTCCTCTTAATAGTACGGCCATCTATCCTAAACCCGGTCATAATCTTCTCTACACACCTATGACCGGTGAAATGAAATGCCCTACAAATATACCTTTGCCTTGCGCATTCCATTCCATCTCCTTTTGTGTTGATGCAACACATGCACCAACCTATCTTCAAATGATATGATCCACTTCATATCATCACATGGCCTCCATGGTCCATCGATCTTGACATCACTTGCTCTTCACCATCGCTTCGGTCCTTCGGCGCCAAGTCTTGCTTAAGCCTCCCGACACTCGGTACCAACGGCTTCAAAGCCTCAACTTGCCCTTCACCTTCGCGACCGGTCCATCAAGCCAAGTCTTGCCTTGATCTTCACCATCTTAGCCACATGACTCCATGTCATGTTTCATGTGCATTAAGCTCCTTCTTCATCTTCATGCATGAGCATTTCAACATCCTCCAAGCCATTTCTCCTCTATGGCATATGTTGCTCACACATGATCACCTGTGGACTAATCACCTGTGTAATTCACTTTACACATATTAGTCCACCTAAGTTGTCACTCAATTACCAAAACCAAACAAGGACCTTTCAATCTCCCCCTTTTTGGTAATTGATGACAACTCTACAAAGATATGGAAATTAAGCTCTTTGGATTCTATGTTACTTATCCAACATTAAGACCATATAAGAGAATTTGGATAAGCACCATACAACCCGACTTTGTAGTGTTAACTCCCCCTACATGTGTGCTCAAATGGTTTGGTTTCAAGCTTGCACACATGCATAAATATGAAATTTGTGGGAGTGTTAGCACTACTAAGTGATGCTAAGGTATACATGATGAAATTTTACCTTTGAAGCGTGCATACCACATTTTGATTCATCCTTAGCATCGAAGAGTAGCTAGACATCATAAAAACTAGAAAACCCCGTGAGATCAACATTAATAGCAAGGGTCTAGTTTTGCATTAAAAGCACAAGTCTAGCTATTAACCTATGCATGCTAGTTATCAATTCATCAATTAAATCCTATAACTAGCATACACCACACAAGCATGCATATAAAATTTTAAAACTTATGCAATGCAAGCAAGCACATGATTATGCACATATCAAATGCAACAACCAAGTTCATGAGCTTGCTCCCCCTACTTGTGTGCTCTCATTGTCCAAGAATTTTGTTCCTTCAATCTTGCTCCCTCTTGATCCATGTCCATCTTCTCCCTCTTGTCCTTGCATATCTTGCTCCCTCTTGATCCATGTCCATCTTCTTTTCTCCTCTTTGTCCTTGACATATCATAATTGACATATCTTTTCCATAACTTCTCCCCCTTTGTCATCAATGACCATAAAAGGTATGCTCTTCTTGATACAAAGGGTTGGACTAGGGTAGATGGATGATACTTGAGTCTTCATTTTTGATGGACACCACCATATGTGTTGGAATGACACCATGTGTAGGATCTTTGACCTTGATACCAATAGGTGGGGCACCTCCCCTATGTCATAGCATGGGTCATCCACTTGATAAACTTGAGCTCTTGTTGGTGAGGGATGCTTTGCTTGATTTGATCACTTATAGTTGAGGATCACTTGAAGTCTTGTAGGATACCACTTGAATAAAAGTTTAACTTGATATCCATTTGCATTATTATCTTCTTCTTGAACTCTTGTCGTCTTCATGAGCTTCTCATTTGTGACTTGAACTAGGCAATATTGCACAAGATATCTAACTCGGTTTGCTCTAGAGTAAGCTTCTTCACACATCTTTCAATGGTTATCTTACTCATGTTGAATTAGACACTTGAATGTTCATCTTCTAGATCAAGTACTTGGGTTCACTAGCTCATGAACAAATTCACATACTATCCACTAGATCATATAGTCAATCAAGCAATAGTGGTAGGCTATGAATTTAAACTTTTCAATTGTTATGCATGATCCTATTGAGCATGTACTATATGCACTAACCGCATACTAGTAAGGGATGAATATGATCATGCACATTACAATGATACCTTTGCTATCTTCGGAGTAGAGGATAGTCATTTGATTCCAATTAGCTCCAAATAGCAATGTGAAGTCCATGGTGAAGACCAATATATACCAATTGATAGAACAAATCTTCACTCATATGATTAAGTGCGCTATCTTGTTGTGGTTGGCTTGCTCTTTCATTTGAACATAGCTTGCATATGAATACCACTTGAATTGTCATGATTTGCTTTACTATCTTGCATGTTGCTTGCTTTGCTTGGTCAATCCTTCATTGCTTCAACTAAGCATCTCAATATCCTTTGAATCACCACTTCCATATTAGCCTCCCAGTATCATACTTGGTTAACCTACCAAGGCGGCAAGCCCCTACAAAAGGGAGAAGTGACCCTCTCCCAAGAACCCTCCTTGATACTCACTTGAATTGACCTTGTTTGATTGATCCATTAAACTCTTCTTGAAAATGTGACTTTGAATTCCTCTTTGAGTCCTTTTCTTTCTTCCAAATGATCTTCAATTTGATACTAGAGCTTCATCTTTCTCTTCATCTTGATGTTGGTCTTTATCTTCAATTTGAGTACCAAATGTGTGCCAAATACACTTCTTAATCAAATGAACTTGTACTCATCTTTGTCATGCTTCTAGCTCATTTCAAAACCAAACATAGGTCCCTCAACCACTTATAACATGATTCCAACTTGAGGGCCTTTCAATCAAAGTGACTCTATATTAATCCAATATTTGTCACTTTTCTGGCAGATTCTGTTCTTCTCAAAGAAACATGCATATCTCCCAAAATATAAGTCTAATGACTATGAAATTTGGTGGAGATGTGCCTCTCTAAGTGTTCTAGCAGCCATAAAAATTGAGCTTCATTGGCTTTCTAGATTGCTACCAGATTTCAATTCTTTCCATAGTACTACATGCTGAAAACTGCTGCACAATAGTTGACAAGATCTACTCCAAAACCAAAGTACATCTTATCCAATAATCATGAATTTTGCACAGCAGCTAATATCAAAGTGTAGAGCATGTGTACCAAATTTCAAGCCAATCCAAATAGATTTGATCATTCAAACATGGCTATTATCACAGCTAGCTCAGATTCAGATTTTTGACAACTTTGAGCAATTGAGCTATACTCTACCAATATGAATCAAACTTGAGCTAACATGTTTGAATACTCTCACAAGACATATATCCATTCAAATCACTTACTAAAGAAGTCTCATGAACATATCTATTCAAACTAACTCAATTTTGATCACTAAGCAATTTATCCATTCAATCATCTTATAGCAAGCAACATATGCATATATATCCGATTCAATAACTCATATGCATTTAAAGAACATGATCAACTAGAGATATACCTTAGTAGCTCATGATCATCAAATAGCAAGCTTCAACTCATTGTTTGCAAGCCTTCAAATATTTCCAACAACACCACAACTTGATCTTTTGCACTGTTCGTTGTACACTTGGACTTCACTTCACTTCACTTGGCATTGGGATGATAATAGCAATAAGCTTCATTTCTTGACTCAATCACATGATGAATAATATGAAATCAATTGAGTCAAGCCTCCAATGCTATGGTACCTACACCATTCATCCACTTTTTGATGGTACCCAAACTAGTTTGGGTCCTCTCAAGTTAGGAGCAACATACTTAGGCATAGCCTTAGTATGAGTAGCGGGATGAGTTGCAATAGTAGCCTTAGAGGTACCATTTTCATCCTTCCTAGCATAGAATCATTAACAATTGAAATAGGCTTAGGAATGTTACCTAGGGGACATGAATGAGCCATGTGTCCCCTTTCCCGGCATGAGTAGCAAACTCTCTTTGATTGAGCCTTTTCTTCCTTGCTCATGTTTTGCTTCTCATTGCCTTGCTTCTTCTTGTTGCTTGATCCTTCTTCTCAAGCTTGTTTGGACAACCGAAGCTAGGTGGCCCAATTCATCACAATTGTAGCACTTGATGTGAGCCAAACTTTCTTCTTTTCTTCATTCTTGCTCATCATCATTTTGGCATCTTGAATGTGAGTTGGATGCCTTGCTCTTCCGCCCCTTCTTGTTTTTCTTCTTCATCATCAAGTCACCATCATGATGGTTGTTCTTGATTTGAACTTGGGGCTTCTTCTTGTTGGGGCAAGCTTTTGCAAGATGTCCCATCTCATGGCATTGATAGCACATGAAATGAGATAGCTTCTTTTCTTCTTGCTTCCTCATTTTCTTGCCCTTGGCATTGCTTTTGTTGAAGCCAATGCCACTCTTGTCACCATAGCTTCTTTGATTCTTCATCATGTGCTCATGGGTGACCTTTGATTTGCACCACCTCTCTAACTTGTTGCTCAAGTTCTTCACTTCACTTTTGAGCTCATTGTTCTCCTTCAAAAGGTTAGTCTCACAAGACATAGAAGTAGAACAAGCATCTAATTGTGAGGAACATGGCATAGATATAAAATCATTGCAAGAGGTGGATACATTCTTCTTGCCTACATCACAAGGGTTAGCACAAATATGTGATTGATCAAATGACCCATGTGATGAGCTCTCACTAGTTTTAATTTGTTCATTAGAAAGTTTACTAGTGAGAAAAGCATGGTCTTGCACCAAGTTATCATGAGCAACACATAGTTCCTCATGAGTCAATTTAAGCTCCTCATGTGAACAACTACTAACATAAAGTAGATGTTTTGTTTGTTCACATGTGTTCTTTAGAAATGAGTTTTTCTTTTTCTAATTTTTCATTTTTAGCTAACTCATTTTCTAAGGCAATGGTCATGCTAGCAAGTCTACTAACAAGCTCATCATAGGAATCATGATCAATCACATTGCAATTTGATACCTTAGTGTCACCTTGTGACATGAAGCAATATGATGATGTTGGAGAGCTTGTGGTAGCATTCATCATTGGAGCATGTACCATCATTACCATCAAGTGTGCTTGAGGTTGAATCATCACTTGCATCACTTGAGGCATCATCTTCCATCTTGTCAAGTGTGCTTGAAGTATCTTCATTGATTGCATCACTTGAACGTGAGGTGGAGCAATCTTCCATAATCACGAGTTGTGGTCTTGCTCAACATCCTCATATGCCACCGGTTCATCCTCCTTTATGAACTTGCCATCATCAAACGTGGAGGGATCACCGAAGGTGGTCTTGATGGATTCCCACATCTCATGGGCGGTCCCTTGGAGTTGATCTTATAAACAACTCAAAACTCAATGCATCCATTAGATAACAATAAGCATTTGCATCAAGTTCAAAGAGATCCTTTTGAGCTTTGGTGAGATTTCTATGGTCCAAAACATGAGTGAGACCACTAGTGATAATCCACCAAAACTTTGGCCCCTTTGCACGAAAAATGATCAAGCATATGGTGTTTCCATTGTGCAAAGTGTGTGCCATCAAAAATATGTGTATCACACACTCATCTAGCCCACTAGACGCCATCCTCTCGGGTCGGTGAAGACCACAAATGAGAGACCTTGCTCCGATACCAATTAAAGGGTCGAGATGGCGGACTAGAGGGGGGGGTGAATAGTCCTTTTTTTAAAACTTAAACTTAATCGTAGTAGAATGGCTAACCGAAACAAATGCGGAATTAAAAACTATCGGTCTAGCCAAGACTACACCCCTCTACCTATACTCTATGACACCTTACAAAAGATCCTAACAATGCAAATAAGGTGTCGGGCTAGCTAGAGCTCACCTAAACAATTCTAGCTTGCAAGGTTACACAAACCTAAGCAACTAGTACTCAAACAACCGGGGAGCTCCTACACATGCCACTAAGCAAAAGCGCGAAGCCTAAGCTCACTAGCAATGCTCAATAACAAGGCTACACAAGCCAATTAGAGAGCTCAACTTAGCTACACAAACTAAGCAATGTGACTAGCAAGACTACAAGTCAACTAGTCACTCATGGGATCAACTCTATGCTACACAAGCAAGATAGCTACACAAGCACAATATGTATGAAAGTAAATACAAGCTTGTGTAAGGAGATTGCAAACCACCGAGAAGAGTAGACAATGTTGACACGGTGATTTTTCCCCGAGGTTCACTTGGTTGCCACCAAGCTAGTCCCCGTTGTGTCGACCACACACTTTGGTAGTTCGGCGGCTAATAGGCACCACACCTAGCTCGACACTCGAGCGCCGCAAGAACTCACCCACAAGTGAGGGTAACTCAATGACACGCGCAATCCACTAGAGTTGCTCTTCGCGATCCCCGCGGGGCGAGCACAATGCCCCTCACAATCCTTCTCCGGAGCCACGCACAATCTTCACGCGGGCTTCACGACGGAGACTCGATCACCAAGCCGTCTAGGAGGTGGCAACCTCCAAGAGTAATAAGCACCACCGGCTTGCAACTCGAACACCTAGTGCCACTCGATGCTATCTCTCAAAGCAACGCACTAGGATCACTCTCTCACACAATCAGATGAGCACTAAAGCATATGTGTGTTAGAGGGCTCCCAAGCACATCCACACAAGCCACCAAGGCTTTGGAGTGCTCCAACCACCGGCCCAAAGCCGGCCTCAACGACTATATATAGCCTCAACGGCCAACTAGCCGTTATGCCCCTTCACTGGGCATTCTGCGCTCCGGTCGGTAGTACCGACCCCTCCTGGCGGTACTACCGCTTAGTCAAACTAGCCGTTACCTCACATCGCGCAGATTTAGGCAAACCACCGACCCCTGGTCGGTTCCTCCGAGGTCGGTAGTACCGAGGTCATGGCGGTACTACCGCCAGGCCAAAATCGCCGCGACCAGAGAGCTCTGCGAAAAACCAGACACTACCGACCTTGCGTCGGTACCACCGCGGGCGGTAGTACCGAGGTAATGGCGGTACTACCGACAAGCCATTTTTCAGAAACTACAGCGAGCCTCGCGAAACTCCTCAGGGCCACGGTACCACCGACCATCCGTCGGTACCACCGCCGGCGTAGTACCGAGGTAATAGCGGTACCACCGCCAGGCCAAAACGTCCCATTACAGAGAGGGCTGCACGCAGCACCTATGGGGTACCCACCGACCACCCTGGTCGGTACCACCGGCTTCACACAGAAAACCCCATTTTCATCTCCGAGTTGATCCAAACCAACTCAACAACTTCTCCTTTGCAAATGTGCTAACACCAACAAGTGTACAACATCATGTGCAAGTGTGTTAGCATTTTCACAATCATTTTCAAAGGATTTTCTCTTGCACTCATAACGCCACTCGATCTTAGTAACATCGCAAAGTTAGATCGCTCAAGTGGCACTAGATGACCGATATGCAAACAAGTTTGCTCCTCTTAATAGTACGGCCATCTATCCTAAACCCGGTCATAATCTTCTCTACACACCTATGACCGGTGAAATGAAATGCCCTACAAATATACCTTTGCCTTGCGCATTCCATTCCATCTCCTTTTGTGTTGATGCAACACATGCACCAACCTATCTTCAAATGATATGATCCACTTCATATCATCACATGGCCTCCATGGTCCATCGATCTTGACATCACTTGCTCTTCACCATCGCTTCGGTCCTTCGGCGCAAGTCTTGCTTAAGCCTCCCGACACTCGGTACCAACGGCTTCAAAGCCTCAACTTGCCCTTCACCTTCGCGACCGGTCCATCAAGCCAAGTCTTGCCTTGATCTTCACCATCTTAGCCCATGACTCCATGTCATGTTTCATGTGCATTAAGCTCCTTCTTCATCTCATGCATGAGCATTTCAACATCCTCCAAGCCATTTCTCCTCTATGGCATATGTTGCTCACACATGATCACCTGTGGACTAATCACCGTGTAATTCACTTTAAACACATATTAGTCCACCTAAGTTGTCACTCAATTACCAAAACCAAACAAGGACCTTTCCCTGCTCTCCACGGAGAGTCCCGAGCGGAGGGCGTGTCACGCCACCGGGCGCGGTGGGTTGCGTTTGGGGACCCAACGGCTGACGCGGGCGTGGCGCGTTGCCCACACCACGCCGTCGCCACCTCGTGAGCGGCGCCGTCGTCACCATCGTCGCCAGGCACACGGTGCCCGCGGGCGTACGCCCACTTCCCCGCGGCCGGCGCAGGGTCCCCGAGGGGAACCTGCCCGGCGCACCGCCAAGCTCTCCTAGCGAGTTCGCGTTCGTCATGCGCACGGACCGGGAGCCTGGCCAGAGGCCCCGAGCCGTGCTCCGTCGACACCACCTAGCTTCCTCCCGCACGAGATGTACCGCGCTCGACGCCAGCGGGCCCCCATTCGGCCTCAACAGCTCCGCAGCCGTCTACGCCCCCCCCTCGACGAGCGCCGTCAGGACCGGGCGACGGCAGAGCGGGAGGAACGCCGGGCGTGATCCTACGAGCCACCACCGACCTGTCCGGGACGTTGCGCCCTTCCCCGCCGCCCGGGGACGCGGCGTCACGTACCGTCAAAGCTCCTCGTCCGGTTCGTGACGCCGCCAATGACTGCGCAAAAGGGCGCCAACGAGCCTTCCTCGAGCCTTGCCTCGAGGCCCCGCGACGCCGCAACGACTGCGCAAAAGGGCGCCAACGGGCCTTCCTCGAGGCCTAGCCTCGAGGCCCCGCGACGCCGCCAACGACTGCGCAAGAGGGCGCCAACGGGCCTTCCTCGAGGCCTAGCCTCGAGGCCCCGCGACGCCGCCAACGACTGCGCAAGAGGGCGCCAACGGGCCTCTCCCGAGGCCTAGCCTCGAGGCCCTGCGACGCCGCCAACGACTGCGCAAGAGGGCGCCAACAGGCCTTCCTCGAGGCCTAGCCTCGAGGCCCCGCGACGCCGCCAACGACTGCGCAACAAGTTCAGAGGGCGCCAGCGGGCCTTCCTCGAGGCCTAGCCTCGAGGCCCCACGACGCCGCCACCAGCAACAACGCCGGGGGGCCCTCCCCTCCCCGGCATCAGGACGATAAACGCAGGACCGTTTCGAACAAGGAGGAACATCATCCCTCTCCGCGATCAAAAAGCTACGTTCCTCTTTCTAACGTTTGGTTTTCCGTTTTGTTTCAAAAAGGCCAACGTTTGCGAAAACAATGATTAAAATGCCCGCGTCCGCGTTTGCTTCATCCCGAATAAGAACCAGAGGAGCAAGGGACGCGGGTCGGTCTTCGAGAAAGCGGACCGGGTCCCGGCCGCCTGACGCCTCCGACGGCTAACGGCACCGGCCCATCCGCAGAACCGAAGACACGACCCGTAGATCGAGCTCCTCAGGTTCAAGTAAAGGAAGAAACAAACGCGGGCACGCTAAGAAAAACACAAGCCTACGCACTGTCGCTCCGTTTTCCAAAGTCATGACAAACCTCGAGGGACGGCTGACCCTCAGGGGTCATGCCAAAGCAGGCAAGGAGCGAACCTATCGCCTGCGAAAGGCTACGGTCTCCTTTGCCGACCGCACCAAAGAGCACGACGTGACAATGGGACGGAAACGCGGGGCAGAGGCTAAGGAGAAGTTTTCGTAAAATCAACAAAAGACGCAGTGTTCTTTCCTTGATTAAACTTCAAATAATCTAATACAGAATGTGCAGGAAGCCTCGGCCACCCTGGACCAACTCGACGGGGCCCGGGACGTGGCGCTGTTGCATTCGGTCGAGTACCCGTGAAACCTCCAACGGGACCTCGACGGTACTACGTCTGAGGCCAAACAACCAAGGGCGTCACCAGCAACAACCCCGCGACGGTTGGCGCATCGACCAGTGACTTCGATGGAAGCTCCAACTTCGCCCTTGCCATGCGCACAACCAAGGAGTTCGGTCAATCTCCCCCGACAATCCCGAGCCCGACTCCAGCTCGGAACATCGAACAGCTACGTCGTTTTCTATCCCTAAAGCCTCGAGGCTTCGTACATTTCTCGTATTTTGTACAAACATCGCATCATGAATGAATAAAAGTTCGTTTCCAAGTTCTTTATTTCGTTCAAAACAGAGGTAGCCTCGACTCTGTCTAATCAGAGTCAAGACTCCCTCGGGGCTAACCAGGGGATCCCCCCTAAGTTCCTAAAAACCTCGCACGTTTCTTACTAAACTCGACGTTATTTTATTTTTCTATGCCTCGAACGCGCCTCACGACTAAGAAGAAAACACCTTGGGCTCCCTAAGGGTCAAGGGTGTCGAGACGGGAGCTCGCCTACGCCCCCGGGCTACGGTACCTCCACTCGCTCCCACCCTCGAAGGACTCAAGTCTGTGTCGAAAACTTAGTCGAAGCAAAACTCAGGCAAAGAAAAATAAGAAAACTCGAGCGCAAAGATGTTTCAATATCATCTCGGGCTCTCACCCCAAAAGCCCTTGAAGGAGTCTTTCCCACTCCTCCGAGGCCTCGGGGGCTATCAGGAGAAGGGTCTCTCCGACCCGACGTCCGACGCCCCCGAGACTTACGTTTTCGCTCGCTTTTTCAAAACAGGCAACAAGGAGCGAAATGCGAAAATGTTTTTACATTAGGCCTCGAGGGCCGCGAGCATGTTCTTTCTCACAAAATATCCCCCCCACGGAGGACACAACGCAAGGGCTCGGTGGCCCAAACTAACTTCGTCTCTCCTCTTGAGGCTCGTCCGCAGGAGCAATCACCGAGGGGTCTTCAGGAGCCGAGGACGCTGCTGGGGGAAGCCCCACGTCCTCTTCAAAGAACCGAGCCAGGGCCTCCCCAGGGGCCTCGACGGCCCTGGCGAACTCCGCGATCTCCCGCTCGGCTTCGTCTTCATCGTCCGGCAGGATATATCCTTGGCTGATGGCGTCAAAGTTGAGGCCGTCGTAGTGGCTGGAGATCACGGCGAAGGCCCGCTTCACCCCAAGATGCAGGGCACCGCGCACCCGGTCATCCACCTGACCCCTCAGGGCGGCCAGACGGCTGGTCAGGGAGTCTAGGTCCCCGACTGACCATCTACGGTCCCGAGGACGCGCAGGCCTCGGCGGCAGCATCTTGCAGAGCCTGGTGATCCGAAGCCTCAGCCTGGTAAACCGACTGCAGGGCGGCCGAGGCCTCCTCGGCCTCAGCAAGCTTCCCCTTCAGCTCTACAGAGGATCGATACAACTCGTCAAAAGAAAAAGAAAACGCGATGAGGAAACCATAAGACCTGCGGAACAAAAGGTCACCTTTCGCCGCACCCTCCCACTTCTGGGCGTCAGTGGCCGACGCCTCAGCAGACTTCCGAGCCTGCTCGAGGTCCGTGCTCAGGGCCCGCGCTTTGGACGCCTCCTCGGCAGCCTGAGCACGAAGGGCCTCGGCCGCCTTCTCGGACTCCTCCAGCCGCGACGCCAAGTTCTTAGCCTTCTCCGCCTCCCGGGCGGCGTACTCTTGGGCTTCGGCAACCGCGGCGGTCAGGTCTGAGCAGCGGACGCTCAGCCCGCCCGCCTCGGTACTCTTCTCGGCAAGCTGCTTCTGGGTGCGGGCGAGCTCAGCGCTCGACGTCTGAAGCTGCTCCCAGACGCGGCTCTCCCGACGGAGGAAATCCGACTTAGCCCGAGAGGTCTCCATGAGCTCCTAAGGTGGATAATCAACCAAACATTAACCCCCCCTTTTTACGACAAAACGGGAAGAAGAGGATCGCCCAAACAAGGTTCCTCACCTGGACGGCCCGAGGGAGGTCCCTTTCCACCATCGTCAGAGACGTCTTCAACGACCGCGTGAGGAGCGAGCCGAGCTGCCCGAGGACGTTCCAGTTTCCGGCCTCGGGGGCATCGTCGAGGACGAACACCGGCTCGGCCTCGGGATCAGCTGGATCCCTCCACTCCACTCGAGGACCGCCCCAGGTGGGAGAGCGACCTCCCAAGCGGGCAAGGGCCGAGCTTTCGCCCCCTCCTCCGATCTCTGGCACCGGCAGCCTCGACGGCACGCTGGTAACCTCGCCCTCCACCTCTGCTTTCCCACCTTTTGGGGAAGTCTCGTCAGAAGAGATGTTATGGATCTCCTCCGGCAAGCGCGACCCCTGAGGCAGGACGTCGGCCCCAGCCTCGGGCGCAACGGCCTGGGACGGCTCTGCCTCAGCCGCCTTAGCGGCCTCGACTTCAGCGGTCGAGGCCCCCGGGGCGCCTTCATCCCTCGACGCCCCAGAAGCAGGGTCCTCCTCTGGCGCCCCACCAGAGACCGGGGCCCCCTGTGGGGACTTGATGATTTCGGGCGTGACGTCCGGCCCGCCGGACCCCGGCAGTGGTGGCGTCACAACGGTGCCACCACCGCGCCGGCGGAGGAAGTCGCGCCCACTTTCAGCGCCTTCCGAGGGCGGAGGGATAAGGCCTCCCGGACCGCTTCCCGCTGAGACAAGAGAAGAAAGATACGCATCATGAAGAAAAATCCCCACACAAGCAAACGCGAGACGGGCAAGCGACGAGTGCTCACCCAGCCCTTGGCGCCCTCCTCGCAGTGGACACGGGTGTGGTCTGCAGCCGCGGTGTCCCTGCAGGGGGAACCCCGCTCGGGGGAGGCGGGAGCTCCGTCTCGAGGGTCTCCGTCAAAACCCCACCGACGGCGGCGTCGACGGGCCCTGAGTGGACCCGTCGCCCCCCCCGGGGCGCAGAAGCCTCGCCACCCGCGCCCGGGGCAGGAACAGGGCTCTTCCCCGCCGCCTGCGCCCCGGGCGCGCCCCTCACGGGCTCGCCAACCGGACCGGCGAACGGTCCACGTCTGGGAACCCCGCCAGGGGCTCGGAGTCCCCCTCCGAGCCCTCCTCGTCTTCATCATCGGAATCCTCCTCCGTAGGGGAGGACTCTTCCGGCTCACCATGGAGCTTCTGTTGCCGCCGACGCCTCTCCAGGTCGTCACGGTCCTTCCGACGCTTAGCCCGCCTGATGTTCCTGTCGTCCTTTCTCTTTTTCCTCTCCTCGGCCAGGCGCCGCCTCTCCTCCCTTTCCTCAGGAAGGGGAGGTTTCGAGGCGCTGACCCCCTGTAAACCCTGCAAAAAGAAGGAAGTAAGGATCGAACACGAAAAAAGAAAGCTCCGCGGCAACACACCCACAGGATCGATCCCCTTACCAAGCTGATGTACCCGCGGAACGGGCGCATCGGAATACTGAGCAGTTTGTTCGCGTCCTTCACCTCCTTTACTGCATCCCTCGCCCGGCGAACGAGCTCGGGATAGGCGACCGGGGACGCCCTCATCTGGCACTCCTGCAGGAGAGGCGCGTCGTCCCTCATCTTCGCCATGATCAGGGCGGTTCATCAGCGGCAGCACGCACCGCTGGTGGAACCAGGCCACGACCATCCCGGCCGTAAGACCCGCCTTCCGCAGCCTCGACAGGGCCTCAAGTAGCGGGTCGAGTCGACTCTGCCTCTTGTCGACGACGCCGTAGTTCCAAAGTCCGGCCGACTCGATCGGACGCGCCGGTGTATGCTGGCAGCAGCCCGTCGTCGTTGCGAAGGTAGAACCAGCCCATGCGCCAGTCCTTGAGTTCGAGGTGGCCGCCTGGGACGGGATGTACAGGCCCGACCCTATGCTGGACGACGGAGAGCACGCCAGCTCCCCGACCTCATCAATCTCCGCCGACCTCCGAAAAACCGCCTTCTTGAAGAGCTCGCCCGGAGAGGTGGATCCAGAGCTCCCAGTGGGCTCGATCCCCAGGAAGGCCTTCGCAGACGGTCGTGAAAGATGGCCGCATGTGTGAAATAGAGTTGGGGGCAAGGGATGAGCTCGAGCCCCGTAGTAGAAAAGAAGCGCCGGAGGAAAACCGGCTCGCCGGTACCCCGAACCCACGCTCGTGAAAGAGATGAATGAGCTGACCACGTAGCCGTTCGGGGAAGGCCTCGGCTCCTCCTCCTCAGGACCGGGGGCGATCCACTCTGGCCTATCGGAGACGAAAAGGCCCGAAGAAGTCCTATGAACCAGCTCAGCTAGCTTATCCGGGCCCGGGTGAGGCGACCCGCCCCTAGAGGAAAGGCTTCCGGGTCCGGCAGCTAGAACAGAAGCGAAGCCCCACGGCTCAGCGGCGTCGGCCATCCCGAACGACAGAAGGCGGAGGCGCAGAGTCGCAAAGAGGAAAGGTCGCTCGATCTCTCTCTCTCTCTCTCTCTCTCTCTCTTTTCTTTGCCTCTCAACCCTCTACTCCGCCGCTGGCCCGGTCTCTCCTCCCCACCTCTGCTTTTGTGCGGCTGACGGAGGAGGAAGACGAAAGAGTAAGGGGTACGAGCGAATGAGGAAAGGAACCGCTCCGAAATCCCCAAGGGGCGTATTTATAGGGTAAAAACCAACGGCCAGATCTCGGTCGGTCACTATTCACCCGCATTCAATGCGTTGCACGCTAGGAGATCTCATGATTGCGAGAATCCCCTCGATACGAGTGCGCACGCAAGCATTAAATGCCTGGTCGTGGGCCCTTGCACACGTCCGCAACGGGCGCCGCCCACGACCCCAGAAAGCCGCCTAAAAAGGCGCGCCCGCCGCTCCGACGGAAGAGGTAAACTGCCTCTGACTCCTTCCCAGCGAAGGAACCCAGGGCATCGAGCCCGTTACGTTCCAGGGGTTCGAAGGCCAACCCCTCCGAGGGTTCGACAGCCGCCCTAGGATAAAAGAGTCAGGAATGGCCATGGATGCGCCCATCGCATGGCCCGAGCCAAGCCCGAGCACGACCGCTCAGGACATCCAGAGTCGTATTCGAGGCTAGCAGGACGGTCTCAAACGGGATCCCAACGAAGGGAGGCAACGAGCCCTCGGAATCAATCGAACGGTTCCAGGCCCTGGTGACTGTCCTCTGGCTCCATGTGTGCGCCTCCGGACCCCTAGCCGACCCCTGTCGAACGGGGCACGGGCACGCACTTGGATTACCCGTTAACAGCTCATCGGGGACGCCGCGGCCGATACCTACCGATGGTAGCGCGGCGTCGCCACCCCTCTTCCTTGCGAAAAGGATGCGTGAGGGTCGAAAAACCAAGACGAGGCCGCCTCTGACCGACCCTTTGCGAAAAAGGGCTCTGGGGCTCGCCTCGCACCCGAGATAGGTCGTCGAAAAAACTTGGACTACCCCAATCCCAAAGCCATCGATCGGCAACCAAGGGGCTCGGGGGCTCGGGAAATACGACTAATCTCTTTTCTTTGTGTGAACACGAGATTTCAGGCCTCGGGCGAACGCTCGTCCTCCGTCTCGCCTGAGCCCTCAAAGCCAGGCCTCGGGAGAACGCTCGTTCTCCGTCTCGCCCGGAGCTCTCCGAGCCAGGGCTCGGGCGGGAGTCTCCCACGACAGAGGAAAGGTAACCGCACACATTTAATGCGCCCACCTAACCATGTCTCGAGCCGGTTGACAGGTACCCGCGGCAACTTCCCATTTGCTCCGCTACCTGGGCCCACCACGACCGCCGCTCCAACTTTGCGTCCGTCGCCCTCCCTGATAGTTTCCGCCTAAAAAGATGCGCCCAACGGGCAGAAGAATTCCCAGACGACGGAGGCTTCTTCAAGAAGGTAAAAACGGGCCCCGGTCCTAAGCCTCGAAGCAGCGAAGGCTGGCCCTCGAAGAGGGTTCGACAGCCGACTTCGAGCACCCGAGTCAGGGACACCAAGGGGCGCCACTCGCAGCATCGCTCGAGGGCCAAGCCCTCGAGGCCCCTCACGTGTATCCAAGGCGGGGAGCACGACATGCAGTGAGATCCCCTCGGAGGGAGGCATCGAGCCACCGGGTCCTATCGAATGGACCCGGCACTCCTGCAGACTAAGCACCCATGCTTTATGAGATCGCCTCCGGGCTACAGTCGACCCCATCGAACGGGGCACGAGGTCTCACTTGGATTCCCCTGTACCAGCTCACCGGGAACCTCAATACTCGCCCGCTCGTGGTAGTACGAGGCATCCCCCCTCGCATCCGATCGAAAGGACTCGCGGGACGACAAGCTAGGGCAACCGGCGTGCCGAACGGCTCGATGTGCCGGCCGGTCGGTTCAGCCTGGCACCCCTCGACGAAAGAGGGTAAAAAACTCGGGGGCTCGACACTCCCGAACCTAAAAAACGCAACTAACCATCACACAAGAAAAAGCCCACGAGGGAGTCCTAACCACTCCCCGTGGCCTCGGGGGCTACACCCGCGGGTGTCGCTCGCGCGACACCCGCGGAATCAACACAGCCAAACCCTCGAGAACCGGCTAGCTAACCCTCGAGATCCCAGTCGGGAGCCCCTGCTCGAGTGCAAGCACTCAAACAAGGGCTCGGGGGCTACTGTCGGGGGTCCGCAAAAGGGGTACCCCAATCAACGCGAACAAATAGGTTAAACCTAGAACACCAATTAATAATAAACCTAGCAAGTCTAACCTTCTAAAAAACCAACCCCTCGAGGCCTACAACGCTGGCCCACCATGCCGAAGCCCGAAAACCTATTAAGCGGAAAGTAGGCTGCGTCAGCCCTCCAAACCAGGCCTCGGGCGAACGCTCGTTCTCCGTCTCGCCCGAGCCCTCCAAACCAGGCCTCGGGCGAACGCTCGTTCTCTGTCTCGCCCGAGCCCTCCAAGCCAGGCCTCGGGCGAACGCTCCTTCTCTATCTCGCCCGAGCCCTCCAAGCCAGGCCTCGGGCGAACGCTCATTCTCCGTCTCGCCCGAGCCCTCCAAGTCAGGCCTCGGGCGAACGCTCATTCTCCGTCCTGCCCGAGCCCTCGAAGCCAGGCCTCAGGCAGATGCTCAATCTCCGTCTCGCCCGAGCCCTCCGAGCCAGGTCTCGGGCTGGCGCTCGTTCTCCGTCTCACTCGAGCCCTCCGCGTCAGGCCTCGGGCGAGCGCTCCACTACCCTTCAAGCCTCCCGCAAGAAGGAAGCTCCCTGCTTCTCAGCTCTGACAACCGTACTAGCCCCATACTGCGCATTTAATGCGTCCACTTACTCCGGTCACATCCTCCGGTACACAGCGTGTGCCATAGTGAACCGGAGCCAGAGTCAAACCTCGTTTTCACCACAAGCATGGGCAAAAAGGCACAAGTACAGCACTGTTCGGCCATACCACGCACTGTAGCATACTCGAGCTTCACCCCGAGGCCTGGGTTCCCGCTGTACGCCCGGGCGTTCCGGGACTTGCCCATACCTGTGGGGGCTCGAGCCTCCCGTAGGCGCCACCTCGAGGCCGGCCCTGCGCCCCTCGAGCCCTGACTGCTTTCACGCTATTGGAGGACAGGTACCCCAAGACCCGGAGGGACCCCGCCGTGTCCTGTACGTGCCGGGATGGGTGCTGTACGGCTTCCACATCGCCACGCCTCCACGTCCGCGCCCGGGATGGAGGCCACGCATCAAGGACGCCTCAATAGCAACACCCACGTTGGCTACAGTGACTTCGACAAGACAGAGTTCCTACCTTTCGCCATATCGAGCGCTGTACATGTCAATCCTATGTTAACCCTGGCCTCCTCTTGTTCTATAAAAGGGGACGCTAGGGCCCTTCGCGCGCAAGAGACAACGCACGAGTCTACGGTTACGCACGGGCTTGCGCGACACGAGTCCACACACACACACACTCGAGTCCGGACTCCGGTCCACGCTCATTGAGCTTGTATTGCCCCTGTACAAGCACTTAGGTGCAAGTAATACAAGAACCTCCTCCCCCCGCTGGACGTAGGGCCTTCTTTGCCCGAACCAGGATAAATCCTTGTGTCATCTTGCATCACCATCCAGGAAGAGAGCACGCGATCATATTACTCGTTGGTGTCATACCCCCGGGTTCAAAACACCGACACATCGTGATTAGGGTTTGGGCAGTGAAAGAGGCTCGATCTATGGCCAATGCCCCAATGTGGAAACATTGTGGGTGGTAGATCTATTAGACAGTTGTCAGATTTGCACGCCATCGTCTCAATTTGTCTGGTGCATAGGTTGGCTCACCTGAGGTAGTGGGTTTGAGGTACTGTGTTTGAGGCTAGCTACATTGTTAGAGTACACAGCGAAATCCAGCCCAGCTCGCTATACCAACGAGTCGGGAACCCCTTGAACCCAGGTCCATCGGAGCCCACAACATACAAGGTCATGGGCCTAACTCAACCCGAGCGATTAGCTTTATAGGTGAGGGCTGGACCCACCTTATATGTTGCGCTCCGCTAGCATCAATTACCGATATGAGACGACTAAACCTAACAATCTTCCATGTCACACATTAGACCCAACTCTTCACATCACACAACCCCATATGATCTTCAGAAGATGTTTTCTAGGCTTCGAGTCCAATGCTCCATGTCATACACTGCGAACACAAGGTTGATATGTGCCCTTGTGGTTCGTCCTTATGATGAGTGGTTGATCAATAGACTCATAGGTTGGCGTGAGTGCAACATGTATCTTGGTTGTGTTGGTGTGCAGGTGTGGAGCTCGGAAGCAATGGTCAATGATGAGGTGAAGGTTAAGTAGAGACATGTCGTGTCGATTGACTGAGAGTGGCGAAGGGCTGATGTGAGGCTTGGACTGAGGGATCAAGAGGTCGGAGGATCAGTTATGGTAGCTGGCACTTGGTGGCAACAAGCAAGACTACATGGGGATGAAGATAACATTGGTCAAGTCAAGATGGAAGGCAATGGCGTCGTGGCACCTGATGGAGGCCGGACACGGGCTTGCATGGGGGATGCAAGTGCCGTCGGTCGAGTCAGGGAGGAAGGCGAAGGCGTCGTGCTTGGCGGAGGCTGGACATGAATCAACATCGGTGTCGGCAGATGGGGTGTAACACCTACGCTCCTTCTATGGTGCGGGTTTGGTAGTGAAGCCTTAGAAAACTACCGCGATGGTTTCCAGGTTTAGGCCTCAAAACATGAGGGGACCGGTTTCTGAGTTTGGCCCTCAAAACTCAGGGTGGCAGGTTTACCGGTTTAGGCCTCAAAACCTGACAGAGGTTCCGAGGAGGAAGGGGGTGACACGTGGTGGCATCGCGAGACGAAGCTAGCGGTGAGAAGGTTCGTGGTCGTTGGGGCGGCACGTGACGACATCGTGAGGCTTGCATTGTGGCAAAGCTAACGATGAGGAAGGCGCGCGAGCATCGAAGGAAGATCTTGATAGAGTTGGACTAGAATACCCATATGGCTAGCTAGTTTGCTCTTTGTATCTAGGGGTAGAAGAGGTATTATGTTTAGGCTATAAATAAGGGATGACACCACTCATCCCTCCCCATCTCATCAGTAGCATCTCTTCAGTCATTACATTTCAAACTCTAGACATTTACCTGTTAGGGCTTTTCCTTCTCTAGCTGCTGAGATATCCGCAGAGACGAAAACATTTGTTTGTGTATTTTAATTTCAGTAAAGGTCCACCACTGATCCTCGGTAGATGTGACTACTAATCACTAAGGACAGTCTCAATGGTAGAAACCATAGCAGTTTCTATAGCTTAGGATGGCGCACCAAGAAACTCCTGTTCTCAACCCATAGTTTCTGCAACACTATCCATACAAAGAGTAAATTAAATGCAGCACAAAAAATATCTAGATCAACTGTGGCAACTATTTCGGATGCCTCCTTGTTTCTAGATCACACGACCAGACGCAGACGAAGAAATAGCAGACTTTCTGCAGTTCAAACACACTTTCCAGCACCAAACAAGACGTTGTTTAATATATGTTGCATATATCTGTTGTCCAACATACTTCCTATAGTACAGCGATTTAGACTGCTATTCAACACCACATTCCAGCAGGGCCGTACCGAGGGGCGTGCAAGAGGTGCGAGGGAACAGAGCCTCTAATTACCTGGTGCCTAAACTTTTGTTGGATTTACTAGCTACCAACCATCACTCCGGTGACTGCCAGCTACAGGCCTAGCTAGGGGATAAATTCATGCCCATATCGTTAACTTTCGTGATGGATTAGCACTAAAACTAATATGAGTCACCACTGTTATAGAAAAACTCCTAGATAATTTTAGTCTTTTCCTTTAATTTGAATTTACTATCCTTCATATCATTATATGAACTTTTTATCTTGAAGCAATCATTATATGAACTATAATTATTTTTCGTACAATTACGACCCATGTTCTAAGGTTAAGACATATATTATCTCTGTCTCTTTTTAACTGTCAATATGAGAAGTGTGTTGGTTAAACTTTTTTTAAGTTTAACTAGATTTATAGAAAAAAATTAACAATATTTGTATCTCCAAATAAGTTTATTATAAATATGAATTCAATGATCTATCTAATGATACTAAACAATTAATATAAACATTAATATTTTCTTGTGTATATTTAATGAAAGTTAAGTATATTTGACTTTTTGGAAAGAAAGAACCACTGTTAAAAAGGGAACGGAGGAAGTATGTAGATATGCATGTAAAATTATTAAAGAATAAAGCCTTATTTTATAGTTTGGTACAAGGCCTCAAATTTTACCGGCACGGCCCTGCATTCCAGCACCGGATAATTAATGATAATAGCATACAGAAGTTCATATAAAAATTATAAAGTTCATATAATAAGGTGGCATCATCCATCATGTCTCATGGATGTAGTTGATGTCAGGTAGGTTGCCCAAGTACTCCAAAAGCCAGCAGGACGCCTCAAATCTCCAGAAAATATCATTCTGCAAGGAACAAGAGTAATGAGATGAATTGGTAAAGAAATTAGGATATTGGTAAAGAACAGGTAGTGGACTAGTGTTTGATTGCAGGAAATTGGTAAATCCACCTGGTGGATACATCCTACAAAATAAAATAAAATGAAATGTTCAGAACTCACTATCTGAAATCTAGCTATTAACTAAACTAGGATATGGCATCACATGACATTATTGACGAGGGCAACATCAGTGTCGATCGTTCCTGTAAATACAAGTTCATCTCACTAACTGAACTAGTACCTCTTATTGCTTACTATCGAAGGACCATGCTAAATCTTTCTGCATTTGACACTAGTATGTTGCTCTGTTGAAAGTATCAAGTATGGCCACAGTATTGCACCGTTGAAAATATTTGCTAAAACTAATCACCACAGTACAGCTTATGCCAAAAATTTAGTATGGCCAAAAACTAATCGACACAGTACACAGTATAGCTCATATTTTCCTGCTATCTGAGAACACATTTATACTTGCAGGTTCTTCCAATATTGTTCGATGTTCAGAAGTTACAACCAAGCTATGTATTCAAAACTAATCAACACAGTACAATAATAGATGATGTTGCGACTGAAAAACTAACTAAAATTTAAGCATACCCTTCAGTAGAGTCCGGAGAGAAATTTATCCACCAAGCAGGCAACCCGGCGGACTGAAGACTTGGAAAAGGTGAAGGTGGTGATACAGTCCTAGCAGCAAGATTGCCGGCGGCCGCCATGGATCCATCAGTTGGGGGCGCATCCGTAACAGAAACAGGAGCGAATGGCATACCAGCGACAACAGCAGGGGCGCAGGGAGCACCGGTGACCCGAGCAGATCGAGCAGCAGGGGCAGAGGGAACACTGGTGCTTCTGCTCGGTCTTGATTTCTGATTCCTTCGCAGGTGATTCATTTTCGCCAGATTTGGGATGGATTGAGGGCGAGGTCTTCGATTTGGAACTGCCCTAATTCATGATTATAATGGTACGGTTGAATGACGGCGCCGTCCAACAATTAATGGCGTCGTCCAACAATCTCCCATCTCGATGAGTATATGCATGCATCATTGCTCTTGACGGTGCCGTCTGGTGGCTTAAGGCACTCACAATGTAGACTCTACTTAGAGTCTAAGTCTATTTATTACCTCGAAGTTATCATAGACTTGGAGTCTAAATAAGACTTGGAGTCTTGCTTTTTTACCATCTCTCTTCAATAACTACACTGCCACATCAGCAAAATACAATAAATAGGAGTGTAATAAATAGGTTTAGACTCTATGATAGAGTCTGCATTGTGAGTGCCCTTATGACCACTATACTACTTTGTACGTATCTCTGAGAACTGACATCCTCCCGCATGATCATTGGTAAGTTCATCATTGGTTTTAGCACAAACTAAAGATCGAGATGAAGTGATCAACTAATAATGGTACGTTGATGATCGATCATATCATCGATGTTGTTGGTTTCTCTTTTTTTTCCCTGATGAAAGAAACAGTTCTGAGGGGATCGAGACTAATTGTATGTACACGCGTACGTTTTCTTTTTGAAAACCATTTTCTCTAGCTAGTACTACGTAGTATATAGAGTCTAGATGAACGATGATTGCGTTCCAAATTATAACTCATTCTGGTTCTTCTCGCTATACAGTAAAAGTTATATGTCTATAAACATAGTGTGTATATCTAGATGCATAGAAAAACAAATTATCGAAAATTCAAAACGACTTATAGTTTGCAAATGTATAGAGTATACATTCAGCTAGAACTTTATTCAAGTAGTGTGCATGCATCAAACAACTTACAGTAGTACCAATACAATGTCTCGACCCAAGAAAATGTAAATATGTATGTTCACTACAGCAGAATCGCTCTTTGCCGAGTGCTGGCAGCACTCGGCAAAGAGCCTTTTGCAGCCGCACTCGGCGAAGGGCACTCGGCGAAGAATTTCACGGCAAAGGGTTCTTTGCCGAGTGCCAAGTGCTGACATATTTGGCACTCGGCAAAGAACAAAATAAAAAAACCCCGGAAAAATAGGGAAAAAAATTTATTTAATTGGAGGAGAGGCCCACTGGGCAGCGCCCACTTGTCGCCCTAGAAATCGCAAGTTCTACTATTTTTCACGTAATTTTCTCTCACGCAGTCAGCAGGATTCGAACTCACGACCTCTCGTTCGCGCGGAGCCTCCTCTACCACTGCACTACACACTCATATACGTTCCATCTCCGTTTCGATTACCCATATATTATACTAAACCATGTGTAACTTGCTTGCTTATTTGAGGCCCTAAACGAATTCAAATCAAAAAATTGTAAACTACAAAGTTTTCTAACTTTTCAAGATCTACAACTTTTATTTTGGTAGTTTTTCCATCTAAGGTCGTTTATAAAAATTTGAATTTTAAATTTTACAATTTGAAACATAGTTTTCGTTGACAAGATGATTTCAAATCAAAAAGTTGTCAACACCAAAGTTTCATAACTTTTCGAGATCTACAACTTTCATTTTGGTCATTTCTCCATCTGAGGTATTTTGAAAATTTTGAATTTTAAAATTTTCAAATTCGACCCAGTTTTGCATAACTAGATGACTTCAAATTAAAAAGTTATCAACTACAAACTTTCATAACTTATCAAGATCTACAAAGTTTATTTTGGTTGTTTGACTATTTGTGCATCCGACATTGTGGTTCTAATATTATTCACAAGCATTATATATCACTCTTGTAGTTTTATAAACTACCGGAGAGATATATAAGATTTGTGAACGAATTTATTTTAAGTTTGTCAAATAAAAAAATCACCAAAACAAAAATTGTTCATCTTGATAAGTTAACCAACTTTGTAGTTAAAAACTTTTTCATTTGGATTAATTTACTGCTTCAAAATGTAATTTAAAAACTGGTTTTGCCGAGTGTCAGAAAAAAAACACTAGGCAAAGAGCTCTTTGCCGAGTGCCACGTGGCTGGCACTCGGCAAAGGCACCTCTTTGCCGAGTGCCAGCCACGTGGCACTCGGCAAAGAACCGCCCACGTGGCATAGTCCGGGGCCACATTCTTTGCCGAGTGCCACGTGGCCGGCACCTCTTTGCCGAGTGCCAGCCACGTGGCACTCGGCAAAGCGGCGGTTCTTTGCCGAGTGCCACGTGGCTGGCACTCGACAAAGAGGGGCTCTTTGCCTAGTGCCGGCATGCGCTTTGCCGAGTGCCACGTGGCCGGCACTCGGCAAAGAGGCTCTTTGCCTAGTGCCCGAAATTTGGCACTCGGCAAAGCCACAGGCACTCGGCAAAGATTGATTTTCCCGTAGTGGTTGGACTATAATATATGGATCAAATCAAATTAAGTAAGCAAGGAATTAATTAAGCCAAAGAAATCTCACAAACACGGAACTGAAATCCGGGATACATATACATATATATATATATATATATATATATATATATATATGTCACATATGCACGGTATTTATGATATATATGTCCTTCATCCATATATATAGTGATCATCACCTCATCGACTAGTAACATAATTTTAGAACATCATTTACGTGTTATTGAGGCATCGAAGAAGTTGTTGGTACTGTCGTGGAAACCATCACTTGATGCAGTAACCGATCAATGCGCTGCTTAGAACTCCTGGCCGTCGATGTCCTCGTCGTAGTCGCGGATCTCGTCGACGTGCTCCACGACGACGACGTGCACGCCGGGGTCGCTGACGGCGCAGCTGCCGGCGACGAGCACCGAGTTGTTGACGGCCTGGTAGTTGCTGTTGGCGTAGGCGGTGATGACCACGTTCTCCTCCTCCTCTTCTTCGTCTTCCTGGCCTTCTTCGTGCTCCTCCGCGTCCGCGCTGCCGACGACGACGAGGTCCTCCACGTCGCCGGCCGCCGCAGCCGCCTCCATGGTGGCGCCGCTGTTCTCCCCCGCCAGCGTGAAGATGGTGGTGGCATTCTCGCTGCCGCCGCTGCCGGTGAGGGCGGTGGCGAGGTGGTCGTTGAGCTTGGTCACGGCGTTGCTCACCTCGGTGGCCACGACGTTGTTGTTGGACGACGCCATTGTCGTTGCTGCTTCTTGTACGTGTTCGTGGTATAAGCTTTAATTTGGGTGGTGTGGTGTGGCACAAAGTGATGATCGAGAGATGTGCAGTGGTGCTCGATGAAGGCTAGCCTTGTTCCGGATACACGTATATATAGGATTTGATCGAGATGTGCAAACACCGACCATTGAGAATTTGAGATGCATCCATGCAATGCACGTAGGGTAGCTAGCGTGCGTCAAGGTGGAAACTTGAAGCGTGAGCACACAAGCGATGAAGCGATTCGATTCCAGCCTTGAGGCTCTGCCCAAACCCAAAGCATGTATGTGTGTACCTGCGGCATCTGTCTCTGCATCACCCATGCATGCATATGTTTCTTTGCGTGCACCTGGGGGTTTCCTTCATCAGCTTTTCAGTAGTCACTGAAAATGTGCAGTCTATTATTATGCGTCGTCTCACTGACAAAGGGTGCCTAGGGGGGAGCTTGTGGGGCAGGGTAATTAGCAAAGTTTTAATTAGTTGTGTGCGCCTGGATATGATGCTCACAAAAGTACTGTATATAGTGCATAGATATGTATCTGGCTGGCCGGTCGGTGGGGCCTACCTTTATAACTTGACAACATAACAGGGGAAAGAATATTTTGGGAGCTGGGGGTGTCTCCTTTCATCACAATTGATCCTTTTCGTATCTCTGTCGTCACAACTGATATTAATTTTGTTTACTACTACTACCACTTCCTCCTATATATGTTAAATTTCCATTTCCTTCATTTGTCTCAGGGATGAACTACTAATGTATATTTATGTTTTCTTTGTAAACATCACTCAACTCAACTCCCTTCCTCAACAAGAAAGCTAATCTAATTTGTCCAAGTCACAAATTCTCTCCACTTTGATCAAATTTATATAAAAAAAGAAAACATTTTTACACCACTAAAGAAAATATTATTCATGCTAAATAAATCCAATAAGACTTATTAGATGCCATAAATGTTTAGTACTTTTAATATAATTTTGTCAATCTTGATTGTTTGACTTATGAGAAACCTTGCATGGATTTCTTTTCATGGAGGCTACAGTAGCTAATTGTGTCTTGTAATGGTTAGCCTTGCTTGTTGGGTTTGAATGATACTTTAGGGGGTGTTTATTAGTTTACACATGAGATGGTGCATCGAGAGTCCAACCCATAACTTTACCATGTGTTTGGTTTCGGGGTGACGTGGGTTGGGGACGGGGATGGTATGCAGTCTCCCGTCCTCATTCCCCACGGGGACCCGAAATGCTTGAGACCCATCTGAAAAGGCACAATTCCTACATACTATATATAAGACCATGTCTTGTGTGTATGCGGATTATGATAAATTATTAGATATGTACGTCAATTGATTATTTAAAATCATGTATTATTTACTTATGTGTATTTGAGATCTATTGTCTTGCTTTGCAAAGTGCCTATTTGTAAGTGCAATCAAGCCCTAAGTGGGTTTTGGTGTTGATGACCACCGAATTAGAGGACTAATGAGATTTGTTGAGTTGACAAGCAGGGAATAGGAAACGAAAGGATGACATACATGACTGATGGGTATCCAATTGTTTTCATGATGCTTTCCGACTCAAAGGAGGTTTAATTCATTTTCTATTTCGAATTTGAGTTTAGGAATGTCGTACTATCAAGAGGGATTCTAGCGCCCACAGTCAAATTGTGTTACTGAAAGGATCAAGATGCCCAAGAGGGGGGGGGGGGTGAATTGGGCTTTTCTAAAACTTTAGCAAAAATTAAAAATTATTAAGCCCAATTAACCCCTTGTGCCTAGAAGTGTGTTTCTTTCTATTCTACCGCACAAAAGACAATGTCTATGTCACTCCTACTCTAGCAAAGCAAATCAATAATGAATGAACAACAAGTATATTGCGAAATTAAATTGCTCAAATGTAAATGCGTAAGTAAAGGAGTTGAAATGGCAAGACGATCTTTTTGTCGAGGTATCGAGGTGTCGGCACACCCCCTAGTCCTCGCTGGAGCACCCGCGCAAGGGTATCGCTCCCCCTTGATCCGCGCAAGGATCAAGTGCTCACTATGAGTTGATTCTTCGTCGCTCCGGCCTGGTGAATCGCTCACTACCGGTCACAACTTGACTTGGGTCATCCACAATGCCTCCGGATGATCACCAAGCTCTCCAATCACCACCAAGCCATCTAGGTGATGCCGATCACCAAGAGTAACAAGCTAGAACTCTCACTTGACCAAGACAAGGCCAAAGAGATGGATGGATGCACACTTGCTACTCAATTTTCACTAGGAGGTCACTAATTCTCTCAATTAGCTATTCTCTCAACCTCACTAGGGCTCTTGCTCTTTCTCACAATCACTATGTGTTTTTCAGCAGAGGAAAGTGGCAAGAACACCATAATGGATGAAGTGGTAGAGTATAAATACTCCCTCAACCGGCCATTCAATAGAGCACTGTGCTGGGCGTTTTTCGGGGGCATCGGACGCTCCGATGACCTCGATCCAACGGTTAACTGTACCTTCTATCAGACCTTTCAAAGGAGCATCGGACGCTGGGCAGCGTCCGATGCCATCGCACAGGACGCGTCCAATACGATTCTGACCTCTCTGGAACCTCTCTGCATGGACATCGGACGCTGGCCCTCAGCGTCCGATGTGCCCCTCAGGGCACCTTCTCTGGAACAGTGGCACAAACGCGTCCGATGTAACAACATCGAAGCGTCCGATGCCACCACGTCAACACTCTCAAGTCAGGTGAGCATCGGACGCGCGTCCGATGCCCACCAGGCCAGCGTCCGATGCCTGTTTCACAGGCAAAACACACTTGGATCGTGACGCGGCCTTAACGACTATTCATCCTCGTGACATAAGGCATCTCTCTGAGCTACCTAGGGCTATGAAATAACAAGTGCGCACCACACCTACCTCAATAGACTCATCTAGGTCAAGATACTGATTCACGCTCCCCTTTATAGTATGGCCAAAGGAAAAACAAAGACCTAAGACTACCTAAGTGTCCTTCAACATATTATGACACTTAGCCTAGTCTACCACCGTCTTCGTCGTCTGTCCTTTGAAAACTGAAACGATATCCATCGCCAAGGGACATGAATTCCATATGCCCGTATCGTCATCATTTCTGTGACCTAACTCATCCCTGTTTCTGCAAAACACACATTAGTCACAGTAATCTTGTGTTTCATCCAATCACCAAAATCCACTAGGGGCCAAGATGCGTTCAGTTACCAATGCTCAATCTTTGTCAGAAAGATACACATTCAGCCACCTTTCTAACCCCACAGGTTTCATATGGATCAGATCATTTCGGGGAGGTCGGCAGTGCCGACCCTTATGATCGGCAGTGCCGATCATAACCGGACCATTGGGCTCAGACTATATATACCTTTTCAGAAAGCCCACAAATGGCCCAGTTAACCAGTGCTTCTTCCAGCTCGCGATTCAGACTGTTGCAAAAGGCTTTCTCTCTCTCTCACTCCTCCATTGTTGCCTCCAAAGCTTTCAAGTGCATCTCCCATTCCAACCACCAAAACTTGAAAGAGAGGGCAGCAAAACTCGAGTAGAGAGCAGATCCATTGATTCCCAAAGTCTCAAGAGCATTGGTTCACGTTTGGCCAGAGGTTCTAGGATTTATTACTCTTAGAGTTTGCTCCTAGCCAGCTAGGCGTCGCCCTTGAGCTTGCCATCGTTGTGGCAACCTAGGGAGGTTTGTAACCAGCTACTTGCAGCTAAGAAATCACCCCTCATCTCAAGAGTTAGGTCTCTTGACTTGAGAACGAGGAAAGGGCAAACTTAAGTGGTGAGCTTGAGCCTTGGTGGCGTACCTCGACAACGTGGAGTAGGTTAACCTTAGTGGTGAACCGAACCACGGGATAAATCCTTGTGTCACCTTGTGCTTTGAGTTACTTTACGTTTGTAAAGTAATTTCTAGGGTTTCGGTTCAAACCTGTGTTTTCCTTTTCTGCTATATCTGTGAACTGTTTAACCCTGCAGGAAACTCACCCTCACTGTGCTTAACTTTCTGTCTCATACTCGTCCAGCTCGATTTCGCTTCTGCTTAGATCGGTAGTGCCGACCAGAGGATCGGCAGTGCCAATCAGGGTTCTCACTGAATTGAGTTTTGAGTTTTGACAGGCCTATTCAACCCCCCTTCTAGGCCTCCAGAGATCCTACACTATTTTGTTGTCATGTAGTATAATGCTGATGCGGGGATGGGGATCCCCGTGATGATTAAATCCCTGAGTGGGGATGGCGGGGAAGAAGTGTTCCCCATGAGTCTTCACGGGGACAGGAACGGGGAAAAATTTCCCCCATGAGGACTGGAATGGGGCAGTAACCCTCGATGGGGAATTCCCCATTGACATCTCTAGTTGAACTCATCTCTCGTTTGGTTGGTAGGTTGGATCGATTCCAGTTTTGTGTTTTGTTGAGACAATATCTGAAAGTGGGTTCAATCATTGACATATGAGCTCCATTTGTCAACATCTCTTTCCTTCTTTCTCAACTCAGTTCAACCCATATGGTCCTCTCATTTTAGAGGATGAGCTAAACCCGTATCTGAAGGGTATATTCCATCTCGAGTTGACATAGTTTTACGAATTCTCAAACCAAACACTAAGGGCGTGTTTGTCACCCTGGCCCAGCGTGGCTTGGCCTGCTCAACCGGCCCAGGCCATTCGCAGCCAGCCCGAAACGGGCCAGATGCACTTGTTTGCCAACATGTAGCAAACAGACCAGGCCGCAGCGAGATTGTGTTTGTGAGTCAAGTCTGTGTCAGGCCCAAGCATCAACTACCTCCAACTGCCACAGTGAGATGGTGTTTGCGCCATGGCCCAGCTCGGCCAGGCCCATGCCATAACCACAGCAATGAATGGAACAAATAGGAGAGGTTGCAGCCAAATGATGGGCAAATAACAATAATTATGATCAAATTAACCATACAAGATTCATAGCAAGTTGGCCTCAGACATAACAGTTCTATTATCAACATCATAGACAGAATTAAGAAACAATACAGTCGGGTCCAACAAATGTGTCATCATTGGCCTTCAACTAACAGATTTCCGACAAATGTATAGCCTCCAACAAAGAACAACAATAATCACCAGTAAAATATAGATGACAACAGTTTTCCAAGTGCCTTGGTTACCAGCAGGAGGTTTGGATTGGCATCCTTCTTGGGAAAACAGCAAGGGTGGTGCACTTGCTGTTCCCATGGATCCCTCACCTTGACACAGCAAAGGTGCTGATTGAACCTTTGAGATATGGTCCTGCAAATCTCTAACAGCATCATCATAGCTGGTGTACCTTCGGTACACTGAGCCCTGAACATTAAGAACTAGCTTAGCACATTCATGCCAAAACTGGTAAATCCCCCTCTACTTCCCTTCAAAACCACATAGTAGCGTGCCATTGTCTGAAATACACCGAATGCAAATCAATTTAAGTCATCCCACTTAGGAAGCTGCCAGATAAGAACAAATACAAAAAAAAACAGCATTTGGATAATCAAAGTTTCATCATCAACTTGGCCTCAGACATTCTAGTTTAACAATTCATGACACTATTGGGTACTGTCACACCCCAACTTTAAGGATAAAATTGAGGCAGCAAACTCATGTGTGCCCAGGAATCAGTCGCACACATAAGCTAGACAAATTACAAGAGTGGCACCATCACAATGTTTATTACATAATGAATAGTCAGATCATGACTTACAACACAGCAGAACAAAAGAGAACTAAACTGCTAAACATAAACGAGCTCCACAGGGACTGCTGACTGGGGGAACTGCTAGCCTAGAAGTCTTCCGGGTAGTCACCAACACCACCATCATCTGTTACCCATCCGGGATTTTTGTCCAAAAAGAAAGATAAACAACAAGCGTAAGTACTCCTCGTACTTAGCAAGCTAACATAGGGTTCATGAGGCTCAAAAGGCTGACTCTGTCTGACTGCAGTTAGCTTTTAAGTTGGCAAAGTTTTAGCATTTAGGTAAACGAATATTGTGCTTAACCCTTAACCCATGATCCATTTGTCCATCAATTGATAAATAAAACCACATAGAGTGCCATCAATATAGAGTAACATTTATTTAAGTATCATAATCTGCTAGTTTTCCGGGCCGCTCGTGACCGTGAGCACGGCTGTTATAACAGTTTTACACTCTGCAGAGGTTGTGCATCTTTACCCACAAGCCGTGTTGCCCTTGCGCCTGAGGCGGCCAACCTCTTGATCCACTTCCAAGGTAGATCGGCAGGGTACACTATGAAGCCTTTCGTTGGTTCGTCTAACAAGTTAGGGCCGCTAGGTTTCCTTGGCAATCAGATGTAGCAAACCCCCTGAAAGTGCATGTTGCACTTAAGTGTGATTTTGGATGATTTGATGACAATGTTGATTAAAGATCTAATATGTTTGCTAAGTGTGACACAGGGAAATGATTATCTCACTATGTACTTGAAATGTAATGCAAAGCCAAAATGATGGATTGTTGTATGAAGATCATGTCACAAGCACAAAACAACAATGAGAATGATATTGATATAAAGGGTTATCGTATTGTGGGATAATCATAGTGCATTTATGTTTGCTAAGAAAAGATTCAAAATGAAGCATGGTTGAATGGCTTGAAATGGTGAAGATAGCAAGGAAAGAGTCTTTGAGGTACTAAGCAAGGGTGAAGGGCAAGCGACGGCTTGGCGGCCGAAGAACCTAGCTAGAGTGAAGAAGAAAGTACTTGCATTTTAGTCGAAGGATCAATCAAGCTTGAAGATCACATCTAGTGGAGAATCGACATTCCTAGCAACAATATTGATTGGATTGACTTGGCACATTTGGAATTCCATTATATCACTTGAATGGAGTCAAGTCACATGCTCAAGATGGCTTTGCTTGAGGGATATCTACTTCTAAACATGACAAGCATTCCTTCCAATATAGAAAATGAAGAGAAGCGGCTTGGGTTCAAATGGAGATCAACTCAAGAGGTTTAAAATTCGTATTTCAATTTATCTTGAGTAAATAGGAAAGCCGTACTATTAAGAGGGATGCAACATATAGTAGATGATTCTTCATAAGTGCTCAATCCAACCTAAGTGAGACATGAGAGAGCTAGAGCTAACTTTCAGCTGAGTGTTGTACTGTCTGTCCATACCGGACATGTCCGGTATGCATACCGGACATGTCCGGTATGAGCCCACAGCAGTGCGGCCATCCGTCTCGCCCGAGCCTCTGCGCCAGGCCTCGGCCTCGGCGCTCAAGCTCCGTCCCGCCCGAGCCAGGTCTCGGCCTCGGGCGCTCAAGCTCCGTCTCGCCCGAGCCTCTGCGCCAGGCCTCGGCCTCGGCGCTCAAGCTCCGTCTCGCCCGAGCCTCTGCGCCAGGCCTCGGCCTCGGGCGCTCTTGTGGAGTCCATACCGGACATGTCCGGTATGCATACCGGACATGTCCGGTATTAGCGGAGTTCTGTCTCGCAGCTTGTGTTCGGGCGGTTCAACCGACTCTTGCGTCGGTACTACCGATAGGTACTACCGGAGTTATAGCGGTACTACCGGTAGGCATAATTTGGCCCAACACAGAGAGGTTGCAAAACCCCCCTCTTAACTGTCGGTACCACCGACCCGGTGGTCGGTTCTACCGAGATCCTTTTAGGGGTTTAAAAAGATGGTTGGTTAAGGATATTTCTCGCGCAGTGAAGTCATACCGGACATGTCCGGTATGCATACCGGACATGTCCGGTATTTGCGGATTTGTGGCTAACAGTATCTTTGTGATGGGCGGTTCTACCGACCCTTGGGTCGGTACCACCGACAGGTACCACCGGGGTTATAGCGGTACGACTGGTAGGTCAAAATTGGCTACTTCCAGAGAGGTTGTGAAAACCCCCTTTATAACTAGCGGTACCACCGACCAAGTTGTCGGTACTACCGAGATCTGTTGGGAAGTTTGAAAGTTGGTCTGTTCAGTGTGTTCCTCACGCAGTAAAGTCATACCGGACATACCGGACATGTCCGGTATGAGCTGACTCAGCCAACGGCTAGAAAACGGCTAGTTTCGAATGTGGGTTTATAAATACCCCCAAACCTCCTCCTTTGGAGGCTGCTGATTCTACTGGTTCCCACACTCATTCTAAGCCTTTCAAAACACTTTCCAACCCTCTCTTAGTGAGTGATTGTCCTCTAATTGCCAAATCCATTTGTGGGTTGAGAGAGATTCAAAATTAGAGAGCAAGCCATCTCTTGAGCACTTGTGCAAATCGTCGATCTTGTTGTGCGCATTCGTTACTCTTGGACTCTACGGTCCTAGACGGTTAGGCGTCGCCGTTGAGCACCCAAGAGATTTGTGGAGTGCCTCGGAAAGTTTGTGAAGGTTCGATCTCTCCTCAAAAGAGATCAACTAGTGGAAGGAGCATAGCGGGTGAAATAGACCGCGGCTAGAGTGACCCGTGGTGTCCTCTAGAGCCCACCTTTGTGGTAGCTCGCAGCCGGCTCAACGGAGAGTAGGACCCGAGGGGGTGCCGAACTTCGGTGAAACAAATACCGTGTCATTCCTTTGTGCTTTACTTTCAGCTATTTGTTATTCTTCGTTGTGCTAGTTGTTTTGCAAGCAATCAGTTTTATATATACATCATACATAGTGATTGCAGGTTGTGTGAGAAATTGGAGAAGAAAAGGAGCAGTCCCGCACAACCCGTGCATACCGGACTTGTCCGGTATTGATACCGGACATGTCCGGTATTTACTGACTGTGCCCAATTTGTTTAATCCTTGAGCTAATCTTTGTGGTGCAGGGTATTGCCTTCTAGGTGATTAATTTCTAGTCATATACTTTGTGTTTGTCTCTTGAGGGGTTGTTTATACTCCGATTGGGAGTTTCCAAGTAATTGGAAACTCGCATACTAATTGCTTCCGCATTATAAGTTGTAAATTTTCAGAAAAGCCTATTCACCCCCCTCTAGGCGACACCTTAGGTCCTTTCAATTGGTATCGGAGCTTGGACTCACGTTTGAGCTTCACCGCTTGTGAGAACCGATGGATTCGCCTATGGAGACAAACGTGGTGCTTCTCCAAAATGATGGTTCAAACTTTCTATCTTGGTCATCTTATGTACTCAATGCATTTCGGGCTATTAGCCCCATTATTGAGCATATTGTGGATGCAAGCATATCTCTTTCTATAGTTGATTGGAGCAACTATAAGAACTTGACAAAAGAGGAAGAGATATGTGTGCAACTCAATGCTCATGCGTGTTTGATCATGTTGAACTCATTGAGTGCAGAGGTTCTTAAGGAGGCTATCTACAACGGAGAATCTCCACCGGAGAGTGCTCATGTCATTTGGACTAGACTTACCCACTTGTATGGAAAGTCCAAATGTGATGAAGCATATGATTGTGATTCAATGGAATTGAAGTCCATTGAGTCATCATCATGTGAGGAAGCCTCAAGAAGCCTCAAGGAAGACGAGCCGGATCGAGGGCTGCCTGCTGCTGCTCTGGACCCTGTCTGTCCATACCGGGTACCGGACATGTCCGGTATCAGACCAGCAGACAGGGAGCTAGGAGCAGACAGCAATGGCTCTCATGCTCGGTGGCGACCAAGTGATGAGTCAACCTCAGTAGCTCATGATACTCATCACTTGTGTCTCATGGCCAAGAAGAACAAGAAGAAAGCAACCAAGAAAGATCAAGAGAAGATTCTTGGTGAGATCAAGAAGAAGGCATCAAGAGATAATCAAGTAGAGAGCGATGAGGATGATGAAGATGATGAATCGCTTGATTATCTCAAGTATGAAGACAAGCTCTTGTTCGTCAACTTGCTGAAGAAAAATGATGAGCTAGAAAAGGAGGTGGATGAACAAGAGCAATCCCTTCAAAATCAAGAAGAGTTCCTCATCTCCAAATTAGAAGAGCTAAAGGCATTAGAAGAAAGGTATGAAAAATTGTCAATTGAGCATGCCTTAGCTACTAACTCTCTATCTAATGTGGAAAGGCTAGAGAAGGAGAACTACATGCTTAAGGAAAAAATGAGTGATCTCTCATATGAGCACAAGTTCCTACAAGAGGACTTCACCGATCTTAAGTGCTCACATGAGAAGTTAGTGGAATCAAATGCCATACTTGAGATTGCACATGAGGTTGTTATTGCTATGGTAAAATCTTCTCAACCTCACACTACTACACTCACTAGTGCACCATCTCAATTAAATGTTATTTGTGCTAATGAGTGTGCCTCTCAAGCAAGCCAATCTTCTATTGAGCAAACTCTTAAAGAAAATGCTAGGCTCATTGAAGAAGTGGGAAATCTAAAGAAGGATGTGATTAGATTGAAGGATGAGGAGAAAGCACAACCTTTTCAAGATAACCGTGATACCATGGTGAAGAAGCTTGAGAAGGGTTCAAACCTTGCTTCCTCCAAAATCCAACAATCTAGTCACCCCTCAAGTCATGAGAAAGCAACCAAGGGCAAGAAACAAAAGAAGAGATTATGCTATGGTTGCGGATTGTATGGACATGAGTGGGCTAAGTGTCCACACAAGACTTGGGCCGACAAATGTGAAGCGACCGAACAAAAGGCATCAACCAAATTGTCCAAGCAAATGAAGAATGATGCACCAAGTCCTTGCCTCAAATGCAACAAGTTGGGTCACCTCACCAAGAGTTGCCCCACATACCAAGAGGCAAGGAAGATGGCTCAAGTTGCAATAAGAAGATGCTATGCATGCAATGAGCTGGGACACATGGTTGATGCATGTCCCAACAAGCAAGACAAGAGAAGAGCAAACAATGGGCGTATTTGCTATGCTTGTAGGAGAAAGGGGCATCTAAGCTATGATTGCCCAAATGGTATGTTTCCTAAGCCGAACACATTTGCAAATGATAAGGTGCTTAGGAAGGTCACAAAGGGACTTAGCACTAGTAAGGTGATGTGTTCACCTCATACTAGCTCTAAGGCCACTTGGGTGCCTAAGCACTTGTTGACTAACTTTCAAGGACCCAACAAAAGTTGGGTACCAAAATGTGCTTAGGATGTTGATGTAGGTTCCAATGGTGAGATGAAGGCCTTCGGGGTGTTTGAGTAAGCAAAATGACATCTCAACTCAAACTATCAACCTATGTTGTCAATATTACCCTATATGGTTGACCCGAAGACTGTGTGATGATCGATTTCATTTTTACTCATCTCCACCATTGTTGATAAGTGCCTAAAACTTAGTAATCAAATGAATTTAATTTAACCTTACGACATTTGTCATTCGATGCTCTTAATGGCTCTCTAGTAGAGCGTTATCTTTGATGAAGTACAGGGAAGTGAAATGAACTAGAGCCAAAAGGAAATCTCAGAAGTGGCTGTTTACTGGTTCTGATTTGCAAATACCGGACTTGTCCGGTATCGTACCGGACATGTCCGGTATGAGTTACTCACTCTGTTAAGACCAGTGACTCCATATGCAGATTTGGACAAAGTCACTTCATACCGGACTTGTCCGGTATGGCTACCGGACATGTCCGGTATGGGCAGAGAAAGGATGAGATTTCTGGATTTAGAAGAATTGCTAGATCTTTGTGGACTAGTCTTTTGCTGTAACTAAATATCTGCACATTAATCTATACTGAGTGTTTTGATGTGATAGTTCTTTAAATGAAAAGGAGATCACTTTGACAAAGGCATGATCACCTGACAAGTCAAGTCAACACGAAGATGATTATGTCATGGTTACTCTTAGTGGAACATATGCGAGCTCAAGGCCAAGGTATGTGGTTACATACATGCTATGTAAGTGCATATAGGATTCATAATGCTAGAATGTGCTTTCGGGGTGGTTGAGCAAGTCAATCCGAAATTCTAACTCAACCTATCAACCTGTGTTCATCATACTTGCTTCTATGGTTGACCCGTTGGTAATCTAAGTTCGTCTTATCTATCTCTTCATCTTCACCATGACTTAGAGCACCGAAACTTGGTAGGATAGCCATCATTTCACCACTTATGCTCACATGTTCATTATTTGATTTATTTGTGAAAAGTTGGTTATAAAAAAAAATCTTTGAATCATTCTCTGCACTGTCATGCCTACCGAACATGACCGGTATGGCAGTGAGCTGCCCATCATTGCCTACATGAGATTTGAGCTTAATTCTACTTGTGTTATGCTTATTGTCTTAACTTAGATCTCACATGTCGTTATGTCTCAAGTGACTTGTGCTTAAAATTTACTCTCATATCATATATGAAAAATTACTTTGTGTTGGCCAAAGTTGAATTTTGACTCTCACATTCTTAATGGAATGAAAGTGCTTGGAAAGGAATTCAAATACTTGAAGCACTAATTGAGGGGGAGCTCAATTTCAACTTTGTACCTTTTATGAGCTGATAAGGTTTATCTAGCATATGTTGTAGTTCATCTTGATCAAATTGACTTCTCGGTGAGGACATGACTATTTGACAAGAAAGGTCAACAAAATCATCACCATGTCATGATTATGCTAGGTGGAACTTGTGGGCACAAGGCAAAGGTATGTTTTTAATATGTGCATTGAAAGTGCATAATAGGCCTATAATATGCTAGCGTGTGCACTTATGTGTGATAGGATAGATATTTCCAAATTCCTTACTAGCATGAGTAGGAAGTGTGTTTTTGGGAAAATATTTGACACTTGGTCTTTGTGACCTATCCATGACACTTGTAATTATTGTTCCCCTTGATTGTTTGATTGGCTAATTACAAGTGGCATGGACCTCTCTCAAGTCCTATATCTCTAAAGTAAATTATATTCCTTGATAATCCTCTTGTCAAAACGATTCACGGACATAAGGTTTCTCTATAATCTTTAGTGTGTTGAAAACCTTGGATTAAACATAGAGAAAAGAAAACTTGAGATTTGGACACAAGCACTCTTTGTGAAATCATATGAAGAGAAGAGAATAAAATATGATGGATTACATGTTCGAGGAAAGAAAGGGGTTTTGGATGAAAAAGAAGCAAATCTGGAGCTGTTGGACATAATCTGCTAAATATCGGACTTGTCCGGTATCCATACCGGACATGTCCGGTATAAGCAGAAAGTTTCTGGTCTAAACCCGCAAATACCGGACTTGTCCGGTATCCAGTATGAGCGGGGGACATAAGGGCAGCGTACCCCTTCGGGCTCTCTCTCTCCCTCACTTCTGTTCTTCCCAAACCGGCCAAGCAAGGGGCCGAATCTCTCCTCCTTCGGCGACCTAGAGATCCCCCTTGAAAAAGTGAGAGAGGGAGAAGGATTTGGATAAGGGTTGCATCAAAAGCAAGTGCCCAGTGTTGGATTTGAAGTTTTCCCTCGTTCCCTCTCATCCCAAGGTATTTCAAATCCCGGACTTATCCGATCTATTCATCGCTAAATCATTATCAAATTCCTTCGGTCAAGATGTTGGATTCATGGTCTAGAAGCAATGTATCAAGTTTGAGATGGATTGGTTTTGAATTGGTGGTGAACCGAGGAACCCTAGGAAGGGGGTGCTGTGAACGTCCATACCGGACATGTCCGGTATGAGACCGGACATGTCCGGTTTTTCCCAGCAGAACAGAAAACTTTCTGTTTTTCTCGATTCAGGCCCTCTCTAGTTGATGTTAGGGGTATTATTAAATGTCTATAATTGTGTTGTAAACCTAGTGATCGGTTTGGATCTAGGTGCTTGCAATTCATGAGGCATTTAATCGTATCTCTATTAATTCAACTACTTTTGACAAATCCTATAAATATGCTTCTGAGACATCTTTGTGGATTGTTTGGTCACAGGGCAGCAGCTATGAGTGACAGAGTCGAGCCTCGAACCAAGACGAGACATGATCCAGCTAGGGAAAGGCATAAGAAGAGGAGGCAAGATTCTCACTCCGGCTTGTCAATTGGAGGCAGCAGTGGCAGTGGGAGTGGTAGTGGTCGTGGCACTACTAGACCTCCAAGGGGAGGTGCCTCTAGAGCTCCTTATCAGTTTGCAGCTCATGATGACATAGAGGAAGAAGAGGAAGAGGAAGAAGTGGAAGAAGAAATTGAAGAAGAAGAAGAAGAAGAAGAGGAAGAGGAAGAAGATGCACCTCAGCAGCAGCAGGAGGGTTTGCACTTTGGGGCTCTTGCGATACGCCCTGCTGCCCTGATTCCTGCTTGGGTGGCTCGTGTGGACTATCGGGAGTCCGGTGGTACACAGAAGGCCAGGAGAGAGCGGAGGAGAGACCCCAGGGGTCAGGAGAGGAACATCTATGATTACAGGTTTCACACCTTGTTCCACATTGACTATTATGAGAAGGTGCTTCTGACCAGAAACCCAGTGATCATCAGGGCTCAGTACGTTGATTGGCAGCATGCTAGAGATCATCACCGTCCTTCAGTTGAGCATGCTATTGCTATTTGCCAGCAGACAGGCCTCTACCGTATTCTAGAGTTTCAGCATGATTGGTGTGATGAGGTGATAGCCCAGTTCTATGCCACCCTATATGTTGAGGAGTCTGATGAGATTGATGAGAAGCGTATGAACTGGATGACTGAGGGTGTTTGGTACTCCATGTCTTACAGGGAGTTTGCAGGGTATCTTGGCTTTGACGAGGAGGATCTTCAGAGAGCTTGTATTCACGATGAGGTTGTGCTTCCTCCAGAGCAGCTTGGGTACATGTACCCCCCACCTCTACCTGCTGGGGCAGTTGTAGGGAAGGTGAGAGGCATTCACCCTACCTATGGCTATCTCAACAGGATGCTCAGGGCCACTATAGATTGCAAGTCAGGAGACAGAGGGACACTTGCAGATTACACGAGGAACCTCCTGCACAGGTTAGCACCAGGAGCACAGCCTTTCAGTATCTTTGATTTCATCTGGTATGAGATCAAGAGAGTGGGAGAGAGGCCACTCAAGGGATGTGGATTCGCTCCTTATATTCAGCATATGATTGAGCAGCAGATTGGTGCCACTTTCACCTATGACCACTCTCACAGGCCCTTGAGATTCCAGGCAGATCTTCTTGAGTCTCCTATACCTCCACCTGGACCAGGGGCAGTTCCAGCAGCAGCAGAGCCACAGCCAGAGGACCCAGTTGCAGGAGCAGCGGGAGGAGCAGCTGGAGCAGGCTCGCCACAGCCACACACTCGTTCTCACTCCACCTCTCAGGGACGTGGCAGGCAGCGCTCTCTCTTGCGCAAGGTTCTTAGCAGTATTCTCGGCGTGTGCAAGGATGTCAATGTGATCAAGGCTCAGCAGCACCGTGAGAGGCAGGCTAGGAGAGAGGACTCGAGGACGCTGAAGATGCTTCACGAGCACTACAGGTTTCAGCCCCCGAGGTCCCCACCGTCAGATGACGAGACTGAGCAGCCTGAGACGTTTGAGCAGCAGCAGCAGAGGTATGAGAGGGAGTTTGACGACCTTTCAATGCGTCAGAGACAGGGAGCAGAGACAGAGCAGCAGAGTCAGAGGCAGGGAGTAGAGGCTGAGCAGCAGCCCCACGACACTCTTCCTTCAGCTCCCAGGTTCTCCACAGACCCCCTACTTCGTCCTAGCTCAGCTGAGGAGTTTGCTTCAGACGTGTGGGACAGCTTCCTTGGTGGTACCTACGGCTACCCTGACCCAGGACAGAGCTCTCGGCAGCCTGGGGACGACGACGAGTGACAGTTTCGCCTGCAGCCCTCCTGGTGTCATCCTTGAACTTCACCTTTACCTTTTTGGAGATAGATGACAAAGGGGGAGAGATAGTTGATTAGAGCTTCAGTCTTCATGTTATCTGTTATGTGTCTTGTATCTGGAGATTTGTACTGCAGGTGGTTTAGTTCTCAGAGTTTGAGCTTTATTGTAATATCATGAGTCATGTATGAGTTCTTTAGTGTATCCGATATGAGAGATATCTTTGTGATGAGACATGATCCTTATCTTGTAATATAATCTATCTTAGTGGTTGTGGACTTGAGAAATCTTTGTGTGAGTGCTATGTGTGTGATATGAGTAGTAATTCATTCTTCATAAGATCTTTACTTACTAGTGTGTTGCATATGTCTTGGTGTATTGTTTTTCATTTATTGACTTGTGTGATATATCTTGTCATATGCATCATGATCTATATTGCTCACACACTTGCATTTCTCGGATGCAATGATTTAGGGGGAGTTTCCAACTCACCTTAGTATGTGCAAATTGACATTTTGAGGTCCTTTATGAATTCAATTCATATTGCACATATTAAGGGGGAGCTCTTCATAAATCATTGAACCCATAAGCTTAATTGTTTATCCTTTGGTAAAATTTAATCAAGGTTGTCATCAATCACCAAAAAGGGGGAGTTTGAAAGTGCATGTTGCACTTAAGTGTGATTTTGGATGATTTGATGACAATGTTGATTAAAGATCTAATATGTTTGCTAAGTGTGACACAGGGAAATGATTATCTCACTATGTACTTGAAATGTAATGCAAAGCCAAAATGATGGATTGTTGTATGAAGATCATGTCACAAGCACAAAACAACAATGAGAATGATATTGATATAAAGGGTTATCGTATTGTGGGATAATCATAGTGCATTTATGTTTGCTAAGAAAAGATTCAAAATGAAGCATGGTTGAATGGCTTGAAATGGTGAAGATAGCAAGGAAAGAGTCTTTGAGGTACTAAGCAAGGGTGAAGGGCAAGCGACGGCTTGGCGGCCGAAGAACCTAGCTAGAGTGAAGAAGAAAGTACTTGCATTTTAGTCGAAGGATCAATCAAGCTTGAAGATCACATCTAGTGGAGAATCGACATTCCTAGCAACAATATTGATTGGATTGACTTGGCACATTTGGAATTCCATTATATCACTTGAATGGAGTCAAGTCACATGCTCAAGATGGCTTTGCTTGAGGGATATCTACTTCTAAACATGACAAGCATTCCTTCCAATATAGAAAATGAAGAGAAGCGGCTTGGGTTCAAATGGAGATCAACTCAAGAGGTTTAAAATTCGTATTTCAATTTATCTTGAGTAAATAGGAAAGCCGTACTATTAAGAGGGATGCAACATATAGTAGATGATTCTTCATAAGTGCTCAATCCAACCTAAGTGAGACATGAGAGAGCTAGAGCTAACTTTCAGCTGAGTGTTGTACTGTCTGTCCATACCGGACATGTCCGGTATGAGCCCACAGCAGTGCGGCCATCCGTCTCGCCCGAGCCTCTGCGCCAGGCCTCGGCCTCGGCGCTCAAGCTCCGTCCCGCCCGAGCCAGGTCTCGGCCTCGGGCGCTCAAGCTCCGTCTCGCCCGAGCCTCTGCGCCAGGCCTCGGCCTCGGCGCTCAAGCTCCGTCTCGCCCGAGCCTCTGCGCCAGGCCTCGGCCTCGGGCGCTCTTGTGGAGTCCATACCGGACATGTCCGGTATGCATACCGGACATGTCCGGTATTAGCGGAGTTCTGTCTCGCAGCTTGTGTTCGGGCGGTTCAACCGACTCTTGCGTCGGTACTACCGATAGGTACTACCGGAGTTATAGCGGTACTACCGGTAGGCATAATTTGGCCCAACACAGAGAGGTTGCAAAACCCCCCTCTTAACTGTCGGTACCACCGACCCGGTGGTCGGTTCTACCGAGATCCTTTTAGGGGTTTAAAAAGATGGTTGGTTAAGGATATTTCTCGCGCAGTGAAGTCATACCGGACATGTCCGGTATGCATACCGGACATGTCCGGTATTTGCGGATTTGTGGCTAACAGTATCTTTGTGATGGGCGGTTCTACCGACCCTTGGGTCGGTACCACCGACAGGTACCACCGGGGTTATAGCGGTACGACTGGTAGGTCAAAATTGGCTACTTCCAGAGAGGTTGTGAAAACCCCCTTTATAACTAGCGGTACCACCGACCAAGTTGTCGGTACTACCGAGATCTGTTGGGAAGTTTGAAAGTTGGTCTGTTCAGTGTGTTCCTCACGCAGTAAAGTCATACCGGACATACCGGACATGTCCGGTATGAGCTGACTCAGCCAACGGCTAGAAAACGGCTAGTTTCGAATGTGGGTTTATAAATACCCCCAAACCTCCTCCTTTGGAGGCTGCTGATTCTACTGGTTCCCACACTCATTCTAAGCCTTTCAAAACACTTTCCAACCCTCTCTTAGTGAGTGATTGTCCTCTAATTGCCAAATCCATTTGTGGGTTGAGAGAGATTCAAAATTAGAGAGCAAGCCATCTCTTGAGCACTTGTGCAAATCGTCGATCTTGTTGTGCGCATTCGTTACTCTTGGACTCTACGGTCCTAGACGGTTAGGCGTCGCCGTTGAGCACCCAAGAGATTTGTGGAGTGCCTCGGAAAGTTTGTGAAGGTTCGATCTCTCCTCAAAAGAGATCAACTAGTGGAAGGAGCATAGCGGGTGAAATAGACCGCGGCTAGAGTGACCCGTGGTGTCCTCTAGAGCCCACCTTTGTGGTAGCTCGCAGCCGGCTCAACGGAGAGTAGGACCCGAGGGGGTGCCGAACTTCGGTGAAACAAATACCGTGTCATTCCTTTGTGCTTTACTTTCAGCTATTTGTTATTCTTCGTTGTGCTAGTTGTTTTGCAAGCAATCAGTTTTATATATACATCATACATAGTGATTGCAGGTTGTGTGAGAAATTGGAGAAGAAAAGGAGCAGTCCTGCACAACCCGTGCATACCGGACTTGTCCGGTATTGATACCGGACATGTCCGGTATTTACTGACTGTGCCCAATTTGTTTAATCCTTGAGCTAATCTTTGTGGTGCAGGGTATTGCCTTCTAGGTGATTAATTTCTAGTCATATACTTTGTGTTTGTCTCTTGAGGGGTTGTTTATACTCCGATTGGGAGTTTCCAAGTAATTGGAAACTCGCATACTAATTGCTTCCGCATTATAAGTTGTAAATTTTCAGAAAAGCCTATTCACCCCCCTCTAGGCGACACCTTAGGTCCTTTCACCCCCCTTTCCTATGGAATAAGGACATCACAGCTATACTCATAGGAACAGGAGCAGCCCTACACTCGTAGAGGCAAGCCCCTCTTGCGCCCTTCCGGGTCACCGCTAACAAGTTAGAGCAACTTCAAGAGACTTTGTATATTCTTCCTAAATGCTAGGAATAGAGATTTTGACAAAAAATTACACTCCAACAGCTTATCTAAATGATTGTCCAAATATAGCCATCTTCTATTCCGGATTTTTCGCTAGCCAAAAATAGAAGACGAGAATGGCTCTCTAGACTGCATGTGTGATATAGAAAAGCTGTTGGAGATTGCAAAGATATAGAAAACGATTTTTATGCAAATGACTCTTTAAATGATGATTTAGAGAGTGAGATTTAGAAAGACTCTTGGAGATGCTCTTAGAAAAGGTCCAGTTTACTGAGCTAAAACCAGAGCCATATAGCACTCATGGTAGCACTGTCAATCCCAGCTTTTGCTAACAGCAAGTTTTATTAACCGTTTAACAACATATCAACATGGGAACAATATTCATCATTGGACTGGATCAGTTATTAGTCAGTGAGCACTAGCATTCTACCCATATGCATATATCCCACGGTGTCAAGAAAATCACAGATAACAAAGCTAAGTGGGTCTCTAAGGTTGCTCAGTTGGACACATGCATAAATGAGTAAATTAATAGTAGAGTGAATAGGTAACAAGGAGATCCCATGCTAACTTGCCTGTTACACTTACTCAACTCTCACATCATCAGTTTTCGGTCGTCATCTTCCGATCTTCGACGTCCACAAACGGTTCTCGTCTACACGTAGCAAGCACCACACATAGGCAAACATACAAGCAAACAAATGATCAACTAAGAACAAAGCAACTCGAGACAAAACAAAGTATTAAAAGAGAGCTCACTACTACGATCGCGGGAACATGAGAGATGCCAAAAACAAAGCTATGATCCAAAAGAACAACTACCGAGAGTTTTATTTTATGAAAGAAGAAAAAGACTATATGCTTGATTTATTTTAATTAAGCAAAACCATCTGCATGTGATTAATTTATTTAGATTAGACAAAAGCATATTTTTATTCCAAAGTCGGGTTAGATTAATCATATTTTATTCATAAAAAATTTTATATTACTTAATCCATTTAAACATTTATAATTTGGAAAACATAGAATATGTGAGAGCACTAATCGAACCATTATATGTTTCATGTTTAGACTAAACAACTTATTATTCAAAACACATTAATATTGATATTAATCAAGTTAACATTTATTTATAAGAGACCCGAGATTACACCCCCTATATTACTTTTAATTAGAAACTTGTTGCGTAATCATTGATCAAATTAATATTTGACTTATAAAATTTAGATACATGCAACATGTTAGACATCGCTGAAAACACTTAACTAAAGGTCGGCATAGTCGCAACACGATAAGAACAGAGTTTAACCTAAGTTCCTTTTAATTACAAAGTCATTAAATAAATATTAATCAAATTATATTTAATTAAATAAATTTATAATTGGATGATGAGATAAACACTAGCGCTACTGCGTAGAACGCGACGACATGAAACTAACGCAACTTGAATCGCTCAAATCAGAATTAAGATAATTAAACTGCGAACATTAAACTAAGTGGCAAACTCATAATTACCATCATCTTCAACCTTGTCTTCTTCCTCCTCTGGTCTCTCGTACAGGAATGTGGCCATGGCCATGGAGCTGCTGCTGCACTGCACTGGGAAGTCGCCTGACCAGAGCTCGATCGGCCGACCGGCAGCGGCACGCGGCCGCGTGCTGTCCCGCCCGCGGGGTAACTGGCCCGCGCGACCGCACCGAGGCAGCGGTGGCCTGCCTTGCCTGAGCAGTGCCTGCTGCCCTGCTCGTGAGGGAAGAGGCCAGGGCGCTGGATGGGCCTGCCTGAGGTGGCCGCAGGGTCGCGAGCTGCTAGCACGGGTGCGCCTGGCCGGGAGGGCCGCTGCCATGCCACAAGGTGGCCGGAAAACAGATGGAGGTGGACCGGCCATGGTTGGGTTCGCCGGAGAAGAAACTGAAGGGAGGGGAAACAATGATATCAGCATGGATTCAAGAAACAAAAGGTACCACAGTGTAGAGGACGATGAGATCCACCTCGGAGGGTGCCGGTTTTCCACCGAAACTGGCCAGGGCGACCGGAAAGGCTCGCCAGAAATTTGCCGGAAACCTAGGAAGACAGAACTTCGGCTTCAGATCTGGCACTGTGGGAGAAGCGGTTCGCAAAAGCGAGCGTACTTCTGCGATCAGGGCGAGAAGGAGAACGGCGGCATGTATTTTTATGTGGGGTTTGGAGCAGTTGGAAAACGAGCTATTTTTTTAATTTCGGAAATTCCAGAAATCTATTTTCAGTTCAAGAATAATTCCAGAAAAGTCTGAATTCATTTTCAATCCATGAAAACTATTTCTAAAACTCCAAAAATTACAGAAAATTAACCAAACATGTATCCAGGGATGACGAATCCAAATAAAATATTTAGATCCCATGAAAAGATATTTTGAAGCATCTAAAAATTTGATTTTGCTTTAGGAAAAAATGGGAAAAGGTTTCCGAAAAGTCCGAAAAATTCCCAAGAAGGCTTGAACGACGTCTAAACGTATTTTCAAAACTTATAACACTTATGAGCAACAAAAACAAGCAACAACCAAACACCACATTAACAACAGCCCGCTAAGTTATTTCATAAATATTTGAAAAAGCGATATTTTCTTTAGTAAAGATATACAGAAATTTAAACTAAAGTTGAGAAATTTTATCCAAATATTGAAATCATTAACTTTATTTAGTGTTTTTATTCACAACCCAAAATTGAAAATTTTGGGGTGTGACAGGTACTTTGGATAATCTAAATCAGTAAAGAAGAACAGCAGTAGCAGTAGAACAACGTCAGCTAATCAAGTTTAGAAGGCACCAAACCAAGAAGGTCACAGAAGCTAATAAGAGGCAGCAAAATGACATGTACCCAGCTAATGCATGTATCTAGTTTGTCATCATTGGCCAAAATACACCACTTAACAGTTGCTGCAAATATAGAGCATGCACCAAAGAGCATGAACCATGATCAATAAGATCAAGATGACCACATTCTTCCAGCACACAGGCTTACCAACAGCATATATAAATCCCAGGTTTCTTGCCTTCGAACACAACATAGCAAGGTGTCATTCTCTGAAAGAAATCATATATAAATCATGTAAGTGCTCCTGATTGCATTAAGAACCTTCCACATGCCTCAGTCGACTATGAACTATGTGGTCCTGCACATGAGTGCGACATTGAAGATCTCCGGTTTGTATATGATACAAATCGGTGATCTCAACACTGCACCTATGGGCAGCATCATCAAGAGCATAATAGTTGTTCTGACATCATTGGCAAACACAACAGAACCAATATAGGCCTCAGCTTTGTAAATGGTGGTTTTCTTTCAACTCACTAGTGGCTACCAAATAGAAGAAGCAAATAATTGGCCTCAGCTATTGATTTTGGTGGTTGTAATCAAGTTCTCAAGTCATAGGTAGCTGTCAGATAAGAACAAATACAAAAAAACAGCAAGAACAGAACCAACTGCAGCATTTCATGGCATCCATGACATCTGTAGTAACCATGAACTGCTTGTCGTCATCTTCGAGTCATAGACCCAAGTGTTGCATAGCAGTTTATGGTTCCTACGGATGTGATGAATGACAGAAGGTTGTAAAAACATGAGAACACAACAGAAGCATAATGGCAGCTACCTCATTCAGTAATTTGCATCATAGGCCTTGCATAACCCTCATATTCCACCAATAAGAGTACCAGAAATGAGATGAAACACAATAGAAATGCAATGAACAAATGCACAGTTTCAAAGAAGCATATATAATTATGAGGAACCAAATTGGAAGTACCACATATAAGTAGCCAACAGAGGCTACAATAAGTTGTTACATAAACATGTCCAGCCCAACCGACTAGGGCTCAAATGGTGTTTCTTCCCCAAAGTTAGCCACCTTCCTCAAGGCAGTCAAAAGAACAGGCATCAGTCATCATTGATGTTAGCCATCTCTGCACAAAAGTTCTACAGCTAACCTACCACAGCTGCAGTCAAAAGAAAAAGAAGGTGGGTGAGGGGGGTGGAGGAACTATACTTCTCAACAGTCAACCCCCTCCTGTGCATCTAGCCCAAGGCAGTACAACTAGATGTAGTAGTTCTTGGCTAGGAAGGTCCTAAGCCAAAGGATTCTGTGGGCATCAGTCATGTTGACAAAGCCCCTGCCTTGGACCTTGTTGTCCAGGAGGTAGATGTATACCACAATGAGGTCCTCCTCACTAAAGCCTAGGGTATCCATCACTGCAGAGTACAAGTTAGCATCAACATGAGCAGGGCCAGTCTCCCTAAGAGCATTGGCAACATTGTTCACAGCATCACTCATGTTGGTCAACATTATGACCTCTTCCTCACTGAAGTTCCCTCTCCACACTCACCCTAGGTGATGAGTGCCTCAAGTTATACAACTCCTGTGGCGGAACCGTCCTGATTATAAGAGCTCAAGTATTATCTTAGCCAAATCCGTCTGACTTCGACTGATACTTGAACCCATATAACCCCGGTAGTCCGGAAATCTCGAAGGATTTCTAACACCATACATCACACAGGATCGCATCGTTCAAGGATTACATTCGTAAAGATACATCACAGCGAAAACGAAACCGAATTTAACATCAGAGTGCGGAATTTAAAACAGAGTTATTACAATACCGAGTTTAAAAGTGCGGAAGCTGAAATAATTTGAAACACGACCACCACACATGTGGTCCAAATAAAACTTCATTGTTTTGATAAACCAACTCACACAACTCACTCATCCCTTTTTAAGATAATGTGCCACTAGTAGTCTCGGTCCAGCAAAAGAAAAGGGGAAAGCTTCTGGACGACCCTGCCCTGGGCCTACTCCTCATCACCTTCCACTGGGTAGAGGCAGTGCTTACAATAGCCGAAGTAGACCTGGCCATCTGCAACAACGGGATAAACCCTGAGTACGGGAATGTACTCAGCTAGACTTACCTGTCCAACTGAAAATAAAGACACCAAGGGTATGCAAGGCCTTTTTGGGTGGAGCTGGGATCTTTTAGTTGCGAGAAGCTCAAGTTCAGATAGGAAGTAATTAGTGATAAAGATGAGCTGCCATTTTTAGACCTACTCCTTAATTCTAGGTTTTTCACCTGTACTAGAGCACTCACTTGAATCTACCAATCAATAATATAACCATATCCAGTTGACTTATCCACATTTTAGTTAATCCTTAAATCAGTACATGGAGTTGTATCGTGGTGAAGCTCGCCATAGTTTCCCACTAACCGGGGGAGACGGCGACTCGAATCGAATTCCAAATCAGCTGATGAAAGACCTTTAATACCAGCCCACACTTTCCCCGTCGGGTCCATGCATTGGGCAACCGCTCGACGCTTGTTCGTGGTGGTAATCGCCGCGGTTCAAGCACGGACCGCCCAATCGGAGTCTGGCGATGGCCTCACGCGGCAGATCGCAACTTCCGTACTAGAGGGCACGACACGGGTTGAAACCGGCCCGAACAGCTTCTAACCGGCTTTGGGGTCGATGATTACAGCACCGACATATCCCTAAGTAAAAGGGCGCGTTCAAAAATGAACGAGGGCCAACATCGATACAAACCTACACGATCCAACGGATGGACTGCCCCAAGTTTCCGAACTTGTGCCCTGCCATCCCGTTGACCGTATTTCATTACTACTCAGGTTCTTTTCCACGATAGCAAATATAGCCAACCGTGATCCGGTAAATACCCATCCGGGTATTACGGAACATCCTTAACTACCACTTTTATTAAGCAGGCTAAGCAATTCTACATTGTAACTAAATAACGAGATAACAAGGTAGATATTAATCAATAGCCAAGGAATGGTAATGCAGCAAGTAGGATTCATTTAAACTCCTAGACCTAATGCATCACAATATAAAAGGACTCAAGTAACTTAATTGAAAAAGATAGGAGGCTTAATATGCTCCGGGGCTTGCCTTGGGTGAAGACCGAGGCCTCGTGAGAGGGACACTCAGGTAAGTTAGGGTCGCTGGCGGGGTCGACCTCCTCGGCTTGCTGGAGCTCCGGGATCTGCTGCTCGGCGTTTATCTCCTGCTCCTGGTCGGGCTCCGGCGGGGTCGATCCTATTGCATGCGACGAATAACATAAAAATAAATGCCGTGGAAGATGAAGGTGACATGAAAAGAATAATACTTGCAAACCAACAAAGTCAACTTGTTCAACCATTTATGACATTGAGGCAAATACTCATAAAACAAAATCCATTTATTCACCTTTTTCTTATTTAATAACTCAAAAGAAATTTAGGTTTGAACTGCAAGTGCACTTTTCTGGACTCAGAAAAATCCACAAAAATTCCAGAAAGTAAACAACACTTGCTGGACTCTACTGAACAAGTTTCAGCCAAAAATAAACTACAGAACTGCAGATATAAAAATGACAAGCAAACTGCCCAAAAAGGTACTTTGAACTACAACCCTACTGTAAAAGGATGCACAACTCCATTTCATATTTTTCCCAGATTCTACTTCAAATTTTATGCTTATCAAGAAAGTCCCATGAACAGAAATATTATATTATTTCTTTCATGAATTTCCAAAGGAAAACACAGAAAAGTACATTTGTAAACCAACTTCAGATTTCTCCATACAACAGCTCATGCCTGTATTTTCCTTAGCTTGGACATGGCACTCAGAGACTACACCATTTTTCCCATATTTTATTTTGACATATAAAACACCTTAACCTTTATTCTAAGAAATCAGCCAAAAGGGACTTTTAAGCATAACAGAAACTTTTTCCATATAAACAGTGCATTATATATTTTTCACATGTGTAAAACAGGATGATAAACTTACACAAAATTTTCCAGGAATTATCTCAACCAGAAAACATATATAACCATTTATCTAAACAAAAGCTCATAACTGAATTAAAAGAAAACAGTAAATAAACTTCCACCAACAATACTTTCATATTCTTCCATGGTAGATCTACTCATAAACAAACTAGCAAAACTGAAAGCACTCCATTTGGACTAACAAAACAGGATCTACAAAATAAACAAGCATTTACTGGGAATAGAAAAACATTTTGGAAAACGTTTTCTGAAAACACTCGGCGCACGGAAAGGGTCTGCGTTCGCTCGAGGCTCGGCTCGGACGAGACAGCGGCCGAGGGTTCGCTCGAGGCCTAGCTCGAGGCTCGGGCGAGACGAGAATCCATCGCCCGTTCGAGGCCTGGCTCGAGGGCTCGGGCGAGACGGAAAGGCGTTCGCCCGTTCGAGGCCTGGCTCGAGGGCTCGGGCGAGACGGAAAGGCGTTCGCCCGTTCGAGGCCTGGCTCGAGGGCTCGGGCGAGACGGAAAGGCATTCGCCCGTTCGAGGCCTGGCTCGAGGGCTCGGGCGAGACGGAAAACAGGGGAGAGGTTTGACCGTCGATTCCTCGCCGACGGTGAGGTCGCCGGCGGGGAAGCTGGGCTTGTGCACTCGCCTCGACGAGGCGCATCCAGCGGAGGGCTCGGCTTGGTTAGAGGGTGACTGAAGCGTGCCGGCGGCGAGCGGCGGCGCACGGAAGCGGCGGCATCGCGCGGCTGCGCCGTTTCCGGCGGTCGCCGGTGAAATAGGTGGAGGCATAAGCTTCTACGAACCCTAGGGAGCACCGATACGGGGTTGGTTCGGCTTGGTTGGCTGCAGAGGAGCTTGACCACGTGAGCGGGCCGCGGCGGCGCCCATGGCGCTCGGCCGGGGAGTAGAATGAGATAGGGAGCGGTAGCGTTGAGACTGGGTCGTGTTCTCACCTTGCCTTGGCTTGGTGATGCTTGACGGCGAAGGAGGGAGACGGTGGAGCTCGGGCTGAGGAAGAACGGCGTTACGGCTCGGCGGTGGCGACTGACGGACCGAAAGAGGCGCTACGTCCTCCGGCGGCGTTGGGGCTCGGTCGGGGATGACGACGTGCGCACAGCGTGTGCACGGCGTAGGCGGAGCTTGGTGCAGAAGGAATCGGACGGCGGTGCTCGGTGGGAGTGGGAACGGAGAGGGGAGGTGGCGGTGGTGTGCGGCGGCGAGGGCGAGCAGTGCTCTCGTTCTTGCTCGGGCGTGGGGATGAGAGTGGGAGCGAGAGGGTGTGCGAGTGAGCGAGGGAGTGAAGGGGGTGCTCGGGGTTTTGATCGGCTTGACCGGCCGGTGGTCGTGGCGGGACACGGCGGCGCGGTCAGCGAGGCAGCGCGGGCGATGTCGTGCACGGCGAGCGAGCGCGGCAGGCGAGGCGAGCGGAGAGTGGCCGGGGGAGATAGCTTGCGTGCTCAGGTGAGAGAGGATCGAGCGAGGAGTGGCCGGCGAAGATCGTCGCGTGATCGAGTGGAGAAGGATCGGCGAGGGAGTGGGCGAGAGAGGTTTGGCTCAGAGGTGGGGCGCCACGCGGCAGGCCGGCCGGCGTACGGCGCGGCGAGGCTGTCGCACGCGGCGCGCGAGGCACGGCGGGGGCGCTGGCGCTGGCGCTGGACCGGCGCGCGGGAGCTAGGCCGAAAGGCCAGATGGGCCGAAAGGTGGGGCGCCGGGAAGAAAATCGTTTTTTCCTTTTTCTTTTTCCCAAAACCTTTTCAAACTTTGACCACTCAAAAACAGTTTCAAAAACTCCAAACTAGGTTTTGACCCAAATATAAAAGTTGCTCAAAATAATTTTCTCTACAACTTTCATATAGGACACTTTTTCTGAAAACCATTTTTAAATCCTCCACATAAATAAAGCCAAATTTGAAACATAAACCATTTTGTTTGACTTATTTTTATTTAACAAACTATTTTGAACTAGGTCAAAACTCCAATATGAAAAGCACTCTACTCAAAGCTCTCTACTTTATAAAATCATTGCCAAGACAGAAATCCAATTAAATCATCGAATCAAAAGAAATCCAAATCCAAATAAATAAACAAAGACAAAACACTCTCATGCTCATGAAATGATGCAATGCATTGCTCATGTTTCTTTAGTAGCTAATTGCAGTGCCTAATGCTGTGCTTGACACTAGGGTGTCACAACTCCCTGGCATTGGTTGGCCTATTCCTGCTCCCATATTCAGACAGATGGTACCTTACCCCCTGTAGGGGGGTAAAAACCCAGGTCTGCATGCATAACCAGCATCTACCAAGTAGTATTTACCTACAATGTGATATCTACTGTGAGACTTGGCTATAAATCTAAAAATCAGATTGATATGCTCTATGCATGTGTAATTACCTTGTGGGACAGTGAACCCATCATCCCTCTCAATGGCATCTGCCAGGATAGTAGCATCATGTGCAGACCCCTCCCAACCAGCTAGAACATATTGGAATTTGAGATCAAATCCCACAACCACCATCACATTCTGAGTGGGCTCCTTTTTCCTACCCCTGAAGGCTTGTTGTATCCTTCTAGGGACCCTCACCATCATATGTGTGCCATCAATGGCACCCACACAGTCCTAAAAACCCATGATGGTAAGACAAATAACCAAGGCCATCTAAAAAAGCAATGTACCCAAGGTAAATAATTACCTTTAAATATGGATTCCATCTATGGCTTCCAAGGATCTTAGGATCAGTGGCACCACTGGGTGGCTTCATCATTTCATTCCTAAGCTCACCCACTGCATATAAAACTTGGTGGAAGTGCTTGTGGACAGTTTGGATGGACCTCCTAAAGGATTGGTGCACTACTCTGAACCTTTGGTTGTGGTCTACAGCATGCAAGAACATGGCAACCTGCTCTTCTACTGAAACCCCATCTCTAGCAGTTACAAGGTTCCTCTCACTAAATGTTTGGCATAGGGCAAAAAATGGAGCTCTTTTCATCCTAAGCATGGCAATGCACTCAGAATTAGTGGAGTTGTATATTTTGTTCAAAGTTCTCATCCTGTGCTGCTCATTTTCATCCTTAAGTGCATGGGCTAAAGGATCAGGCTCATGTGAATGTGGCTCAGGGTGTTTTCTTTTGAGCTAGTGGTAACAACGGAAACCATAACAACAGTTAGAGCAGCTGTCTGCCTACACAGGGCCTCACGGCTCATTGAGGGATCCATCTACAAGCATATACACATGATAACTGATTTCAGTTGAGAATACCATGCTAGGCATCTACATGATTATATCACAGTGTATAGGGTCGCACGGCTACATCCATAAAAAGATGCCTCCCAGTGCAAACCAAGGACTACATCATAGACCAATCAAAATCAAACAAAATGAACTGAAGGAAGGGCACTAACAAATTAACAGCAGCAAGTACTACCAGAGCAAAGTAGATCAACAACATGTACAAACATAATCTAACGACTCAGATTTAGGGGGACCGGGGGAGGGGGAAAGGGGATCGATTTCACCTTGCGCTCGGGGTCCTAGCGACGGAGAGGAGGCAGATCTGGGAGTAGAGGAAGCAGATCCGCCGGAAGACGGAGAAGTAGAGGATGCAGATCAGGGACGGAGACGAAGAGGATGCCCACCACCACGGAGTCCCGGCAACGGCCGGAGCAGCACCGCAGCTGACCAAACGCCGCAACAACCGAGGGATGGGGAAGGCGACCGCCGACGGAGTGCGCCGCCGCCACGAACTGCTGCTCGCCGCCGGTTTCTCACGCGGTGGGTGGAAGAGGAAAGGCCAGAGAGCAGAGGGGACAAGAGGGAGCCGCAGCGTCGGCTTATAAAGGCGACAACTTTCGCCATGGATTGGCCTTCCCGCGCGGCGAGCAAGCGCGCGAGGAAATTTCCCCTTCCCGCGCGAGCCCGCACGAGCCACCGCGCCGTCCCAGCGGGGGCCGCCGAAATCGCCCCGCGGCGCCGCGCCGAGCCTGGCTCCCAGGAAACGAACCCTAGCGGCGTTTCCCCGGGGCCAGGCGGAGGGGTGCCTTTTGGCTCCCCATGGCCGGGCTCGCTCGCGGGCCACTGGGCCAAGGTGACAAACACGCCCTAAGATAACCTGGGTCGAACCTAGGATATCTTGGTTTGACCCAGGAACTAAACACACTGAAGTGACTCAACTTTCATGTTTTTTTATTATACTAATTATTAATTTATGCTTGTAAGAAATGAGATGGTGATGCAGCAACTCATTCTAAAAAACCAAATAAAAAAATAACGAGTGAAAAGACGATGATAAAAAAAATCCTCAAACCAAACATTCTGGTAGAGTGGATCACTAGTCTAACGACATGCCAAATCCACAAAGTTTGATAGCTATATATAATAAAAAAAAATGAAAATAATATTGAAAATTAAAATACGTTGATTTTTTGGTCCATCATTCTCTCTCCCATCTGTCAACCCTCTCACTCCCCCACCCCCTTTTCTATTTTTGGTTCGCTATCCTTCTTTCCTACTCTTTTCACTTCATGGATGGCAAACATAGACCTATGGCAGGAATATGAGGCACTCCGCACTAAGCCTAACATCGGTTCATGTTTTTAAACCCCAACAGTGTCCCTTTCTAACATGATGTCAATTACAGTTTGGAGCTACAAAACCAATGTTCGGCTCGCCTTTTGTTTGCCTTTCTAAAACTGTAATAGGCCGTGGTGAAAGGTGGGAAAGGCCCATGGGCTTGGCAGCAAGGAGGAGGTCGGATATTTGGTTACTGTTGTTTGGGCCTTCCTCCTCCATTTATGCTCCAACGGTGTTGATGGTTCGATGTCGATGGTTCGGCCATGGCTGGAGCAGAGGTTGCGGTGGAGCCGGTGGTGGAATGGTGGGGTGGTGATTCAGTGGCGTGGTGGTGGGAAGGGTTGATGGGAGTCGGGCGGTGGCCGAAGGATCGTCGGAATGCCGATACTAAGTTGTCAAGGGCCTCAGGTCTCCAGGAGGGAGGTCCTTGGCTGCGCAGTTCGTAGTTGGAGCTGGGAAATCCATAGCTTAATTCGACCATTATATAAATAGGAGCTCAACTCAACTCCTTGACCATGATGCCAGACATTAACTTAGCCGGCTGCCATTGTTTCGTTGCACGTTTTCATTTGCTATTTTAGCTTTCGTGGGTCCCAGCGCATGAACGCATGAACACCAGCACGAACACCGGCCACCGAACAAGACGAACTTGGTGAACTTGGTGAGCGCGTCGCACAGAGGAGAAGTCGCAGAGGAAGGAGAACGGCGGAGCAGCCTCGCCCGTCGCACAGAGGAGCTTGCGCGTGGCGCCCGGAGGCGCTCGTACGCGGCGGAGGAGACCTCGCCCGTGGCGTGGCAGAGGCGGCCTCGCCCGCGGCGCGGTGGAGGTGGCCTCGCCCGTCGCGCGGAGGAGTTGGCAGCCTCGCCCGCGGCGCGGCGGAGCGGCCTTGCCCGTCGCGCAGAGGAGCTCGCGCGAGGCAGAGGCAGCCTCGCCTGCGGAGCGGAGGAGCTCGGCTCGACGGAGGCGGCGTCGCCCGTGGCGCAGCGGAGCTCGCGCGAGGCGGAGGCGGCCTCGCCCGCGGCGCGGAGGAGCTCACGCACGGCGGCCTGGCCTCGCCCGCGGCGCGGAGACACTCGCTTGCGACGGCGCCGACCTCGCCCGGCGGAGCCGTGCCCACGGCCGGCGCTCGCACCCGCGGTCGGTCGGCCCTCGCAGTGGTGCACAGTTTTCAAAGAAAATGAACTCAGTCCTTTAGCATTTTTTAATCACCTCCCAGAGTTGTTCAGTAAAATACATCTGACACACAGTAAAATACAGTGAAATTTGTATTGAGAGCACTCTGCAGTCTGCATTGCACACATGACCGGCCAAGCACAAAAGCTTTAGCACAGCGTCTTGCTAGTGAACCCAAGAAACTCATATTTGTCTGTGCTGTAACTGTACATCTGACAAAGCCCCCTCGATCGGGCCAAATTCAGTAGCCAAAAGCATTCCAAACAATTTTGCTTATTTTCCTGAAGAAGATTTTCGTTCGTTAGGCGAGAACAGAGAATATATAAACTAATCTGATAGAAGAGAGTCGTATATTTTTTTTCTTTGAGGCGAAGAAGAGAGTCGTATATGCAACAACGTTCTATGCCTGAGGGACGGCTGGGTTCTCAACATCGCCGGCAGCGGCAGCGGTGGCGGTGGCGTCGCGCTGTCCCACTCCCAGTCCCACATCGGCAGCTGAAGGCGGCTGATCAGACGCCGGAGTAGCCAGTTGCTGAGGTGGTCGCGCCCTGCGGTGACGGCGGCGGGCCTGGGTAGTAGGAGGCGCCACCCGCCGCGCTCTCCACCGTAGTATCTCAATGACGATAGAGTTGCCGGTCATGCCGACGCCGAAACCGGCGAAGGTCGCCAGGATGATGGATATCACGGCCTGCAAATGGAGCTGCAACGCAATGCAAGCGTTTTTTTTTTTTTTTGCTGATGGGTCAGTCTCGATCTGTATATTATTATCTGTATGTGCATAACATGTTGAGAATGAAGAGCTGTGTTTTATTTGGTGTATGCGCCGCTTACATATTTGTAGAAGAGATGGGTGAAGAAGACGACCAAGAGGAACTGAACCGCCGCGTAGATCCATACGTATCTTCTTGCCACTGCATGCAATGCAATGCAAAGGTTCAGACATGTATATACCGTGGCTAGCTCTGATTTCTGAAACCAAGCATCAATCTGTAATTGTGTTTTCATTTGACTCGTGGATCGATGTCGTCATGTCATGACGTACCCATGCTTGTGGTGGTCAAGGATGAGAAGAGGCCCAGGATACATGAGAAGGGCAGCGATATAGCCAACGCAGCAATGCCCTCATGGGCCACCTGTCATGGATACACCGACCGTAAAGGTTTAAACTAGTTCTACTGATCGATTGTGCATATATATATATATATATATATATATATATATATATATATATATATATATATGTATATATATATATATATATATATATATATATATATAACAATGTCAATGATGTTAGTAAGAAGAATATAGTTGGGAAGTTCCAGTACCAGTAATTCTTCCAAGAAGCAGAAGTAGGCCAGGATGCTTATGATTACAAGGATAGGCGTCCCGTGCCAAACTCTGATGGAGTAACAAGACAAGAGAAAGTTTCAGAGTTTCAGGTGTGAAAGTAGGCATGCCACGCGATCGCATCAGTCGTCAGATTTGATTCGTAAGATCGATCGAGAAATGTTAATTTGATTCTTAAGATCGATCGTAGGTAACCAACTACGTACTGCTTAATTGTGTGTAAGTAGTACTAGCTATTAGTATATTAATTTGTGTCATTCCATTCCAAAATGCATGGTACTTAGCTAGGACAGGTGTACGTTTGTTATTATCTCCACATAATGCTAATGATGCAGGCAGTGATGATAGCTAGCATCCTTCTTTTTAAATAAAACAAACAAAAGATGCGTGTGTGTGTGTGTGTGTGTGTACGTACGTGGTGGCATCCCAGAGCATGCTGGGATTGTTCAGGTAAAACTTGCTTGTGCACAACTAAACAACTAACCAAACATACTTATATATATAAGGACAGATTTTTATGCAACCAATTCTGGTCAAATGTGCCATCCATATCCATATATAAAAGAGAAACTAGCTAGTATCTAGTCACTCTCCAGCAGTAGCTGGTGAGGTGTTCTCCAATCCATCCACAAATTATATAGTTCTGAATTTCTGACGATGGGAGCGAAATGAGGAATTATATATTGTTGTCATTAAGAAAGAGCATGCAGCAGCTTAGTTAGTTACAGTACCTACCTGTACCGATCGTATCTGCTGGACGTGTTGGTCCCTCCATCTCCATGGCGATTCAGCTGCTGCTGCTGCATGCTGTGCACACGCAGCAGGGTGACGGGGAGGTTCTGCACGTCGTGCTTGCACACCTCGCAGGTCCTGGTGCCCTTGATGCTGAACCACTTGACGGCGCAGTCCCTGTGCGCCAGAGCCAGCTCGCCCTTGCACGAGCACTCGAGCTTGATCAGAGTGTCGCTGCCTTCCGACAGCTCCACCATGCAGATCCGGCACACCGCCTCCTCCTCCGGTATGTCCTCGCCGCCGTCGTCGTCGCCGATCGTCCCTGAACACCATTCAGAAATCAGAATAATAATAATAATGCAGAGCATTAGAGCAAAGCCTGACAGACACTACCCACCTGAATCCGAAGGGAGTATGTGTATGTCAGAGACGACGACGGCAGGTGCTGCTCTGGGCGTGGAAGAAGGCACGACGCGGTACATGCCGCCGAGCGAGTCCATCCGCTTGAAGCTCTTGGCGTTGGCGTTGGCGTTGTTCGGCTTCTTCATGCTCATGTTCATGGGAAGCGACTGCGAGCGGCACATGTGGTGGACTGCACCACCGGGCGGTTTCTGCTTGATTGGTTTCATTCAGTTTTTGGGATGTGTAAAAAAAAAAAAAATTGTTTACAACGAACGAATGATGAAACAGAAGAAAACAATGGGGATTATATATTGTTCTTACAGATGAGGCAGTACAGGTAGATTTGTCGACGGCAGCCTGACGGTGTTGGTGCGAGTGGGACGACGAGGCTCCGGCTCGATATCTGATTCTCTTGTCTTGTTGCAGGGCGGAGGCGGGCATCATAAATAGAGGCAGGCCACCGTAGGCGACGGCTGCTGACTGCTGTGGTGGAGATCGAAGCGAGTGGAGGCGACAGGGTGAGGTGGGCAGGACGCGGCTGGAGACTGGAGCGGGGGAGAAAAACAAAGCCACTCCTTGCTGCTCTCTTCTTCAATTTCTGCACTTAACTAATACGTATATAATTACGGCTCTAGATAGTCCACTATATATAGTAGGTCTACCGCTATGATATTCTTAATTATTCTGGTATTATCACTAATAATGACGTTTTAGCTTGGCTATTCTTTTTTCTTTTTACTTTAGATAATATGCCTATATCTGTTTCGCAAAAAAAAAAAAAAATATGCCTATATCTATGCCTCTCTTTCTCTCTTGTTATTTACTTGATAATAAATGATCTAATGAACCATTGAATATATATTGGATTCTTGGATGTTAAATGAGAGCATGAATGTTGACAGTAGCTTTGTTGATTGATATAGTAAGGGTAATTTTAATTTAGTGGGGTTCATAGAAGTTTCATAAACATTAAATAAGATGATATGATATAGTATAGAATATAAGGGACATAAAACTCGCACTAAGACTAGTCTAAATTTAAAGTAGTGGATCTAGATACTTGTTCTTTTAGAATTTTGTATGTACATGTATTTAAGTGTACTTGTATTCATAAAATTTTCGTAGTTATATGTTTCCATACATAATTAATTAATATATTATTATATTTATTTATAGAACCGGCGAATTAAATAACTTTTTTTCCTAAAGAAAGAAAAGGTGTTGTCTATCCAGCCAAGCAAGAGTTTATATTAGTTTCTGTCGTGAACACGGTTACTGAAATTACAAAATCCCCAACCTCTACTATTGATTTCTAAATCTCTCTACAAATTAATAAGGACGTGTTTGGTGGTGTGGTGCTCCGGACAACTTCGGCTCTATAAAAGATGTTGTTTTTATTTTTCACGGGGTGAGGTGGGCAGGACACGACCGGAGTGGGCGAGTATAGCATAGCAATCAAACAAAGACAAAACCAGCCGCAGCTCCCCACATCAGTTTTCATTTTCACCTAGTTGCACTGCAAGGACCCTCATGCAGTAGTAATGCTCATGGCTTATCCCCACTCACTACAAGGTGTAGCTCTCTACTTTCCATGCAGTTAATTAACATATAATCATAGCTCTAAATAGTCAACTATAGCTTTTTCGTAGAGTCCACTGCCATGATATTCTCAATATTCCCTCTGTCCCTGAATAAATAGATTCCTAGAGTTGTGCTAGGTCAAATTTTTAAAACTTTGATCGAATTTCTAGAAAAAAACTATCAAGATTGATGGTATCAAATTTGTACCATTAGATATACCATAGAATATATTTTCATAATATCTCCATTTTACATCATAGATGTTATTACTCTTTTTTTATAAAGTTAGCCGAAGTTTAAAGAGTTTGATTGGCATGGCTTCTAGGAATTGATTCTTTTAGGGATAGAGGGAGTACTTGGCTCTTGCTGCTATGCTTTAGCTCTGCTATTAATGTCCTGCTTTAGATATGCCTATACACATGCCTCTCTTTTTTAGACGAAAGAAGAATTATATTAAAATATAGCTGGGTACATCATCACATTACAATTATTCTGGAAAAAACATATATCCAGAAACTGATTTTCATCTATAGTGCACTCACACTGTGAATAGCTCAAACTCTCAAATCCAAACCTATTTGACGCTTCATATGGATGACCGCACAGGCAAATACTCGGCAACAATTGTTTTAGGCCAGACAATAGATGCCCAACGGACGGCCAACATTCCTGCAGGTGGAGTTGAGAAACTTCTTCTTTTTCGTGTCTTCCTTCCTTTTCTTTCTGCCACCGAAGAGTAAAGAAGACTGATCTGAAACTTATTCTCCCTAGTCCTTCATTGTGGCCAGATCTAACCATAACAAAACAGAGAAAAGACTGGAGAAAATTATTCCATGACGACGACATCATCTCCGTCTTGATGCCGTCATCCGAAAACAAAAATCTCCATGTCGTCATGCTGGTGAAGATGCTGACGCCGAAGTTGTCGTCCCCATCTTCAACGAAGCCGCCATGGAGAAGACAATTCCATCCTTCTCCTACTCTGTCGCCGAAGAGGAGAAGAAGGAGATAAATCTCCAATACCACAATACTTGGCATGGAGAGACTCAAACCCTAAAAAAATTCAATCTATTGGGAAAAAGTATCAAAAGCGATGGATCCCCACTCTCTCCAACCTCCGGCGTAGGCCGGAGGGAGGAGAGAGGGGGACCAACGGAGGACGGCGGCGGCGCGAAGGAGCGATGGGCGGCGGCGGCGGGGAGGGGCGCGAAGGAGTTGATACGTAAACCAATCACGCCCCAACCTTCCTATACACATGCCTCTATGTTATGTCGTTTACTTAATCTAGGGCTTGTTTGGTTCTATGTTAGTCCCTCCATTTTAATCTCTCTTAGTCTCTAGAGATTGCCAAACACGGTGACTAAAACAAAGACTAAGTAGTTTAGTCCTTTTGTCTCTTTGGGTGATTAAAGGGGACTAAAGGTCCAAAAAGACAGTCCCTAATACCCCCCCCCCCCTCTCTCCTCCCTCATGCGGCTCCCTCTCTCCTTATTGATTTCTAAATCTCTCTACAAATTAAGGACGTGTTTGGTGGTGCTTCGGACAACTTCGGCTCTATAAGATGTTGTTTTTATTTTTTTCACGGGGTGAGGTGGGCAGGACGCGACCGAAGTGGGCGAGTATAGCATAGCAATCAAACAAAGACAAAACCAGCCGCAGCTCCCCACATCAGTTTCATTTTCACCTAGTTGCACTGCAAGGACCCTCATGCAGTAGTAATGCTCATGACTTATCCCCACTCACTACAAGGTGTAGCTCTCTATCTACTTTCCCTGCAGTTAATTAACATATAATCATGGCTCTAAATAGTCAACTATAGCTTTACATATAGCTCATTTTAACTAGAGAGCTAGTGTGCTATCAGATATGAGTCCCACACACTTTGATGTATTGCTTTTACCTGCACACTACTATATTTACGTAAAATGGAAATAAACGTGGGAACAGAGGGTTCCTGTCAAGAGTCACTGGCGTGTGGGACCGACCAATAGCACCACCATGTGGATTGACGCCACCTGACCTGACCCATATATATGCATGTCAAGAGGCTAGTGCCTGGTAGTTTGGTTTGGTTCTTGATGTGTTACTTGTTATATAGCCAGCGATCGTCCTCAGGTGTTCAATTTCAACCGAGCTAGTTTCAAGATCACTCACTGTGCGTGAGTACAATTGTACAAATCTCCAAATCCTGCGGTCAAGCTTGGCCATGATTAAAGCTAAAACTGTGATTGTCATTGTGATGGTAACACCACCAACGAGAAAACGCGTCCTCTACTGTTGCTGCAAAGAGAGATCGAGAGAGACGACATGCATATCTATCTATCTATCGATCTCTTTAGAGAAGTTTCCATGCTGCTTCTGCCGTGGATGTGGATCTATTGACATGACATGATGAGACGCAACAGATATCGCTTGCTACGCACGCTATATGGTGAACCAGTACTCGTACAGTCCGGCCTACTCCTACATGGTGGTACCAGCTGATTATTGTTGGTTAACACAGTTGGGTGCACTGGAGTTGTCACTTGTGTCAACTTTAATTTAAGTGCATGCCTACTATAGGAGAGTGTAGAGATGTACAACTAGGCTCGGCCGTTTCGTGAAAACTCATCCCCAAAGCTATAAGCCGGTTTAATCTATACAAATTAGTCACGGAACATTTATCATTTTAGCTAATCAGCTGACTCATAAATCCTGCTGAACAGAGCTATTATTTTCAACCAGCGGTTCAGAACCGGAATGATTCAACCGTTCTTTCATATGTACATCAAGAGAAGACAAGAGGCTGGTTTCACGTATATTCTCATCTCATCGCATCGCATTGCATGCTACTTCTTTTTATTTCTCAGTTGATTTTTTTAGTGCTCTAAGTTCAAATGAGTAAGTTGTTCATCATAAAAAAAGTTTAGAATGTTTTAAAGCGTATCTTTGCTTATATGATTTGTTAAAAAATCTATTAACCGAGACAAGCCTTATAAGAGCTCCGTCTCTAAAAATATTCCTATTTTCGAAGATGGTCGTCTTCCCGAGGCCCAGCAAAAATCTCATATCCAATCTAACTATCGGGTTTGTATAGATGCAGAAGGAGATAGCGTTTCACTCAATTCTCCCTCACTCAATCGTCTCTCTCCCTCCCTCTGCCAGCCCGCCGCCCCTTCCTAGCCTGACACTCTGTCCCCTCTCCTCCCTCAGCGCACCCCCTCCCTTTCCGGCGCCCCTCTCCATCCTGCTCGCACTCAGAAGGCAGACGGCAAACTCCGACAACACACAAAGCAAACCCCTAGCCCTAGACCAGGATGCGTGTGGGAGGCATGGTGCTCTGGCGGCGATGCAGGCTTGGCCGCTGCTCCCTTGTCGCTCTCACCACTTCCATGAACTCGTCCCCCTCGTCAACTCCATCCTTGTCCACATCGACCGTGTCATCCCCAACGAGCCCATCTCCTCGTCGTCCTCCCTGCCGGCCGCGCTCTTCTCTGATCGGATCTGAGCTAGTCACACTCTTCTCTGGTTGGATCCAAGCAGCGACAAGCATAGGCGACCGGATCCAGGCCTTCTCCCTGCGGGGACAGGCCTCCTCCTCCAGCAGATGTGCAAGGGGTTGGCTCTACCTCCAATGTGGTTGTGTGTGGCCTTGCGGTGCCCAGATCCATGGTGTGGCGCGTGGTGCAGCCTCTCTCTCTCTCTCTCGTCAGTGCTCAGATCCACGATGACGACGATGACGACGTCCTGATCCGGCAAGCAACGACATGACGATGGGCTCAGTGGGCCCTGTAGATGTCTCGGTGGGCCAATCCATGGGCCTACTTTTTTTTATTATTATTCATTAACACAAGCAAACCTTTGTCCACTTTGGTTAATCTTGATTTACTGTGACGTTTCGATAGAGGCGGACTGGATGCCCGCCTTAGAAAAATGTTTTTGCTCGCCTCCAATATAATTATTGCATTAGTGGGCGGATATGCTACGGTGGGAGTAGTGATTAGAGATTGCGAAGGTTCTCTAAAACTAACGTATTGACATGTTATTTTCCATACCATACACGAGTGCACTGCCATTTTATGCTGTGACGTCTGTTGTGGTGATCATGCCACAAAAATTTGCCCAAATATGAAAAAAAACAAATATATCTGCTTTGCCATACGGATATGTTGTAGAGGGTTTGGGTTTTTACTATGTTCCTGTTTTCGCTGAGAATCCCAAAGTTAAAAAGGATGAAACAAGTGTTGTGGTACGTGTGTTGGAAGGTTCTTTTACTGCTGAGATGCTGGCAGTGGAACTGGAAAACCTACTACCAGGGAAAACCAAATGGGAAATTGAGGAGAAGGACAAGGATACTTTCTCCACTAATTTTCCATCTTTTGATTGGCTGATGACAATAGTGAATTGGGGTACAATGGACACAAAAACTGTTCAAGGTAAAATCAGATTTGAGAAGAGTTTTGAGGATGACGTCTAGAAATATGAAATAGAGAAGGTTTGGGTATAGTTCAAAGGACTACCTAAGGATCTCAGGGAATTCCCCATCATTTGGGCAATTGCTTCTATCCTAGGTGTTCCAAAAGCTGTAGACAAAAAATTTACTAAGGTATTTGGGAGAGCAAGAATGAAGGTAGCCGTACTTGACCCCAATCTCATTCCAACCTTTGTGGATGTGGTCATTGGAGACTATGTTTACCAGTTACACTTTGGAGTTGAGCATGGAGAGCAAGATGGTGAGTCAGTTCTGTTAGATTTGGACTCTACCATGGAGGATGACGACTATCCAAGGGAGGATTTTCGCAAAAATAGTGTAATGGGTGAGAACTTTTACAGAAGGAGGTAATGTTAATATTAAAGTCAATGATCGTTAGGCTCTTACTTCCAAACCAAAAAAAAGGTTTAAGGCAAGGGGACCCTATGTCGCCCATACTATTTAATATAGTGGTAGACATGCTGGTCATACTTATTGCAAGAGCTAAGTCAGCAGGACAGGTAGAGGGGGTGATTCCAGATTTGATTCAGGATGGGTTATCTATCCTCCAGTATGCAGATGACACAGTTATCTTTATGAGTCATGATGTTCAAAAGGCAGTAAATATGAAACTGTTGCTAAGCACTTTTGAGCAATTATCTGGCCTAAAGATAAATTTTCACAAAAGTGAAATTTTTTGCTTTGGTAAGGCAAAAGAACGTGAAGAGTTTTATTCGCATTTGTTCGGATGTGTGGTTGGTAAATATCCCTTTCGTTACCTAGGACTGCCTATGAATACTAGAAAACTTAATAATAAAGACCAGAAGGAAATTGAGGATAGAATCGAAAAGAGACTGAGTGGTTGGAAAGGAAAAATGCTTTCAGTAGGAGGACATTTAGTATTAATAAACTCGGTGATGTCTAGTTTACCGATGTTTATGATGTCTTTCTTTGAACTACCGAGAGGTGTACTTGAAAAAATTGATTGTTTCAGGTCCCGTTTCTACTGGTAAAATGACCAACATAAAAAGAAATACAGATTGGCCAGATGGTAGGTCTTAAGTCAACCCAAAGACCAAGGAGGAATAGGTATACAAAACTTGGATATTCAGAATAAATGTTTACTAAGCAAATGGTTTTATAAATTATTGAATGAAGATGGTACGTGGCAGGAACTACTGAGAAACAAATACATCAAGGACAAGACGTTAGGAAGTTGTGTTAAAAAAACAACAGATTCTCATTTTTGGAAAATTTTAATGAACATTAAAGATTTATTTATGGACTTTGGCTCGTTTAAAATAAAAGATGGGTCTCAAGCCAGGTTCTGGATTGATACCTGGTTGGGTAATAAGCTGCTTAAAGATAAATTCCCGTCCTTATTTAATATTGTAAGAAGAAAACAAAACTCTGTAGTACAGGTGCTTAGTTCAGTCCCACTGAATATTTCTTTTAGAAGAAATTTAGTGGGGGCGAACTTGAGAGCATGGAACAGAATCGTTGCTTCTTTACATGATTTAAATTTATCGGAGCAAAGGGATAAGTTTATCTGGGGGCTTAAATGCATCCGGAATCTTTTCAGTTAAATCCATGTATGCTGCGTTAATTAACAATGGGGTTAGGGTGTCACAAGATATTTGGCAAATCAAGGTACCTTTGAAAATCAAAATTTTTCTTTGGTATCTGAAAAAGGGTGTAATTTTAACTAAGGACAACTTAGTTAGACGTAACTGGGATGGTGACAAACTTTGTTGTTTCTGTCAGGTTTCGGAAACCATACAACACATTTTTATTGCATTTATGCTAAGTTCTTGTGGCGTGCTATTCATTTTTTGTTTGGCTTATCGCCTCCAGCTGATATGAGTAACTTTTTTTTGCGTTGGTCGAAAATTGGGAATAGAAAGTATAATTCGCTGTTATTAACAGCAGTTACAGCGCTTTGTTGGGCAATTTGGCTAACAAGAAATGAAGTGGTTTTTGACAAATGTAAACCAAAATCTTTCTTGCAGGTACTCTTCAGAGGAACGCATTGGCTCCGTCAGTGGGCAAATCTGCAGCGGCATGATGTTCTTCGAGAGCAGCTGTTCCAAGTCGGAACATATTTTGAGACATCAGCATTGCAGTTCTTTAGCTCCACTGGATGGTTGTCGGCTAGATATATTGGTCATGTTTAGTTTAAAACTTATTTTGTTTTGGTTGGTCGGCTGCAAGTCTTTGTCTTTTGTAGTCTTCTTGTGTCCGTCGGCAACTCTTTGTAATAATTGGTCTGATTTTATCTGTTGATAGAAGAAGCCGGGTATAAACTATCTATTATCTAAAAAAGATGCAGAAGACATAGAGGCGAGGGTGTGTCTCGAAGGGTGTTGATATAGCTATGACATGGCTGGAAATTCTGATGATCGTTGAATCGGACTGCCAAATGGTGGTTGCTAAGGCCATCCGCAATGGTTATCAAATAGCTAGCTAGAAAAAATTCTATTGGTTCTCAATAACACTTTACAAATAGCTAGCGAGATGACGTATAAAAATAATAAAAAAGTAGCACTCTTGTTGGCTATTAAGGAGAGATGATCTCTCTTCTCGATAGCCAATAAGAGTGCTACTTTTGTAAGTTGTCTCATCAAAATAGTATTTATTTATGTCTCATCTAGCTAGCTATTTGTAAGTTGTCATTGAGAGCCAATAGCATTCTTCCTAGAGACCAAATAGCTAGCGATTCCAACACCATTGCGGACGCCCTAAGCTACACGCCAAGGACCGTGACCGCTATGCTTTATGGCAAGTTATCACCAAAATGCATGATGTGGGTAGTCACCTTTATAAGGGTGTTCGTAATGGCCAGTTATTTGGCTAGTTATTATGATGTGGACAAGAAAAAAGTAGGAGAGAGAATAGTCACTAGCGATGAATAAATAGCTAGTTTATTTCGCGTAGCCTAAAACTTTAAGAGATGAGCATATGAGTTCAATAGTATAAAAATATATAAAATAGTTTTTGTTTTTGTCTTTTTATCACCACGTAAACTAGCTATGTAGCTAGCACTATTGCGAAGGTCCTAAGCTGGAGACGGTCAAGATGAGTAGGGATCAGAATAAATTGGCGCATAATTTGGTGCAGTTATCACCAAAATTTGTTGTTCGATCAGCACACCACCATTTATAATTGGCGCATAATAAAACCGTTAAACTTGTGCTATCGTGTCCCCTGTGTGACGACAATGCGAGCATGCTCTCCGATCCGAAGAGCCTGGGCACGATGACAGGTGTCAGACCTACCATCCACGTGTCCAACGCGCTTGAGCATGGGCTGCTGCTGTTTTGTTTTGTTTTGTAGTACAGCGTCAAAGGTTTTGAGGTGATGACTATGGACTGGTATGGGCAGAGTAGGTACGCGCATATACTCCAGACCTTTGTCCATGCATGCATGCCATGAGTGGCCCATGCGGATGCCACGTAGGACCGTGACGTGCTGCAGCAATGATCTCTAGAGAGATTGCACGCCACGTAGGAGCAGGCATTTCTTTAACCTTGGAGACGGCGGCGACCACTGGAGGAGGATCACGGGTACAAATGCTGCTGACGTAGCAAGTGTCAATCGGCAGCCATGCACATATACTCTCTCCGTCTCAATATAGAAGTCGTTCTCGTTTCTCGAGAAGTCAGTTTTTTTTAGCTTTGACCAATTATATATAAAAATATATTAATATTTATAATATATAATTAGTATCATTAGATAGATCGTTAAATATACTTTTATAATGAACTTATTTGGAGATATAAATATTGTACAAATTTTCTATAAACTTAGTCAAAGTTGAGAAAGTTTGACCAACACACAACTCATAGGGTGTGTTTGGTTGGGTGTCTAACTCCTAACCTGGCTTTCTAGAGCTAAGATAGACTTGTTTGGTTGGCTGTAGGTGGGTTGTAGCCTGGCTTCCCGAGACCATCCGTACATCCGGGGCCTGGCTTCGCAAGAACGCAGCGAGCGACCGTTTTTGTGGAGCCTGGCTTGGCCAAGCTTGGACCGCGCGTCTCCTCACCCTCCTACACTCTACTCACTGCGTCTCTTCAACCTCCCGACACACGACATCGCTCCGGCCTGGGAGCGCGCCCGGCCCTGGTGGTCCTCCGTGCTGTTATGAATCTGATACCCTAGTTATGCGCAGCAGCCCTCGGATCTTTGAAAGGATGTTGCGAATATGACACAAGCTAGCACCGTATCAAGAACGATGTAGTCGAATCGCGTAGAAAACCCTAGATGACGATGAAGCAACCACGACAAGAGATTAGGATTTGGCGAAGTCGACCGCAAATTCTATTAGCACAACTCCAAAAGAGTACAAGAGATTGTCGCTCTCTCACAACCCTACTTGACCCTCCAGGACCCACTGATTCTTGCCATATACAAGAATCTAGTGCAATAGAACTGTCTAGTCTAATCCTCTTGAGCGCTCCTAATTGCTCCGTACAAGCCTTGGATGAGACCCCTTGTGTTGGCTTATGATCTTGTTGTGATGCCTATGGCCTCTACGCCTTGATTTATATAGTCCCCTCCAAAGCCCTCATACATACAAATAGGAGTCCTACTCCTAGTAGGATTCTACACTCAAGACCTAGTAGAACTAGAAGTCCTAATAGCACACCTTTTTTAGTCCTATTCTAAGTAGGATTTGAGTCACCATACAACAAACTCTACCTTGACTCTAATCCTTTAAAGTCATCGTGCTCCTCCAAGAATTTGCACCAAATCGGCTTCTTCTTTTTTTTTTATACTCCCACCTCGAGAGTGCCTCCACCACAGAGGCTCATGCACATCACCACAATGTGCTTGTCAGTTCCAGGCTGGAGTGCCTGAACCTTCCATCTGAGAGCTCCATCGTTGTGTAGTTTGGTTAACCACACCACCTTCTCCTTTGGCCCTCCATGCCATAGGTTTGTACCGCCTTCGAGCTCCATCTACTCGTTGGTACTGCGTGGTTGGTCTGACCACGTCTTCCTTCCTCCAACAACGCGTAGCTTCGCCTCTACGATTGTTAGATTTTGCAACCGTCTTTGTAGCCTTGCACTTGACCACAATTGAGATTTGAGCACCTGCCGTTGACGAGACGACTTCCTTCTCCTGATCAAGATTTTTATCAAATCTCCCCATGGTTGCACCACCCATAAGATTTCCTATCACTCGGTATCTTCCATTGATCCAGATACTTTTCATAATTACCTGCCCTTTGCAAGTAACTCGCATGACTCCACCTTGAAGTGATAATTCACAACCTTGGAGTTCCAGCGACCTCACAGATATTAGATTCTTTTTCAAGCCCAGGATATACCGAACTCCCGTCAGTATGCAAAGTGTTTCATTATGCATCTCCAATGTAATTGTTTCCACCTCAGTGATTGCATACTCCTGGCAATCCGCTAAGTGAACAATTTCACTTGCTGGGCGTAGAGATCCTTCGTCAAACATCTCCCTCACCGAACATATATGGAAACAACTTCCTGAATCTAATATCCAATCATGAATAGTACCTGGTTGACTGACGATAAGTACGTCACCTTCATCCCCACTTGCCACTGAGCATGTTCCTCTCATAGTCTTCAAACTTGGACAGTCCTTTATCATGTGACCCTCCTTGTTGCATAGATAGCATGTACGTTGTCCCTTGCTCTTGCCTTTCTTCTTCCCATGATTCTTGACTTTTCCTGCTCCACTTGAAACAGTCAAAGCTTGATCACCCGAGAATGAAGAATCTTGCGGCTTCTTCGAGGACTCTGTCTCCAGTAGATATGCAACTGTTTCGTTGAAGTTGAGAGTAGTCTTCCCGACGAGAATATTCATCACTAGCTCCTCCCACGATGGTGGTAAGGATAAAGCCAATATGACGACTTTATCATTCTCCTCAATTTTCTCATCCACACTAATCAGCTGCGTGACAAGTTTGTTGAAGACATTTAGATGGTCGACGAATCGTGTACCTTTCTCCATGCGTAACCTAAATAGTTGACGCTTTAGTACCCACCGATTTGTCAGCGACTTTGCCATATACAACTCTTCTAGGCTCTTCCATAATTTCGTCGGTGAATTCTCCTTGATTACCGAGTACTTTACCTCATCGGAGAGACATAGTCGAATTGTACTGACAGCCTTTCGCTCCATCACCTTCCATTCTTCATCAGTTACCTTGTCCGGCTTGGTGCCCTCGAGAGCATCAATCAATCCTTGTTGGACAAGCACATCTTGTACCACGCATTGCCACACGCTGAAATTCTCTTTGCCATCAAATTTCTCTACTTGATTCCACATCCCTGACATCGTCTTAATTTTGTGCTTCCTAGCCCTGTCAACCTTCTCACAAAATCAAATCAATCTGACCTTGGCTCCGATACCACTTGTTAGAATCTGATACCCCTAGTTATGCGCAGCAGCCCTCGGATCTTTGAAAGGATATTGCGAATATGACACAAGCTAGCACCGTATCAAGAACGATGTAGTCGAATCGCGTAGAAAACCCTAGATGACGATGAAGCAACCATGACAAGAGATTAGGATTTGGCGAAGTCGACCGCAAATTCTATTAGCACAACTCCAAAAGAGTACAAGAGATTGTCGCTCTCTCACAACCCTACTTGACCCTCCAGGACCCGCTGATTCTTGCCCTATACAAGAATCTAGTGCAATAGAACTGTCTAGTCTAATCCTCTTGAGCGCTCCTAATTGCTCCGTACAAGCCTTGGATGAGACCCCTTGTGTTGGCTTATGATCTTGTTGTGATGCCTATGGCCTCTACGCCTTGATTTATATAGTCCCCTCCAAAGCCCTCATACATACAAATAGGAGTCCTACTTCTAGTAGGATTCTACACTCAAGACCTAGTAGAACTAGAAGTCCTAATAGCACACCTTTTGTGAGTCCTATTCTAATTAGGATTTGAGTCACCGTACAACACGTGCGTCGTCTCCGGCTCGCGCTCCGACTGGGAGCGCCGGTCTCCGGCGGCCCTCGCTGCACGAGCATGCTTTCTTCGCTTCACCTCTGCATCCGTCGTCGCCGATCCACGAACGATAACGGCATGTCGCTCAAGTTCGCGCTCCGACTGGGAGCGTGCGTCGTCTTCAAGAGCGTGATCCAGATTGAGAAGCCTGGCTTAGATGCGACGCCGAGTCCAAACCCTTGCTATCTTCGTGGCCTCCTTGCTACAACCTGGTTAGCTGATTCCTACTCGGAGTTCGTTCAGAGGAAGCCGGTCTTCTGGGAAGCGGGGACGTATTCTGCCTGCTGCTATTCTCTGCGATTTGGAGTTTCAGCCATGGCTTGCCCGTCCTAGATGTTGAGACGTTCATCCTTTTGGGGTTCCCGTTCATTCTTGGTGGATTTGGTGACGCACGCCATCTCATCGGACTCTGCTTGTGCGGTCAGCAGGAGTACAGGCAGGAGGTGCGGCGGCTGTAAACACCTGCTCACCACGTGTTCGATGAATTGTCTCTAGGATGGTGAAGTTACCAGCACAAAGAAGAGGTAACTCTATCCAAGCCAAACCAACCAACCAAACACAATAGTTACTAACCAGGCTTAGATAATGCATGCAACCAAATAAGTTGATCTTCGCTTGCTAGAGACCGGCTTAGGCTAGCCTGGCTTATTTTGTAGCCAGGCTAGAAGATTGGCAAGTAACCAAACAGACCCATAGTGACCTCTATTTCAGGACGGAGGGACTAGAGTGCGTGCATTTCTACTCCAGATGTACCAACTTTGGTCTGACGTCACTGCTGGCGCAATATATTTACACTAACTTGTACTGTGCTGTAGTCTGCTTCCACATGTGAAGATTAACAACGCTATTGTTCATTACATTAGCTAAAGATCAGACGCCCATTTGAAATTAAAAAAAGAGAGAGAGCCAATTCCTTAGGAGCCACTAAAAGGGCAGCACCGCGGAGTGGCAGAAGCGTATGCCTCGCTTAAAAGCTAAAGTACACCTAGATCAAGAAGCCAGCAAGCTAACAGGCTTCCATCACGATCAGCACAGCTAGTGCTCCTGCTCTGAAAATACTTTTTCTTTCTGTCTCTGAAAGAATCAATTTCTAAAATTCATCTCAGTCATTTTTTTAATTTTGATTAACTTTATAGAAAAGAGTAATAACATCTACTCCCTCTGTCTCTAAATAGAAGTCATTCTCGCTTCCCGAGAAGTCAAACTTTTTAAACTTTGACCAATTATATCTAAAAGAATATTAATATTTGTTATATGTAATTAGTATCATCGGATAGATTGTTGAATATACTTTCATAATAAATTTATTTGAAAGTATAAATATTGCACATATTTTCTACAAACTTAGTCAAAGTTGAGAAAGTTTGACTCACACGCATCCCATAGTGTCCTCTTTTTGGGACGGAGGGAGTATGATATAAATGAACACATTATAAAAATATATTCTATGATATATTTAATAATGTGAATTTGGTACCATCGATCTTGATAGTTTTTTCTAGAAATTTGGTCCAAGTTTAAAAAGTTTAATTTAAGTCAACTTTAGAAATTGATTCTTTCAGGGACAGATGGAGTATACAGTTGTTTGTCAGATTTTAGTGTCTTTTTTAAGAGTGAAACAGAGAGTGACACAATCTTTGCTTCAACATGCGCTTCAGTAGAAGTTTCCTTCTTTTCTTGGTGTCCCTGCAAGCCAATCTGACAGTCTGCAGAACCACTAAACTATACGTTGTTTGGCTGGTCGTTTTCACAACTAATTTCAACTGTTTTAATAGTATTTTGTGAGAAAGAATAAGCCCAAGTACGGCTGATAAGCCGGCTGTTTCTACTAACTACTAACTCCATTCCACAAACAATGTAATTTTGAATTTGCCCTCACATCATACAAGATCATTAACATTTGACTTTAAATAGATGTACAGTTAAAGTATCTTAAGTTTGATCAAATTCATAGAAAAAAATCATTAATATTTGACTCTAAAAATAAATACGGAATAAAAAAATACCTAATGACAGATCTAATTTAATGTTACTTATATATATGGTAGGATGAATATTAAAAAGAGTTGGTGTATAAATAATCTGTTCCAAAATCTAACATGCTTTGACTGGGGATGAAGTTAGAATTTCATATGACTAGAGTAGTTGGAGCAAAATATAATAAGGGGGTTGACTTTGCAGATTGCACATGTCGTTGGTATGGTTCATTTCATGCCATGCAGTGATGATGGAGTACTGATTCATAACCACCACCACCACCACCACCACAACCGGCAGTCAAGCGGTTGTTAGCTCAGAATTTATGGATCAAGAAACCTGGTCTCGCAGCAATGGCAGTCGCTACCAAGCCCTTAATAAATGCTCTAAATATAATGGGATGAATTTTTGCATGCCTGCCTGCCTTGTGAACTTGTCCGACTCTGCCTGCCGAGCTTGCCGTCCATCCATCAATGAAGGCATGGCATTGGCATTGGCACAGATTCCTCTCAACTTCAGCAGCAGATACTAGTAGTATGTGAATAGGATGCCTCAATCTCTAGGAATCATTTTCTTTTGGGCTTTCTGCTTTACTTTTTGGCTCCAGAAAATCCTCTTTGTGTCACTACACCAGCATCAATCACATCGTACGCTAGATATTTGTTTAGTTTTTGTGTAAAGTAGGCCCTATTAAAGCAAATCTGGCCAATCACCAAGAACAGAGTCTGTCAAGGACAAGGTTGAAACCGACAGCTTATCTCATTCACCCATTCTAGAGTACCTAGTGCTGTCTCCATTTCTCCCTTTCGATTTAAATGTGAGCACTGGTTTATGCATTTTTTACTGGAGAAAGGTGCAAATGATCGTATGCAGAAATAAATCTCTCCGAACACCTCGCTCATCATACAATAATTTATCTCATAAACATCATTCAGCTTTAATTTAACCCTTTTTTAGCTGCATGGCCGACATTCACCTAGCAAGTGACCAATGAACAAGGATCTATTATTGTACCCTTATCAAATGCCCTAGCACACACCGTACTCAAAACGAGACAGCATGTTTATGATGCAGTTAGGAACATGTCGTTATCTCTTTCAAATCATGTCAGATCAAAAAAGAAAAAAGAAAAAAGGAGCAAACCCACTCGTTATTAAACATTTTAGAAAACGACCGAAGTGTCACAGTACTATTGAACAAAAAGATCAAAGTGCTACAATACTGCTAATGCTGTTGGAGTTGGGCCAACACTAGCTCCAGTCCTTGTGTACGGTTTTCTTCCCTGACTAGGATGCCACTCCAGGTTGGACAATCGATATAAAAGCTTCGGCAGGTATAGCTAATAAAAGCACACAACTTAGTCGCCGATCCTATCAAAAGAACGCAAATCCCAAACAGTAACCATCAACTGTCATGGCTTCTCAATCAAATAGATAGATGTTACTAATAATAAGTTACAACATATATGGACCAAAGTGAGGAAAACTGATATGGTCCTCGACACATAGGTCAAAATCTCTAGCAAGAATCTGAGGCATAACCATCCTTCACCTCTCAAAAAGCATAACCATCTCGCAGTGCGGCGTGTGAGGGAACAGATCGACAGCCATTGCCCTCTTGGGGATAAAAGGTTCAGAGTTGGGCATCGACTTCGTCCTCTGCCGGGCAAGACCTGCACTGCTCATAGATCGCCATCCTCGGTTGCCTTTGTTCTTCTCTTGTTTCTCAGATGTTGGCGTGCAAAGCTCAATCGCATTGGCGACTAGACTCTCAGGGTTGCAGGAAATGTACCTGTGATACAAGAAAAGAAAAACAAGCAGTGAGCTTCACAACTGTGACAGACTAATCCATAGACACTGTTGTATGTTTTGTTAGAGACTGCCCCTGGTCTTTAGAACGGGGAACCACCCGACATCACTACATCAACTACAATTCAGTTCAGCAACAGCAAACACTTCACTGCAATATATGCTCCCAGTAATTTCTAGCTCAAAGAGAAGAAAATATACTGTGTCCAACTAAGACAGTATGGTACACTGCAAGTATGAGAAATACGTACACTAGACGTCGAATACGTGGATGCGTCCTCAATGCCTTGATCACCTATAAAGAATACTCAGAATGTGAGTATGATCCACCATTAAGGAACAGGGTCCGAGCATATAGAGGAATGAACTAAGATAGCTGCCAGCTCTTTCATTAAATACAGGTGGCAAGCACCAGCTCATTACACTGTAACAGCAGGAAAATAACAACAAGCAGACTGTTTCAGAAATTCACTACGATCATTCAGCAGAAGGCTGAGATTTACTTACAGTAGGGTGAAGGCCAACACGTGGAGGGTCTACAATAGCAACGACATTCTTAAACTGGCATGCATTAGCAGCAAGGACATTGTCGTTTGGATTGGAAGAACCATCCTGGCATGCCTTGCCTTGCTCCAAATTATTATCCGATGATGTTTCAATGGGTTTATCATTGATCACCGATGCTTCCCCACAATTCTGTTCACCAGAAGCCACATTGTGCTCATCATGACTGCAATCAACCACTTTGTTCACCCCATCCACCTCCTCGTCGCTTGCACAGGTAGGATGATCAACTGACGTGTCCATAGGCTGCTGACCTTCACCATTGTCATTTCTCTGCTTTGAGCTATCTATATTTTCACCATCACAACTTGTGCAGTCAATTGTATCCTCATTTTTGTCTGTATCATCGATTTCAGGATTACTTTCAGAAGCTGCAGCCTGCTGTGGTGAACCAAGATATTCTGTGAGAAGGGGGCCCATCACATCTTCAGCCTGTTTAGTTCCAACACATGAGCTTAAATGAGATTATTTCAGTATGCAAATAGATCAGGAAGTCAATGGAACTGAACAGGGTGACATTATGGTAGTTTTTAGAGGAAGACAAGATGGTAGTTAAGAATGAGACAATGTGGCATCAGTTTCATGTAGTGAATATGAGCCTTACCTTACTACAGACAAAGCGACAATTTTTTATGCCATTGATAAGAGCATTTCTGTGAGCATCTGAAACTGCTGATTCATTCATTTCAATCCCAACAACCTGCCAATAATAGTAACTAGATTTCAGAAAGATTCTTCCAAAGAAACAGAGACCTCTAACAAGAATCTAAATAAGTTAATAATGGCTCAAGTTGTAATTGTGTGTTACACTAGATAAAAAATTGTGTAAAAGAAATCACCATTCCAACACGATGTGCTAAGGTCAGGCCAATAGTTCCAGTCCCACAGCACACGTCAAAAAGTAATGTGTCTGAATTGAGGTTAGCCCAATCACCAGCAAGGGTATACAATCTTTCCGCAGCAAGAGTATTAACCTGTGTAATTGTGTGTCATTAAAACATTTATTTATAACCATAAAAGGCAATTAGCAATAAATAACTTGCTGTTTCAACTACTGACCTGGAAAAATGCTGTTGGTGATATAGAGAACTTTAAGTTGCTTATGTGATCATGGATTCTTGTTTTATCTTCTGCTGTGCCATCCAACTGATCTCCCTTTGGTACCAATAGCGGGATCAGTGGGCAATCAGTTGGTGCAGCATTTGATATCCCTTTATGATCCTGCATGCATAAGTTGGTTTCATTATATTTTAATTATTTCAAGTACAACATAGACAGCCAACTTTTCAACATAAACTGAAAGTAACATCACTAAGGGATTGTTTGATCTCAACTTTTACCACAATTTTTGGAGCTTAACGACATAAACTCTGGTTTCGTTAACAAAGATAAAGATCAAGATATTCAAAAACAACTAGCACATAGTATGAGCTTTATGACATCAGCCTTTGTTTTCACGAATCAGTTTCCAATCTAAATTTTCTCCACTGCTGAACAAATCATCCAAACAGAATGCTCTGTAAACTTATCCAAAAGAATAGTAACTTAAAATCAGTTTTCCTGAAAATCATATGAAACCTATTTTCTAAAAATGTTATTTCTAAATCAACATGGTCCAAACAGACACTAAAAAACAAATGAATAATGAGCCCAGTGCCCAAGTGTTAGGCAGTTAGGCATGACTATAGAAATTAGTATCATATAAAGACAAAAGTCCAATTCAAAGCTACACGCTCTCTTAAGTGCTTTTATGGACAGCACACAATACACTTTACAAGCTAAAAAAAAAGTTGAGGAAATGAAGTTAATAAGAACAGCTACAAATCATAGTTCTAACGAAGCTGGGGAAACTCACTTGCACTACAATAGTTGTCAGTGGCAAGGGAGGTGAGCATGTTGCTGCTCCTTGTATCAGGGCAGCAGACAGCTTGTCAAACTCTTCTTTCATAAGACCTTCATCAACACCTGTTGAACACACCTGAAATTACGGGCAAAGTTTGATAGGGTGTCAGTGGCCAGCCACTAGGAATGTTTTAGGGTGTTTGGTTTGAGGAATCAAACCATACTAGATGAGGAGGTGCATCATGAGTTCATTCCTCAAATTTGGTGGAATGACTCCATTCCTCATACTAGTATTAATCATTGGCTTGTGAAGAATGAGGTGAGGATGGATCAACCTATTCCATTTCACAATCCAAATAAAAATACGAGTGAGGAGATAAACCAAACACCCTATTTATGACTCGCTGAGGTTGACACTACAAGTGAAGTTTGACTCTAAACAACCTGCACAATAAGCATGACTTCTGATATTTGTGATTCTGCATTCTGTGAAACAGCAGCTTCAGCTGGACATCTTCCCTCACGAACCTAAAACAATCCCAGTGTAAAAAAAGTTAATTCTATAGTAGTCTTAGTTCTAAATCCCAATATAAACATAAAATAGAAGCATCTAGCTGTGGATTGAGAAGTTAGAGAGCATACTGTGAGTTGGCGCCAAAACCCAGAGTTGTCAATCCTGCTCCACAAAGGGAAGCTTGATGATTGAAGAAAATCTTGGAACATCTGAGCATATTTGCAGGAAATGTCTGAGACATTTGGGCAGTTCACAGGTTCCTCAACAGCAGTCACACCTTCCCTAGAATTATGTTGTACCAGTCATTACTAATGGAATTAAGAGCAGTGAAAAAAATGAGAGAGAAACCAACCTGAAATTTCCGAGCATAAATCCTACCGTCTTTTTGCCCTCTAAGGAATATCCTACAGAGAACTCACACTTGTTACGGTATCCATTAACAACTGGGGACTCCAAAATGCCTTCAAGCTTGCAAGGAAGACCACCTGGGTTATTGAACAGACCGTTACTTGGCTAAAAGGAGTAGAGTATAGAAGGCCATTACCAAGAGGCAAAGCACAAAAGGCCATTACAAAGAATAAGTGCATCCTGTTAAGCTGAAAAAGCAAAATTTTCAGACCCCCCATGTTCAGAAGTCAGAACAATGAGAAGAGCATGTTCCAAATATTTGAGATAAATTGCAAAGCATCTGAGACACTGGTCCAAAACAGATTTAGATATGTTTCAGGTAAGTGAAACACATTAGAATTTGTCTGTGTTTGTAAAGAGTTGGATTGCATGCCACTTATGTTCACTTTTAACCAAAAGAAAAGGCATGTCTGACGCACATTTTACACTCAGCAGTCAGCACCATGTCTCATATGTCTTTGCCTAGAGATTCTAACAGTTTGGTGCTATTGATATGAATCATTGAAGCATGGAAGAATTAGTCTTTGTAAGCCTCAAAAATAGCAGCAGTGCTTCCGTGGAAGAGTCTTCAACATTAATATGTGCTATATCATAGGGTAGTGAAATATAATAAACAAAAACATTGGACAAGAAGTTGTTCCATTGCCTCTGTTTCAAAGGCATCACCTAGGCATCCAAGCGGACGCAGCTCACCTTGGGTGTCTAGTTAAGGCATACCCAGCTCACCTTGGGTCACCTTGTTGCCTTTGAAACCATGCCATAACTATTTGCATTTGCTGATTAACACTTCTATTTTGAATAGTGATTGCATTATTACTTATCAGTAATAATAAGTAAAGCATTAGTATGCATGTCCCTTAACACTAGATTTAACTCCTCCGTGGATGAAGATTGTTTCAGTTTACTCACAATCCCCCATGGCTTATATGCATTATATTTCAATCATTCTGCCCAAAAAAGTCCAACATAAAATATGACAGACAATTATCTTCATCCATACATGGGCTCTAAAAGAATCTGCACATAGATCATAAGGGGCAGATCTAGCATTAAATATGGCTAGAGCTAAAACAAGCTATAAGTGTAATTGTATTTGATGAGCGGTGGTAAGAAGTACTAGTAAAGAAATCTTTTTGAAACGCAAAGGAGAATAAACTATATGATAATGATGGATGCTGGATCAGCCCATCGACGTCCATACAAGATCTTACCACAATTACAGAGAATACCATGTGAAATTGTAACACAACAAGCTTAGAAGGTTACCGATTTCCTTTGATTTAAAAACCCAATCAGGAAGGGGAATGGCAGGTGGGCAAGCTTTCCTAGCATTGCGAGTCTACATTAGATTAGAAAAGTAAAAGAGAGATTAGAAATTTCTGCAGAACCATAGTTTATCAGTGTTTAGAACAGTACAAGGACATGGAATTGGGCAATTGGCCTTACAAGCCTCTTCAGTATCTGTGCCATGGATTGTTTTTTGTGTTCTAGCTGATCAGTGTAAGTCATATGGGCAAGGGGAGTAACTGCATCATGGGCATTTCTTTTACTTGATGAAACCAATTCAGGCACCAATGTCTCCTCTGCAGTAGTAGGACTACTACCATTTTCTGTTGCTGTTCCAGTATTCGATACAGGTGCTTCAACATGCACTTTTTGATGGGACCTACGATTGGCATCTACTATCTTTATTTCCTTTCCACCAGAAGGGTTCTCCTTAAGGACCTAACCAATTCAAGAGATAAAAGTCAATGTTCCTTGCCTTGCCTAGACACCCAAGCAAATAGACAAAATGTAGAGAGGGGCAATTACCTGAACAGCATCTGTTAGTTGTTCAACACTCTGAAAAGTCACAAAACCAACTGTCATTCCCTTCTTCTTCTTTGCCGTTGCATACGAGATTCCCTGCAGCACCATCATTTGACATGTAACAATTAGGTTGGCAACTCAGCATAAACTAACAGGATTAGCGAATGCATATCCTTATTCCTTTTGAAAAGAAAAGGGGGGGGGGGGGGGGGGGGGGGGGGGGGATTGGCTGCATGAGACTCCAAATGTGTTGGTGTTGGTGTTGATATTGAACTACACGTACCAATACTAATCACACTTAAGCTGCCTAAACACTCATATACCATGATCACTTAGACGCCCCTGCTGGACAGAGTCAGTATTGGTTCAGGCTTCAATGTATTAAGCAAACTTCTCGAGCACTGGCATTAAATATAGTTCTAGTTGTTGATGCCTGTGCCGACGGGCAATGCGTAGTATTTCACAGTAGACTTGAGCCTATCAGCCGTAAGGAATTGAGCACTGGTAGTCTAGTACTACTTGCCTGGTCCTGGAGGAAGGACTTGAGCCTATCAGCCGTCCAACCCCTGGAGAGACCGACGAGGCACTTGTCAAGCGACTGCTCATCCACCGTGACCTCCTCCTCGGCCTCCTCCTGGGCCTCCGCGGCGACCTTGCGCAGCTTCTTGCCGCGGTCGGAGGTGGGGTCCCAGGTGCCGTCGGGCCGCGGGCGGAGCTCCTCCTCGGTGTGCGCGTAGCGGCAGGACTCCCCGTGGCTGCACCCTTCGGCGCCGGCGCCGCGGCGGCGGAAGAAGGAGCACAGGCTCGTCTTCCACATCGGGTGCCGGGCGACGCCGCTGCCGGTGGAGGCTGGGGCGGATGAAGCGTCTTCGGTGGACGCATCCAGCGAACCCTCCTCCCTCTTACGCTTCTCCCCGGCGAGTTCCGGCTGCGGCGGCGGTGTCAGGACGTCCTCCATGGTGGCGGCCGGCGGCTGTGTGTGCGCGGATCGGGAGGGTTGCAGTTGCAGCGCGCAACGAAAGGAATTGTCGTCTTGGGCCTCTTTGTGCAAGTGGGCCGTTAGTTGTTCGTTTTCTCATGAAATTCAAGTCTACTTTTACTCCCTCAACTTTTACGAAAATCCGATTTTTCTCCTTGAACTCCAAAACCAGACAGAATGTCTCCCTTAACTTTTGAAACAATACAACTTACCTTCACGGGTGGTTTTGCTATAGTTAAAGCAGTTTTGTTACAGTAACAGTGGTTTGTTTTTCTTTTTATTATTTATTTCCATTAAATCTTTAAAAAATCATAGAAAAATCATAAAATAATGGCTTTAAGTTGTACGTGAAATTACTATTTTACCTATGCTATCAAATACACAATTTACCAACCTACAGATGCATGAGATACAATATTTTTCCATGCATGGAATCATTATTTTCTATACATGACACCACGCTAACTATTTAAAATGTATATAAAATCCACAATTACAATCAAGTGCACACATACACAACAATGAAAAATCACTAGATGAAACATTATATATAAAAAAATAATGACTCCATGCTTGAAAAATTGTTGTACCTCATTTTGAGAAATTGTTGATAGTAAGCAACTTGAAAGACCTATACAGTGTAATTGTAAGTTGTTGAACTATGCATTTGGCGCTAAGGATAAAATAGGAATTTTGCGTACAACTTAACGTCGTTATCCCCCCTCAAACTAACGGAAAGGCCAAGCCAAACAAAATTCGTTTTAGGACCAAATAAGAAAGTTCGAGAAAAAGGGTCAAGAAGCTAAGAGGCATTTTTTTAGAGCGAAGAAAATAATTTCCTCAATTTTTATGGGTCATGCCACCACCCATGAGCTAACCATCCAAGGTGCACTATACTACCACAATCCAGGGCCTTAGTGGCACGAAAATACTCATACACTAGCGTTTACTCACATGCAACCATAATTTAATAATAGCACTGTAAGCATGGAGTACTACATAGGGTTTATCTAAAAATATTTTGAGGGAATATGCACACGGCTTTAGCAAGGCAAACAACTTCAGTTGCATAAAAATGGTTGTGCATAAAGTAAAGTGAGCATAAGTATACTTGTCTACTTTAGGCTTAACATGATCAACAACATATGAATACGCATGAGGATGAGGCGAAGTAATCAACAAGATAATTCTACATTGACAATAAAAGAGTTTGCACATCACCAAGAGGGTATCATTTTGAAAAGGGTACCATTTCGAAATGATCGTCAACATCTTGCAAGAAGTGTACAACTTTTTCCACACATGAGCAAGGCCACTGACCATAGGCCCGTCTGGCTATAAAGGGTAACTCATTGCCTCAAATGTTCACCACATTTGGGCAAATCATCCAATCAACAATAGTAAAAGCAAAGGACTATTAGCATCTTTAGCTACCTCTCATCACTAGGCGCACATCGGATTGCCTAGTCAAAACATGATACTCATCTTGACATGCCCATACATAGCATGCAGTTAGTATGAGTTGGTGCTCAAATTGATGCAACAAAAACTGGTCATTCACAGATGACAGCTCGTGCGATTTATATTGTCATAGGCTTGTCCTGCCATGACCCAACCCTTGCCTACCCTTACATTGTTAATCATCTTAGTCAACCTTTTAGCTTTTTCCTCATCTATGTGACAATTAATTAAGAAAACAACTTATATGAGCTCATAAGTATAGTGAGACCCTTCTTCACATACTTGGCTTGTACCGTTCTAAGCATACTAGGCATGGTAACAATCAACACGGAACAATAGTGGTATTAAAGACATTAAAAATATATAACTAAATCCATTGTAGAGCGGATCTTGTGTAGCCTGCCCTGATGCGACCATGCCACCTGGAGTATGACGGGCTCTCCAATGTTTTTGATCATGCACTCTACTCGGACCACTTCCTCTGTCATGGCCACATTGTGATTGTGACCATGGCTTATTACTCCGGTAGAAGCAGCAAGTGTGTTGGAAGGAGATAGGAAAGCCTCGTCTCATGTCACGCTGCAGCTGCCGCTGCGTCGTGCGCATGATGCTGACAAGAGGAAATTAAAAAAAAAGAAAAACATGGAAGAGAAAAAAGACGCAGTCAAAGTACAATAAGTGTGCATTTGTTTGGCATGGAGTCGAGCTTTGAAACTAATCTGGCCAGAAATACTATTGTATTTTATATACCCCAAACATCCAGGAACCGTTCCGGCTAGAAATGGCCCTAACCGAACGGGCGGGAGCACTCGGGGTCAACATGCGCTTGGAGTTGATCTGTTTTTCAAAGAGTTCAAGTACCGGGAGTTATTAGGATAATTAATTGTTGGCGAGGATGGTATTTTCTCTTGGTACCGAAAATTGAAGATTGGGATTTTTTTTGCGACCGGAAGATTTCATTCATTGATCAATCGGAATTGCAATCTTCTAAAGCTAACAGGTGATCTACACAGGTTGGGGCTAACTGCCACTCACCCAGCCTGCCTATTATCATCTGAAACTTGCTTAGCTAATACATGGGCTACTCTCGGTTACAAGAATGATTTGTGAAAACCATAGAAAAATCAACAAAACTAGAGCTAATTTCTGAGTTTCTCTGACGATGGATGTATTTCTTGAGCGTTGATTGACGCCCTCATTCCAAAGCTTCACAAACTCTGTGAGCACAAGATATATAATCAGCGAACAAACCACTTCGCTTTAGGTGGTATGTACGGCAACAAAAGTTAGGATTAGGAAAGCAACGGCTTGCCCAACTCTCGTGATAATCCATGTCTTCTTCAAAACTAATTTTCAGCCTATTCTAACAACCATATATAGGCTTTTAGCGTGCAAAAATAGAAGATTCTAAATGTGTGGAGCTCTCGTGATTCGTGAACACCAAAAGAAAAAGGATGACACAATGCTTAGGTGACAGCGAGCTGTTAACGTGCAGTTTATGCAACCCCGGTCGTCACGGAGTCAGCAGTAAGCACGTTGCAGGAGCTCCTCAGGAGATTTAAATGACCCCTGCAAAATAAGGCGGGGTAGCCCTCACTTGTCACGCTAGTCTTCTCGGTTGAATTAGTGTCAAAATCTCAGGGGTCATATTTGACGAGGGAGTCTGTTAAGATCGCACGTGGTTGTGTAATGTGAAGAGTTGAGTCCGATGTGTGATGGGGATGTCCGATATGTGACGAGGGAGATTGTGTCAGGTTTAGTCTCACATCAGTAATTGATGGTGGGGGAGCACGACATATAAGACCGGGGCAACCCTCACCTATTAGGCTAGTCTTTTGGGTTGAGTTAGACACAATACCTGGGTATATTGTGAGCTTCGGTGGACCTAGGTTTGAGGGGCGTCGGCTCGTGAGTATAGCAAGTCGGCTCGGATTCCGTTGTGCACTCTAACACTAACTAATATAAGAGCATCTCCGTCCAACTGTTTTGCAAATGGACTTTGCATTCTTATTTTTGCAAAAAAGTCTAAAAATATCCTATCCAATGGTTTAGCAAATGAGCTTGATATTTTTAGCAACTTGACAAACGTTGGGTGATATTTGACATATATGTCAAGCCGCGGTTCGCTTGACAAACGTCCTCGCGTGCTACTCCCGCATAATATTTCTCTCTGTCGCGCACAATTTTTTAGTTTTGGCAAGTCTAAATGCAAAACCGTTGGAGATGGACTCTTTTTACCTTTGTCGTATTAATTTGAGAGTTGACAAATACCATATTTTGCCAAACAAAAAATGCAAAACTGTTGGAGTTGCTCTAAGATAGTTATTTGCATAACTAATAAGATAGTTATTTGCATATTCAACTAATAATTAGATATATATACTTTAATGATTATGTCTGTTTAAATCCAACCTAACTAATTTTTAACAACCAGCTATTAGCTCGACAGAGCCAAACAGACATCATGGGCTCTTGAATAATCTGTCAACATAAGTCTAGATGCTACCATTATAGACTAACTATGACCCTGTTTGGATGTAGCCAACTAAAATTTAGCTAGCTAAAATTTCAATGTAAAATTTTAGCTATCTAAAAGTTTTTCAGCTAAACTTTAGCTGAGTGTTTGGATGCTCCAGCTAATAGACTCAGTTAAATTTTAGCTAGCTTTAGCTGAGTTGAAATAGTTAAATGTAGCTAAATTTTAGCTGGACTGTTTGGATGTCTAGCAACTAAATTCAGCCAGCTAAAATTTAGCTGATGCATCCAAACAGGGCCTATGTGTTTGCTTAACTTCCAGACAATCTGTGAATGTCTCCAAACGTTCGATTTTGGATGCCGGTGTTTAGATTATCGCCTAAGGCTCTAAGTCAAATAAACCTAACACTCGTGTATATGCTTTCCAATTCTCTTTCTTTATTAAGCATTTATCTTAATATTCATGCATTATTTGTTTGAGCCTATGTACAACCCACAAACGGATGGTCTTCTTCAAATACCTCGAATCTGATGTAGAGACAGGTAGAAAGACAGATTATACAACCCACACACAGGAGGTCATCTATAATTATTTAATACTTTGCATGTAGCCAAGATCATTTATAAATATTATTTTGTATACGGTTGTGTTGCATGAATCATTGTTATTTAGGTATTAATCTTAAAACTTTGCAAAGCATCTTCATCTGGCCTCGGCATACAAGATAATACCTATTTAATTTACAAAGTTCCATACAACAATGGGACCACTAATGTCACTTATTATGAATAAAGAAACAAAAAAAATTCTAGTTCTCGTCGAAATCTAACATATATATGCCATCCCCATCCCAAAGAAAGGGAAGATTGACATCCTGGAAATAAAAAACCTATGCAGTTTTCTTATTTTGTTTACAACTATCTGTCGGAATCAAACGACTATCTTTTCATGCATGGAAGCCCACAATTTGAGTTATTTGAATAGTGTTAGGCTCTGTTTGCTTGAACTATAAACCGACTTTAATCCATACAAATCAGGCGTGAAACATTGTTTTTTTCTCACAACAAATTAGCCGTATAAATGAGCAAAAGCTATTTTAAGTCCCGCCGAAGAGAGCCTTAGCTAACATGATGACAATCAGATAGATCTAAAATTCAGAAACTTAACATACAACCGTTCACATGACATCATCATAAGCATATTGTGTACATACGATCCTATCAGATAGAAAGCTTAATAGATAAAAAGCTTGACAAGCTTGATAGACAGGAAGCTTATCAGCAAGCTTAATATTTAATAAAACAGTATTATTAAGTATCCCATACATAGCCATGGCAGGGTCGAGGTCGACTCAGAAGATGTACTGAAGCAAACATAGATATAGTAAATATTATAGGAAGTGAAAAGAATTCGGGCAAGAGAAGCAAGCTGGAGTTCTTCTGCAGGTTGTTAGGATGATCTCTCTCGCTAATGGCCCAACGGCCATTAGGCCTTGACCTCGCACCCTGATCGGGGGCGCCCAGCCCATTTAATGGCTGGTGGGCCCCCGTCGCACTGCGCATATAAAGAGGGTGGGGGCCGGCGGCTCTCAGTACGAGGTTCACCGTGAGCCGCACTCCCCACCGACAAACCCTAATCCGATCTGAGAGGGGCGCAGCCAGCGACGGGAAGCCCCACCGCCGCCGTTCTTCGTCCCCGTCGCACTGGACTACGTTCGTCTACGCCATCACCGACGCACTCCGACGCCTCCGTCTCCCCCTCCCGTCGCCGACGTTCCCAGGAGCCCGAAGGCCATGGCTGGTGGCGGCTCTGCCTCATCTACTACTTCTTCAGGTTCGAACAACCTAGGTATGAACTTCTAGTCACTTCTCCCCTTCGGATCTAGCACCTAGTAGTTCATAGGACTTGTTTATGCACTGTTAAATGTTTATACCCGTCTAGATCTACTCCTAGTGATCCTGTGATTCCATCAATGGTATCAATCGCCTTACTAGATAGTGGATCTTGTTTCGGGTTTAACCCTAAAGAGGGTAAAAGTTGATCGGCAACCGATTTTCAATCGGAAAATAAAGTGGATCTGATCGAATCGGATCCGAACCCTAACTCTAACTGAGAGAGAAAGGGACACAGCAAATCGACGGATCGTTCCTCGATCCGGACAGTAATCAAACACCATCCCATAAATCGTATCCCTAGATCTAGATCGGGGAAAAATGGGGTGAGAGAAAGAGGGCCGATCCAAGGGGATCCACACCCTAAAGACATGCAAACAGCAAGAACAGGTTGGACCCGATCTCATCGGATCGAAATAAAAAAAGGGCCACCGCGCTCGCGCGGGACAAGTTCCGGCCGAGCCTTGGGCTCGCCGGAGCAGTGCACCGGGCACCACCGAGGGGCCACTCGACGGCGGCGCGTTCGGCCTTCCGGCGAGCGCGCACGCCGGCGAGGAGCCCCACGGCCGTGCCGTTCTCTTTTCTCCGTCGTTTAGCCTTGGTTGATGGTGGAAGAAAGGGGAAAGGGAAGTTCGGCCGGGTGGTAGACTGCTCACCGCCGGCGCCGTTCTACCGGGCCGCCGCGCCCTCAAGGGAGGTGCCCGAGCTGATAGCTCTGTGCGGCGGCGAGTGGGAGGAAATGGCTAGGGTTTCCTAGCGTTTCGGCCGGCACCTGGCTTATATATGAGCCGAGACGCGCGCGCAGCCGTCCGATTCAGATGGACGGCTCGCGGCTCTCGGGCTCAAAAGGGCCCAGGCGGGAGACCTCTTTCCCGGCCCAGGCCCAGGTTACGGCCTGGGTGCGCGGGGAGAGGGTGCGGCACCGGCTGGGCCGTGCGAGCGCGCACGCGAGGCGCTGCTGGCCGGCTGGGCCGAGTAGCTGGCCGTGGGCCGTTTCGGCCTTTACACAGTTTTTCGTTTTTTCTTTTTTTCCAGAAGCAGTTTTTATTATATTTTGATGCAATTTGAATTGTTTTAATGTATATTTTCTGTGTAAATTTATTCCAACGAAAATTTTTGCACAGAGAATATTAAAGAATGTGAATTGCTTCTGGAAAAATGAAATATAGAGAATTGTTAATTGTTTCCGCTGCGTACTTTGATTTTAATTTTCACTGTTAAATTCGAACCAACGGGAGAATTTAATTTTGAAAATAACATGTTTTTTGTCATTATGATGTTCTTATTTTTCTGACCAACGTTGATAAATTATAATATTATAATCACTGTTTCATAAAAGGTTTATGCATTGTTTCTATTTCTGCCCAACGGTGATTTAGTTATAATGCATAAAAGCAACTCATTTACTATGTTTTATATTGTTCTCACTATATTTTAAACTATGTTTTCAGGCTCCATTCTGATGAACATGGTTAAAGATATCCCACCTCTCAAGGGGGATAACCACTTGGAGTGGGAGAAGAAAATTGAGCTGGCTTTTCTGTTGGCTGAGGTTGACTGGATCCTCACTGAGCCTCGTCCCGCAGTGCTCAAGGAGCCTGTGAGAGAGGCAGGTGAGGATGATGCCGCTTGGAAACAGCGGGAACTGGACTTTGGTCCAGAAAAGTTGAAACATGATCTGGAGCGGGTTAGGTGGGAAAAGACCAACAAGAAGTTGGTTGCAGTTGTTAAGAACACTGTAGATCCTGCCATCCTGAATTCGCTCCCACCAGAATGTGACACGGTCACTGAGATTCTGGAAAGGTTGAAGAATCAGTTTACTGGTTCCTCAAAGACTTATGCCACCGAGGTGATGAAGAAATTGATCACTGAAAAATATGCTGGTGGTGGTGTAAGAGACCATATCCTGAAAATGAACGGTATGGCATCTAAGTTTAAACCAATGGATAAGGAATTAGCTATTTCTCAGAAATTCCTTATTCATCTGATTTTCGCTTCCCTGCCAAAAGAGTTCAAAACCTTTGTTGTTTCCTACAACAATAATCCTGAGGATTGGTCATTGGACAAGTTGATAGCCATGTATGCCCAAGAGGAGGAAAGGATCAAGGGTGCAACTGGTGGTGCAATCAACTATGTGAAGAAAGGCAATGGCAGCCCTAGCACTTCAAAGGCTCAGGGTAAGAAGCCAATGCAACAGTATAGGCCTCAGCAATAGCCACAGTATAGGCCTCAGCCTCAGCAACAGCAACTGCAAATGCAACCGCAAAGGAGGATGGTGGACCCTAATCAGTGCCTTGAGTGGTTGAAGCCGGGACACCACAAGAAAGATTGTCCAGTCTTTTTAAGAAAGATTTTGACAAGCAATGGTGAGAATGTTATTACATTTGTAAATGAATCTTTATATGTTCAATTTGATAAATCTACTTGGTGGATTGACTCTGGTGCAACGGTTCATGTTGCAAATTGTTTACAGGGATTCAGTTCGACAAGGACTATGCAAAGAAGCGAAAGATGGGTTAGAGTCGCTAATGGAGTTCGAGCTGATGTTGAAGCTGTTGGCGATCTTCCTCTACAGTTGAATAATGGATTCACTTTGATTCTTAGAGATGTTTTATTTGTACCTTCATTGCATAGAAACTTGATAAGTGTTTCACGTTTAGATAAACATGGTTATGGTTGTCATTTTGGAGATGGCAAGTGTGAAATACTATTTAATAATGAATGTGTTGGTCTTGCCTTCGCGCAAGAAGATCTTTATTTGTTATCTCTTTGTGATAATGTGAATGTTGTCAGCAATGAGAATGTGAATGAGATTGTATCCTCGTCGAACAATCCGAATAGAAAGCGAAAGCGAACTCAAGATGCGTCGTCGAAATTATGGCACTGTCGTTTAGGCCATATTTCGAGGGGGAGAATAGAAAGATTAGTAAAGAATGAGATTCTTTCTCCATTAGAGTTCACTGACTTTGAGCAGTGCATCGACTGCATCAAAGGAAAATATGTAAAGCAAATAAAGAAAGATGCCAAAAGAAGTGCGAGAATCTTAGAGATAGTCCACACTGATATTTGTGGACCATTCCCTGTTAAAAGTGTGGATGGTTATGACTCGTTTATAACATTCACATATGATTATTCTCGCTATGGCTATATTTATCCAATTAAAGAGAGATCGGAAGCATTGGATAAATTTAAGATCTTTAAGCTTGAAGTTGAAAATCAGCACAACTTAAAGATTAAAGTTGTACATTCCGATCGCGGTGGAGAGTATTATGGGCGACATACCCCATATGGCCAAATTCCTGGACCTTTTGCAAAGTTCTTGCAGGAAAATGACATAGTTGCTCAGTACTCCACACCGGGGGAGCCTCAGCAAAATGGAGTGGCAGAAAGGCGCAACCGTACCCTGATGGATATGGTGTGCAGCATGATGAGTTACTCATCTCTGCCACTAAGTCTGTGGATAGAGGCGTTAAAACCCGCTATTCACATTCTAAACAGGGTCCCAAGTAAGTCGGTGCCTAAAACACCGTATGAATTGTGGACAGGAAGAGTACCATCACTAAACTATTTTCGTGTATGGGGGTGTCCCGCTGAGGCCAAAGTGTTTAACCCGAACATTGGGAAGTTGGATCCCAAAACAGTGAGTTGCCATTTCATTGGTTATCCTGAAAAGTCCAAGGGTTATCGTTTCTACTGCTCTGACAGATATACAAAGTTCGTAGAAATGAGACACGCTGTGTTCTTAGAGGATGAATTGATCAGGGGGAGTAAGGCAGTGCGCAAGATTGATCTTGAAGAGAAGTGGGTATATGTACCCACTCCGATGATTCAGGAATCATTCTTCTCACTACCTGTTCCCAATGTCCCTACGGTGCCAGATACTGTAGTGACAGAACCTGTCGTTAACGTCCCTGTGGCAACACCTAGTGAACATGAGGAACCTGTTTCACAGGAACTCATTGAAACTAGCGTTGCGCATGAGGAAGAATAACAACAAGTTCCGATTGAACAGGAGCCATCTGATGATGGACCGAGGAGGTCCCAAAGAGCTAGAAGATCTGCCATTCCAGCAGATTATGAAGTGTATAACACTGAAGAGTTTCAAATGGAGGATGATCCCACCTCATTTGAACAGGCCATGAGAAGCGAGCACTCGTCCAAGTGGCTTGAGGCCATGGAAGATGAGATAAAGTCAATGAGTACCAACGGTGTTTGGGACTTGGAGATAATTCCTAAAGGGGCCAAAACGGTAGGCTGCAAATGGGTCTACAAGACAAAATATGACTCCCAAGGGAATGTAGAAAGGTTCAAAGCACGACTTGTGGCAAAAGGCTTTACGCAAAGGGAAGGGATTGATTACAATGAGACCTTTTCTCCAGTCTCATGTAAAGATTCCTTCAGAATCATAATGTCTCTAGTAGCACATTATGATTTAGAGTTGCATCAGATGGATGTGAAAATGGCTTTCCTTAACGGTGAGTTGGAGGAAAACGTTTACATGGCACAACCGAAAGGTTTTGTCGTGAAAGGAAAAGAACAGATGGGATGTCGCTTGAAGAAATCCATTTATGGATTGAAACAAGCATCCAGACAGTGGTATTTAAAGTTTGATGGCACAATAAAGAAGTTTGGGTTTATGGAAAATGTTGAGGACAACTATGTGTACTCCAAGTTCAAGAATGGAAAATTTATTTTTCTAATCTTGTACGTAGATGATATCTTACTCGCGAGTAGTGATATCAGTCTACTAAGGGAGACAAAAGATTTCTTGTCCTCAAAATTTGATATGAAAGATCTCGGTGAAGCATCTTTTGTTCTAGGCATCGAGATTCACAGAGATAGAAGAAAGGGGTTATAGGATTATCGCAAAAGGCATACATAGAAAAGGTTCTGAAAAGATATAGTATGCATGCGTGTAAGCCTTCACGTGCACCAATAGTCAAGGGTGATAGATATGGGGAATTTCAGTGCCCCAGGAACCAATATGAAATTGAACAAATGAAAGCGGTTCCATATGCTTCAGCTGTCAGAAGCTTACAGTATGCACAGGTGTGCACACGCCCTGACTTGGCATTTGTTACCGGGCTACTTGGCAGATTTCAATGTAATCCAGGACTAGAACACTGGAAATTGGTAAAGAAAGTCATGCGTTACCTACAAGGCACAAAAGGCCTCATGTTAACGTATAGAAAATCAGATTCCTTGCACATAGTAGGGTACTCGGATTCTGATTATACGGGAGATGAAAGAAAGTCCACATCAGGGTATGTGTTCACTCTCGCTGGGAGAGCAATATCGTGGAAAAGCTCCAAACAAACCGTCACTACATCGTCCACAATGTATGCCGAGTTTGTAGCATGTTATGAGGCAACTGGGCAGGTGAATTGGCTAAAAAAAAAATTCATACCCGGTTTGAAAGTGGTTGACGACATCTATAGGCCACTGAAATTGTACTGCGATAATAATCCGGCAGTACAATATGCTCACAGCAATAGGTCAAGTGGTGCTGCCAAACACATTGTCATAAAGTTTTATGTTGTGAAAGATAAAGTCCGGGATCAAACCATAAGTCTTGAGCATATCAGTACGAGTAAGATGCTCGCGGATCCGCTAACGAAAGGCTTACCACCCACTGTGTTCAAGGAACACGTTGCCGGCATGGGGTTAATGGAAAGCCTATGATTCCTGGACTAAAGGGCCCAAAAGTAAAAGTATCTATTTCAGAACAGAGATGAACATTATGGCTGTTAAGTCTATCGGCAAAAGACCGTGACGATGAGACATGCCTTTTGCGCAAATCTGTAATGGAATGAGAAAAGTAAAGTAACAGAAACTGGTGAGATCAAGGGGGAGATTGTTAGGATGATCTCTCTCGCTAATGGCCCAACGGCCATTAGGCCTTGACCTCACGCCCTGATCGGGGGCGCCCAGCCCATTTAATGGCTGGTGGGCCCCCGTCGCACTGCGCATATAAAGAGGGTGGGGGCCGCCGGCTCTCAGTACGAGGTTCACCGTGAGCCGCACTCCCCACCGACAAACCCTAATCCGATCTGAGAGGGGCGCAGCCAGCGACGGGAAGCCCCGCCGCCGCCGTTCTTCGTCCCCGTCGCACTGGACTACGTTCGTCTACGCCATCACCGACGCACTCCGACGCCTCCGTCTCCCCCTCCCGTCGCCGACGTTCCCAGGAGCCCGAAGGCCATGGCGGGTGGCGGCTCTGCCTCATCTACTACTTCTTCAGGTTCGAACAACCTAGGTATGAACTTCTAGTCACTCCTCCCCTTCGGATCTAGCACCTAGTAGTTCATAGGACTTGTTTATGCACTGTTAAATGTTTATACCCGTCTAGATCTACTCCTAGTGAAATGGCACAACGCAAGCTAGTGTGTGTAGATAATTCAGACAAGAGAGGTTGTACAAAAGCTTGATAACAATTCTTGATACTCAGGTGTTTTTACTTTGATGTTGTATATCAGGGAGCAAACATGGAAAATCTCTAGCTGCAACTACACATTTTACAGACGGTAAAAACTCAGGTATACATATATGTTAGTTTTGTGGCCAACCTTAAACGTAACAATAAAATTCTCATCGAGTTAAGCATTTGTTGCAAAGCAACGACGATGGGTGATGTCGCTGCGTCAATGTGGCAAAGCAAGGGACGGGCAAATGGCTGCCGCCAAAGCTGGGTCACCGGCGCCACCGTGGCTACAGCCTGCCGCATCCGCGAACAAGGGAGAAGGCCGTCGTCGCCGGACTGCTACCACGACGGTGGACGAATAGTCTCGGCCGGCCTCCTGCCGCCGCCGATGAAGTGCCCTTGCCCTTCCTACATCCGGTGCTTTCCTTGCTCTTCCTGGCTGAGGAGTTCGACATCTCAGGCGTTGAAGGGAGCGGACACGAATGTTGAAGGAGGAACGAAGCTCTGAGTCGATGACACCATGGAAATAGGAAGAGGAAGAAGAATTTTGGCGCGAAAGCCAACCCTCCGCGTGCATGGGATCCACGCCCTGTCGACTCGAGGAGGGTCACCGTACAACGTTGCTGGATTCGCCATCCCCGTCTCCAAGCACACGGCTTCCTCGTCGCCTCATGAGAGCAAGGCTAATAATATAGCTTGTTGCTGGTCGTAAGGAATTCTTGCAGTCATCTCTTAGTCTACTCATATAATAGTTAAGTCTTTAATATTAATACATGATCCACTTATCTCTCTTACAAAAATTTCTTTGTTTTTGTGCCTAAACCAGTTTTGTAAGCTTACAATCCGCCTCTTCTCTTTCCTCTTCTTTCTCTTGCACATCAACATGCAGCTTGTTTACAACCATTTACTATACTTGCTCTGAGACGACGGGGCCTCCATCTTTGGGCTTCAACGAGGTCTTGGTCTTTTTTTTTTTTTTGCAAAAGTAACAATGTAGAGACGAGGTTTAGGGGTGTCGTAGGGACTAAAGTTTAGTCTTTATCACATCAGATGTTATGACATTAATTTAGTCTATTAAAAGTAGACTAAATATAAAATTAATTACACCATCATACAATAATTAACAAGGTAAATCTACTAAGCCAAATTAATACAACATTAGCAAATATTTAGTGTAGCACCGTATTGTCTAATCGTGAACTAATTAGGCTTAATAGATTTGTCTCGTAAATTATGCTCTGATTAATAAATTAGTTTTATAATTAGTCTACGTTTAATAGACTAAATTAAACCATACCGTTTAGTTCTCACCCCAAAAACTCCATCTATATCTATCACATTAAATATTTAGACATATGTATGAAATATTAAATATATACTATAAAAATAACTAGTTATACAGATTGCGATAACTTTCTGAGACAATTTTTAAACCTATTTAGTTCATGATTTAATAATATCATGCTACAGTAATCATGTACTAATGATAAATTAATTAGTCTTAATAAATTCATCTTATGATTTCAAGATGGAATATATAATTTATTTTTTATTATTTTATTTTTAATAGACTAAATTACTATCGTAATATTGGATGTGAAATAAAAAAAAATCGCACTCCAACCAAACAGGTTTGTTTGTGACTTGTTTGACCCACGCTGCCCAGGGAAGGAAAGCAAGACATTAGGCTTAACTTCTAGACAATCTGTGAATGTCTCCAAACGTTCGATTTTGGATGCCCGGTGTTTAGATTATCGTCTAAGGCTCTAAGTCAAATAAACCTAACACTCGTGTGTATGCTTTCCAATTCTCTTTCTTTATTAAGCATTTATCTTAATATTCATGCATTATTTGTTTGAGCCTATGTACAACCCACAAACGGATGGTCTTCTGCAAATACCTCGAATCTAATGTAGAGACAGGTAGAAAGACAGATTATACAACCCACAAACAGGAGGATCTATAATTATTTAATATTTTGCATGTAGTCAAGATCATTTATAAATATTATTTTGTATATCCTTGTGTTGCATGAATCATTGTTATTTAGGTATTAATCTTAAAATTTTGCAAAGCATCTTCAGCTGGCCTCGGCATACAACAAGATAATACCTATCTCAGTTACAGAGTTCTATACAACAATAAGACCACTAATGTCACTTATTATGAATAAAGAAACAAAAAAAATTCTAGTTCTCGTCCAAATCTAACATATATATATATATATATATATATATGCCAAAATTTCTTAGTTTTTGTGCCTAGTCCAGCTTTAAGTTTACAACCAGCTTCTTCACTCTCTTCTTCAGTCTGTTTACGACCTCTTACTATATTTGCTCTGAGATGATAGGGCCTCCATCTCCGGGCTTCAACGAGGTCTTGGTCTTTTTTTTTTGGCAAAAGTAACGATGTAGAGACGAGGTTTAGGAGGTGTTTGGTTGTAGGGACAAAAGTTTAATCCGTGTCAAATAGTATGTTGCAATACTAATTTAGTCTATTAAAAATAGACTAAATATGAAACTAATTACAATGTCATACAATAATTAACAAGATAAATCTATTAAACCAAATTAATACAACATTAGCAATTATTTACTACAACATTATATTATCAAAATCACGAATTAATTAGCTTTAATAGATTTGTCTCACGAATTATCCTTCGGCTAACAAATTATTTTTACAATTAATTTACTTTTAATAGACTAAATTAATTTTAGTCCATGTAACCAAACAGGATGACACTGTTTAGTTCTCACCCTCTCCCCCAAGAAAAAAACTTTTTATCTATCACATCAGATGTTTGGTCACATGCATGAAGTATTAAATATAGACTAAAAAATAATTAATTACACAGATTGCGATAACTTTTCGAGATAATTTTTTAAGTCTAATTAGTTCATGATTTGACAATGTCGTGTTACAGTAAACATGTTCTAACGATGAATTAATTAGTCTTAATAAATTTGTTTTATGGTTTCCAGATGGAATATTTAATTTATTTTTTATTTTTCTATTTTTAATAGCCCCGTTTGGCACGACTTCATTTCACTGGTGAAACCATTTTTTTTTGTGTTTCGGGCTTTATGAACAACTCTACCTGTGAAGCTGGAGCCGTTTTGGTAAATCGTTTGACAAAACAACTTCATGTGTAAAATTCCTTAAAATATGCTCTTACAAAACACTACGTGTGATACGGTGAAGCTACTATTTTTGGTTTTATCTCACCTCAAATCTGGATGAAGTCGTTTTATTTTACCTATTTAGGACATAAAACGGCTTGTAACGCCGGTAGCAAACAGCACCTAAATCAGGGACACAATATTCGATGTGCCATCGAAAACTCCGACTAAACAGCCCCCGTACGTGCCCTAATAATGGTTTTTTTTTCTTTAACAATGCCCTAACAATGGGTTTGTTGGTGACTTGTTTGACTCACGCTGCTCCAGGGAAGGAAAGCAAGACATTACTAGCAGCAGTTATTAATGGTGGGCGGGCCCACATCAAAAAAAAATCAAGGGAGGGGAGTTGGCGAAATAGACAAGGTGGAACGGACGCTTCTCCTCCCTCGCTGTCCGTCCGCTGTTGGGCGAGCTGACTGTGACTGGTGGACTGAAAGGCAGCCTAGAAGGAGAAGCTTGGGTGGGAGAGGAGAGGAGGAAGCCTAGCAGCAGCAGGGTTGACCGGAGCGGGAGTGGAGAGTAACCCCAACAACCCCACCTCCCCTCTCCTTTCTTATTTTGCCACCACTCCACGTCTCCACCAGACAAGGCAACAGGGGAGCGGAGAAGTAGATCTGCATCTGCGAGAGCGAGGCCGGAGGCCGGGGTGGTGAGGTGATGATGGAGAGCCAGCCGCTGCAGGACCCGACGGCCACGGCTCCGGCCCCCGGATCCGCGGAGCCAGCAGGAGCTCCGCCGGCCGTCGTAAGCTCTGCTTCCTAGCTCCCTTCCTTCCTCCCTCTGCCTTCACTTTCTTGCTCTTCTTGCTTTGCTCTGCCGCGCCATTGCTTCGCTCGGGATCCGATCCACAGCTTACTGCTTGGCCACTGAACCCGGATCTTGTCGTCGTTCTCGCAGACCCCCGGCAAGGAGTTCACGCGCACCTGCAAGGGCCTCGTCGTCGTGCTCATCGGAGGATACGTGCTGCTCCAGCTCCTCCCCTCGTCACTCAACTACCTCGCCATCATCCCCTCCAAGTACGTGCCTGCCCACCACGCTCAAAAGAAACATCTTTTTTTCCCGGCAGAGTGGTGGTGGTGGTGGTGGTGGCTTCCCCCAGGACATTCCTTTGACTTGTGCCTTCTTCGCCTTGCAGGACAATCCCCTATGTGTGGACCGTCTTCACCGCTGGTTACATCGAGCAAGTCCTCCCAGGGGTGAGCTCGATTTGCTGTCTTCCCTTCTTTGATTCAAAGTTCGAACATGACTTGAAACACTTTCGAGATCTTATATTGTAGCCTATGCTGCCGAATTCGGTGGCCCCGTGCAAAATGCATAGTTAGGCCCAACGTTCAAGAGATGGGAATAGCTAAATTGTCTATCTTTTCCATTTGCAATGCGTATTCCTTGAAAATATTATGACAGGCAGTAAAAGATACCATGGCAGTATTTTCAAAAGAGAATCTTCAAATGTTATTAAGAGGGGAGTAATTAATTGTTACGATGATTGTCAGAAGAAATTTGCAGCAACAAATCAACAAGGATTGAGTGGGGTGTAGAGAGAGGACTAAAGATAGCCTTGTGGACTTAGTGGGAAGAACAGCTACACGTTTGCAGCCTGCAAGTTACCTGCTTCTAATTTGCCAATTATGTGCAAAGCAGTATTTGGGCCACCTAATTTTGGTGTGTACTGTGCCATCACTCAACCTGAAATTCCTAGCATGCAGCTCTGTTGTATTGTAACAACCCTAAAATGAAATATTAAAGCTCAAGCAAAAATGTGCTGTTAAAATTCGCTCCTCAGTCTGGAATAGTGAAACTGCCAGGTGCTTGCCACCATATCACGCTCCAAAATTAGAGAGTCAAGGAGTGGCATTTCTCTGACAACATAAAATAGTTTCCTTCTTTGTTATATTCTTAATGGTAACCAACATATGTTTCCCTTTTACAGGCCATTGGCAGTTCTCTTGGTCTTCTCTTTTGTGGGAAGGACATTGAACCAGTTTGGGGTCGCAAGGAATTCTTGAAGTTTATTATTTTGGTCAACTCCATCTGTGGCATTCTTGCGTTCTGCATTGCTATTGGACTCTACTATGTCACCGGAAAGGAGAGCTTCCTGTAAGTTTTAAACCGTTGTTCAGTTTATCAGATGTGCTTATTACTCATTACTCATTATGTGGCACTGCTCTTATTTCTGTTTAATGTGCTTATTTCCCATCTCTTCTTTGAGTGTCGAAATGGACAATTGATGTCCTCGCATTGACATCTGCTTCTAATGAATAAGATTATACTCTTAGGTCTGCCAGTCTGAACTGCAGAATAACTAGCTGATATCAAACGGCTACTCTTCTATTCACTAATTAAAAATCTTTGGAGTTTAGACACATTTATACCACATGAGCACTCTTAGTTGTTTTCGCATCATTCAGAGTTACTTAGGTTACATGTCATTGGCAACGCACTACTTCCTGAGAAAATAAGATTACTGTCTGAGCACATTACCTGACCTTTGTATGCCATGACATGCAGTGTCACACCACTTTCTGGTTTCCATGGTTGCCTTGCTGGCTTTCTTGTGGCCCTGAAGCAGCTCTTACCAAACCTTGAGCTTCCTATGTGCTTTTTCTGGAAAATAAAGGCAAAGGTATACCAAATAGCCATTGCTAAGCCTACAGCTGTACTATACTTATTGTACTAGTGTACTTCTCCAGACACTTACAAGCTTGTTGATGCTGAGTTATCTTATCTCTTTGTTTCTCTCTTGCTACTGCAGTGGATGCCATTCTTTGTTGTATGTTTCTCAAGTATCATGGCGTTCATCGTGCCTGATTCTATTAACTTCCTGCCAACTTTGGTGTCCGGGATGTATATTAGCTGGCTTTACCTAAGATACTTCCAAAGGAACCCACTGACTGGACTTAAGGGTGATCCCAGTGATGACTTCTCCTTCCCCAGTTTATTCCCAGCTGCCATGAGGTACTTTGAATCTTTTGTTTTATTTTTCTTTTTTATATCAGCACTGATCTCACTTTTGATATGATTGGCTTGTCTGCAGACCAGTCACAGACCCTGTGGCCAACCTGTTTGATAGGATGTTGTGTGCAAGGTCTAGGCCTTCGGAAGTGGCTCTCCCAATCTCAGATCCTACCAAGGCTTCAAGAAGAAGGTATGCATGTTCTCTTTTAGTTTGAATTTAGATAAGGTGGTATCGTTGTGCTATACCAGCCGGTCATATTTGCTGTTGGCGCTTCTCTTTGATTGTGATGGTAATTCTTGAACTGAGTGAGGCATCTAGATGCCATTCAACTTCAATAGAGTTAGCACCACAAAAGTAATGTTTAACTGTTGTGCGAAGGCAGCTAGAGACTGAAACTGTGTTACTGGAATATTTGGAATCTGAGAAACAAGTCTTTATATTGCTTATTAAGAGCTGACTAATTCCATCTCAATCATTTCAGGGAGCGCGGCGAGAGGGTTCTTGAGGAAAGGTTGGCGGCCGACAGTGCTGGTGACACAGAAGCTGCGCCTCACGGCCATGGCACCACGGAAGACTGAGAACATTCTCACGACCGTCAGTGCCTTTTATAGGATAGGAGTGATGCCGCCCATGGCTTTGCTCCCACCAGCATCGTAGCTCTCCAGATTTGTCTTCTGGATATGGAGAGTCATTCAGTTTACAGCGAACCAATAATATGATGTTCCTTTTTGTTTATCTGTTTGCGAAGATTTATTGGTTAAATTCTGTAGTAGTCGATTGTTATATCACAGTAAAGAAGAAAAGGGTGGTGGCATTTGCAGCGAGATGTTGAGATTCCGTAGTACTAGTGATGCATCTGCAACCGATTGTTTGTTACTGGTCAAATCTGTAGCAGTCATATACTCATATATAGAAAGAAGAATGGCTTTGTCAGTATCAGATGTTGAGATAATCTTGTTTTACTAACGTGATTTGAGTTGACACGTTCGCATAAGAAATTGATGCGCTGAATTTGTGGCCTCGTGACAATTAAGAATGGCTTGTCGCCTGCTTTATTCATGTTTAAATTTTTAGTCCGTCATATCGGATGTTGCGGTCTTAATTTAGTCTATTAAAAATAGTCTAGTTACAAAATTAATTTGTCAGTCAGAGGTTAATTCATGAGATGAATCTATTAATCCTAATTAGTTCATAATTTGATAACGTGGTGCTACAGTAAATATTTATTAATGATGAATTAATTTGACTTATAGATTTAACTTGTTAATTATTGTATAACAGTATAATTAATTTTATAATTATTTTTATTTTTAATAGACTAAATTAATACCATAATATTCGATGCGATACGAATCAAGCACCCTCACAGCTGTTGCCTGTGTAAGAAGCTGTTGCTCAGGCAACAACGCCCAACGCTCCCAACGCTAAGCTGCTACTTGGTGACACTTGTGGCAGGTTCGGTTTTGTTTGAGGCAGCATCACAAACTCCACCTAACTAGGTGGTTCACGAAATAAAATCAGAGTGGAAATGACCGTGGGAAACAAATAAACAAAGGCATGAGACAAATGAGTGGCAAGAAGCAAAGAATCTGCATCAACGCAACTGCTGCTAGAGATCACGGAACACCACCTCCCAGTAGCCATGCGGCATGGAAAACAAAGCATCTAAGAGCATCTCTAACAGACTTGCTATCTTTGTTTTGTATGTTATATTTAGGTTTTTAGAGTAAAAAGTAAACTTCAACAGCTATACTATCTTGTTTTGTAAAATAACAGGTTTGTTATTCCTAAAATCTTGCATGGTAAATATAACTTGCATGCGTCATTAGCTATCTAGTATTGCTATAATAGAAAGACTGGAGTTTTCTATTATTTTTAGAGTTTTTTATTTTAGAGACTAGCTATATTATAGGCTTCTAACTCTGCAAATAATAAAAACAAAACACACATAATTTATGCCAGCCCGGCCGGGGAGATTACCACTTGCAAACCAGCACAATAGACAGAGAGCAGCAGCCGAAAGCAGAGACCATGAGCAATAAAGTAGTTCATGATAACACCACAATTGCAGAAAACTGTAATAAATCGCTAGAATGCATGCATGGACAGTACTATTGACTGACAGTTGCAACAATATATGGTTCTTCAACTTTTAGTCCACCACGGCTAACAAATTTACACAATTATCATTTCACCAGAAAATTAAATATCAGCACTTGGCCATGAAAAGAAATGCCCATGCTTATTGAAACATATGGAGTAATGCGCAGGAGATTTAACACTATGCAAATACACCTTTTAGTTCTGGAGCTAAAAAAAAATGAATACACAATCATCTCTGTTCCGTCCTCTGAAATACAACAGCTCAATATATCCTACGATAAATAAGTTCTACAGATCATCATACAGGAACAAGAAATTTAGCACTTTTACAGGATCATCACATAAGAGCAAGAAATGCAGCAATTGAAGATAAGGTGACTCATGCTTTTACTAAAACTCCTGAAATAGTCTGTAACTAAGCAGAAGATTTAAAACTTTGTATATATCGCCTTTTGGCTTGTGAACTCAAAAAAAATAATGAATACAAACAACAAGAACATATACAATGCACAACTTTTGCAGCAAGATGGCTGGCTTCATTGTTGATGCTGCACTAATTTTCATCCTACAAAATATTTCCCAAAAGTTCGACTATAACAACAGAAATTCTGCATGATGTTGCGCAGAACCTGAAGCCTCCCCTTATCAAGAGCTGCTTCTCCAATGTAGTCAACCTGGGATTCCTCTGCACTATCCAAGCCAAAGCTTCATGGCTTAATTTCTACAGTATATGCCTGAAAAACAGCACCAGAAATTAGATGTACCCGAGATAAGAAAAATATTAGACATGATGTTAACTTATTCACAAGTGGAAAGGATAAAGATGATGAATGCAGACAAAAAGAAATTTGGACCACACTCCAATCAATCACGTTAGCAGATCTGCTAGAGATTATTGGATGCTTTTAAAATGGGTATCAGGTGAATGGCCCGATCTCAAAAAAAAAGTAATGGGTCATAACTGAATTATTTATGTTTTGGAAAAGAAGTTGAGCTAATCTATTTCACACTTTCAGTTACACAAATGAAAGTCATAGATGATATGACACAAATGTTTTCAACCTAACAAAGAGGATATAGAAAGTAAAAGTAGGCTGTAATCAACCAATGGGTTCAATGGCAGATCATCCAAGTTGAAATGTGTCGCAATCATAAGCCAATTAATTTAATACAGTGTGCGTTGATATGCCACACGCTGTGATTTTGTGGAGCAGATGCCACTGAAATGCTAAAGACAACTGAAAGGGGACCGAATAACCCTTTTGTATATATGCTAGCGTCAAGTTGAAGAATGTAAGAAATGGGTACCAACTAAGAAAACCCATCCATATGTAGAGAACCAAAGCAGATTTCAGAAAGGTACAAAACAAACCTGTCAAAGGAGTCAGTGCTTTGATGAACATAGCTGGTGATACTATTTAAGAGGAATGATCACATCCAGATTCGTCGCAACTCGCCATCCTTTGGGATAGGCAAGATTCTCAGATCCAAATGGCACATGCCAATTCATTATTTGGGAGCAGTCAGCGGGTATGCCTTCCATCTGGCTTTCATCCTCCACTAGTTGCTCTACGAACGTGGTTACCTGCAAAGTAACAACCATCTCAGATGCGGTACAATATGCAGAAAGGCATTGTAAACAAAGTCCAAACAAGTATGCAGAAAAGCTACGCAATCGGGTGGTCGCCATGTGTCTGATGGCTAATCAGAAATTTGAGTGTCTTATTTTATTCCACTGCAGCCATTTTATAATGGTGAAATTAAACGTATCCATGGTTGCATAATAGTCAGAAAGTAGATCGGTCGTCTATGTAAGTACTTTGCAAAATGGATAATAGTGCGTAGTATCCAAGAGCAGTCAGAATATGAATATCAGAAAACAGAAACAGCAAAAACTTACTTGAAAACCTTCTTTCACTTTGTCTGGATGCCGGATTGAATTCCATGCCAAATGGGACCGGAGTTTGGGGTCCCAGAGCATGGTGCTGTTGAACGCGAAACCCGACATAGCAACATGAAATCTACGGAGCTTGCTGACATGCTCACTTGTGTGCCACCCCACAACTTGGTTCTGTTTACACACAGGGCCTTCCAGCACCACACCATCCTTTCTGTTTTCAGAGATGACTGGCACAGGCCATGTGCCAAACCTCCTAATCATGAGGGGAGTTTGCGTTAAGTCAACAGCCAGATTTGTATATATGAAGCATTCAATTTTCTCAAATAGCTCTTTCTCTCTCAAAAAAAAAAAAGTTCTCTCAAAAAAAAATTCTCGAATAACATAGAATATCATATTTCACTGCTGCAGGGTCTAATGTTGGCATGTTACTATTGGACTATAAAACCAACATTCTTGATTTGAAAGGTAATAATTAATAAATAGTTCTACGAATTACCAGTGAACTCCTATATAGTACAAAGCAAAACAGTGAAGCTACTGAATCTGTCCGGGACTAAATAAAAAAGGTAAAAACTTTTGAGTCCTCTGTTCAGTATACAAGCAGCAGCATTCGCAGTTCCTTATAGATAGATAGAAAAAGAAAAGGTGCCAATTTTTCAGTCGATTCAGACAGCATATAACAGGAAAAGGTGAGGCTTTCACTAGAATTAGACAGCAAGCAAACTACCTTTCACCCCCCTTTGCATTTTGCAATTCCAGAGGCTGAATGAAATCTTGTTGGATAAGGGCAACCGCAAATCATTCAAGGTACTCGTAAATGGCATTGTACTAGTACGAAATCATGCATCATCAAAGATGGGACCTTTAATTTGACGGGTGATAGAGGTGATCTTTTATTAATGAATGCGGAGGAATTGATTAATGGCGGCCGGGCAGGGCGGAAGGAAGCAGTAGCAGTACCTGACTTGGCGCAGGCGTTTGAAGAGGTCGAGGGAGTAGACGCCTTCCTCGTCAGCGAAGTAGACAATGGCGTCGAGGCGGTGGTTCTCGAGGAGCTCGAGCGCGGCATTCATCTGGTGCGGGCGGAAGCGCCGCGGGTCGTCGTCGTCGGAAGCGGCGGATGATGCGTTGCTGCTGCTGAGCTTGTCGCAGCACCCGACGTAGCGGTGCATGACGGTGGTCCCGCGCAGCGCGGCGGCGGCCTCGGGCGTGGGGTCGCCGGCCTCGACGACGAGCCAGAGCAGGGGCGCGCCGACGAGGCGCAGCGTGTGGCCCATCCGGCTGAGGTAGTACGCCTGCGCGGCGCGCGCGCGCGTGGGCGTGACGACGACGAGCAGCTTGGCGTCGGCGGCGGCGGCGGAGTCGTCGTCGTGGAGGCGGACGATGGGGAGCTGGTGGTGGCTGGGGACGACGGCGGCGGTGGCGGGGTTGGGGGAGGCCGGGCGCAGGTGCGGGGTCTGGTGCGGGAGGTGGGAGAGGAAGTGGAGGAGGCCGAGGAAGGAGCCGAGCAGGAAGAAGGCCGCGAACCGCGGGAGCGGGCGGCGCGCGAAGAGGAGGAAGAGGAGCGGGTGCGGCGCGGAGAGGTGGTGGTGGGTCCGGGGGGAGGAGGAGGAGGAGTGGCGGAGCGGCGAGGAGGGCGGGGAGGAGGTGGCGAAGGGGTGGTGGTGCCGCAGCAGGTGCTGCTTGGCCGGCGAGTGCGGCCGCCGGATCGACGCCATTATTATTGCTCGTTCGTTGCTGGTCCGAGGGAGGAAGGGAGGGAGGGAGGGAGGGAGGGAGGAAGGCGGGAGGAGCTGAGCTGGGCGACGCTGCTGCTGCCTGCTGCCGTGGTGGAAGGGGAAGAGGAAGGGATCAGCCACGACAAGTAGAAGTAGTAGGGAGGGAGGGAGGAATAATCATGGCGCGAATGGCGGGGGGATGGACGGATGTTGAAGTCAGCAGGAGTTGGGCTGCGGCAGGCGGCAGGCGGCAGGCCCCGGACCGAACCGGACCGGACCGGACGGACGGAGATGAGGTGGAGCAGAGGAGAGGAGAGGAGGGAAAGAAAGGGACGAATGGAGGAGGAGGGAGGTTCGGTCGGGGTTGGTGGCGTGGGGCAGGGTAGGGGGGGGGGGGGGGGGGCTGATAGCTGATAGAGAGAGACGCGAGGAAGGGGAAGCAGAAGAGGGTTTGCCGCCGTCGCCCCTGGGTTGGGTTGGCTGGAGTCCGGAGGTCGCCGTGGACCAAGAAAAGCGACGCAGAGGAGCAAAGCAAGGAACAGGAGAAGAAGCTGCGGAGGACGCGCGCCACGAAGGAGGAAGACGACGTCACACGCTTGCGGTCCCAAAGTATTTTATTTTTTAATTACTAGAGACTAGAGAGTAGAGATAGATCCTGGTACGTACAGTAGGGTGGTAGCACTGTTGGCAATACCATTCGGCGGTGTACAACCAGCCGGAGCCGGTGTACAACGCGTACATTAGCCGTGCTTACCATCTGATCAGATTCTTTACTTGATCTGATTTATTATGCAGTGGGCAACCAGTCAATGCAGTTATTAGGCTGTTTCATAAACACATGTCCTGGTTGCTTGTTAAGACTTGACCAAGATTTTGAACCACACTCACTCACATTGAAAAAATTGGAATTCTTTCTCTCTCTTTTTTTTTCTCTTAGAACAATATAGATCAAAACACCACCTATGCAAAAAAAATATATGGCCATGCACTCCTACGTACAACGCATGACAGATTAGTAGATGGACAGTAGAAGACTTGAAGAAAAAGAATTTTTTATGTCATCCAGATGATCCGTTATCTGATTTTTTTCATCTTCTTACTTCAGAGGCTCGCCCTTGTCGCTGCCCACCGCCCTCGTCGTGGGCACACAGGGCTTAGTCGGCGTGCCCACAACAGCCTCCCTTCCCTCCTTCCCCTTATGACGCCCTCGTACCGACCTAGCCCGATCGTCTCCACCCCGCCAGCGCCCATGAACCGCTCGGCCTATCTCCCCCAGCCGACACTTTCTAAGCGTGTCGAGTTGGAGAAAAAGAGGTTAGATTTTGAAAAAAAAAGGAATCGAGTGACAGATTGCTCCCAATTATTCTGGTGAGATATAGATTTACCGAAGAATAAGGGCAGGAGAAAAAAGAACATAAGGCATGCCAAAAATCAGGCCCAAACACTCCAAAGTTTGACTTTAGACGGTCAATCAGGTTTGTACAATTAATTAATACTAAAGAGTGGTACTACTTACCACTCGCTCTATTCTTCTAAATTATAAGTCATTTGAAGAATTTTAGAGAGTCAAAGTTTTTTCATGTTTGACCAAAATTATAGAGAGGAGTACAAATATTTAGTATATTATGTGAAAACATAACTAATAAATAATCTAATGGTACTTAGTTAGTGTCATAAATGTTATTATTTTATTATATAAATTTGGTCAAATTTAGAAAACTTTGACTCTCTGAAATATTTGAAATGATTTTATTATAATTTGGGATGGGGTGAGTACTACAGTATGTAAAGACGAAAAGGAAACCTGGGAGGGCTGGCTGGCTCCAATGCAAATTGCAAACGAATGAAAGTTGACCATGCATGAGTAAATAAATAAATAATGGACGCGGAGGATACATGAGAGAGTGATGTGATTCTGATCCAGCTGGTAGCGCACAGTTACAGTAGGCAAGTGACAGCTCGTACCGCTACTACTCCAGTTGTTAGCGTGTTTAGGCAGGCAGGCAGGCGGGCGGTGTTGTGTTGTGTTGTGGGCTGTGTCCAGTGGGAAACGGCTAAGCGGACGACGTACGTACGTCCGCGTCGTGCGGTCAAACCCGTTGACCGGGCTTCCTTGCTTGCCGTGCCGCTATCGGCCATCGGTCGTCATCGGTGGGGGTCGGTCGGTGCTTGCCGTGCTGCTACTGCAGCATTTTTTTTTTTCAGATAAAGGATAAACAATATTCGGCCTCTGCATCTGAAGATATACACAGTCAATTATTACAACGTATCTGATCGACGAAAAAGAGAAAGCCAGAGTCTTTAACATAAACTAGGACACTAGAGCAAACGATATACATGCTTCCACCCTCTATTGGAAATCTCCAAAGCAATCATTTCCAGTTTCTTGCTTGTCGTGGAGAGGACGTCCTTGGCTTGCTCGTCACGCTGCAGTTAAGCCCAGAAGCGTAACCAATACGCTCCCTTGAAAATAACCTGCGAAATAGAGTTAGTTTTCATCTTATTAAAGATAGCCCAACATATGGCAGCCACCCCAACCTAGATCAAACTTTTGATAGCCCTATGGTGATTATTGAGCCAATTGCCAAACATATGACTAATAGATCTCGGTTGGTCCAAATTAGTAGCAAAAAAGATAATCCTCCAAATCATTTTAGCGAAGGGGCAAGCGAGGAAAAGATGTTGGATAGTCTCATTCCTGTTGCAGCAAATACATTTCTGGCTCCCTTTCCAGTTTTCCCTAGCAAGGTTTTCTTTAGTTAGGATGACCCCCCGTTGTAGGAACCAAAGAAAGATCTTAATTTTTAGAGGAATTTTTATCTTCCAGATTTTTTATGTTGAAAAGGTGGCTGAGAATCCCTGAGGTGCAGATACATTGAGCGAACAGAGAATAACCCAGATTTGGTTACGCACCATTTAAAGTAATCTGAGTCTTCTACCAGTTCAACATGTGAGATCCGCGCTACTAGATTAAGCCATTCTATAAGTTTATTATCCACAAGAGCCCTTCTAAAAGAAATGTTAAGAGGACTCGTGGTCATTACTTTTGAAACCATTGCGTGAGGATCACGCACTATATTATATAAGGAAGGATAATTAACTTTTAGAGGCTTATCTCCTACCCAGGTATCATCCCAGAACCTCGTCCTAGTTCCATCTTTAATAACGAAGGAACCTTTAGCCAACACCTCATCTTTGATACGCATGAGGCCTCTCTAAAAATGGGAATCATTAGGCTTGACTGTCACTTGAGTAAGGGTCAGTGATGTTAGGCATTTATTCTTTAGCATAGACTGCCACATGCCATCTGTGTTTAGTAAATTGACCAACCATTTGGCCAATAATCATTTATTTTGTAATTGTAAATTAAGAATACCGAGACCCCCTTGGTCCTTGGGACGACATAAGATGTCCCATCTAGCAAGTCTATATTTATGTTTGCCCGAAGATCCTTGCCAGAAAAACCTTGATCTGAAAGTATCAAGGTTCTTGAGAACTCCTTTAGGAATCTCAGAGAAGGACATCATAAACATGGGTAGGCTGCTTAAAATAGAACTAAGCAGGACCAATCTTCCCCCATAAGATAGGTACTTTGCTTTCCAGTAGGAGAGCTTTTGTTGAAAACGTTCTTCAACCTTTCGCCATTTAGAATTTACGAGCTGTCTATGGTGCATTGGGATCCCTAAATATCGGAAAGGATACTCCCTTGCATTACAGCCAAAGAGAGTAGTATAAAAAGACTCCATCTCTTTAGCCGCACCCTAGCAAAAGATCTCACTCTTTTGGAAATTGATCTTAAGCCCAGATAATTGTTCGAAAGCACAGAGCAAAAGTTTGAGATTCTTTGCCTGCTCTGGATCGTGATCTATAAAGATAATGGTATCATCTGCATACTGCAAAATTGACAAACCATCATCAATAAGGTGAGGGATTACGCTCCTTATTTGACCATCAGCCTTTGCTCTATTGATAAGAAGAGCTAGCATATCGGCAACGATGTTGAATAAGATAGGCGACATAGGATCTCCCTGTCTTAAGCCCCGTTTGGTTTGGAAGTAGTGGCCTATATCGTCATTAACTTTTATCCCCACACTTCCTCCCATGACCATACTTTCTACCCACCTACACCATTTGAGAGAGAAACCTTTCATACGTAAGGTTTGCTGCAGGAAGGACCACTTAACCTTATCATATGCCTTTTCAAAATCAATTTTGAAAATAATACCATCTCTTTTTTTGGTATGCAACTCATGGATAGTTTCATGTAGAATAATAACTCCTTCCATGATATTCCTGCCCGACATAAAAGGAGTTGAACTCACCACCGTTCTCGCTACCTTATTTAGTCTATTTGTGCCTACCTTTGTGAAAATTTTAAAAGTAACATTAAGAACACAAATTGGTCGATATTGCTGAATTTTGGTGGCATTTTGAGTTTTAGGAATTAAGGTAATAATTCCGAAGTTCAGGCTGTAAAGATCTAAAGCCTCCCTATGAAAATCGACAAAGAGAGGTAGAAGATCAGCCTTGATCACCTCCCAAAACACTTGATAGAATTCCGTAGGGAAGCCATCAGGTCCTGGAGCCTTATTATGCTCCATTTGGAAAACAACATCCCTCACCTCAGATTTAGTGAAAGGACTAACCAGAATATCATTTTCCTCTAGAGAAACTTGAGGAATGTCTAATATTTGATCTTCCATTAAGGTGATCTCAGAATTTTCCTGTGGTCCAAAAAGGCCTTTATAATAATTAGTAATGTGGCTCTTAAGGGACTCATCGCCAACGACAACACCTTGGTCATCCTCAAGTTTATAGATATGTTGCTTACGATGTTTACCATTAGCTACTAGGTGAAAGAACCTAGTGTTAGCATCACCCTCCAGAAAGGTTTTAACTTTAGCCCGTTCATACCATTTTAGCTCCTCTTCTCTCAAAAGAGAAACTAGACACTCCTTTAGATAATGCTTAAGATTAATTTCTTGATCCGATAGGGAGGTGCTTTCAGCTTTCTTATCAAGATCTTCTAAAAGAGCCAACAAAGTCTTCTTCTCTTTTCTGTACGACCCTGCTGTATGTCTGGCCCAACCTTTCAGATGTTGTCTGAGCCTTCGGATCTTAAACTGCAAACGTTCTAGCGGTGTTGACCCAGAGCTTTGAGATTGCCAGATATTTGCAACCATGTCATAGAAGCCATCCCGTATAAGCCATCCCCTCTCGAATTTGAAAGGTCGGTTTACGGTCTGGTGAGTCGAGGCTCCAGTGTTAAGCACAAGGGGGGTATGGTCTGAAATATTCCTATCTCTAGGTTCGATTGTTGTCAATGGGAATTGATCTTCCCATTCCGTGCTGACGAGAACTCTATCTAATTTCTCGAAAGTTGGATTATCACCCGACCCCGCCCAAGTGAATTGGCGGCCTGACATCACTATCTCCTTAAGATCCAGAGACTCAATGACAGCATTAAAAAGATTTGACCATTTATGGTCGAAATCCCCAGAGCTTTTATCCTCTGGAGTTTGCATTATGTTAAAATCACCTCCTATCATATATGGGAGGGATTCTTTAGAGCAAGTGATGGCTAGCTCAGATAGGAAAGCACTTTTGTTTTGAATCTGTGTTGGCCCGTATACTGAGTAAAGCACAAATTTGAAGTCATTTGTTTTACATCTTAGGGTAAATTTAACATAGAAACCTCCCTCATCAATAGCTCCAATATCAAAAACATTCAGATCGACTCCTAAAAGGATGCCCCCTGATCTACCATGAGCGGCCATAGAATGCCAAATGAAATCATGTCCACCACTCAATTTTTTGAGGACATGATCCGGGAAAGAATCCCTACCAGTTTCAGAGAGAGCTATAAAATTAATTTGCTCTTCCTTGACTAATTCAGCCAAGAACCTGTGTTTAGCCAAGTCTGCTAGACCTCTGCTATTCCAGAAAACCCCTTTCATTTTAGAATAATTTTTGAGGGGGGTTTTTGGCTTTTTGGGGAGTTTGCCTTTTTTAATATTTTTGGCATTATTATATTTTTTCTTATGACGGAGAGGAGAGAGATCTATGATTTGATCGCTCTGCGTATCCAGCGTGTTCTCATTTAGATTTCCACGAGCGTGGTTGAGAACTGCTTCAAGATGATCGTCCCTCTCAACATCACTGTCGAGGTAAGATGTTTTAGATTTTAAGTAACTCTTTTTTTGATTAGTGAATGCATCTTGGCCCCTAGTGGGTTTCGGTGATTGGATGAAACACAAGATTACTGTGACTAATGTGTGTTTTGCAGAAACTGGGATGAGTTATGTCATGGTAATGGCGACGATACGGGCATATAAAGTTCATGTCCCCTGGCGATGGAAATCGTTTCGGTTTTCAAAGGACGGACGACGAAGACGGTGGTAGACTAGGCTAAGTGTCATATGGTGTTGGAGGACACTTAGGTAGTCTTAGGTCTTTGTTTTTCCTTTGGCCGTACAATAAAGGGGAGCGTGAATCAGTAGCTTGACCTAGATGAGTCTATTGAGCTAGGTGTGGTGCACACTTATTATTTCATAGCCCTAGGTAGCTCAGAGAGAGAGCCCTTATGTAGTGAGGATGAAAAGTTATTAAGGCCGCATCGCGATCCGAGTTGGTTTTGCCTGTGAAACAGGCATCGGACACTGGCCTGGTGGGCATCGGACGCGTCCGATGCTCACTAGACTTGGGTCAGTCTGGTGTGTGGCATCGGACGCTCCGATGTTGTAACATCGGACGCGCCCATGCCACTGTTCACTTGCGAGTGAACTTGGGCATGCATCGGACGCTGGCATTGGACGCTGAGGGCCAGCGTCCGATGTCCATGCAGAGAGGTTCCAGAGAGGTTTATTTCACATCGGACGCGTCCTTTGCGAGGGCATCGGACGCTGCCCAACGTCCGATACTCCTTTAAAATGTCTAACAGGTTGTACAGTTGACCGTTGGTCGAGGGCATCGGCGCGTCCGATGCCAGGCATTGGAGCGTCCGATGCCCCCGAAAATTGACCTGTTCAGGGCTCTATTGGATGGCCGGTTGGGGGGGAGTATTTATACTCCTCCCCCTCCTTCATTAGAGTGTTCTTGTCACTTTCCTCTGCTAAGAAACACATTGTGAGTGTGAGAAAGAGCAAGAGCCCTAGTGAGGTTGAGAGAATTGCTAATTGAGAGAATTAGTGACCTCCTAGTGAGAATTGAGTAGCAAGAGTGCATCCATCCATCTCTTTGGCCTTGTTTTGGTCAAGTGAGAGTTCTAGCTTGTTACTCTTGGTGATCGGCATCACCTAGACGACTTGGTGGTGATCGGGTGAAGCTTGGTGATCATCCGGAGGCTTGTGGATGACCCAAGGAGGCTTGTGACCGGTAGTGAGCGATTCATCGGGCCGGAGTGGCGAAGAATCAGCTCATAGTGAGCACTTGATCCTTGCGCGGATCAAGGGGGAGCGATACCCTTGCGCGGGTGCTCCAACGAGGACTAAGGGGTGTGCCGACACCTCGATACCTCGGGAAAAAGATCGTCGTGTCATCTCTACTCTCTTTACTTACGCATTTACTTTTGAGCAATTCAATTCCGCAATTTACTTGTTGTTCATGCATACTTGAATTGCCATGGTAGAGTAGATATGACATAGTGTTGATCTTTTGTGCGGTTGATTCTAGAGAAACACACTTCTAGGCACAAGGGGTTAATTGGGCTTGTTAGGATTTAATTATTATAAAAAGTTTTAGAAAAGCCCAATTCACCCCCCTCTTGGGCATCTTGATCCTTTCAATTGGTATCGGAGCCTCGTGCTCTTGATTTAGGCTTAACCGCCTAGAGTTAAGTTGTCCGGAGGTGATGGACCACCTCCCATGTTCGAGGGAGACGACTTTCCATATTGGAAAATCCGTATGGAGTCGTACCTAGAAGCGGTAGATGTTAAATGCCGCCAAGCCGCGATCACCGGCTTTCCCAAACCCAAGGAGGGCACAAGCCTAACTCCTAATGAGGAGGAAAATGAGAAGTGGAATGCAAAGGCCAAAAACATCATCTTTAGAGGCATTTGCAAGGATGTGTTTAACCGCGTCCGGAACCACAAGAATGCCCATGAGCTATGGGATAACATTTGTGCGCTCCATGAGGGAACCAAGAGTGAGCGTGAGGAGTGTTATCATTTGGTCATGCAAAAGTTAAATTCTTTTGAAATGCTTGCTCATGAGAATGCCAATGAAATGTACTCACACTTAAATGTTCTTGTAGAGGAGCTCAATGGACTTGGTCTCACACAAATGCAACCATCCGATGTTGTGAGGAAAATTCTATGTGTCCTTCCAATTGACAAGTATGGACACATTGTGACGGTGCTACATCAAGGTGATCTTTCCACATCCACACCAACACAAGTCTTGGGGAAGATCAATGCTCATGAGATGTACGTGCACATCACACCAAGTGGTGGTTCTTCCACCGACAAGAAGGACTTGGCCTTCAAAGCAAGTCATGACAAGAAAGGCAAGTCCAAGGCTATTGAGGTGCATCATGAGAGCACAAGTGATGATGAAGATGATTCCAACATTGCTCGCATCGTGAGGAAGACCACCAAGATGTTGAAGAAGCTTCCCAAGAATGGAGTCAACTTCGACTCAAGAAAGAAGAAGTTCTTCACAAGTAGCAAGAGAAGGCCAATCTCCGAAATGGATTGCTACATTTGTGGTGACCTTGGCCATCTTGCTCATCAATGTCCCAAGCCCAAGAAAGAAAGCTACAAGAACAAGAACAAGGGCAAGAAGTATGACTCATCCAGTGAAGATGAGAAGAAGAGTGAGAAGCCCTACAAGAAGGATGGCAAGAAGAAGCAATACCACAAGAAAGGTGGCAAGGCTTACATTGTTGGTGATTGGCTCACCGACATTGACTCCTCCGGTGGCTCATCAAATGAAGATAGTGATGATGAGAAGGAGAAGGTGGCCGCTCTAGTCATTGGGACCTCTACACCACCACCACCACCATCGTCGCCATCATCCTCTACACACCTATGCCTCATGGCTAAGGGTGACTGGAAGGTACAAAGTGATGATGACTCGAGTGATGATGATAGTGATGGTGAATTTGAGGCACCCTCTTATGATGAGCTTGTTGAATTGCTTAACAACTACACTAAAATCATAAGAAAGACTGGAGCTAAGAATGAAAGGCTTGTCCATGATAATGAATGTCTTGTTGAAAAGTTAAAAAATGCTACACATGCTAGTGATGAGTTACAAAATGAACTTGCTACTATGTCATCTTCCATCAAGGAGCTCAAGTCTTCTAACAAGGAGCTAAAAGCTAAAAATGAAAAACTTGATAAGATGCATAGTGATCTTACCACTAGTTATGCTTTGCTCAAAGAACAATATACTCAAGTTAAAGTTGATCATGACACTCTCACCATTGCTTATGATATGCTTTCTCATGAGACACATGATGCTCCTAACCTTGTTGTTAAGTGTGACATAGCAACATCTTGTGAGGACTTGGTTAGTGAGCATGATGAGCAAAGTGCTAGTGGCAAGGACAAGAAAGTGGTTGTGGCCGATCACTATGATGACTATGTCAAGATCAAGAATGAGAATGCCAAGCTCAAGAGTGATCTAGAGAAGCTTGCAACCACAAAGCAAGTCATTGTTGAGACTCAAGATGATGATTATAGCATGACACTTGAGCTAGACATGCTAAAAGAAAAAACAAGAGATTGAAGATGGAGAGGGATTACAAGATGACACCATCCCAATTGCAACTCCAACAAGAGAATGACAAGCTCAAGAAGGAGAAAGAGCACCTCACCACTGGGTTAAGAAACTTCACCAAGGGTCAATGTCTTCAAAGTGAGCTACTCATGAACACCGTAATGAAGACAAATGGAAATGGTATTGGCTTTCTTGAAGAGAAGATGAAGCAACGAAAGAGTATTACAAAACCAAAGGAGAAGAAAATTGGGAGATGCTATGAGTGTGGAAAAGAAGGACACTTTGCTCACAATTGTGAAGAGCCAAAACCCATACCCTTGCCCAAGCATGCTAGGCCCTTTGCTTTCAATGCTCACTACATGCTTAGACAAGATTCTAGTGGCAAAGTGAAAGTCATGTTCATGGGGCCTCCTAACAAGAATAGGCCAAAGCAAATATGGGTTGCAAAGTCTCTAGTTGAGAAGCTTAAGGGACCTCAACAAGTTTGGGTCCCGAAAGCTCAAGCTTGATTTCTTGTGTGTGTAGGTGAACTACAAAACCGGTGGATCTCATTGGGTGATTGATAGTGGTTGCACACAACATATGACCGGTGATCCCCGGATGTTCACCTCACTAGAAGAGAATGTCAATGACCAAGAAAAGATTACATTTGGTGACAACTCAAAAGGCAATGTCAAGGGATTGGGCAAAGTGGCAATATCAAATGATCATACCATCTCCAATGTGCTTCTTGTTGCATCATTGAGCTTCAACTTGCTATCCGTTGGGCAACTATGTGATGTTGGCTTTCAATGTTTGTTCACCGACAAAGAAGTGGTTGTGACCAAGAAAGATGATACACAAGTGATATTCCAAGGCTTTAGATACAACAATCTCTATTTAGTGGATTTCTCCTCCGAAGATGCCAACTTGAAGACATGTTTGTTCACAAAGCAATCACTTGGTTGGCTATGGCATAGAAGATTGACACATGTTGGAATGAACACTCTCAACAAGCTATTGAAGAAGGATTTGGTTAGAGGCTTGAAAGATGTCAAATTAGAAGGACAAATTGTGCAGTGCATGTCAAGCCGACAAGCAAGTTGCAAATACTCACCCAACCAAAGCCTTTGTATCAACATCAAGAGAGTTGGAGCTACTTCACATGGATCTATTTGGGCCAACAACATATGCTAGCTTGGGTGGAAATCTCTATTGCCTAGTGATTGTTGATGACTATTCTAGATACACTTGGGTATTCTTTCTTCATGACAAATCCGAAGCAACCCCTTCATTCAAGAAGTTTGCCAAGAGAGCACAAAATGAATTTGAAGTGAAGATCAAAAAGATTAGAAGTGACAATGGAAAGGAATTTAACAACACCCACATTGAGAAATATTGTGATGAAGTTGGAATCAAGCATGAAGTCTCCGCAACCTACACACCACAACAAAATGGGGTAATTGAGAGGAAGAACCGGACACTAATCACCCTAGCAAGAACAATGTTAGATGAGTACTCTACACCGGAAAGATTTTGGGCAGAAGCAATCAACACCGCCTGCTATGCATCAAATCGGTTGTTCCCCCATCGTCTCCTTGGCAAGACCCCCTATGAGCTACTCAACAACAAGAAGCCAGATGTATCATTCTTTAGAGTGTTTGGGTGCAAATGCTACATCTACAAGAAGCGCCAACACCTAGGGAAGTTTCAACGCCGATGTGATATTGGTTTTCTTGTTGGTTACTCATTGAAGTCCAAAGCATATCGAGTATTCAACCATGCCACCAGGATGGTAGAAGAAACGTATGATGTGGAATTCGATGAATCTAACGGCTCTCAAGGAGAGCATGAGAATCTTGATGATGTAGGTGATAAACCATTGAGGGAAGCAATGAAGAACATGCCGGTTGGAGCCATCAAGCCTAAAGATGACGATGATGATGTGCAAGTCATTGACAACCCATCCTCATCCAATGTACCACTTGATGATGACAAAGATGGGAGAGACCCAAATGAAGACACTTATGTCTCTCATGATCAAATGGTGGTACAAGCTCAAGATGTTGGTGCTCCACAAGGGGCCCCTCAAGTGGTTGATCGAAGGACTACTCCTCTACTACAAGCTCATCCTCAAGATATCATCATAGGGAGTCCTACAATGGGTGTAATGACTCGATCTAAAAAACTTGCTTTATTTATGGAACATCACTCATTTGTTTCTCTTGTTGAGCCTACCATTGTAGATGAAGCTCTAAGTGATCCGAATTGGGTGAATGCCATGCATGAAGAATCGAACAACTTCACCCGCAACCAAGTTTGGACACTTGAAGAGCGACCAAAAGGCGCAAGAGTCATTGGAACAAAATGGGTGTTTAGGAACAAGCAAGATGATCAAGGCAAGGTTGTTAGAAACAAGGCAAGGCTAGTTGCAAAGGGGTTCTCTCAAGTTGAAGGCTTGGATTTTGGAGAGACCTTTGCACCGGTTGCAAGACTAGAAGCCATCCGTATCCTCCTTGCATATGCATCACATCATGACATTAAATTACATCAAATGGATGTGAAAAGTGCATTTTTAAATGGCTTCATAAATGAACTAGTCTATGTTGATCAACCTCCCAGGTTTGAAGACCCTAGATATCCTAATCATGTTTATAGGTTGTCCAAGGCGCTACATGGGCTCAAGCAAGCCCCTAGAGCGTGGTATGAGCGCCTCCGGGACTTCCTCGTTGAGAAGGGTTTCACCATTGGGAAGGTCGACACCACACTATTCACCAAGAAGCTTGATGGAGAGATCTTCATTTGTCAAGTCTACATCGATGATATCATCTTTGAATCAACAAATGAAGCCTATTGCAAGGAATTTGGTGACTTGATGTCGAAGGAGTTTGAAATGTCCATGATTGGCGAGCTCACATTCTTCCTAGGCTTCCAAGTCATGCAATTGAAGGAGGGGACTTTTATATCTCAAGAGAAGTACACAAAAGACCTCCTCAAGTGCTTCAAAATGGATGATTGCAAGCCTATCAAGACTCCAATGCCAACAAATGGACATCTCAACCTAGATGAGGGAGGTAACCCGGTTGATCAAACTCTCTACCGTTCAATGATTGGTAGCTTGTTATACTTGACCGCATCTAGGCCTGACATCATGTTTAGTGTGTGCATGTGTGCTCGGTTTCAAGCCGATCCTAGGGAATCACATCTCATAGCCGTGAAGAGAATCCTTAGGTACCTAAAGCACACCCCAAGCATTGGCCTTTGGTATCCCAAAGGAGCTAACTTCCAACTCGTTGGGTATTCCGATTCGGATTACGCGGGTTGCAAAGTTGATAGAAAGCACATCCGGAGGGTGCCATTTGCTTGGGAGATCACTAGTTTCATGGAGTTCAAAAAGCAAAATAGTGTGGCCTTGTCTACCGCCGAGGCGGAATACATAGCCGCGGGTGCTTGTTGTGCACAAATCCTTTACATGAAACAAACCCTTTTAGACTATGGTGTAGTTCTAGAAAGGGTACCTTTGTTGTGTGACAATGAGAGCGCGGTTAAGCTTGCTAACAACCCGGTTCAACACTCTCGCACAAAGCACATAGATATTCGCCATCACTTTCTTAGAGACCATGTTTCAAAGAAAGATATATCCTTAGAGGGAGTTAGAACCGAAGATCAATTGGCGGATATCTTCACAAAACCCCTAGATGAAAACACCCTTTGTAGATTGCGAAGTGAGCTTAATGTGCTTGATCTAAGTAACTTTGTCAAAAGGTGAAAGGGGGTTGTCTTTGCATTGCATTGTATATATGCCATGTTTAATTTTTATGCACATAGGCTTGTCAGACGTGGTTAAGATAACCGCCCTAAAAAGCGTGTGAAGAAGCTTACCCATGAGCAAACTTGACAAGCAACCTAGATTCAAATTCCGTATTGCATTGCATATGCATGTGTTGCTTTGTCGTTTCTTTTCGTTAAGTTTTGAGCAACCGCTGTGTTCGTCCACCGCTAGGGGGAGCATTTGAGGCTCCTAATGGTTGAGACCCCTAGTTTTGGTGGCCACATGTTGTCTCCTCGGGATTTATTGCCTATTTTCTAAAAATGATATGTAGCCTATGGCAAAATATTTATAAAATTGAGGGTTTATGCGAGGATGCTCATACTAGGTTCCAACTGGTGTTTATTTGCCTCTTATTTGAGTTGGAACTTGGTTGGGAGAGGGAGCCCAACGGAGATCTTCGAAACTGCCCAAATGCAGCATCGGACGCTGGCCCCAGCAGCGTTCGATGCTCACTGTTACGCAGCCCCAGCTGGAAACAGTGATCTGTCAGCGTACCGATGTGTCCCTCGGAGCGTCCGACGCTCCTCCAATCTGCTCCAAAAGCCAAAACGTCCGAGATCCGAGGACATAGGCGTCGTCCGATGCATTTGTTGGCCAATTTGGGAGCTCTCTGAGTGGACATCGAGCGTCCGAGCGTGTTTCACATCGGCGCGTTCGATGTCCCTTTAAGCGGCGCGAGTCTTTTTTTCAACTGACAGACAGTCCACACAGTCATACTCTGCCTCGTCTTCTCACGCGCCTGTTCAATCCGCCAAAACACCACAACGCCGTCCGCCCAACGCCTGGCTCCCAAACCCTAGACTCCGGCCGTCGCGCCTCGCCCCACTCGTCGCAGGGTAGTCTGAGCTCGCCGGAGCTCCCGTCGTCTCGCGCCGACGCGCGCCCTCTGCTCCACACCGCAGCCTGCGCAGCTCGTCGTCCCTTCGTGCGCGCCACTGCCCCGCTCCTCGCCCGGTAGCGAAGTCTTTGCCAGTAGCTCGGCCTTTCAACCTCGCCGGAGTTCAAGCATCGTTTCTTCCCGACCTCGGTGGACTTATTTCACCAGCGAACATCCCTCCAAAAGTGAGCACCACCCCCTCAATCCAAACCCATGCACACATGGGTGCTCGTGAAAAGCCCTCTTTAGCCGTTTCCTCTCATACTTGAACTCCGTTTCGACTCCAAATCCTTTTTGCCGACCCGTCGGTTCGACGTGTGGCGCCGGCGGACATTAGTTCTTACTCTTGCTTTGGTTGGTTCGGTCGATCGTCGGTTAAGCAAAGCCCTTTTCCATTCTTAATCCTTCATTGCTTGCTTCCGATAGGTGTCTCTCATCTCTAGGACTATAGTATTATTCTTTATTATAATCCCACTATCTGCAGTGATTTAGTAGTCAGCTTGGTCCAGTTGGCAGTTGTCCGTGACAGAGAACCCGGGGCCAAGCCCGCGCGGTAAGGATCGAGGCCAATCCTCGCGAGTGGTCACGTAATTTGGTTCTCAGTGTCAGGGGGAGTTCTATCAGTGGTTTTCTGGTCAGGTTGAGTCTGTCAGTTGATCTTCAGTGCTAGTTGGTTTCTCAGTGGCAGTTCAGCTTCTTCAGAGGCAGTGGTTCTCTGTTCTTGTCAGCTATGCGCTGCAAGAATGTCGGCGGTGCACCAGAGGATTCTCCTCCACGTCCTCCTCCTTCCGGTCAGCGGCCTGGGAAAGGGAAGCTCATCACGCGTAGGAAGCGCACCAGGGCCGAGCGAGAGGCACAGCAGGCCCAGGCAGTTGCAGACGTCGCAGAGTGTGTAGAGAGGGGAGGCCGTGGTGGCGGCTTACGGATCGAGGATCAGTTGACGCCAGAGCAGAGGAGAGCAATTGAGGAGGTCGAGCGCTTTCATGGCTCGCCGACTGGCACGCTTATGGCTGTCAGTCATCGTACGACCTTCACCTCTCCAGGTGTGGAGCCCCAGAGCTCAGGGCAGGGCCAGGCAGAGGCCGAGGCAGCAGAGGCTGAGGCTAAGGAGGAGGTCCCAGAGGAGGTGCCCCGGCGCCGGTCGTCCCGTCGCAGGACCGAGGTGCCACCCCGGCCCGACGTCCCTCTGCGGGGTGCACGTGCTCCCTCAAGGCGTGCGCCACCGCCGATCCCACGACTGGACCTCCGGGCGGCCACCTGTTCACAGATCCAGATGCTATGCTTAGTGCCAGTGGAGCAGTGGTTCCCTAGGGAGAGACAGTAGCAGGCAGGTCCAGACTTTTACACAGTGCTGCAAGAGGATTTTTACAGACGGTACAGGAACGCTGGGATCAACCTGCGTTCTCAGTGGGTTTGCTCTTTGGAGGCCTTGGTTTCAGCGGCAGAGCAGCTCCACCCAGTTCTCACTTACCTGCTTGGTCTAGCAGATCTTCTGGGGCGGTCTGGCTCTTATATAGAGGATTGGGTCTTCCAGTTCTACGCATCGTTGTGGGTGCACCCTGACCATCAGACGATAGAGTTTGCTTTCAGAGGGGAGCACTACATATTGTTTGTGTCAGAGATCCGGGATTGGTTCGGCCTTCGACACTCTCAGACCCGGATCCACGACCTATGCTACGACCGGACAGAGCCACCGAGACGCCCTCACGGCGGAGAGCAGCCCACTACCGACCTGGTGCGCCCGTGTTACCGAGAGCCCTTTGGGGAGGGTTCGAGCCGAGTGCCTAAGGATCTCACTCCTGCGGCTCGGATCCTCCACGAGGTCCTTCAGCGCACCCTGCTGCCTCGTGTTGGTTTCAGAGAGGGTATCTCCAGACTTCTGCTGTGGTTACTTGCTTATCTGATTCGGCAGCAGGAGTTCGATGTTATGGATGTCATTATTTGCGAGATGGAGGATACAGTGGCAGAGGGAATCAAGGTCCGGCGGCAGCTACCCTATGCCCATTGGATTTCCTACATTCTGTGGAAGATAGCTGTCACCACAGGATCTGACCCTGGGCAGACACTGACAGGTTCCGCGACCGTGTTCCCTGAGTACAACATGAGTTAGCTGTTGGGACACGGTCGGAATCGCCGGCAGCAGCAGCAGGAGGCACCGTCGAGCTCTAGACGACGTCCAAAGGTGCCCGAGTCCGCACAGGAGCAGGATGAGGCTGTCAGAGTCCTCGCCGAGCAGGAGCTAGCAGACTTAGAGGGTGAGGACACGTTCGTGGCCGAGGATCCCATAGACAGCTCAGACGAGGACTACCAGCTCCCGCCACGTTTTCAGCCTAGAGCTCACAACTCACAGGCCGGGACGTCTGGTACAGCCTCCTCCAATCCAGCGCTTCTTGCTATTCTAGCCCGGATGGAGGAGCAGCAGAGGACCGTCACGCAGGACGTGCAGCGACTAGCTCAAGAGCAGCAGCGTTTAGCACACGCACAGGCTCTGGCACAACAGCAGGCTCAGGAGAGGTCCGATGCACTTCAGCTTCAGATGCTCCAGCTTCAACAGCAGACCTTGAGTTTCATGGAGCGGCTTACAAGTGGACCTCAGTGGCAGTGGCAGCAGCCCCCTCAGCCACAGCAGATTCAGTGGTAGCACCCTGTCCCTCCGCAGCAGCAGCAGGTTCAGCAGTAGCAGCAATTCCAGTAGCAGCCACAGTTCTCGGGTCCCTCTCAGTCCACCTGGTACACTACTCCACCAGGAGGGGCCCCGCTCTTCAGTCCACTTTGCATAGGCTTCACGCCACGTCCGATAGAGTCCCTGTTCACGATGACTACTTCTGTGACGCGTGACTTGTCGGCCAGCTTCAGCGAGCTCACCGGGATGCCCACGCCAGATTTCCCCGGTTCAGCTCAGACGACGACGACGACTCCTGTGACTTCCACTACAGAGACCCTACTGAGCTCCATCGCGTCTTTAGAGCAGACTGAGCCAGTTCCGTCAGAGCCTGCCACTTCAGTTCAGCCTGAGTTGTCCACTATACCAGAGCTTCCGCACTCCGACCCTCAGGTTGACACTTCTACAGTGACTGAGCCACAGCAGACAGAGACAGAGCAAGCCAAGCAGACCGAGCAGGTTGAGCAGCCAGAGCAGGCAGACCCGACCCAGACCGCTTCACCTCCGCGTTCAGCTACTGAGGGTCAGACTGTCGGGTCTTCCTCGTCCGACTCTGAGGCGCTCTTACAACAGTTCGAGTTCACCCAGCGCACTCCGGAGACTGCACCTGACTCGTCTGCGCCACCTCCGCCCCCCGACGCTTAGTTTGGTGCTTGACGCCAAAGGGGGAGAGTGGTCGAGTATAGCGATAGGGGGAGCAATGTGAGAGGGATTTGGATCTTTTGTTGTGTTTTGTTTCACATACGCTCTTTGATATCGCATCTTTTGCACTATATTATGTTATATATGTGTGCTATGGACCTTATGACATGTATGTGCTCACTATGATATCTTATATGACATGTCATTTCGTTTCGCTCGATTACTTGCACTTAATTCTCACTTATTATGTATTCGAGCTATTTTACTCTTGCACTTGCTATTCACTCTAACTTATTGAGTGCAGGATGTTGGCATGATATGTATGAGCTTGCCCCTAATCATTTTCTCTTATTCTTTGCAAGTTCATACATGTCATGATTTGAAAACCTCTTCTCTCTATACTCGAGATTGTGTTGTCATCAATCACCAAAAAGGGGGAGATTGAACGCATCTTGACCCCTAGTGGGTTTCGGTGATTGGATGAAGCACAAGATTAGTGTGACTAACATGTGTTTTGCAGAAACAGGGATGAGTTAGGTCACAGTAATGGCGATGATACGGGCATATGGAGTTCATGTCCCCTGGCGATGGAAATCGTTTCGGTTTTCAAAGGACGGACGACGAAGACGGTGGTAGACTAGGGTAAGTGTCATATGGTGTTGGAGGACACTTAGGTAGTCTTAGGTCTTTGTTTTTCCTTTGGCCGTACTATAAAGGGGAGCGTGAATCAGTAGCTTGACCTAGATGAGTCTATTGAGGTAGGTGTGGTGCACACTTGTTATTTCATAGCCCTAGGTAGCTCAGAGAGAGAGCCCTTATGTCGTGAGGATGAAAAGTCGTTAAGGCCGCGTCACGATCCGAGTTGGTTTTGCCTGTGAAACAGGCATCGGACGCTGGCCTGGTGGGCATCGAACGCGTCCGATGCTCACTAGACTTGGGTCAGTCTGGTGCGTGGCATCGGACGCTCTGATATTGTCACATCGGACGCGCCCATGCCACTGTTCACTTGTGAGTGAACTTGGGCATGCATCGGACGCTGGCATCGGACGCTGCGGGCCAGCGTCCGATGTCCATGCAGAGAGGTTCTAGAGAGGTTTATTTTGCATCGGACACGTCCTTTGCGAGGGCATCGGACGCTGCCCAGCGTCCAATGCTCCTTTAAAATGTCTGACAGGTTGTATAGTTGACCGTTGGTCGAGGGCATCGGCGCGTCCGATGCCAGGCACCAGAGCGTCCGATGCCCCAAAAATTGACCTGTTCAGGGCTCTATTGTATGGCCGATTGGGGGGAGTATTTATACTCCTCCCCCTCCTCCATTAGAGTGTTCTTGCCACTTTCCTCTGCTGAGAAACACATTGTGAGTGTGAGAAAGAGCAAGAGCCCTAGTGAGGTTGAGAGAATTGCTAATTGAGAGAATTAGTGACCTCCTAGTGAGAATTGAGTAGCAAGAGTGCATCCATCCATCTCTTTGGCCTTGTCTTGGTCAAGTGAGAGTTCTAGCTTGTTACTCTTGGTGATCGACATCACCTAGACGGCTTGGTGGTGATCGTGAAGCTTGGTGATCATCCGGAGGCTTGTGGATGACCCAAGGAGGCTTGTGACCGGTAGTGAGCGATTCACCGGGCCGGAGTGGCGAAGAATCAGCTCATAGTGAGCACTTGATCCTTGCGCGGATCAAGGGGGAGCGATACCCTTGCGTGGGTGCTCCAACGAGGACTAGGGGGTGTGCCGACACCTCGATGCCTCGGGAAAAAGATCACCGTGTCATCTCTACTCTCTTTACTTACGTATTTACGTACTTTTGAGCAATTCAATTCCGCAATTTACTTGTTGTTCATGCATACTTGAATTGCCATGGTAGAGTAGATATGACATAGTGTTGATCTTTTGTGCGGTTGATTCTAGGGAAACACACTTCTAGGCACAAGGGGTTAATTGGGCTTGTTAGGATTTAATTATTGTAAAAAGTTTTAGAAAAGCCCAATTCACCCCCCTCTTGGGCATCTTGATCCTTTCAATTAGCACAGAGAACCAACCTATCAACCTCTAAATTTTTAATGACAACTACATCAGAGGAACCTAGGTTGATGCCTACCCTACCAAGGTTTGAAATAACTTGCGAATCCGGAAAGTTTGAAAAAGAATTACCTGAAGATTCGAGATTCTGTTTCACCGCCAACCGTTCGGCTTTGAGCAGGGTATGTTCATCTGCCACCACCACGTTCCTGGTGCTCCGACGTAGCTTTCTGATGGCCACCTCCTATGCTCCAACAACAACAGCAACAACGGCCTCCGTGAGCGCGGGAGCCCCCGCCCCTGTGGGCTCGATCGCCCCAACTGTCGAGCTCGCTGCAACGGAAGCTGCCACCGGTGAAGAAAGCATGAGCACCTCCACAGCCCTGGCAGGGCCCGTCCCCTGAAGCTCAAGCAGCAGGGCGGGCCGAATCGCCCCAGCTGTCGAGCTCGCTGCAGCAAGAACCGTCGCTGACGAAGGAGCCGCGGGCGACTCCCCAGCCCTGGCAGGGGCAGCCTCCTGAATCTCGACCAGTAGCTGAGGTGGGGCAGGGGGGCAGCAGGCGCTGTAGAGCCCCCCTCGCTGCCTACACCAGCGCCAGGCGCATGGGGGGCAGAAGGCGAAGAGGTGGTGCCCCCCACAACCGCAGGAGGCGAGACTGAGGCCCCGGATGGCGGAACAACATCGCTTTCAGACGACAGAGAGGCCGGGAGGAGGACAGCCCCGGGATCCTATCCCGACCAAGGCTGGTCCGGCGCAGGGGGGCCACTTGACCCGACCGAAGGGGGTCCAGCGCGGGAGGGGGGCCATAGATGGCGAAGGAGAGCCCCCCATACCGGCCTGGACCATGCCGGTGATGTCCTCCTCGCAGCACTGTAGATCAACTGGGTCGGTCAAGACGTCACCGACTGAGGCCTCCGACACCGGCACCACAAAAACAGAAGAAGGGTGAATTTTATTAGGAGAATCCACACGATCATTATATGCCTCCAACTCTTCTTCCGTCAGAGGAGAAAGTTTCTTCAAAGCAGCCCCATCGGCCTGCTCAATCATAACTTTGATACTGATCTCGTTTAGCAACTTTTCACAGGCCAAGCACAGACACTCTTCTATCAAGGATGCTTGCTGCTGAGGGGGAATATTTTGAGGAGGTGCCTGAGACTTGTCAGAATTGTTATTAGAATTTTGAGGTGGCGGATCAGGGACTGCATCTTCCATCACCCGATCGGCCCCATCAAGACCATCATCATTGCCCTCATCACCCAACAAATCATCATCCTCTGGATTAAAGGCGTCATTCTGGATCGCTTTATCAGGTTTAAAATACAGGCGGTAAATGCTGTTAACGACACAGACATCAGCCTGCTTAGGGATTTGATTAACATCAAGCACTGCCACAAGGATACGAACCTGACGGACCAGAATGTCAGAGATATCATCAGAAGATGATTACTCGGACTAGCCCTGGACGGCGCGGGAGATCCCAAGACATAATACGAAGTCTACATGGATTAGGACTCTCACTGTAACTTAGTCGAGTTTCTAAAGGAAGTCTTGTAATTAGAATAGGACTCCTCTGTTGTAATCGACTAGGACTCAGTACGCGTTAAGCTTCACCCGAATATATAAGGGGAAGCAGACGTCGACCCCTATGACTGAATCTCAGATCATAACACAAGGCACACGCCGTCACTGGACGTAGGGTATTACGCTATTAAGCGGCCTGAACCAGTATAAACCGCTGTCCCTGTGTACTCGCCGAGTTCTACGGACACCGAACCCCACCGAACAAATCGTCTGGGAATCCCCAAGATGAGTTGCCGGTTAACAAACACCGACAGCTGGCGCGCCAGGTAGGGGCTCTCGGTGATTCCACGATCAAGAGCTCGACGAACCACTTCAACATGTTCTCGGCGGGATCAATTTTCATTTTTGGCTCATGGACTTGCATCGCGGATGATCAAGGAAAGCTGCATCGACATCTTCAACCTGAATCAGAAGCGCAAGCCACGCCAAAGACAGATCATCTCGCTCTGGACCTGGCAAAGCTAACAAGCCAAGAATCGCAAGCATCTGGGGACCAAGCTGAGGCATCCGACTTCTATTCGGACACGAACTCTCGGCCCGAAAAGGACTCGGATACTAGACATTGTATCCCCTTTGGACTGCGCAATTCGGCTGAAAACTTCCAAGAGTTAATTGGATCAAAATTCAAAAAGCTTCAACAGATCCCTTTGACTGGAGCCCAACACGGACTCGTTTTTAGTTCAACCGAGGAGGGTAACATCGTCCATTGGCCAATACAACCAGCCCCGGCTAGGTTGATTGGCACAATCGACCAACAACTCCCTTACCAATATGGACATCAGCTCCCCTTTGAGGAGCACGATACCTCAACAGAGCTAATCTCCAGTGCTTCTACCTTGGAATCGGTTACACCGGGATCAACAAACCAAGGCTACACTCGTGAAGTTTTCATGGCAGGACACCAGTCGTCCCTACGACCTCTGACTCCCCTAGATGTCTTCCGAGATGATGAAACCTTGAGTATGATATCCGATAATGATCCAGAAGGACCCGGAGAAACCGAGTCTATGAAGGCGGAAAGACTAAGGAAGAATCAGGCCAAAGATGTTCGCAGAAGGCGAGCAACTCACCAAAAAGAGGCTATGGAGCGCTACCAAGTACAACTTGAAGAATATAATAGTCGAAGGCATCTAGAAGAGGAAGCTGAACGTCAAGTTCGTAATTTGCGGGATGAGGAGATTCAATCACAAAATGATCACAACCGACGACGAGCGGACTTTTCACGCAACCTCGAACCTGAATTCATGAGGGTCGTTGGTCACAAGGTATATCAGACACCCTACCAAAACATCATGGCTTTAGCTACGGAGATGGGAGCTAAGGACAACCGCACCCCCGATGAAGAACGACGGTTGATCATGCTTCAGACTACCGCGCTACAGCTCAAAGGTCGAAACCTTGAGTCTTTAGCTGATGATCAAGATTCATCTCATCCAAGTCAGAGGCGACCCGTTCACGAGCAGCTCGGTCGGGCTCCGGCAAGGAGTCGCCTGGGCAACCGAGTCCCTGACCAAGCTGAAGGAGGAGCCGAATCATCATATTGAGGAGTCGACAACTTAGCATCCGACGCAGTTGATCGTTTCCCCTATTTTTCCCAGTGACTCCGAGCAGTCCCGTTTCCATGAAAATTCAAACCAGGGAACTACTACAAGTACGATGGGAAAACAGAACCTAAACGGTGGCTCAGACTATATGCTCAAGCAGTCGAGCTAGCTGGTGGAAGCAACGACATCAAAGCATTATTTCTACCCATGGCCCTAGAGACAATGCCCCTTGCATGGTTTGACATACTTAAGCCCGAGTCCATTGACTCCTGGGAACAACTCCATCGTATCTTCATCGAAAACTTTGCGGGTGTTCCCGAGAGATCAGATCCTCGGACTAAACTCAGAACTTGCAAGCAGCAGAAAAACGAGACCATGCGAGAGTACTACAGATGTTTTTCTGAGATCTGCTCCACAGTCTCAGATATAACAAATAGAGAAGTAATCAACCTTTTCGGCAATGGAATCTGTGAAAAGTACAATTACAAGAATTTCATCAAGCATGACCTGACCAATGCTGACTGTTGGAATTACGCCTGCACTACCCCCGCACGCGTGCAGGGGTAAGGCGAGGGAAGCCAACTGTTAAACGAAGGGCAAAGGTGTAAATTAATTTAAAGACGTTGTTGCTTTCTTTCTTTCCAAAGAGTCCTCTTGCTTTACACTGTTCATCCCTTGGTATTTATAGGGAATACCAAGGGACACTGTCCAATTTACAAAAGGGTACAAAAAAGATTCCATGGAGTTGTACAACGGAAGGGCAGAATCGTACAAACACAGATAGTGCGAAAACCCTAACTCCTCTTCCCCCTCGCTGCCGCCGTCCGACCCGCGCACCCCCTCACGGGAACGCGGGAGTCAGCCCCGTGCTTGTGGAGTCGTCGCTACTGTGGCGAAGGCCTGCATCCGCCCGCTGTTCGTTAAGACCCGTGTTTCCTGCACGCGAAGGTTAGAAAATGACCCGAGGGTCGAGTTAACGGCGAAGGTTTTCCCGAGGGTCGCTGAAAGCGCGAGGGTTGTTTCTTCATGCCAGCTCGCGTGACGTCACTGTCGAGGGTACCTTTCTCCAACAGTAGCCCCTCGATGTCTTGGTTCAAGCAGCGGTCCTTGGGCCCAAGCAGCGTCTCTTGCCGGGAAACGAGAAGTGGCCCTCGACAACGATGCCCGCGGCTGCTTGTGGGCCGGGCCGTCAAGTTTTTGCCTCTGTTGTTTTGGGGTATGTTTCGATTTTTGTGCCGTGTTTTTGGGAATCGTGCTGATCTTTTGGATTCAGCTGCTCACCCTTTGCCTATAAATAGACGGGGTAGGTGAGCTTGTCATACTCATGCCATCCTTTCGTTGTAGCCATCCTGTTTCTGTTGTTTTTTGTTGCGAAGGTTTTCGGTTTTTAGTTCCCGCGAAGGTTCTTATGAAGGTTTGGTGATTTGGCATGGCCACGTCGAAGCAAACTGCGCATCTTGCGTCTCCATCTGCCATGGGCGATGGTGTGACCTTCGAGTTTGGCCTTAGTCGTGTCTGTGACTCGGATCTGGCGTCCTATGTCAGGTGAGGCTGGATTGAGGAGGGGAAAGCGAGGGGCAGCGATGGAGAGACTATTCCGAGACCAGGGGCTGATGAAGTTGTTGTTTTTGAAGAGTTCTTCGAAGCTGGTCTGCGTTTTCCTGTGGCTTCTTTTGTAACTTTGGTCCTTCAGCGTTTTAACTTGAAGTTCCATCAGCTAACGCCTTCCTGCTTCATGAAGCTCTCTGTTTTTATGTGGGCCTGTCGATCTCAGGGGATTGTTCCGCATGTCGAGGGTTTCATGCAGACTCACTGTGTTCATATGCAACCTCGTAAAGTTATTGATGGCGAAGGTAATACCAGTTTTGGTCAGTTTGCTGTGTATAAATTTTGTCATCGTACTGGTTTAGAACTCCCAGTGCAAGCTCAGAAGAACAAGTGGACGAGCGGGTGGCTGGAGCACTGGTTTTATTACAGGCTTGGCAGTGCTGCAGAGCTCTGTGGCGAGCTTCTGACTCTTGGTGATGTGTCGGCCGAAGCTTCGATGACTGGAGAGGCGCATGCTACTGTCGACTGCCTGAGGTTAATTGCTCGCTCTCAGTGTGCTCGTGACTTGGTGGAGGAGTATTGTTGCGCTAAGGTTTTGCCCCTTAGTCGAAAACAACCTTGGTTCGAGGTTGAGGATGATTCGAAGTATGAGACGAGGGGTTTGAAGAAGCTGAAGTTAGATGTGAATAAGATCTGGGAGACTACGCTAAATAAGTTTCCCAATCGCAAGGGCGGCGTCGAAGCTGTTCTGAAAAGGGTTCAGCAGAAAGTTGAAGATCTTGTTGGGAAGCTTTCAACGCTGGAGGTTAAGGCCATTCATAGCGCAATAGGGCACTTGGGTAGAGTCAACAGACTTTTTGACCTGTTTGGCATTCCTTATCCCAATTGGCTTGCCCCCTCGAGTGAGGATGCCCCTAAGAAGAGGAAACGCTCGTCCACCGAGGAGAAGGAGGGTGCGACGAAGTCGAAGAGGGAGCGCGGTCGAGACCGCGGAAGCGTTGGCGTTGGTCGAGTGAAAACATTGTCGACTAAGGTCGCTGTTGCGATGGCCAACGCTGGCGCGTCAAGTTCCTCGGCCTTGTTGTCGGGCCGGGGGGGTATTAGGGTTGGTTCTGTTGCTGGCGGGCGTGTGCCGCGTGTTGGCGGAATTGGCGCTCTTATTCAGATTTTTGATGATGAGTCTGCATCCGATGAGGAAGGGGGGGTGAGGAGAAAGGAGTTGAGAAGGGGGAGAGCTCCGAGGGAAGTTCGTCCGGTGATGATTCTGAAGCCTCCGGAAGCGACTCTGGGGTAGGGGGAGAGGTTTCTGGAGAGGATAAGCACGGAAAAAAGGTTGCTTCGCCTTCTGTTGATGCGAAGGTTTCGATTGGTATGGATGAGGCACTCCGGAGCTTTGAGTCTGACAGTCCCGAGTATGGGTCGGTGCCGGAGTTTGCTGGCTCGCATGTTTGGGTGAATGGTTTTGAGGCTCCTGATGACTTTGAAGCTGAACGGAATCCAGGCAAGAGGTCGTTCGGCGAAGCTAGCCGCTCCAGTCTCCCTTTGCGAGGAAAATAGGTGTTTCAGACCCGACAACGGAGCTGTTTACGAGTCCCGACCTTCGGTCGTGTCATTTGCAGTGCGGTCCGGAAGAAAGGCGTTTTCTTGGCCGTATTTTTGGTCGCGTTTGTGTGCCGGAAGCTGAGCTTCGCCTCGCCAACCAGCCTATGGTCAATATTTTGGATGATGTTGATGTCAAGCTGGCGGAGTTGATGCTCTTAAACCGCTCGGCTCGGCGGAGGGCTGGTTACAACATGGATTATCTCAATGGTCGGTTGGATGATCTTGAGAAGGAAAATGAGCAACTCCGCCGAAGCTTAGAAAGTAAGGAAATTGAGGTTAAAAGTGCAAGGGAGAAAATTGCAAAGTCCCGAGAAGAAGCACAAGAGGTGACGAAGCGTAACGCGGACTTGGTTGCGGCTAACCGAGAGAAGGACAAGGCTTTGGCTTCGGTGAAAGACCAAATAAATGATTTGACGGAGTCGTGGCGTGCTAGTATGGAGAAGATTAAAGCTAAGCTTGACGGATGCTTGACCGAGGCTGGTGATTCTGCCGGAGAGCCGCTCCCAGCTGTTAATGCTGAGGTTTTTGGGGATTGGCTCTGCGCTGAGCTTGATGTTTTTAGTTCGCTGGTCGAGAATGCGACTGACTTCGGAGGCTATGCTGGAGCTCTGGCCATGGCTAGTACATTCCGACAGGCGGATTGTGATCACCTTCGCAAGATAAAACGGTCGAGTCATGTTTTTCCAACCGTCGAGGAGGTGCGAGCGCTGAAAGTCGACGATACTGAAGTTCGCAACTGCGCGATGCGTTTTTTGCGAAGGTTTTGGATAGCTGGCGGAGGTCGCGCTCTGGCTTTTGAGGAGGCCGCCGAAGCAACCCATCAGGTAGGAGGGGCACAAGATTTTTCGTTTTTGCTTGTGTGTTGTTTATGTTGGATTTATTTGAAGTTATTAAAGTTACTTTTATTGATGTGCTTTTTCTATAGGCCCGAAAGGAACCACTACCCTCGCCGTCGGCCAAGGATGACATTTCGGGGTGTTTCAAGACTGCGCCGGTGCAAAGCTCTGCGGAGATTCCACCGGCCGATGTGGCTTCCCCGGTCGAACATGCTCCTGCCACTGAAGAAGCTGTTGTGGATGGAGCGTCCGCGGTTGAGGCGCCTGCGGTTGATCAGTCAACGGCGGAGACTATGGCGACTGGCCAAATTGATGCGGAAAGACGCGAAGATCCCGAACAGGTGTGAGGAAATAGGGGAAACAACTGTTAGGTTATTTTGTATGGATTTTATGAGGAAAAGAGAGAGATTTGTTAAGAACTGAGTCTTTGTTTGGTTGTTTGACAATGCAGGTTCCTGATGGAACCGTGCTTGAGGTGTTTGATGTGACACCCCTCATGTTAAATTATCAGGATACTTTCATAACCGGTGAATCATGGGCTCGAGTGAAACTCAAACATCCTTCGCTGACTTTCGAACATTTTTGGTGGTCTAAGGTGCGGAGGTACGATCTAAAAAACAGCCGATCGAGCTATTTTTGGCGCAATGCTGACTATACGGATCGACAAGCTACGCGTGTTTTGTTTGGTTCTTCTTCACAAACTCCTGTTGATGATGACATCGATGAGAATACGGCCTTGGATTTCTTGTTTGGGCGTAATAACCTTAATATGGACTCGGACGGTTCTCTTGTGATTCTGAAGGAGGAGCCTTTTGAGAGTGGCGATGTAGATCGTAGATATATGTACAGAGCGAGGGTGTTGTCTGGGGAGTTACCGATTGTTCCTGCAACTCCTTTGTTGTGGGGGCCTATTGTTCCGATAGAAATGGAGTTTGAGGGGAACCACGAAGGTCCTAACGATAAAATGTCAATTGTAAATAGTGAGGGTGGATTGTAACTAAGTAATTTTTGGAAATTTTTGTGTCGAACTACTGAGCATTTGTACTTATGGGATTTCGTAAGTTTGTTATGTCCTATTGTGAATCGCTTTTAAGTTTTTAGGAAAGTAGATTTGGACGCACCCTGTCTTTTTTAGCGAGGCTCGCCTTTTGAACGTTTATGAGAGTTGTTTGGAAAAACAACGATGCCCCCTTTATTTTTCAGCGAGGCTCGCCTTTTGAATGTTTAAGAGAGTTGTTTGAAAAAACAGCGACGCCCCCTTTATTTTTCCGCGAGGCTCGCCTTTTGAACGTTTATGAGAGTTGTTTGGAAAAACAACGACGCCCCCTTTATTTTTCAGCGAGGCTCGCCTTTTGAACGTTTAAGAGAGTTGTTTGAAAAAACAGCGACGCCCCCTTTATTTTTCTGCGAGGCTCGCCTTTTGAACGTTTATGAGAGTTGTTTGGAAAAACAACGACGCTCCCTTTATTTTTCAGCGAGGCTCGCCTTTTGAACGTTTAAGAGAGTTGTTTGAAAAAACAGCGATGCCCCCTTTATTTTTTAGCGAGGCTCGCCTTTTGAACGTTTATGAAAGTTGTTTGGAAAATTTTTTGGGACTTCGCGCCTCCCCTTATCTTAGGTGGAGGTGAAGTTTGATTTTGCAAGCCCCTGGCATTTTCGCGAGGGTACTTGGCTTTTTTGGGACTTCGCGCCTCCCCTTATCTTAGGTGGAGGTGAAGTTTGATTTTGCAAGCCCCTGATGTCTTTGCGAGGGTACTTGGCTTTTTTGGGACTTCGCGCCTCCCCTTATCTTAGGTGGAGGTAAAGTTTGCTTTTGCAAGCCCCTGGCGTTTTCGCAAGGGTACTTGGCTTTTTTGGGACTTCGCGCCTCCCCTTATCTTAGGTGGAGGTGAAGTTTGCTTTTGCAAGCCCCTGGCGTCTTCGCGAGGGTACTTGGCTTTTTTGGGACTTCGCGCCTCCCCTTATCTTAGGTGGAGGTGAAGTTTGATTTTGCAAGCCCCTGGCGTCTTCGCGAGGGTACTTGGCTTTTTTGGGACTTCGCGTCTCCCCTTATCTTAGGTGGAGGTGAAGTTTGCTTTTGCAAGCCCCTGGCGTTTTCGCGAGGGTACTTGGCTTTTTTGGGACTTCGCGCCTCCCCTTATCTTAGGTGGAGGTGAAGTTTGCTTTTGCAAGTTTGTTTCGAAATGTTTGTGTTTCAAATCAATCTTCGGTGATTTCTCATCGATGTAAGCGCTCTGGATGAAGAGTCGCTTTTTTCGATGTCGATGGAAAAAGAAAACTTTAGAGTTTCTTTTTTGGGGATTTTTGTTTGTATTAAAGTTTTGGATTCTGCCTCGTTAAAAAACCTTACGCCCCTTCGTAAGGAAAAAGAGTGCAGCTCCTTTTGTTTTTGTTACAAAGCATGGTACTAAAAAGGAAAAACAAAAAAGATGAAAAACATATTACATGTTGCGAGGGCTCGCTAAGGCTCCGCTAGGGGTAATATTTGCGAAGGTCATCGACATTCCAGGTATGCGGCAGGCGGTTTCCTTCGCTGTCGGAGAGATGGTAGGATCCTGGGCGATTGCATTCTATTATCAAGTATGGTCCTGTCCATTTTGGTTGAAATTTTCTGGCCATATTGGCGTTTTGTTTCCGTATGAGAACGAGATCGCCTCTCTTTAGATCTTTGATTTTTACTTTCTTGTCTCTCCATCTTTTGGTTTCTTCTTGATACTTGCAAAGGTTGTATACTGCAATGCATCTTGTTTCTTCAAGCAAATCTTTGTCTGTCAACTGACTTTGCTCGTTTGGTTCGAGGGTCAACCTGAGAGAGCCATGTTTTAGTTCTTCTGGTAACATTGCTTCTTCTCCGAAGAGTAGCCTAAATGGTGTGAACTTCGTTGCTCTGCATTCTGACGTGTTGTGGGACCAGGTGACCGAGGTTAGTTCTTCTGCCCATTTGCCTTTGGGCCTTCCGTGCAGCTTTTTGGAAATAGCTTGGAAGATGGTAGCATTGGCTCTTTCGATGAGGTCGTTCGACTGTGGGTGCTGGACTGAGGCGAAGCATAAGATTGTACCAATTTGAGCACAGAATTCCTTGAAAACTTCGCTATCGAACTGGGTGCCGTTGTCGACGGTTAGGTGTCTAGGGACCCCAAAGCGACAAACTATTTGCTGCCAGAAGAATTTTTTCACGGCTTGCGAGGTAATGGATGCTAGTGGTCTTGTTTCAATCCACTTTGTGAAGTATTCCACAGCTACGACTGAGTAGCGAAGGTTTCCAGGAGCAGCTGGTAAGGGTCCAACTAGATCCATTGCCCATCTTTGTAGAGGCCATGTTGGACTTATCATTGTTGTTGGGGCGCCTGGGGCGTTTTGCGTTTTTGCTGTTAGTTGGCATCCTTGGCAATGCTTGACTAGCTCTTTTGCATCGCGTAATGCTGTTGGCCAAAAGAAGCCTTGGCGGAAGACTTTGCCCACCATTGCTCTTGGGCCGTTGTGTGATCCGCAAATACCTTCGTGAATTAGTTTTAGTAAATCCTTTCCCTGGTTTTGCGGCACACATTTTAGCCACGGGGAGGTTATGGAAGCTTTGTATAAAGTGTTGTCAACTATTTTGTACTCTCAGGCCCTTTGGCTCAGTCTGTTTTCCTCTTCCTTTGAGTTGGGCTCGTATAACCCGTTGATGAATGCCATGATTGGGGCTCTCCAATTTTCGCTTTGGATTGCATGAATGTGCTTTGCTGCTTTCTCGAAACCTTCGGTAGCTGGTTGTTTTGCCACTTCATAAAAGACATCAGGTGGTAGTTGCGCCTGTTGTGCTGCTGCTTTGGCTAGATCATCTGCTTCACTATTCTCAGCCCTTGGTATTGCCTTTGTTGTTATGCCCAAGAAAAATTTTTCTAACCTTCGGACTAGTTGTAAGTACTTTTGCAGCTCTGTGTCTTTTGCCTTGTAATTTTTCTCAATGTGCCCCGCAATGACTTGGGAATCAGTGTTGATTACTGCTCTTCGTACTGATAAAGCCCGAAGCTTTGAGAGTGCCAGGATTACTGCTTCGTACTCGGCTGAATTGTTTGTGCATTTGAAGTCTAGTCTTGTTGCGTAACGCAACTTCGAACCGGATGACGAAGTTAAGATTGCTGATGCTCCAGCTCCAGCTGCTCCCCAAGCCCCGTCGACGTACACAGTCCAAAAGGGGTCTACTTCGACTCCTTCTTTGCTAGGGTCTGGAGTCCAATCAGCTATGAAGTCTGCTAGAGCCTGTGATTTTATTGCTGATCTCCCCACGAAGGTTATGGCATAGCTATTTAGCTCGACTGCCCATCTTGCTATTCTTCCAATAGCTTCGTTGTTGTTGAAAATATTTTCGAGGGGGTAGGTTGAGGGCACTTGGACTTTGTGAGATTAAAAATAGTGTTTGAGCTTTCTTGATGCCATGACAACAGCATATGCTATTTTTTTGAGCTCGGAGTAGTGTTGCTTGGGGCCCTCGAGGGTCTCTGAAACATAATAGATGGGGGCTTGTTTGGTTTTGTTGCCTTCATGCAGTTCCTTTATCAATACTGCGCTGACTGCGTGTGGCGAAGCCGCGATGTACAACAGTAGCTTGTCCCCTATGTTGGGGCTGGTAAGGGTGGTCATGTTGGTGAGATACTTTTTCAAGTCTTCGAAGGCCTTTTCCTGTCGAGGTCCCCATTTGAATGGAGCAGTGCTTCTCAGGGTTTCGAAGAAAGGTAACCCTCATTCAGCTGATCTTGAGATGAACCTGCTGAGAGCTGCTAAGCGTCCTAACAAGCACTGAGCTGCCTTCTTGTTCGCTGGTGGCTCCATATTGAAGATGGCATCTATTTTTTCTGGATTAGCCTCGATCCCCCTTGCTGACATAATGCATCCTAGTAGCTTTCCTTCGTTGACCCCGAAAATGCATTTTTTGGGGTTTAGCTTCAATCCAGCCGATTGAAGGTTGGAGAACACTCTTGTCAGGTCTGATATGTGATTTTCTTTTTGTTCGCTTTGTACGATCAAGTCATCTACATAAGCCGAAATGGCCTATTCATCTTTGAAAACCTCCAATGTCATGCGAGCGAAGGTAGACCCTGCGTTTCTCAGACCCTCCGCCATTCGTCGGAAACAGTATGTACCCGAGGGAGTGATGAAGCTTGTTTTTTCTTCGTCGTCCTCATTCATCCAGATTTGGTGGTAACCCGAGAAACAGTCAAGGAGAGAAAGCATTTGACGGCCAGATGCTCTGTCTACCAATGTGCTTATATTTGGCAGAGGAAAGTCATCCTTCGGGCAAGCTTTGTTCAAACAAGTGAAATCTACACACATTCTCCATTTTTTGTTCTTTTTCTGGACAAGGACCACATTTGAGAGCCAAGTCAGATATTTGACTGGACGGATGACCCCGCATCGAGGAGTCTCTTTACCTCTATTCTTGCTACTTCTTTTCTTTCTTCGAACATTTTGTGGAGCTTTTGCTTGACTGGGCGGTACCCTTCTTTGATGTTTAGACTGTGTTCGATCAGTGATCTGTTAACCCCTTTGAGGTCTTCGACAGACCAAGCGAAGGTATCAGAATTCTCTTTGAGGAAGGAAACGAGGTTTTTTTCTGATTGGGGGTCAAGGAGAGCTGAAATGACTACTTTCTTCTCTGCGTTTCCATCAAAGAGTTGTACTGTTTTGGTTTGTTCTTGTGGTAAGGCTCTTTTTTGGTCATTGAAGATTTTTTCTACGTTGATAGGGCTTGATATCTCAGGCTTCGACAGGCTGTGTACATTGCACTGTCCTGGTGCTACTGTGCCTTCGGCAGCTCTTGCAACGTCTTGGTCTCCATAGACTGCAACTATTCCCTTTGGAGCAGGAAGTTTCATACAAAGGTAGGCTGGATCTATTATTGCATTGAAAACATTGGTGACCCCTCGACCAAAAATTGCATTTTAAGGATAAAACATGTCGACCACATCGAAAGTTATGTGTTCTGTTCTACAGTTTACTTGGTCTCCGAAGGTGACGGGCAATGAGACTTTTCCGATTGCTCTGACTTGCTGACCGCCGAAACCGTACAGAGGATTGCCGGCAGGTTGCAAGAGGTTTCTGTCAAGCTTCATGTTGTCGAAGGTTGAGGCGAACAAAATGTCTGCGGAGCTCCCTGTATCAACCAGAATTTTGGTAACTGTCCATCCTGCAAGATTGGTTTCGATTACCATGGTGTCAGTATGGGGGTAATCCCTTAGTTTCATGTCACTGACATCAAAGGTAATTGGGATGTGGGACCATCGTCCAAACTTGTGTGGTCCTTAGACGACCACGTGGTGCACTCTTCTAGTGTGTTCTTTTCTTTGCCTTTTGTTGTCGTGGTCTTCGTTAGAACCCCCGGTGATGGCGAGGATTACACCGAAGGTTGAGGTTGGATTGTTGATGGTTGTTTGAGTTTGAGATTCGGCTTTGACAGGCTGAGGAGCTGGTAACGTGGGTATCGGGGGTGGTGGTGGTAGAGAATTGTTTGTTTGCTGGAGTGTTTGGTTCTGTGGGGTGGTTGGGTAAGAAATGGTGTAGGGCGTGTTTTGTCGATGAAAGGTGGTGGATGGTGGATATGGAGTGTGGTTGTAGTGGGGGGAATGTGTGTAGAGGGGTTGGTGCGAAGGTAAGCCATAATTGATTGGGGTGTATTGGTAAGTAGGGTGGGTGGGTTGGAAATTTAGTTTCCTGGTATGGTTGATGGTTCTATTTTCTGTCGAGGCGGTTCTTTTGGATTCTTGGTATTCTTTGCCTTTGGCGAAGCACTCATATTGTTTGGTGGTGTGACCCTTCGCTGGACCGCAGAAATGACAATACATTTTTGTAGGGTCCCTCTATTGGTTTCTTTGTTCAGGCAGAGGTGGTAGCCCCTGCGGGGTTCGGTTGTCTGAATTTTGAGTGACCCTTCTTTGATCATCGGTTGCCCCTGCCCTATTTATTGCACCAATGTTGCCTTGGTCTTGCCGAGGGTTGCTTTCTCTTGATTGGGGTCTCGTCTGCGGTTTTTGTTGTGCTCTACGGGCGTCTGACTTCGCCCTAAAATCCAAATCCGCCCTACAATATCTTTCCATTGTTTCATGTAGTTCCTCGATTGTGTTTGCCGGCTTCCTAGCAAACTTCGAAGAGCAGGGGCCTGGTCGCAAACCGCTTACCGCTGCGAGAATTACGGCTTCGTCAGATATTCCCGGAGTTCTTGCTCTAATTTGGATGAACCTTCGCCAATAATCCTGTAGTGGTTCGCGCTCTTCTTGTTTACAATTGAACAACTCGATAGGGTTTGATGGGGTTGCTGTGATACCTTTGAAATTTGTACAAAGCTTGTCTCTGAGGTTGGCCCAGGAATCCACGGTTCCAGGGCGCAGGTTGCTGTACCACGTTTGCGCGATGTCTCAGAGGATGATTACAAATGACTTCGCCATTGTTGATTCATCTCCCCCTGCTGCAGCAACCGCTGCTTCATAGCTCATTATAAACTGACGAGGTTCAGAAAATCCGTCATAACGGGGCAAGTTCTGTGGGTTGTAAGATGGTGGCCAAGGTTAGGTTTGTAGTATTTGGGAAAGTGGTGATCTCGGGTCATAGGGCATCTGATGTTGTTGGGCCCTCGGTGGATTGCGAAGGTTTGGCTCTCTCTCATTTGGGTAAAGGTGGCAGAAATTTGGTTGTCTTTCAGGGTATGGGTTGTTAAGGTAATTTGGTGGTGGAGGGGGTGGTGGCGGCTGACGTACATTGCCCTCATGCCCCTAGGGTAACGGCACCTCTCTGTCGATCCAACCTTCGGCTTCGGCTTCAGCTGCCGCAAGAGACTCCTCCATCCGACGAAGCTGTTCCCTTGCCTCGTGCGCCTTTTGCCTGATAGCACGCAGCCGGTTATGCCTTTCAAGCTGGTCCAGGCGTCTTTTCTTCTTCTGTAATTCAGCGTGAAGCCTCTCTAAAGCCTTGAGGCCCAACTCCTCTTCATCTCCTCCCCCACCTTCTCCAGAGGTGTGCGGGTGCTGCTGTGACGTCGGCCGAGTGTGTGGGCCCGGAATCTCAGTCTCCGGGTCAACTTCTTCTGCTCCCGAAGGCTCTACGTTCTCTTCTACAGCTTGGACCGTCGCGACGGCTTCACTGGTTGTGCGATGGTCTCTACCCGAGATTGCCCTCCTAGTTCCAGCCATTACGCAAAGGTGTAAATTGTCGCAACAGGTCCCCATGGACGGCGCCAAACTGTTGGAATTACGCCTGCACTACCCCCGCACGCGTGCAGGGGTAAGGCGAGGGAAGCCAACTGTCAAACAAAGGGCAAAAGTGTAAATTAATTTAAAGACGTTGTTGCTTTCTTTCTTTCCAAAGAGTCCTCTTCCTTTACACTGTTCATCCCTTGGTATTTATAGGGAATACCAAGGGACACTGTCCAATTTACAAAAGGGTACAAAAAAGTTTCCATGGAGCTGTACGACGGAAGGGCATAATCGTACAAACACAGATAGTGCGAAAACCCTAACTCCTCTTCCCCCTGGCTGCCGCCGTCCGACTCGCGCACCCCCTCGCGGGAACGCGGGAGTTAGCCCCGTGCTTGTGGAGTCGTCGCTACTGTGGCGAAGGCCTGCATCCACCCGCTGTCCGTTAAGTCCCGTGTTTCCTGCACGCGAAGGTTAGAAAATGACCCGAGGGTCGAGTTAACGACGAAGGTTTTCCTGAAGGTCGCTGAAAGCGCAAGGGTTGTTTCTCCATGCCAGCTCGCGTGACGTCACTGTCGAGGGTACCTTTCCCCAACACTGACGAGTTCCATCGAGCAGTTAACTCCATGATGGCGACAGAAGAACGCACACAGGAGCACTTTCCCGAGAGGAACACGCAGGGTGATCGAGGTAATAATCAGAGAGGAAACCAGACTGCTCAGCAAAACACCCGCAAGAGAACCGGGGACAACATTGTTGCAGCCATGGAACCTCAGAAGAAAGGGAACAAGCCATCAAGCTTTGACGACCTCTTGGACGGACCATGCCCCTTCCATCCGAAAGGAGGACACCCGACCAGGTATTGTCGACAACTTAAAGAGCGAGGTTTGAACTCCAACTTCAACAAAAGCAAGAAAGACAAGGGAAAGAAGGCAACTGAAGACCCTCAGCAGGGCGCTGGCGATTTCCAACACCCCAAAGGCACTATCAACGTCATATTTGGAGGTGTAACCACCAGAGATAGCAAGCGCCTGCAGAAGCTTTCCTTACGGGAGATCATGTCTACTGAACCAACGACTCCCAGATATCTTGATTGGTCTGAGCATCCGATCAATTTCTCTCAAGCAGACCAATGGACCAGTGTCTCCAATGCAGGGCACTACCCGCTAGTCCTGGATCCTACGGTCGCCGGGTTCAAATTGGGAAGAGTACTCATAGATGGAGGAGCAGGACTCAACGTCATCTTCGCAAGCACCCTATGAAAGATGAACTTAGACCTAGCAACTCAGCTCACACCATCAAGCGCCCCCTTTTACGGCATAGTACCCGGAAAGACGGCCATACCACTCGGAAGAATTATACTACCCGTCACTTTTGGAACTCAGATCAACTATCGAACTGAGTACATCAGTTTCGAGGTAGCCAACTTCAAATCATCATACCACGCCATATTTGGATGACCAGCTATCGCCAAATTTATGGCAGTGCCACACTATCCATACCTTCTGCTGAAGATGTCGGGTCCTAAAGGTATTTTAACTTTCAAGGGCGACTTGAAGTGATCCTTCGAATGCGACACAAAAGCTGTCCAAATCGTGGAAAAAGCTCAACTCGCCCTGGAAGTACAGGAACTCGCGCAGATGGTACATAACGCTAAACCTGGAGATTCGGAAATCCCAACCAAGAAGGCGGGCACCATCCAACCATCAGCAGAAGTCTCTACACCACACTTTCCAAGCAGGCGACATGGTCCTAAAGAATGTTACTATGATAAGAACGTCCATCACCGCACTTTCCAAGTAGGCGACATGGTCCTGAAGAAGATTTAGAACACCACAGGACGCCACAAGCTTATGAGTCCATGGGAAGGACCCTATATAGTCTCTAATGTAACAAGACCCGGGTCATTCGAGCTAGTCACTGAGGATGGTTCTCCTTTGCCAAATTCATGGAATATTGAGCATCTGAAGAAATTCCATACCTAAGGACTACGCTACAGTTTCGACTCAGGGCAAACATGTATCTATTTCTCGGATATTAATAAAGTTTGGTTTTCATCAGAAACGAGAAAATCATGAGTTTCCCTTTTCAAGGAATTACATTTATCATGACTATTTAGTCGGATAAAGTCCTTAAAAGCATACAGGAAGCTCTAGCCATTATATCCCACCGACTAATATATAATATTACTCGGATGGATCCTTCTTGGTTCAGAGGCAACCATACTCGAGTTACGAGCTCAATACAACTCACTCGCTAGTACGGCGTAAAACCCGGTTACACACCTATAGAGAATACGATATCTTGTAAAAAAGATATTGGTTCCTATAGGGTACAACAAGGGGAGAACTCCTCACCCCGTTGCTTACTACTCGGATAAAGGGTAATCCGATTTCGCACTCAAGCTGCGACTACCAAGAGGATATGATTCGCCCGACAGGAACCGTCGTATCGGTCCTCAAGAGGCGCTTGATCAAATTTATCCCTTGGAACAGGGTACTAAGAGTAGTACTCGGGCAGACTAAGTTCTCTAACAAGTCGCTAAAGACTATAAGAGAAACGAAGTCATATGACCCAATTTCAAGTGCTAGAGAGCACTCGGATAGACCCGTCTAGTAAGACGCCCGGTCATACATCCACTACAAATAAATCGACCCATTGACAAGATACTCCTTGCAATGATGAGTCGACAACATACGGAATTAACAAGGATTCAAAAGTGAATTATACTTTGATTCTTCAAATAATTGTTTACAGGAGATACAAAATTCTGGCCAAGGACCAGGAGGGACTACTACTCTACAAGATCTAGTATCTGAGAGTACTCCTCCGCCACGGCCTTGACCTCCTCCTGCATGGCCGCATGGTCTTCATCACTTTTCTCGTCGGGCAGCCTCATGATGGACGTCAGGTCAAAGGATGGCATGTGAAGTCGCAGCGTCGCCAGAAGACCACAGACCACTGAAGTCGCCATATCCTTGATGTATTGAGTCAGCCGCCCGGGTGCGGCCTTGGCTCGATCAATCAAGGATTCTTCAGCTCCTTCCGGGCGTGGTATTAAGTCCAAGACTGGCTCCATGGCTTGCTCTAACACCTTTAAAGAATCTTGAGAAGTCTTCAAAGACTCTTGGGACTCCTTCAGCTGTGTTTGAACCGCTTCCAGAGCTTCCCGTGACTCCTTCGTCGACTTCAAAGCCTGCAGCAGGTCTCGGTCAGCATCTTCACAAATCAGTTTGGCTTCTTGAAGAGTAGTTTGCGCGTTAGCAAATACCTCCTCAAGTTTCGCCTCCTTCCGGTTGAAAGCATTTTGCCATCCGGCGGCTAACTTCTGCGATTCTGAAGAACAAAGGATAACAACTGGATGAGTATCACAAATTTACAAGCAATAAGGACTCTGGAAAGTACTTCCGACTTACCAGCAAGTTGCTTCTTGGAAGACTTCATGACCTCCTTGTGCTTTTGCTCTGATGTGGCATACTTGGCGAGTAGCTCAATTTCCCGGTTATTGGTCGTGTCGTGCTCATCAACAACAACCTTGAGATTGTTCTGAAGTTCATTGATGCGGTTATGAAGCACTTGGGTGGCTACCCTCTGGCTGATCTGATCCTGAGCAATATAATCCTTGAGCTGTTGATTCTCAAGAGACAGCTCTTGGCGGATCCGAGTGATCTGCTCGGTCACCTTTACATCAAAGCCCTGCGCAGAAGACAACATAAGTACTCAGAAGCGATAACGAAATACAACGAGGACTTCAAAGAGATTACCTCAATAAATTCCTTAAGCGCCACAACTGGCGCCATCACTTGATCACCAAGTTCCTTCAGCCGGACGAGATCTGGGTTGTACCCCACAACTTCAAGTTTCGAGCCCTGGCGAGAGGACTCGGGGACACCATCGGACTCCTTCTGTGGAGGAACTGAAGCTTCAACTCCCCCTCCAGCACTGATCTCAGCTCGGACCATCTCCAGAGTGGGTTCATCAGGCTGTCGAGTACGGAAAAACCAATCGTTCATTACCCGGTCAAGTTCCAACTGAGCGGGAGATCAAAAGATCGAAAAGGGAACACCGACCTAAGGCAAGGGAGGCGCATCCACTTTAGAAAATATGTTGACCTGGGTACCGGATGGAGAGGAGTCTGGCAAGGTATTCACCTGGCTACTAATTGGAGGGACGCTCGATTCGCCTTTCTCCTGTGCCTCTGACTCCTCCACCGCCCGGGTTTCAATTGCACCACTTGAGGCTGCATTGATCGGCTTCACCTTCCTACAACGGATGAGTGTTTATATTAATACCAGAAACATACAAGCATCCTAATGAAGAGTAATATGACTCACTTGGCTAGCTTCAACGCCCGCGGTAGCTTCAAGATCGGCTTCTTTGGCTGCGGGTCTGGGAGTGGAGCTTCTTTAGGAGCAGCACCACCTGAAGTCCGTTGAGCCGCCTCAACGTCTGTATCAAACAAAAATATAAGACAAGAGTTTATTAAATCCAACAGCAGACATAAAGTACTCGGGTTTCCCTTACCAGGAGCACCCAGATTATAGTGCTTATCAGCCAACTCTTTTGATAAAAGAACTTTTTGACAAGCACGGCGATTACCAGTGTGAGCCCTCTTCGGGACAGGATCGCCGACTGCTTGGAATGGACTCGGAGACCGCTTCTGACTACCCTCAGCTCTGGGATCTAGGATCACGACATCAGTGTCAGTGGAATCTGAGTCTAATCCATCAAGATCACCAAGGGAGCTTGACTCATGATGAAGATCCTCACTGCGGATAGGACCTTTCAGAGCAATACCTCCGCCTTCTTTAGTTGCTGGGGGCAGGGGTGGGCAGTCATTATTGTTACGTCCTTGTGCCTACCAAAACAGAGGAAGGAGATAATGTTCAGTCAGAGTGATATCTATTAAGAATCCAAAAGACGGATGTTATGATTTCTTACCTCTATAGGTGGGTTGATGGCGGAGAAAGTGGTCATCATCGGAACGAGATGCTCACGGCTCTTTAGTAGCCGGTTCATCCTCCTCAGAATTTCCTGATTGGACAACTGCTCGGCTGAATGCCGGCTTGGGTCCTTCACGCCGAGATACTCAAAGCCAAAATTGGCTCGTTGTTGAAGCGGATGGACTCGACGGGCGATGAAATCTTGGGCGACGGTGTAACCAGTCAATCCACTCAATATCAAAGCCGCTATGATATCTATCAGAGGTTGGATGGCCTCTACCTCCTCAGAAGAAATTTTATCCTTCCACTGACGGGTTTTCTGGGGTGGTCATCCATCATGACGACGAAGAGCTGGTGGCGGGTTGGCTACGTAGAACCACCCGCTAGCCCACTCTCGGACTGACTCTGATAGATCTACAACTATATACTGGCTAGCTACCTCTAGCCTAACCTGGATACTAGCCCCTCTGACTACCTCTACACAGGAATCACTGGGTTGACACTTTACCCAGAAGAAGTAGCGGAATAGGGTAAAAGAAGGACATATTCCCAGGAAAGCTTCACAGAGGTGGGCAAAGATTGCAATATGGAAGAGTGCATTGGGAGTAAGATGATTGAGGGTCAAACCGTAATAATGCAGCAATCCCCTCAAGAAATCGGATGCTAGAAGCCCAAGTCCGCGCTCGACGAAAGATTTAAACATCACAATCTCCGTCGTGTTGGGGGCTAGCGCGCGGTGATCAATGGGCACCCTCCATCCGTCTATCGGCTGCGACCGGAGCAACCCTTGCTGCGCCAGGAAGGCCAACTCCGCTTCTCTGGTGTCAGGCGCCTTCCAGGCCAGAACATCAGTGGGAGGGCACGGGTGGCGCGGCCTGCCGTCGGTGGTTTTCTTCTTCTTCTCCAGCTGCGATTGCTTTTTGGGACCCATATTGTTGACAAGGGTTTTTCTACGCATCAACTATTGGATTGGCTATGGGATTCCTTGCTCCGAAGGCTAGGGCTTGATGAAAGAGTGAAGAGATTATGAGTCCAATGGTGGCTTATTATAGATCTGTTTCGGCAACCGTTCAGCTTTCACGAACGGCGTTATGGAACCGTCAGAAACCCTAACGGTTGGGGGACGTTTCAGACGACGTCAGTATGAACGAACAGGCAACCCGCAAAACAGACAATGCCATTCTTTCACAAGACATATTTAGTACTCGGAAGGAAAGACAAAGGACTCGGAAAACATTCCAAATACCTGGATCTTTACAATTATTACTCGGAATTACAACAAAGATATACGGTTACATCTTGAGACACAACAGCTTCTAGTACAAGTTCAATCAGGATGTAAAACGCTACTCTAGTGTAATCAAGGTACAAAGTCTTGATGTGCAGTGCACCAAGGCCTGGGTTCAGTGAGACGCAGTAAAGCAGACACAGAACCTCGGGTGGACACTATCTTCTTAGTGCATTCCAAGGTGGGTTTAAGGCTGTACCCCAGTACACAAGTAACTTGATAGTCAGCCTTAACCCTAACGCCTTTTGACAACCTGTGATCCCGAGGTTGCCCGCGATGCAGGAGTCACAAGAGTTGTTCTGGGCACTTCAACTAACTTATATAAGGAAGACACCCGGGGGCTCGGACATTTCCGCTATGCATACTATAACACTCATGGGAATAAGAGAAGTCATATACTCAGGAAGGTGTGACTTCCTTGCTCCCCAGGTAGGGTATTTATAGGCGACCGCTCCTGGTCTATGGACATAGTTCACAGATACAAGCAAACAGAGATCAATAAATACACCTTTATGTATATTGTTACACATGTGAAGCCTGGCACCGGTGATGGGTTCGCTTCACGTGTATACTTCAAGAGCAAATAGACAAAAGTGTTGCAGTTGCACAAGAAGACAAGAAATCATCAATGTGGACAGGTGATACAGTCACTGGCTAATTATTGTTGTCCCTGCGGTAATCTTTATTCAGTGCGGGGTGAAAAGGGATGTTTGGTGAAAACATTACCCACCTGAAGCCGAATACTTATTACTCGGATGGATTAAACAATGGATCAGTGTCATGTTTTAACCTCTTGCAACCTTTACGGATTACCGGGATGATATATTGAAGACCCCAAGTACCGACTACTCGAGTACTCGGAACTCAGGCTCGGGGGCTGCAGGGTATATATCATAAAGGAAATGTTTTTTCTTAACCAAGGATTACTCGGAAAAAGGCTCAAAGATCATCAAAGTTATTAAAAATAACAAGAGGCTCGGGGGCTACACCCTATGGGTGCACTTTTCGGAAAAAGTGCACACCATGGAAGTTCTTTACCTACATAGCACTTCAAGATTTCTCAAAGACATTACTCGGGAGATTCTCAAGAGAAACCAGAAGATAACGTTTCAGAGAAATAATGAAGAGCTCGGGGGCTTGACGGACCAGAATGTCAGAGATATCATCAGAAGATGATTACTCGGACTAGCCCTGGACGGCGCGGGAGATCCCAAGACATAATACGAAGTCTACATGGATTAGGACTCTCACTGTAACTTAGTCGAGTTTCTAAAGGAAGTCTTGTAATTAGAATAGGACTCCTCTGTTGTAACCGACTAGGACTCAGTACGCGCTAAGCTTCACCCGAATATATAAGGGGAAGCGGGCATCGACCCCTATGACCGAATCTCAGATCATAACACAAGGCACACGCCGTCACTGGACGTAGGGTATTACGCTATTAAGCGGCCTGAACCAGTATAAACCGTTGTCCCTGTGTACTCACCGAGTTCTACGAACGCCGAACCCCACCGAACAAATCGTCTGGGAATCCCCAAGACGAGTTGCCGGTTAACAAACACCGACAGAACCTGGCCAGTCGCCCGAAGGTGGACCATGTCAACCTTTTGAGTGGCTCCAATAATAGAACCGACCGCCCACAGAGGAAGAAAAGACCGAAGCACCCGGGGCACCTTAGTGACTGTCACCCAAACTTGCTCCTGAACTTTTATAGGTTGAATATCATCGACAAATTCATCAAAGATAATAGTGCCCTCTTTGTTCTTGGTGGTGATTGTACGGATGACAATCATACGATTCAGCTCCTCTTTACTCGAAAATGGGACAACAAAAGATTGAGCTCCTTGCTCTTGCACCTCCCAATCCTAGCGAACTGGAATAATCCTAGCCAGCTCAGACTATAGCAGCTTAGCAGAAACCTCCCCCGCCTCCACTGAGATGAGAGTTGCGACTGCCGGCTGGGCAGAATTAACAATATGATTGTGCCTTGCAGCCTGGATTTGGAAGAAGCCCATCCCATCCTCAGCGGCGCCACAAAAAGCAATCGTCGGTTTCGGACCCCGAAGCTGCGGGCACTGGTTTGTGTAGTGCTCATCGGTACAGATAGAACACTCTAGCTTCACGGCTTGTTCCTTATGCTTCCTCTTCTGCTTGCCTTGATCATCATCGGACATGCTCCCGGAAGGCTCAGCTGTGATGGTAGCATTGCTGCCTGCACGTCCGCGACGTCCGCCCTGGGGCGCTGGTCGGCGTCTTCGGCCTGAGAGGCAGGAACGCCTGCGTGGCCCCGGTCTTCCGCAGCAGCCAGTTAGGTGACGATCGCGCGGCCATGCTCCATGTTCCCGGCCGCCGGAGCAGGGTCCCCACAACCACGACCACCAGGAGGAGGGCCACCGCGGCAAGCAGCACCCGCAGGGGGCGGCCCCCCATGTCTTCTACGTCCACGATCCATGCCATCGTGTCCACGACCCTGGGCATCAGCTGGAGGCCCTCGACCCCGACCACGGCGGCGATCAGGCAACGCCCCACGGCCAGGGTTAGCTCGGCCCCGAAACCTCCCGCCTTGGTCTGCCCCGGCCATCAGTGTGTCGCGGTAGGAGAGCGGCGGCGCGGTATCGGCGGCGTGAAAGAGAGTAGGGTTGATCAGGGGACGGCACGGCTTTGCAAATCCCGAGGCGGAAGAGAGTCGAACCGGTCTTGCATCCTGGTTGGGCTCAACCGTGAGATGGATCAACCCCGACCCAGGCTCTTCCAGTTCGGACGCCGTGACGACCGCCCGGTGGTTCAAAATTCGAATCCCCGTGGAACGAGGATCGCAGCCCTCGCTACTCCGCGCGCCGCCTCGGCTCCGAGTGCCACCGCTGCTCCGATAGCTGGAATGAAGGACCAGCAGTATGAAGTCGCCAACGGTCACGACCGGCGTGACGCGGCGCGGAGGCAGAGGCCCTTTCCAGACGCGCGCGCTTCCATGGCGCCTGCACCTTCCTTGGGGAAGAAGGAGGGCCTGCTGCGGCCGCTAGTGATGCCGCTGCTGGGATGGCCACAAATGGGCTAGGAACCACCGACGAGGACTCCGCCGTCGGACGCCGAAGAACCGGCTGGATGATGCTTAATGTATTCTTGATCAAGACGACGAGAATCCTTTGCCACAATTCTTCGCAGCGCCTTCCGAGCCGATGGCGCTAACGGGACTGAAGGCGTCGTCCATTAACCCGGCAGGGGGGCAGGAGCACGCAGCGATGCGCGGCGAAGTCCTCCCCGTCGGCGCCCAGCCCGGTCCGCAGGAGTTCGCCAAGTCCCGCGACAGGTCCGGCGGCGGCCTTGGCGGACTGGTGATAAAACCACTCAGCTGCTACTGCAGCATGCTGGCCGTCGTCCGTCCAACGCACTGCACGCGCGCACGCGGCACAACCAACACCACCTCACCTCCCTCGATCGATCGTGTACACCACCGCCACGAGCTAGTGCTATATACAGAGTTAGTACTATGCTATTAATTCCTTCGGCTGGCACACGTTAATTTTATTCTCTTCCGAGGAGATCAAGGCCTTCCGTACGGCCACGACTCGATCACGACTAGGCGCGGCAAATGTTTGACTTCCAACGCCAAGGTGAGTGGCACGAATATTTCCACTTGCCAAAAATAGTACTAGTATCGAATTGCACTAGCACTTAAGCTTTTTCGATAGCTTAGACAAAACATATAATTGCACTGATCAGCCGGCTTATCATCTATGCTACTGCAACTTATTCTCTCTCGCATAATACTATCGAAACAGACGAAATAAGCTCAAGCGAAAATTATGTCTAACCAAAATTAAGACACATGCCTACAAAGTTTTAGCCATCATTGGTCTATTGACAAAAAAAAAATGTTTCTGATCTCTGTGTCGGTACGTTTGACTCGATTTGTAAAAATTACTTGTAACATTTACATCTCTAAATAAATTTATTAAAAACAGAATCAAATAAATATCTTTCAAACGATACTAATTATATACCATACATATCAATATTTTTTAATATATATTCAATCAAAGTTGTTTCTCGAAAAGCGAGAATAATAAACATTTTGGGACCGAGGGAGCACGTGCCTATATATATATAGAGAGAGAGGGGGAGAATATACTTTGTAGCTAGCTACAGAATATGTTATTCTGTAGCCAGACCAACCAACCACACCCTGCTGCCGATCTGATCGAGCCGGCTAGCGCCAAAACGTCACTGGTTTCCTCTTCATTAACCGAGCGACCTGGCCAGAGGTAATTACGTAAATCAGGCCAACTAAGATGCATGCGGGATCAACGTTACAGGTAATTGTAGTAATTAATGACCCTGGATGCTTAGAATAATTTTGTTCACGCCTTCACCATGCCATGCATGCAAGCCTGTACACATGATTTACGAGAATACACATAATTATGTAGTTACGAGAATACAGCTAGAGCATGATGAGATGACCAATTTACGATCTTGTATGCAAGTATTATGAGAATATTAAATATAAATACAGACCAAATACTAGTGACAAGATTGAATATATAAAAAAACATAAAAGTATAGTTGAACTATGACTGATCGAAAACGATTTTGTATTATGAATAGTTATGAAAAATTTGTATAATGAATACTACGGCGGCCCAACACACAATACGAGAGTTCTGATGTATGAGGATATGGATTTACTAGAATATTCTAATAGTCGGCAACCACATATTTGGGAGACTGAATATCCAAAAAAAAAAACATAGTACAATTCAACTGCGATTATTGACTAGAATCTGTATTGTGAATATTTACGAGAATACTAAAAAGTGTGAACTGTTAGGACTTAGGAGAATACCACAAGTGAACTAATATACGTATACATACTGCCTATATATAGCATATACATACAACAGTTACGAGAATCCAACCAACACAACCCAGTCGCCATGGACACTTTCACTAACATACCATGTTACGATAATTGAAAAGGAGGTTACGAGAAACAAGCTTTCCAAAATAACGTGTTACTATAATGTTTGCATGATTTTAATTTATTAAAATAGTTACGAGAATAAGTGGTGATGATAATTAGGATATGTTGTTACTACAATTTAGCGCCATAGCGCTAGAAGGTACATCAAGTTTTCCATTATATTGTACCACTTATTATTGAGTACATCAAGTTTTCCATTGTATACTTACCACAATTTGCTTCACGGATTTACCAAAAAAATATTTACAACAATGGCACCATCAAATTACTGTAAAATGGTATATTACCAATTTATTAAAAATTAAAATCGATTATACCAGAATTACAACCAAAGCCTTCAGAGTTTTGATAATGTATCTAAACTTTTACAATAAGTTACAGATGAAAATAAGAGTTGGTACATTTGTCTCAAACAAATCAAAGGTACAACGGATGGAATCCTAGCCCTCTATTTTTTTGACAGCAAACATGACACCCGGAAGGTCGATTGAGGCTAGTGTAAGTTTCTTGAATCTTGATCGTGTTTAGTGGGAAGTTCAGAAATCAGCAGATGACGATCACCTCCATCTACGTAATACGTGTAGTACTGCATCTATATATATATATATATATATATATATATATATATATATATATATATATATTGATTTGAAACATGGATAAACATCAGAATAGGAAACCTCCAGCTGCAGAAAAAATATACAGTGAATGATTCATCAGTAAAGTGAACAGAACAATGCTAAAGAATAGACTTGCCCAGTGAAGTAATTAGATCCATACTGCCAGTATGCTACTGGAGCCGCTTCCAAGTTAATGAGTATGGAGTAGGAGTATATCTTGTAGATGCGCTCACCTTGAAATCGGCTGGCTTGCGTATGGAGATTGCCGGGTCACAAGACCCTGGCCTGGGGCAGCGGCGACGCACATGGAACCAGGCCACCACCGGTCATGGAAGATTGGGACGTCCAGGTCAAATAGAGAGAAGCGAGTGTGTCCATATTATTTACCACGGTCTGCATGCAGGCAATAAAGTGACATGATTAGGGGATTTAAAGCTACGTAATTAGGGGGTGGCTAATTAGATCCTTTGACTGTTTGAGCGGCAGGTGGTATCTAGTCTAGACAAGTGGTGCGCAGAGCTTGAGTCGGATCCGTTGGTTTGGGTCATCCTGTAGCCAGCTATAAAGTATTAACTTAATTTAGCAAGCATAAGTTTTGGTTAATTTGCCATAATTTTGGTTAGGCAAGTTTGAGAACCCGCCCAAGTAGTCTGTCTAAAAGGAGACATGTTCGATGGTTTTCATCATTGCTAGAAAACCAACATATTTACTCCAATTGCAATTATGTTTATCTAAGCTATCTCTTCTCAATATAAGTCTGTTTTAATACAGGCCCTGTTCATTTGGCTTATCAGCCGTACTTCGACTTATTCTCTCTCACAGAACACTATTGAAACAGCCGATTTACCGTGGCAAGTCTGTTCTAATATGATACATACATTGATACACGAGCCTTGCGTGCAGAATGACACATTGATTAATCTTCTGCTCCTGTTAATCACAATGCAACGTGTCTCTACAATGAGGAGATGATCAACCACTTCTTTCAATTAAGATCAACCATTCCGCTTTAGTGCCGACAAAAGGAGCTCCAAAATAAGGCCCTGTTTGGTTAGGCCACTCTAAAGTTTAAAGTTTAGTCACTAAAATTAGTCCCTAAAGTACCAAACACCCTACTAAACTTTAAGAGCCACTAAAATTTATGGGTCTTTAGTAATGAAGAGGTAGCTAAAAATGACTAAACTTTAGTGGTCTTTAGTCACTATATAACCAAACATGACCTCTAAACTTTAGGGAGCACTAAACTTTAAGGAGCACTAAACAGGGCCTAATAAGTGCAAGTTCTTTACTTCACATATCAAGGAGAAAACTAGTGGAACGGGTTCAAAGCCTAAAGTGTAGCGGCTGAGCCTAATAGGAATACAAAGTACACCATGGAGTATCACAACTATCCTAATCCTCTCTTTCTCCACAGTGTAGTGGAACGGGTATTTGTGATATCAATCCCAACGAGGACCTAGAGGTCTTCAAATCCTGTAATGATCCAAATACATGGTCAAATCAAGCGCAGTCCATCTTGTTAGTATCTACTAGTAGAATCATAGATTTTTTTAGTCTTAAAATAATTTATTTTTTTCAAAAAATGCTATATTTGCGATTTTGATTAAGTTGTTTAGCTCCAAAATGTTCTCCAAGAATCTAGGGAAAAACATCTAAATTAGTATTTTGTCACGTAATTTGCAGTATACATGCTCAAATGAAATCCAAAGTTCTCTAGCAAAGTGCATACCCTGATAAAATACTAGCTTTTGAACCATGAATTTACAAGTTTTTTTTTTGAATCTACTGATAAAATACTCAGATATGACATTTGTTTTTTCAAGCTACATATCTACGATGCCAGATACAAAAAAAAAATGACTCGCGCTTGATTTTAACATCAACTATTTATATAAATTTTTAGAACCCATAGTCCATTTGTATCAAATCAAGAAACTATATTGAAAAAGGCTAATCGGCCTTTCAAAAGCCATTTAGCGGAAAAAACGAATCTAAAACTTGTATAAGAATATTAATTTTCTTCTATATAAAACGAGTAGTACGTATGAAATTTTTTATTTTCTTCTACGACGATAAAATCGTTTCGCTGGCTCACGGTTCCATCTAAAGTTGTTTTTTCCAATAGGAACTGATGTTTCGAAATCGAGTTCAAGTATATGATGCATATTTCTGTAATTTCCATACAAAAATGTATTAAACTAAAAATAAAAAAAAGGTAGATCGCTCTCCAAAACGGCAAGACACTAGGTACTCTTTGTCAATGACCAGCTGGTCTTATATATAAAAAAAGATCGCGGGGGAGTTTTTGCGTGTGTGTGTTGGGAGGGGGTGGGGGTGGGGACGGGGACGGACGTGTCATTCGTTTTCCTGGACGACACGATCAGGAAACATTGAAGAAAAACGGTACAGAAACATTAAAGTGATTATAAGATATAAAAAAGTAATACAAAGCAATTACCATTAAAATAATTATATATTTTTTAGTAAATTTAGAGATATACGTAAATATTAATAATATTCACTATATACACAAATCCTATAGCTGCGTCCTTCCAAGGACGGGAAACTAATTGTCCAAGATAACTAAACCTTGCTTTATATAAAGAAAGATGACAATTGTTTATGTTTGCTTGCCACATTCATAGGCGGCCAAACTTACAACCACCCAATCAACCAACTAATACAATGATGAAACTAGAGTAAATTAGAGGAGTGTTCTTATTTTATGGGTGCATCTGTGTAGGTATGGAGAACGAGGGATATATATATATATATAGTGAGAAAAGGACATCATCATTGTTTTAATATTTTTAAGCTTCATCTTGCAACCATGACTTCCATGAAATTTTATAAATTAAAGAAGACTAAAATAAGAGTCTATTTGGTTCAACTCTGAACTGTGAAAAAGTTATTGTGAGCTGTAAACTATGAAAACATTATTGTAAGATACTTTATCCGTTCCGAATTATAAGTCGTATTGACTTTTTCGGTATACCCAGTTTGTTATGCATCTAGAATTTAGTATATATCTAAAATACATATTAAAATAAAATGTACTAAAAAGTCCAAAGAATTTATAATTTAGAACGGATGAAGTATGTGTAAGTGCATTCGTCCTCAATGTGAGTTTTGGCTAATTAATGACAATCAAATTAGGGACTAACGGATTTATAAAAGCATGTATGCAGGTGTTAGTTCCTACAAAGATTTGAAATGTTATAATCTCGTGGACAAAGCACGTTGATTGTGTTCGGACAAAAGATGCCTAGCTCAAGTGGTGGTTTGAAATTTTAATTTTAAACTTGAGTTATAGGTAAGCCGAACTATCAAGAGGATCACAATTTAGGTTGGCTAGATGTGGAGAAAAGTGCTCAAATCGACTAACTAAAGTTTGCTTGAGAGTCGCCGCACGATCACGAACACATAGATATGTTTTTGTACAGTCGGTAGTACCGACCATAGGGGTCGGTAATACCGACCAGGGTTGCAGCGCGCAATGCTCTCTGGACCGAGTTCATTTTGAACTGTCGGTAGTACCGCCATTAAAGTCGGTGGTACCGACCATCCAGACCATTCTAACACCCTCTCTGTATAGGCTCGAAAATGACTTGGCGGTAGTACCGCCATAAAGTCGGTACTACCGACCTTCGGTGGTACCGACCCTGGTCAGTAAGAAGGTCATTTTTGCAGACCTCTCTGTTCGTGCTCAAAATGGCTTGGCGGTAGTACCGCCATAAAGTCGGTACTACCGACTCTCGGTGGTACCAACCCAAGCCGGTAGAAAGAGAGATTTGTGGAGCTCTCTGTGTTGGCGCGTTTTTGACTTGGCGGTAGTACCGCCATAAAGTCGGTACTACCGACCCTCGGTGGTACCGACCCTGGTCGATAGTTACCGAGGGGCTGAGTATCTTTTCTGCGGAGCTCTCTGTTCGCGGCCGATTTGGCCTGGAGGTAGTACCGCCATAAGGCCGGTACTACCGACCCTCGGTGGTACCGACCTGAGGCCGGTAGCTGGTTTTAGGTCAAACTCAGATCTGGCGCAGCGGTCTTTGATTGGCCGGTACTACCGACCATGGGTGGTCGGTACTACCGACAGGCCTCGGGACTGGGGGACTATAAATAGCCCTCCACTTCACTTATGACCGTTACCCACTCACTCTACTCATTCATTGCGACCTACCAGCTGACAAAACACTCTCCAAGCATTGACTCCTCTCCTCTCTCTCCCCCTTTGCTCCTAGATTCATTCTCTTGCAAGATTTGAGCTAGGGAAGTGAGATTAGAGAGTGGGAAGCTTCGATCTACGACTTGAGCACTTGGTTTCCATCTAGCTGGCTTGGTTTGTGTCTATTACTCTTGGGTTCTTTGAACCCTAGCCAGTAGGTGTTCTTCCTGGTAGCCCGCGTTGATTCATTTGTGAGGGCTCCCCGAAATGTTTGTATTTCCCCTGTGATTTCTAGTGGAGAAACTCTAGTAGCCTTTGTGGTTGCTTGAGTGAGGCAAGGAGGTGAAAGAGACTCCGACCTTGGTGGTCACCTCAACAAGGAGGACGTAGGCACTCCTTAGTGGTTTGGCCGAACCTCGGGATAAATCGCTGTGTCCCGTGTGCTTGTCCCGTGTGCTTGTTGTTGTCTCTACTTTGGATATTGCGCTTGTACTTGTGTTCTTCGTGTACTTCCTCTCCCTATCCCTTTCTTAGGTTGGGAAGGCTCGATCTACACTGTGGGAATCAACCAAGGCTTGGAGAGGCTAGATTCGCTATCTACAATACTTAGGGAAGTAGGGAATATCGTTGATTTACATTCATAACTCACATATATTGGTTTTGTAGTTTCTCTTTTAGGATCCTGGTAGTGCCATTTGTTTGTGTCGGTAGTACCGATGTGTTACACCCGGTAGTACCTACCCAAACAAACTGGCAACACCGGTTGTTATCTAAGTACAATTTCTAGTTTGTGAAGTTTCAGATTGTCGAAAATCACCTATTCACCTCCCTCTAGGCTGATTTGATCCTTTCAATTGGTATCAAAGCCTAACCCTTGTGTTAGCGCTTCACCGCGTAAGGGAGAATCATGTCGACCCTAAGTCAAGAAGAAATCAATGATATTGTCAAGAGAATTTCTGAGCAGCTGCTAGAAAAGCAAGCAAAGCAGTTTGAAGATCAAATGAAGAAGATGAAGGATGAGATTGAGAGCTTGAAGCAAGCTCTGGGCAGGAAAGCCGAATCATCTGGAAGTGGAGAAAATCCACCACAACCCAAAGAAGATAAGAAGAAGGAAGATGAAGAGAAAGACAAGAAAGAGAAGGAATTCGTGAGCATACCATATGACTATGGCCAAATGGGCAAGATCCTCCAATTGCCTAGCGTCAATCTAGGCAAACCATCATCTTTCGATGGAATCAACTACAATGATTGGGCACACAAGATGAAGATACATCTCATTGCCGCAAGAGCTTGGGAGATAGTTGAGAATGGGCCAAGTCATGTTGAGGGTGAAGAGTACACCGACCTAGATGCGATTGAGTTTCAACAAAATGCGCAAGCGACTTCCTTGATTCTATCATGCCTCAAGCCCGAAGAAAGTGCTAAGGTCCATGGAATGGTAGTTGCTAAGAAGATTTTGGACACTCTCAGAGTATCATATGAGGGTGATGAAAGTGTAAGGAAGTGCAACATAGAGCTTCTTCAAGGGAAGATCGAGAACTTCACTATCAAGAGTGGTGAAACCACTCAACAAATGTTTGATAGGTACATGACCTTGATAAACAAGATTAGAGCTCTTGGAGACAACAAGTGGGATGACAACTCAGCTGCAAGAAAGCTATTAAGAGCATATAGAAAGAAGAACAAGACACTTGCATCAATTATCATGGAGAGACCTAACTATGAGAGCATGAGACCTCATGAGATGCTTGCCAAAATAAAGCATCATGAAGTCTTGGATGATGAAGCCATAGAAGATCAAGAAGCAAGCAACAAGAAGGTGGTAGCACTCAAGGCAAACCAAGAAGAAGGAAGCAAGGCCCAACATGACTCATCAAGTGAAGGAAGTGATGACTCCGATGATGAGATTGTGCTTCTTGTGAAGAACTTTAGAAGATTCATGAGGAAGAAGATGTACAAGAAGGGCAAAGGTGGATACTTCAAGAAGTCAAAGAAGAGAAATTGCTATGAGTGTGGTGCGGATGATCATTTCATTGCCGATTGTCCACAAAAGAAGAACAAGAGCAAGTATAGCAAGAGTGATGACAAGAAGCAACGAAGAAGAAGAGATGGTGAAGCTCATCTTGGTGAAGAATGGTTCTCGGAAGATGACTCAAGTGATGAAGAAAGAAGCAAGGGCAAGGAGAAGGAGAAGGGAGCGGCCAACATCGCCATACACAAAACCTCTTCTCCAAGCCTCTTCTCCAACATGCCTACATCAACCACTTCATCACGCTTGTTCGAGAGTCTCTTCGACGACGAGGATGACTTCACTCATTCTTGCTTCATGGCTAAGGATGAGAAGGTATCATCTAACTCTCCTACTTGTTCTAGCGATGAGTATAGTGATGATGATATGGATGAATTTGAACTAAGCATAATTAGAAAATTTGGTAAGAGAGGTGGACCTAAAATCTTAAAATTGCTCACTAAATTAGAGAGTCGGAATGAGAGTCTTGCTTTGCAAGGGGACTTGATCTCTCAAGAGAGAGAAAAGAATCTTGCGTTGGAAGTCTCTCTTGCCGAGGAGAAGTTGAGGGTTGAGAAATTGAGCGTGGAACTATCATTAGCCAATGACTCTAACAAGAAGTTGGCTAAGGAGTGTTCCATGAGCAATGACTCAATTGCTAGTCTAAAGAATGAAGTTAGCTTGGTTCAAGAAAGCCTCACAAGCTTTCAAGATAAATATCAAACTCTTGAACTAAGCTACAACACTCTTTGGAATAGCACCTCTTCAACCTCTCCTAAGGATTCTGATAGCTCTAATGCCTCAACTAGTAATGGTTGCAAAATATGTTATAAAGTTGATATAAATGCTTGTGCAACTAACCTTGTTGAGCTAGAGAAGAAAGACAAGGAGATTCATAGGTTGAACATGATCTTGAGGAACGGTTGCAAGTGCAAGGTGCAACAACCAAAGGACATCCTCAAGACCGCAAGGCATCCATCCATCAAGGATGGGATTGACTACAATAGGTATGGTGGTAAGGCAAATGGAAGGAAGATGGTCAATGGGGTACCCTTTGTTAACTTCAACAAAGGGGTTCCTCTCTTTGACCTCATGAACAAGGCCAACAAGATTGCCAATCCAAAGGCAATACTTGCTAATGGCAAGGTCAACAAGGAGAAGCAAATGGAGGCCCCCAAGCAACAAAAGCCCATATCAAGAAGCTATACATGTGATTACTTGTGTTGTTGGGGAGAGAACGACAAGATTGTCGTTAAGTATGTTGGTGCACTCAAGAAGAGAGAGATCATGAGAAATGTTTGGGTGCCCAAAGTTTATGTGACTAACCCCCTAGGACCCAATCTCACTTGGGTACCTAAATCGAGGACATAATCTTGTTTTGTAGGAATATGCCTCCGGTGGAACAAGTTGGGTGTTGGATAGTGGATGCACCAATCATATGACCGGGGCAAAAGAAATGTTCACTTCTTTTCAACCAAGCCATGATTCATGCAACAACATTGTGTTTGGTGACAATGGAAAAGGAGAGGTACTTGGTTTGGGTAAAATTGCTATCTCAACTGACAATTCCATATCTAATGTATTACTTGTGCATTCGTTGAGTTACAATTTATTATTCGTTTCTCAACTTTGTGAAATGGGTTACGATTGTCTTTTTACGGATAAGGGTGTGGCCGTCTCTAGAAGAAGGGATTCCTCTATTGCATTTAAAGGTGTGTTGAAGGGAAAACTTTACCTCGTTGACTTCTCAACTAGTAAGGTGGAACCTACGACATGCCTAATGGCAAAATCTAGCATGGGTTGGCTTTGGCATCGCCGACTAGCCCATGTTGGGATGAGGAACTTGGCCCAACTTCAAAGAGAAGGACACATCCTTGGACTAACCAATGTCTCTTTTGAGAAAGATAGGATTTGCAGTGCATGCCAAGCCGGAAAGCAAGTTGGAGCAAAGCATCCAATCAAGAACATCGTGTCAACCACAAGACCATTGGAGCTGCTACATATGGACCTCATCGGACCCGTTGCTTATCAAAGCATCGGTGGTAACAAATATGGTTTCGTTATTGTTGATGACTATTCTCGCTTCACTTGGGTGTTCTTTCTAGTAGATAAAAGTGAGACCCAAGGCATCTTCAAGAAGTTTGCAAGAAGGGCTCAAAATGAGTTTGAGCTCAAGATCAAGAAAGTGAGAAGTGACAACGGGACCGAGTTTAGGAACACCAACATAGAAGAATATCTTGATGATGAAGGAATCAAGCATGAGTTCTCCATTCCATACACCCCTCAACAAAATGGGGTTGTGGAAAGGAAGAATCGAACTCTTGTTGAAGCCGCAAGATCTATGTTGGATGAGTACAAGACGTCCCATGGCTTTTGGGCGGAGGCGATGAACACTGCATGTCATGCAATCAACCGTCTCTACCTCCACAAGCTAAGGGGCAAGACACCATATGAGCTCCTAACCAGTAACAAACCGAAGGTGCACTACTTTAGAGTCTTGGGCTGCAAGTGTTTCATGCTTAACAAGAGGGCCAAAAGCTCAAAGTTTGCACCTAAGGTACACGAAGGCTTTCTACTTGGTTATGGTACTAACGAACATGGCTACCGTGTATTCAATAATGCCACCGGCACTATTGAGTTAACGATAGATGTGACTTTTGATGAATCCGACGGCTCTCAAAAGGAGCAAGTCAATGATGAGCTTGTAGGTAATGACGTGCCTCCATCCGAAGCTATCAAGAAGCTTGCAACCGGTGATGTGAGGCCCGTTGAGATTCAAGTTGATGAAGATGATTTATCGCACACTCCACAAGATTCTCATGTCCATCATGTGCATCCAAATGCGCATGATGAAGCTTCCGCAACTCCGAATGGTGGTAGTGTGAATGATGTTCAAGTGATGCATCAAGTTGATGATCAAGCACAAGCTCAACATGAAGACCGACAAGATGATGGGGACATCCACACATATGATGAAGATGGACCTATTCAAAGGAGATCACTTGTGCCACATCCAAGAGTTCATCATATAGTTCAACGGGATCATCCCGTTGACAACATATTGGGGAGCATACGTCGTGGGGTAATGACATGTTCTCGTTTAGCAAGTTTTTGTGAACATTACTTGTTTGTCTCCTCTTTGGAACCTCTTAGGGTGGAAGAAGCACTTGATGATCCAGACTGGGTGATGGCTATGCAAGAAGAGCTGAACAACTTCACCAGGAATGAAGTCTGGTCCTTGGTGGAAAGGCCCAAGCAAAATGTGATAGGAACCAAATGGGTCTTCCGCAACAAACAAGAAAAGCATGGCGTGGTAACAAGGAACAAAGTACGGTTGGTGGCTCAAGGTTTCACTCAAATTGAAGGTTTGGATTTTGGGGAAACCTATGCACCTGTAGCTAGGCTTGAATCAATTCGTATATTACTTGCCTTTGCTACTCACCATGATTTCAAGCTATACCAAATGGACGTGAAAAGTGCATTCCTCAATGGCCCCCTCTCCGAATTGGTATATGTGGAGCAACCACCGGGTTTTGAAGATCCCAAATATCCCAACCACGTCTACAAGCTCGACAAGGCGCTCTATGGGCTCAAACAAGCCCCTAGAGCTTGGTATGATTGCCTTAAGGTCTTCCTACTCAAAAAGGGTTTTGAGATAAGGAAGGCCGATGCTACTTTATTTACTCGCAAAGTCAATAATGATACCTTTGTGTGCCAAATATATGTCGATGACATAATATTTGGTAGTACTAATGTGGCTTTTTGTGAAGAATTTAGTAGGATCATGACCAAAAGGTTCGAGATGTCCATGATGGGTGAGTTGAAGTACTTCCTCAGATTTCAAATCAAGCAACTCAAGGATGGCACGTTCATCAGTCAAACAAAGTATACAAGAGACATGCTGAAGAAGTTTGACATGGACAAGGCCAAACCCATCAAGACTCCCATGCCAACCAATGGACATCTTGATCTAAACGAGGATGGTAAGTCAGTGGACCAAAAGGTATATCGCTCTATGATCGGTTCATTGCTTTACCTTTGTGCATCTAGGCCCGATATCATGCTTAGTGTGTGCATGTGTGCAAGGTTTCAAGCTAATCCGAAAGAATGTCATATTATGGCCGTTAAGAGAATCTTTCGATATTTAGTGCACACTCCGAATCTTGGCTTGTGGTATCCCAAGGGCTCCACTTTCGATCTACTTGGCTATTCCGATTCGGACTATGCCGGTTGCAAGGTAGATCGGAAGAGCACTACCAGGACTTACCAATTTATTAGGAGGTCTTTGGTATCTTGGAGTTCCAAGAAACAAAATAGTGTTGCCCTATCCACCGCCGAAGCCGAGTATGTGGCAGCCGGCGCATGCTGTGCTCAACTACTTTGGATGAAGCAAACACTAAAAGATTTCGGATGTGAGGAAACCAAAATTCCACTTTTGTGTGACAATGAGAGTGCCATCAAACTAGCAAACAATCCTGTAAACCATTCTCGCACAAAACATATAGACATCCGACATCATTTCTTGAGAGACCACGAAGCCAAAGGAGATATCACATTACGCCATGTGAGCACCGAAAAGCAACTAGCCGATATCTTCACAAAGCCTTTAGATGAGTCAAGATTTTGTGCTTTGAGGAGTGAACTGAATATCATTGATTCTCGTAACATGGCTTGATGTCTTGCACACTCATTTGTTTTCATCTAGAGTCCTAGACAAATGTTTTGACAAATATTGTGTGTGATTTCAAAATCTATTTTGCATGCTTCACTTGTGTCCATAGTTATGTACTGGTTGTATGAAATCTGGACATGATTGGACTGTGTGTAGTGTACCACACAAAGTTCTCCTAGGAAAGCTCTCTGCCCGTTCTGGAAGTGAACGGTCGGTAGTACCGCCATAAGGGTCGGTAGTACCGACTGTCGGTAGTACCGACCCTATGGGCGGTAGTACCGACCGTGGTTTTTACCCTGGTATAAAAGGCCACGGTGAACAGGTTTTCTCCTTTATCCGTTCAGTTTTTCACCGCGCCGCCTTGAGCCCGAGCTTCTCGGCCGTTGCTCGCGCCCCCCTTCTCTCGATCTCCCTTCTCCTCCACCCAAATCCAAATCCCTCCGGTGATAAGGTGCTTTGGAGCAAGGAGATCGTCGTGGTGGTGTTCTTGAAGCCCGAGAGCTCTTCCTTCATCGGATTTCAGTCTCTTCACTTCGAGTAGCAAGGTACTAGGGTGTTCATGCCCGATCTATCAATGCACCTTGTTCTAGGCAGTCTCCTTTGGTAGGATTGTTCTCTCTAGTACATAGATGCTTCTAGGATGTATGTTTTGCAAGTTTGTGGCGATTTGTGTGACTGGATCGAAGTTAACCGCACGCTGCTGTGCGGTCGGTAGTATCGACCCTATGGGCGATAGTACTGACCGCACGCAGTGAACGGTTATTCTTCCCCGATCTCGATCGTCATTTCCGTTGCTACATCCTTTGAAGTCGTGTTGCTATCACTTGTGTCTCATGTTAGTCTATGAACTCTTTTCTAGATGTCGCATAGCCGAAGGGGCGCACGTGATGCACGGTTGGCTAGAGAGGCAAGGGAATAGGAAGAATATGAATACGTTGGCTTGGAGCAAGGTGGTTTGGAGCAAGGGGAGCCGCAGCGGCGCAATCCCGCGCGCCGTGCTAGGCCTATCAGCGGGAGCAGTGAGGACGTCACTCGACACATTCGTGGGCGTTCGTCCACGGGCCGTCGAAGTGTCGGTCGTGACCAGGCTGGTGGAAGTGGACATGCTCCTCCTCTGCCTCCGGCTAATGGTCCTCCCGGTCGACTCCACAGTGTGATTGTGGGCGGTGTGACTCTGGAGGTTGGTGCAGAAAGGGAGGGTCGTGCTATTGATCCTCGTGTTGGACCTCCGTCTCCTCCAACATCCGGCTTGCTGTTGATCAACCGGGTGTTTCATATGCATGGTGAAGCTGGTGCATTGATGGTGGGGCCTGCTTATCCTGGTAACATAATGGACTACTCAGACAGGAAGCGGGCGAATCTGCTGAGGACTCAGAGAATGGAGAACCCCTATCAGTTTGTCAGAGATGACTCAGTTGACAGACGCTTCTGGTCCCATTTTCAGCAGGACTATTATGTGTCTGTCCTCTGGAAGGGCTTTTGTGCTAAGGGGCGTCCTCCACTCTTTGATCACAAGCGTCTGGGCATCCGATCCTTATCTGACAGGAACTCAGAGCAGATGGACAGTTTGTTGCAGAGGTTAGAGGAATGGAGAATTCTAGGGCTTATCTCTGGTGAGCGCAGCTGGAATCAAGAGGTTATCTGTTAGTTTTGGGCTACTTTGTACATCGATCAGCCTGGCAAGGTGCTTCATTGGATGACCCAAGGGGTCCATTACAGATGCGACTTTGTCACCTTCGCTAGGCTGCTGGGTTTCAACAGTGCAGATCGAAGTGCCCCAAGGCTTTCAGAGATGTATGGTGAGGGGATCTACCCTTCAGAGATTCAGGACTCCAGAATCTATCTGCCTGGCGTTGTGGCAAACTTTCAGGTGCATGGCCTGAAGTCATATTTCTTTGTTCTGAACAATTTGATGAGGGTCACCCTGGATCCGAAGGTTGGGGACAACACCTTCTTAAGAAGTGATGCCCCCAAGGTCCTTTGCTAGTTCGCTAAGCCAGATGGGAGGTTCAGCATCTCCTACTTTATGTGGCAGAAGATCTTGAAAGCAAACAACGGTCCCCATAAAGACTTGCCCTATGCTCCATATCTTATGCATGTGATTGAGCACGTGGTGGGAGCAACGTTTGAGTATGATCGGGTTGTGAAGGAGTACAACATTCGTCAATTCCCTTCCTTGGGCAAGGAAATAGTTGGTGAAGGTGGCGATGATCCAGCTGCAGCAGCTGCCCCTGGCGCGGCTCATGGCCAGGAGCAGGCTCGTGAGGAGGTGCCTCCTGCTGCCTCTTCTCCTCCGCGTTGTGAGAGGCGTAGGAGTGGAGGTGGTGGGGCTGTTCGCTTCGCCCTCAGCAAGTTCTTCAAATGGTTCTGCTATAAGGCTGAGCGCGACGAGCAGCATCAGAGGGAGGTGCGTGAGCATCTTGGCCTTCCCCCTCGGTCTCCTCTTCGGTCCTTCCCAGATCCATTCGCCGAGTACGATGCCCAGCATGGACGTGATGATGATGATGATGACGATGATGAGCAGCAGCAGCAGCAGCTGGGTGGTGGTGATGAGGCCGGGATCTTCAGCTCGGACATGTATCAGCCTCTCCAGCATCCACCCACGTATCAGCCTCCGCCTTTCTACCCTGACTATGGTGAGGGTCCGTCACATGGTGGCGGGTCTTCCTCATACCAGGGTGGAGGGGGTGGCTCCTACATGGGCTTTGCTGCCCCTGGCGCCGATCCCGCTGGGAGTGGTGGTCTTCCTGCGCCGTCGCCTCCGCCGGATCCTTCATCAACGCCTTCTTCGTCTTTCCCTGGAGGTGATGTTGGCGCCAGCGCGTACTCGTCTCTCGTTGGCGGTCCTTATCCTGGTGGCTTCTATTAGTTTCTTATGCATATTGTGGCCTACCTTTTTTGGCATTTGATGCCAAAGGGGGGGTGTTAGGCTTTATCATGTTGTAATAGTTAGTCCTTGTGAGAGAGAGTTAAACTATGAGAACTAAGTGTGTGGTATGCTACTTTTAAATTTGTGATGTGATGAGGATGTGAAACATTTGAGCTTAATGTTATATTCATGTATGGTTGATCCTCGATATTTCTTCTCATGTCATGTTTGGTGATTGTTGTTTTCGATATGGCTATGTGATTTGAGTCCTTTTCTTTCTTCCATAGTCATTCGTTTTCTCTTATTATATTGTTATATGAATCACCATGTCATCTTGTTCATGCATCTCAAATTATTATATATGATGTTGTCACACACTTAGGCACCCCACGGATTGCAAAATTTAGGGGGAGCTCTTATTCTTGTGTATGCAACCTTGCTTAAAGTCAAGGTTTGAAATTCATATCCAAAGCATACACTAAGGGGGAGCTCAAACTAAATTTTGGAATCCAAAAGCTTCAATTCTTTCTATCCCTTCTGTAAGCCTAAGTTGGTTGTCATCAATTACCAAAAAGGGGGGAGTTTGTAAGTGCATTCGCCCCTAATGTGGGTTTTGGCTAATTAATGACAATCAAATTAGGGACTAACGGATTTATAAAAGCATGTATGCAGGTGTTAGTTCCTAGAAAGATTTGAAATGTTATAATCTCGTGGACAAAGCACGTTGATTGTGTTCGGACAAAAGATGCCTAGCTCAAGTGGTGGTTTGAAATTTTAATTTTAAACTTGAGTTATAGGTAAGCCGGACTATCAAGAGGGTCACAATTTAGGTTGGCTAGATGTGGAGAAAAGTGCTCAAATCGACTAACTAAAGTTTACTTGAGAGTCGCCGCACGATCACGAACACATAGATATGTTTTTGTACAGTCGGTAGTACCGACCATGGGGGTCGGTAGTACCGACCAGGGTTGCAGCGCGCAATGCTCTCTGGACCGAGTTCATTTTGAACTGTTGGTAGTACCGCCATTAAAGTCGGTGGTACCGACCATCCAGACCATTCTAACACCCTCTCTGTATAGGCTCGAAAATGACTTGGCGGTAGTACCGCCATAAAGTCGGTACTACCGACCTTCGGTGGTACCGACTGAAATGACCCACGATTTCCTCGAAGGGAAATCCGCAGATACATCATAATGTGATAGTCCAAAAAGTCTCAAACAATCACATTATCATTATTCAGTTGTTACCATAGTTCATACAACGCGATAGTACAGATTTACAAGTCATTACATCACATGGAAACACCATCTAGTACAAACTATATCGGTAACGCACACCTAACGACGTTGGAGTCGGCGTAGAGCGTCGGCGAGTGAAGGCTCCTCCTTCACGGGCATCATCAAAGTTGTTGTAGCAGCGGGCGAAGACTCCGTCTTCGTCTCCTCATCCAAACTCGCGTATAGGAACGAGACTTCCTAATCCATCCAGCTTCCACCATTGTCGCGGTAGAAGTCGTCCAACCTGCCGTTAATTTTCAGTACGGTTTGTACTGGCCACACTTTCCCATCCTATGCTTGCATTTGCTATGTGGTATGTGGAATGCAAGGGTAGAGCAAAAAGGAACCTATTTATGGCTGTAGTTTTCCTATGCATGTAATCAATATTTTATAAATATAATCATCAAGTTTTATTCCATAAACCCGGCCACATGGCCTTCCTTTCGGTCATTGACCGAACATCCGGCCACCCGGCCATCCATCCATCCATCTCATCCCATCCGCACATCTCACTGCACTCGCACTCTCTAGGCGGCAAGGACGACTCCCACTCGTACCTTGCCTCAACGGCCAGCGCCGGACCTATCAACCCAGGGGGAGAAGAAGAAAGGACACCTCTCACTAACTCCGAGGGAAACTGAGCACCATAGTGTTGTCCATGACCGTGGACACGGCTATACGTATAGATCGATCAACTCTACAGAGCGTGTACGCCTGGAACCACAGGTTAGCTATCATCGACGATCCGGCTCGTCTAAGCTGATTCCGAACTTCCCCCTATTCCGCAACGATGCCATCCTACCACTCAGCCCTGGGGCACCCCGGAATCCAGCAGCACGCTGAGACTGTGAGACGTGGATCCTGGCGCACCAAATAAACACCACGTTGTCTTAGAAGGGTGTGGGTATCAAGCCCTTACCTCCCTACACTTATCACCTTCCAGCCTAGCAGTAATGGCATCGTTTTGCCCAGGGGGTAGGAACAGTTCTGTGCCCATACAAGAACAAGTGGTGCGCACGAAGGTACTATGGTCTGATCACCCCAGCGCAATCGGGCCCTAAGGACTGGACAGGACATCTCCTCCTCAGGGCTTCCATCGCCCCCGTGCTGACATAGCACCTCTATCCCGGGGATTCGTCCCACAAAGACACTCCTCCCCAGGATCTCCTCTCAAGATCACAATGTACCCGCCACAGGTACTCCCCAGGGGATGCCCAGGTCACATCCCCTCGGCAAGACTCGTCACCGGACTCGTCGTAGATCCTGTCCAGTCGACTCAACCCTCACCACACGCACCCAAGACACACGCCAAGATCTCCCCATATACCATCCATCATTACGGCACCACGTGCCTTAGCCACCCATAAGCAACATCCACCAAGCATCACATCACAGATATAATGCATAGTAGAAGTGAGTAGCAAGTATGTAAAGTAAGCGGTGTCTAGCCTAATAGCGGGTGTGCAGGGGAATGGGTTGCGTCAAGGTATAGGCTTCACAAGCAATCTAACATGCAACCTATCACAGTTCATTTGTAAATAGTAAAGCACTAGCAGCTACATTATTGCATGTCTATAGGATTCTACGAGGTTGGATGGGCTATGGCACCTGTTACGTTGTTAGTCCAAGATCTCTGATGTCCTCGTAGCCGTTCTCCTCGGGTCCTGGTGTTGTCCTCGGTCTCCTCCAGCGGGTTTCGATTTGACCAAGGTTACTCCTGGCGCAACTACCTCGCGAGACCGACAAACAAGACAAAAGAGCAATCAGAACACTGACACGACAACTAGACCCGAAAGATGCTAAGGACACTAATCAATGAAGGACTTAGCCCTCGCGGAGGACATCCGATTCCTCGGGCTCGAAAAGACACAGGAGCGGATGCTTGCCAAGCACAAGCTCGAGTCACAACCTAGCTCGTACTTCCCGGGCCAACCAAGTCGACCTGTACGGCTCGAGTAAAATGGTTGAGACCCGATCCCGACTTAAGCAAACATCACGCAAAAATGACACTAGCCCTCACGAAGCAAGTTCGTTTTCCTTGGGCTTAAGGAGGCGAAGGAGAAACTCGACTAAGCATGTCTATGTCATGTTCTCGGTGTAAATGTTTTCCTACGGCCGATCAAGTTGACTCGCATGGGAGCGAGATCATGACATGGACCTTAGCTTTGCCGACTAGAACAAGGGTCCGATCTTTGACCCAATCGCCACGGCTAAGGACAGGATCGAATAGAGCGGCCAACAGGAAAAGAGAGTAGTTCGGTATCTCTCGATCCGTACGCCATTGTAATCGATGAGGACCGAGATGAGAGAACGAAACAAGAAAAGAAAAGCATCGGTGGTTTTCTTCCTTCTATGCACACGCCATGGCGAAAGACGGGCATCGAATGGAGCGACACACCAAGAACGCAACACTCAATCCACTCGTAGGGTACCTCGACCCATGTGCACTAAATGGCACTAGACGTTCCTAGAATCTGCAGCGGTGTGGTTGTCACCGCGAGGATCTAGGAGTGCTACGGTCTAGAATAGATACAAGCATACGAGGGTTCAAGTGCAAAGAAGCAAAAAGAGAGAGAAAGAAAGAAAAATGGGGATCCGCCTTCCTTTGACCCACACGCCATAGCAGTAGACGGGAATCGCAAGAATGAGATCAAGAGAGCAAGACTATCACATAAACACGACCAGCATGCAAAAGAGGCAGACAAAAAGCGAGGAACTTGGTTCCACGGGGACTTCAATCCACGGTCATTGGAATTGACAGGGATCAGAGCGACTAAAATTAGAAGGGCTCAATCCACACCTTATTGGATCAATGAAGATCGAACAGAAAGAGAGAAAAGCGGACTCTGCATTCACTCAATCGACACACCATGGCAAAGGGCGGTGGCCGAAGAATTAGAGAAGCTCAACCTAAGCCAACTCGTAGGGCACCACGACCTCCGTGCAACTAATCAGCACAAGGCTACTCCTGCGGCTCGTAGCGGTGCGGTTGTCACCGCGAGAGGCGAAGGAATGCCGCGGTCGAAATGGTGCAAGCATACGAGGTGGTTAGGTCAGAAAAGAGTCAAATGGGTGGAGCCCGATGGTCATGGCGAGTCGCCTCGCGATCATGAGCTTCACCCACACTTATCGTCACCTGTCGTTTCATGATCGTCATCTCCTGTTCCTTCTCCCACGAGACTAGGTCGCGAAGGGCTCTTCGTGTGCGGGTGATATCCGCATTGATATCAGAATTGATATCAAGCCCTTAGTGGCCACATCATAGGGTTAAGAATAGGAGTTGATGCTCATATCACAACAAAGCCAACTAAACACACAACAACGACTGCGACTACAGCTATGACTATAACCACGAGGGATGAGTTACGCTCAGTGCTACGACCACGGCGGGACGAACCCACGATCGTGACGTCCGAGCGAGGGACGGTCCCTCGACCGGCTCGAAGGCACGGTCCGTAGACAAACAAAACATGACCAGCTGGAAAACTCGGTCCACTGCCAACGACGCGTACACGACAACGACGACAGTCGACACAACCACAACTTAGGAGTAGCACGTATCCATATCACAAGAGTAGACCGGCACGAAGGCTCGGCGCAGGCATTTATAAATCACAGGATAGAGTGGCAACAACATAATATGCAGAAGATGATATATAAATAGGATTGTGCCGACGTCGAGGGAGGCGCCAACGAGTTCCAAAGGTTAGACCTTGCAACGGCGAAGGAGCCAAGCTTCGGCGGAGGGTCGACAGGGATGCCGGGAGAAGTGGGCACGACCCCAGCCGAACCGCAGGGCGCCGCTGGTCGAACCGACAGGCGCCATTGACCGAACAACGGCGCGGTAGCAGCGGTGCTGTTTCGCCTAGTGACTTGGTGTCTGCGTCGGCAAGGGCGCTGGTACATTGTGGCAACAGGCTTCCGGGAGGCGCCACAACTCCGGCGGAGGCTTTGCGGCACGGCCGTCTTCCCTGCAGGGTGTAGATCAGTGACACGAAGGCCGGGTCTCAGTCACGACACATGACCGACGATAAGATGGAAGACAAGTTGGTGGCTTGGTTCACGGGGCTCACCAGCAGGGAAGGGTTGGCGAGGTGCTGCTGCGGTTGGGCGCGGTTGCAGCGAAGAGGTAGGAGGTTGGCGAGGCGGTGGCGACGTCTTCGGCCAGGGCATCATCGTTGACGCAGGTCGTGGCCTGCCAGTGGGCGACGCCGCCGGTTGGCGCTGGTCCAGGGGTGAGTCGGTGGCGAGGTCGTCGCGGTTGCAGTGTGAACGGCGCCAGTCGTGGCGTGGTACGGACACGGCCACACCCGGTGCAGCGCGAACATCACGCGGAGGGCGTGCCACAGGTACGTGGGGTCGAGGCGCTGCTGGGTGGCATGGTGAGGTCGTCGACGTCTCGGAGGAGCAGGAGCCCACGGTTGTGCACGACGTTGAGGTCGGGGTAGATGGAGTAGGTGGTCACCGAGGCCGTAGACGAACGGGGTTCTACTTCGGCGTGTTGAGGCAGCAGGGCACCGGCGTCGCGGTCATGGTGCGGTATGAGTCGTCGATGGCTCGACGTCGAGGAGGAGCGTGGCGAGGCCGTTGCGTCGGTGTTCGCACGGCCAGCTGTGGCCGTGTGGCTCGGCATGATGCTTCCTGGCCTCGGTCGTGGCGGAGTTGTGTCCCGCCGCGGCTTGCACTGAGGCGGCCGGCGCGGACGCAGCGACGTCGTGCGACCGGCCCGGAGGCGGGCGGTGCCAGCTTGCGGCCAAGTCCGACGCGACGAGGGTTGGCGGCGGTTCGGCTGGGCGCCGCCGGTGAGAGGGAGGAGAAGAGGAGTGGCGGCGGCGCAGGAAACGGAAGAGGAGCAGCGACCTTCTCGTGCTTTTATCGGGAGCCGAGCTAGGGTTCAGAGGGCACCGACCATCCTAGGCGTCCGTGCCCGCAGCAAGACACGCGGCGCATATCGCGAGATGGAGCGGGGCGCAGGGGGCGCGGCGCGGGCTTCCTGAGGCGTGGGCGTGCGATGCCGAGAGGAGCGGCGGCGGCGGCTTGGCATGCTGGGGCGTGTCCGCTCCCGCTAGGGTTCGGCGCCTAGTGGCCGCGGTTGGGCCAGATGGGCCGCACGCGAGCTGGAGAGGGGAGAGGCCGCTTGGGCTAGGCGGGCTGCGACGTGAGCAGGCAAGGGAGGGGCGTGAGGTTGGGCCCGGTGAGGTGGTGAGGGGAGAGAGGGGAGATGAGGAGTTGGACCGGTGGGTGGTTTAGGCCCAAAAAGGAGAAAGGGAGGAGAGGAGGAGTTTGGGCCCAAGAGAAATAGAAGAGGGTTTGTCCATTTTATTTAAGAGAATTTTGGGGTAATTCAAATGGAGTTTGAAGGTGGATTCAGAATGGATTCAGAAGGGAATTTTGAGATAAATGATTTGGGAAAGCTTCGAAGGAGGCTTGAGACGAATTCTAAAGGGTGTTTGGGAAAAGATTCGAAACGGGGAGCAGATCGCCACAGACTTGTGCTTTCCAACCCTAGTCATGACTCGAACCCTAAACCGACTTGAGAACATGGGCACACGTCTACATGCAACTCTATATGAGTGCAACGTTTTGGAAGCAAACAACACTACGTTGACTAATGTTTGACCTAGCGGCTACATGTTCCACTCATTGCAACAAAAAGTTTTAAAAAACTCATATTTTTTGTTATTGGAAAACCCGGGATGTTACACCGACCCTGGTCGGTAGGAAGGTCATTTTTGCAGACCTCTCTGTTCGTGCTCAAAATGGCTTGGCGGTAGTACCGCCATAAAGTCGGTACTACCGACTCTCGGTGGTACCGACCCAAGCCGGTAGAAAGAGAGATTTGTGGAGCTCTCTGTGTTGGCGCGTTTTTGACTTGGCGGTAGTACCACCATAAAGTCGGTACTACCGACCCTCGGTGGTACTGACCCTGGTCGGTAGTTACCGAGGGGCTAAGTATCTTTTCTGCGGAGCTCTCTGTTCGCGACCGATTTGGCCTGGCGGTAGTACCGCCAGAAGACCGGTACTACCGACCCTCGGTGGTACCGACCTGAGGCCGGTAGCTGGTTTTAGGTCAATCTCAGATCTAGCGCAGCGGTCTTTGACTGGCCGGTACTACCGACCATGGGTGGTCGGTACTACCGACAGGCCTCGAGGCTGGGGGACTATAAATAGCCCTCCACTTCACTTATGACCGTTACCCACTCACTCTACTCATTCATTGCGACCTACCAGCTGACAAAACACTCTCCAAGCATTGACTCCTCCCCTCTCTCTCCCCCTTTGCTCCTAGATTCATTCTCTTGCAAGATTTGAGCTAGGGAAGTGACATTAGAGAGTGGGAAGCTTCGATCTACGACTTGAGCACTTGGTTTCCATCTAGTCGGCTTGGTTTGTGTCTATTACTCTTGGGTTCTTTGAACCCTAGCCGGTTAGGTGTTCTTCGTGGTAGCCCGTGTTGATTCATTTGTGAGGGCTCCCCGAAGTGTTTGTATTTTCCCTGTGATTTCTAGTGGAGAAACTCTAGTAGCCTTTGTGGTTGCTTGAGTGAGGCAAAGAGGTGAAAGAGACTCCGACCTTGGTGGTCACCTCAACAACGAGGACGTAGGCACTCCTTAGTGGTTTGGCCGAACCTCGGGATAAATCGTTGTGTCCCGTGTGCTTGTTGTTGTCTCTACTTTGGATATTGCGCTTGTACTTGTGTTCTTCGTGTACTTCCTCTTCCTATCCCTTTCTTAGGTTGGGAAGGCTCGATCTACACCGTGGGAATCAACCAAGGCTTAGAGAGGCTAGATTCGCTATCTACAATACTTAGGGAAGTGGGAAATATCGTTGATTTACATTCATAACTCACATATATTGGTTTCGTAGTTTCTCTTTAGGATCCCGGTAGTGTCGTTTGTTTGTGTCGGTAGTACCGGTGTGTTACACCCGGTAGTACCTACCCAAACAAACCGGCAACACCGGTTGTTATCTAACTACAATTTCTAGTTTGTGAAGTTTCAGATTGTCGAAAATCACCTATTCAACCCCCCCCCTCTAGGCTGATTTGATCCTTTCAGTATGTGCTATAAAAAAGTTACAACCGATTCGGTTAAAACAACTATGAAATCTACTCCATCTCTTTATCTCCCTTGAAGCAGTTGTAGAACATCTATCTATTTTCATCAATTTGAAAAAGTATAAAGTTGAGAGCCAAAAGCAAGATTCAAGGTATTGCAAAAACCATACTACATGAAAAAAAAACACTTCTAATTCTATTCGTTTGATTGATATCGTGCATTTTAGCACAGCCTAAATGTTATGAAATCGACTTAGAGCGTCTCCGAGAGTCTTTTTTATATTTTTTCTAGTTCACAGAAATAGAGATTTTGATAAAAAAAAATCCTCCAATAACCTCTTCAATTTGGATATCTAAATATAGACATCATTTATTTCGAATTTCTCACTAGACAAAGATAGAGAGGGAGAATAACTCTCTAGACTACGTACAGTATAAAAAGATTGTTAGAAAGTATAAAGATATAGAAAATAATTTTTATTCAAATAACTTTCTAAATAATGATTTAAAGAGTAGATTTTAGAAAGGCTCTTGAAGATACTCTTATTCTCGGGGAAAAAAGTTTTAAGAATTTGTTTTCTCGGCAAACCTCGATGTCACAATCCCCTACTGAGGGGTGACTCACGATGCGTAAAGAAGAAAGATGATACAACAACATCTAACAAACCAAATCAGACCAAACCAAAGCATACCAGAACTGAATTGAATGCCCGTCAAAAAAAAAACTGAATTGAATGGGACCTGGCAAGCTAACTTGATGGTGAGACGAAAATTCGCTTCCGCCAAACACGCACGCACTTGACGCTGACAGCAGCTGCCTCTTCTTCTTCTTCCTAATTGTGCCAACCTTTTTTTTTCTCGCCATCCGTCAAACTGCAAGCGGCACTCTGTTATATCATTATTATGGACACAATGGTCGTCCTGCTGATGGTCATGGATGGTCTCATGCATGGCCAACTTGATAATTTGATGGTTAAGGAGAAAAACTAGGATGGCATGCATGCTTCTTTTGATGGAGGGAGTAGCTTAAAAGTCAATTTGTTTCTTTTCCTAGCCATATTGTCTAATTTTGATTAGTACAAGTTTGTCAAATTGTACCTTCAGAGGAGAATCGAGATGCATGCAAAATAGGAGTACTTTTTGAAGGGGGTACCGTGCAACTAACTCCACGGCACCAGATGTTTGGTACCGTGATTCGAAAACAAATTATTTTGCTACCCGTGTGTGAGAACGCATCAAATAAATAAGACTAGTGCAGCAGTATCCTTAATAAAAGGCACCGACGGCACAGGACAAGAAACAAATTTGTTCTGTCATCACACCAACAGCTGATTGCATCAAACTTCAGCCGTGCTGAAAAGATGACGAAAACCCCCCGGCCCAATCATAAATCATTTTCACATTTTTCTCACTGTGAATGAAAATATATTATAGTAAACGAAAAATGAAAGCGGGTGTATCGATCCTTGCTGGAGCTATATATAAAATTCCAATTCCAATACCAATCTGAAGAGCAAAACTTTGCTTTTGTCTTGCCTTGCAGTAGCGAGCAGCATTACTTGTCAACAAATCATAAAAAAAATTCAGGCCCTGCTGGCTGGCCCATCAAGGCGTCTGTATATAAACTACTACTAGTAGTAGTAGTAGTACAAGATGTATGTATTATCTCATCGGATCTGAGACGACTAATTAATATATTGACAACAAACAAACAATATAATTGTGTTATATATAAATGTGTAAGCCATCAGTCAGCTCTCATGGTTATGTTAGTCAGCTCTCATGTTAAGCAGGCGACCAAAACCCAAACTGGCCTGGTCATGATCAGAGTGTCAGAGTTTCGTATTAAATGACAGCACGCCTGAATTAAATTTAATTAAACATCATCCACAGATCCCAATCGCATCCCCAGTGAGATTTAGCGATAATCAGATCCTCTGCTAACCAAATCTCACATCACATGTGCTTGCAATGGATGTTGCTGCTGCTAACAAATCTCAGCATCACATGCATGGTTTATCGGCTAATAATGCAAGCGGCTATAGCCATATCACCTAGTACCTCCTGTGCCCGTACGATACGATATCACCATCACGACCAAATCATACCAGAATATATGGCCAACTTCAGAGGATCCGGACAGGCTTGAGCCAAACACAAACCAGTCTAGTCGTCTCCTTTTCCATCAATGATTGTCTTGTTCGTTCCAAGCCAGTCAGTCACTCAGACAGACAGACCGACAGACAAGTAAGAGCAACAGCAGGCGGCCGTCCTTTCTTCCTAACAAACATAACAACAGGCTAACAGAATTGGCCAACCTTTTTCTCATTTGCGCTATATCAAGGCGTGCTGATGCGGTGCAATGCGACGCATAATCATGTTCTCCTAGTTGGTAAAAGAAACACGCAGCAATGGCGGAGAAATAGGCGGCTGGCATGGTGGATTTGCCACTGCCACAGACTCTGATGGCCAACAACAACAAGCACCATCTCTCAAAGTCTGAACTCTTTTCTTTCAACATCACGCAAAAAGATTTGTGTGCTTTTGATTCAGAGTCTCTCTAGCTCACTTTGGACGCAATACACGAAAAAACAGATGGATCTGGGATGATTCATTACGCACCAAGAAAAATTAAACCAGACAGGCTACCTAACCTCTGCTTCTTTTGGAAGTTCAGCAACAGATGGAAAGATACACACGGTTCTCTCTCTCTCCTTTTGTTTCTTCATTATTGTTTTTCCCTTTTTGTTTCTTGATTGATAATTTTAGTTATTCAAGTAAATCAGGTGTTGTGATTTATTCAGACGCTTACTTCCTAAAGGGTAGCCGGAGTAAATGCCAAAAATGCTGATGATGGTTGGAAAGCTTTTCAAGCCTTCCACATATATAGGAAGAAGACAGATGTAAAGAGAAGAAGGTCAAGAGGGCTGTCGAAAGGGCCTCTTGACTGGGCTATGTATGACAAAGGACTTGATGTGTTGAAATCTGGCAAGGCATATCATGAGTATTCTTGGTGATACCTTTGCCCACCAGAAAATCTGGCAAGGAAGAACTTCCAGAAATTTTTTTCAGGATGCTGTGAATGCATTAGCTGATTTGCATAACTCATTGTATGGACATGCTTATGTGTTGAAAGATAAGACGCTCCGTGTCATGAAAGTAGAATCAATGCTGTTTAGCTGAATTCCACCGTCATAATCTGTTGGCAGCGATCATTCAGACTACAGATATGATGAATATAGATGAGATACCATGGCAGTTGAAACCATCCTTTACTTAATTACATTGTGCTGCCACTTAGTGTTATTATAAATTTTACCGACGAATTTGGCTCATGTCTCTGTGTTAGTAAAATTTATGCCCAGAAATTGGTTGTGTTGTGCACCATTACAGTTGAAACTGTGCCAACGCTAGCTCTGTAGCCGGAAGTTGTTTCTAATGAGCACTGTTACAGATAGTGATGGAATGCCACCAGACTTTTTTTGGCACAAGATTTGCAGCTTTTTTTTAACAGAATTTCCACCTAACTTTCTATGCAATCCATGAAGACTCACTAGTCGTTATGCACCAACAAAAAACACTGATGCTACCAAACCTTTGTTACTTTCCCTTCTCCACAGGTCTGTTGTTTAAATAAAGCCTATTAAGTTCTAATGAAGAGGTGCATCAAATGCTCCCAAAGAGTGAAGCTTATCATCCAGCTCCACGACAGCAGAGTTGGTAGGCTTATCAGTGTTTTGGAATTTGCTACAACTGATAGTGATTTGGAATTTGCTACAACTGATAGTGCACCATAACTGGAATGTATACATGGACACGACACAAGATGAAACTACAGATAAAGCACTGTGCTTCCTCCAATTAATCAGTTATTCAGTTCCTTAAATTTCAAGGAATCGAGGTACAACAAGAATACAAGATTTCTAGAACACATAAATACTAGTAAAATTGTCATATCTGCACAAGATAGGGCAATTGGTGGTGCGAAGATAAAGGAGCACATGATTTCAGAGGGAACAGATCCATTGCAAATGATAGCAAAAACAACATCAATCTGTCGTCCTAACTATGCAATACATAAAGCCTATTTCTCTTTATCAGAAACCTCATTGAAAGAAAGGTCAAGGTATTCTGCTAGGCTCAATCCTGATGTTGATTTAATTTGGCCTTGAGCAGGTGTTTCCTTCTTTTTGCGCAGCGATTCTGGAAGCCAGGACTTGTCGGAGTCATACTGACTCCTAGGTATTAGTATGTTGCCAACAGCAGGTTGCAAGTTCAACCAAGGGTCATCAAGCATTGATTTGTTGAAGTAACTCTGGCCTTGCCAGCCAGGACGGTTCTGGAAACCGACACCACCCCTCCCTCCTCTCCCCCTTGAACCTGGGCTGCCAAAGTAGTTGGGCTCCCTGCCACGTCCATAAGATGAATATGAGCTGGGATTCGGGTGCCTGAACCCAAAGTTCGGTGAATTTGAATAAGAACCTCGTCCTCGAGGACCAGAATGTGAGCCCCAAGGAGGTGGAGCGCGAGGAGCTCCTTGGTATCCTGACATAGGATCCTGGAACTGCATAGAACTTTGCCATGGACTGCTCCCTGGTGCATCTTGTGGCATCGGGGATGGAGAGTGAACTTGTGATGGTATATGCTGCTGATGTGGAGGGTGATAGTTGCTGTCATAGTTCCCTGGTCGAGTGTAAAACATTGGTCAGGGTGACATTCTACAGTAGTTATGACATCACAGATGGAACTGAAAAGGAATTGGTAGGTTAAGCATGCAGCAAACAGAAGAACTAAACATGACTGCCATGCTAAGCACAAGAGAACAAATAGATGATGACAATCCTCACAGGTTAATAATGGAACCAGACACCCAAAATAGTTTGCATCTGGACTGGACACTAGTATATATATATATAAGTAATATAAAGCACTTTAGACTTCAGATCATTAACCCAAAAAATGCACTTTAAGTTTCTTTAATCAATCATATTCCTTAACCAGTTAGAACCTAGCTTGTATGCCACTACTGTAAGGCTGTTTTCTTACTGTGATATATAATTCTCACTGGCATCCTTGTTTCTCTGGTTAACCGAATTCCAGCTACTGAAGTGTTATAAGAAACATGTCAAAAAACCTACAGTTTTCAATCTTACAAACATCACTAAACTGGAATCCTAGAATATCATTCTTTGTCTATGGAGAACTAGATACCACATCCTTTTTATACCATTGCTACCTAACAATCTACTTCCTGAAACAAAATTTACAGAGTAATAAGCAAAAGCACAAAGGAAAGTTCAGGCTGATCTGATTGTCTTAAACGTGCAACATCAGCATATTGGAAATCCGATATGCTCAAAGGATGCTTATAGATTTAACTAAGAGAGACATCAAAGAGTAGCTTTAGAACAGAAGCGAGCCTTTTTCAATTCAACTGTAACACTCATAGAGAACTTAAATCTGAATGCAGCTCCATTGAAGAAAAATCATGTATGTACCATTCTAATAGAAGACATAGAAACCCTTGTGGCGTTAGGCAAAAACTCGGCCACTGCCAACAGAACACATAGGCCGAATGCCCAGCTATGGAAGAACAATATTAAGCTACATTATCTTTTTTTTTCTCTGCCTATATGATGATGCCTGTTTTATACTTGCAGCAGGGAGGGTTTTGTTAAGGTTTAGATTCAATTGAGTATCGAGAGGTGTAATTATGGCTGCCCGCTACAATACTAGAAATCAGAAAGAGGGTTTTGTTGATGTTTAGATTCAATCATGAGTATGGAGAGACTGAACTGTGCAGGATATGCAACCCTAATCCGACAACCAACATTAGCAGGAAGAAGAGAAAGGAGAAGAGTAGCATAAGCAAGCTAGTAGGTGTGTGTAGGGTAGTACGGACCGTAAGCCGGCGGAGGCGGGGCGTAGCAGGTAGGAGGGCCCTTGCGCTTGTGGGACCAGGTGGGATTTGTGGCGCCGCCGGAGTAGGAGGAAGTGAAGGCGGCGGCGGGGTTGGTGTAGTAGTCGAACCGCTGGGGCGGGGGCGGGGGTGGGCACACGGATGCGGCCTGGTCCCCCGGGAGGTCAGGGTCCGGGAGGAGGCTCCCCGCGGGCGCCGGGGGAGGAGCCCCCACCGGCGACGCGTTTGCGGCGGAGCGGAGGGCGAGGAGGCGCTCCCGGCGCTGAGAGGAGGACTCCTCCGCTTCGTGCTCGCCGCCGTCCATGTCGATTCTGGTCGATCCGGATCCGGATCGAATCGCTCACTGTCGCCGAGGTGGCGTGGTACGGCGCCGTCCGCTGCTGCTGCTGCGAGCGACGCCGCGAATTCGCCCTTCCGCGGAAGGAGGGAGCGGATGCGAGCGAGCACGAGGTGGAAGAGGGGGAGCTGAAGGATGGGCTGATGGCTGACTTCGAACAGAAGATTGGTCAGCCCACCAGCCCATGTAACAACAACATTAATCTCTTTTGTAATTTCCTTTTTCCTTTTCCATTGTTCGACGCATGATTTAATTCATGCGGTTAATATTTTTTTTTTCAAATTTTATTTAGCATTCAAGGTCTCAATACATTTCATTTTAAAATTTAAGACGCTTATACTTTTGCCATTGTTTTAATTTAAGACGTTTATACTTTTACTAGCAAGTAGACTGGTTGGGGTTACTCGCTTTTTTTCCGACCAAATAAGATTTCTATTATATAATAACGGATACATCAACATATTACAAGCACTCTATATATCTAAAAAACTAAATTTTATCTAAATTGTACTCATACTGTGAATAACTTCAGATCTCAAAATCAAACATGTAAACTTTTTCTCAATACCGTATAAGCAAACACTCAGTAACAGACCTGAGAACAGATACCAAACGAACGATGACCAACATTCATATAGGCGGATCAACGAACGACGACCAACATTCATATAGGCGGAGTTGATAAACTTTTTCTTTCTGGTGTCTTCGTCTTCTTTATGCCACCGAATAATGAGGAAGACTCATCTGAAACTGATTCTCCCTAGTCCTTCGTCATGGTCAAATCTAACCACAATAAAACAAAAAAAAAGACCGAAGAAAATTATTCCATAGTGGTGACACCATCTCCGCATTGATGTCGCCGTCCAAAAATAAAAGTCTCCATACCATCGTACCAGTGAGAATATTGACGCCTAATTGCCATTCTCATATTCAATGGAGCTATCATAGAGAAAACGATTCCACCACCTTACCGTTGCCGGAGAAGAGGATAAGATAAACCCCCAATGCCAAGAAACTTGGCGTGGAGAGATCCTAACCATAAAGACTCGATCTATCAGAGAAACTTATTAAAAACGATGGATCCTTACTCTCTTCGACCTTCGGGTAGATGTCAGAGGAGGAAGGGAAGGGGACCAGTTGTGGAGAAAGAAGGCGACGGCGGCGGTTGGGCGACTCCATTGGGGTTACTCGCTTCTAACGACGGTTTCTTTACTAGTTTGCCGGAAGAGTCACATAAGAGCATCTTCACAAATTTGGTATAGTTTAATTACTAAATAAACTAATATATATCTATATTTATGTACCCCCTAATAATAAAGAGGTAAAATTTCCCAAATCACTAGTTGACGCGCGTGCGCTGCTCTCAGGTAGCAGCGCACGGACGTGTGGCATAAGAAAGAGAGGAAGACAGCGGGGAGTAGACGCGTGAATAGCAGAGGACAGATGGAACGCGTGGCGCAAGGGGAGATGGGAACAGAGCACGGAGTGTGGGAGTACGAGAGAGAGGACACATGCAGTCTGTGTCAGATCTATTTTTTGAAAGATATACAAAACTTTAAAATGTAATAACTTTCTTGTTAAGCATCTATTTTTAATTCCGTTTGCACCATTAGGTTTGTTATAACGAGATCTATAAAAGTAGATCCATCTTGAATATGTTTTGAAATATTTTTTGTGACGATAAAGTTTTGCTCTTAACGATATAAAGTTTCATATGTTATAATACAAAGTTTCATATGTCATGATACACTACGAAATTTATAACATGATAGATCAAAGTTTTGTAATGTGATGATAGTTTAAAGTTTAAAAATTCTGAGTGTAAAAGTGATGATAGTTCAAAGTTTATAAATTCTGATAGTAAAGTTTTGAAGCTTTTAGTAAAAGTTTATAATGTGATAGTTTAAAGATAACTTAAAGTTTTGAACCTAGAAGTACAAATTTTGCAATATAATAGTTCAAAAGTTTTATTAATTCTGAGTGTTAAGTTTTGGAACTAATAGTATAAAGTTTTGAACCTAGCAGTAGAAAGTTTATAATGTGATAGTTTAAAATTTATAAATTATGAGCGTAAAGTTTTGAATCTAGTGCTACAAATTTTATAATGTGATAGTTCAAAGTTTTGAACCTAGCGGTAAAAACTTTATAAGGTGATAGTTTAAGTTTATAAATTCTGAGCGTAAAGTTTTAAACCTAGCAGCACAAAATTTATAATATGATAGTTTAAAGTACTAAACCTAGCATTCAAAGTTTATAAATTATGAGTGCAAATTTTTTGAACCTAACAGTATGAAGTTTATATTGTGATAGATCAAACTATTGAATATAGGAGTACAAAGTTTGTAATGTGATAGTTTAATTTTTATAAATTCTGAGTGTAATGTTTTGAACGTGGCAGTACAAGGTTTGTAATATGGATAGGTTAATTTTTTAAAACCTAGCAGTAAAAAGTTTGTAATGTCATAGTTTAAAGTTTATAAATTCTAAATGTAAGGTTTTGAATCTTGCAATACAAAATTTGTAATACGATAGTTCAAAGTTTGTAAACTCTGAGTGTAAAGTTTTGAATCTAACCATACAAGGTTTATAGTGTGATAGTTTAGAGTTTTGAATCCACCAGTATAAAGTTTATAACATGATAGATCAATGTATTAAATTTAGAAGTTCATAGTTTATAATGTATAGTTTGAAATTTATAAATATAAAGTTTAACATAGCTTCATGTATTTTTATCTGCTTACTATGACTTGTTTTTTATAGTATTAATGATAACTATTTAGCACCAGAAAACGAAAGTTATATGTGTTTTATATTAGCTATTTGCAAAATCAAATATATCTTGATAAATAAGATTTACTTTTTTCCTAGTAACCTTGCATGTCTTTTATGAATTATTTTTTATTTTTCTGTATCAATTAAATTAATAATCTCATATAAAGTGTTATGAAATATAAGATATTATCAATTTTGAAAATATTACTTCTACATCTATATGGATGTCAAATAATTCCCCGCCCTTTTTATCTCCCACAAACCCGCTATCCCGAAAGAGAAAAAAAAATGAATCTAGATAAGAGAAACACTAATAGGTCTGGTCAAAAAAAACTAGACTTGAGAAGAGAGAACGTATCGTACTAGTACTACTAACACGTGGTCTGCGTGTCAGGAATAGGTACGTGTCCTGCTCAGGTCTCATAATATGTGCGTCAATATTGATTCCGGTGGACACGCGCTGCTACCGCTGCTAGCGCACGCGCGCTAATTAAGACTCCCGTAAAATTTCTGCCTTAATTTTGGTTTGATCTGGCCTATATATAAGGGTGGTGGAGACTTAAGTCCGTAAGAGCATCGAGCAAAGAGAAGGAAAGAAAAAAATCTGCCAAACATCTATCCAAATCCAAATTGAATTGAAAAAGAGCTCTAAATCTACCCCTATATATATAATAATAAAGACACAAAATTTCTGTCTTGATTTTGGTTTGGTCTAGCCTATATATAAGACGGTGGAGACTTAAGTCCGTAAGAGCGTCGAGAGCTCTAAAAATAGTATAGAGTTATAAACGGATTCAGCCAAATTTTTTCTAGATTTCTTTTGTTCTGCCCTATCCATACTCCCCACGTTTTGTTGTTATCTGTTTCCTTCTCTCGGTATAAAACTCTACCGAAGAAAACCAACTTCGATATGCATACCTCAGGGAATTCAATTGCAGACGAATCCAAACAGAATAGAATAGAAATCGAGAAAAACAACCACCGTAAGTTGTGCCATGCACCCAAAAAATCAGACGAAAAATCATAAAAAAAAAACTAGCTGACATAGGTCGTGGGCTTAGGAAAAAGTTTATATCTGCGAGAAACCGCGTTCCACACTGCATCGCTCGCCACCTAGGCAATGGATCCCATCGATGAACCAAGTTCACGAAGGCGAAGCAGTCGGCAGTCCGGCACACGCATCTCACAAGGAGTCGCTCCATCGCTCAACGAACTACTGCACATCCACATCCACGCAGCACCGACCATGGACCATACCAAGCTCTGCCTAGATCCATCCTTTGCTAGATCTGACGAGAAAAAGAAACATATGTGAAACCGCGAGAAGAGACGGGGAATGAAAGAGAAATCAAGGAAAAAAATCAACAGCATTCCACCAGGATACGAAAGTGAGGATTTTTTGAGCTATAACCTGGGCTAGATCCTGTCACTACTCCTCGATCTGGGAAGAAGCTCCCCAACTCCATGGTCTGGTGGTGCTTGGCCTTGCGTGTAGTCGGACGCGCGTGGCAAAGAGGCACACGGACAGGCTCCGTCGGGCGCTAGTTGAGGCAAGGCGTGCGATGATGCTGCGGTGGTGGCGGCACTTGGCCCGACGTGAATTACAGCGAGAAGCTAGCGAGGTGTTTGGCTCCGTGGCCGGTAACGTCAACGATAATGGGAATCAGCTCACACGGGGACTTGCTGGGGATCCCCATTAGCTTGATACGTTTGGTTGCATACAGTAAAGGTATTGGATACCGTTACTCTCCAAACATAAAATACTGGTCTGATAGCTTAAAATAATGGTCTGATAGCTAATGTACATGTCATTCAATTGAGTAAACTAAAATTACATTAACATATTCCGGTAAGAAAATGATAAGATCATTAAAGAAAAATTAGGCCAGCTTAAAATTGTTGAGATCTTTCATTAGAAATTCTATCAAAATGAAATATTTCATTTCATCTCACAAAGAAAAGTGTCTGTTAAATAAAAATAACATGTCTCAAAATAATATTGGAATTCTACAACGTGGACTGACATGTCAACCATTGAAAATTTAACAAGATACTCCAGATAAACTGACATACCAACCATTGAAAACAAGATACTCCAAATACAAAGACAACAAGCAATGTCAATATTCCTTTTCCACCACGAGCAAGCAATGACTCTTGAATGAATATGCAAATATCTTATCTTCCTCCTTCTATCCGTTTCCTTGTCTCCTCCTCCACAAAAAAAAAGATTTAGAAAGTCAGAGTGTTAAGATAGTAGTATGTGTGCATCACAAAACAACACCACAGATTTTCTGCATAGCTCACAATGACAACAGTTAAGCATAGCTCACAATGACAATAGTTAGGATGGCAGTTAAGCATACCGTTAAGCATGTTTAGAATGAACTCCCTTCTCAAAGACTCATCTAGGGTTAGAAGCATACTCATTTGCTCTGGCATTTTCACAAATACAGTGGCAGCTTTAATTTGTTCTGTCCCAGTAAACCCAAGTTTGCGCAACTCTGCTACAACCTTCTCCCTTAAAGTCTGTTGAGGATTTTCATTCATCGCTTTCTCTTGAATTGCAGCTTCACGCTCCATGGGTTCTGCCATTTTTCCAACATTACTAGCAACACCCTTTAGATCACCTTGAACTTCATGTAGCATGTCTAGAAAAGGATCAACAGACCGTATTGGGGTTTCTGTGGACATCCTATCCTCTTCTTCGTCATGCTGATTACCATGTTCAGTAGCAAGCTCTTCTCCCATGTTGGCAACAGCCTCACCAATATCTTCAGCACCTTCACCAGTGGCTATATCATTTTTATATATTGCAGATAATGTATCATAGTAAGGGAACCTTATGCCATACAAGCCCTTAGCATCAGGATGATCCTACATACAATAGTAGCAATATGTTAATAGCTGTTGTGAAAAAAATATCTACATTGACAAGTCATTATAGAAATAACTGTCTGTTCAGTAAAATTTCCACTATAGAAATTGTCATGATAGTAACTAACTGTTCAGTGAAATATCTATGTTCACAAAGAAAGTGTCTTCACTATACAAATTGTCATGATACTGACTGACTGTTCAGTGAATCACAACAAATAACTGACTGCACACAACAAATATCTATGTTCTGTTTATACAAACACAACTGACTGCTAAGTGACTGTTTATAGGAATACTAATTGATTGTTTATACATCCCGGACAGAACAAGATATGTAAAGTCGAAAGGTTAACATACCTTGCAATGTTTATCGCACTGGTTCTTTTCACACTGAAGCATCTTCTTAGTATCATCCCTGGTGAAGCCACTATTGTTCAACATTTGTTCCAGTGCCCCAAACTTTGTCCTAAAATGCCTCACTCTAGACTCAATATGAGGTAAAGCTGAAATTCCAGCATTTGGTAGCTTCTCAGCCAGAATATCTTCCAATGCAGATAAATACCCATTATTAAAGCCTCCTTGCCCCTTCCACTTTGGCTCCAATGATATCTCATACAATGCTTTCATAAGCTCATCATCTTCTGTCATAGTCCACTTCCTTTTATTCTTTCCCCTTCCTCGCACAACTGTTGATTTCTGAGAAAGGTCCATAGCTGCAAGTAATTTCAAAGTCAGTGATTCAGAATTATAACTAATATATAATTTCAAATGTAATATATAATAATTTCAGAACCAACGAACTAGAAGAATATGAAACACAGACCTTAATTAGAACTAGAAGAAGCCCTATAGTTATTATATAGCCCTTGAGCAAGAACATCTCGAAAATTAGTCCACTCATTAGAAGTTGACACACAGGTAATAAATTCTGGTTCACTAACTTCTCCTTGAGTAATTTCCATCGAAGGTCCCAATGATTCATCCTCAATTTCCATTGGATCTCTTGACATATTTTGCAAAATCAAATTGTGCAAAAGGGCACAAGCCATTATTATTCGGCATTGAGTTTTTATAGGAAAAAAAGATGGAGATCTCAAAATCCCCCACCGACCCTTTAACCTTCCAAAACACCTCTCAATAATATTTCTTGCTTTTACATGCCTCATATTAAAATATTCCTCTGCGCTATGTGGTGGATTTTGTGCAGTCCAACCTCCCAAGTGATACCTTTGACCTCGATAAGGAGCTAAAAAGCCATTTGCATTTGCATAACCAGCATCTACGAGATAATAACACCCTTAAGATTAAAAAAACAACCAAATCAACATTTGTACTAGATAGCTTATCATGAAACCACATGAGTTAATAAAACCAAACTCGCCTTGGGGGATACGCGAGCCATTTGGCCGGGTAACGGCATCTCTCAGCACACGACCATCATGTGCTGAGCCCTCCCAACCAGGCAGTATATAGATGAATTGCATATCAGGTGCACAAACACCTAGGACATTCGTCACAATATCTGCTTTTCTAGACCTATACCTTCCTTTTAGCCGAGTTGGAACAGTCACCTTTATATGAGTTCCATCCAAGGCTCCCAAACAGTTCTACAAATAAGATCCATATAGAAAAAGAATTGTCATGCTTACGTTGTAATATTTATTTTTCTTTGTTAAAAGAAAATTTTGTTGACAATTCATTTACCTTAAAATATTTCCATATAGAAAAAGAATTATCAGTGCTATTCTCTGGTATTGGTTCTGGGGTCTTAAGCAGTAAGTGGTGCAATTTTAGAACAACTAGCAGGCATAAATTGAACTGCCTACTAACTGTCTCCCCACTTCGGAAGAAAGAAGTTTGTATTGTCCGATTCTTCAAGTGATGGGCTAGTATGTACAGGAATTGTGCAACTATCTCTTCTAGCTCCATATTGCGTGTGCTCTTCAATCCACCAACATCTCTAAGCATCTCACACAAGATGTAGAATGTTCTTCTATCCATACGAAGTTCACTTATGCAGGTAGTGTCGCCGCTACGAATTAGTTGGAACAACTTCTCATTTCTAAGTTCTTCATTTATAATCCTTCTCTCTATCTTGAAACACCTTCTTCTATATGCCAGTGCAAAAAAGAACCACATGCAATAGTACATGACGACTATGGAAGTCAACATATTTCTAAGCGCAGTGTTCCTTCTTCGAGTTCTTGTGGTTAAAGGAAGACGAGCCATGATGCTGGACACAAACATTAGTAATATTAATTAAAGCACTGATCACTGTTATTCCAGCCAATATATAAATATATATATTCAAAGTCCCAACACAGTTCTATTCTATCTATCTACTACTCATATTAACTATAGAGAGTGTTGGGACATATATAGGAGGCACAAATTAGTTACCTACTGATGAATAAACCAATACTTATACATATACTCCCTCCATATTGAAAAAGGTGTCGTTTTGGAAAAGGTTTGAGTCAAACATTGAGAATATAAATCATGAATAACTTTTAAATTATTGAGTTTAGAGATGTAAAAATCATATAAATAAATTTGTCTTGAAAAGTACTTTCATAAAAATATACATATACCACTTTCTAATAATTTTTTTAAAGAAACAAGTGGTCAAAGTTATGCTTTGGAGACCGTGTCGCTGTCTGAAACGACATCTTTTACAATATGGAGGGAGTATAAATATATGGCACAACGCACATATTTATATCTGCAGCATCACACAGATGACGCCTCTTCTTTCCGTGAACACATGACTATTACTGTAAACAGATAAGATGATGCCTAATCAGAGGGAACTGGAAAAAAAGTCATGGGAATTGGAGACATCAGGAAAAGAGGCACATGTCTGTTCCTACATATACAGTGGCCAATAGTGGATGCAAATGGAGAAGAGTCAGTTGCATGGTTCCTCGAATCACATAGCTGGACGCAGTCAAGCAAGCTTCAGAGATAAAAACATAGCCAGGGCACCATCAATATGCAAGTTACAGGTCGAGGAGCACTTGCTTTGATAAAAATACTAAGGGAAGCCATAGAATCAGTTCCCATGTTTCTTATTAGTAAATTATATAGCCATACAAAGGGAGAACACAGATCCTGCTTTTTTGGGCACTCCAACAATCGCCTCAAATTCACAAAAAAAAACAATCGCCTCAAATCATAACTTTACATGTTCACTGTGGCATGCCAAGATATAGTTAAGCAACACTCGCCAGCAACTCGAATATACTAGGACATGTCAAGATACAGTTAGTCATGGGAA